>OZ010796.1:452895726-454283196 GCA_963932465.1 Maratus speciosus
ATCTGTTATGTTAAATTTTTTTATCTGTTTTCTTCTTTTTATGGAATTACAAAGTTGTTATTAAAACCCTTGAATGATTATAAAACCTTTCATTTTAAAATAGGGAATAACCCAACGTTCGCCATTAATATTCTCCTGCCATATGCGTATATAATTCGTTGTTTGAGAAACCAGATTCGAAATGACAATTGATACTTTTGCTAGTAAAAAATGGGGAAGAATGTTGCCCACCTGTTTTGCTTACAAGAAGTTCTGTTTAGCCCCGTACAAAGGCGGAGTGCAAGAAGACAATATCACTGTTCAATGCATTATGTAACAAAGAGCTATTATTAAAAACTTTTAAATAAGAAGTACTTCTTTAAAATGTTATTTGATATAAAGTTATTTCTTACATAGCAGTGATATTTTATGAATTTCTTCTCTTCATTTAAATTAATAAAATATGAGAACAAAAAATGTACAACCATATCTGTATATCATTGCAAACGTATAAAAAGAAAAGTAAAATGAAAAAAATTGTAAAAATAAAAAGAATTTTTAGACACTGATATTATTAGGTGGAGGGGATTTGAGGAATGATAACGTATGATATCGGAAGTTTGGGAGGGTGTGTCCGAAATTGTCAAAAAGTTGATAACCTTATATACTTACAGACCCTATTCAGCTTCACCTGCACAATCGACTAGCACTGTCTAGACCACCGACTTGATTACGCGAGAACGATGCGCAGCACACCAAAATAACAGAATTCTTACAAACACGGAAGAAACCTATAGGGAAGCGGTATGTAGGGTAACATTCTCTTATTTTGGCGCACTGCGCATCCTGCCCGAGTGGAAATGCCACGAATCGTTGATAGCAGCATATTTCTGCAAATACAAACAGGGAAAGTTACGAATATTGTAGCAAGTTGCTAGCATTATTTTTGTTATAACTCAAAAAGCGTATCTTCGATTTTAACGAATTTTTTTTTTCTTAAAAGAACATACTTAGTGCATTATTCTGTAATTTTTTGGTTGGTGTAAGTATAAAATTACTACATTATTATTTTTTTTTAATATCTTTGATTATTTTTCAATGTTAAATTTGTGTAAAAATGTAAAAATATATATATATATATAATGTGAACTAATATATCCTTCAATAATTGGCATCGGTTTTATTTTTTTAACGTTTGTACTTTTTTCAGAAAAACGTATTTGAAAAATAGTAGCGCCGGCACATACTTGCCCATTATCTCAAGGACAGTTCAAGATCAGAAGCTTAAAACACTCTATTTTGTATTCTCATGGTGAGCCTTATTACCACACATGTTATTTTAAACATCGGCCGTGGCGGCCATTTCGCTATGCTTATCCGGCTAGACACTTTATATCATTAACCCTTTCAGGGGCAAGGTACTTCTATTCGTAAAATGCTGAAATGAGTGCATGACACCAGAATCTATCAACAAATCTCTTTAAACAAAAGCAAAAGCTTTTGTTCACGTACTTAATAAAAGGAAAAGTTTTATTTCAATATTCTGGTACCAATGTGGGATTTAGGAATTAAAATTAGGGGGTCCAAAAATGAACCGCAGCTCTTGAAGGGGTTAAAAAGAAAATATTACTATTTTGAAATAGCGTTACGGAAAACTTCGAGGGTTTGGTAGACATATGTAAGTATTTGTAAACAACAATTTACCAAAACCTATTTTACAAAAAGCCTCTAAATTCGACATATTTTTTTACATTCAGAATAATTAATTTACTAATATTATTATCATTTCTTAATGATAGGTAAAGATATACACATAGATTACACCAGCCTGCATTTTAAAACCTTTTATCAGATTATTTCTTATGAACAAGTTTTTCTGAATCAATTTTTGATGCGGATTCCGAAAATAACCTCCATTTTTATCTATCACGTCAGGATTTTAGAAAAAATAAGAAGTTGTGTTTTCAATATTTTAATTAACGCAATCAAAAATGTATCACATTTTCATACAAAGTATTTTATTAAAGACGCTAAAAATACTATAATAAACGTTCTTATAAGTTCATGAAATTTTTTTTTAATAAAACGAAAAGAAAAAACAGTGTTCAATTAAACAAACTTTGTTCTTTTTGACATTCTTGCGGATCCTCCTTCGTCGTTTATGTCCCGCTTCAACATTCAATAGTAGCCTGCCATCATATTTACAGGGGTCGCATTATATAGGGAAAATTTTATTGTTCCTACCAGAACCCTTAATGAGTTACCTTCATAATCATTCCATTATATATATTCTAAAGAAAAATGCGATGAAGATATTATTTTCAAAAAAGTGGTAGGAACAGTAAAAGTTTCCCTATAAAATGCGACCGCTGTATTTACATTCCATCTTCCCTTGTATTCTTCACTGTTACGTACCAGATGTTCTGGAAAGTAATCGATAAGGGAATGCGGAAGTGTATTTTTACCCTCATATTAAAGCCCAACTTCTTGAAATGTTCCAGCATTGTTTCAAGAATCTTCCTGTAATTTGGATGCTTCTTATTCCCTAGAAAGTTTCCGGTAACACATTTAAAAGCGGTCCATGCGTATTTTTCTGTCTCATTCATCGTTTTTTCAAAATCCTTGTCATTCATCAGTTTTTTGATTTGAGGACCAACGAAAATTCCAGCTTTTAATTTTTCGTATGTAATGAAGGGAAATTTACATTATGTGTGACTAGCACATAATGCTTGTTCTCAGCGATGAATCTTCGTAATCAACTCGGGTTAATTGCAAACAAACTATACGTGATACAAGAAAACTAAAAACTGTTTCCTAATCTCTGATTTTTTTCATTATTTTTCCTGTGTAATAAACCTTTCAGAGAATCAAATATAATTTTTTCGAAACAAAATAAAAAATCGCGCACTTAAGAGTTAACAGAAAAAAACAACATTAATTAATGATAGAAATTTTTCTAGAAGATTTGCTTCAGTAACTTGTGGTCATAAACGTCTTTTAAGGAAAAAAAAATTGAAGTCATCCTCTGTAAGACGTATATATGCGATCAACACTATTAAATAAAAAGAACATTTTTGTTGTATTCATTAGATAATTTTTAGTATTTTTTTTTGGAATGTAGACACTATATACGCAGAAGTGTCGATACAACTTTCATCATAAAATAAAATGCTCCATTCTCTGGAATATTTCAAAAGCTATATGTAAGAAAACGGTAATACTGTTATACCGATAACTATGATGCGAATTATGATCAGATATTCCTTTTCAAAAATATTTACCTTAATCTTCCAGACTTTATATTATGTTCCGTGATTTCCAAAACATATTCAGTCTGAAGTACTATCGAAATTCTTTTAGAGATATATAAAAAAAGTTGTTTTCAGATATTGTGAAGGTAATATAAAATTGATATTGAAAATTCATTTTTGTTCGCGCTTTTTCTTTTTCCTAGCGTATAATAATTTGCCGTATAACTCAGCTGTAGAAAACACATTGTGAGAATGACTATTGTGAAACTAAAATGCGAAATAGGTCTCGATAAAGAATTTTTGTTTTTTTTTTCTTTTTATTACAGGTTTTAATCAAAAGCTTTGCTCATGTTTAAACTGTTTAGTGTAAAATACTTTTAATAAGGAAATAAAAATTATGGTTGATGTGTGAATCACTGACGGCCAGAATGGTTTTATTCAATATAAATATAATTTATTCTTCATCTCTCGACATATTTTAACTATTAATCAAATTTTAGCAGCCGAGCCCTTGAAATTTCCAGGAGAATAACTTCAATATTTCAGATTAGTAATTTTATATTTTAATTCGCTGAATTAGCAAACATCTTATTCTAACTTAAAATTTGCAAAGTATTCCTGCCATTAAAAATGGCGGAAATTTTTATTAGAAAGTTGTGGTAGAAGACATTGTGGTAGGATATGTTTTAGGTAGTATACATTTAATAGTCTTTCATAACATGCACTTTTTTGCGGTGGTTCTACGATGCAGAATCCAGCGCATTTCGAATATTCAGCAGTTAGAATTATACCTTTATACATAACAGAATTGTGACATATTGTCGGTACTATCCAATATAAAAACAGTGTTGCCAGTGGGCTACTTTTTTTAAAATTCAAATTTATTCATTGGCACCAGTTTTAGAAATAGTAAAATTTGGCTTATTTAATGACACATCAATTACGGCGAAAACAAGGGCATTTTTACCAATTTCGAAAAGAGGTGCCAATCAAGAAATCTGAATTTAAACAAAGTAGCCCACTGGCAACACTGTTTTAATATTGGATAGTTTGACATGGTACAGACGATATGTACACTACGGCGCATACTGCCGTTGAAGGTTTTTTTTAACAATAGGATCACATATACCAGAACTTCACTAAACTTTCCTGAATGAATTCAATTAGAGGAAAGCGTACACAGAACAGATATAATGGCAGGTTTGGCAAAACCGTCTCAACTAATCAAAAAATATTGCCTGTAATGGGCACTCGATTATGTATAAAGGCCCTCTAACCATGCTTGATTTTTCTACAATTTATTGCAGCTAAAGTGTCTTTGGACGTGATAAACCATTCCGCGTAATATGTACACCGCGCATTCATGCTTTTGTGAATCAATTAGCTGTGGTGACGAACTGACACCTTCATACAGGGTCACGCGACAATGTAAGGGTTAGTATAAAGACAGAAACTATTATCCAGTTCCGCGTTGTAAAAAGATCATATGTGATAATATTAATTAATAAAATAAAGGTAGTGAAATTTTGGAATAACTAAGAATATCAATAACACAGGACTGACTTGTTTAACGCTACAAATTGTCATTAGGACTAGGATATTTGAAAAAAAAATCTTGAAATAGATTTAATTTTAAATTTTAAATATTGATAAAATCAATCATAATCTAAAAAAATAAAGGAAAGACTCAAAAAAAGGCATAAGTACATATGTACATTCAAAATTTATTTACAAACACACATAATATTCATGCTTCAAATAGTTATTTTGTTTGTTCAACATTATTTTCAAATCACTATCAATCTCTTTAAATTTCATAATGCAACTCTTTATATGCAATATTCATGTAAATTTTGGTTTCACTTATCATTCCTAATTAAAGTTCTCACAGCACAGATAAAAAATGGGCTACTTGGCCAAGATATTAATAAACTCCAACACTAACATTTTCTTATTATTATGATTCTTTTAATCCTTAATAATGTTAATTATCTATATATGCTTTAAAATTTTGTCTATAAAATTCTAGCCAATGAAATTGCTAAACATACACATTATAAAGTACAAAATAAATTAATGGCCAAATATTTGAAGTTACTAAATTTTTTTTTTCTCACCAAATACTTCAGTCGGAGAAGTGTAGAGGCTCCTCCTGACTGTCACTGGTAGTTCATATAATGCACGTATTTAACCCCTTAATTCTCGCTCCCGTCAATATCTCGGGCTGAGGTGTCGTTCGTTATTTCTCGTGCCCGTCATATTCTCGGGCTGGAGATATAATTGCTGGAAAAAACTTCTGAAACCAGAAAAATTGAACTGGAATTTCCATTTGAAGTCTTTGAATATTAGCACTCTGGTTTGATTTGTACGATCTATAATTTGCCATAGATTTGTCATAGATTTGTAATATTTTTGTCATTTTGACATGGATTCTGATGATTCAAGCCTTTCAGATGACAACTGGAATATTAGCCTCTTCACGGTCGCTTAACATTTGAAAAAACCATCAAAAGTGTACCTATTTTTTTTTATTATTATTACAGAAATTGAATAAGTATAAGGTTTCTAAGTAAAATAGGCAATTAGTTTATTTTTAAGGTGAAAAAACAATATTTTATAGCCATATTCATATTTGTATAAAAGCCATCATGCCAGAATTATGTGTCTTAACCTCTTAAGCTCCGCCCCCGATAAATGTAGGCTACTATCTTTTAATTCAGATTGTTTGACTCCCACCAGTTTTTTTTTTTTTAATAGTGTAAATGGTTTTATTTTCGCATCATTTTATCTGCCGTAAACTACGGTGGTGGGAATCAAACAATCTGAATAATAAAAAAAAAGTAACCTACATTTATCGCAGGCGGAGCTTAAGAGGTTAAGACACGTAATTCTTGCATGATGGCTTTTATACAAATATGAATATGGCTATAAAATATTGTTTTTTCATCTTAAAAATAAACTAATTGCATATTTTATTTAGAAACCTTATAATTATTCAATTTCTGTAAAAAAAAAAAAAAAAAAAAAAAAAAAAATAGGTACACTTTTGATGTTTTTTTCAAATATTAAGCGACCGTGAAGGGGTTAAAATCCAATAGCACATGAAAGTTTTTAATTGTCTCTTTAGATTTTTACGTTTAATCGGTCACAGTGATAGCTGGATCGCTTCTCGTTCTGAAGTCAGTGAGTCTTTTCAGTTAAGTGTTTAATCACAGCCACTTAAGGTCATTAGAGATGTTCTTTCACTCTTAGATGCTGGTCAATGCTCATAGGTGCACTTTCGTTTTTCAGAATAATTTTCCAACTCTCCATCAAAATTTCTGACAATCTGTGGATAACTTCTGACGGTCATTCTGAACTTCTGAATTTTCCGATATCATCATCGGTTCAGGATGATGAAATTACAACAAGTTTGGTCTACTTGAAGCAGTATAGGGAAGGGTTGCGTAAACTTCTTGTCTTCTGTGGACTTACATATTTATGGGAAATTTCAAGACTAATACCAAAGCGTCCTTCTGTAGAGATAGTAAAAAGGGAATTAAATATTCTTTTCGAAAAAAAAAAAAAAACTCTTCCTCAAAAAAATTAAAGATGTGGGAGGATTTATTTTTGAATTTTTCCCATTCCTCGCTTGATGTTTCTTTCTTATTGTTACTCTTGGTCTCTTGAATCTAATTCGGTTTGTTTTGCCCCCCCCCCCCTGAGGGCTCTTTCTTACGTTTCCTTCGCATGGCTAATTTTCGTTCCGACTTCTGGGGTTATGACGCCGCGTGGGAGCATGAGATCACTACCACACACGATGAAGACCAATAAATATACACGTGTCAGTCATAAATTTCATGCTAAGAGCCTCGTAAATTTTTGTGAGTGATGCTATTCTTCGCTTGTCTCGATATGGCGTCCATGTGCATTTTATTGTGCTTAATTGCCTTATTTTCTCTAAAGTATTTGTGAGTTTTTATCACACCGTTTACATACATATAAAATATTATAAAAAAGTTTAATTATTGGCCATATTACAAAATACCTTAGATATTCGTAAACCTTATATTTTTACAAACGAAATTAACCCCTTAACGCTCGAATTAGATGACGGTTGAATAATTCAAATTGCTTATTGGCACCACTTTTACAAAAAAGAAATATTCACCTTATTTAATGACAGCAAAAACAATACTAAAATATAGCCAATTTCACTATTTTATAAAACTGGTGGGAATCAAACAATTTGAGTAAAAGACACAGCCCGAGAATATGACGGGAGCGAGAATTAAGGGGTTAAACCAATAAACATATTTTTATTTGTTTATATACCCATTATAAATTATGAATTTTAATATCTAAATGTTATTAAGATTTTTCCCAAATTAATTCATTTTATTTATTTCGTAAAGAAATATTTGGCAAAATGCAATTAATTATTTGTTTTTGACTAATACTGGGTTGTGCTGTTTTGTGTAATTCTTTTGAAATTAATTAACAAGCAATGTCGTATAGTTTTCTCTGCGACGTTAGCATTTAACTTTTAATAAATAAATTCATTTTAAAATTACCAGTATATTTATATAAATATATCCATCTTAAGTAATCACAGAAGTCTGTTAATAAGTATGGGGACGAATTACTCTTTAAAAGGACACTGCCGGATAAGCATTGGAAACGTGCCTTTCAATCAAATTTCCTGATTTTTTTTCCCGGATGTGGCTACATATCTGTCAATATATTCCCCCTATTATCACCCTATAAATATTGATATTTAATGTGATAAAAATGTTTTTTCAATTTTTTAAAAAACGCATTTTCTCAAAAAATGCTGCGCGGAATTTCATGCCATTATCTGAGGATATACAGATACCAAAGATGCATAACTGGTAATTTATGTATATTTTTTTGTTTATAAAAACTGTGTGAAATAGCGAAATAAAAATTCAAAATAATAAAAATCATATTTTATGGCTATCCGAAAATTACCATTTTCTTGTAAAAAATTCCCCATATGTGCTCGTATATTCTGTATAAATGCTGAAAGTTTGCGTTGGGTACTACATATAAATATTTACAAAGATGTATAGTAAAATTATTGAAATTCATTTTAAGGCGTTATTTGGGGCGGAGCTACTCAACTTTGACATCCGAAGAATTTTTGAAACAAAGTCAACAGACAATATGTCAACTGATGCATTTTAGATTCCATTAAGCATATAAACATTGTTTTTCAACTTCATGTTCATTTTGATATCGATAGCGTTGAAAATGTTGTTCGTGTGTTCATTAAAATTTAAAATACAGCCATTCTGTAACTGTTTATTCCAAAAATTCTTCGGGTGTCGAAGTTTTGTAGCTCCGCCCCAAATAACGCTTTAAAATGAATTTCAATAATTTTAATATACAGTTTTGTAAATATTTATATGTAGTACCCAACGCAAACTTTCGGCATTCATATAGAATATACGGGCACATATGGGGAATTTTTTACAAGAAAATGGTAATTTTCGGATAATCATAAGATATGATTTTTATTTTTTTTAATGTTTATTTCGCTGTTTCACACAATTTTTATAAACAGAAAAATATACAAAAATTACCAGTTATGCATCTTTGGTATCTATATACCCACAGTTAATGGCATGAAATTCCGTACAGCAGTTTTCGAGAAAATTCGTTTTTTTTTTTAATCGAAACAATATGTTTATCTGATAAAATATCAATAACTATAGGGTAATAATAGGGGAAATATATTGTCAGATATATAGCCACATCTGGGGAAAAAAATCAGGAAATTTGATTGAAACGTATGTTTCCAATGCTTATCCGGCTATACCCTTTGCATAGCTGCCAACTTTTACGCTTTTTTGCTACGACTAAAATTTAATAGAGATTTTCGCCTTGTTTAATCCTGACATTTCGATGATTAAATAAGACAATATTTCTTATAAAATGTTAGTGGTATGAAAAAAGCGTAAAAGTTGGCAGCTATGCCTTTGTACCATCTAGCCTTAAATAAGAGTATCAAGAAAATACTCCAAAAACAAAAATTTGTAATGAGTAGGGTTAAACTATAACTACCTCCTTTTAGACGCCTTTCTTAGTAAAATATGAGCAACGTTCAGAATTTCCGAGGAGGATTTTTACATCAAAGTCGGTTGAACACGGGAAACTGGAAATTTTCCAATTGAGAATTACTGGACATTGACTGAATAAACTCAAATTCACTTTCAACCGCTTCAGGGGGAAGGTACTTCTATTCGTAAAATGCTGAAATGGGTGATCGACACCAGAATTTAAAAATGAATTTATTCCAAAGTAAACAAACGCTTTTGTTCACGTACTTAATAAAAGAAAATTTTCATTTCAACATTCTGGTGTCAATGCGGCAATTAGGAATTAAAATCAGGTTGTCCAAAAATGAACCAACCGCCCTTGAAGGGGTTAACTTTATCAGTGGCATTTCTGTGCTAAAATATTGAAATGACTGGATGAAACCAGGGTTTATGAACAATTTTATTCGAAAATAAATAAATGCTCTTCTTCAAGCACTATATAAATGCAAAATTTATTTCGAAGATCCCGGTGTCACTGTGGTATTTTTGGGATTTTAATTAACCCTAGATCTACCGGGAATTTTATTCAAGTTTTAATAAAACGTTCTACACCAGAATTTTTATTTAAAACTATTTAACTTATTTATTTACCTTATTTTTGTCTGGTTTATATACTTAGTTTATTTTAAAGAAATTTCTGGTTTGAATGAATATTTTGTATGTACCTGTCGGGTCCAATGGACCCGTCTGGTAGACGGAGGGTTAAGTGTTATATATAATATAACGGCGCCCTTAACCCTTTGAGCTCTGAAGGGTGAATTTCTTCTCACCTAATTTTAATCACCAAATGTCACATTGGCACCGAGATATTCAACCAAATTTATTTGAAAATTGATCAATGCATTTTTTCGTGTTATGTCGAATCTTTTGTTTACAAAATACTGGTGCCAATGTGACATTTTGGGCATTTTGAAGAAAATCACCTCAGAGCTCAAAGAGTAAAAGATGTCGAAAAACTTGTTGTTAACTTGAACTTTCATCCCCTTTTAAGGCTATATTCATAACATAAACAAACTGTGTTCGTACTTCTTTATGATGTGTATAGAAAGGCAAGGGGCTGTGTCTTAACCCCTTGAAGGGCGCCGTTTGCAGTCTGCAAACGGTTAATTTTAATGCCCAAAATTTCAAATGGCACCAGTAATTTGTTAGTACAAGTTCGATCTCATAATAAGCGTGAAAAAAAAAAGCTTTTGACTATTTGCAAATAAATTTGTTCGTATATTGCGGTGTGAATTAATTATTTGAACATAATCGGAGCGGAAAAGTCTTGCCCCTGAAAGGGTTAACCCATAACCCTTTGATGGGCGGTGGTATGTTTATGAAACCACATAATTTTAATTCCCAAACACCACATTGGCACTAGAATTTTAATAAAAAATTTTTAGGTTAATTATATATGTGAAATGTAGCTCTTTCTTATTTAGAAATAAATTTGTTTACCAATTCCGGTGTCAAACATTAATTTCAACATTTTAATAATGAAAATGCTTCGTCCCTGAGAGGGTTAAAACATAGTGATGCATATCTGCATTTCTTAAAATTAAGTTCTTATCACCCATTATATTTATATAGCAATATTGATCCAGTAAAAATTACAAAATTATACTACTAAATAAAGTTAAAAATTTATCTTAAAATTTCTGGTGTCTAATCCTTAATATAATAATAAAAAACATAATTCTGAAAGAATAATTCATGCATTTAAGAATTAAGTTTTACAAAATAAAATTTATATAAAATAAGATATTTAGATTGATACTTATTAAAATATTTACTAATTTGCATTATTTTATTTATGACTGTAATGTGTACTTGTATTTCAGATGTGCAATATAAGAAAAGGTTGACGTATTATAAAAAAAAAAAATGTACCTCTGATTTTTTTCATCTTTTTGCCTGTGTAATAGACCTTCCTGAGAATCATATATAATTTTTTCGAAACAAAATAAAAAATCATGCATTTAAGGGTTAGGAAATTATTTATAGCTTATTAGAGTAATCTTCAAGTCTCTTTTTTAATTATAAAAAATGCATTTTTTTTAGCAGGTTTTCAAGTTTGGTCTTTTTTTAAATTCTAAAATGTCGCAATTTTACCAGAAATTATCAGAGAAAAGTTTTTGCTGTAAGAAATCACGGAGTGACTGACATTAAATAAAAAAAAGAATATACAGGTATTTCTGGTATGAACGCGAAATTTTGGAATTAAAAAATGGCAAAACTGGCAACCCTGCATTACGTGGTTCTTTTTAGACATTCTTCATTAGTTAAACGTTTCTGGTTTAAAACTTTTGTATTATATCCGCGGCTTATCCAAAAAATAGTTTTCTTTTGCATTTACAGGATAATTACGAAAAACAGAATAACAGTATTTTTATAAGTAAACTAATTATACTAAAGGAAAAAGTTAAACTGTATCACTTTTTGTAACAATTGAAATTCTGTTTTATCAGTGTAGGTAGGGACCATTTAGAACAACTTTCTTTAATATGTGATCTAATAATATGATCACTTTGTAATATTTACATCATAAATACATTCAACACGGATGCTACAGGTAAAATGAATACCACTCTTTTATAATTTTAATCTTTGCCTCATTTTATAAAAAAATATATTCATTTAAGGAGAGGAATATTACGATTCCGAAATAGCAGTGTTCCAATTAACTGAACCGTAACAATTCTGATTGAATTCCAGCATTCCGAAGGCAGATATGATAAGTAATGAAAGTGGATGAATAAACTGACATTTTTAAAAAATTTAACGCACATAACTTATAAAAAAAATTAATTTTTCTGTCATTTCCGACGCATAACTGAAAATATAAATTAAAGATTACGAAATTATTTTTTAGTTTTTCGCAATGTAACATTTCTGCGAGATCAATTATCTTTTGTTTAAGGCAGCGGTGATCCAAGAGTCTGTGTGAGAGCGTCCTGTATACACATATTTACAAATAGTAATCCTTAACCCTTAAATGCATGATTTTTTATTTTGTTTCGAAAAAAATTATATATCATTCTATGAAAGGTTTATTACACAGGACAAGTAATGAAAAAAATCAGAGATACATTTTCGCATAATACGTCAACCTTTTCTTATGTTGCTCATCTGCAATACATGAAAAACTATTGTCAAAAGTAAAATATTGCAAATTGGTAAAAATTTTAATAAGTATGAATCTAAATACCTCATTTTACGTAATTTTTTATTTAGTAAAACTTAACACTTAAATGCATGAATTATTCTTTTAGAAATGAGTTTTTATTCTTGTATTAAAGATAGGACACTTGAAATTTTAAAATAGTTTTTTAACTTTACTTAGTAGTATAATTTTGCACTTTTTACAGGATTAATATTTCTGTATAAATATAATGGTAGCTAAGAGTTAAATAAAAAGTGATGCAGATATGCATTTAAGGCTTAACTTATTTAACCGAAAAATGTCAGTGATTAACCCCTTAATTCTCGCTCCCGTCATATTCACGGGCTGTTTCTTTAATTCATTTTATTCTTTTTTGTTTGATTCCCATCGGTTTTATAAAATAGTGCAATTGGCTTTATTATGGTATCATTTGACCGGTCATTATCCCATTAGTGCCTGCATTTTTTTCAACTCAATATTGTGCTTAATTATAGTAAATGGTGTAAAATGGACGCAAAAAAATAACAAAAAAATTCTCTTTGAAAAAGTGTTTATTTAACATATAAAAATAAACGTCCCAATTGTGGGACACTAGGCACGAAAGTATTTGGGGTATTCTCCGTTACTGTCTAAGCATTAGATCTATGCTTGATGCCATTTATTTTGTTACAGAAAGGTTATATACCATCCGGATTATTATTTAACTATAAAAATTTCTTTATTATTACTATAAGGGGGTAGGGGGGGGCTGGGTTCGGCTAAAAAAAGACCCCCTTCCTCCACACCCTAAGCTATTGGCATAGGAAAAATTTGTATAGTAAAAATTTATAATAATCAATAATTACTAATAGAGTATATACGTATATATTCGCATATACGCCGACCCCTAACTTTTTTTTTCAATTTTGCACAAAATAAAACCAAAGATTTCACTTACTAAAGCGAAAAATTAGTAAGTAAACAAAAAACAAATCATTGAATTTTTTAAATAACAAATTATTATTATTTGTATATTTTATATATTATTTTATTAGTTATACACATAAAAAATCAGACTTTTGCAGTATTTGAAGGATTTTTTTTTGGCTTTTGTAATTGACTCGCGTATAAGTCTACACACCGCCCTCTGAATACTAGGCCTGAGCGCTCACACAAAAATGGCGGCTGCCGAAGGCGGATTTTTTTTTTTTTTTTTTTTACTGTAGGTACGGTCCCTTAAATGTTGACACCAGTATTTTATAAAAGATTTCTCGACCTTGTTTATTCTCAGAAAAATGAAGGGTAAGAAACTAAAAAGAAAATTATTGTAGGAATATTTAAGGGACCGTACACATGCTGAAAAAAATCCGCCTTCGGCAGCCGCTGTTTTTGTGTCATCGCCCAGGCCTAGTATTCAGGGGGCGGTGGTCAACACCCCAATTCACTTGCAGAAAACTGCCAGAAATTCTTCGTTTTACACATTAGTATATATCGTACAATAGAACTTTGATTATCCGACCCTCTTTTAACCGGAACTCTCCGTAAACCGATGTCAATATCCTGAATTTATTTCCATTTTTTTTTCTACTTTCACATTCCTTGTGTATGCAAGCGTTCCTTTCCAAACCACGTGTAGAGATAAGTATTTTGGTCTCCCTTTCTTCGAATTCAATGGAAAGTAGCTTGAGATCCCGCAAGATCCGAACCCGGTATAATTGTACTATTGCCCCCCCCCCCCCCCCTGTGTACACGTCCCTGTTCTAAACGAATAAAATTATTTTCATGTATAAGCTTAATTCAGATATTTATTAAGGAGTTTAAATAGTCCTAATAGCAGTTCAATGACGATTTTAATATTAAACTAGATAATTGTTGATAAATTCTTCATTATCCGGAAATTTCGATTATCCGATGTAGGTTCGGCCCAATTACGTCGGATAATCGAGATTCTACTGTATATATATTAGTAACACCAGGATGTCAAATACTAAACTAGTACAAAACAGTATGATATACATTTTTACTAAGCCAATAGCTAACTGTGGGGAGGGGTGGGACTTGTTTCTTCAGCCGAGCCCAGCTCCTACAACCCCCACTTAGTAATGACAGAGAATAGCCAAATAATAATCCAAATAATACTTTTATAGCCAAATAATAATCCGAATGATAATTTCATAGCCAAATAATAATCCGAATGGTATGCAACCATTTTGTAACAAAATAAATGGCATAAAATATACATTTAATGCATAGACAGTAACGGAGAAAACCCCTACCATTTCGTGCCTAGCGTCCCAAAATTGGGACGGTATATAAAGGTTCAAATTCGAACAAAAAAACAGAAATCTGAAAAAATGCAAAAATACGTATTCTAAAATAGCGTTTCGTCTTATAAATAATACCACTTATGAAATGATTGATAAAAAAATAAAAGAAATATCTTACTTTTTTTTACCCGCCATTATATTTCAAGAAAATCCAACTTTGTCCTACAACAAACATTTATTTCACCTTTTTATTCTTAAAAATGTACTGCCATTTATGAATAAATATTGAAAATAAATACTAAGGATATATTTTACAAAGTTTTGAAAGGATATAATAATCCCATTTGTAATGGGATTTTTTTTAAGAAAGCGTCCCAAAATTAGAACGCCAGGCACAAATGGGTTAAATATGGTGAATATTTCTTTTTCAAAAAAGTGGTGCCAATAAGCAATTTGAATTTTTAAACCGTAATTTAATGGGACCATTAACACGTTCACGCCGGCGCGGTGTGTCACGCTCGACTGTCTCAGAGTTGTCAAGTCTCCGGCATTTTACACACCACTGTTATTTTACAGAATATGTTGTTCCTTTATATCGCCCAATTGTTCTAATTAAGTAAAACAACATTTTCTGTATTAAAATACTGGTAGCACAAAGCCGGGGACTTGGCAGCTCTGAGACAGTCGAGTGTGACCCACCCACCGGCGTGAACGTGTTAACCCTAGAACTACCGGAAATTTTACTCAAGTTTTATAAAAACATTCTACACCAGAATTTTTACTTAAAACTATTTAATTTGTTTATTTAACTTATTATTGTCTGATTTATACATTTAGTTTGTTTTGAAGAAATTTCTGGTTTGAATAAATATTTTGAATGTACATGTCGGGTCCAATGGACCCGTCTGGTAGACGGAAGGTTAAACCCTTCAAGGGCCGTGGTTCATTTTTGAACCACTTAATTTTAATCCCAAAATGGCATATTGACACCAGAATTTCAGATTGAAAATTTTCCTTTTATCGAGGATGTGAAGTAATGCTTTTATTTATTTTCAAATAAATTAGTTTGTAAATACCGGTGTAACTCCATCATTTCACTGTTTTACGAATAGTAGTACTTTGCCTCCGAAAGGGTTAAGGGATTAAACAAGGTGAAAATTCTTATTCGGAAAAAGTTGTTCTCAGTGTTGCCAGATTGGGGACTTCTTTAATTCAGATTATTTGACAGTCACCTCTCTTTTAAAATAGTGTAATTCGCTTATTTCTCAGAATTTTTAATCTATTTTTAATTAGGGCGAATATTTCTGTTTCAAAAAGCGGTGACAATCAACAATCTCGGGACAAAAAAGTCCCCAATTTGGCAACACCGGTTGTACTCTGGGTCTCCTTGCATATACCCAGGACCCTATATTAGTGAGGTTGCGTAAGCATTTTCTTCCGTGTTTTATCTTTCATCCAATATTTCACAGTTTCTCCTTACAGTTTTGACAAGTGGACCATAGTCACAATGGTCGATTTTCCATGAAACATAACTCATTCATATTTAAAAAAACATTACGTAGTTTTTCTAATAGATGTGTTGCAGCAAAATAAAATATTTTCTAATTCATAAATACTGTCCAGGTATAGTCATAGAATTTTACAATTGAAATTTTTTGAAAAATAATAAAATGAAAATGTCATTAAACTGATTATCTGTCGTAACTTATATCAAACATTTTTTGAAGTTTATATTACCCAGATATCTGTAACCGGTTAAAAAATTTTAAAGTCGTCACCACTTTTTAGGAACATCGTGCATGTACCCTGATATTGCAGCAGTGACATTTTACTTAAGAATGATAGAAAAACATTTAATTTGAAACGCCTATTAAAATTTTAAAGTTATATTTCGGTTGATAAATGTTCTATTTTTCTATTCTGTAAATCAACAGGTTAAAAAGAAATATTTTTAAAGTACTACGAACCCCTCAATCTAAAAACAACAACAACAAAAATAGCGAACATTTGAATCTTTTAAATTGAGTGTGTGCAAATCCGTGCAGTATAGACACTGCTGCCAATGCTTACGCATTTTGGTACCACAAAAAACATTAATAGTAAATTTTATCTTCTTTAAACGCCATAATCTGACAATTAAAACAGGCAAAGATTTCTATTATTTTTTGCGGTACTGAAAAGCGTAAGTGTTGGCAGCTACGCATAGAGCTACCACTATTTATCAACAAGTTAAGTTTCATTATTCAGTGACAATTTTTTTTTAAAATTAAATATTGCCGGTTACTATTAAAAACAGTGTTGGACGTTTAGACAGCCATGGATTTTAAAAAAAGATTATTTTTTGAATGACATTTTTGAAACATTTAAACTAAGATTTTTACTGCAAATTGTTCACAGAGAATGAGAATCAAAATTAAAGTTTACTACATTTTACAGGAAACTATCTAGCAGAAAATAAAAACTACCATTTAATGACATATTCCAAACTTTAACTTTCTCTATAAAATGCATTCTATTCCCTAAAGCTGGCATCATGAATTTCTCTCTTCAATTTTATCTTTTTTTTTACACTATTAGATGTATCGTATTCTGTTCAATATCATTACCAATTTCAGGAGAAACTGACAGTAAATCTTGTTTCTTGAATTTTTGTTCTTTTTCTTTGCATTCAAGGAGCTACTGTCAAACCAGATAAGGTAAAACTTCATTCATTATTGGATTTAGATATGAAAATGGGCCAAACGGAAGTAGGTGACGACGATTTTAAAAATTTGCATATCAGAAGGTGTGATTTAAAACTCGCTTTGGAGAAAATAGTCTCACTTTTCAGGATAAAAATAAAAAACAACGAAATACGCCAATGTGACTTACACAAAACTCAGAAATAAACCGATACATACGTGTAACATTAGGATTTGAAATTTAAACTAAATTTCTGAAAACAATGAAGGTAAATTTTAGGAATATTTTATTCTCGTCCCATAAATATTCCATGCTTAAACAGGTAATATTTTTTTTAATTGCATGAATGTTTGCAATGCATGACTACAAAATTATAGCTAGGTAATCAAATATACCGTAATTTCTGGTGTATAAGCCGCGGCGAAAATAAGTCTGTTTACACCAGAAATTTTATTTAAGAAATAAAGTTAAAAAAATACCAAATTGAGACAATTTACTTTTTATTACATAAAATTTTTGGTCCGAAAAAAATTCATTTGAGCCGCGGATTATACACCGGAAATTACGGTAATTAAATTTAACCCATAAACGGAAACGTACATCTGTGAGATGTTTGAGTCTACATATCTGCCCTTAATATTTTCTCTCTCCGACATTCCAAACTTATTTTTATGCTGTTATATTAAAAAATTGGTCCTTTTAACACTAGAACCGCCGCTAGGGGTCAGTTTGATCCCTGCCAAAATTGATAATTGTCGATTCGAACCAGAAATTTTTTCATAAGATATGTCATATGTACGAAGAAAAAAATAGGCTAATTAAATAAATTAATCAGTTTTAAATAAAAATTCTGGTGTGAAAAACTTTTTTATAAAAATTGAGTAAAATAGCTGGCAGTTCTAGTGTTAAAGTTTAAATGTTTAAGTTCACTATCTGGTAAAGATTTAAGTGTTCTGTTTGTAGACGGGATTTTCACATTTCCGGTTAAGGGATAAAAATAAAGTGCACAAGAAGGAAACATTTGGCGTCAAAAAGATTTCAAAAAAGACTGCAAGCATGTCGGCCACTTGTTATAACAATTCCCGAATAGAAAATATCGCCCCTTTTAATGACAGAATTTGTAATTTTTTCTGCTATCAAATAAAGCTAATATTTCTATTCTGAAATAATGATAACAAATTGGCAAATGGTATGGAAGTTCAGTTTTGCCTATTTAGAAACATTTTATTGAAAATAACTACCACTGTATCAGAATACTTATCTGCGATTTATTAAATAATAATTATCCAATTATTATTATGAAATAAAGCGAAGATTACTAGTCTTAACCCTTTCCGGCATAGAAAAATTCTGTTCGTTAAATGATGAAATGATGATTGACAACAGAATTTACACAAGAACTTCTTCGTAAATAAAAACTTGTTTTAAACATTCATTACAAAGGCAAAATTTTATTCAAATATTCTTGGTGTTGTTTGTAAGTTTGGAATTAAAATTAGGTGGTTCCAGGGGTGGTATCACTGCGCTTGAAAGGGTTAAGGTGTGAAAATCAGTTTTACTTTACAAATTCCACAATCTAGCCCCACAGTGTATGACCGACACAGTATATTCTCTAATAGACATACAGGACAAGTAAAAATTTATATTATTTTGTAAGATTTTCTATAGGATACACGATATTTTCTTGCAAATTCATGAAACATAATTGAATGATAGAGGTGAAAGAAAAAGAGAGAAATTCTAAAAGTTTTCCTGACGTTAATTTTTAAATTTAAATAAATGTGGCGGAATCTTTAAGATAAAACCGGTGTCCGATTTCAAGGGATAATACAAACGCTTAAAAAAGCACGTGTTTGATATTCGCCATGTGTGTGTGTCAGCGGGTAGGCCTTGTTTAAAGAGGGTGGTGGGAGGGGTAATAAATATGAACTGTGTTAGTTGTAGCTATAGGGTAACCACACGTAAATTGATGCTTAAGGGGACCGGGAAAGCTTTATCTCGTCCATGTTAAAATACACCAAATTTATGTACCTTTATCTCAGAAATGGTGAAAGATAGAGGTGCAGATTTTTTAGAGTAGTTTGAATAACATGCTTTGCGTATTTTAACGGACAATTTTCTTTCTAAGGGAAACTGAAAATTAATTATTAATTAGTTATTGAAAGACATTATAAAATTAGAATTTTTGATAAGATTTCACCGCCTAAAATAAATAATTCTCAACAAATCATTAAATCCCCGTGTTAAAGCATGCACTATTACATAATATAAGTATTTAGGAAAATCTGAGTTTTTAAGTTTAATAGATATTCAAAAAAAGGAACACAAACCTGAAAAATCGAAGTTTTGAGAAAAAGTCAATTAAAGCTGTGAAGCCGTGTTGCCAGAGGACTACTTTTTTTTTAAATTCTGATTTCTTGATTAGCACCACTTTTTTGAAATAGTAATATTCGCCTTATTTAATAACATATTAATTAAAGCGAAAATAATGGGAATTTTACCACTTCAGAAAAGTGGTGCTAATCAAGCAATCTGAATTTTTTAAATGTAGCTCACTGCTGTGAAGTGCTGTTCGAATGAATGAAAATATACAACACTTTATTATATATATAAACATGTGTAATACATCGTTGAAAATATAAAAATTTAAACTACTTAAATTTATAAAAAAGTAAAAATCTATTTTTTGGTTGAATTTTGTTTACCCGAACGCCTTAAATAGTTTCTTTCTTTTCATAGATTTCACATGGTGTTTTGAATTGTTATAATCATTTTTTCGTATTAAATTATAAAATATAAGTTTTACTTTTAAAATTTTCTAATTTATTGAAAAAAAAACAGATACTTAACCCTACAATGTGCCGTGATGATGTATATATGAATCAATTATAATTCGACCCTTAAAAATAAATAGAGCTCATTTCTACCCTTATATTTAAATAAAATTACTCTTATGTGATCACAAACATCTGCGATTACGTAAGGCAAAATATTTCTCTTTAACTTTTGAGGTATCTAACCCTTAAAGTTGAGTATTTAAAAAAAAAAAAAGTACATTTTTCCGAAACGAAAATTCAAGCAGTGTAATGTTAAATAATTGAATTTTAAGTATGCCTCACATATAAATGCATTGTATAAATAATTTATGAAAAGTTCTTCTTAAGAATTATTTTTATCTTCAATCGTTTTATTAAAATTTCCTTAAGGCATTTTGTGTTTGGATTCAGAGGAATATCTAAAATTAGTTCGTTTGAAACAATATCTACAATTTTCTTTTCGGAAAAGTGAAAATCATTATTTTTTTTCACATAAAGGGCTTCTTTTTCTATCGCCATGATAGCAAAATGGGAAAAAGGTTTTTTTCTTTGGGCAAAGAGACTATTTTCGAAAGGTTTAATTCAGAATGGCTAGCTCTTCTTTGAAAAATATGTAATGATATCTTATCTTCTGGAACATGTAAAAATAACACCGTTTTCCGAGGTTAAAATTAGAAAAAAGTTTAGAAATTGTGATCAAGTAATGTTATTTTCAAGAGATTTTTGGTATTTTCAATATTGGATCTTAAGTTAAATGTAAAAAAAAAAAAAAAAAAAAAAAAAAAAAAAAAAAAAAAAAAAAAATCAACGTCATATTGCTGTGCAAAACTAATCGGAAAAATATTTGAATATTTTCTTGTTAAATAATTTTGTATTGCTTCATCTCGTAGAACTTATTTCAAATTTGATTTATATTTGTAGAACATGAAAACTATAGCTGCCAACTATTACGCTTTCTTAGACCACAACAATTTATCAGAAATTTTTGACTTATTTAATCAACAGATTACGGCGATTAAAAAATGTAAAAGTTATTATTAAATTTATGTGGTACAAAAAACGTAACATTTAGCATATATGAGGAAAAAAAAGAATGAATACAAATGGATGCCAAAATGGCAATCGTGATCAGCCAGCAGTTTGAATGGTACCAAATTTGAACCAGAAATTTCTTCGTAACATAAATAAAATGCGTCTCAGACAGGAATAAGCTAAATAAAAATTCAAATAGTTTAAATAAAAATCCAATTAATTTAAATAAAAATTCTGGAATAAAGTATGTTTATAAAAGGGAGTAAAACTCCCGGTACCTTTAACGTAAAATAAAAAGTTTAAAAATTTGACTGATAGCAGAGTCAGTCGATGTAGTATCACTAGGAGATATGGTGTCACAGTGGTAAAAAAAATGTTAGCAGTGACAAAAAATAATAATAAGCGTCTTCTGTAAATCTTCATCT
Organism: Maratus speciosus; assembly: GCA_963932465.1. Classification (NCBI taxonomy): domain Eukaryota; kingdom Metazoa; phylum Arthropoda; class Arachnida; order Araneae; family Salticidae; genus Maratus; species Maratus speciosus. Next base: position 452,917,404 of record OZ010796.1, read on the forward strand.
TATGACTCCCAGGAAACAATCCTTTGTGACTAATTTTTTATCTTGCCGGAATCGATTTTTGAGTCATTTGTTACATGTGCCACGGTGATACTTATTGACAACAATAGTGCAAACAGTCCACTACTTTCCTAAAATTCAGATTTCGTGATTGATGCCACTTTTCTGAAATAGTATATTTCACATTGTTTTCGCCTTTTTTTCAAATATGTCATAAAACAAATGTAGTAGCAATTAACCCCTTAACTGTTTCTTTTTTTATGACACAATAAATTATAAAAATAAGGACCCGGCACCACTCTTTTATTTTACTGAAATATTTGTTTTGTAGAATTGAAAAAGGTATACCTTAAACATTTCAGCGGTCGGTGTCCGCGAAAAAGGACACCTAATTTTAAGATTACGCGAAACCAAGAATATTTAATTAAATTTTTCAGTTTATAAAGTACGGGGAACTAAGCAAGTTTGTATTTTCTAATAAATTCGTTTGTAAATTCCGGTGTCAGTTCATCATTTCATCATTTTACAAACAGAATTGCTCCGCACCGGAAAGAGTTAACAAATCAGAGATTACAGTTAAAACTAACAAGGGAACCACTTTAGGTGTTGCCCGCACCTAGAATCGAGGCCTGGTGCATTTTGTAGCCCTATGCATAAAAGTTAGAGAACCGATAAAAATTCTTTGTTAAAATCGTATTTTATATATTTTTTTATATTTGTAATTTTTTATTATTGGATTTTTATTTGTTAATTTTACACCAAAAAATGAGTTAAGTCGCCAGATATGGCACTTCAAAATTTTCACTAGCTTTATACTTGTAATGGGTTTAGGTCCAAACCATTACAACACGGTGCGTAGCGAAAATACTGAGCTAGGGTTGCCGGAAAACTGTACGGGACGAAAAAGACGCCAATCTTTCCCCGTCAAATATGTAAATATAATATTGTATTTTTTTTAATTAAATTCGTAGGTTATTGAAGGAATTTTAAAACTTTTTTCAACATTTTATTGTTATTATTGACTAATTTATATTTTAAACTATCTTTAAAAAAAAAACTTTTACTTTAACAGCCCGAAAAGTGGTCTCGAAAATTGCATTTTCAGAAAGTTAATCTGCTGTAAAATCAAATAATATCATTTTAACAAAAAAATTTTATCGATTCCCAAACTTCCCAATATAGAGCTTTAAAATGCACCAGGTTTCAATACTAGGTGCGAGCAACACCTAAAGTGGTTCCCTTGTAAGTAGTATCCAAAATCTTTTAGTGTCGAAGATAGCAAACAATTTTTGCCTGAGCGACACTTGGGCAAAACATTTAAGGGGTTAAGCAATCTGAATGAAAAAATAGTAGCAGCCTTACAACACTGGGAGTCACGGTTGCGAGTATCATATACAATGGAGCTATGAAAAAAAAGGGGGGTGCATACAGTGTCATTGTACCAGTTGCGAGGGAAGTAAACGAGCAGATTGTCACAAATTGAAGGTTGATTTTTTTTTTTTTTTTTTTTTTTTTTTTTTTTTTTTTTTACATCGGATCAAGAGTTTCTTAATACCGCCGAAGCTAACAGTTACCAGTAAAATTGGAATAGAAATTTTCACATACTTTAGCGGCTTATTCATGCAAAATTTCTCTCACAAATGTGGTGAAAAATTCTACTTGTTTTTACTGGTGGATGTTGGCCCGGACATTATAATATCATTCACTGACACTGAGAGGATGTAGTTTAGGTTGTCACAATATGGCAGAACAGTGTTGCCAGATGGGCTACTTTTCTTGAAATCAGATTCTTGATTGGCACCACTTTTTTGAAATCGTAAAATGTGCCTTATTTAATGAGATATTAATGACATGCCAAGTAGCCCACTGGCAACACTGTGGCAGAAGCGGAGGACCTGATACCATCGAAATAAACTTCCACCAGTAAAAATAAATTGTTTTTTTGCCATAATTATGTCTGAAATTCGGCGATAATAAAGTGTTTAAATAAGAAGAAAATGTGTATTCAAATTTTTTCGTGGAAGTTTACCTCGGCGGTAATGAGACACTGCGAAATCGGTTAAAGTTGAAGATTGACTATTTTGTGGATATGTCAGTTCCTCTCTATTCACTTTTCCATGTCACATAGCATTGCTGCCAATTTTATGGGCTATTTTCTATATAAAATAAAATTAGAAACAAGAAACAATTAATTTAATATCATTTTCATATTCAAGTCCTGTTTGTATGACTTGAAAAAAAAAATGTTTGAAGAATGGAGTTATGAATAAAGAGGAGGCGACATGTAGTGTGTTTTCTACCAGTTGCGAGTGAAGTAACTGAGGAGGCTGTCACAAGATGGCGGCTGCTTTTTTTAAATAGGTTCTCCAGTTTCTGATTACCACTAGGGCGAACATCCCATCAGTAAAATTTAATAGAAAATTTCGTCTTATTTCTACGTCTTATTGATGGAAATTTTTCTCAAAAATGTCGTAACAACTTTTGTTTGTTTTTACTGGTGTCAGTATGCTTATTAAAACTGTCAGTTTGTTTCCCTGGTTGTCACAATATGGCGGAAACGCAGTACCTAACTATTGCCAAAACAAATTCCTACCAGTAAAAATGAAAATATGTTTCTACCATTATTTATGACTGGAATTTTGTAATATTAAGGCGTTTAAAAAGTTGAAAATTTCTATATAAACATACTGGTGGCAGTTTCCACCGGCCGTAAACAACGCCTGCGATAGCGGTTACAGTTGATGCTTCACTATTTTAAGGATATGTCAGTTCCTCTTAATTAATAGTTCCATGGTTTGAAGTAATATCAGGTTTCTCCATTCGGTCCTTTTATAACAACACTAACAAATTGGATATAAATTGGACTAGATTCATGTCCTCCCCCCCCCCCCTTCCAAGTTCTGTAAGGTGCAATTAACCCATTGTTTTGAGACAATTGTTTTTTGAGAATCTTTGCATTTTAAACACACAGCTGTTTCCTTTATCATGTATTATAAACAGCAACCATTTTTTTTTATTCTATTTAATTGAAATCAAATATTTACCACTATCTAAACAGTTACACTATATTAACACTAGAACCACGGTGACGGGTCATTTTGACCAGTATCAAATGAATAGAAAGCGATTCTATCCAGAAAACACTTTTAAAAATAAGTTAAATATAAGCTGCCAAAAATAATTAAAATAAATCTGCTAAATAGCTTTAAATAAAAAGTCTGATGTTAAATATTTTTACAAAACTTGAGTAACATTTCCCGCGGTTCCAGTGTTAAATGAAATTTCTTGGCCCAAATATGATTTTTTGATCCACGGATCATATACTGGAAATTACGTTATGCAGTTAAATGGTGTGTTGTTGCTTTTTAGAATCTATGTATTAGACAGGAATAGTACAGTTTTAATTTTTTAATAGAATTATTTAAAAATAGCAAGGTTCATCTAATGGAATCGCAAATGTCTGTTATTAAATATATATATATATATATATATATATACATATTAGTTTTCGGAGTAGATGGGGCTAGTCTTTGTACGCGCAATAAGTTAGTTAAAAGCAAAACAAATAAAATAAACCATGAATTTACTTTACAATATTCAATGAAGTAAATACCGCACAGTGTGACCATTCTGCTGCTTTTGTTTCATTCAGTTTGGTTGATTGACAGGATTTTTTGGGGGTGGGGGGGGTGGATATGGGTTAAAATGGAACAATAAATATAAAGATAATTGACTTATCCTCAAAATATTGAAGTCTTATCTGTAACAGTTCCAGCAGAGTCTGATTCACTGGCCAACAAATTTGAACTTTTGCTCTGTTCTAATCCAAAAATTATTTGTTAATGTTTTTTTTTTTCTGCTGATTCCGAATCTAGTTTCAGTTTTACTCCAGCAAGTCTTGTTTTTTTTTTTTCTTTTTTTTTTTTTTTAGATATTTACATATTTTGATTAATGCAAATTTAGTAAATTCTATACAATTATATGAAAATTTAAGGTAGAAAGCAATATCAGACTGGCTGTTTTGTTTTATGCTACGATTACTGTCTAGTTTACTTCACAAAAATGTGGTTTCTCAGATTATACTGACATGTGACCGTGAAATATTGTGCCTAATTTGGATATTTTTCATGTTTTTTTAATAATGTTTCTTGACGTTCAATAATTTCTGCCACACGAGTATGTTAATATGTTTCTAAACCTGGTTTTTGCTCTGATTTCAAATCTGGTATCTGTTTTCTTCTATCATGTCTGGATTTTGAAAAAAAGTGAAATTTTATTTTTTGGTCAAAAAAGTCAGAAATAGCTTTTTATGCCATTTTTTATGTACTTGAACTACTTACGATAGATTCTACAACGTCTTTAATTTTTTTCGATTATATAAGTTGTTTTTTATGTCGCTGATATGAATGTGACACTGTTCACCCTCTTGACAATGCGATACACACCTCTAAAAAGCATCTTATATCAAACATTTGTTAATTCCGTGCAAAAGTAGAAATTCATTTTACTCAAAAATTAGACGTGATATAAAAAACAGTTTGCATCTTTGAAATAAGCATAAAAATTTAGTCCAGAAAAACATTACGTTAGTTTTGTGGCAACTACTTTAACCCCTTAATTCTCGCTTCCGTCATATCCTCGGGCTGTGTCTTTTACTCAAATTGTTTGATTCCCACCAGTTTTATAAAATAGTGACATTGGCTATATTTTAGTATCGTTTTTACTGTCATTAACCTTCCGTCTACCAGACGGGTCCATTGGACCCGCCATGTACATTCAAAATATTTATTCAAACCAGAAATTTCTTCAAAACAAACTAAATGTATAGATCAGACAATAATAAGTTAAATAAACAAATTAAATAGTTTTAAGTAAAAATTCTGGTGTAGAATGTTTTTATAAAACTTGAGTAAAATTTCCGGTAGTTCTAGGGTTAAATAAGGTGAATATTTCTTTTTCATAAAAGTGGTGCCAATAAGCAATTTGAATTATTTAACCGTAATTTAATTCGAGCGTTAAGGGGTTAAAGTTGATAGTAATGTAAAGAGTACACCATTGAAAAATATATGCAAATTAGGTTTAATAACTGACAGATAAATGTTAAAAATATGCCAATCGTGACATTTATCTGAAGCAAAACGTCTAGTATTCATTATCTAGAAAAGGTAGTTCAATGTGACATACATTGTATCTACAATTTGCATAAAATAGCCCTAAACGCTTAAATTTGAATAAACATAAATATACAAATTTCTCAAAAAGTAGGTCATCTAGAGAAAAATGAAAAGCATATTCGGAATCAAAGCAAAAAACTGATCTAGAATCAACCAGTTTCAGATCTGGGACAAAACAATTGTTGGACGGTGTTACCGTCGGGTCTAAAATCCACCAGTAAATCTTAATAGAATTTTTTCCCTTGTTTAAATGTCTTATTCATGAAAGATTTCTTCCATAATTAACGGTGAAATATCGATTTATTTTTGATGGTAAGGGTTTTCCCGGCGGTAATTAGAATCTGCAGTCCCTCCATGTAATGACTGCATAAACCAGAAGTGCCAAAGCGTGGCCCTCTGGATACCACTAAAATTTTATAGTTATCAATTTCCTTTCTAATCTTAGAATCTCATTCGCACTCTGATACAGTTGTTGTCACACCCTCTCAGACAGACTCAGCAACTCCCTGAACTGTCTCTCAGTCAGAAGATAGCAATGTTCCGCAAAGTGCTGATGCTACCCATACTCCAAGGCCAACTACTTGTTCAAACAAGCCTGTAACTCCTAAAGATCTACGACCTTACCCAACTACGAGTGTTAGTAGAACTAACAAAAGAAAAGGACGGCACTCTGGTAAATTTTTAATTTATACTGAGTCTCCAGAGAAAAAAAAAGCTTTTCGAGAAAAGTTAAGAAGAGAAACAAGCTGCAGCCCAGCAAAGGAATAGAGATAAAGGACTGGAAAACGAAAGAAAATGCTGCTGGGGATAGAAGACACCAAACCTTTGAAGCGACAGACGAAGAAAAGAAGGTGGAAGAATCACATTCATCAGATGAATCTGAAATATCCTTAGGACAGTTGTGTGACACTACATCAGATGATGTGAGTCTAAGTGACCTTCTAGGTAAAGAAGGAGATACTTTGGGAGATGATACAATGGAAGAAGCAGATACTTATGGCCAAAATATTGTTGATGATGATTTTGTTATAGTGCGGTTTTGCAAAAAAGAGTTCGGTTGTTCATTTTGTAGGCCAAGTAAAAGTAAAAACTTATGATGATGACCATCTCTTCCGGTTTATGAACAGAGAACCGTTTAACTTTTTCATTTTTTTCTTAGAAAGAAGATAAGGGTGGGGTTGAAATGCCAGATATTACAAAGTTTGCACAGCCAACAACCGGAAAAGGCACAGCAAGAACCAAGGTCGCATAACATTTATTTTTCATTTTGCTCGCGTTAAAATTCACTTACAAATAAATTGTGGGTAATTGAATTTCTTTTAATAAATATAAAATGGATTGTTAGCTCATTATCTATGGAAAATATGCAGTAGCTGTTATTTTTACCCACATTTTTCAAACATATCAAAGTGCCCCATGATGTATCAAACTGCCCCATGAGGTGCATCAATCTACCCCGGGGATGGGGCACATTGATAAAAATAACTTTTTTAGTTTTGTTTAGTTGCATGCAGAAATACTAGATAAAACAACGAAATTGCCTATTAATAACACACTACACTAGTTTTGCTGACATCGCATGGCAAATGATCTTAAAATTTCATTTATCTGCGCACCAAAAACATTCTTAGAAAAAAAGCTCATCAATGTGCCCCAGTTTCCCCTACTCCGTATTTGGCTTCGGAGGTACTAAAGTCTTTCTATCACCATTTTCCCAGACGCTGGAGGACCAAAGTCATGGCTACCCCCAATCTCCTGCTATCGCATCTTACCATTTTTTCTTTCGGTTATCATTAGGATTATCGTTTGCAATACAAAGGTAACAACTGTTTGGGATCACAAGCAACGCATTAGTGAAGCCTTTCTTTCGGTTACACCAGATATTTCGAACATAATTTGAATCGAATTGATACCCTACGAGCAACTAAAGGAGCGCCTGTCGAAATCCACTAAAGCCTTAAAAAATTTATATGTATTTTTGTTTCTACATTAAAAGAAATCTCATATTTCTTGTATTTTTTCTTTAAGCTGTATGTGTTGAAGCTGTATGTTTCATATGTGGACACACTGTTTATGTAAATATTCAGGGTTATTCAGAGAACTATGAGCAACTACGATAAGACATATAATGTAGTTTCTACAGGTTTCGAGCCAAGTAGCTGAGGAGCGAATTACATGGTGACTGTTGTTTGTTTACATCGTATCAGGTCATGCGCAAACTTTCACCAGTAAAAACTAATAATTTTTTTCACCATTTATGACATTAATTCTGAATGAATAAGGCAATTCAATAAGGCAAAAATATCTATTCAAATTTACAGTAGGCATTCAAATTCGCTAAAATTGATAGGGATATTGTTTAGGTTGTCACAATATGGGGAAACCGCAGGTCCTGACTACCGCTGTGACCAAATTCTACCATTAAAAACAAATAGATATTTTTGCCCCAACTGTTACAGACATCTTCCTTAAATAAAGCGTTTAAATATGGAGTAAATTTCTATCCCAATTTACTGGTGGAATATTTTCCCTGCGGTATTCTGCCGTGTGAAACCAGTGACAGTTAAATTTTCACCCTTTTGAGGATATTTCATTTCATTTTTATTCGTAGTTCCAAGGATTATTCAAATTGAATGGTTCTCGTTTCGTTTGCCAACATAGAGAACTTCTTATTGTTTTTTTTTAATTACGGCAATAGGTAAGTAAAAGTATATTTTGTGTTAGAGTAAGCAATAGATTCATCTACTACCATGTTCAGAGTAGTCACGTAACAAGCAATAGGTCAGGCCACCAGTTTTTCATAGCGGTAGTCTTTATCTTATTTAATCGCAAAAGAAATTTAAGACATTTCGATTAAATAGAGGTGAAGATTACTGTTTATATAAAGTAGTGGGGTGCCTCTCTTTGTTCAGATATACATTTCTGGACCAAACTTTCAAAAGAAACCACTTACTGTTGCAAAATCCCCATGTGATATCGACGGTACCATGTCAAACTCTTTATTTAAATTCAGATTTCGCGATTGGCACTACTTTTTTGAAATAGTAAAATTCACCTTATTTAACTTTTTTTAATTACATATTAATTAAGGCAAAAACAAGGGGAATTTTACCATTTGAGAAAAGTGGTGCCAATCAAGAATTCTTAATTTAAAAGAAGTAGCCCAATGTTTTGACATTGGATAGTTTGACATGGTACCGACGATATATCCTCTTGTGGAAACATCCATCTTTTTCACGATAAAAAGTACTGGACAATTTTTTTGTGCCATACATGTTGAATAATTCATCTGTATTTTAGATATTTTAGTATTTAGATTTTGCCTGCTTTTGAGCACCAGATTTTCCGCATTCTAATACTGATTATTTAATTATGGAAAATTATAAAGAAAATCTACGATTTTACAAGCCGAATAGTATAACTCGGAAAAGTGGTACATCAAAAGTAAGAACCCTGCTCATTCAGATTAACAATATTGAAATTTTAATTGAACATTATTAAAAATTTTTATTAGTTAGACAATTTTACCGTTGGTTTACACATTTCCGTTGCATTTTATATTTTTGTATAAAGTTTTATGAAAAGTGTTTTTGAACAAAGTTTTTATAAACGCGTTTTTTAAACGACAAAAAATATTTGTGGTTTACTTATATTCATTTTCACTAAACATGACTTATTTTATGCCGTATTTTTAAAAATTTTAGCAATTAGAAATGATTACACTAAAATGGAATAAAAGAGGAGATTTTCTTTGTTAAAAATTTATAAAAAAATTCTTTCCATATATATTTATTTTAATCGCTAATAAAAATTTTTATTTAAAATATATAAACTTAAAAAGGAAATTTTTCTATTGCCTTTACATTACGATATCTGGTAGAATTTATTTTATGACTTCGTAAATTATTAAGTTGTCCAAAATTGTTGGAAATAAATTTTGCGATTATGAAAAACTATCTTAATAGGAAGATAATGACTTAGTTTCACGAACTGAATTATTGAAAGATTTTTCATTCTTAAATGCAATTTATAAAGTATATTATTAAAATTTAGTTTAAAGGTGATAGAAACGAGAAGAAGTTTTTATTTTACTGTTGGACTGAAAAAGTGTGAAATAAAGATTAACTAATTATTATTTTAATCAGCAAATAAATATTGTCATAAATACAGGGTTCCCACTCGGTCAGCTTTTTTTCAAAGAAAATTCTTTATATTAATTTTCGTCGAAGTATCCCTCAAAAAGCGTTTTTGTTGCTATTACTACAAAAACCTACCATGATTTTTTCTTTTAAGCAATACTGTTTTTTTTTTTTAAACGGACCAGTGGGAGACCTGGTAATATGAATGTAAATATGAATATGTAGTATAAATCTGGAATCATTATTAGCAGAACAGCTAATTCTCCGGATTTTTGGATACCACTATTTTAATATAGAAACTGTTATTTTATTTAAGTGGAACATTTGGGTGATTTAAGAGAATATCATTTACTGTAAGATAATAGTGGTGTGCAAAAGGCCGGAGACTTGGCAACTCTGTATTAGTGATTTTTTAAGTTATGTTATGCTTTAAGTTTTTAAGTAAGCACTGATATTTGTATGAGTAATTATTATGTCTGATTATTCATAATAATTCTCTATTATATATCGGAAATATACATCATTAATTTCAGGTAATTTTTCACTGCGACTAATGAATGGTCAAACGTATCGCATTTTCAGGTGTACAAGCAACGCCCCCTAGATATTTGAGAAAGCTTTGAAACGCGTCACAAAAACGTCAGACAAAGCAGGCAAAACAAAGAAGAAAATCCGAACTTGCACATTTCGATTTCGTTGTCTCGTGGAATTATTAATTCTTATTTTCTAATAATAAATAAAAGTCCATAGAGTGGTCTCTTAAGCATTGCTGCCAATTGCTTACTCTTTTTACATACCATTAAAACCCCTTGAGGGGCACCGGTATATATTATATACCACTTACGATTAATGAAGTTTTACACCAGAAAAATTTTATTAAATTTTACTTTTCTAACTTTGGTGGAAAAAAGCCGTAAAATTGCTTTTACTTATTTTGAAATAGAATAATTTTTCAAAGATTCCGGTGGGAATTCAGCATTTCACAAACATAATTGCTTGCCTCTCAAGGGGCTAAAATTTAATAGTAAATTTTACCTTATTTAATCGCTGTAATCTGATATTAAATAAAACAAAAATCTATCAAATTATATTGTCGACATAAAAAGCGTGAGCGTATTCATTAGCGTTTAGAGCAGCCATATTCAAACTCTTTTGTCTTCACAACTTGTTACCACAAACACATCTTACTTTCGTTTCATTAACAATCTCAACCTTCTCAAACCTAACGATCTCGAACAAACCCTCTGTCCCAAATTAGTTGCTAAATTTGATTACTTTTGTACTGATTATTCATACTGATTATTTTATGAATTTGTTTGAACATTTTTCAGAGATTTCAGGGTGCTATGCTATCAATCAACAACATTTACTTACAAAGCATTCCCTCCGGCTCTCCATAAATAAATACTAGATTAGTTTTAAAAATCCAGGGTTCGCGCGCTCTTAAGCCACGCCCGATTTTGTAAGGATTCTTCCACCAGTAATCGCATAAAACTACCTTCTAGCGAATGAATCGTTAATTCTTTAGGAAGAAAATGACCTTCATGGTATACTGGTGGTAGAGACCTTACAAAATGGTGTCGATCTACTAAACTGCATCGGAAGTAATTTATGACTCCACCCACTTGAAATGTAGCAACTAATTTCGTACAAAATTTTCGACCTAAACCACACAACTAATTTAGGACGGAGGGAGTATATAATAATGAAGACCATCATACCTGACTGAATTTAATCCTCTTCATTTCTTAGATATATCAAGGGGCCCACGTGAAACAGACTGATTTGCACGTAAATTGAAATATGTCAAGCATATTTCTCCTCTTAATTACAATTGTTAGGTGTACTATCACAAGTGACCGATACAGCAGACTCTTGGATAATCACGTAGTCTCGGTGTTAAGGCAAAGAGGCTGTTTGGTCACGACAATAATCATGCAATATGGAGCAACTGATGATCTGGCGAGACGGGTAAAGTATGTGATTCAAGCTAACTTCCCTGATGAACGTGTTATCTCGCTTACTTTCACGATTGTCTGTCTAATAGGGTTATCAGATCTGAATCCTTGTGACTTCTGACTGTGGGGATTTCGGAAAGATCATGTTTATCAAGAACATGTAACTAATGAAGGGGACTTGAAACCTAGCATCGTACGCCATGTCTACCTTATACTTACTGATGTGCTGCTTGCGCCGTTGATAAATGCGGTTGTAGGTTTCAGCATATTGTTGACCGACAAGATATGCACATAGAGTACACACGTGCTTAAATAAATAAAATATTCCATTGTTCTTAGATCTTTAAACTATTATCTTCCTTTTTACGTCATTAATGCGCCTCCTGGTGGCGAAATTTAAAACTTTTGTTTACGAAAACGACATGACCAGTGTTGCCTGATGAATACTAAAATTTTATTTTGAATGCCACTATCTTCATAAAGAGATAGTTGCGTTATTTATTTACAAAAATTTTACGATTAAACCAAGCGAATAGTACCGCAAGACAATAGTGGTATTCAAAATAAAATTTTAGTATTCGTCTGGCAACACTGCGCATGACCTACATAACATACGCTTAAAGTTTTATTCGGATGCGTTCAATAGAACTGGAGCTATGAGCTTCTGAGTACCGTTAGTTTAATTTTAACTACCCCGTGTTACTGATCTTTTGTTTTAGAACGCCGTGTTAAGAAATACATTAAAAATATAGATATAAAACTTAGTATAAATATATTTGAAGGTAGAGGTAAAACAATTTTCAAATTTTTAAGTTTTAGAAAAAATAAATTTAATTGTAACCGCCGAAACCAAAGAATTGGATCCTGAATTTTTTGCTGAAAAACGCTTGCTACCACAAATTTTGAAAAATTAACTTCACTTTATTTAATGGACAAAGTTTCTGTTATTAAAGAAGGCAAATTTTTTAATTGAAAAATAGTGGTAGCTTGGTAGCTAGTTTAAGCATGCCCATTTATTTTTACCGTTGAGTTAGCGCAACACCAGCGAATAATGGGTTAGAATAGCACTTTAAAATCTTGAATGTTTTGCTTAAGAAATTTCAATAATCTCATATTATATCATGCAGTGGCGTAGCGTTTGGGGGGGGGGCGGGTCTATCATTTTATAACCAGCACTATTATTTAGAAAATTTGGCTTTATTTAATGACTGAACCTTATACCATTAAACAAAGCAAAATTTAGCATAATATAATACCGGCAGCAAACTTATTTGAGCACACACACCCACCACCACCACCACCTCAAAGCTACGCCACTGACTTCATGTATCACATCTTTGTAAAAAATATATAAAAAAAATAATGGCAATTTTGTCATTATCAATAAATAGAAAGAAATTTGAGAAGCAAGATATAGTACAATTTTAAATAAATTGCAAGAAATATCTTATATATGCAATGAAATAAATTTTTACCTAATTTAAACGCAGATTTTAACAAATAAGGCGAAAATCTCTATTTGAAAACATTAGTAACTGAAAAGTTAAAACATAAGTAGTAACGGTAATAATGGGAAGAGCTATAAGGAATATCGTATTTCAAAGAGTAGCTGACGGACTATTAAATTATTCCAATTTAAAATAGAAAAAATTGCCTTATTTAATAACAGAATCAGTGTGATTGATTAAAAATTAGAAGATTACCGTGCATCATCTTCCAGGAAAAACTTTGAAGTCCCCTATTTAAACTTCTGACATGGATTTTAAATTATTCATTATACTTCACGACATACAGATTTAATCTTTAAGATGGACAGCATTTTATAAAAACGAAGTACAATTAACTTCCAATAAGTGTGTATAATTTTACATTGCACAAAAAATAGTAGTTGCAAGCATTATTTTTTATTCGCTTTACCCAGTATCAATTTTTTTTTTTGAGTTTTATTTACATTCCACCGCAATTCTCTTAATAGCAATTTCCTTTCAAAATCTCACAAAAGAGAAAAATTGCTTCCAAAATTGCGAAAAACTTTGATCCGAAAGATATCTTAATTGAATAAACAGGATAAAATCATATCTGCCAACATCTTATCCTTTTTTTGTTCCACAAAATTTTAATAGAAAGTTTTGCCTTATTTAATCCGATGATTACGACGATTTAAGAAGGTAAAATTTACTATTAAATTTTTCATGGTACAAAAAAAAGCATAAGAGGTGGCAGCTATGGATAAAACTCTAAATTAGAAAAAATTATAAGCGACTGGGTCGAATATAGTCGAGCACTGCCATTGAAATATTCAAGGCCAGATGACACGAGTCATCTATGTTAAGAAGTCATCACTAGTCCATGGACTTCCCAGTAGTTTTGGAATTCACACCGGAAAATTTTGAAAAGCAATTTTCTTTTATTTTATTTGTGGAATATATATCATCTTATAAAACAATAATGACTATTTAAACTTACCGCTGTGATGGAACAGTGGTGCAGCTCTTGGGCGTTTGTCACCACTAAATTTTAATAGTATTCATTGCCTTGAAAAATTTCAGAAATTCTATACTAGTATAAGTCGAAGATTTGCTAATAAAATGTAGCGATGTCAATTGATTCTCTGGTGCTACACTGTTCCATCACTGCTTACTGGTGAGAATTCGCAATCCCTAACTAAAAATTCAACCAGATGGGCAATTCCACAGTGTTGCCGCATCTGGCTGATTTTTACATGGAACTATTAATGAAGAGGAACTGGGATATTCTTAAAATAGTAAAGCTTCAACTGTAACCGCTTTCGAAAGGGCCGATTACCGCCGGTGAAAACTTCCACCAGTAAATATATATACAAAATTTCTCCGTATTTAAAGGCCTTATTAATGCAAAATTTCAGTCATAAATAATGGAAGAAGCATATTTTCAATTTTACTGGTGCAAGTTTCCTTTTTCGGTAGTCAGATCCTTCGTTTTCGCCATATTGTGACAACTGGTGAAACAAACTGACTGTGTTACCAGTCAATCTGGCACCAGTAAAAACAAATTGAAGTTTTTACCATATTTGTGAAAAATATTTCCATGAATAAGACTCTTAAATAAGGCAAAATTTTCTATTCAATTTTACTTGTGGGGAGTTTACCCCGGCGGTATTCAGAAACTGTAGATTCGATTTAGAAAAAGTAGCCGCCATCTTGTGACAACCTCCTCAGTTACTTCATTCGCAACTGGTAGACAGTACGCTATATTTCTCCTACTTTTTATTCATAACTCTATTAATATTATAGGGGTGGCGCCCAGCATTTTGAACAACTAACGCTGGTCTAATGAAACGGGACAATCATTCCACTTGAACTCGGCAAAATACAGAAACGTTGCTACACACGATTTAATCATATCTCCATTATTTTTTATTGGGGGATTCTAAATTCTCACCTGTAAGATTAAATAGCTTTTATTGTTTTACAAGATGATAGATATTCCACAAATAATATAAAAGAAAATTGCTATTCAAAAATCTTCGGCATGAATTCAAACACTAGTGAGAAGTCGGTCGATTAGTGATGACGTCACATTCGCGTCCTCTGGCTTTGAGTACTTTGATGGAAGCGACTCGAGTCATATTCTCTTTTAAACCGTTGACTCACGGATACGGTCATATACGAACTAGAAGATACATTTTTTTTTATTTCATTGCACCACTTTTTGTAAAATAATTTCTGCCATAAACTTATACTAGGAAAGCTAGAACTAGGAAATAGAAGATAGAACCATTTAGTAAATTATAAGAAGTTTATCATCATCTATTCCAAAAAAAGTATTCTTCGTTAACCCTCCGTCTACCAGACGGGTCCAATGGGCCCGATGGGTACATTCGAAATATTTATTCTAACCAGAAATTTCTTTAAAATAAACTAAATGTGTAAACCAGACAATAATGAGTTAAGTAAATAAGTTCCATAGTTTTAAATAAGAATTCTGATGTGCAATATTTTTATAAAACTTGAGTAAAATTTTCGGTAGTTCTAGGGTTAAACAAAAAAAATTACTTTCATTTACTTATTATGCATTCGTGAAATTTTCATATCATAACTTAACCCCTTCGCGACGGGAGCCTTTTACGAAATGTTTATTACTTTGCTACCGGTTTAAAAAAACAGAAGTTTGTGCCTATTCAAATCGGGAAAATGCTCGGATTAAATAAGGAAAATTTTACAGTAAAATTTTACTGGTGAGGATAAACGAGGATTCTTAGGCCTATTTCCGGCACGTATACGTGTCGCTCGTCCCCAAGAAGTTAAACCATTATTTCGTTATTTTTTAGCTCTTACTTATATCCGCTTATTCGTTACTAGATGTCAATTATTTTTTATTGTATTAGTTGGTTTACTCATTCATCGGTTCCGCCATCTACTCAATAATATCTCAACTAATCACTTGCTAGTAAGAAATTTCAAGAGAAATCTTTCACAAACAAATTTGTTTGTAAAGTGTGGTATTTAACCTCTTATTCGTCGCGCCCGATACGTTCAAGGGCAGCCATGTATGAACAAATTCCGTCCGACCCATGATCCTCACGGACTGGACGTCTCATGACTTTTGCTATTTTTTTCTGGTATCTAATTTGCATTTTTCGCTCTGGAAATTATTTTAAGCTTTAACTACGTGACTCTATTTTTATATTCTATTCTCACCGCTATATTTTAAAAGTAAAGTTTTTAGTAATTTTCTCTTTCACATGTTGTCAGAAATTAAGTACAAGTGTACACACAAACCCAACGAATCATCGGAAGATAGTTAAGTGGATAAGGAAAAGATGTGTTTTAAATGAAACAGAGAAGCCAACTACATGCTAAACCAAGCCAACTACAACAAAGGAGAAATTATAACGATACATCTTGTGAAAACAGTCATCATAAAATAAAAATTGACGGACTAACGGCCATGGAACAAGCCCCACTCCAGTAGTGCACAAGCCTTTTCAAATAGCTCGCAACAATGTTGCATAAATCGTGATAACAGCCATTAGGTTCCAATGGACTGATCGCTATGTGCGCATTCACGTATCAAGGTAACATACAAACAAAGGAAAATGAACCTGTTAAGTGATCAAATCCAACTCAAAGGGTCACAAATTAAAGACCACAAGTCGTCAATCCATCAGCGGCAAGTTCGCAAAGTGACAAAACCTCAAATTTAGACATCCACCATTAATAGTCATAAAGGAAAATAACCTACGATAGAGACAAGCATCTCACGGTATGTGAGAAGCATATATCAAATCAAGGAAAAAGAAAAGACCCACAAGAATATGTCAAAATATTAAAAAGACAACCACCACGACAGTGACCAAATACCAAGACAAGGAAACCTCCTCAGAAGAACAAGTCCACTGGGTGAGATAAGTATATTATACTAGACAAATATAATGAATTATTAAATTAAATGTTAATTTAGGTCAAACCCAACCCCCATAGCTTATGTCTAAGTTACAACCTCAAGCAGCTAGTTCAATTAGAAATTAGTATATTAATCTCACTAGGTCAGCTCGTTAGTCTCTTATCAATTCCATCCTAGCTAAGTAATAGTATGCCAATTCATAGTTAACTTGTCATAAGATAATATAATAATAATAATAATAATTAATAAATAAAATCCTGATTCTGATATTAGAAATGATTAAAATATAAATTCATTTTAAATAGCCAGGCAATATTTAAGTAATCTAAAGTAAATTACTCTAGTTCGTTTAGTAACACCTAGTGCTATAGGATAATATTAAAACAATATATATAATAAATGATAGTTAAGTAAATAGCTATAAGTAAGTTTTAAGTGTAATAACATGTACAAGCTAACCCCTTTCCCTTTCAGGTTTTTTTTTCTTTTTGATTACAGCCACTTTATTATTCTTAGTTGCTCATAGGCTATAGCCTGCACAAGCTACCGGACCCTCTCCAGTGGGAAGTCTACGGAGTCAGTTTCTACGCGGTGGGGTACGGTAGATAGGCGGAGTCTCATCCCCCTGCATCGTTATGTTTGCCTAGCATTTCGGCCCAAAATTAACTTTTGGTGCAACTTGTCTATCTGCGGCGCTCCTTTTTTTTCTTTCTTTTTTTTTATTCTTTTTTATTTATTTATTTTTTTTTTTTGCTTCCTCACCCCCTCCTATCCTTTTTCTTATGACAAGTCTGCACCAACAATTCGGCTTCTAAACCCCAGGTCATTCAGAAGTAGTTCGGGCAGCGGTGGCCCAGTTGGCAGAGCATCGAATTCGCAGCTAAGGCCGCGGGATCGAGTCATACTGCTGGCTATAATCCGCCATGTACGCTAATGGCTCCTGGTGCATGTAAAATCCGTCGTGGGTGCAAAGTCCTCCAAGTTACCTGTGAATTTATACCTCTGGAGGCGCCTTGCCAGGTGAAGGTCTCGTCATCTGATCAAGGTTCTAAATTACGAGACCAACATGAGTAGCAATGTGCAGGTGCCGAACAACAGGTTATAACGTTAAGTAACCGGCAAAACATAGTATACACAAACGAGCAGTAGGAACTGCAGATAGGATGACGATCGAGGCAATGATGCAGGTTTATTGACGCTTCGCGGCGGTTAGGCGGTATTTCGCCCTGATGCCAGGTACTAAACCCGTTAAGCTGGGGCATCCCAGCAGGTAGGGGCCTGGTCATCGGTTAGAAAGAAAAAAAAAGTACAAGTGTTCCTTAAACAAATAGTGATGCTCGGCGAATAAATTGCATTGTGCCAATATGGCGGCATCGGTCCGTTAAGGGATGTTAAGTGCTTAAAAGATGGAAACTCTGAATTGACAAATTTGCTTTTAACACTAGAACCGCCGGCTATATAACTCAATTTTTATAAAAAAGTGTTTCACGCCACAAATTTCATTTTAAACATATTTAATTAGCCTATTTTTGCGCTTCATGCATATAACATATCTTATGAAACAATTTCTGGTTCAAATCGACTATTATCAATTTTGGCAGGATTCAAAATGATACCTAACTGTGGTTCTAGTGTTAAGATCAGAATGCTTAATTTTAAGATATTGTACGAGTTAAAACACGTGTTTTATTTGTTTCAAATCTGGGTTACCGTTTTATAATTGATTTTAAATGTGATAAATGATATAATTGATTTTAAATTTTAATTTTGAGTAGCTCAAGTAAAGAGAAAGATTTTAGTGTTGAGATATCTGGAAAGGAATCAGAAGATTTCATTTTTTCAGATGTTTTTGACTCCGAAAAATCGGATACTGAAGATAGTGATGATGACGCCAATCATGTCTTTACCAGCACGTCAGTGGCCTAAAATTTCTTCAAATCTTTCCAATTAGGCACCTCCAAGCTTGCAATTCAAATCTGAGCTAAGATTAACGTTTCGTTTGATGACCATTGCGGGTTTTCTGCAGTACTAAAGACATTTTATAAGTGATGAATTAGTGGGTAATATTGTAATCGAAACTAATCGCTGTACTGAGCAATGGGGAAATGTGGTTTGAGAAAAAGAGAGAAATGCAGACTGGAATGACAACCTGCCTCTCAAAATGAAATGCTGTTGTTCCTTGCCCTTACTATTGTCGAAGGAATTTAAAAAAAAAAAAGAAGAAGAAGAAGAAAGTACATATGGGACTAAACATTACCTGTTAAGACACCATTTTTCGCGGTATTATAACGTACAAGAAGTACAGCAAATTTAAAAAATATATTTGCATTTTTAGAATAATTAAGCTCACGATCCTCAAAATCATCCTAATCCAAAACTGTACGAAATTTGAATAGTTTGTGCGCATCTGAATAATTTTTATAGAAGTATAATTATCAACATCAAGTCGTTTGTATGAGTGCCATTTTCTGGATGTTATGACCCTTACGGACAAAATGAAAAACTTATAGGGAATGAAAAATATGTTCATCCCATGTGAATAAAAAATGAAATTATAAAAGAAATAGAAAATATAAATGAAATTATGAAAATACAAAATTATAAAAGAAACCACTTATTATTACAGGAACTCTAATGCAGGACTATGCATACGAGGATTCGAAGCAAAGCGATATAAGTAAGCGTGCAATCTTAATGCTGGAACCGTGCGTAAATTAACTCAGTTGCGCCATCTTGTGGACGGAGTGATAATTCACATACGCTTTAGTGTGGCACGTCTCTTCTAAACCTTTAGTCACACATAAAAATGGGTTTTGTTTGCCACATTTATTGCAAAATAATGGCGTAGCGAGAGGGCTATCCAGATGCACTTGACACCGCGAAGCTTTCTTCGCCTTACCAAGGACTCTTCAGTTATTAATCAAGGTGAAAAAAACTTTACAATTTTAGTGGTGTGAGTAAGAAAACAGTTAGGTATCTACCTGTAGTTCACACTCCATCCGCTAAGTGGCGCATGATCTTCATTGATGTGAACTCACTTTTAATCTTGCGGTTACTTCTCCCATTTAAGATAGGACGCTTACTTATACCGCTTTGATTCGAAGTTTACCATACATTGAAAGTTTACTAAATTTTGAAAAACATATCGAATGCCTATTTTAAAATTTAATTTGAATAAAATTATCGTTTTTGTAGTAATATAACAAATTATTTGATTTATATATGTCTTTACCTTTACTTAAAAGTGAAACCACATGTTACAGCATTACATTGAAGCTTCCCTGCACCATGCGTCATGTGTGTACAAAAAAAAAAAAAAAAGGCAAATATAAGATAAATAAAGCTGTCAGTTTTAAAAATTGTATCCATCCTGAACACTTTTAAACTTTCAGGGGCGTCAATCCTTTCATTGCTAAAATCTTGGAATAAATAATTGACACTGGAATTTATGAACCGATTTATTTGGAAATAACTAAAAGCCACTTTTCACATTATTTAGTAAAGGAAAACTTTTGTAGTAAAATTCTGGTGTAATTGGAGTTTTGAGTATTCAAATTAAGGGATTTCATAAACTTATCACCGCCCTTTAAAGGGTTAAATTTGAAAAAAAAATACATTGTTTCTTTTCTAATGACCTAAGAATTTTATTAATAATAAAATAAGGCAAAAAAAAAATCGACGATTTTTGAAGACATTTGCCGAGAATTACGCGACGATTAAGGGGTTAATAAACCTTCGAGAGAAAAGAAAGAATTTAATGCCTCAAAATATGAAAGACAAAAGTAATTTAGTGGGTTTTTTATAAGGAGTGTAGTTATTAATAGATTAAGTTTTTTAGAATAAGAAATAAAAGAATGCGTTAAATGAAAGGCATAGGATTAAAATATAAAAGATATTTAAGATATTATTAAAAGACATATATATAAATCAGGATATTTGTTAATTATCTGAAAGTATAATTTGACTAATAACACAGGTAGAATGTGTGCGGTTACAACTGGCGTAACCAAAGGAGAAGAAGGTTAAGGATATAACAAATTTCGAAAAGAATTATAATTATTATTGCAGACTTACAGATATATTCGATTAAGTTAAGCTAAGTTTGTTGTTAAAAAATAGTGAGGTTCAAAATCCATAATGACAATATGGATCTATATGCATTTAATGGTTAAAGAAAAATCTTCTTTTAAATTTCGTAGAAACATACCAGGAAGAGCGTTTTTCTTGCAATTGTTGCAGAAAACTAGAACGAATTTTTTTCTCAAAGATTACTGGTTTAAAAAAAAAACGATCCATTGGGAGCCATGAGCTATGGATATGACTAATTTTTCATGCACGTTCATGACGTCTCAATCCCATATTAAGCACACTGCGGACATTACGATGTTATTATGTTTGCATTAGAAAATAGTACGTATTTTTACCAACCTCTGTGGAACATATTTTTTTATTCTTTTAATGATTTATTAAAATTTTAAAAAACAATATAGTTAAAAACAGTAGCAGCTCGTCAAGGGCTTCACAATAACTTTCTTGCCGTAAATTAATAAACTATATTATCCCTTTTTTTCGCCATTGATCATTGCACTAATATATAAGATGAAATTTTTGTACTAAAATAATATGGGAGTAAAGGGAGATAGAAACCCATGACTAGACGCTACTTGTTTTAAAATATTTGCACTTCATTGTCAAAAAGAATAAATTTTATATTTAATATTGAAAGCTTAATTTTATCATATCTTGATGACAGGCATTGATAGTGATAAAAAGAATTTTAAAGTACTTAAGAAATCTAATGGAATTTTTATTCAAATAAATCCAATCTTAAATTTAAATGATAAAAAATGGTAAATTTTGAATGAAGCATTTTAATTATAAAATGCTTCAGAAAAGAAAGAAAATCAGTTCTTAATCTATTTGAAAAAACTCAAAGGTAATAAAAGGTGACAGTTTTAATACTCGTAAGCAATCTAATTAATTATTATTCTAGTAAAAATTAACGGGGCTGAAGGCCTTCTCACTGTTTTTTTTTTTTTTTTTAACGTTTTTTATAAAACAGATTTTGTGACACAAATAACTCTGGCAACTGTAAGGCTGTTTATAATATTTGTGAATGGCATAGCTGCCAACTTTTACGCTTTTTTGCTACCACTAAAATATAATTGAGATTTTTGCCTTGTTTAATCATTAGCTTTCAACGTTTAAATAACATAACATTTACTATAAAATTTTAGTGGTAAGAAGAAAGCGTAAAAGTTGGCAGCTATGGAATGGTATCTTATTTTAAAAGAAAAACTTGCAATAATATTCAAGTTCAACTCTAATGATAAATTTTAAAATGATACGGGAAATGGGAAGTAAATTTGCTTGAATAACCTCTTAACGGTCGCATTAATTACGGTTTAAAAATTCAAATTAATTATTGGCACACTTTTTCGAAAGAGAAATATTCACTTCGTTTGATGGCAGGTAAATGATACCATAATAAAGTCAATGCACTATTTTATAAATCTGGTAGGAATCAAATAATCTGATTAAAAGACACAGCCCGTGAATATCACGGGAGCAAGAATTAAGATGTTAATGCAATGTGCATTTAATTTTTTAATTTTCCAAGGAGAATTGAACCACAATTTCAAGTTAGAAAGCTTTCACTAATATTTTTTTCTTTATATTAAAAATATTTCTGCGATTAATAACATAACTTATAGTATTTTTCTGCAAATAAATGAGGTAAAAATTTCTATACTTTGTAGAACTGTATGCACCTTCTTACAGGGTTCGTACGGGTGCTTGAATTTCATGACTAAGAAATTCTTCGATACCAGTATTTTCTTATGGAAAATCTCTCCTGAAATAAGGCGAAATTTCGTCCGTTTAAACTAGATTTATTTTTCTATAAAAAATGTCTGATAATGGGCCTTGAAAATAACGGTACCCGTACGAACCCTGTTCTTAACCCTTTCAGGGGCAAGACTTTTCTGCTCCGAATATGTTCGAATAATTAATTCACACTGCAATATACGAAGAAATTTATTTGCAAATAAACAAAAGGTTTCTTTTTTTTCACGCTTATTGTGAGATAGAACTTGTACTAACCATGGAACTATTAAAACAGAGGAACTGGCATATCCTTAAAATAGTGAAGCATCAACTGTAACCGCTATCGCATGTGTTGTTTACTGTCAGTGGAAACTTCCACCAGCAGATTTATATAAAAATTTTCAACTTATTTAAACGCCTTAATAGTACAAAATTTCAGTCATAAATAATGGTATAAACAGATTTTCATTTTTACTGGTAGGAGATTACTTTGGCAATAGTTAGGTACTGCGTTTCCGCCATATTGTGACAACCAGGGAAACAAACTGACAGTTTTACAAGGCATACTGACACCAGTAAAAACAAATAAAACTTTTTACGACATTTTTGAGAAAAAATTCCATGAATAAGACGTAGAAATATGACGAAATTTTCTATTCAATTTTACTGGTGGGATGTTTGGCCTAGTGGTAATCAGAAACTGAAGATCCTATTTTAAAAAAGCCGCCGCCATCTTGTGACAACCTCCTCAGTTACTTCACTTGCAACTGGTAGACAGGGCACTACATGTCTCCTCCTCTTTATTCATAACTCCATTGTACTAACAAATTACTGGTGCAATTTGGAATTTTGACAGGGTTCGTACAGATGGCGCCCCTCAAGGGGTTAACTCCTTGAGGGGCGGTGGGATATATTTTATCCCACCTACGATTAATCAGGATTTGCACCAGAAAATTTTTAGTTTTCTGACTTTAGTGGAGAAAAGTCGTAAAATTGCTTTTCCTTATTTTGAAATAAAATTTTTCTAAGTTTCCGGTGGGAATTAAGCATTACACAAACGCAATTGCTTGCTCTTCAAGGGGTTAATGTCAATGTGTTTGATGTCGTAAACGGTTGTATATATTGTTTAAAATGTTTGGTTCAGAAACTTAGAAAATGGGGAATTAGACGAAAGAAATATATAAGGCTATGCATAACAAAATTTATGTTTCAAAGTTAAAACCTATTGAAATTTATCACCCGTTTTATGATATATGCATAGATGCTAACTGTTACGCTTTTTTGTATCACAAAAATTTATAGTAAATTTTAGTTTTTTAATCCGCCAGAATCTGCTAATTAAATAAGGTAAAAAATGCTATTAAATTTTTGTGGTACAAAAATGCAGAAGTGTTGGCAGGTATGCATGTATAAATATACGATGCATTCTACTCCAGTTTGTTTACAAAGCCTCCAATAATAAAAGGAAATGATTTTCTGTCTGTGTATGACAGTTGGCGAAGGATAGGAAAATCTATGACACGTAGATGTCTGCATTTTCTGTTTCAATCAGACGAAAACCAGTCCTAATGCAGCTGAGTTTCAGATTTTTTTTTTTTTTTTTGGCTGCACTTTTTGTTAAAAAATTGCGATTTTTAGCGGTTTTTGCTGCGATTTCACCACATTAGTACAAGCAATGCTAATTTAGATCGTTCAGCCTAATTTACTAACTAGTGTTAATTTTTCCTAAAACTTTACTCGGCATTGGTACAACAGTTTATAGATATTGTGAATTTTTTTAATTCACGTTTATTCAAAAATTTCAGCTTAATTAAACGATTACTTTTTGAAATCATCGACCTACAATCTGTTATTTTTTATCCTTTATTGGACAAAACATTCGGGAAACATTTAAAAATAAGATTTGTAAGAAATATGCGATAGATATTTTGAGATATTTTAAATAAAGTAATGGTGCGCGGATTTATTCAGAAATGGAATAAGAAGCATCAGGAAGGATCTAAAAGCATACTAAAGTGCATTCTATAAAACTGGCAGGATCTCTAACAGTGATAATGCAAGTCTATTGCAGTTGCGTTGAATAGAAATCTGCACGGGCTCAGGCTTTATCGGAAGCAAGACAGCGGTGCAGCCTACGATCTGTCTTTGTAAGATTTTTCTCTAATTAGATTGCGGTGGTGCAAGGTTGATTATCTCGGTGCTCGGAAAACTTTGGTCATGCCTTATTGTTTCTCTTTTGTGCAGTTTCAAGGCTTCCATGTGGCCCGCTTTTTGAATACCAATACTTTTCTTAGGAAAAACGTTTTTTTAGATTTTTATTGCAAATTTTGAAGAAACCACCGACGGAGATCAATTTTAGCTGATATGTTGTAGAAAACTACCCTTAAATTTTCTGTTAAAAATTATTGGTATTCAATTGTCTGACCATTTGAGAGCCCTCAGTTTCGGACCGGGTCTGGAATATATTCTTTCCGAATGCAGTGAGTCTCACCAGTAGATTGTATGTATAATTTATATACAGGGTGTTTCAGCACAGCGATTACTAACTTTCGGGAGAGATACATGGTCGCATGGTCGGAAATGCTTTTCTGGCATGGTCGTGACGAAACACAGAAGTCGCTTTGTATAGAAAAATTTTATTGTTCCTACCAAAACTCTTAATCAGTAATCTTCATGATCATTTTATTTAAAATATGCTATAGAATGGTAAGATGAAGCTATTATTCTCAAAATAGGAACAATAAAATTTTCCCTATAGAATGCGACTCATTGACAAAAAACACAAGAAAGGAAGAACACTAACAGGATGAAAAAACATGTTTATTACTCTAGTACCGTAAAAATGAACTTGTTGC
Source organism: Maratus speciosus (assembly GCA_963932465.1). Lineage (NCBI taxonomy): Eukaryota > Metazoa > Arthropoda > Arachnida > Araneae > Salticidae > Maratus > Maratus speciosus. Next base: position 452,942,738 of record OZ010796.1, read on the forward strand.
ACAAATTGTAGCAGCTGAGGAAATCCGGGACATGCCCGGTATTTTCGATAAATTTAGAACTGCCATTCGCCAGATATGTGAGACCTGCATCATGTCTCTGGGTCGTAATTTTGAACAATTTCTTTGATGACGATCGTTGTCTCTCTTTTTGTACTTATATCTTAAACTTTTGCTATGCTAAGAATAATAAACACGTTTCTTTACCCTGCTCTTGTCCTTCCTTTCTTATGTTTTGTGTCGTCACTAGAGTTTCTGGGTGTCCCATGAGAATCGGGACACCAGTACTTTAAAGTAATTTCTTCGGCGTAGCTGATGAAAGTATTATTGGCGATTAAAGATGGCTAAATAACCTGTAAGAAATTAGTGGTTTACAGAGCAATTAGAGCATTGATTTACGCAGGACACATGGTGTAACGACGGAAGAATCCCCGCAACCTTTCCTATCTCGTAGGTTGCAGGACTAGCTTTTGTCCAGCGTTTGTCCACGGGTCACTGCCTAGGTTCTGGGGACTGATTAGCCGTGCTGGCGTGTCGGAGGGAAAGTTTTCGATATGCGGAAAGCGAGCTAAAGATGTTAGGTGGCAGATCAAGTGCTAATCTGCTGAGAGATGAAGACTGTGTGTTTTAGAGTACGAGCGGGCATGTTATAAAAAAATGACTGTGTTTTAAAGTGATGGATTAGATATGATAAAGAAAGTGTTGTAATATAGTAATGTCTACGTTGAGGGTGATAGATTTTAAAATGTGTGAAGAGTTTTAAAATGTAAATGTGAAATGTGGAATAAAATGTTTGGATGTTAATCGTCGAAACTAAGTGTTTTACACGAGAATTAAACTATGACGTTACAATGGCAACACTAGTCGTCAAAATGGCGAAAGGAAAGCGTTTCCAACCATGCATTGCTATGTGATTTCTCATCGCCTAGGTATACTCTTTCCCTCCTAAAAGTTTGTAACCACTGTGCTGAAACACCCTGTTGCTATGTGTAGCCATATTTAAAGTTTCCCCTCGGTTACATATAATATTTAAGATTGTTTTAGGTACAATTAAAGTTATTATCCCGGAAAAGCCGGGCGTGTTTGAAAGTATTTTAAAAAGTAGAAGCATTATTAAAATCAAATAATGCTATTTTAAACAAACTGACTGTTGTTTATCCCCAATAATGTGAAAGCGGAGACAAAAAAAAAAAAAAAAAAAAAAAAACTCAGTGGTGCACAAAAAAGGATGGGTAGTAAAAAGGACTACCACTTCTTTTTAAAGGAGCATTTTCCTAATTTAATTTAATAAATCAGCGATTGAAAAAAGCGAAAATAATTATTAAACCGGACAGCGGCGACAAAAATGGCTACGTTATCATAGCTGCTAACTTTTACGCTTTTTTCCTACCACTAAAATTTAATACAGATTTTCGTCTTGTTTAATTATAAAATTTCGACTATTAAATAAGATAACATTTACTATAAAATTTTATTGGTAAGAAAAAAGCGTAAAAATTGGCAGCTATGCGTTATCGAGTATCGAGATGAAATCATGATGTAGGACAAGATCATGATGTAGGAGCATATCAAGGAATGACTCGTCTGCTTCGACATTTTTTGGTACAATACAAACAGTAGCGGTCGTCAACTTCTAATCTGGGTGCCACTATTACATCTTCGCGTAGTGGGGTGAAATTATCAGAGAATTAAAGGCAAAATAAAGTATTTTGAAAATATTTTTGTTTGCCTGTGCATATTTTGGTAGAAACCCCCGCAGACTAATTTTGTTAACAAAAAAATACGTTATATTGTTAAATTCAAACCAATAAACATAATATTTTACATTACTTTGCTGTACATATTAGTTCGCCATCGACTTTCAAGATTAACACTAGAACGCCCAGCTGGTGTCATTTGACACCGGTCAAATGATAAAATGTCGATTGGAACCAGAATTTTTTTCGTAAAATCAGTTAAATTTTAAATAGAGAAAATTCAGTTAAATAAATAAGTAAAATAATTTTAAATAAAAATTCTGGTGTTAAAATTTTTTTATTAAGGTTGCGTAAAACTTCCGGACGTTCTAGTGTTAACTAAGGATTTAGGAAAAGCTTATTAACACTACGGGAAAGAATGACTGTTTCGACATAACTTGGTACAATGTGAGAAGACAGGTGCGCCAATTCCCAATTTTATTGACAGTGCAACGTCATCGAGTTACGGCATGGAATTTTGGCACATTAAATATACCGATTAGTACAATACAAATATTTCAGTCTGCCTCGTTATATCTTGATACGTGATTAGCAGAATGGGGCGCCAATCCTTAATTTTGGCGGTATTATCATGGCATCGAGTTACGGTCTGACAATTTAAGACATTAAATATAAAGATTAGTACAATAATAATATTTGAGTCTGCCTCGGCATATCTTGGTAAGAGATGAGGAAAGCGGGGCGCCAATTCTAAATTTTGGCGGTACTATCATGCCATCGAGTTATGGTCTAAACATTTAAGGCATTGAAGATGCAGATTAGTACAACAAGAATATTTCAGTCTGCCTCGTCATATTTTGGTACGAGATGAGCAGAGGGGGGGGGGGGGCGGAGAATTCTTAATTTTGGCAGTACTATCACGTCATCGAGTTACAGCCTGAAAATTTAAGAAGTTAAAGATACAAATTTGTACGATACAAATATTTCAGTCTGTCTCATGATATCTTGGTGCGAGATGAGTAGAGCGGTGCGCCAATCCATAATTTTTGTAGTATTATCACGTCATCGATTTAAGGTCTGAAAATTTAACACATTAAAAATACAGATTAGTACAATAAGAATATTTCAGTCTGCTCCGTCATATCTTGGTACAGAATGAGCAGAGTAGGGTGACATTTCTTAATTGTGGCGGTTTTATCACACCGTCGATTTAAGTCCTAGAAATTTAAGACATTAAACATACCGATTAGTACAATACAAATATTTCTGTCTGCTCTCTGCTATCTTGGTATGAAATGACCGGAGCGGGCGCCATTTCTTAATTTTGGCGGTATTATCAAGTCATCGAGGTTCGGCTTGAAAATTTAAGACATTAAATATATATATTATTACATTAAGAATATTTCAGTGTGCCTTGTCAGATCTTGGTACGAAATGAGCAGAGCGGGGAGCCAATTCTTAATTTTCGCGGTATTATCCCGTTATCGAGTTATAGAATGAAAATTTAAGACGTTAAAGATACAGATTATTACAATGCAAATATTTCACTCTGCCTCACGATATCTTGGTACGAGATGAGCGTAGCGGTGCGCCAATTCATAATTTGGGCGGTATTATCGGTCGTCGAATTACGGCCTGTAAATATATGACATTAAATCTACAGAATAATATAATAAGAATATTTCAGTGTACCTCGTCATATCTTGGTACGAGTTCAGGAGAGCTGTGCGTCAATTCCTAATTTTGGCAATCTTATCACATCATCGATTTACGGCCTGACACTTTAAGACATTAACACTTTGAGCTCTGGTAGGCGAATTTCTTCCCACTGAATTTTAGTACCCAAATGACACAATGGTACCGGAATATTCGACCAAATGTATTTGAAAATAAGAAAATGCATATTTTTGTGTATATAATAAACCGAAGTCTTGTTTGCAAAATACTGGTGTCAATGTAACATATGGGTATTTTGAAGAAATTCACCCAACAGAGCTCAAATGGTTAAAAATATGGATGATTACAATCTCGTACCAAGATATCGTGAGGCACACTCAAATATTTGTATTGTACTAATCGCTATCTTTAGTGCGATAAATTTTCAGGCCGGATCCTGATGACGTGTTAATATCGACAAAATTATTAATTGGCTCCTCGCTCTGCTCATCTAGAACTAAGATATGACGAGACAGACTGAAGTTTTCTAATTGTACTAATCTATATCTTTAATGTTATAAATTTTTAGGCTGAAACTCGCTTAATAATAATGCCCCAAAATTAAGAATTGACGCTCCACACTTCTCATCCTGTACCAAGATATGACGAGGCAGACTTATATATTTTTTTGTACTAATCTGCATCTTAAATGTGTTAAATTGCCAGGCCGTAAATCGAAGACATGTAGTACTGCTAAATTTAAGAATTGGCGCCCCACTCTGCTCATCTCGTAGCAAGATATGACGAAGCAGACTGAAATATTTTTATTGTATTAATCTGCATCTTTAATGTCTTAAATTTTCAGGCCATAACTCGATGACACGCTAATACTATCATAATTAACCCATTACCCGCTGGTGTTGCGTTCACGCAACAATCAAAATAAATGCAAATATTTAAGTTATTTACATACCCAACACTATTTTTCAATTTAAAAATTGCCCATACATAAAGACGTAAAATTTTAAGATCATATAAAGTGAAAATTATCTTTCAGAGTTTGTGGTGGCGAACGACGTCAGCTAAAAAGTTGAAAATTTCAACCTTATAGTTTTGGCGGTTAATGAGTTAAGATTTGGCTCTCCGTTCTGCTCATCCCGTGCCAAGATATCATGATGCAGACTGAAAAATTCGTATTGTACTAATCAGTATATTTGATGTGCCAAACTTTCATGCCGTAATTCGATGACGTGACAACACCGTGAAAATGAGGATTTAGCGCCCCGGTCTTCTCGCATTGTCCTAACTTAGACCGAATCGGTCATTTTTTCAAGAACTTTTGGTAAACTTTTTAAAGTCATTAATTCATGTTGAAAGTCTATGGCGAAGTAATATATAGGACAATGTATTGTAAAATACTATGTTTATTGGGTTTGAAATGAACAATATGACGTCTTATTATTGTTATAAATTTTAGTCTGTCGGGTATTTCTACCAAAACATGTGCAGTCAGACCAGAATATTTTCAAAATACTTTATTTTGCCTTTATTTTGTCACCAATTTCACCCCTTATCCCTATGACGCGATAGTGATACCAAAATGTCGACTTAGCGCAAGCTACTACTCATATCATGCCAAGAATTTTCGAGGCAAACGAGCCGTTCCTTCATCTGATTTTAATAATCTTGTCCTACATCATGATTTCATCTCGTAACTCGATGACGTAGCCATTTTTGACGCCGCCGCCCGCTCAATATGATGTCCTGGCTGTCACAATAAGGTAATAGCCTACACACTCTTCTTAACTCTACAACGCCAGGAAATCTTACTCAAGTTTCATCAAAAATATTTCACACCAGAATTTTTATTTAGAATTAGTTAACTTATTTATTCAACGTAATTCTGCGTAGTTTGAATTTAACAAATTTTGTGAAAAATTTCTGGCTCCTACTGACATTTAATCATATGGTCGGAGTTGAATCGTCTCCTGCCGGGAGTTCTAGTGTTAAGTGAGCTAATAGACACGTATGTGAGCTCACGTGATATGTTCTAACAGTGTTGCCAGAGGGCAACTTTTATAAAATTGAGATTTCTTGATTGACATAACTTTTTTAAAATTCCCCTTGCTTTCGCTTCAATTATTGTGTCATTAAATAAGAGGAATTTTATTATTTCAAAACAAATAGTGCCAATCAAGAAATCTGAATTTTAAAAAGATAGTCCATTGGCAATACTGTGTCCTAAAGTCTTCTTCAAAAAAGAACTCTGATTTATGAAGATTACAGTTGCGTTTTTCGTAAGATTTCAGAAGAACGTATAAACAATGCAGACTCTTGTATTTTCTTTATTGTTCCTTGAATAATTAGAGGTTTAATTGTGCTTTTTATGTCCGGTAGGAGTTTCACGTTGTGTTTGTTTTTATTGCCATCTCGTTTATTTGTGGATTTGAGCTGTGTTCATGCTACCCAGCAAAGAAAGAAACAGTGGGCCATCAGCTGGAAAAAAAATGTTAGCCAGCAGTGCTATCAGCGGTAAAGTGCAAGGGTGCCATTACTTAAACCTGTCGAAAAGTGTCCAAGCCGAATGCAGCTGGCCCATCAGTGATGGCCAACAGCAGGCCAGCATTGGAATGCCATAACATTACTTCAATCCGGCACGTTTCCTGCAGTGCTAGCACGTATCCTACTGCTATTCTTTTGCTGGCCCAGCACTTTCCCTTACAAAAATTTCTTTTAGAATTCTATAAAAAAACAAAGTATTATATAATTATGGCTCTTTTTAGGTGCTTTCGTAATTATATAAATACGTAGCACCTATAGTCGTCGTTCAGCCCGTCTGTCTGTCCGTCCGTCCGTCCGCATATAATAGAGCAAAAACTACCCCACCGAATGGTCTGAAATTTTAAATATATGATTATTGTAAAATTTTGTCGAGCCATTTCAAATTTTATGAAAATCGGATGTATAGTTAAATTACAGGGACAGTCAAAAGTTTTTCTTTACATTACGGCCAATGGGAAAAATTATTGCACGTGCATTTTAATGATGTTAAAGCTTTCCGAATGGTCTCAAATTTTAAACATATAATTATTGCGATATTTTGTCGAGCCATTTCAAATTTTATGAAAATCGGATGTATAGTTTAATGACAGGGACAGTCAAAAGTTTTTCTTTACATTAAAGCCAATGGGAAAAATTATTGCAAGTGCATTTTAATGATGTTACAGCTTTCCGAATGGGCTGAAATTTTAAATATATAATTGCTGCAAAATTTTGTCGAGCCATTTCAAATTTCATGAAAATCGGATGTATAGCTTAATTACAGGGACAGTCAAAAGTTTTCCGTTACATTAAGGGGAATGGGAAAAAATGATTGCAAGTGCATTTTAATGATGTTACAGACTATGCACTTATGAATTGCAAATAAATACACATTCAGTACAATATGGGGTGCAAAAAAAATTATAAAACTAGTTACAGTACGAACGCACCTCATTTGCCACGTTTGATGAGCAATTTCCAACTTGTTTCTATAGGCTAGTTTCACCAAGAACTATAGAAACTGTAGAAGTGTCTATAGAAATGTTCGAACTGCATGTGGTCACCCTCTCAAGTACTGGCCGCGCTCAATGCTGTTTGGCTTTCGTGATCGGACATGAACAAGTGATTTCAGCGCACGCTACGATTGCTCGTAGTTTTCAAGCTCTCATTACGCTATTTTAAGTTTGTTTCTTTTGTGATTTACGTTCCCAATCATTCAACTGGTATAGAAATTATTCTATTGTATTGAAATCCTATGTATTTTATACGCTTTTTTAACACTTTCCAACAAAGTTGAAAAGTGTTTATGACTTCGGTTTGTCTGGCCGTCTGTCCGTCTGGCCGTCTGTACGCGCTCTAACTCCCGTAAATATACTCGGATCGTTCTGAAATTTTTGGATGTTTGTGACCTCTACAATAGAACGAATCCTATTGCAAATGAAGTTTGTAGCATGTTTAGTTCATTTACAGGGACAGTCAAAAGTTTTCCGTTACATTACGGCCTATGGGAAAAAATCGTTTAAAATGATTTTTAATGATGTTACATGCTTTCAAACATAATAAATTGATATGCATTTATCAAGTTGACTAAAATATGCATTTTCGGTACAATATGTGGCCCAAAAAATAGTTATTATTCATTTACAGGGCCGCGCAAAAGAATTCCTTTACATAATGCTATAGAAGTGGAGCGAAATTTTTCCGACGTATTTTAATTATGTTAAACTATTACATGTGTAATGAAATAGATATACGTCACTAAGGTTTACTGTAACTTATTTCATGGATAATACGAAATGCAGAGCATTTACAGGGACACACAAAAGATTTCAGATACTATATTGTACCCGAAGTACCTTAAAGTAGCGATGATTGCTGGAAATACATTTTTAATTATGTTATGTGCTTTTATGTTTCACTATATTTATGCATTGTATGTGGTGTGTATAAATGCTGTAATTGATATACAGGGCTACTCAAAAGAATTCGTAATGTTTACTGGGTATGATTGCAAATTGCTTAAAGGTGATTTTTAAATGAGCTATGCATTTTTACGCTGAACTTCATTTAGTTTACAAAGAAATGTTTGTAGAATATACATAAAATGATATACAGGGTCACGCAAAGAATTGGATACATGGCCGTCTATAAATGATAATTCCTGGAAATGTTATTCCGGTAGTTTTAAGAGTGTTTTACTTTGAATTAAACTTTAGCTAAATAGTGGCGTGTAAAAAAGGTATTAGGTTAAATGCAAAGTTTTACAAAAGTATACAAGTATGTTTAAATCTATTAGTATAAATTGCTGAAAGAGAAATTTCAACCTGTTATGTGTTTTCTTGCTAAACTAAATTTCTCCATTATATAGTATATATATCAACCTACAGATCAAATACAGGGCTGTTCAAAAGAATTGGAATACATATTTGCTATGGACGGTAACTGCTAAAATCAGTTTTTCAAATGTTTTATGTGTTTTCTAAAATGTTTACTTAGTTCACTTATATACCTTATTTCCCTAAATAACGAAGTTTTGTTAAAGCATTCAGGAAGTGTTGGAAAGTGTTTCATAATCTATGCTTAACACATGATTTTTCTTACTTGTTTTATTATTGATTCTGAACTGCGTAAATTATGAAAACCGAAATCTTTTGTAACCTAGTAAAACCAGATTTAAGGAGAAAAATAAAGTGTGTTGAAATAAAGAATTTATTTATTTATTCATTTACTTATTTATTTTGTTCTCGGAAGTGGTGCTATATTTTTTACAGTTTCAAAAAAAAAAATTAGCTTCACAGCTTAAATTGTGTTAAGATATTCATTTCAGATTTGTGTTCAAATACTTAATGTATTCGATATTCGCAGCGCCACATAGCGTAAGGGTTCAAAGCAAAAATACTGCAAAAGTTCGTGCATTTCCATGTTGTGGTGGGCCAGCGCATGAGATAAAATGGATGCCCACCAGAATTTTATCTGATGATTTCCAACAGCAAAGTTGACTGAAGCTGTCCAGCAGCGGTCATGCAGTGGTAGACCATCAGCCAGCACCTATCTTGCTGCTGGCCAGCAATTTTCTCTTTGCTTGGCACTATCGAATTAATATTTTGTAGTGTGTTAGAGATTTTGTATTTGGAGCCAGACTTCTTTAAATGCTTGCAATATACTTTATTAATTTAATCTGTACTTGATTCAGTTTGCATATGGTTGCCAGGCAACGCCATGCGTTTTGTAGATTATTTGGTTATTTTGATCACATGTCCTATGAAATTTAGCGGTTGGCTAAAGGGTTTGAGTCAATTAAGCCAAAATATTTTAAGTCAATTAAGCGACAGTGTATTGATGCATTAAAGAGACGGTGGTTAGTGTTCGTTTTCCTCGGTTTCAGTAGATTTGCATCACATTGGTTCACTTGTCTCTTTGCCGACATGGTTGGGTGGCTATATACAGGGTGCAAAGGAAAGTCCCTTTAATCTGAAAATACTTGCGAACGGAGAGGGCTACAACTATGCAAGTGAGTTAACGGCATAGTAAATCGACTATGTCCGAATTAATGCAAACGACAACAGCGCCCCTAGTGGCGAAATTTGGTAGATAGCTTTTGCAAATCGAAAACGAAAAGGGATAGAGCAAAATTTTCAGTTAAGAAGTTTTAGAGCATCAATTAATTAGTATGAAAAGACATTTGGTTTACATGGATAATATAAATCTACGCCTATATACGTAAAAATATCGGAAATCGATGCATTCTATTTTGTGTAAACGTTTGAATGGAATAGCTAGAAGTATGAAGAAATACGCACAATTTGTTGTATAAATACGTACTTATCTCAATAAATTTTGATAACATCACACAAAAAAACAAAAAAGGACAAACTGTCTCACAGTAATAAAAAGTTAATATTAAGCATGTTCGAAAAGTTCGCTTTTGCTCATGATACACGTTTGTATTTGTGAGAGTAAATCTGCATACACATTTCTCAGCATGGGGCGTCTATCATGAACCTCTTCAACCTGACGACATAGATTTGAACCTTTCACTGACAAAAGACACCAATAATATATAAAATTTTGCTTTTGTAATGAAAGTGCAAATCAGCGGGGTTTTATTTGCTAAGAAATTCCTTTGAATATTCTGGTGTCAGTCAATAATTTGATCATTTTACGAACAGAATTCTTCTGCCTCTGAAAGGTTTAACCCTCTGTCTACCAGAAGGGTCCAATGGACCCGACATGTATATTCAAAATATCTATTCAAACCAGAAAATTTCTTCAAAACAAACTAAATGTATAAATCAGACAATAATAAGTTAAATAAACAAATTAAATAGTTTTAAGTAAAAATTCTGGTGTAGAATGTTTTTATAAAACTTGAGTAAAATTTCCGGTAGTTCTAGGGTTAAACTAAAATTTTAATTGCATGTAAAATTAAATTTGAGCAGACATTACAGTAAAGTACAACGTCACAAATTGCAATTGCGCACTGCTACATTTCCGACATGTAGAATATACAAAATAGAATAGTCGCTCGTCGATTCCGGACATTTTTGGGTATACAGGTGACGATTTATCTTATCCGTGTGAATCAAATGTCGTTTCGTACCAAATAATTGATCCTCTAAATCTTTCTAATGGGAAATTTTGCTCTATCTCTATTCATTTTCGATTTGCAATAGCTATCTTCCTAATTTCGCTACTAGGAAAGCTGCTGTCGTTTGCATTAGGTCGTCCATAGTCGCTTTACTATATCGTTACCTCACTTGCAGGGCTGTAGCTTTCTCCGTTTGCAAGTATTTTTAGGTTAATGGGACTTTCCTTTGCACTCTGTATATGCTGTAAGTTTGTTCCGTTTGCAACCAGTAGCTTATCCTTCATTTTTCTATTGGAATAATCTTGTCGTATTTCTGTTTTATATTGATCTTCGGTGATTTCTGTTGCTTACGGTTTATACAGGGGTCGCATAGTATAGAGAAAATTTTATTGTTCCTTTCACTATTTTGAAAATAATATTATCATGGTACATTTCTGTACCATATTTTAAATAAAATGATCATGATGATTACTTATTAAGGATTCTGGTAGGAACAATAAAATTTTCCCCATACAACGTGTCCGCTGTTTATATCAACCCTCTCGCTGCGGAACCCGAGATTTCCTCGGGGATGCATTTTTCCATCAAATTAACCCTCCTTGATTATTCCCACCAGTTATTTTTTATTGTAAATTTAGCCTTATTTAATCGGACCCCCGATTAAATTAGACAAAAATTTTTGCTTTAAAAACGGTGACAAAAGAATAAAAATTCATAAATACACAATTTTTGAAGCTATTTTGATAAAGCAATTACGCAGCGAGAGGGTTGACGTCAAGTGGTCATTTCGGCTGCGGTGTTTTAATCCATTAAAGTGGCGGTCTGTTGATCCATTAAAGCAGCGGTTTGTTGATCCATTAACAAGTTCACGCCGCACAGTGGAGTATTTGACCTGAAATCCTGGTCAAAAATATTTTTCGTTGTAAATATAGTCCGATTGGCTTGAAATTCTTAGATGTTATTGGGTAGCACTATGGAAAGTTTGGTATTGTAAATGAAGTCTATGGCCTTTACGGTTAAATTTTTTACAGAGACACCCGAAAGAATTCCCTTACATTATGGTCTATGGGGAAAAATAGTTTGCTCTGTATTTTAATGATATCACTCTTTTAAACGTGCTGAAATTTATATACATCACTAAGGTGTACTAAGGCACTTATTGTAGTATATGGTGTGCATAGAATATATCGTTCATTTACAGGGACACACAAAAGAATATGGCTGAAGAATAAATATAACTATTGAAGTCTATGACCAATAATTGCTGGAAGTGCGTTTATAGTTGTGATAGGCGTTTTAAAATAGAACATTTTTTTTTAAATATTACTTGGTGTGGATCCATTCTATAGATCATATACAGGGCTGCACCTAAGTTCTCAAGTATATTTCCGTTTATTCACGGAAATGACTGAATGGCCATTTTTAACTGTGCTATGTGTTTCACTGAACTAACTTTTGAATACTATGAAATATACATACAAATACATAGGTCAGTTTAATATTTTATATCTTAAAAGCTGACGAAGTGCAAGTACGATTTTAACACTTCACATAATAATAAATATACATTGTATAAATATTTTGACAATTAAGAAAAGAAAGAGTCATCATTTAAGAAGAGCACAAAGAAAAAAGAAGTTAAAATATTAATTTACTAAGTAGATATTTTAAAAATACGAATAAATCATATGTTCATTGTCTTAACATTACCGAAGTGAGTTTGGAAGTTGAGAGACTTGTAACCTTAACTATTTACTGTTTTTAAGAGGAAAGTAATTGTTGATAGGTTTGTCTCATTCACTATTAATATTTAATTAAATGTATTTAATTTTACTATATATAAAACTTATTATTTACATTTAATAATGCTTATTACATTTAAATTACATTTAATCATTGCATTTAATTTATGTTTAATAGTGTTATATTTAATAGTAGGTTCAGTAAATTGGAGTCTATATAGTATAGATTGCTAGTTTTTGAGTGTATTTAATATATTACCAGTTTCAAAATGACTCTTCAGAACTCTCCATCTTCTTCATCACTCAATTCTTGCCTTTTATCGGGACTACCTTCAGACCTTGCTGGAAGAAGAAGTTGTAGGGTCTCGCTAATGTATGATTTGCTCTTTTGAGTTTATAGACGGAGTTATTAGAAAATATGAAGTTGCTTATTTTCACGTACATTATAAAAGGAATTTTTTAATTAAATTTTCTTGGTGCCGCTTTTCAGTTTTGGAATTAAAATTATGTGCCCCTCTTTAAGGACACTGCCCCCGAAAGGGTTTATTCCCTCCTTTCTCTCCTTATGTTACACACATGAACACCAAGAACTAATTATGGAACCATTTTTCAATAAATAAGTATGTACAATTTGAAGGAGATCGGATATTTCTCTCAAAAGATATCGAGTTGCCTGCGTATGTACGTATCTACGTATATACGTGCGTATGTACCTACGTACAGATATAAAGACAGAATATGTAGGTGCAAAAGCTCTCCGATAATATCCTGTGAGCTAAAAACCTTCAACACGACAGCAAATATATAGTTCTTATCTCTTCAATTCGGTGGCCGCAAAACAGGACATTTAAATAATCATCCCGAAAAAAAAATGATAAAAAAATGGCAACAATATGAGGAAGATTTTTTTTTGCAGAAATTGACACTCAAGACTATAACTAATACGATTATAATTCAAACATGCCTGGGCAAATCGCGGCACATATTTAACCCCCTCACTGACAAGCCCGTTTTAATACTTTCACTAAGCTCCAGGTTTCACAGCAATACAAGCAATATTTAAAGTAATATTATTCTATTGATTTAATGTATTTTTAATACATTGAACAATGATTAATACTTTCAAGGATTGCATTCATATTCGTTATTAAGTTTTTTTTATAAAATGTTCAAAGAATCATTTTTTAGCATTTAAAACAAATGCAGAGAAAACAACATTACAATTTTCCCTTTTCCAACACAGTCGGAGGGTTACAAAGCTTTCGATGTGCATAAATCAGAGCCAAAAACGATTTAAATTAACCCTTTTACACAATTAATGTTTTTTTGTTACATTAGAAACGAATCTATTTAAATTAACACATAGTTTAACACTAAGCTCTGACCTTTGCTAAACACGTAAGCCCTGTTTAGTTTCAATTCAACAATTCATTGAGCCACAAAAAAATTATATTTAAACATAACAACAATGCCAAAAAACAACAAAAAACCACGTCTTCTCAGGAAGAAACTTCCTCTTCAGCTGAGGCCAGGAGCCCCCGGATATGACCCAGGCTCCTAAAATAGACATAGATCGATGCACCAATTAGTTAGCTATAAAAAAATATGATTTTTACAATTGTTGGCGAAATTTTAATTTTTGCATTTTTGGCCAGGTTTTTGGGTCAAATACTCCACTGTGCGCCGGCGCGGTGGGTCACACTCGACTGTCTCAGAGTTGTCAAATCTCCGGCTTTTTGCACACCACTGTTATTTTGAGAAAATGTTGTTCCTTTAAATCGCCCAATTATTCTAATTAAATAAAACAATATTTTCTGTATTAAAAAAGTCCTTCCGGCCAGTGCCGGGAGGCTTTTTCAAGAAGGCTCACGTTTTCAGCACCTTATCGCCAGATTAACGGTTGGCGCGGGGATGAATTCAATGCTACGCACCTTTTCTTGTTCCTGACGTCTTACGCGTAGCGAACAGCAACCCCATTCCTTTGCCGAGAGCTTTTTGCTTTTAAAACAAAGAGCTTTGTCGCATTAAAATGCTTTTAATTGCACAATATATATATAAATCAAACATAAGTTATGTTTTTCAGTTCAATAATATTCATTTATTTCATTAATTCGCTATGTTCGAAGAAACTGAGCGTATTTTATTTTTTAGGAAAAATAAACAGACGTAAAGATTTTTTTTTTGTATTAAGTATAATTCTATTGATCATATTTTTATGACACAATTGAACTTGGTTTTGTTGAAAAAAAAACTAAATTCAGTAGTAATGCTCATGCATTACTACTGAATTAATTTAGTTTTTTTTTTTTTTTCCAGTAAGTGGCATAATTGTGTGACGTGTTGATTGCATTAATAAAACATATTTTCACTGAAATAATTCATTAAAAATTAATTGGTCTTAATTTAATTTCGATTAGACGTTAATAGGAAGTTGAAACTAAAATCAATTCGGTTATAATTAGATTGAACGATAAATCATAAATTATTTGGCTGTATCCTGAAATTAAATCAATCAGTTAAAATAACTGCAAGTTGATACATGAAATTAAATCAATTACTATTACATTTTAATGTTGTTAAATCTTTATCATTATTTGAGTTTTTATGAAAAAAAATTGTTCTGCCCCTAGTGCACAAAATTAAAAATCATTAAAATTCTTCATTTTTTTTATTTTAAAATTTTTTCCATATTTTTTAAATATTATTTCGTCCTAGTTGTTTTATTTGTTATTTTAAAATAGTCATCCGCCAGATTTGAGTAAATCATCTAAATTTTCTCACATGAAATCCCCCCCCCCTACACACACACACTCCATTTTTCGTCATTCTGAACACATATTGCAATATTTATTAAGTTGAAGTGGCAATAAAACAATGATCAATCGTCTGAGGCAATCTCCCATTTCGAATTTTCTCTTCTCCTCCCCCTCACCCTCTCCTCCAGCACACTATTTTTTGACCATTTAAAATTCATTGTTGCCTTGCAGAAAAGGTTATTTAAAATTGTGTTTTGCTCTATCTGTTGATTTTTAAATAACAAATAAATAATTTGCCATAAAAAAAGAAAAGGAAAGAAATGGAATGAAAGAAAAAAAAAAATCAGGATTAACCTTTTGTGCACACGCTCTCATTTTTTTTTAATTCTTTACATATTTTAAAATTTTCTGTCCTATTTATTACTTTGAAGTAACAATAAGTAAAGGACCCATTATTCAAATTCTGCCCCCCTCCCCCCCCGACACCGAAAAAAGGAAAAGCTTGTTTTTCTTCCCCCCCCCCCAAAAAAAAAAAACTTAAATATTCCAAGTTTTTAATTTTTTGGTTTATTTTTCTATGTGTTAATTGATAAATTTAACTATTTCAATCTACAGCCCCTCACTATCATACATTGTTAAAAATTTTCTCTAGTGATTTTATTTGTTACTTTGAAGTACAAATGGTCCCCACCATTTATTTAATTTAGGCAGGACTGCTATTCTAAAATGTGCTAGTTCGTCCTCCGTCATTTCGGTTCAAAACAAAACATAAGACGACGATTCATGTTTGAGCTGGCTGAAGGTTCTCGCTTTCGCCAACTCGCCAAGGCTGGTGCTGAAAACGTGAGCCTTCCTGAAAAAGCTGCCGGGAGGAAGAGGTAGCTTTCAAATACCTTATTTTAAAAAAGCCAACTTATATTATTCAAACACACGAAGCTCAATTTAGTGGAAACCGAGTATAGGGGATTCAATACTAATTTTTATCAATACTAAATCATTATGAATGAGAATTTCACGAAATTAGTCAGCTTTATCCAAGCTGCTTTTAATTAAAGTAACTTATATTTGGCTGAGATGTTGATGTATACTATCCACATGCTTTCTCACATGGAAATAGGCGAATACGTGTGTTATCGCGTGACAAATACAAGATCGTTTCAAAATGTTAGCCATACCAGAAATTCAAAGTGCTATAATTCAACCATTTTTTTAAGATATAAACAAAACAACAAATTTTCAGAAACAAAATATGCTCCGGAATCTTTGTATCAAGGCCAAACACATAAAAAAATCTTTTTTCATTTTCCAATTTTTTAATACCTCATTTTAAATTTTAAATTTATTTTTTTTAAATGGTAACCCTTTTGAAACAAGATGGCGAATAAAGCTGGCCAACGAACTCGGTCGAGACATTGGTATGTACTATGTACAGACCAAGTAACATTCAAATCGGTTCATAAATACGCTTGTTATCGCATGACAAAAATCAGGTCGTTTTAAAATGTCAGCCACAATAGAAATTCAAAACGCTATAACTCAGCCATTTTTTTTAGATATAGACGAAACAAAAACTGTTCCGGAATCTTTGTATTAAGGTCAAACACATACAAAAAAAAATCTTTTTCATTTTCTAATATTTTGGTATCTCATTTTAAATTTTAAATTTTTTAATTTTTTTTAAATGGCCGCCATTTTGAAACAAGATGGCGGATGAAGCTGGCCAACGAACTCGGTCGAGATATTTGTATGTACTATGTACACACCAAAGTACATCCAAATCGGTTCATAAATACGCCTGTTATCACGTGACAAATATCAGGACGTTTCAAAATGTCAGCCACGTGAGAAATTTAAAATGCTATCACTCAGCCATTTTTTGAGATATAGACGAAACAAAAACTGCTCCCGAATCTTTGTATCAAGGTCAAATACATAAAAAAAATATTTTTTCAATTTTCAATTTTTTGGTACCACATTTCAAATTTAAATTTTTCTTAAAAATTTAAATGACTGCCATTTTTAAACAAGATGGCGGATGAAGCTGGCCAACGAACTCGGTCGAGACATTGGTATGTACTATGTACAAACGAAGTTACATCCAAATCGGTTCATAAATACGCCTTTTATCACGTGACAAAATTCAGGACGTTTCAAAATGTCAGCCACGCTAGAAATTCAAAATGCTATAACTCAGCCATTTTTAAAGATATAGACGAAACAAAAACTGCTGCGGAATCTTTGTATAAAGTTCAAATACATAAGAAAAAAATATTTTTCCATTTTCAATTATTTGGTACCACATTTCAAATTTAAAATTTTAAGAAAATTTTAAATGGCCGCCATTTTGAAACAAAATGGCGGATGAAGCTGGCCAACGAACTCGGTCGAGACATTGGTATGTACTATGTACATACCGAATTACATCCAAATCGGTTCATAAATTCGAGAGTTTACAGTATGACAAATTTCAGATATATATATATATGTATATATATATATATATATATATATATATATATATATATATATATATATATATATCAGCTTTTGAACGGAGGGTGGTTTCGGGGTCTGGGGGTCATGATCGATGAAAATATACCAAAATTTTTTGAAATCGCTTTCCTCCGAACGGCTGCAATTGGTAGCTTTTTGTAATGAAAGCTACCTAATACTGGTATCCAAACAGCCAAAGACTTGGCAGCTCTGAGGCAGTCGAGTGTGACCCACCGCGCCGGCGTGAACTTGTTAAAGCTGTGGTGGTTAGTGTCTGTATTGTGGTTTCAGCAGTTTTTTATCAATTTGGTTCATTTGTCTTTTTGTCTACTCAGTCGGGTGGCTATATAACAGGTTGTAACGAAAGTTTCCCGCCACAGCTAATGTCGTCTTTTCAATCAGTTCGCGTTGTCGTATTTGCTCAAATTTTGTCAAACGATTTTTGACATTTGAAAGAAAGAGACTTGCTTTATAATACTGTGTTGTGAAATTTGTAAAAAAATATCGTTAACATTAAATACAGGGTGTCTGAAATGGAACTATCACGCTATCAGACTAGAACCAGCATTTACTTCCAGTTCTGTTGCAAAAAGTCAGCTACAGAATGTCACCGAATCATGTGTACAACTTTAGGCACTACTGTTTAATCATATGACACTGTGAAGGTTTGATACCGAAAGTTCAAAAACAAGGACTATGACATTCAAGAAGCAGAGTGCTCTGGCCGGCCTACTGATGTTGATGAGGCCCGCCTGCGAGAACTTGTGGAAGAATATCGGTATTCTACCACTCAAGAGCTCGCTAAGCAGTTAGACGTTAGTGCCATGTCCATTAGCCGCGCTATGCATTGCATAAACTTGACGTACAAGTTCAATCGCTGGGTGCCGCATGAGCTGATTCAAGCAGATAAGTGCAGACGTGTTCAGGCTTGCATTAATCTGCTCGAATATCAACACAAGGACCAAATTCTGGACCGTTTCGTCACTTGTTACGAAAAGTGGATTCACTTCAACAACACAAGCCGAAAAAAGGGTTGCTCTACGCCCGGTGAGCCCGTCGGCAGCGTCGCAAAGCGCAGTCTGACTAACAAAAAGATAATGCTTTGTATCTGGTGGAATTGCCGTGGTATTATCCACAAAGAGTATCTGGAAAAAGGTAAAACCATGGACAGTAAGGTGTACAGCAAGATGCTAGTCCGTGTTGACGCTGCTATCAAGGTAAAATGTCAAAATGTGTTCCGGCGCAAGAAGATAATGTTTCATCAAGATAATGCTAGATCACATATGCAGTGGTGGAAAAATGGCGCAGAGGAGGAGCTTATTGACACCACTAAATTTTAGTAGAAAATTTCGTCTTATCTAATGACAGTTTTTATTAAGCTGAAGAATACCTTAAAATATTAGTGGTGTCAATAGGCTCCTCCCCTGCGCCAATTTTTCACCACTGCATATGTCTGCATTCACCGGCTGGACTCTGTATGGACTCAAATGGGATTTTTTGCCACATCCACTATATAGCCCCGACATCACTTCTTCGGACTACTACCTTTTTTTTACACTTGCAGCTATATCTTCCTGGTGCTATCTTTAATTCTGCACAGGACGCCCGAAATTAGGTTGATCTGTTTTTGGACACGCGGCCTCCAAGTTTCTGGGCTGAAGGCTTTGAAAACTACCAAAACCTTGGCAGAAAATCATAGATTCGGGTGGTGATTACTACCCTCACAAAAGGCACTGCTTTCATGCTTTTTTTCTAACTTTATTAAGAACAGTTTTTGGCGGAAAACTTTTGTTACAACCTGATATATATATGCTGAAAGTTTGTTCCATTTGTAACCAGCTTCTTATCCTTCTTCGTACTCTTTTGGTTGTTCTGTTTTAAGTCGTCTTTAGCAGATTTTGTTGCTCACGGTATATATTTAATTGTTAATGGGGAACGTGGAGAGTTTACTGGCGTAAGTAGAGGAATTGGAGTTTCCATCCTCTATAAGAAAAGTTCATTCATTCCTTTTTGAGACTTTGGAGAATCAGCGGAACAAAAGTGTGAAAGTGACTGAAAATATTATGACAATTGTCAGACATTATTTTGACTACATTTCTGAATGATTTTTTAAGGCTCACAGAGACTGTGTTGCCAATGAGGTGAAGATAAAAACGATGGTCACTGACAACAAGGCCTATGAGGCCCTTGCCAGCGTTTCTCTAATTTAGGGAGGTTTTGGATTACTCTCATAATAAAGCAGACGTTGATAAATCTAGGTGCGAGCAAGATTCTGACTACTCAGTTATCATTACGTCCTCTGGAGATGATTCGATAAACAATGTTGAAAAAGGATTAAAGAATATGTTGCGATGAATTACAGTTACTCCGACTCCGGGAGATGTTGTGGTTACAAAGGTTGAGCAATTGATTATAAAGTTTAAGACAAAGTGTAACAGCGAAAAATTGAAAAATGTGCTTGTTGAATCGGAAATAAGGACAAAATAAAAGTGAAGACTCCGAGTAGAAAAAGGGAAAGACTCTTGATTGTGGGTGTCGATTCTGTTGTTGCTCAAAAGGAGGTCGTGAGATCGATCAAATGTGTAGGGATAGGTTGTAGAGATTGAATTTGGTTGGAAAAGATGCAGATGGCCCTCTTGTGACTTCTGGGGATGTCTTTCAGGTTATGAGGATGATCGTTACTAGAGCGGATAGACATAACTGGATATTGGACATAGCTAACGAAACTTTTGATTATCGTTTGGCACTTCGTAGGATATGTATGGACATGCAAAGGTACTACATGGTTGAGTAGATCCGAATCGTGCGGTGCTACAAATTTAAGCCTTTGGTAAATTTTCAAAAATATGTGCTGGGGATATAAAATGTGTAAAATGTGCTGCACAGTGGACACAGTTACAGGCAGTAATTGCTTCTTTTAGGATGATTAAATTGATCACTCCCATCGTGACGATAGACCGTATTGTCCGCCTTTTAGAACCTATAGGGAGGGCCTTATAGCCAAGCGCATGTGATATTTTTCTCGGGCTCTTCGGCTGGTGATCATGGATTAAAATTTGTTCAGAACAACCTTCATCACTGTGCAGACGCCACAGATGCTCTTATTAATTACTTTATTTCTTTGAATGTACATTTTGTACTTTGTCAAGATCTATATTAGGTAGGGGAGGTAGGGGAGGTTTGGCCGTGTTACGTAGGAAACATAGGAACATAGGAAGTGTTGATACATTGACAATTTTCTCGACAAAAGGCATTAACAGCCATTGTAACAGATGTAAAGGTTTCTTTTACAACAGAGCCCCTCATTAGCTGGACTTAGCAGTGACGATCTGAGAACGTTTTTTACTTTTAATTTTGAAGATTTTTTTAATGTCAGTGTAATTTTTTAAATACTTATTTTCTTTCATAACTCTTATTACAGTGAACATAATATCTTGTAATTATTTTTTATTTGTAAAGCACAGTGTTAGGGTGAGTTTTACTAGAAAGCAGATTGGCATTTTGCAACTGTATTTATACAAAGTGATTGAAAATCCAACAAGGAATGATAGGGAGAAATGATACATTAGACCTGGGGAGAAATAATACACTTGTATATTTGAAATTTAATAGTTTTTTTTTTACTTTTAAACTAATAAGACTATAATATTCGTTATTTTTTTACAGCAAGAGCTATTTAAATTGGTAAGGAAGAACAAAGAGACTATTCGTAGACATTATGTAGGTTACATAGAAAAGCAGTGCGATGATAGATGGTTAGTTTGCTTTGCTCGTCATGTAGAAGGAAAAAATTTAAATGGCCTGAAAGGGAAAATGTTTCTATAATTGTCGAAGGGCAATTTGAAAAAAAAACATTAAATATACCCGATTTTACTTATCAAAATGATAGAGTTATTAGTTTTTCTTTTATCCATTTCAGGGGTAGTGGTATTTGTATGAAACCATTTAATTTTAATACCCAAACGCCACATTGGCATCAGCATTTCGGTAAAATATTTTCCATTTACTATGAAAGTGAAATATATCCCTTTTCTTATTTCTAATTAAATTTGTTGGGAAATTCCCGTGCCATTCATTTATTCAATACTTTAGCATTGAAAATGCTTTGTCCCTGAAAGAATTAAAGGAATCTTAAATGTACTAAATTTATGTTAAATTGTTTGCAAATCAGCAATGTTCACTTCATTTTTCCTTGCAACTAGATGTCTAGGGTTTTTTTTTTCATTATTTATTTTCTAAAAAGTGTGTTAATAGGATTGTTTAAATAATACCAATGGTTTAAATATTTTTGTAAAAAAACATTTCTGAAACAAAAATATGTCAATGTCATTTCGTTTTAAATTTACTTAAATATTTCATGATTTATCATGAAAAATTGCATGACGAATAAATTGAATTTTCTGCACTTTTTTTTTTTTAAATTTGCATAACAATGTAGCAAAACTTTCTTGCTACTGTATCAATCCTCCCCAGTAATGGGGAGATTTGATACCGTAGTAACCATTCAAAATAATTAGGATATATTTTTTGAATGACTATTTTTTTAATTTACAATATTTTTAATAAATGAATAAAAGGTCACTTTATAAGAAAAGACGAAAAATTTGTAAAAAATAGCGTTGTAAGGGTTGTAAAAACTTAGTAAAAAAATGTATTATACCTCCCCTACCTCCCCTAATGGCCCCTTTTGTTGGTCTTCCTCCTAACTGGGTTAATCTTCTTTCTTCTAATTGTACTGGAGCTATTATTTCAACTTTTTCAGGACATGCATGTGTGAAAAGTTTTGAGACGAGTAATAGTATTTTCGTAGATTTAAAGACAACAAAAGGTTTCATTATTATTCTTCCAGTGTACTCTCCACCTTATGGAAATTTTCAAGATGACATGGAATCATGGACTAATCTTTATCCAGATTTTTCCAGGCATGTGTTTGGAGGAGACTTCAACGTTCCGCTAAAGATAATGGGATATACTGGCGACAACGATAGGACAGAGGCTCTTTTGGAGTTATTAATGTCTCACAGCCTATATATTCTAAATGACCCAGAGACACCCCATAGTTATGTTCAATACGACCGTAAGGGCCGTCGAGATGTTACGCTGGGCGGTAACGAAGTTGTACAGGTTTTAGATGACTGGTCGTCAGATGATAGTGTATTTTCATACATAGATCAACGCTTAATCAGGTTTCACCTTATTCTTTATCACTCAATTAAGACCTACATAATATAGAAAAAAAAGTTTATATAAATTCAAAAAACGACTGTTGGAATAATCTTCCTCTGTCGATGAACATTTACGTAGAATTTTTAGTCCTGATGCACTAGAGGATTGGATGGCCAATTTTTATGACCTTTTGCATGACATTATAAGTGCTTGTTTTAAAAAGGGGTCATTGTCATATAAACCTACGGCTAAACGGTATGTTGAAATTCTTACGAATGAACGAAATAAAGACAACGTCTTGTATAAGCGTTATAGGAAGAATTTAAATAGAGAGGATTACAAGGATAAATATCTTACTGCTGGTAGACATTAGAAAAATAATTTACGTCGTGCAAAACGTCAGGGTTTGCTGTCAATCAGATAATGTCTATGAGTCTCTATACAGATATGTCTCAGGTAAAAACCTGAAACCTAATAACTTGATCTTTACTACATTAACAGAATCTTCTGTGTTTGAAACGTATGATAGCGTAGCACACAGACGTATGTCGGGTCACGACCTTCTGTTTTTCATGAGCACATTAAATCATTCAATTTCTCCTCATCAGCTAATTTTATTCAATTTACAGAAAAGAACTTTTTTATGTATTGTGCCGTCAAGACATAAATAAAGCTCCGCGTGCGGACGATATTGATGGAATAATTATTAAAAATTTGTGTAACAGATTTACCACTCTTATGCTGACGTTATTTAATACTTGTTTTTCTTTTGGTCACCTCACAACATGTTGGAAACGGGGAATTATCATATTTTTACGAAATAGTAATAAGACAGCTGAAAAAATTAATTCGTATCGACCTAATACCCTTCTCCCTATGATGGGCAAGTTATGTGAAAGACTTTTAAAACTTAGAGTTATTTCAATGCTGGAGTCTTCTAATTATCTTGATGTCGGGTAACATGGATTTCGAAAGGGACGGAGCAACTGAAAGCACTTTCTACGTTAAAGAATATCATTGGGGAAACATAAGTACATAAATATTATGCAATTATTTCTTTTAATATCAGCGGTGCCTTCGATGATTTTGATTGGCGTATTGTAGCTGATATCATAATTATGTTACCTATTTTTGATTATATGAAGTGGATATTTAAAAATTACATGAGCAATAGACTTATTTGTTTTAACCCATTAAAGACTGACATTGCGTTTTCACAACTTTATCTTCGTGATTTTTATTTTTTTTTATACTAGTAAAAGAGAAAAGTAAAATTTACCTTATTTATTGAACTCATTTCACCCTCAGGGGCCATGCTTTGGGCCATTTATCTGGATACTAGTGGCTGACAGGATTTTAAAAAGTTGCAAGCAGAGATGCTTACTGATTTTTAGCTCACAGGCTATCAAAGCCTGAGAGCTAATGTGCCCGCCCGTTCTGTATGTATGTATGTATGTATGTACGTATGTACGTAACGCGATAACTCTTGATAGAAACATCCGATTTGCTTCAAAATTTTTTCCTAGGTTCACTGTGATAAGGCGCTTCCCTGATTAGTTTTTGGAGTTCATTGGTTAAGGATAAAGGGGGGAAAACGGGGTTAGTCCACACCCCCTCCCCTTAATTCAGATAAATGGGTTTTTCATGCAGAATGATTCGATTTGCTCCGAATTTGATATACCGGTTTATTATGTTAAGGAACTTCCCTGATTAGTTTTGGGAGTTCATTGGTTAAGGATAAAGGGGGAAAAACGGGGTTAGTCCACCACCCTTAATTCAGATAAATGTGTTTTTCATGCAGAATGATTCGATTTGCTCCGAATTTGGTATAGCGGTTTATTATGTTAAGGAACTTCCCTGATTAGTTTTGGGGGTTCATTGATTAAGGGTAAAGGGGGAAAAACGGGGTTAGTCCACCGCCCTTAATTCAGATAAATGGGTTTTTCATGCAGAATGATTCGATTTGCTCCGAATTTGGTATAGCGGTTTATTATGTTAAGGAACTTCCCTGATTAGTTTTGGGGGTTCATTGGTTAAGGGTAAAGGGGGAAAAACGGGGTTAGTCCACACCCTTAATTCAGATAAATGGGTTTTCATGCAGAATCATTCAATTTGCTCCGAATTTCGTATACCGGTATATTATGTTAAGGAACTTTCCTGATTAGTTTTGGGGGTTCATTGGTTAAGGATAAAGGGGGAAAAGGGGGGTTAGTCCACCCCCTTAATTCAGATAAATGGGTTTTTCATGCAGAATCATTCGATTTGCTCCGAATTTGGTATACCGGTTTATCATGTTAAGGAACTTCCCTGATTAGTTTTGGGAGTTCATTGGTTAAGGATAAAGAGGGGAAAAACGGGGTTAGTCCACCCCCCTTAATTCAGATAAATGGGTTTTTCATGCAGAATGATTCGATTTTCTCCGAATTTGGTATACCGGTTTATTATGTTAAGGAACTTCCCTGATTAGTTTTGGGGGTTCATTGGTTAAGGATAAAGGAGGAAAAACGGGTTAGTCCACCCCCCTTAATTCAGATAAATGTGTTTTTCATGCAGAATGATTCGATTTGCTGCGAATTTGGTATACCGGTTTATTATGTTAAGGAACTTCCCTGATTAGTTTTGGGGGTTCATTGGTTAAGGATAAAGGGGGGAAAAACAGGGTTAGTCCACCCCCCTTAATTCAGATAAATGTGTTTTTCATGCAGAATGATTCGATTTTCTCCGAATTTGGTATACCGGTTTATTATGTTAAGGAACTTCCCTGATTAGTTTTGGGGGTTCATTGGTTAAGGATAAAGGAGGAAAAACGGGTTAGTCCACCCCCCTTAATTCAGATAAATGTGTTTTTCATGCAGAATGATTCGATTTGCTCCGAAGTTGGTATACCGGTTTATTATGTTAAGGAGCTTCCCTGATTCGTTTTGGCGATTAATTGGTTAAGGATAAAGGCCGGGTTAGTCCACCCCTTAATTTAGATAAATGGTTTTTTTTGCAAGATTATTCGATTTGCCCCAAATTTGGTATACCGGTTTATTATGATAAGGAGCTTCCCTGATTAGATTTGGAGGTTCACTGGTTAAGTATAAAGGGGGAAACGGGGGCTAATTCCCCTTCACTTATTTTTTTGAGTGGCATTATTCTTTAAAATAAGAGTATAGTATACAATTAGTGTGAATAGTCTGTGAGCTCAATGCCATCAGTTTAGCTGGGCACTTTTCTTTTTTATTTCTTATGCTGATGATAGCATCATCATAGAGGGCGCAGACAAGCGCTCTGCTTTAGAACATAAAATTTATACATTTATTCAACAATTTTCGAATATCTGTTCTATTTATCAATTGCAAATTAGTGCAGAGAAGTCAGCTGAAATGTTGTTTGGAAGCCAGACTCTTAGTACGAGAAGACCATTTTTAAAACCTAATGACAAAAGTATCAGTGTAAAGGACAATATTCTTTATTTGGAATTTCTACTTGACAGCATTTTTTACTGCGTGTATCACCTAGATATGATTCGAACCAGGCTTAGCGATTTCACATGTAAAATGCGCAAAACCAGAATCCGTGATAGAGGTATCCCTTCTATTTATCTTAAAATACGGTACAATACCGTCTTGAAGAAAGGTATTTCATATGGACATGAGATCTGGATGCCTGACTTAAAACAAAATGGAATAAAATCATTACTCTCATGTCAGTTTCTATGGCTTCTATCTGTCTTAAAGGCATATCGTACGATTTCTAATCAAGCATTATGTGTTTTGGTGGGTGCTCCACCGCTAGACATAGAACTGAATTTGTCGCCTAAGCGTTTCAATAATATTTATGTAAATGAGACAGTCTTGATTACAATATGAGTTTTGAAGGTGAACATTTTATGAATATATTGAAGACATATTATTATCCTTACTTATTTGAAAACTTAAATATAAAAATTGTGAAGCCAGTGGCTGATACAGTACCAGTGGTGAATCCTCCGATATTGTATACGAATGATGAACGGTGTAGGAACTGCATTTACGGTTTAGTAAAAGGATTCTTTTTTGCTAGACATGACATTAAAACTGCATGAGTATATTTCAATTTTTCAAGCTGAATTGGCAGCAATAGACGAGGCTATCAATTGGTGCATGGGTTCACAACATGATTCATTATGATTCATTTCATCTTTATACTGACAGCTTGTCATTCATTTAGTTCTTCAGTGCTTATTTCCATCTAACAGTCAGCTTTTTAATATCTGCAATTCTTTGCGCCTTTTTTAAAATAAAGTTATACATGTTAGCTGGATAAAATCACATGTTGGAATATCAGGAAACGGAAAAGCGGACATGTTTGCAAAATCAGTTATTATAATTTACTTTTATGAGAAGCTTGTACGCATTCCTGTACCAACCTCTACATTAAAACGTCATTTTCAAACACTTCTGCATGATCAGTGGCAGACTTATTGGCAAAATTCGAACTAGGGAACAGATATGCAATATTAAATAAAGCTGATGATTTACTTCTGAATGAATCCCAGGTGATGGGTTATTTTCTTTCTTCACATGGAGCATTTCCACAGTATCTGTTTAAAATAGGAAAATGCCTAAATGACAGGTGCAACTGCGGTAGTGTAGGAAGCATACAGCATTATTTGTTTCGACATTGTTAGTTAATGTCTTGTACATTTAAATTCAAACTATAGAAAATTGTATGTTACGTACAACGCACATAACCCATTAACACCAGAATTATTTTATTCCTTAAAATATAAATTTTGGATAATCCACCTCTTTTAAAAGAAAAGTAATTTTTATATTATGCGATCAAGGAATTTGTCTCATGAAAGAAAGTATATATTTATATTCATATTTACTGGTGTGAAAAGCGCTTTCTTGCCACAAAGTCTGGCGATATAGAAATATGCCACAGGGCATTAATGGGTTAATACGGGATATTCATTTGTTAAGTATAAATTTTAACAAGTTAACTTTTGTAACTATTTTCTTTCTAACATACTATAAATATTTATCAGTGGTTTGCTACGGACATTTTGTGTTTTTTTCTTTTTTTGACACTGCATTAGAACCAAGCACAACATTGTGCCTTGTATAGAAACTGTGCTTCGTCTGAAATATCTTTTAACGCTGACTTTCTCTTGAAGACTGAACTTTATGGTGTATTTTTAGTTTTCCCTTTAATAAAATTTATGAACATTTTTTCGAATATTAAACTTATACGAAATGAATATTTTTCTTGAACAAAAAAGTATAGTTTTGATTTTTTCTGTACATTCAAGACCCCTCACTATTGTTATATTATATATTTTTATATTTTGATTATTGGGTCGATCGGATATTCGTGTCGTGTTGTGAAAATCAATTCGTACCAGAAAATTCTATCATTTAATTAATAGACATTGATTCCGATATCTAATCTCTAATGCTTTCCGGGCAGAATTTTCTGGCTCGGATTGATTTTCCCTACCCGACACGACTTTCTGATCGACACAATATTATGATGAAAGAACATCACCAGTTTTGTAACATTATTATGATTTATTGATGTAAGTAGGTCAGACGATCTGATATTTTCTACAGGTTGTTTTGATCGCATTCCGTTGTCTGCGAAATCGGTGATTGTAGTAGAGATTATTCGCCGGAGCGTTACATCCAATGCCATTTTTTGGTTGGTGCTCCGGTATGGATGATCAAGTACGTGAACAAAAGCCTTTGCTTACTTTGGAATAAATATGTTTACAAATTCTGGTGTCGATCACTCATTTGAGCATTTTACGAATAGAAGTGTCTTGCCCATTAAATTTTAAATAAATAAGAATTGATTACAAATAATAAGAAAAAAACCCCAAATGTCCCATATTTTGGAAACATTTCTTTTTCCTCTATACCTATTTATTGGAAGGGTCAACCATGTCTTTTCTGGAATTTTCGAGCAGAAAATGAGCCTTTTATAACGAAAAATTTTCGCAAATACTGGAAAAGTTTTGTTTTTAAAAGTTTTTAATTTGTCGTTCTTAACGTTTTCTCTGTTGACAAGGAAATATTTTTTTCTTGTAATCGTGATTAACTGGGAAATTGCAATGGATTTTCTCATGTGTTTCTCATATATGTATGTACGAGGGCGATTCGGAAAGAAACCTCCGTTTATGAATTAAAAAAAAAAACTAATGAAAGGATACGTTTTTTATTACTCACGTTTGAAAGGCACATTCTTCAGCTACTTCTCAGCATAATCGAAGTATTATTTAAAACAATTATCATAGCTTAAAATCAGCTTTCAAATTCCATCGTCACAGACTTCTTCCGCCGGCCTATTTAACAGGGCTGTTCGTTCTATTCTATCCACACCACTATTTTTTTTTTAAATTTGTAATAAAAGGACATTTCAAAAATTAACTTCCGTTAAGGCGTCGGAGTATTAGTCGGAGTATTAGTAGTGGGCGGAGCGCAAAAATTGCTAAATCAAGCAATCTGTAATTCCGTAAAATTTCAGCAATCTTAGGGAGAGTGTCGAACTACCGCGCGTTTCCTCGTTATAACGTCACAAAATGTGCGCTGTAATTGAAAATCCTGCCAAATGCGAGGTGCGAGTAGTAATAAGATTTCTTTGGGCGTAAAAACTGTCAGCAGCGGACATTCATCGTGAACTGTGTGCCATATATGGCCCAAACATTATGAGTGAAAGTGTAGTGCGTCAATGGGTCAGGTTTTTCAAAGGAGGAAGAACAAGCATCCATGATGAATCAAGGAGTGGGAGGCCGTCTGTAGTGAGTGATAATCTCGTCGAACAAATTGAAGACAAAATTCGTCAGATCCGTCGATTCACAATCTCGGAACTTTCCCAAGAATTTCTGAACATTTCTCGGACTGTTTTGTACGAAATTGTCACCGAAAAATTAGGCTATCGGAAGTTCTGTGCTCGATGGGTACCAAAGATTTTCACCGAGACCCACAAAATTATTCGAATGGGCGCTGCCTTAGACTTTCTTTCCCGGTACAACACGGAAGGGGAGAAGTTTTTGAATAGTGACTGGCGACGAGACTTGGATTGCTTATGTAAATGCTGAAAAAAAGCAACAAGCAATGGCATGGGGTCATACCGGTTCTCCAAACCGGCTGAGGAAAGCCCGTCAAACTTTGACATCGAAGAAGATTATGTTAACCGTGTTTTGGGATGCTCATGGTATCTTGCTTGTCGAATTCATGAAACGTGGTAAGACAATAAATTCTGAAGTTTCCTGTAACACTTTGAATAAACTGAAAAGAGACATCCATAACAAACGTCGCGGCCTGCTGACATCTGGAATTGTTTTCTTGCATGATAACGCTCACCCTCACAGTGCTCAGAGAACACAAAATCTTTTGCGCCAATTCGAATGGGACGTGTTTAATCATCCCCCTACAGCCCCGACTTGGCTCCTTCTGATTTTCATCTGTTCAAGGAAATGAAGAAGTGGCTTGGAGGACAGCACTCCGCTGGCGATGTGGATCTTCAAACCGCTGTGACAAGTTGGCTGAATTTGCAGACAGCTGAGATTTATTCAGAAGGGATTGGTAAGTCGGTAAAACGGTATGACAAGTGCTTGAATGTACATGGTGACGATGTTGAAAAATAGAAGACAGCTATACCTTTGAGATGTAAATAAATAAATTGTTGAAAGTAGACGTGTTTTTCATTTATACAACAAAACGAAAATTAGTTTCCGAATTGCTCTCCTAATATTTTATTTGACCCACTATTTTTAAAACAGTTTTGGTAGTACATTTATCAGCAAATTATATAGAAAAATATGTTAAAATTCTTTGGATTGAAAGAGTGGTGCGAGTTGAATTTAAACATTATAGCATTTGAATAGGCCGGCGGCAGAAGTCTCTGTGACGATGGAATTTCAAATCTGACTTACCGTTATGATAATTGTTTTAATTAATACGGCAATTATGTTGAGAAGTAGCGAAAGAACGTGTCTTTCATACGTAAGTTATAAAACATGTTTCCTTTCATTAGTTTTTTTTTTTTTTAAATTCATAAACGGAGGTTACTTTCCGAATTGACCCGTATATTTATTTTCGCATGGTTATTGATCGTTAATATATAATATCCGGTTGATGAGCGGTGGGTTGGGTTCCGTTGGAATATTGAAGTATAAAAAGTAACTTTATGAAGAATAAAATCAATAGCAATTTTTTATTAATTCCATAGTATCGACAAATAGTGAAAGATAAAGTGACAACCATGGATACTATTTATAAAAATAAAAGAATAAAATTTTTGCATTCAGTTGTAAGCAACAATAATTATGTAGTATCCAGCATTTGAGAAGCCGAGCTTTTCATTTTCTTATGTCTGTGTTATGACAATTAATTAAATACACTTAGAGGTTGCTATCCAACTTTGTGTAATTGCATTCTGTAATTACAATTGGTATTTCCTCATGAAGATTTTTTCGATATTCAACTTTTTATATCTGTTTATTAATGCTGTATTTTACGTTTGCAACATTTTCAAAATTTAAGGAAAATTTATGTTGTTATAAATTCTACCTAACACCATTTTCAAAAACTTTTCTGAAAAAATAGTATTTAGTTTGGATTCTTTTAAAAACCCGAGACAATGCTGTGATTTGCTGCTGCGTAATTATCCCTCACGCTGCGTAATTGTTTTATCAAAATAGCTTCAAAAATTGCGTATTTAACTCCTTCGCGACGAGCGTCTATTAAGAATTATTATTATTTTGCCACCGGTTTTTCAAAACAAAAATTTTTGTCTGATTCAATCGGGAAATTTCTCCGATTAGATAAGGCAAATTTTAGAATAAAAAAATAACTGGTGGGAATGATGAAGGAGAGTTAATTAGACGGAAAAATGTATCTCCGATGAAATCTCGGGCTGCGCAAATTTTGCTACGTTTACGTTGCCCGAGAAACTCTCGGGTTGCGCAGCGTGAGGGTTAAGTTTTAATTATTTAAATTTTGAAACACTTTGTTCTCTTGAAGCTATATTGAACGGAGAATGCTAAAATTACTAGGCAAGTTCAAAACAAGTTGGTGTAGGTATTTAACTGTCACATTTTTTTGACACCATAAACTAAATGCAGGGAGCCAACACCACTTTTTAAGTACAAAAATATTTGCCTTAAATAATCGGGAAAAGTCTGCCACTTAAAGAACCGAAGATTTCAGGTAAAAATTAGTGGTGTGAAAAAGAATTTAGTAACGAAGCAAGCTAATTTTTCTTGGCCGTACTCTGTTAACACTAGAACCGCCAGCAAAAACTATACCTATAACAGCCGAAGCGGTCATTTTGACCGATGTGGATTACCATGCTCAACTATTGTTAACTTGCCTTTTTTTCACTCTTAGTATCGTTTATTAATATTATTACCATCATTGCCCATATAATAATATATATTTCATAATTTTTATTATATATTTTTTAATTTTATTATGTTATAATTATAATTAATATTGAGGTATATTGATATATATATATATATATATATATATATATATACATTATTTATATTTTCTATTTTAAAAATATTTCTACAGTAAAAAATATTTTTCATGAGAAATCGAAATTACTGAAAACAAGAAAAACTTGGTGCAAACAAATATTTATACAGTGGTCAGAAAAAGTTTAGACAATGAACAATTATGCTTCTGTAGTGACAAGTATGTAACGAATTGTTGGAACTCAACTGTCATATATTAGTGGGGACTTATCGTTTATACACATACAATAAATTTTAATTTATACACATTACATAATATATAATGACAGAAAAAAAAAATTTAACATTGTCGCAAAAGTATAGACAATTTGTCTGTTAACAGAAAAGTATCCATAAATTAAAATCGAACTGCACCTACATTGTCTGCTATTAATGCAACAATGTAAGTTCCCATCGAAAAAACTAAATCCTGCATCACTTGGGGGTCCATTTCGTACCAAACAGGTTCAACAGCAGATCGAAGTTCATTATTGAGGAGTATTGTCAAAAAATGCATAAACCGTATGAGATATGATTCCACAAATGTTTTAGATTGGGTTCAGATCAAGGCTACACGCGGGCCAGTCGAGAACAGTAATATTTTGAGAGTTAAACATTTTTTTTATTTGTATGAACATGAATAGACGCATTATCTTGCTCAAATACATACATTGGAAGAGCTAAAAGTTCACCAAATGGCTTTCCAGTGTATGTATGTAGTCTTACGTTGCTTGGCGACCATTAAGAAACTCCAGAGATACTTGAGAATTAAAACAAAGTGAGGCCCAAATAATTAACTCTTTCGAGGGTGGTGTCCTTAAAAAACACACCTAATTTTAATTCCAAAACTGACAGACGACACCAAGAAAAATTAATTAAAATTTTCCTTTTATAATGTACGTGAAAATAAGCAAGTTCATACTTTCTAATAAAATCGTTTATAAATTCTGATTTCAGTCCATTATTTCATCAGTTTTATAAACAGAATTAATCCGCGACCGAAAGGGGCAAATTTGTTTAGAGATTTCAATGCTGGTTGTTTTATCATTTTCATGTAAACTAATGTACATCTTTCAATAATTCATCTACGAGAGTATCCGTTGACACAGAAATTTCTGACTCAATTTTATTGCGATTAGCAGCCATCATTTGTCTAGATGCCAGTATATGGTTCTTTCTATAACCTCGTTTTCTGGCCAGACGAGGCCTTCTAGATTTATGTTTTGCTTTGTAAGAGTCACTTTGAGACAGTACTTAATAGACAGACTTCTTTGGACGATTCAAAGTAGCTGAAATTTCTGCAAAAGTCTTCCCTTTCGATTTCAGCTTCCATGCTTTAATTACTTCATCTGACTGAAAATTTCTAGCTTGCGGCATCTTCACTAACCACTATTATCGCGAGCTGCACTTAAATATTTCATACATGTGATGTCATAAGTTTGAAATTTGCGTTTTTCCGTGAACAGTTGCCAAAAAATCATAAAAGTGTCTAAACTTTTGCAATATGCAAATTTCACTTTTTTCAGTTAAATTAAATAATGTCCTGCATTAAAACCGTTATTTTTGTCCTAAAACTTTTAAAATATATTAAAAAATAAATACAGCGATTTGTATAACCCAAGTGTTCGTACTTTTTATTTAAAGGTTAAAAATCACCAGCGTCTAAACTTTTGCTGAGAACTGTATTTATCACTTGAGCAATACAATACTCAGGGTGGAGTGTGGTCAGGGAAAAGCATAGTAAAAAAAAGGAGGAACTACCAGTATTTTCTTCTAGAAAATACTAGGAATAATATAAAGGGAATAAAGAAAGCGAATTTCTCTTTAACAAAATACTGTACTTTTACAAACTTATACAAAACTTTTACTTATACAAAATACTTTTTGACTGTCTTTTTCAGAATTGATGTCTGCTAGGTCAAGAAAATTATAAAAAAAATTATAGAGGTCATCGTCTAGAACTAGTTTTTGTAGAATACTTCCGTGCTATTTGGTCGAGCACGTCGACGCCAAATTTTGAAGAATTAGAGAACTTTACAATTTCTGGAAAGTGTTTATCACCAGTTTCAAATGTAGCTGATGGATGCGGGAACTTAGAATTAAAACATATTTATTTTTCTTCTCTTGATAAACTCATCGTAATATTATTTTTGGTAAGAATTTGGCTGCTGTACAAAGACTTTTTTCAGATTTTATGACCTGTGGAATTTTGTTTTTCGCCACGACTGACTGTGCCAACAATGCTTTTTTTAGTGACTTCAGCTTTTTCTGCAAGGGGCAGTGAAGTAAAGAAGTTATCTGCGGTAATATTGTAACCTTTGTTGACGTATGGTTGCATGAAGTATGGACTGTTGCGACATCTACTAGATAAAAGGTGCATTAAAATTGACGACGGTCATTTTGACCGTTTTGGCGGTTCTAGGTATACTACTACAATACTTCATGAATTTTGCTGACTGGAAAATTTATCACAGGCATATCATATGTTTTCGAATTATAGGAAAATTCACGGAAACTGACAGTACTCTAAACAGAAACAAATTGGTATTGAATAAAATTTCGAAACGGTAAAAATGGCCGCCTTGGTAGTTCTAGTGTTAAGGTAAAACAGTTAAGTGGTTAAAGCCATAATATAAAAGAATAAAACTTTTGCATTCAGTTGTAAACAACAATATTTATGTAGTATCCAGCATTTGAGAACCTGAGCTTTTCATTTTCTTATGCCCATGTTACGGTAATTAATTAAATACATTTAGGGGTTGCTATCCCACTTTGAGGATTTGCAATCTGTAAACACAATGGTGTGAATAAAAAATTAAATTTTACAAACTGAAGTAATTTATTTTAATTCAGTATAAAAACACGTTTTAAATCGAATCAGTTAATAGCCGAACAAAGGTGAAACATCATAGGGATATGCTGATTTTGACATTTATGGTGCACTCATAATACGTGGTTAATAATAAAATATATATGTACAGTAATACCCCGACTTACGTCACCACCAGGCATGGGAGCGTTCCGACCAAAGCGATATAAGTAATCGTACATACTTAATTCTGGAATCGGGCGTAAACTAGCACAGTTGCGCCATATTTTGGACGGGGTGATAATGAACATACGTGGGTTTCTAGTGTGACGTCATATATAACAGGATATCTACCATCTGAGCATATTTTCTAAATCTCTAGTCACTCATGGAACTGAATTTTGTTTACCACATTTATTGCAAAATAATAGCGTGGCGAGAGAGGCGTCCAGATGCACCTGACACGACGAAGTTTTCTTTGCCGTGTGAGAGACACTTCAGCTATTAATCAAGGTGAAAAAAAACTTTACAATTTTAGTGCTGTGAAGTAAGAAAACAGCTAGGGATCTTCCTGTAGTTTAAACCTGTCAGCTACGTGGCGTGCGACCTTGATTGATGTGACCTCGCCTTTAATCTTGCGGTTACCTCTACCATTTAAGATAGGACGCTTACTT
This sequence comes from Maratus speciosus, assembly GCA_963932465.1. Lineage (NCBI taxonomy): Eukaryota > Metazoa > Arthropoda > Arachnida > Araneae > Salticidae > Maratus > Maratus speciosus. The sequence goes on from OZ010796.1 coordinate 452,978,350, forward strand.
ATATCGCTTTGGCTCCGACCCAAATGATCGATTTTTACCACTAAATTTTAATAGCATTCTTTGCTTTATTAAATCGCAGAAATTCTGTCAGTAAATAATGCTTGAAATACTATTAAAATTTAGTGGTAGTAATCGACCATTTGGGTCTTAGAACTCTCATCCCTGGTGGTGACGTAAGTCGGGGTATTACTGCACATACAAACGTTTTTAAAATCTTTTTTCCCATTTCTCCATGGGTTTTTTTGCAATCTTTTTTTCAATTTCTGTGCTTTTATAATTCGTGTCCCTGGAGCTGTTTTTTGAACTGCTCTACAGTAGCTGTTTCCCTGGGTCGGGGAGTACCGCCATAAATGTGACAGTTGTGCCATATCGTCGGCCTTTTAAATACCACTATTTTTCTATAGAAATCCTTGCTTTAATTAATCCCTGAATTCCTGCGATTTTATAAAGAAGAAAGTTGTGCTACAAATTAGTGGTATTCAAAAATCGTGAGATACTTTTTCGTCTCAATTTAAAGTTTCCAAAACATTAATAGAAACAAATATATGCACTTAATGAAAATAAACATGCGAGAGTTTGGAATAGCAATGAAGAGTAAAGAAGGAATTTTAACAGCGAAATGAAAATCTCGCTGTTAATTGCCATCCTCCAATTAATTTTCCGTATATTTGTGCGTATATACTGTGCTTCGTGTGTTTCTCTACTCTATCGTTACATATCATTAAGGAAAATGATGACAAGCAAGATAATTATCGTCTTCGAGTGCGCTTGTTATGTCAAAACTCAAGCTTGTACATAGAATTAGCAACTAATCGATATCATTTTTAACGCATTGGTCTCCACAGCTAATGAATTTACTATTTCACGGAAAATGAAGACATCTGAGTTTATTTATGTCATAAACTATTTCATCGTTTAAGATAAATTTGTATTCCAAGATTGCAAATTGTATTATTTTTTTAATCCCAGAACTGTTCACTAGTATGAAATTTTTTTCATTTGATTTCGACAAAATATTTCAATTGTGAATTTCGCAAACAAAATAATATACACAGCACGGTCAGTTTAAAAGTACCTCACATAGCATACTTGCCATCCTCCAATTAATTTTCCGTATATTTTGTGTTACCTAAATTTCCGGCCTATAATCCGCAGATCAAACAATTCTGTTTGGACCCAGAAATTTCATTCAGTAATTGAATACATATATTTACCGCGATTTAAAAAGTTACATTTTATTTAAAAAAAAATTCTCGGTCGAAACAATGGAGTCAGTGTTGCCAGTGGGCTACTTTTTTAAAATTCAGATTTCTTGACTGGCACCACTTTTTTGCAACGTTAAAATTCCCTTCGTTTTCGTCTTAATTAATATTTCACTAAATAAGGTGCCTTTTCCCATAACAAAACAAGTTGGAAATTGCTCGTCAAACGTGGCATATGAGGTGCGTTCGTACTATAACTAGTTTTAAAATTATTTTTTGCAACCTATATGGTACTGAATGTATAATTTTTTGCACTTCATAACGTGCATAGTCTGATACATCATTAAAATGCACTTCCAATAATTTTTTCGGAACACTTTTGACGGTCCCTGTAATTAAACTATACATCCGATTTTCCTAAAATTTGAAATAGCTCAACAAAATTTTGCAACAATTATATCTTTAAAATTTCAGACCATTCGGAAGGCTGTAATATCATTAAAATGCACTTGCAATAATTTTTCCCATTGGCCGTAATGTAAAGAAAAACTTTTGGCTGTCTCTGTAATTAAACTATACATCCGATTTTCCTAAAATTTGAAATGGCTCGACAAAATTTTGCAACAATTATATCTTTAAAATTTCAGATCATTCGGAAGGCTCTAATACCATTAAAATCCACTTGCAATAATTTTTCCCATTGGCTGTAATGTAAAGAAAAACTTTTGACTGTCCCTGTAATTAAACTATACGTCCAATTTTCCTAAAATTTGAAATGGCTCGACAAAATTTTGCAACAATTATATCTTTAAAATTTCAGATCATTCGGAAGGCTCTAATATCATTAAAATCCACTTGCAATAATTTTTCCCATTGGCCGTAATGTAAAGAAAAACTTTTGACTGTCCCTGTAATTAAACTATACATCCGATTTTCATAAAATTTGAAATGGCTCGACAAAATTTTGCAACAATCACATATTTGAAATTTCAGACTATTCGGTTGGGTAGTTTTTGCTCTGTTACATGCGGACGGACGGACAGACGGACAGACGGACGGACTGAACGACGACTATAGGTGCTACGTATTTATATAATTACGAACGCACCTAAAAAGTGGTCACAATCAAGATCTTGATTTTTAAAAAAAGTAGCACATCTGGCAACACTGAATGGAGTTATGAATAAAGAGGAGGAGACATATAGCGTACTGTCTACCAGTTGCGAGTGAAGTAACTGAGGAGGTTTTCACAAGATGGCGGTTGCTTTTTTAAAATCGGATCTTCCGTTTCTGATTACCGCCGGGGCAAACTTCCCACCAGTAAAATTGAATAGAAAATTTCGTCTTATTTAAGTATCTTTTTCATGGAAATATTTCTAAAATATGTCGTAAAAATTTCTATTTCTTTTTACTGGTGTAAGTATATCTTGTAAAACTGTCAGTTTGCATACCTGGTCGTCACAATATGGCGGAAACGAAAGACCTAACTACAGCTAAAGTAAACTCCTACCAGTAAAAATGAAAATATATTTCAACTATTATTTATGACTGAAATTTTGCAATAATAAGGAGTTTAAATAAGATGAAGATTTCTATATAAATCTACTGGTAGAAGATTCCACAGGCGATAACCAACGTCTGCGATAGCGGTTAGAGTTGAAGCTTCACTATTTAAGGATATGTCAGTTCCTCTTTATTAATAGTTCCATGGTCGAAGCATGATTATTTGATCCTCGAATTATACGCCAGAAATTACAGTAGTTTGATCTAGGTTAAATACGTTTTGATCCACAGCATTTAGGGGGGATGGGGGATAAATGGGACATTTTCACAAAAATATTTATTTTTAATTTTTTTAAACGTTTTTATCAGTATTAAATGTCACATTTCATATATTAGGTATTTGACTACATCTATGGCACAATACTTAGTCTAGATTATTTTTATACAGTAATATATTATAAAATTAAAGTAAAGATCCAGTCTATCCCAATCATGCCTATAATAGGGATGAATTGGACACTAATAAGGATGGATGGGACACAGATATTTCCCTCCCTGTATTCAATGTTGCCTTATTAAAATTAATAATTATAAACTTATATGTAATGATATTTGTAATATATGATCTTATAATATGGCTATTATATCTCAGCGTTACTAATAAGATTTTTTTAATCCACTTTTAACTTGTAAAGCAAGTTTTGAGTGTTTATCTATTCCCTTTTCTGGATTACAAAACATTTTATATATGAAATGAAAGGAAAGTGAAGAATGTTTTTAACCCTCTCGCTGCGTAATTGTTTTATCAAGATAGCTTTCAAAAATTGTGTAAGTTCATTGTGCCTAAATGAGACGCGATTCCCCATAGTTTTGTCGCATTTGGGGTATATTTGGCATTTCATTAAATAAATATGTATTTTATGAAGCTGAAAATTGTTGAATACTGTGTGAATTCTTAGTTCAAAACTAATTTCTTTCGTAGACATTGAATCGTTATTTTTACTATAAGCCAACAATATACCATTGTCGCATTTAGGTCATTTTTGTCGCATTTACGGTAGTTAAATCCTACATGAGACGCCCCATGTCCTGAATGAGACAATGCGTTTTATACATGTCAGTTAATCTTAAAATATTCATATAATTTCTCTACGTATTTTAGTTACTTAATAAAGAGTTGAAATACATAAAACTGAAAGTTCAATAGCTTATCATTGAACAATTGAACAAACTAATAATTTAAATTAACCCGGGAGAATGCGCGCATACCCAGCGTATGGATGGTTTTTACTTTGCCACCAATAAATACAAATAATAATCGTCCCCTTATTTAATAGGAGACAATTTTGGGCTAAAAGAAGTTGAAGATTACTTTTAAAAAGATAGTGGTAACAATTGTAAAAACCGTACGCACTCCGGGTCTATCAGGCCCGGCGCGCGTCCTCCCTGGTTAAAAATCACGGTACATAATCTTGAATTCATTATACTTAAATAATGAATACTTCAAAATCCATATTTAACAGACTTTTAACTTTGACCGTCGATAAAACAAGAAGTAAATAATGAATGACTGATACAACAATTTTTACAGAATCTTTTCCTTTTCAGTTTGCTTTTAACACTTTCAGGGACAAAGCAATTTCATTTCTAAAGTGTTGAAATTAATGATTGACACCGGAATTTTAATTTTTTTTTTTTTTTATTAATATGAAAAAGCTATATTTCGCATATATATTAAACCGAAAAAATATTTATCAAAATTCTGGTGCCATTGTAGCATGTCTGAATAAAAATTAAATGGTTTCATAGAAATACCACCGCCTCTCAAGGGGTTAACCCTTTCAGGGGCAAGACTTTTCTGCTCCGATTATGTTCAAATAATTAATTCAGACCGCAATATACGAACAAATTTATTTGCAAATAATCAAAAGCTTTTTTTCACGCTTATTATGAGATCGAACTTGTACTAACAAATTACTGGTGCCACTTGAAATTTTGGGCATTAAAATTAAACGTTTGCTGACTGCAAACGGCGCCCTTCAAGGGGTTAACTCATTTATGATATTCACCTTCCGTGTATGCCTCAATTTTTCGTTATCATCTCTAAATGGTATGGATCTATATAGATTAATGTTTAGGTTGTTGCATCTTTACATCCAGGGTTCTTTAGTAACTGACTTCAAGTTTTTAACGAATTTTGTTTTTGAAATGCTGTTTTTAATTTTTTACGCTTTAATTATTCTCTCTTTTTCATTTTTTGAAACTGCTTTTGTTTTTTCCTTGTCCTATTTCGTTTTTTTCTATACGCTACAGTTTTTAAATATGTAACAGTGTTTGACTCTAAGGCGTTTAGCTTTTTCGAAGGGTTTTAAATTGTTTGCGAAACTGTTTTTGACAATCGGCTTCCAAAAGCATAAGATGCGTCCCATGAAAATAACGGCCATTTGCATTCACTCAGATCCATTTAAGGCGAAAGTCTGGCAATGGCAACAAGAAACGAATGCTTGGGAAAGAACACTACGCGTTCAAGGAACACGCCAGGAGCTGGTAAGTGCGTAACTGATCCTGTAAAATAAATCTGCAATTCCACGTCGCTTTTAGTGGAAACTGGTGGCGATGAAGTTTTATATAAGCAGATTAAAAACATCACATCGTAAGCATATTCGAAATCAGATAAATACTTTAACCTGTAGACTCGAAAACAAATTATCAATTTACGCGTATATTCTAAAGACGTTTGTTCTTTTGAAAACTTTTTTATAAGAATTACAACATTTCTTAAATATTCTGTTATTTTTCTTTTTAAAATTTTCTTCCATAATTTCTGTCATTAAATAAATTGCTCTTCAGAAATAGTGATGGCAGTTTGTCTACTGGCAACGGCTTTGCCACACTTGATTCACAAAATACAGATTCGTTTTATGAAATTTAAAATGTTTAACAATTTTCGAAATTGTTTACGATGTAATAATTTTGCCCGGATTTTACTAACAAATAAAATTTATATTCCTACCTGTTTACACTGAAAGCATTGTTCAGATATATATTTCTTCCGTGTTCTTAACCGTGTGCCGGGTGAAACACACATTCCCGTAATCTGCGAACCCTCATTTTGCAACAAGTGTGATTGCTGTGATTGCATTTGCGTTGCAAGATATGTCTAAATTAAAATAAAATCGAAACAAATATTTTTAAACTAACTTAATTTTTTTTTCATTTTTCGAGAGCTTTGTTTTGAAAAATCTGTAAACTCCCTGTGCAATGAACAGATACATTAGTGGCGAAAGCGCGTGCTAGCGTGTTAATTGTCACCAGTACATGGGAGTATTAGGAATATTTCAAAAAATAAAATTATAACTTCCTGTTCTAAAAACTTTTTGAAAGGGAAAATGATCCCGAAATATACGCGGAACGTTACAATTTTTTCTACAGTGCACTCACTGAATTGTAAAATGCCATTTTTTAAATTTAAAATTTTAAAGATAAGTATTTTTCTAATTTTATCATTTCAAATACATTTTTAAGTACGCAGTAAAAGAAAACACTATTGGAGGATCATGTTGAAATTCTTAATTTAATGTCTCAACGCAGCTTATTTAAACACAGTTTCTGCTTTAAACATAATTTTAATGCAATTTATGAAAATACCATATATAAATTTATCTTAGTTAATATCCTAAAAGTCTCTCCGCATTTAGGACATTACTTTTGTCGCTAATAGGCCAAAGAAGAAAACAAGTTACCTGAATGCGTAGACAACTTTAGAACTCAAATCTAAAAACTTTTCTCGTTTTCCTGAGCTATATTTGCTGGTAAATGAAACACACATTGTATTCATTGACCTCTGTAATTTTATTTGATCGTCAATGTTAAGAGAAAAAAAAACTTGAAACAATTTTTGGGATTTTTCATCGCATTTAAGAAACATTAGAGCGCTGAAAAATGAGCGACGTCCATTGGACTGGGATTTTTTTTAAAAACAGAAAACGTTTTAAATATAGATTAATTTTTCGCGTTTTGTTCCTGAAGTTCGAATGTCTCACTATATAGCATTTATATACGATTCTTGTCGTAAGATTTTAAGTACAAGTACATTGTCGCATTTAAGTGTCATCACATTTATGCGCAATTACCTTATTTATAAATTTTTAATCTTTTGTCACAGGTTTTTCAAAACAAAAATTTTTGTCTAATTTAATCGGGCTAACGCTCATATTGAATAAGGCAAAATTTACAATAAAAAATAACTGGTGGGAATAACACAAGCCTGCGATGAAAAAATTGCCGGCATAGTAAGTGGTATTTTCTGTATTTTTTTGAATGCTGATTACTAGAAAAATAATGAAAAAATTCCATCACATACAGTTTCTTCACAAATCGCAATCTATTTTTTTATGAATTTAGTATATTTCGGAGCAAAAATTATTATTTATATGAGTTTGATAAAAAAAATTATGGACCTAAAATAGCAAATTGGTGCATTAAACTAATAAAAGAGAAAGAAGAAACTATTTCAATACGAAATATTTTCTTTTAATCGGTAAAGTGCCTATTACATTCAATATTCAAGACAGAAGAAACCAGTTGAACTCGGATCCCTCCTGCTTGCAGGTGTCTGCTCGCCACCTCTTCTTCACACGTTTTTTCACTGACTTTATGTCTACTCCTGAATTACTGTCTCTCTTTACTCTGTGCTGTACACGTGTATTTTTATTCCAAACTATGAGTTATAAGTTATAGCAGTAAATTTTACTTCTAGCTTTTGCTGCATTAGATAACATGGCTTCCAGAAGATGTGCTATTTCACCGAATTGTTTCTGCTATATTTGTGGTAACTATACAGTATAAAACAACATAGAAGCATATCTGATTTTGTAAAAAAAAAAAAAAAAAAAAAAAAAAAAAGTGTATTTCGCTTATTTTGGCATGAAATCGGGCGATCAAGACAAGCCTTTACCTCCACACAAAGTTTGTCGTATTTGCGTTGAAGAATTAAGGCAATGGTTTCAAGGTAAAAAGCAATCTTTTCGGTTTGGTATACCAATAGTTTGGAAAGAACCTAAAAATCACAGTGATGATTGCTATTTTTGTATTTGTAATGTGAAAGGTTCCAGTTTAAAGAACAAAAAGGAAATATTTTATCCTGACATTCCATCTGCCATACGTCCTGTCCCTCATGGACCTGGTAAAGGAAAAATCTTGTTCATCCCAAAAAAAAGTGTTACTTCCACCGCTTCATATAAAATTAGATCTTATAAAACAATTTGTCATGGATTTACCAAAAGAAGGTGAATGTTTCAAATATCTTTTTGAGCAGTTCCCGGGTTTATCCAAAGCAAAATTGAAAGAAGGTGTGTTTGTAGGACCATAGGCGTAGCGTGACCAGAAATTTTGGGGGGGGCACCAAGGCCGTGAAACTGCGCCCCGAGCGAATTTTCAATTTTGCGCCCCCCCTCCCCCCCCAAAAAAAAACTTTGTGATGGGTGTAATAAAATTTATAAAGTGCAGAAACATAAATAAATTGTATTGAATAAATATTTCGCTTTTATTTTGGAACTTTAAAAGGTTTAATTTTAATTTAGAAATTCAGAACAACTAAATAACACAAGAGAAAATGTCACTTATTTGTTAGAGGGTTCATGATGTTTTGAGACAGGAAAAAAAGGATCAAGAGAGAAAAAGAAATTCCCCGGAAAATGATCGGCGGCCAAAAACTGAATAAAACCGTGGTTCGCAGCATAAATTTTGCGCCCGGGGCAACCGACCGCACCTTTTGCCCCCTCTTTGCAACGCCCTGGAGAGGCACACTAGAGGCCTGCACGGACCGCAATTTCAAGGCTCGGACCCAGCTCGTCGTAAAAATTCAAACTTCCACGACTCAAACGACTCAATTTCTCATAAAATTCCTATTTTTCTTAGCATACAATTGCAGGGCTGCACTTGCTACTAAAATGTTACTGAAAGCGACTATTTTAAACATCCAGCGGCTATGCCAACTATTTTAGGCCGAAAACCATTAAAAAGCGACTATTCAAAGAAAACAGGCGACTTTTTTTCGAATTTAAGCGACTATTTTTACTGAAAATATTCGATCTTTTTCTTCAAAGCGCTTGTAAAGTCATCTTCCCAAACGCACTTTTTCAACGGTTGTTTGAGGAGATTCGCGATTTTTTTCGCAACGAATTGCAAAATTCGCGATTTTTCCCCCAATCGATTGACAAAAATACGTCTTTCTTTCTGAGATCTTTTTATACTATCGTTGAAGGAGATTTTGCGATTTTTTCCGCGATCCTTTGCAAATTTCGCAAATTTTTCTACGAGAAATTGGCAAAATTTATTTTTTTTCGCCACCACTTGTCCAAATTTGCGATACATATTTTCCGCAACCGACTGATGGTAGTTATTATTTGTTTCAGAGATCTTTCGACGAAATTCCCGATTCTTTTCCGATCGTTTGTCAAAATTCGTGATTTTCTTTTTACGACCAACTTACAAAATTCGTGATTTTTGCGCGATCATTTGGTTAAATTCTCAATTTTCTTTTTTAAACCAAATTTGCGTTTTTTTGTCCGCGACCATTTGACAAAATTTGCGATTTTTTTTCTTGTGATCGTTAATCGAAATTCGCAACTTTTTGTCCATTCTTTTGACGAAATTTGCGATGATTTTTCCGCTACCGATTGACGAAAATCGCCATTTGTTTCCGCGACCTTTGGTAAATTTCAAGATATTTTTTACGGTTGTTTGAGGAGATTCCGCGACAAATTGCAAAATTCGCGATTTTTTCCCCAATTAGGGGGCGATTTTCCCCGCGACTGCCGAAAATAGTTATTTCTTTTTGCCATCTTTTGCTACGATCATTGAAAGAGATTTCGCATTTTTTCCTATGACCTACTGGAAATTTCCTGATTTTTGGGCTGCGATTGTTTCGTGGAACTCACAATTTTTTTTTTCCGAGATCCTTTGCCAAATTTCGCGTTTTTGTTTCCGGCGATCGTTACGATTTTTTTTTTCGGAGATCCTTTGGCAAACTTCACGAATTTTTCTGCGACAGATTGGCGAATTTTTTTTTCGCCACCATTTGTCGAAATTTCACGGTATATATTTTTTCCGCGACAGATTGGTGGTATTCGCTGTTTGTTTCAGATATCATTTGACGAAATTCGCGATTCTTTTCCACGATAGTTTGTCGAAATTAGTGATATTTTTTTCAAAACCGACTTACGAAATTCTTGATTTTTCGCGTAATCATTTGTTTAAATTCTCGATTTTTTACGGGTTTATTTGACCAAATTCGCGCCTTTTCAGGGGTGATTCTGTTTTGAATTTTCCGAAAGTTTAAGGCATTGGTTCCAAAAATTTTAAAAAATCGGTCATCTGTCCGAAAATTCGGGCATAAAAAATATCGCGAATTTCGGCAAATGGTCACCGAAAAAATCGATTTCGACAATCGTTCACAGAAAAAAAATTACTAATTTCTTCAAAAAATCGCAGAAAAAACGAAATTCGCTAAAGAATCGCGGAAAAAAGCGAATTCCTTCAAGGAATTGCAAAAAAACGCAAACTTCGTCTAGGGATCTCAAAAAAAAACACAAATTTCTCCAAGGGATCTCAAAAAACGCAAATTTCATCAAAAGATCGTGGAAAAACGCGAATTTCGTCAAAGGGTCTCGGAAAAACGCGAATTCTGTTAAAGAATCTCGGAAAAACTCGAATTTCACCAAAGGATCGCGGAAAAAACGCGAATTTTGCCAAAGAACCTCGGAAAGAACGCATAATTGGCGCCGCGAGGAGATTTCTCCTCTTTCTCACCTCTGCTGTAACCTTTCAGAAAATTTGCTGTGAATTTCATATTTTTTTTTTGACTCCGAATCATTCTTGCCGTTTCTCTGTCCACTTTGACGAAATTGGCATTTTTTTCCCTTGATCGTTAGACGAAATTCGTAATATTTTGTGCATTCTTTTGACGAAATTTGCGACGATTTTTCCGTGATCTAATAACGAAAATCGCCATTTGTTTCCGCAACCTTTGATAAAATTCAAGTTATTTTTCCATGGTCCTTTGAGGAGATTTGCGATTTTTTTTCCCGATGAATTATCAAAATTCGTATTTTTTCATAGCATTCACGATTTTCTTTACACACTATCCTTTGCCAAATTTCGTGGATTTTTCTACGACCGATTGATGAAATTAATATTCGGTATTTGTTTTGAGATTTTTTGACGAAATTCGCAATTCTTTTCCATTATGTTTAGTCGAAATTCGTCTTTTCTTTTGTCGACCGACTGAGGAAGTTCTTGATTTGTTGCTCAATTTTTGATTAAATTCGCGGGTATTTTTTTTTTCCTGTCCACGAGAGTTTGACAAAATTTTCGATTTCCTTCCATAATCCTTAGGCGAAATTTACAATACTTTTTGCGACCGATGGAAAACTTTTTTTTTCTACGACCAATTGTTGATATCTGCGATGTTTTTCGCTACCGATTGGCAAAATTCGCGACTGTTTGATGAATTGATTTTGCGGAATTCCCGAAGAAAAAAATCGTGGCTTTCACGGAAAAAAAAAAAAAAAATGCGGTATTCCACACGTTATTTCTAGCCCTGCCCCTTATTTAAAACTTTCCTTTCTTCTCTCAAAGAAATTCTTGAAATGAAAGGCCTGATGGAAAATAGTATGGGGGATAATCTCCAAGTGGTTTTTACCGCTATGTTTTCTGGTGCTGTACATAATTTTTATTGTTGAAGGATCAAGCTTACTTACTTCATAACTGAAACATTAGGGCCTTATTTTCCGGATAACTTGCTTTCTCGTTTGAAAAAATCACTCTATTCTTTATTCACTGATTTGAGTGATTTCAGTGATTGATTGATAAACTGTGAAATAAGATGTGAACATTCATAAAGTTCTTTCAGTTGTTATGGATACATTTTTTTTCTTCCCTTTCTTTAAAGTGATAGGTATACGACTATTTTGGCTACTATTTTTGAATAAATGCTACTATTTTTTCGTTGGAGGCTACTATTTTCAGTGTCATTCGGCAGTGGCAGCCCTGCAATTGAGATGCTTTTATGAAATAGAATAAAGTTTTCTTTTCTAAAAAACTCCGATTCTTTTATAAAATAACATCAAAGTTGGACTTTTGATTTCCGAATTCGAAGGCTGACAGTTACAAGACGGATCCATTTAGTAATCCGCTTTAAATCAAGCTGCTTCGAATTAGGAAAAATGTTAGGAAAAGGGAGAACGCTACTCGATTCTTAACCTGAGGGGCGGTGGGATATATGTTATCCCACCTACCGTTAATGGAGATTTACACCAGAGAAATTTTATGAAATTTTACTTTTCTAACTTTGGTGGAAAAAAGTCATAAAATTGCATTTCCTTATTTTGAAATAAAAATTTTCTAATTTTCCGGTGGGAATTCAGCATTACACAAACGTAATTGCTTGCCCCTCAAGGGGTTAAGCACCTGACACTTTAACATCTGTAATTTTCAGGCAAATAGGAATATAGAAATGAGTTTATGAATGTGTCAAAAATAATCACATTTTTGAGTGGGGATTTTTGTATTTTCTGAAAACGTATTAATTTACTAAAACAAACAATTCTGTATATTCTTACCTTCTGTTCCGTTTTCGTACTTCTGAAGCCAGAGTTGCATGAATTTAAAACAAGCAGGGCGTGCTCCGTAACATCTCTTTTTATTGAGTTTCCTATAAAACATTCCTACTTTTTATCGCGCTTGTTTTTGCGTGGGTCATTCATTCCTGATCAGTTTAAAAAATAATAACAACATTTAACTTCAAGCACATTCCCACAAATGACCAGATTAGACCAAACCAAGTGTGTGTAGGAGGAGGGGGGGGGGTTTAGGTAAAGACGCTCCTACTATCTCACTTTGCACAAGAGGGAAACACGAGTTCAGAGGTCAAAGAAGTTCTTTGTGTGACCATGTTACCCACTGCAATTAAACTACGCGGGTGACTGGACACTATAAAAAATAGTATATAGCTTTGCATTTAGGAAAAGTTTTTCTTCTGCCGATCAACTTACAACTACTGACCAAATATCAATGATTGGCCAGCACCGTATTGATGGTTGAGTACTAAAGCGTTTTTGTTTTGGGGGAAAAGAGAGTGGGTGGAATGCTATATACTAAAGAGGTTTAAATTTGATTGCATCTTAAAGAAAAAAAATCACTGCCATTTATCGTTTTTGTAAAAGTCTCAATAAATCACAATCCTAAAATATGTGAATATAAATTTCACATTAACTTATCTGAAAATCTCATGTATAATACACAATTACATATTCTTTTAAAACAGTGACTAATGAATGTTTTAATAATTTACACAATAAGTACATCCAGGGTCCTCTCAAAGGGAGGTACGGAGGGGGGAGACCCCCCTCCAAACGTTTGCGAATGCTGTTACACTTGTCAGATTTACAAACTTAGTTGACAAATTTGTTTAAAAATTTAATAAAAAACTATAAAACACTTTCTATTTCTGATAGATTTGACAAAAGTTACAAATATAATTGGGAATAGTATTAAGCTTTTTACAAATAAGAACTATATTACATTTTCTAATTGTGGTAACTTGGTAACATAATAAAACTGGTCGGCAAATATAGAGAACTATTTATTTTTACTTCTCAATGAGTTGGCAAATACTGAAATTTAACTTGACAATTTTAGGTCCTCTCCCCACCAACAAAACGTCTAAAGCGATGGCCCTGAGTACATCTTATATCAATCGCACGTTCAGGGCGAAACTATCCTTTTTTGTGCCCGGGGAAAACATGGATTTTGGCGCCCCGCCTCCCCCTATCTCCTCACTCACAATAAAAGTAATCGACCTCAGGTACCCTATGCAAAAAAAATAAATAAGTAACAATCATAAAAAATAAAAATCATTTAATAATTAAAATTACAGTAGAAAATATATAAACAACGCTCCCATGTGATTAACATTAGCCTGAGCGTTAAGAGCCTACACTAGTTACGCGAAGAAACTGGATCACTAATGCAAACGTATTGGACCTTCCTTTTTAAATTGTCTCGCTTGCATATTAATAGTTTTATTTTTTATTTTTTTCTTAGAAAATCTGAGGTTGAATTCTAACCGGGTTAGTGTTTACTTTTTCGACTTTGGTTGCAGATTATTTTTATTAAAGTTACTTTCACTTTCAGTACCGGTTTCGAAACCTAAAAGTATAGCAATGCTAAAGATCAATCTAAACTATCCTAAGAAAAAAAAAACTTTTTAAAATATTAAAATGCAAGTGAGAAATTTGAAAGAACGCTCCCATAGGTTTAACATTAGCTTGCGAGTTTCTTTGTATTTCATATATATATATACATTTGTGTATGCAACAACAACCAAAATTTTCATTTGGCGCCCCTTCGCTTTTGTTCTGGCACCTGGGGCACATGCCCTTTCTGCACCCCCCTTGTTTCGGACTGGGCTATATTAAAAAAAATAAAAACATTTAAAAAGGTAGGTACTATTTTATCTTGCATATATTTCAACTCTTAGTCTTTAGCCTTTGACAGTTGTCCGACCTCGCGCCCTTTGAGGCCGGATCCGGATGCAAAAAAAGTAATTTTAGAAAAAGGCATGGGCGACATTTTTCAGTTGTCACCTACCTCGAAATGGCAAAAGAACGAGAAATGTACTTTGGTAAGGTAAAAGCAGGAGCGGCTGTGGTTTTACTATTCATATTGCCCTTTTTTGTTTATCACGGGCAGTCGCCCAAGCTCGCCTCGTCTCTCTAAGGCTGGATTTAGTTGGTTGTAAAAAACAATTCAACAAAAGTAATGCAAAAAATAATGCACCAAAAGTAATGCAAAAAATAATTGCACTAAAAGGAACAGAGCGGAGTTTTTCAATTTCTGCCTATGGCGGCAAAACGCCTGGAAATAGCAAAAAGATGAGAAAAAATCATTTTGAGGGATAAAGGCAGGGATGACTTTATTAGCCATGGTTCCATGTGCGAGATTTTTTACTGTACTACTGCAAATGCTATATTCTTTTTTTTTTTCTTTTAAATGGTTTTACTAAAGCATTTTACTTTGTGCACTCCTTCCAGGGCCGAAACTAGCTATATTTTCACCCGGGACAAACATGGATTTTGGCGCCCCCCCCCCCCCTCTTCCTCCGCAAAGTAAATTTACAAAGAGAAACTTGCGAAAGTTTCTATTAGCGGACTTATTTTAAAATTTTAAATGCGTAACAGTAAAATACGTAAGAACAAAATACGTAATATTGAAATATATAACCAGCTTTGTCAAATATTTATTCAGTAAAACCTGGGAAAAAAATGGAAAGGAATCGGAAATAATTCCGCTTGATACAGGTTTCCGTCTTAGCAGGTATAACTGTTGGTATTCTTTCTGTTGGAACCATGTAGTTTTTTTCATTTAAGACAAGATTTCATTATAGACACATTTCATTTTTCCAGATTTTACTTGTTGTAGCATTACAAATTATCACAATTGAGGCATTTTAATGTAATGGTGATATGAGTCACATCGTTTTAGGAACTAAAAAAAACCACGATTTCCTGTAGGCATAAAAAGGAATTCCAGTATTGTAAAATATCATTCTGTACTATCTACACCAGTTTTGTGGAATTATCACTGATACCACTCTTCTTATTTATAGATTGATATGTCTACATACTTTTCTGAACCTAATGCAAATTTTCAAATTTATGTGTGACTCAAAACAACAACAACAAAATTATTAAGTTTTTGCTTTTTATTTTGTGAATTTTCGACCGCTTGGTTTTTATTGTCCCAGCAGTCACCTGACCTCACCATCTCTAAGTTCAGATATGGTGATATGCATGTAAAAAAGTAATTATAAAAGAAAGAATGGGGTTATTCATTTGTTGTCTTGTATATTGCAGGCGAATCTTTTTATCTATTTGACAATTTTAATGCATTTTACTCAGCTTATCTTTTTGATTTTTCGGCTAGAAAATATTTTTTACACAAACTTCACATGCACATATATATATTGCATAAAACGGCAAAACAAATTTTCATCTGGCGCCCCCTTCGCGTGGCGCCCAGGGCACATGCCACCCCCCCCCCCCTCCTGAGTTTCACACCGACTCCTTCTCTCGTTTGTTTTTATTGTCCCGGACAGTCGCTCGACCTCGCCCAAAGCAAGGCGGGAAAAAAGAAAGTTCAAAGCTGCTCAGGGAGAGAGATAAAAAAAAAATAGAACAGCCTTCATGGAATCTTTTCATCAGAAAAGTCAGAGTCAAACAAAATCTTCATTTGGCGCCCCCTTCGCCTTTCGTTCTGGTGTCCTGGGCATATGCCCCTCTGCACTCCCCCTCCCAAGGAAATTGGTTGGCGTTTGGAAATTATCGGTGAGGGTCAGTTTCACACAGAAGATAGGGGTGGAGACTGACCTTGGAATATGTTAGTGATTCTCGTGACACAGGAAGGGATTTAAATGATAGAAGGTGTTACATTTGGAATTGGAGAACAGTTCTTTTTTCTAATTCATTTGAGGTTTTCTGTTATAGATGAATCTTTTTATATATTTGTAAATTTTAATGCATTTGGTTCAGTTTTCCTTTTGGATTTTCCGGCTGTGAGACATTTTTATGCGAATTCGATATATGTACATATACATTATACATTTTTGTATGTAAAGACCAAAAAAAATCTTCATTTGGCGCCCCCTAAGCTTTCTGTTCTGGCGCCCGGGGTACAGAAGGTTGGGGGGCACGTGCCCCCCCGTGCCCCCCCGACGCTACGCCTATGTGTAGGACCAGACATTAGAAAAATGATGAAAGATGAAAATTTTGAGAATAAAATGAAAACAAACGAAAGTAAAGCCTGGAAATCTTTCAAACTAGTTATTACTAGCATTCTTGGCAACAAAAAGGGCTCAAACTACAGATCTATTGTAGAAGAGATGGTAAAAAATTTCAAGATTTTAGGGTGTAATATGTGTTTTAAATTTCATTTTCTCGATTCACACGTAGATTATTTTCTTAAAAATGTAGGTACAGTTAGTGAGGAACAAGGTGAAAGATTTCACGAGGATATAAAAGAAATGGAGAGGTGATATCAAGGCAAATGGAATGTCAGCATGATAGCCGACTATTGCTGGATGCTACAAAAAGACATTTCCTGCGAAAATCACAATAGGAAAAGTGGTAAAAAGACTTTTGATGTAAAGAAAAAACATTACTCTAAGGACTTGTAACCTTCTACATATACTTAACAATTACTTCAACTCAGATATAAATGTAATTTATATATATTTATAAATAAATGAAATTTAAATGAAATGTCAAAATTTCATGATTTCAGCATTTTCTTTAAAAATATGCAATCATTTTGTGAAAAATCCTTACGTGATAGAAAAAAATGGATTTCATTTTCGGAATCAGCAAAAAAACCCCATAAAAATTAGATATCAAAATTAATGCAATTTTCAAAAAGTATTTTTTTGCAGGTCTGTGTAATCAAGGAAGGTTAATTAGACGGAAAAATGCATCCCCGAGGATATCTCGGGTTCCGCATCGAGAGGGTTAAAATACGACGTAGCTAAAATTTTTCATTCAGAATTTATCAATTAATATTAATTAAATGTATCTTAGATATCATGCATAAATGAAATTATGTTAAGGGAAGTACGAGTGGGGATTTATTTAAGCACAAGTTCAAAATTCAATATAAGTTACCCCATACGATCAATAAACATATACTATTTTTAACAATTTTATCTATTTTGATAAAGTTTCAATAGCAACTATTTGATAAACTATTTAACGTTTATTACAGTACAAGAATCAAGATTCATTATATTTTTTAATAATAAACAACATATATAGTACTAGTACTGTTTCATAATAATAATTAACATAAATCATTAATTTATAAACCTATATATTTTTTTAGTTAATAAATAAATGTTTCAACATCGCTAGGGGTGGATGAGACTCTCCCCTTTCATCCCCATTTGAATTTGTCCCAATCATCCCTATGAAACATAGATTCAATTATCCACCATTTTGTCTCAGAAATTCTTTGTCACATTGGTTTTATTATTTATTTAATTAATGTTTCTACATGGCAACATTTTTATTTCAATTGCGAAGAAAATTCTGGTTTGACACAGGTTTAATACATCAGTCAAATTAAAGAGACTGTTATTAAAAATTATTGGAAGGTTGGCAGGTATGGCCATAGCTAGTGTTGCCAGGTGTCCCGCGTAGACTTGAGCTCCAAATGCTCTGGATCATGTAAATATTAATAAAGTGGAACTGACATATCTTAAAATAGTAAAGCTTCCACTGTAACCGCTTTCGCCGGGGTTAATTGCCGCCGGTGCAAACTTCCACCAGTAAATTTAAATAGAAAACTTCTACTTATTTAAACACCTTAATAATGCAAAATTTCAGCCATAAATAATGGCAAAAGCAGATATTAATTATTGCTGGTGGAAGTTTACTTCGGTGGTAGTCAGTCCCTGCGTTTCCGCCATATTGTGAAGACCTAGACTACCTCCATGTCAGTGCCCTAATCTTGAAAGTAGTTTTGTGAGCAATGTCAATAATTAAATAAAATGACGATTTTTATTTGAATTTATTGGTGGTAAAGTGTTAATCGTTCATATCCTGGATACGCGCGAGCATTCCTGGGTTAAAGGGTTAAACGGAATAAGCCCATTTCATCTATGTTATCCAGGACAGGTATAGATTTCGCCTTCTATGCAGTGTTGCTAGTGGGATACTTTTTTTAAATTCAGATTTCTTGATTGGCACCAATTTTCTGAAATGGTAAAATTCCCCTAGTTTTCGGTTTAATTAATATGTCATTAAATAAGACAAATTTTACTATTTCAAAAAAGTGGTGCCAATCAAGAAATCTGAATTTAAAAAAAGTAGCCCACTGGCAACACTGCTTCTATGTGAAAATTTCAAAATCCTAAGATATCTTCAATTTTCCCCGACAAACAAGCTTACCTTACCAGAGAAACTGTGAATTAAAAAATATATATATATATTTACAAAGAAAGCGGCGATATAGTGAGTTGATTTTTAAAAATAGCTTTATTATAAGGGATTTTCCATAAATTTTCAATCAGTTCACTATATCTTTTTATAGAAGTTACCCAAAATAGCTGACTACCAAATTATGAAATCTTCCACACATGCGCAATAAAAATTATTTCGTGCAAATGTCAATATCCCATCAAATATTCAATATATTCATGTTTTAATTGCAATACACTGTAGCCGCTGTTCTTTGTCATGTTTTCGGAAAGTTGTGTTAAATTTGGTCGAAAACATATATGCTATAAACAAAAAACTTCTGATTTTTTCGCAGACACAATAACATCTTCACGAATATGAGTGCTATGCTTACAATAATGCACACAAACGTTGAACAGAACCCAAATAGTCATTTAACACTGTGACAAGCCATTTCCAGCATTTACTGTTACATAGGTCATCGAAAATATAATATTATTAAAAAATTTATTATCAGCCCCATAAATGTCTTCCCGACTAAATCTTCGCAAAAAAATGAAATCAAACATGTTCTTTACATCCCAAAAGTTCAAGAACAATTCGACTATAATTTTGGTAGATATTCGACAAACCGTGTACAATCGAAAGCATCCAGTCTCTGTTCCGTTACTTTTGGTGGCCAGTGTATTGCGAATTTTGAGAATAAGTAATCCACAGATAGACATTTGTAAATACTTGTAATGACATTTATTTCCTCTCTTATTTAGCAGTAGACTACAAAAAGTGTATATATGGTACATATCGAAAACTAATGATTAGATTGGCCAGAAAAGTTACACAAACACCCAAGTTATTTACGATTAATTGATAATAACATGAATTTCTTTTTGTTTAAAAAATAATGTAGGATATAAGGTGTGTCCCCACGAAATAAAGCCACCGTAATTTTGTGATGTAACTGGACACGAAACAAACAAATATATTAAGAAAGTCTATATACAAATACATATTTACAAAGAGTAACTCATTCCCTGCCCCACCAGGGCAGGAGAAAAAGATGAATGTGTAAAAAAGAGGGGGAAATGTGTCCCGCGGAAATAAAGCCACTGCCAATATTAGTATTTATTGGTAACAACCGACATTCAAGCTGCTGCAGTTCAACATGTTTATGACGTCAGGAAGTTGTCAAATACTTGTTCTGTGCCAGTCGACCTTTGTGCAGACTTTAGAAGGTTGTATTTTCAGTTTCTCTAGCAGTATTGCAATGGGAAAGAAAATCCATCTATGAAAGTTCGAGAAAGAACAAATAGAAGCTTTTAAGGAACAAGATATTGCACATAGACCAATATCTAAGGAAATTAAATTGTCAAAAACCATAATAGACAATTTTGTAAATCAGGGCAAAGCGTAAGGGTATAAAAAAAATGAGGCGTACATGCATAAAAATGACTTCCAGGCAGGAAAGAGACTCTTTGTGTCGTCTTTCACGAGGTGGTATTTCCCTAAAACAGTTTGCAAAAGAGGATAACATCCCTTGACAAAATCAACCCTGTCACGAATTGAAAAACGTACAAGCACCTTGCGATATAAGAAAAGGAAACAGTCGCCCATGTTCAAACCTATCCACATCCAAAGGAGAGTCGATTGGGCCAAATATCATCAAATCTGAAAGGACCAGTGACATCGTGTTATAGTCTCAGACGAGAAAAAAATTAGTTTGGATGGGCCAGGTGGCCTTGCTTTCTATTGGTATGACATGAGGAAATTTTCACCAAAGATAGCAAGGTGGAGGTTCATTAATGATGCGGGAAGGCTTCGGCTATGGAGGTAAACATAGACTGGCTTTTCACTCAGGCCGCATGAAGGCTACCGATAACAAAGAAATGATGTTACTGTCGTCCAAGGATTAGTAAGTAGTATGCCACATCGTATATTCCAAATCATATATAACAATGGCGGATATATTTTCTATTAACAGTAGTGGCTTTATTTCGGCGGGACACTTTTACACCCCTCTTTTTTTTTACAAATTCATTTTTTTCCTGCCCAAGTAAGGCAGGGAGTGAGTTACTCCTTGTAAATATGTATTTGTATATAGACTTTTTTAATAAGTTTGTTTTGTTTTTATTGGTTTGTTTCGTGTCCAATTACAGCATAGAATCACGGTGGCTTTATTTCGGAGGGACACACCTTATAGGGTAAATGCACCAGTAGTCGGCCACTTTGAGATAAAATACGTTAAGAATTGCTTATTTTTGATTTCAAATGAAATATTACAATCCCCCTATATGTAGTCATCCTTTATACGTCATAAGCCTTTAGCAAAGAATTGTGGGCATTTTTATTGCGTTAGTAATCAGCCATTTTTTATTTGGTGGCGGTCAAATAACCGTTTTTGCTATTTTTTTGTTAACCGATGACAAAATTTTTAAAAGACTAGCATTAATTTATTTTTTATTATTTTCTAAAATTAGAAGACTCTACTATTAAAAAAAGTTTAATAAACTAATGTTTTTCAGTATCAAAATTCAATATGTGTAGTGTGTTTGTAGTAATTAATTTTAATGTGGCCGACTATTGGGTAATATATTTACTTACATGTTCAGTAATCGGCCACCACGGTTGACTACTGGCTAAAAGGCTATTTCACTTTTTTGAGTCCTCTTTTAATAATTTGATTATTTCGTAATTTGATTATCACAATTTGAGATTTACATAACCTTTTACTTGCATTTTATTTTATGTACACTATATATAAGGTGTTCTGGGGTAATAACGCCACGTTAAGATTCTACCGATTTTTACGGCTTAGTTTTAGATTTTTTTTTCCCCAAACAAATATAGGATTTGATACAGTAACTTATTGATTATGTATACAAGAAAGACTATTTTAGCAGATAGCTATTCATAAAATATAGTAGCATGATTTCTTGACCAATGCTATTAAGCGTTATTACCCATCTGTTGGGTAATAAAATAGCGTCTAAATCGCGGCCCTCAAAACGGCTCTTATCACAAATGCGCCCAAGAAATTCCCTTGCACTTTGCCCTGGCTCATACTATGTAATTATTATTTACTTTAGTGTTGCATTTTTAGACTTCATAGTGTTTACAAATAAAAAAATGAGAACAAGTAAAAATTTAATTTAAAAATTCAAAAAACCCGACTGCGTAAAAAGCGAACTAATTAATTATTTCCCATCTATGTGAAACTATTTTTATATTACTTACCTATTTTTTTTTATTTACTTGTATGGATGACTTTTAAGTTGTGTTTAATTGTTAGTTCCTATCTATAAACACTGTTTTGATGAGGTCTGTAGATGTCTATGATGGTTAGAGTTGCAGCCAAGCTAGAGATCCTATCTACACGACTTCCAGGTTGTGTCATATTTAAACGGAGCTTCTGAGTGTAAAATAGTCAATGAAACATCGTCTTCATTTTGAAAGACCTACCCAATGGTATGCCACTCAATAGGGTGCGAAAAAAAAATGTTCGTCTCTACCGCCATTTTTTATTTTACGGCCGTCATTTTGAATCGATAAAAAATACCTAGCCTATGACCATCGGACTGTTAAGACGAATCGATAGAGACCTCATTCATTAAAATCCATCCAGCCGTTGGGATGTTTCGAGGGTATAAAGAAATCCACATACCCAGATATGCGTGAAACACATAACCCTTCTTGGCAGTCGGGTAAAAAGATTTATAAATATCATTCATGCACAAGTTAAATGAAATTGATTTGCACTCATACGTTCGTCAATGACTGCAACGTTCACGAATTCCGTTCGTTTGTGATCGCGGATTTCGCGAGTTTAGTACGTTTTTGAGACTGTTGCACCAGGTGAATTTATTTTTATGAGTGCTATGCGCTCATTCGTTCGTTAGTGTTTGCGGCGATAACGAATTTCGTTCGTTTGAGATCGCGGCTCTCGCGAATTACTGCTTTCTTGAGACAGCTGCACGACGAGGTTATCGCACCCAGTGATGTTTTTTTTCGGTTTACAAGAGCGCCATGCGCTCATACGCTCGTAACTGATTGCGGCGTTAACGAATTTCATTCGTTTCTGATTGCGGCTTCCGCGAATTTAGTGCATTTTCGAGACCGCTGCACGACGAGTTTGCTGCATCCAGTGATGTTTTTTTCGGTTTTCATGAGCACTATGGGCTCATACTTTCGTTAATGATTGCGGCGTTAACGAATTTCGTTCGTTCGTGATCGTGGCTTTCGCGAATTACTACTGCGTGTTATAGACTGCTGCTCGACGAGGTTGCTGCTTCAAGTGTTTTTTTTTGTTATCATGAGCGCTACGCTCTCATACGTTCGTAACTGATCTCGGCGTTAACGAATTTCGAACGTTTGTGATTGCGGCTTTCGCAAATTTAGTACCTTTTTGAGACTGCTACACGATGAGGTTGCTGCATCCAGCAATTTTTCTTTTCGGTTTTGATGAGCACTTTGCGCTCATACGTTCGTTACTGATTGCGGTGGTAACGAATTTCGTTCGTTCGTGATCGTGATTTTCGCGAATTACTGCGTTTTAAATGCTGCTGAACGACGAGGTTGCAGCAAACAGTGATTTTTTTTCAGTTTTCATGAACACTATGGGTTCATACGTTCGTTACTGATCTCGACGTTAACGAATTTCGTTCGTTCGTGATCGTGAATTTCGCGAATTACTGCGTTTTAGTGACTGCTGCACCACGAGATTGCTGCACCCAGTGATGTTTTTCTTCTGTTTTCATGAGCGCTATTAGCTCATACGTTCGTTAATGATTACGGAGTTAACGAATTTCGTTCGTTTGTGATTGCGACTTTCGCGAATTACTGCGTTTTAGAGACTGCTGCACGACGAGGTTTCTGCTCCCAGTGATTTTTTTTTCGGTTTTCATGAACACTATGGATTCATACGTTGTTACGGATTGCGGCGTCAACGAATTTCGTTCGTTCTTGATCGTGGCTTTCGCGAATTACTGCATTTTAGAGACTGCTGCACGACGAGGTTGCTGCACCCAGTGATTTTTTTTCTCGGTTTTTATGAGCTCTATTAGCTCATACGTTCGTTACTGATTGCGGCGTTAACGAATTTCGTTCGTTTTTGATCGTGGCTTTCGCGAATTACTGCGTTTTAGAGATTGCTGCACGACAAGGTTTCTGCACCCAGTGATGTGTTTTTCTGCTTTCAAGAGCGCCGTGCGTTCATACGTTCATTACTGATGGCGGCGTTAACGAATTTCGTTCGTTCGTTATCGTGGCTTTCGCGAATTACTATGTTTTAGAGATTGCAGCATGACGAGGTTGCTGCACCCAGTGATGTTTTTTTCTTGTTTTCATGAGTGCTATTAGCTCATACGTTTTTTACTGATAGCGGCGTTAACGAATTTAGGGCGTTTTTGAGACTGCTGCACGATGAAGTTGCTGCATCCAGTGATTAGTTTTAGTTTTGATGAACGCTATGCGCCCATGCGTTCATCACAAAAAAAAAAAGATGACAAAAAAACAAGATTTTTTTTATAAAATCGCATAATTGTATCAAAACGACTGTTACTATAAAATCACAAATATATAATAATAAGATAACTACTAAAATAACAATGATAACAATCGATTGCTTTGTCACATGTATTTAAAATATCGAATAGTGGAAAACAACTGAACAAGAAACCATATTTTTCCTTAAATAGGAATTGGCGCCTCATTCTGTCATATTGTTCAAACATGCTACGAGACAGGCTGTAATATTTGTAATGTACTATTCGAGATTGCAACTTATTAAAATTACATTTCGAAACTCGATTACGAGATAGTAACGCGAAAATGAAGAATTTGCGCCGCGTTCTGCAAATATCTAACTACGAAATCCCAAGATCAACTGAGATATTTGCATTGTACTAGTCGAGACATGCAACATATTAAAATTTCATCCCGAAACTCGACGACATGATAGTAACGCTAAAATGACGATTTGGCGCTCCCTACTGCTGATATTACAATAAGATATGCATCGACAGCTCAGTCATTCATGTTCTGTTAATAATCTTGTCCTACATCTTAATTTCATTTTGAAACAGAATGACGTAATAATTTTTTCTCTGCCCGCAGCCTAGGCTACGATGGTTAAACAAAAAATTTGAAAGGCCCACTACTAGATAAATTGGTACTTTTAACTTTACTTTCCATAAGAAACAAGAATGAAAAATCTCGCATGAAGAATAGATTATAAAAGCATTTCCCATGACTTGCAGAATTCTTTAACGAAATTGAGCTGCTTAATACCTTAAAAAAAGTAAACATTTTAAAAAAGGCATAATACTTTTGAAAACCAGATTATGGTCCCTAACCGAAAAAGTAGTTTAAAAGTAGTTTAGTAGTTAATTCTTTTGCGCAGTCCTGTATTTAATCTAAAGATTTGTATATCATTCTATACATAGTATGATAAAACTTAGTATAGTAAGAAAATGCATAACAGGTTGAAAATTTACCTTCAGCAATTTCTACCCCTATACGGAAACATACTTGAATTATTTTGTACAGCCCTGTATATTACCAATAGATTTTTATATGTCGCAGATATTAAGCTAAAATTTAATTAAGGCTAAAACGTGGTTAAAAGTACTGAAATGATACTTCCACACATTATTATCCCTTTGAGGTCATGTATTCAGTTCTTTGCGTGGCCCAGTATATGGTTTTATTTATATTATACAAACATCTCTTAGTATACTAAATATAGTTCAGCTTGAAAGAGCATAAAAGCCTCTTTTAAGCCATTCACGCTGATACTCCACAAAGCTTACAAACTCTTTTGTGTAGCCTTGTATATGATCTATATCAGTTATACACACCGCATTGTAAGCAAAGGTTTAATTAAACTTAAAAACGCATGTCATAAACAAAATCACACTTACAGCAATTATCGCTAATAGAAAGATACAGTACTGTATTCGAATTTTTTGTGTTTCCCTGTAAATGAACGATAAATGCTATGCATATCATGTTATACAACGAGTATTTTGTAGTAAGCCTCAGTAATGTTGTATATCAATTTCATTCTATTTAATGTAGTATAAGAGAACTAAAATACGCTGCAAACTGCTTATCCCCTGACACTATTACGTAAAGGAATTCTTTTGCTGAGCCCTATAAATGAATAATAAGTTCTCTGGACTAGATATTGTCTAGAATGCGTAGTTAAATGCACTTCATAAATGCATATCAATTTCATTATATTTGAAATGGCCAACATTATTAAAATAAACTTGAAGCATTTTTTCTCATTGAGCGTAATGCATCGGGATATTTTTGACTGTCCCTGTAGTTGAACTATAAATTCTACACACTTTATTTTCAATAGCGATCGTGCTATTGTTAACGTCAAAAATATACAAAAAATTTCAAGGAGATTCGAGTATATTTGCGAGTGTTAGAACTCGGACAGACTGAAGACAATCCAAACTCACAAACACTTTTAAACTATATTGGAAAGTGTTAAATACCATTATAATATTTTAAATTATTAGTACAACATTATGAGAAAAGAATAAATTAACACATTTTATCATTAAAATGTTGTTCTGTTTATAAAAGTTATGCTTTAAGTTATTTAAATAACAAAGCATTTAAGTGGCCGACTACTGGTCCAGTGATGGCCGAACACTAGAAATGAGTGGCCGACTACTAGACCTTTGCTACTTTTAAGTTTAACTTTTTATAAATAAAAACTATAATCAGTTTTTTAAAAAAAACAATTGCTGAAACAGTAAAATAAAAGTGTACATTAACATGTGTCACTGTTTAAAATGTTGCATTGCTTTTTAAAATTACGCTTTGAGCTATATACTTATAGAAAGCGCTTAAGTGGCCGACTATTGGTGCTTTTACCCTATATCATAATTTTGAATATGAATTTATTATTAACCTTCGTAAAATAATATATGTTTCTTAATTGATAAAAAAACGCCTAGAAGAGGGATGCCAAACAATGGCTCACTGGATACCACCGCTTTCGAAGGCAAGCAATTGTGTTTGTGTAACGTTGAGTTCACACCTGAATTAAAAAAAATTCAAAATGAGGGATAGCAATTTTTTTAAACTTTTTTCCATAAAAGTTTAAAATGTAAAATTCAAGGCCCACCAGTTAAAAGTTTCTGTTGCGAATCTTCATTAAAATTAGGTGGATATTTTATAACCCACTTCCCTTCAAGGGGTTAGAGAAACGGACGAAAAGTTGAACAGCGGGCATTCGATGATTAGATAAGACAAAGATAACTATAAAATTTTAGTGGTATTCGGTTGGCCACAGTTTGACATCCTGGCCTAGAATAAGATCTGGCCTATTCTTTGTATCCCCTAAAAAATCAATCGAATAATATTGTAGAAAGGTTTAATAGAAAGTAAATTAACTTTTGTCACGTGGATTTAATAACTACATTTAATAACTACTAATAAACGCTTTCGACTTTTTTCTGGCCAGTATTACTGAACAGTAATTTCTGCCTTATATATAAGTAGATTCCTTTGATAATAT
Organism: Maratus speciosus; assembly: GCA_963932465.1. NCBI lineage: Eukaryota > Metazoa > Arthropoda > Arachnida > Araneae > Salticidae > Maratus > Maratus speciosus. Next base: position 453,005,598 of record OZ010796.1, read on the forward strand.
AGGAGGAGCATTTTCATTCGGAAATTATGGTGATGAAAAATCGTAGCAGTATTCATCTCTGGTTCAATATTAGCATCCTCACGCATTGAATTTTTTTTTAACTCTATTAAGATTTTTATTTAAGACCTTAGTTCTCACGCTCCAGACTTTCACCGGCAGTGTAGGCTACCTTTTTTATCCAGATTGTTTGATTCTCACAAGTTTTAAATATAGTGTGATTGGTTTCATTCTCGCATCATTTTATCTGTCATTAAATAAGGTTTCTACTACAAAGTAGGTTAGGTTTAGGTTAGGCAAGTTAGGTTTCTAAATATTTCTTCTACAAAAAACTGCTGGCAATCAAACATCTAAATTTTTAAAAACTAACCTAAACTTATCAGGCGCGGCGTTAAAGGGGTTAAAAGTACAGCGTGGACATAATTATACATACACTACTCAGCGTGATCTATAGTGCAACCAAAAGCAAGAATGGGACCAAATTTTGTAAGATGTTTAACCCATTAACGCCCGGATAATTTTTTTTCATTAAAATTAAATTTAGGATTTCCCACCACTATTAAAATATGAGTAGTTTTTATCTTATTTTATCAAGGAATTTGTCTCGTAAAAGAAAGTATACATTTATCTTCATATTTACTGGTGTGGAAAGCGCTTTCTTGATACTAAATTTAGCGATCTAAAAATATGCCACTGTGCGTAAATGGGTTAACCCTTTCAGGGACAATGTACTTCTACTCGGAAAACGCTGAAATAAGGGATTGACACTAGAATTTACAAACAAATTTATTTCAAAATAAGCAAAAGCTTTTTTCCGTACTTAATAAAAGGAATTTTTTTATTCCAACATTCTGGTGCCAATGTGACACTTAGGGATTAAAATTAGGTTGTCCAAAAATGAACCAGGTTAATTGAAGGGGTTAAAGAAGAAAGAGGACGAAGGAACACCCCTCATTTCCCTAACCGTGGCTTTTGGAACTTTTTTTTCACGCGGAATCCTTCGACAGTTCTTTTGTAATCATCCTACAAAATTTGTCTCCATTCTCAAAATTAAATCGCGCTACAGAACACTCTGAGTCGCTGCCATCGAAATACTCAAGGCCAGAGGACATGTGTGTGACGTCATCACTAATCGACCGACTTTCCACTAGCCTGATGCAACACTATGGCATTCCGCAACTGTCTGAATTTTTATTTAGGGATTCCGAATTCTTACCAGTAAGTTTAATCACTGCAACGTTTTCCCCGAGATAAGTCGGGGGTAAAAGCACTGTTTCCCTATACCCGTCGCCGGTGAAGTGGTTTAAATAGTTATTATTGTTTTATAAGTTGATTGATAGTCCACAAATATAATAAAAGAATATTGCTAATCAAAATTTTCCAGTGTAAATTCCAACACTGTGAGAAGTTGGTCGATTAGTGATGACGTCACACTCGTGTCCTCTGGCCTTAAGTATATCGATGGCAGCGGCTGAGTACAGTCAGTTTAATTGATGGAGATAGGAATAAAGAGGGGGATACATAGTGCATAGTCTACCAGTTGCGAGTGAAGTAACTGAAGAGGTTGTCCACTGTCAGCGAAATACTCAAGGACAGAGGACATGAGTGTGACGTAATCACTAATCGACCGCCTTCTCACTAGTGTTGGAATTCACACCGGAAATTTTTGAATAACAATTTTATTTTATTTTATTTGTGGAATATCTTTCATGTAATAAAACAATAATAGCTATTTAAACTTACTGGTGAGGATTCGGAACCCCTAAATAAAATTTAACCAGATGCGGAATGCCACAGTGTTGCCGCATCTGGCTGATTTTTTATTTCGGGATTCCAAATTCTCAACAGTAAGATTAAATAGTTATTATTGTTTTATAAGATGGTAGATATTCCACAAATAAAAGGAAAAAATATTCATATTAAAAAATTTCTGGGTTATTTCCAACTCTAGTGAGAAGCCGGTCGATTAGTGATGACATCACTCTCGTGTCCTCTGACTTTGAATATTTTGATAGCAGCAGGTTGTCACAAGATGGCGGATGATTTTTTAAATCGGATCAACAATTTCTGATTACTGCAGAAGCAAACTTCCACCAGTTAATTTTGAATAAAAAATTTCGCCTTATTTTAGCAAATTAAACATGTAAAATTTCTCTTGTAAATGTGATAAAATTTTCTATGCGGTTTTATTAGTGGAAGATGTCCCGGTATTATAATCTCTTTCACTGATATTGACAAGAGCTTGTGTAGGTTGTGACATTCTTGCGGAAAGGCAGGACCTGACTACCGCCGAAGTAAAGTTCCACCAGTAAAAATATGTATATATTTTTGGCCGTAAGTATGGCTGAAATTTTGTACTACAGGGTTGCTAGTTTGGCCTCCAATTATAATCCGAAATTTCAAATTCACACCGGCAATTGTGAAAAAATGTTTTCACTTTATTTGGTCACTGAGCTAAGTTTCTCTCATTAAATAAAGCGTAAATACTATTCTTTAATTCTGGTATGAACTCGAAATTTCTGACTAAACATGGAGGCCAAACTTGCAATCCTGCTGAATATATAAAGCGTTTAATTAAGGAGAAATTTTCTATTCTAATTTACTGTCCAATGTTTTCACTGGCCCGAATGAACCACTAATAAACCGGTTACAGTTGAAGCTTTACAATTTTGAAGATATGTTAATTTCTCATTATTCAAGGTTTAATTGTGGACCCCTTGTATATATATGACACGTTTTCTGGCTTCCATGATTTAACAAACTCAAATGAGGTGTCAAAAGTACTTGTTACAGTTTGAAAATTCTAAGTTGGGAAAATTTTTAATATGTAGAAGACTCATATTCCAACAGTTTCTTTCATATTCGTCTGGCAGACACAATTTCATATCGAATCGAACACCAAGTATATATTGGAACAATATTATGTTAAATATGTATGGAATGGTACTTTTTTCGCTAGGTAAGGTACATAACGTGGCCTGTCTGAAAAGTATCCGACCTTTGTCCGAAAAAATATATAATTTACTGACTGGATTTCTACTCTAATCTCCTTCAAGGTAGGCCCTTTATGCCTCCACACACTTAGCCCACCGTTCCTTCCGCTGCCGAAAATACTTCTGGGAAGCTTTTTTTTGGAATGGTATTTACGTCCGCCGTCGCATTCTTCATATTCATTCTGCGCCGCCTTAGAATCACTATTGCGCGCGGAAAAAATAAAGGTCGGATACTTACCAGACAGACCTCATATGCTATCTCATAGAGAGTAATGCCCGTGATTTTCAGTCCCATCATTTCTAAAAAAAATTCTTAGCAGTTTTAATACATTTAGAGGTGAGAAATTGTGTTTCTGTAATGCTGAATTTATACCATAATATTAGAAAAAATATTTTATGATAATTATTTTATGATAATTATATTTGAGAGATTTTTGAAACAAAAGTAAACATTTGTTCAAAAACTTGTTTATAAACTTTTATTGAAATTAAGGGGTGAAACAAATATCCCACCACCATTGAAGGGGTTAAGAATAGGTGCTGTAATAGTATTATGCGATTAAATGAGTAAAATATTACCTATCGTATTATTGCTACTCAAAAATTAAGCTGCATTTTTATTTTAAATTATTTAGAATCATTCATACTCAAAATTTATCATTAAAATAAGCAAAAAACCTTTCAATGCTTGATGCGTATAAACGAAAAAAATGTCCATTAAAAAAAAAAAAAATCTTCTGTGCAAATCCTACTGGAAATATTGATTCAAGAGAACAATACTTGTATTAGTTCCACATCATTAAAATCTCTTATTAAAAGTACTTATTCATTATTTATTTAAAATTAATTTGCTATAAAATCAAATGTAACAAGGAAAAGAAATAAATTTAAATAATTAGAATGTGCTTGCGCGGTTTAAAAAACTAATTTGTTTGCATTTTCCAGAAACTCTTAACAAAAATGAATGTATCATTTGGACTAAGAATTAATTTATTTTGATTAAGATTTTTGAATTATAGATATATCATTTACATTTGCTATAAAATGTTATTTTCTGTATCGCTTAATTATTTGTTTTTGAATTTGGATGAAAATTCTTAGTTTATTTTTCAAAATTTTTCATAAAAGTTATTTGAAAGTGAATTTAATAACGTTGAATAAATTTGAGCCTATATATATATTTAAAACAGCAGTTAAAAATAATACCAATGAATTACAGATTTTTTTTTAAGAAATGGATAAATAAGTCAGAGGAAAATAATAATTTTAAATGATTTTGAAAAGAGCATGAAGAAGCATAAAAAATCTCTTCAAGGGCTTATCATAAAATGGCTTTGAGATATGAACACGTGTTAAAATTTTAACCATTTTTCCATAGGCATTTTATTAAAGAAGCGAAACAAGCTGAATTTGAAACAGAAAACTTACCGTAATTTCCGGCGTATAATCCGCAGATCAAACAATCATTTTTCGACCCAGAAAAATTTTAAAATAAAATGTAACTTTTTAAATCTTGATAAATATTTGGCTTCAATAACTAAATAAAATTTATGGGTTAAAACAGAATTGTTTGATCCGCGGATTATACGCCGGAAATTATGGTAATTAATAGAATGTATATCGTTTCTATGTCGTTTGATTTCATTTAATAAGTAAGATTTCTGTTTCAAAACATGTTTTTTTACTGCCACTTTTTCCCATAGTATAATACGGCTTGATTTTAACTTTTTTTAAATCTGAAATTAAATAAAGCGAATTTTATTATTTCAAAAAACTGGTAGCAATTAAGAAATCTGAATAAAATAAAAGTAGCGAATTTTTTTTAAATCGGATCTACAGTTTCTTATTCCCCACGGGACAAACTTTCCACCAGTAAAATTAAATAGAAAATTTCGTCTTATTTAAGCGTCTTATTCATGGAAATATTTTCGAACAAAAATGGTAAAAATTTCTATTTCCTTTTACTGATTCCAGTTTGCCTGTCAAAACAGTTATTTTGTTTCACTGGTTGTCACAATATGGCGACATCTGCCAAAGTAAACTTCCACCAGGAAAGAGGAAGACCAGTTTATGCCATTCTTTATGACTGAAATTTTGCATTAATAAGGCGTTTAAATAAGGAGAAAAATTCTACATAAATTTACTGGTGGAAGTTTCCACAGGGGGTAATCAACCACTGCGAAAGCGGTTACAGTTGAAGCTTCACCATTTTAAGGATATGCCAGTTCATCTTTATTAATAGTTCCATGATTAAAACATGATACTTTTAGACAACAATAGTAAAAACTTCCCTCGAGCGCCCCTAAACAGCGATAACAGTTATAGGAAGCTGAAACTTATTTAAGAGCCTATTTTGAGCGTCCACGTGTCAAATTTGCTTCCAGTTTTGTTATCTGAAGAGGCATCCCTAACTTTTGCTTGGCAATATATGACATTTTAAAGGTAAGGTTATCACATTTTTTTTCTTGTTTTAAACAGATCACTTGACAATATGCTAGGTGAAACAAAAATGATTTTTTTACTTGTTTTATTTAAGGAGCTCTTTTCAAAGCGGTACTTTTAAGTACCGTAGGGACTTAGGTGGAACAGGATTTTTTTTTAGATTTTTATCATTTGAATATATATGGTGCAAAACATAACGTATATATTTACTAGGGATGCATGTGTACTAGAAAAGTAGATTTTGGAACAATATAGGGGAAGATATGGCATGATTTACGTGTGACATTGATAAATAATACAGGGGGAAAAATTTCTTTGGAACGAATACTGTAATTTTATAAAATAAAACTTAAAAATATTACAAAATAGAAAAAAAAAATATAAAAATATCATTTAGTATTTTTATGAATCATTTTGAGTTTTCTACAACGACAATTTCGGGAAATTTCTCTCAGGTATGCTTTCCATCGGACGGTAGTGATACAACTACAGGATATTCTTCTGGTGACGAAATGCTCACTGAAGATGAATTAACAGCATCATCATCTAGTCATATATATATCATAGATATATGCTTGATAAGTAACTTTAAAATAATAAGAAAAAATTAGATACAGTTTTTGTTCCAAGTCTCGTTTATTTTTCCATGTGTTATGAACCAACAGTACTTTGAAATATCATTTTTAGTAATTAGTCGTAATTAGCAAAAAAAAAAAAAAAAAAAAAGGATAAATCTTTTAGGTTTAGAGGATATATCTTCTAATGTATCATAGTAGTGCAAAGGAAAAAAGTTTCAGCGAGGTAGTTTTTTAATTTCATAATTTGTGACATAAAGGGTTAATACTTAAAAAAATCATCCTAGGAAGCACAAAACCAACGTTAAAAAATGCACAAATAATACATAAAAAGCACCAAACAGCAGTTTCGAATCTGCTACGAGATGCTTCTTCAGTGCAAGATAGAGCAAGTCACAGCGTGCTAGAAAAAGCAATGCTGGTCAAAATGACAGAGACGCGCTGGCTTATATACCCGATACGGGTAACGAATGCTCCAAAAACAACCAGTGACAGAGAAGAAGATGAAACGACTGAGTGGATAAGTAGCGGCTCCCACCGGAGAACAAGAGAAAAAGGAACCAAAAAAGAGGGAAATCAAATTAATGCTTTCTAAATACTCGGAAAATCAGGAGTGCTGGATAAGTGATTGACTAAAGAGTGAGAATTTTTAATGATGTGGAAAGCTTCCCAAAAATCAAGATCAAGGTTAGAAGAACATTTTTGTATAATGATGGCTGAGGAAAAATTGAATCAATGCTGCAAAGACCAACAATGTTGAGTAATAGAAGAACGTTTAAGCTCCTGATTTTTAACATAACTTTCATGCAGTTTTAAACGAAATTTAAGAGCGCGTTTAGTCTGGCCAATATAAGAAAGACCACACTGGTAAGAGGATTGATAAATACCCCAGTTACCTAGGCAATCATTGGGGGTTTTGCGATTTGAAAAAGAGATTTTTTAGCAGGAGAAAAAATAACATTAAAATCAAACCTTCTTAAGATATTAGCAAATTGCTGACTGAATTTAGGGGAAAATGGAAACACAACTGGAGTATTAGAGTTGGAATTAGAATGCTTTTCAGAATGGACGGATTTCGTCCATTTCTTATAAATAGAATCTAAAATATTAGAGGAATAACCACGATCAACAGCAAGAGCTTTGTGGTAATTAATTAAGTACTAAGTAACTGAGGAGTGGAACAAATATTGGTAGCCGGAAAAAACTAAATTATTGAAAGCAGCTAATTTCTGATTAGGCGGGTGAGAAGAATACCTGTGAGAAAGGAGACGGACAGCAAAATGTTTTCGAAAGATGGTAGTCTGTAAGCCATTTTCACAACGAATAACAAGGACATCCAGGAAAGGTAGAATCAATCAAGGTCTCGACTTTAGAGGTAAATTGAATGCAGGGACGGATCAATGGAATTCTTAATAGAGAGAATATGATAAATATCCTAATTTATTTCAGCCAGGACGTAAACATCATCAACATAACGAACATAGAACGGAAATTTAAAAAAAAAAATTGACATCGAAATTACGTATATAAATATCGCATAAAATGGGACTAAGAGGATTACCCATAGCCAAACCGTAAAACATACGAAAGAAATTTCCAATAAAAACAGAAGTATTTTGCGACAAGCAAGCGCAAGTGAGAAGGATAAGCTCCTCGATTTTAAAACAAGAGAAATGGAATTCACAAAGCCTTTTCTTTTCAATCTAAAGCACCTCAACCAGAACGTTAATAAATAATGATTTAGCATCAAAAGAAACCATTGTGTGACCCTGCTGCTTAAAATTATGAAGGTTTTTAATAAAATCAAAAGAATTCTTAACAGTGAAACAGTTACTGCTCAAAAGTGGAGAAAAACAGAAACTAAATGTTTGGCGAGCTGATAAAAAGCAGTACCGATACTAGAGATAATAGGTCTGAAAGAAATGTCAGGTTTATGGACCTTAGGTAAAGCATAAAACCTGGTACAATGCACAGTAGAAGGAATAAGAAACTTCTTAAAGTTAGCAGAAATAATGGAAGAAGGCTTTATGGGAGGCTTAAAAGAGTTAATTTCACTAGTGGAAGGGTCTTTGCGGATATCCACATAAGGACCATCATTAATTAACTTTCCAAATACGTAGATGTTTTTTAGAAGAACTATCTGATTGCCTTTGTCAGCCTTGGTAATGATCAAGATTGGATCAGAACACAAATTTATCAGACATTGTTTAACAGGATTTTTAAGATCGTGCTTATAAACATTAGAATTGAAATCAACAGTATTGGCAATAAGATGCCTGATGGACTCTTTTTGAGAAGAAGATGGAGCGCTATGCTTGAAGGCTCTCTCAATAGGAGCAATTAGATTAGGTAAAGAAGGAGTAGCAGAGATAGAAAAAAATGTATTCAATTTGAGAACATCGTGCTGATTGTGACTTAAAGAAGCACTAGAGGGATTGACAACAACATTTTGGGTCAAAACAGGCAAGTTGCTGGAGTTATTATGGGCAGAACTTTTACACAGTGTATTAAATTTCTTCTTTAAAACCGGACAATGAACAGAAAAAGCTGTGAGAACTCTACTCCATGACCGCCTGTCTATAAAATCAAAATCAGGTTTAGAATTAGCAAGGCTGATATGCAAAGAATATAACTCGCGCTCTATATGAGCAATTTTTTGGAGAGTCTATTGAATCAAAGCCCTTAAAAGAGCTAATTTAGAACGAAATAAGTCCTTAAAAAGCAGAAAAACCAACGTTTAAAATGCACAAATAATATATGAAAAGCAGCAAACAGCTGTTTCGAATCTACTAGCGAGATTCTTCTTCAGTGCAAAAGGAACAGCGTGCAAGAAAAAGCAAGGCTGAGCCAAAAATCACGCTGTTCTTGCACGCTGTTCCTTTTGCACTGAAGAAGAATCTCGCTAGTAGATTCGAAACAGCTGTTTGCTGCTTTTCATATATTATTTGTGCATTTTAAACGTTGGTTTTTCTGCTTTTTAATATTGTTGCACAAAGGCTTTATTTGCTATTTTTAAGAAATAAGACCTTGTCAATTCTGTTTGAAGAAAATAAATTACAACATGGAAATGAAATTGCGAATAACCTACTTACGCCTACACTCAAGTAGAAAATGTAAGTGTTCCAAAAACCTGAACTTTTTTATACTTAAATTACAAAACCTATTGATTTGAGACATTGCCAAAAAAAAAAAAGTCACAGATGATTAAACGCCCGTTAACGCCGAATACTTAAAAATAGCAAATAAAGCCTATGTGCAAGAATATTAAAAAGCAGAAAACCAACGTTGAAAAATGCACAAAAAATAGATTAAAAGCTGCAAACAGATTTTTCGAATCTGCTGCGAGATTCTTCTTCAGTGCAAGATAGAGCAAGGCACAGGGTGCTAGAAAAAGCAAGGCTGGTCAAAATGACAGAGACGCGCTGGCTTATATACCCGATACGGGTAACGAATGCCCCAAAAACAACCAATCACAGAGAAGAAGATGAAACGACTGATTGGACAAGTAGCGGCTCCTACCGGAGAACAAGAGAAAAAGAAACCAAAAAAGAGGGAAATCAAATTAATGCTTTCCAAATACTTGGAAAATCAGGAGTACTGGATAAGTCATTGACTCAATAGTGAGAATTCTTAATGGCGTGGAAAGCTTCCCAAAAATCAAGATCAAGGTTAGAAGAACATTTTTGGATAATGATGGCTGAGGAAAAAATGAACCAATGTTGAAAAGACCAACAATGTTGAGCTATAGAAGAACGTTTATGCTCCTGATTTTTAATATAAACTTCATACTCTTTTAAACGAAACCTAAGAGCACGTTTAGTCTGACCAATATAAGAATGACCACACTGGCAAGAGATTTGGTAAATACCCTAGTTATCTAGGCGATTAATGGGGGTTTTGAGAGCTGAAAAAGAGATTTTATAAACAGGAGAAAACATAACATTAAAATCAAGCCTTCTTAAGATTTTAGGAACTTGCTGACTGATTTTAGGAAAATATGGCAACACAACTAATGTATTAGAGTTAGAATTAGAATGCTTTTCTGAATGGACGGATTTCGTCAATTTCTTATACATATAATTTGTAATATTAGAGGAATAACCACGATCAACAACAACTTACTTGAGGTAATTAAGTTCAGTACTCACAGCTTTGTGTGTTCATTGTTCGGTTTTAACACGTTCACGCCAGCGCGTTGGGTCACACTCTACTGTCTCAGAGTTGTCAGGTCTCTGGATTTTTGCACACCACTGTTATTTTAGAGGAAATGTTGTTCCTTTGAATCGCCCAATTGTTCTAATTAAATTAAACAACATTTTCTATATTAATATATTGGCATCCAAAAGGCCGGAGACTTGTCAGCTCTGAGACAGTCGAGTGTGACCCACCGCGCCGGCGTGAACGTGTTAAAGAAGACATTTAATACACTTTGTAAATGTTCTGCCGATAATAACTCCAGCAATTTTCCTGTTGTTAACTAAAATGTTGTTGTCAATCTTTCTAATGTGTCTGTAAGTAACAATCAGCTCGATGCTCTCAAATTGAATAACAATTTTTCTATCTGCTACTCCTTCTTTACCTAACCCACTCACTGACAAGCCCGTGTTAATGCGTTCACTAAGCTCCAGGTTTCACTGCAATACAAGCAATATTTAAAGTAATATAATTCTATTTATTTAATGTATTTTTAATATATTGAACAATAATTATTACTTCCATGGATTGCATTCATATTCGTTATTAAGATTTTTATAAAATGTTCAAAGAATAATTTTTTTTTAGCTTTTAAAACAAAATGCAGAGAAAACAACATTACAATTTTGCCCTTTTCCAAGACAGTCGGAGGGTCTAATTGCTCCTATTGAGAGAGCCTTCAAGCATAGCGCTCCATCTTCGTCCCAGAAAGAGTCCATTAGACATCTTATTGCCAATACTGTAGATTTTAATTCTATTGTTTATAAGCCCAATCTTAAAAATCCTGTTATACAATGTCCGATAAATTTGCGTTCTGATCCAAACTTAATCATTGCCAAGGCTGACAAAGGCGGTGAGATTGTTCTTTTCATCAAATCTACGTATTCGGAAAAATCCCAGAAATTAATTAATGATGGTCCTGCTGTGGATATCCGCAATGACCCTTCCACTAGTGAAATTAACTCTATTAAGTTTACTATCAAGTCTTCTTCCATTATTTCTGCTAACTTTAAGAAGTCTCTTATTCCTTTTACTGCGCATTGTGCCAGGTTTTATGCTTTACCTAAGGTCCATAAACCTGACATTCCTTTCAGACCTTTTGTCTCTAGTATCGGTACAGCTTTTTATAAGCTCGCCAAATATTTAGTTTCAGTTTTTTCTCCACTTTTGAGCAGTAACTGTTTCACTGTACGTCCAATCTGAAAAGCATTCTAATTCCAACACTAATACTTAAGTTTTGTTGCCATTTTTTCCCTAAAATCTGTCAGCAAGTTGCTTGAATTTCAAGTAAGTTTCATTTTAATGTTATTTTTTCTCCTGTTAATAAAATCTCTTTTTCAAATCTTAAACGCCCCATTGATCGCCTAGATATCCGGCGTATTTACCAAATCTCTTGCCAGTGTGGTGTTTCTTATATTGGCCAGACTAAACGTGCTCTTAGATTTCGTTTAAAAGAGTATGAAGCTTATGTTAAAAATCAGGAGCTGAAACGTTGTTCTATTGCTCAACATTTTTGGTATTTTCAACATAGGTTCAATTTTTCCTCAGCCATCATTATCCTAAAATGTTCTTCTAACCTTGTTCTTGATTTTTGGGACGCTTACCACATCATTAAAAATTCTCTCTCTTTAGTCAATGATTTATCCAGTACTCCTGATTTTCCAAGTATTTGGAAAGTATTAATTTACTTTTGATCTTTTTTGTTTTTTTTCTCTTGTTCTCCTTTAGGTGCCGCTACTTGTCAACTCAGTCGTTTCACCTTCTTCTCTCTCATTGGTTATTTTTGGTGCATTCGCTACCCGTATCGGGTATATAAGCCAGCGCGTTCCTGTCATTTTGCCCAACCTTGCTTTTTCTAGCACACTGGGTTTGCTCTATGTTGCACTCAAGAAGAATCTCATAGGATATTCGAAACAGCTTTTTACTGCTTTTTATGTATTTTTTGTGCATTTTTAACGATGGTTTTCTGATTTTTAATATTTTTGCACGAAGGCTTTATTTGCTATTTTTATAAGATTCACCTTTTTCGATTTTTCTTGCAAATTTTATCGAAACCTAATTCGAATGTTATTTGTATTACAAAAGTATTAGAAACCTACCACGGAAACTTTTTAGGAAATATTGGTTTTAAAATGTAATATTTGAGAGCACTAATTATTCATTCATTAAGGCTTTAGGTTAATTATATGAATATTAGTACATTATTAAATGTTAACAGGGAAATTTAAAGTAAATAAAGTTAAAAAATTATGAACATGCTTCAGTAAATTAGCCAACACTGCTCAGCAAAAGTTTAGACACTGGTGATCTTTAACCTTTAAATAAAAAATACGAACACTTGGGTTATACAAATGACTGTACTTATATTTAAATATATTTTAAACGTTTTAGGACAGAAATAACGGTTTTAATGTAAGATATTATTTAATTTAACTGAAAAAAGTGAAATTTGCATATCGTAAAAGTTTAGACACTTTTGTGATTTTTTGGCAATTGTTCACGGAAAAACGCATATTTCAAACTTATGACGTCACATGCATGAAGTACGTAAGTGCATCTCTCGATAGCATCTGCTAGTGAAGATGCTGCGAGCAAGAAATTTTCAGTCAGATGAAGTAATTAAAGCATGGAAGCTGGAATCAAAAGGGAAGACTGTTGCAGAAATTTCAGCTACTTTGAATCGGCCAAAGAAGTCTGTCTATTAACACTAGAACGGCGGCGAGGGGTCATTTTGACCCTTGCTAACTGAATACATGTCGATTCGTACCAGAATTTTTTTTTTAATATAAGATTAATATATTCTGCACAAAAATAACTTAAATAAATAAGTGAAATAGTTTTAAGTAAAAATTCTGATGTGAAATATTTTTATAAAATTTGGGTAAAATTTCCCGCCGTTCTAGTGTTAAGTACTATCTAAGGGTGACTCTTTCAAAGCAAAACATAGATCTGGAAGGACTCGTGTGGCCAGAAAACGAGATTATAGTCGGATCCATAAACTGGCAACTAGACAAATGATGACTGCTAATAGCATTAAAAGTGAGTCAGAGCTTTCTGTGTCAACGGATAATTTCGTAGATGCATTAAAGAAAAATGTACATTAGTTTACATGAAAATGATAAAACAACCAGCCTTGAAATCCCACAACAAATTGACCCCTTTCCTGTCGCGGAGTAATTCGTTTTATAAACTGTGGAAATAATGGACTGATACCAGAATTTATAAACGAAGTTATTAGAAAATAGGAAATTGCTTATTTTCACGTATATTATAAAAGGAAAATTTTAATTAAATATTATTGCCATATTTGGAATTAAAATTATGTGTCCTTTGCCCTCGAAAGGGTTGATGACTTGGGCCTCTCTTTGTTTTAATTTTCAAGTGTCTCTGGAGTGTCTCAATGGTCGCCAAGCTGTGTAAGACTACATACGTCAATTGGAAAACAGTTTACAACCATTTGGTGAACTTTTATCTCTTTCAAAGTATGTATTTGAGCAAGATAATGCGTCTATTCATGTTGCATACAAATCAAAAAATTGGTTTAACTCTCAAAATATTATTATTTTCGACTGGCCCGCGTGTAACCCTGATCTGAATCCAATCGAAAACTTTTGTGGCATCATATCTCATATGGTTTATGCAATTTTTTTTCAATACACCTCTGTAAATGAACTTCGATCAGATGTTGAACGTGTTTGGCACGAAATACACCCCCAAGTGATGCAGGATTTAGTTTCTTCGATGGAAAGTCACATTTTTTTAATAGCAGATAATTTAGGTGCAGTTCGATTTTAATTTATGGATATTTTTCTGTTAACAGACAGATTGTCTATACTTTTGCAACAATGTTAAATTTGTTTTTTTTTGTCATTATATATTATGTAAAGTGCATAAATTAAAATGTATTGTTTGTGTATAAAAGATAAGTCCCCAGTAATATATGACAGTTGAATTACAACAATTCGTTACATACTTCTCAGCACAGAAGCATAATCGATTATTGTCTAAACTTTTGCTGAGCACTGTATTTTATCTACTTTCATAAAACAAATTTTACTGAATTTTGTGGTTTAAAAATTAATCTAATAATTATTAAAAGCACAAACAACTTTAAAATTGCTTTTTAAAGATTTCGTTAAATATATATTAGGACTAAAACATTCGCATTATGTAATTTTCTTGTGATGTTGGAAAATGATACATCAGTAGATGTATTCAACATCTGAAATCAATGTGTGGTCAGATTTTCTGTTATAAAAATTAATGAGAGTTTTGTTAAGTAAAATTTATAAATTAAAAATAGAACGCCCGGAAATTTTACCCAAGCGTCATAAAAATATTTCACACCACAAATATTTCATTTTTATTTAAAATTATTTAACTCATTTATTTAACGTATTTTTGCGTGGTTTAAATTTAACTTATTTTCTGAAATAAATTCTGGCTCCAACTGACATTTAATCATTTGGTCGGAGTCGATTCGACTCCTTCAGGGCGTTCTAGTGTTAACCCCTTAAGGGGCACCAGTATATATTACGAGAGTGAGTCGGAAAATAAGTTTCTCCTGGCTGCTGTGGACAGAGGTGTGTATGAAAGACAAAATATGTAATGAAACATTGAGGATAAGACATAACTTTATTTTTCTACTTAAGTTCCAAGTGAGTTGAGACATTTGTCATACCCTTTATAATCTTCATAAAGCCCTCCAGGAAAAGAAAACAGGGCTCTACATACAAAAGAAGCGTTGAACGGCTTGTGTGCTTTCAGCATTGCTTACAAAGAAGTAGTCAAGCATTGCTTTCGGCTGTAGTCGCCGTGCACGTCCGTCCAGGACTCGGTCTGTCCAACACTTGCTGATACCCTCACTCAATTGGCGGCACCATCTCCGCACCTTTTGTTTCGATATCACATCTGACCCATAGACTCCCACGTGGCGGTTATGGATTTCTGCTCCCGATACTCCCGATATCCATTCATAGCGGACAACCGCTCTCAATTCCTCTTTTGACCACAAATTCACAACGCACTTTCTCTCCATATCTGCCGGGAACAGAATGATGCAAAGCCCTGATTTTTTTTCAAGGAACGCTTTTTGAAGCTTATAAAGGGGTATGACAAATGTCTAAACTCACTTGGCACTTATGTAGAAAAATAAAGTTACATCTTATCTTTAATGTTTCATTACATTTTTTGACTTTCATGCACACCTATGTCCACAGTTGCCAGGGGAAACTTATTTTCCGACTCACCCTCGTATATACCACCTACGATTAATGAAGTTTTACACCAGAAATTTTTTTTTTTATTTTACTTTTCTAACTTTGGTGGAAATAAGCCGTAAAATTGCTTTTACTTATTTTGAAATAGAATTTTTCAAAGATTCCGGTGGGAATTCAGCATTTCACAAACGTAATTTCTTGCCCCTCAAGGGGTTAATGGATGTGCATATTGCTGATTTAATGCCGCGATATACGTAATAATTCATTAATCATATGTTACCATACATAGTAAAAAGTTTTGGTTTAAAATGCGTAATTGAAAGATAGAAATGGACTATTAAAAATTAATTCAGACTTCTTGATTGGCTGACATTTCTCAAATAGTAAAATTTCCCTTGTTTTCGTCTTAATTAATATGTCTTTAAACAAGCCGAATTTTACGATTTCAAAAAAAGAGGTGTTAATCAAGTAATCTGTACATTAAAAGAGTAGCCCACTGGTACCACTGGTGGCATTCAAGAAATCTGAATTTTAAAAAAAGGAGCCCACTGTCAACACTTTTCAGAAATACTGGTATGAATCATGTAGAAAATTTTGGTGGCTGTGAATCTAATATATAACAAACTTTCTGTTTTTTGACGATGAATCAACCTATTTTAAAACATAAATTTTATTTTGCATTTGTTTATATACTTATTTAGTGTCACTTAAATATAAAATCAGTGGATCAAAATGTGCTTTGTTTCATTTGAAAAAACTCTAAAGGATAGCATGTACTTAACTACACATTTCGACATCGAGTGGTACTTTTAAAACCAAACTTCGTGTCTTTATTCAATATAATTATCTGCTTTTTTTGAAAAAAGTAAAAATGTATACAATAATATCCAAAAATAAACTTTAGTTTTAGAAGACACATAACAATTTCTTCTGGAATGCTGTATTCTAAATTTTGTAAAATAAATCACGTTATATTCAAATTAGAACATACGCGATGAAAATACGTGCCCCCCCCCCCCCCACACACACACATAAACCAATATTAAATGTTTGAAATCATCGAATTTCTTAAATTATAAACTACATATAATGCAACGCAATCAAATCATTATCTTCGTAAAAGTTTTCTTACGAAAAAGTATTTTTCTGAAAAAAGAAATTAACATCTAGATATAAAGGAAAACCAAGACATTTATCATTCTTTGACATATTAGTCCATGGTAATTCAAATTTTTAAAAAAGTTTCCTTCTGGCATACGCAAAGTTTTCAAATTTTCAAATGATTGGACCCCATAATGTATAAAAGAAATAAAAATGCAAGCATTGATAATCTTCTGATAGGAAATACTTTATGATAAGTTTTTTAATTTATTATTTGATGATCTATCTGAGATATATACAAAGTTATACAATGGTGTAAAAGAAGATAATTTTATTTCATTATATGCTTAAAATAACTATGTGTTTTCATTCTATTTAAGATATATATGTTTGTGCACTTCAGTTATATTTTTAATTAGAGATATTCTACCTGTCGTAGGTGATCCACCAAACTACCACTATTTTTGTGTAAATTTATTTTGTATTACTTATTGCCAGATATGTTTCGTTTAAATGAGGAGAATATTACATTACGGAATTGGAAATGTCAAATAGCTTTTACACAGAAAGGTTGAAGACCACTCTTGTAATTAATTGATCAGTAACTTCATTACACATTAACCATTTACTATCGACATAAACTCTACCTAGAAACATAATATTTTTCACATGTTTTGCGATGCCTTTAATCTTTTCAGGATCGAAGTAATTATGTTGCTACAATTTTCAAATTATTAAGCTACACCAGAAATTACAAAAAAAATAATTGAAAATTACTAATTATTTTTTTAACCCCTTGAAGGGCGGTGATGCCGCCTCGGCATCACAAAATTTTAATCCCACATTGCCACATCGTCGCCGGAATTTTATAATGGAAATGTCATCGTTAATAAGTACCGGAAAATTTACTTTTACTTGTTTACAAATAAAATCTCTTGTTTATTCTGGTGTCATTAAATTATTTGAACATTTTACGATTACAAGTATTTTGTCCCTGAAAGTGTTAAATTACACATGCAGATGGGCTGTTCCGTGAACCATCAAAATGGCACTATTTTTACAATGAATTTATGAATAAAAAAAGAGGAAGCATATCGTCTGTACCATGTCAAACTACACAATACGAAAACAGTGTTGTAACAGGGCTAATTTTTTTTATTTTTTTATTCAGATTTCTTGATTGGAACCACTTTTCTGAAATTTAAAATTATCCTTGTTTTCGCCTTAATTAATATGTCATTAAGCATGGCGAATTTTACTGTTTCAAAAAAGTGGTGCCAATCAAGAAATCTGAATTTAAAAAAAGTACCCTCTGTTAAAATAACAACATTGTGTACGTTGTCACTAAGGTTGGGTCTCATCCCTATTTTGACAAAATCAAAGCAGACCTGGCGCATGCGCAAAAACGCAAAGGGTTTTGCTTTCCGAAAACAAACAGTACAACATAGCAACGTTTGTAAGAGAAATATAACTACAAAACATATTCTTTAAAATAGTGGTGCGAATAGAATAGAAAATTGTCTTCGGTTGCAGCCTTGCTAAAAAACTTACTATAAGACTTTCCGTCTGCTATCCGAATGTACAGCTCATATTCAAAATATTAGAATAATTGCGAGAAAGTAATAAGAAAAAATTATTTTTCCTTTATTTATTTTTGATACTAAGTAAATGAAATTAAATTTCTTATAAATTAAATCTGTAATGTTTAGATACGATTTTAACATTTACAAAATATAAAATACAGTACAATAAATTAGGTATACAGCTTTCTGAAATACATCAAAATATTAGAATAAAATTTAGAGTGGTTCAAAATATTATAATATTTTATTTTACGCTACAATATTACCTTATGAATATGAAGTAAATGATAGTTAATATTTTGTAGCATCCCCTTTAGCTTTCATAACAGCGTATAATCGATCTTACATACTATATACAAGGTGTTTATAAACATTTCTACAAATATTAGCCCAAATCTCAATTTAAAAAAGTAGCCCACTGGCAACACTGTTTTCATATTGGATAGTTTGACATGGTACCGACGATATAGTGTAGTATAGCTATCAGATGACCACTTTATGTGATATTACTGTCGTAAGTATATTCTGACATATATGGAAGACATTGTGTATGACTGTTATTAAGAGTACTAAAGATGCACTAATTCACTGTGAAAAATGTTCTTTTTATAATTCTAGAATAGGAATGTCAAATTGTGGCCCACACGAAAAGACACAGAATACATTACAGAAATATACATTTACAGAAATCATTGCCTTATTTAATAATCGAATCTTGCTATTTCTAAGAAAAATAGTGGTATCCGGCAGTCCACAGTTTGACCACCACTGTTCTAGAGAGTCCTTAACGAAAACAAATAGAGGAGATGAGGCACATGTGAGCAGTTCACATAAATATAGATTTTTCTCATAACTGGGATAATTTCTATAAACAAAAACTACTCAATACAGTAACAGAACTTTTTTTTTACACTTGGGAATTCCTTTAAATTACCTTTATAGTTCTGCTTACTTTTTTAATATAATTTCAAAAAATTGTTCACATGTGCCCCACCTTATGAACACACGTAGTATGAACACGTAGTGCACAGGGTAGTTATGAACACACGTAGGGCACATGTGAACACAAGAAAAAAATATACTTTGATGTGCTTTTTATTCTGTTATCCATTTGTCATCTTAATCATTACTTATATTATCAGTTAAATTCATCATTAGGAAATATATATATATATATATATATTTATACATATATTTCTCTAGTTTCTGGATGATATGTTTAAGCAAAATATTATAAAATGAAAATAAGTAGATTTAAGGTGAGGGTGGGAGGGAGCCTTAGAGGATTGATAAAATATTGTTGCAATAAAATAAAAAAAGAGAAGAAAATTGAAAAAAAAAATTAAAGCTTTTAAATTTTGCTTATGTTTTTTTTGTTTGAGGGAGATTTTTGTGAGAGGGTACTTAGATAATATTTATCGGAAATATGCCGAAATATAAAAGATTATGACGCTTGTATTTGCATCTAAATTAATGATAAAGAAAGTTTGCCTAATACTTTCAAAAATCTTTATTATAAGCCCCCTTTCCAAATTTCACTTCTTTTGCTTTCGAAGGAGAGGAGGGACTACAATCGGGTTTCACAGTAGTTATCACTTTAAAAAAAATTACTAAAATATTACTGATATCTATCTCCATTCAAAGCATCACATACATAGCTGTTTTGGGGATAAAAGTAAGCCATCATTGCAAGATTGGAACAAATGAAATAGAAAAATTTTCAATGTTGTTTAACGTAATATATTTGTATTAACCCATTAACCACCAAAACTATAAGGTTGAAATTTTAAACTTTTTAGCTGAACGTCGTTTGCCACCATAAACACTGCAAAATAATTTTCGCTTTATATGATCTTAATATTTTATGTACTTTAACCGGTTGAGGGGCAACGGTATACATTATATACCACATACGATTAATGAAATTTTACACCAGAAAAATTTTATTAAATTTTACTTTTCTAACTTTGGTGGAAAAAGATCGTAAAATTGCTTTTACATATTTCGAAATAGAATTTTCGAAGATTCCGGTGGGAATTCAGCATTTCACAAACGTAATTGCTTGCCCCTCAAGGGGTTAAGAAATTTCAGAATTTTATTTGAAAAATAGTAGTGGGTATATAAATAACTTAAATATGTGAACTTATTTTCACTGTTGCGTGAACACAACACCAGTGGGTAATGGGTTGACAAGGCATAGAAAAAATTGTTGTAAACCGTTTAAATAAAGTAATGCATAACACATTTTGCATTTTAGAAAACATTAAATTTATTTAATTTACAATTGAACGTAAGCGAGCTTGTTGCTCTCTATGTACAGGGCGTCCATAATTAAACGACCCTACTTTAAAGTTGTCTACATACGAAACTATTGGTCAGAAAGTTGTGAAATTTTGTGTCAGACATAATAAAGGAATGGGAATTTTTTTGAGCATATCAATAAATATTAGTATATAAAAATATATATATATTAGTTCAAAATTTTGCCACAAGGGGGCGTTTTTTAAATTAAATTATACATTTAGTCACCGCTCACTGAATACTAGGCCTGAGCTCTGAGAAAAAAATGGCGGCTGTCGTAGGCGGATTTATTTTTTTTTCACAGTTTGTACAGTCCTTTCAACACCAATAATTTTTAAAAGTTTTTAAGCTTTATTTTTCAGGGGCGGTCTGTATATTTGTCTTGATTAATCTCAGAAAAATAAAACGTAAAAGCATTAAAATATATGTAATTCATTAAAAAACGCCCTCTGGTGGTGAAATTGTGAACTATTTTTTTTCGCTCAAACAAATTACCATTCTTTTATTATGTCCGTCACAAAATTTCACAACTTTCTGACCAATAGTTTCGTCAGTAGACAACTTTAAAGTAGGGTCGTTTAACTATGGACACCCTGTACTTGCTGACAGATACGTTTGTGGAAGATTCAATACAAAACATCTCTATATTGAAACGCATTCTACTTCATGAAAATTACAGATATTGGAGCTGACATTATTTATCATGATGTTAACTGTAAAGAACATAATCACAGAATGATTATTGGGGCACCTGTGAACTGTTCATATCTGCCCCAACCAGTCTGTTCACATGTGCCAAATATGGTTGCTTGAGATACATTGATAAATAATTAACATTTCTCGATTTTAGAACAGAAAAAAACTGTATCAAAAATATTTATTAGTATTCACAGTATATGTAAACACATTAAAATTCAAATAAATCGATAAATAAATAAAGTTATTCGCTTATCAAGTTGGAACTGGGATTTTACCTCAGAGATCTATAAACAGTGTTTTGGCTACTGCGGAAAAACAAAATATCAAATACCGTAATTTCTGGCATATAATCCGCGGATCAAACAATCATTTTTCGACTCAGAAAAGTTTTTAAATTAAATGTAGCGTTTTAAATCGCGGTAAATATTTGGCTTCCATAACTAAATAAAATTTTTGGGTCCACACAGAATTCTTTGATCCGCGGATTCTACGCCAGAAATTATGGTAGCTTCAAAAAAAATTTCGATATGTCTACAGGTGCTGCGAATCTTTGATATTTTTTTTTCAAATAAAAAACATATAATAACTTTTGAAAATTTGCGATGTTCGCATTTGCCCCATGTTTACATGTGCCTTCTTCTCACCTATATTAAATAATTACTGCTTGAGAAATTATAATTATTATTATTGAATCTATACTTCTGAACAAGTCTGAGCTCATATGTATAAAATATGACAATTTAAAATGTCAGTTATACAATAAAGTATTTTTTTATTATATTTTGAAAAAAAATAACGATTATAAATGGAAAGCGTTCTATTAAAATGCTTTATTCTTTATATAAAATGCATTTGTTATATATATATATATATATATATATATATATATATATATATATATATATATATATATATATAATTCTGACTCAAACCTAATTTTCGGAAATAAGTGTTCTTTCTGGATATTACTTGATTTAAAATATACTCCTGGAACTGAAAATATCGCAAAATATTTATATAAAAAAAGTTGCAATACATACAGAGTGCCTACAGCTCTACTAAAAATGTTTAATAGTATTTTTAGATTTATTAACAGAGAAAAATCTATCAAATTCTGTGACTAATCGCCAAAAAGTTCTGAATAGAAAACATTAGCCATACATTTATTATCTGAAATTGTGGTGTCATAGTACTCTTTGTTAGTTCTACTGAGCGAACGAAACTTGTAAATGTATTTTTAACTTAACTAAATTGTGTGAGCTTATAATATGTATTTTTTATAAGGAATTTTGTAATTAAACTATGGAGACTTATAAGTACTTATGTTTCGGGGAACTATAGAAAAGCCGCACATCAATCCTTAATCAGTGTTTGTAAATAAATATTTATGTATGGGCACAAACTATTCGAATCTGTTTAGTTAAACTTAGTATTCACCCAGTATAATCAATATATAAGCACACAAACCTTTGAATTACCTACTGGCTGCTATTGATTGTTGCATCATGCAAAGGTATGCTAATGCAAAATACATAATCAAAACTGAATTGTTTGGATTTTTTAATATAAATTTTATTTCTCGCCGAATGAGAAGTGTGATATGGAAAAGTTTCCGTTTACTTGTAGCTGGAGTTTTATGAACTTAATTTTTAAGTGTCTTATTACCTTTGACTGAATCTTCATCATATCTGTATATGAATAATATATAAATATAATTAAAGACATATATTACGTTAAAGAAATAACTTAGTTTTGTTTACTTAATTTGTGTTAGAAAAATAAACGCGAAATCATTTATTGTTATTTCAAATACTTTTTTTTACGTCCAATGTGGAAAAAAATATCTTGCCAGTTTCATGAAAATTTCAGGTATACAAATAAAATCCAGATTAGAATCTGGTGACTTCTTTTTGATTTGTTCCCCGTCCGGCCAATTTCTGAAAAAGAAAGTGTTCAGAGATTAAAAAAAAGGAAAAAGAATTCGGACTGGAGCTTACATTTTGAAAAACATTAAGCTCGAAGTCGCAACTGTCGTCCGATGACTTCAGGGTCTACCATTATTTTAAAACAATAAAATTCGCCCATATTGAAGAAAATGTTCCAAATGTTGACGAAATATACAATGTTGAATTTTTCCGTACAATTTTGTTTAATTATAGTTTGAAGATTATTTCTGTTGTAAATTTTCGAAAATTATTTTTAGGAAACTGTGCTAACCAAAATACTGACCACGGTTACTTCTTCGGTTGACCAAGTGTAAAGTAGTAAAATATTTTAAATTTATTAAGAGAAATTACAGCCCCAATGGGTTCACCTATTTTGGAATTATAAGCTGAATATACTCTTCGCACATTAGAAACTGAATTTCCCTGTACATTTCAATTAACGCCCTGCATTTGGCTTAGATATGTTGATGATATTTCTATAATTTGGCAGTATAGTCTTAAAGAACTTAAAATATTTACAAATCATCTAAACTCAATGGACAGTAACATTAAATTCACTATAGAAACTGAACATAATATAAGCCTCCCATTCCATGATATAACGTTAACAGGAACAAATTAATCTATCGACATATCTGTTTTCAGAAAAAGCATGGCTAACAAGGGTACCATACCAATGGAGTTATGAATAAAGAGGAGGAGACATGTAGTGTACTGTCTACCAGTTGCAAGTGAAGTAATTGAAGAGGTTGTCACAAGATGGCGGCTGTTTTTTAAATCGGATCAGCAGTTTCTGTTTACCTCCACGGCAAACTTCCCATCAGTAAATTTTAATAGAAAATTTTGTCTTATTAAAGAGCCTTATTCAAGCAAATATATTCTTAAAAATATGGTAAAAATTTGTATTTGTTTTTACTGGTGTCTGTTTACCGAGGTATTATAATCATTTTGAATGTAACTGACAAGAGGTTGTCTAGGTTGTCACAATATGGCGGAAACACAAGACCTGACTACCACAAAACCGATGGACACCACAAAAATTTTACAGTAATCATTGCATTATCTAATCTTCGAATCTCTGGGATTCAAGAAGCCGACTTTTTCTTTAAATAATTAGTGGTATCCCGCGGGCCACAGTTTGACACCCTTGAATTAGATAATATTCGCAGAATTGCTCATAATAATGGTTTTAATGTTAAACGTATTAATAAATTGATCGCGGTTATTTTCAATAATAATAAGCCTGAGCATAAATTTGATTCACAAAAATACAAACTTTATAATATTCAATATTTTTCAAGTTTTTTTGAGAATTTAAGATACGTTTTACTATCTGCTTAGTAGCCAAACCACCTTCGAAATGAAAGAATGTCATTTTGACTAAAATTGACCTAATGATTTTTGAGAATTACTCAGGAGTATATGAAATACCATTCAGAAAGCAGGCGGATCAAAAAATTACCGTAATTTGCAGCGTATAATCCGCGGATCAAAGAATCCTTTTTCGACCCAGAAAATTTTTTAAATGAAATGTAGCATTTTAAATCGCGGTAAATATTTGGCTTCGATAACTAAATAAAATTTCTGGGTCCAAACAGAATTGTTTGATCCGCGGATTAAACGCTGGAAATTACGGTACTATATTTGTATGACTAGCAAGAAATTTAAGTATAGAAAAAAGGAGCGTGCAGTTGATGTTAAATAATAATAGAAAAACCACAGCCCTAAAAAGCTTACATCTAGAAGAAACTATCCAGAATAATTGCAATGGCAGTAAGATAATTTTTTCCCTCCAGTCTATACAATCAATCTGTTATAAAAGAAATCATAGTGTCTGTAGATCGCAAAAATTCAATATGTAACGATGCAGCATCATTTAACTTACCAAAATTATGGCCCTAGTTACTCAATGGTTACAAAAATAAAAATAAACATCCAAATAAATTATAAAAAATATCGTGCATAATATGAAGTAGTACATGAAAGACTGAATGATGGTGTTTCACAGACAGTGCAAATTTAGAATACTTTTATTTAATCAATTTGAAAATGAGTCGGGCAGTATTGCCAGTGGGCAACATTTTTTGATTCATATTTCTTGATGACATATTAATGAAGCCGAAAACAAGTGGAATTTTACCATTTCAAAAAAGTGGTGCCAATCAAGAAATCTGAATAAAAAAAATAGCTCTCTGGCAACACTGAACTCGGGTATACTCGAAACATCTAAACAGTCGTATCAATCTATTTTTACTGTTTTAAAAGATTTAATTTACACTTTTTAGTTATTAAAATTAGTAACTGAATTAATCAGATAAATAAATTTTTTATGACGTGCCAGAGAAAATGATTTTTAAAGGTATTTTAAATTTATTTACAGAAAATATATTTTTAATGGGACAGGGAAAATTTTAAACTTTAAAAATCGTCGTATATCAAAAATATATGGTTATGCCTCAAAATTAATTAAATATTAAAACTTATATAAAATTTATCGTCGTGTGTGCAATTTATACCGAAGTAATTTTATATTCAATAGAATGACAGGAAACTTAAAACTTTTGGTCGTGATGTATAAGAGAATTTTAAATACAATTTTAAGTTGTTATTCAATTTTCCTTGAGGATACTGATTTCATAAATGATTTCCACTATCCCCTCATCGGAAAGATGCAGTGATGAGATTTCTCTTTCTCCGCATTTAGCTGGAAATTTGGATAAATGCTTTTAAGATTTGATACTTCAAAATCTTATAATTTAATGCCACACTTTAGTTTATTTAAATTCATTAAATCGCCTTAGGAATTTCAGTACCATTTGGCAGATAAAGGTAATGGCGTATATTAGATTTCCGTCTTATTTTATCATGGGATAAGGAAATATAAAGTTTGTTAGTTAAGATATAAATATATAAATCATAACCTATTTTTTTATTTTAAATAAAATAAAGATAATAATTTTTATCATTAAAGAGTACTTCCATGATTTTTTGTAGTGTGAGTCGCATAGCTGATAACTGCTATGCTTGTTGGCCACCGTTAATTTTGAAAACTTTGCTTCGCCTTATTCAATTAATGAGATATCTCCGATAAAATAAGTCACATTTTCCGTTCAAAAATCCTGGTAGCCAAAATCACAACATGTGACTTACACTACAAGTACTCATGGAACTAGCCTAGATTAAAATAATATTAGAAAAGAAAAAGACATGGAATATGAAAATGGGAAATATTGCTCAAGAGCCGAGGGACGAGAAAAACGTGATCATCTATAGAAGGTATCATACTGGGAGGTTTATACGATTATTTATATAATATTTTATACCTTTATCTGACTATTAAACTATTTGCATCATTAGCTCTTATAGGTCTGTATTTCAAGCATTTATTTGAATTCAGAAATGCCGAACACATATCGGAAATCCCGAAAGTTGATACCATAATTTGCGGCGTATAATCCGTGGTTAAACAATCAAGTCGAGACCTGGGATTTTTATTTAAGAGTTGAAGTCAAATTTTTACCATGAGTTAAGAAGCAGGGTTGCCAGGTTATGCATTTTTGTATTCTGAAATTTTTCATCCACACCAGAAATTCTGTATAGTATTGTTTTCTTTATTTAATGATAGATGTTTCATGATTACCAAAAGTAAAAACTCTTCTTTCAGAATTTCTTATGCGAATTCTAAGTTTTTAAATTGAAAGTAGAGGTCAAACTGGGAACCGAGTTAACCGTTTCGCCGGCGGTGTCCTTAAAAAAGGACACCTAATTTTAATTTTAATAGAATCCATAATATTTAATTAAAAGTTTCCTTTTATAACAGTGTTTCCAGTGGGCTACTTTTTTAAAATTTATATTTCTTATTTGGCGCCATTTTTTTAAATGATAAAATTCGCCTTATTTAATGACATATTAATTGAGCTGAAATAAGAGGAATTTTATCATTTCAAAAAAGTAGCGGCTATGAAGAAATCTGAATTTAAGAAAAGTAGCCCACCAAAGCGATATAAGTAAGCGTACAAACTTAATACTGGAATCGGGCGTAAATTAACACAGTTGCGCCATCTTGTAAACGGGGTGATAATCCACATATGCGGGTTTTTAGTGTGACGTCATATATGACAGGATATCCAGCATCTGCGTATATTTTCTAAATCTTTAGTCACTTATGCAACTAAAATTAGATTATCACATTTACTGCAAAATAATGGCGTTAGCGAAAGGGGCGTTCAGACACACTCGACACCACGGAATTTTCTTCGCCTTGGCAAAAACATTTCAGCTATTAATCTAGGTGAAAAAAACTTTACAATTTTAGTGGTGTAAAGAAAGAAAACAGTTAGGCATCTTCCTGTAGTTTAACCCCGTCTGCTACGTACCGTTTGGTCTTTAATCTTGCGGTTATCTCTCCCATTTAACCCCTTATGAGCCGAGAAAAACTTACGAGATTCACTCCCCAGTGCCACAGTTAGAACTTAGTGGCCCTTTCAAAATGGGGCGTGGCTTAAGAGCGTGCGAACTCTGTAAATAATCATTGAGAGATAGAAGATGTTCCATTCAATTTTTAATTTTTGTGGATTCACTAATAACTGAAAGCTGTGCCCTTAAGCTACCGATAGGAAACTATTGTATCCATCTCGAACAAAAGAGTCAGGAGTGAGTTTTACGTGAACAAAATCATATTTCCGAAAAAATAAAATTTTTATGTAAAAATTCATCTAGGTAAATAATTCATATTTTTTCCAATATGATTTATTGATTATCTTCCGAAAAACAAGTACGCCAACAATTTGTTGGTAACTATATTGGTTCTATTCGCTTCATTATACGAAAAAAGTTTTTCTTGCGTTCATTTTAGTCGGATTCTTTATGTATTCGGGAAAATAAGAGACAAGCTTTTAATATAAACATTGTGTACTTCCACGAAAATATAAAAAGAAACTAAAATACAAAAATTATGTACAAAAAGTATACCAAAAATGTAAAATTATAGTGTAACAATATGATAAAAAAGATGTTAGAACTTAGTGGCCGTATGATATATCCTGAAACATGGTTGGACCATGGAACTATTAATAAAAAGGAACTTGCATATCCTTAAAATAGTGAAGCTTCAACTGTAACCGCTATCGCAGGAGTTGTTTACCGCCGGTAGAATCTTCCACCAATAGATTTATGTAAAAATTTTCAACTTTTTTAAACGCCTTGTTATTACAAATTTTCAGTCATAAATAATGGTAGAAAGAGGTTTTCATTTTTACTGGTAGGAGTTTACTTTGGCGGTAGTTAGGCCCTGCGTTTCCGCCATATTGTGACAACCAGGGAAACAAACTGACAGTTTTACAAGGCATACTGACACCAGTATAAACAAATACAAATTTTTAGGATATTTTTCGAGAAAAATTTCCAAGAATAAGACGCTTAATTAAGATGGAATTTTATATTCAATTTTACTGGTGGGATGTTTGCCTTGGCGGTAATCAGAAACGGAAGATCCGATTTAAAACAAGTTGGAAATTGCTCGTCAAACGTGGCAAATGAGGTGCGTTCGTACTATAACTAGTTTTATAATTATTTTTTGCACCCCATATTGTACTGAATGTATACTTTTTTGCACTTCATAAAGCGCATAGTCTGATACATCATTAAAATGCACTTCCAATAATTTTTTTCCCATTCCCCGTAATGTAACGGAACACTTTTGACTGTCCCTGTAATTAAACTATACATCCGATTTTCCTAAAATTTGAAATAGCTCAACAAAACTTTGCAACAATTATATCTTTAAAATTTCAGACCATTCGGAAGGCTGTAATATCATTAAAATGCACTTGCAATAATTTTTCCCATTCCCCGTAATGTAACGGAACACTTTCGACTGTCCCTGTAATTAAACTATACATCCGATTTTCCTAAAATTTGAAATAGCTCAACAAAACTTTGCAATAATTATATCTTTAAAATTTCAGACCATTCGGAAGGCTGTAATATCATTAAAATGCACTTGCAATAATTTTTCCCATTGGCCGTAATGTAAAGAAAAACTTTTGACTGTCCCTGTAATTAAACTATGCATCCGACTTTCCTAAAATTTGAAATGGCTCGACAAAATTTTGCAACAGTTATATCTTTAAAATTTCAGATCATTCGGAAGGCTCTAATATCATTAAAATGCACTTGCAATAATTTTCCCCATTGGCCGTAATGTAAAGAAAAACTTTTGACTGTCCCTGTAATTAAACTATACATCCGATTTTCCTAAAATTTGAAATGGCTCGACAAAATTTTGCAACAGTTATATCTTTAAAATTTCAGATCATTCGGAAGGCTCTAATATCATTAAAATGCACTTGCAATAATTTTTCCCATTGGCCGTAATGTAAAGAAAAACTTTTGACTGTCCCTGTAATTAAACTATACATCCGATTTTCATAAAATTTGAAATGGCTCGACAAAATTTTGCAACAATCATATATTTGAAATTTCAGACCATTCGGTTGGGTAGTTTTTGCTCTGTTACATGCGGACAGACGGACGGACGGACAGACGGACGGACGGACGGACGGACTGAACGACGACTATAGGTGCTACGTATTTATATAATTACGAACGCACCTAAAAAGCAGCCGCCATCTTGTGACAACCTCCTCAGTTGCTTCACTCACAACTGGTAGACAGTACACTATATGTCTCCTCCTCTTTATTCATAACTCCATTGGTTGGACACATAAACCAACATCACATTCAGTGCATTGATAGCGGGATTCACGGCGAATATTTTTCATTGAACAAACCGCACTTCTTCTCGATGCATTTTTCTTTGAAGCCGTTGATGTTACTAAGTCCGGAAAATGTCTAGCAGAAAGTCGTAAAGGACAGCCACTTTCTAATTTCTGTCGTTTGGCAGGTCGTGGGGGAGTAATATGAAATTTCTCAAATATACGTTCCACCAAATTCATGCTGAAGTTGTAATTATCAACGTTACGGAGTTGTTTCTTTTGTAATGTGAAGCATTCCAAATAGCCATATCTAATAGATGGCGAAATATTGTTAAATAATACCTCTTCTGTCTTTTTCGTGTTGTTGAATAGCAAACTAATGCTTGATCCGCTCTATCAACCCCACCCATCTTCAAGTCATAATCTATAACAATATCTGGCTTCATGACTTTTTTTCAGTTTCAGAGCAATTTGCTGTATGGATAGAACTAAGAAGCAAAACATCTTTTTTGTCACGCCATCTCAACACGGTAATTTTGCCTCTTTGAAAAGCGGCTATTTCGCCTATCTTCAAAGTAAGTTTGTTGAAATTTTCCGGCAAATCACGTCGATTAGGACGAAGAGTTTCATATACGTCAGTTGAATTTTCTATAAGAAGGTCTGCTAAATCTGGTGAGAGATAAAATTTGTCCGCAATTACACAATAACCTTTGCCCCCAAAAAAGGTTCAATAAGCGTCAACACTCCTTTTGTTGTGACTCCATAGTTCTCATACTTTTTAGCAAAGATTGTACTCTGCCCTGTGTACACGATCGTACTGTCTCTGCTTCAGCAAGTACAAAGAGTTTTACTCCAAAGCGAGCTCTTTTCATCGGTATGTATTGTACCCATGATAGCCTGTCTTTGAAAAGCATCAAGCTCTCATCAATGCTCAGGTCCCTTTCAGGTGTATAGACACATGAAAATTTCTTCATCATGTCAGAAAACACAGCCCATATTTTACTTAGTTTTGGATTTGGATCTGAATTTTTATCAAAAGTACTGTTATCAGAAAAGTACAGAAATTTCATGATACGTTGAAAGCGATTTCTGCTCATAAATTTCCCAAAAATTGGAGTTTCGATCAATTTGTTTTAAGACCAGTAAAGTACAACGTGAGGTTTTACAAGTATTCCTTGCAGAATAAGTATACCTAAAAGAACATATATTTTTTTAACGTTGTTGGACGCCACAACTTCGTTCTTGATTTCTCTTTTCCAGGATGCTGGTTGTTATACTGGTCTTCAAAACGGTTAGTTTCTGTAACAATATGAAGCACCGGCTTCTGATCAAAAAATAAAAGTGGGTTCGTAACATCTGTTACATTTTTTTTTTTATTCCTGGTTGTCCCGAAAATGGAAACCGTGAAGGTGGCATAGGTAATTTTTTTATATCCAATCGTACCCAGTTTCTGGCATCTTTCATAGAATAGTCGTTATCTGAATCCTCTTCATCTGACATATCTTATTCTGACGTCTCTGATCCAAAAGATGACGGAAATTCGTCATCCAACTCACTATCATCAGTATCGGATATACTCCTACGAAATTCTAGAAAATTCGAGAAACTGCAGAGCTAAAGCTATGGGACGGAGGTAGTGACATCAAAATAGCAATGCGATAGAAAGGGGAAAAGTGAACGGCAAACCAAACAATATATTCTCTAAAATAATAGTGGTGTACAAAAAGGGCGGAGCCTTGTCAAATATGGAAAAAAATTCCCTTGTATTTTCGCGTCACTAGCTCAGTGCGATAGCCTTTATGAAGGTAGTTCCTTCTACCCCTTCTCCTCTGAAATAGGTCAGTCTTTCAAAAACACCTTCAAAGTCTTTTTTCTTTTTTTTTTAAATTCCAAAGCCGTGGGCGTGGTTTTACTGGTACAGCGCAGTATAAAGGACAATATTTTGGACTGACGTATATATACGTCAGTGGCACTTAACGTATCGACTATGCGCGACGGATATATACGTCTGTGGCACTTAATCCCTTGAGAGGCGCCGTTTGCAGTCTGCAAACGGTTAATTTTAATGCCGAAATTTACAAATGAGACCAGAAATTTTTTAGTACACTTTCGATCTTATAATATACGTGAAAAAAAGCTTTTGACTATTTTCAAATAAATTTGTTCTTAAATTGCGGTGTGAATTAAATATTTGAATATTTTTAGAGCAGAAATACCTTGCCCGTGAAAGGGTTAACACGTTCACGTCGGCGCGGTGGGTCACACTCGATTGTCTCAGTGTTGTCAAGTCTCCGGCTTTTTGCACACCACTATTATTTTAGAGAAAATGCTGTTCCTTTAAATCGTCCAATTCTTCTAATTAAACAAAACAATACTTTCTGTATTAAAATACTAGTATACAAAATGTCGGATACTTTCCAGCTCTGAGACAGTCGAGTGTGACCCACCGCGCCGGCGTGAACGTGTTAAGGGGTTAAGATAGGACGCTTACTTGTATCGCTTTCTAGCCCACTGCCAACACTGTTTTATAACGTTCGTGAAAATAAGCAAATTTTTATTTTCTAATAAATTCGTTTGAAAATTCTGGTGTCAGTCATTCATTTTATAAGCAGAATTACTCCACGCCGGAAAGGGTTAAGAAGTCACATTATATAAAATAAAATTTCAGGTTACAAACACGATAGTTTGATCCGCTTATTATACTTCGGAAATTGTGGTGTTTACTTTATGTAAACATGAAACCTACTTCTATCATTAAAAAAAGGAGAATTATAATTTTAGAGTCCTGGTATAATGTCGAAATTTTCTAATGAAAAAGAAATTCCTGAAATGCAGGCATATATGTGGTAATTATGTAATAAGGTTAAATACAGATATACAAATTAATAAGTTATTGCTAGAAAAGTAAAAAAAAAATAAAAACTGTTAAAAATGCAAAATATATATATCCTAATTTTAATTTTAATAGTATCAATAATATTTAATTAAAAGTTTCCTTTTATAACAGTGTTGCCAGTGGGATACTTTTTTAAATTTTATATTTCTTATTTGGCGCCATTTTTTCAAACAATAAGCACTTCAAACAATAAGCAAATAATTTCTTTATAAGCACTAAGTTTCCCATTTGCTGATGGTGATCTATTAGCGTGGAATGCGCCACTTTGTGGATATATATCATTTAATATGTTCAGTTTATTTAAGTTTCATTTCAAACAGGCAGTATTTATTATGTCATAAAAACCAGAGTTTGAGTTAGTTTTATAGTTTACACGGAAATAGACCTTTTTGTCGATAAAATGTTTTTTTTTTTTCATATAATGTCTTAATGTTAAAATTTAGTATTAGTTTTATGTGAGTATAAATGTACATTTGGTTAAAAAAATATTGTAAAATGTAGGGGGTTTTTTATGTAAGAATTTTTTTTAATGATCATTATAATGATCTTATTTTTAAAAGTATATTGCAAGGTACTTACTCTTTTTGCTGTTATACCACTATTTTTATGTAGAAAAAACTCGACATATAGAATCACGCAATTCGAAAAGCGAAATTTTCTGTAAGAAATTACTAGTGTGTATCTGACCTCAAGTCAGAGAAATTCCCTGGCCTGTAAGAACACTCTATTATAATGAAAAAATTCGCTTTTGTATACAAGATGATCCGGCAGGCGTTTCCCAGGCCCGTCGCACGATAAGTGAGAAAAAACATAAAAATCTCATAAAAATTTTGAAAAATTTAAAAATGGCTGCATGAATTTCGAATAAACTTTACAAGAAAAAATAAATTTACTAAATTGGGCTGAAATCTGAAATCACCACTCGTGGACAGCCAATCTTTCGGTATAGGAAATTACTAAGAAGATTGAAACTGGATGCATTTTACTAATGTTGAAAAAATTCCCGTGAATCTTGAAAAAAAGATAAGTTCGCATAAAAATAATCGCAGAGCACAAACTCTACTGTACGGCTAAACGTATGAAACTGGATTACTTTTACGGATATTACAAAAATCGCTGAACCAGATAAAACGCTTATGGTTTGCATTAAAAATCGCTAAACATAAAAATCTGTGAAGGGCAAAACTTTCAGTATTAGTCTAAAAATTAAAAAAAAAATCCATAGACGAATGTAAAAAAAAAATCCCCACGAAACTCGAAAAACAGTAAAAATCGCAATAAAATTCGTAAAATATTCAATAATCGCGGCTTACAAAATTCCCTATATTAGAGTAAAAGTTTGAATCCGAATTCCTCAAACGAATGGCAAACAATTGCGTCGAAAGAAGTAAATTCGATAAAAGTTGCATTAAATTTCGGGAAAAATTCAGAAATCGCAGCGAGCAAAATCTACTATAGTGGTCTAAAAGCACTGTAACCTGAATTGTTATTGGAATGTTAAAAAATTGCATCAGAACGCGAAAAACCGATAAAAACCAGATTAAAATTTGATAAAAATTTGAAATATTGCGGCAGACAAAATTTACTTCTTTAGGCTTAATGTCTAAAGCAGATTTCCCTTTATGATTGTCTTGAAAACCACTTAGGAAAGCAAAAAATAGCTAAAAATCGCTTTGAAAAACACAATCGCTATCAGTGTTGACAGATGGGCTACTTTTTTTAAATTAATATATTTGACTTGCACCACTTCTTTGAAATGTTGAAATGCGCCATATTTAATGACATATTAATAAAAGCGAAATCAAAGGTAATTTTACCGTTTCAAAAAAGTGGTGGCAATCAAGAAATCTGAATTTAAAAAAAGTAGCCCACTGGCAACACTGATCGCTATATCAGACCTCCTACGTAGTCCGTTTTTTGGTAGCCGCTTATTTGTAAGAAAAATTTTCTTTTTGGATTTTTCTTTAAATTTTCTTAGGCACTTATTCGAAGGAAATGTTGTCGAAACCTTCCACGATTTTTTTTTAAACGAATACTTTTATTCAAAAAACGGACAAGCATCGGGTACTCGCGGTAAGTGATAGGAAGTAATAAATTTAGCGAGCAATGATTTCGTTAGCGAGCTAATAAGAAAGAAAAAACGTATATGTTTTTAAGTTATTATAATATGGATAGATAAATTCAAGATTTGGAAATAGATTGAAATGAGGATGCTATAAATGCCGAATTTGATATTAAAATAATGACATTTAAATAAAATATGGTGTAAATGAAAATAAGGAAGAAATATGTTGAAAGAATATTAATATCTGAAATTAAAGATAGACTAAGCTTAAATAGCATTAATATGAGATGAATTGGATTTTGTCCAACAGTGTGTATCTTTTGAAAAGTGATATCTAGGGGAATAAAAAAATACATAATCCGAAATTCGATATTTTTAAAGTTTTTTTTTAAATCTTTACTGCCCTTAAATATACAAGGTGGTTCAAAAGGTCATGTATAAACGGCACGTATGGGTGTGTCAGATACTGAGGAGCAAGAATTATATATGAACTCGGGGGTCGGAAAAACGATCGTGATGGTAAAATTGTATCGT
The DNA here is from genome assembly GCA_963932465.1 of Maratus speciosus. Lineage (NCBI taxonomy): Eukaryota > Metazoa > Arthropoda > Arachnida > Araneae > Salticidae > Maratus > Maratus speciosus. The sequence continues at coordinate 453,040,859 of OZ010796.1, forward strand.
GACCGTGACGCAAAGAAAAGATAACAATCGTTGTAAAAAGACGGTTACTTTACAAAAAACTTATTCGAAGTACAAAATAGAAAAAAAATGTTACAACTCATAACAAGTGCTCAAAATGTGCCCCATTAGCCGTGATGTATGCTTCACATCGGCGCCGCATGAAATCGCGAGCACATTCTAATTGGCTAAGAGTCTCCCGGAGAAGTGCCGTCGCTTCAGAGATCCGTGCTATGATATCCATGGCCGATGGAACGGGAGTCTCGTACACCAGAGACTTATGATATCCCCAACGGTAGAAATCCAGAGGTGGGAGGTTACCTCCGGGATCGCGGGGGCCACGGTACGGGGCTGATTGGAAAGTGTTCGCGATTCCATTTGCAGCTGAGTGAAGCATGCATCACGGCTAATGGGGCACATTTTAGCACTTGTTATGAGTTGTAAGATTTTTCATTTGTATTTTGTACTTCGATTAAGTTTTTTGTAAAATAAAAGTCGTTTTACACCGTTTGTTATCTTTCCTTTGTGTCACATTTAGGATGCAACTGCGCCGTCATGATCGCGTTTCCGACTCCCAAATCCTATGTAATTCTAACTCCTCATGACCTGACACGCCCAAACCTGCCGTTTCGACATGACATTTTGAACCACCCTGTATACTGTACCAGAAAAAGGGACACTCTTTCAAATGTCTTATATGCAACCTACATTAAATAACTTCATTTTGTTAGATTGGGTAATTTTTTAATTGCTTCTAAATTTTTGGACTTCCAACATCTGTATACATGAAAGTAACATCCCACCTTTAATCCCAGTGTCACTGGATGATTCTTGCTATTCAATCTGGTAATGCAGTTTACTGCCAGAAATTTCTAGAATTTATTTTTCTAATAGGTTTTATAAGAAGATATAAGGATTAAATAAGGCGACGAAATACTGGAGTGAATGAGCATGCCAAGACTAAGCACCAGGATCCAGGATTTGACACTGTATGCTATGCACAGCACATTATACAGTAAGCATTTTCGAGTAAACATCAGTAATGTTTATAACATGTTCTCAACATCACAAGATTTGTATAATTTATGATATTACAGCAAATACCAGGTATAAGAAAAGTGGAAGAAAAGAACCATGAACATTTAGAAATAAAAAAAAAACCTGTTTATTGTTCATATAAAACATAAAAATGCATTGGAAAACAATTTTCAATGTTTTAACTCAATAATATATCCATAGTTACAGTAATCCATACTAGTATTAGTATTATTCAAACAAAAATAAGAAGTGTCGAATGTATGTAATGTCAAATTTGAGTAGCTCCTCCCCGAAAACGCCTTCAAATGGATTTTATGGATTTTACACATATTTGTGAAAATATTTACATGTTATATCTAATGTTTATTTTCGGCATTGATATAAAATACACCTGCAAATATGGGAAATTTTTGACAGTAGCACCTATAATTAGTGAATTATAAGCATCGGTATAACTTTGAGCCGGCTCAAAGTTACCCTGAAAATGTGGTAAAATGTTAGTGCCTTCTTCTTTTACATTTTATTAACTATTAATAAATGAATAATCACAAAATATTAACACATTTACAACATTTAGATAATAATATGTCTTGTAAATGAGTATATTGTTACTTACTATGAAAGTTTAATTGGATTACAACAACTTCAAAACAGTATTCAAAATTAACTTGAAATCCGTACTTTAAAAAAATAGTTAGATGATGCAATTAATTTCGCATAATGTTGCTAATTTATTTAGTAAAATAAAGAGTAGAAATTCCCGTATAGAACCTTACCAACAGAGCACAGTTCTGGATTTTATTTAGTCTTTTAGAGTCAAAAATATTGAAAAATAGGAGGTGGTGCAAAGTTACACCCGTGGTTCAAAGTTACCCTCATTGACTGTACATTTTTCATATAATACGTCAATCTTTTCTTCTGTTACACATCTGCAATATAAGTAAAACTACTGTCGTAGGTCTGCTTTACGCTAAAATATTCAAATTAGTAAATATTTTATGATGTATGTCTCCAAATACCTTATTTTTATAATAATTTATTTTATAAAACTTAACCTTTAACACTTTAATTCCCATAATAGAATAAGTTCTGGAAATTTCGCAGTTCAGAGAATCTGACTTTACATCAGAAAGTTTCGATTGTTAATTTCCCTTTACTTAAATACGGAATGTCTGTTGTTAATTAAAGCAGATATTGATATTTTACTTTTCTGGTTCAAATTAAGTATATACGAATAAAACCAATCTATTACATTCAAAACACTGTTATTTGTATTTATGCAATGCTGCGGAGTAAAAGGTTAACTCATTAAAGCTGGTTAGCAAGAAAATTTGCCATGCAAGGCGAACAGAACTTTTAAATTTGAATACCAGTGTTTTAGTTTGGAAATTCACATTATCTAATCTCAAATTTTGAGCGATTAAATATATCAAAATTACAATGTGGCAAAAACCGTTGTCAAAGAATTAAAGGAAATGTAAAACAGACTCTTCCTTAATGGGTTAACCGGTTTCGAAATGGTTCATTACCTCAGGACAAATTTCCACCAGTAAAATTCAATATGAATTTTCTCCTTATTTGAAAGCTTTTTTAATGCAGGATTTCAGTCATAATCATGACAAAAAACATATATTCATGTTTACTGGTGGAAGTTTACTTCAGTGGTAGTCAAGGCCGCGCGTTTCTCCTGTCAGTGTCAGTGTATGAGATTGTAATACTCGGACCAACTTCCACCAGTAAAAATTCCTCCTCCATTTGACAGAGAATTTTTGCATGAAAAAGCCGCAAAAATAAGGCGAAATTTTCTATTTAACTTTTGCTGGTAGCAGTGCGCTCTGGCGGTAATAAGAAACTGTTGATCTGATGCAAAAAATTAGCTGCCATCTAGTAAAAACTTCCTCTGTTACTTCACTCGCAACTGGTGAACTGTTAACTACATGCCTCCTGCTCTTTATTCATAACTCCATTCACCACACCTCATAAATGCATATCAATATCATTATATTTTAACCCTTTCAGGGGCAAAAAAGTCTATTCGAAAAATGCTGAAATGATTGAATGACACCAGAAATTGAAAAAAAATATATTTAAAAATTTATAAAAAAGGCTTTTCCAAAAGCTCTCAGTGTTTAATTTTGTTCACAAACAATTTTTGGCCTTTTAATATTTAATTAAAATCTGTTTTTCTTTATTCTGATGTTTCAGTTTTTTTTTTTTTTTTTTTTTTTTTTTTTTTTTTTTTTTTTTTTTTTGAATTGCTCTTTGCTACTTAATTTTTGATCAAAATTCATGAAACAACTGATAAGGAAGAATCCTGATATTGCTTAAAAAGAAACTGTGATTGCATTTTAAAATTCAATTTCATTAAGACAATTACATTTGATTTTTAACTTTTTATAATGCACAATCTTGAAGAAAATCGATATGGAATTCAGAAAAATATCTCTAAAAAATTAACTATTTAAGAGATTAAAAAATCGATACACAGATTTGTTTGTAATGGAGTTTTACGTGATTAAAATGCAAAATCGAGGAAATATTTCAAAAATTAAGACGCAAGGAGCATTTTAAAATCTCGTTTTAAATTTATTAAAAAATCGTAAAATTATGATAAGATTGGAAATTTCTTTTAATGTTTTCTATATAGTTATGATGAAATGCACATTTGTACAAAATTCCAAATTTCTATTATGAAAATTAAAAGAATTTTTTTTAAACGTCCATCGTCTTCTTAAGAAAAGAAGAAATTTTATTTCAAAATTCTGGTGAAAATGTAGCTTTTAGGGGCTAAAATTAAGTTACTCATAATAAGTAATCGCCCATCAAGAGGTTAAATGATTTAACATTATTAAAATTCACTGAAAACTATTTTTTACGATAGAGTACGAACGAAATTTTTTGTAAGTCCATGTAAACGGACTACAAATGCTACAATCTTCTTTTAACCCTTTAGCGGTCGCTTAATATTTGGAAAAACCATCGAAAAAGCACATATTTTTTTATTACAGAAATTGAATAATTATAAGGTTTCTATATAAATATGCATTTTTTTTTTTTTTTTTTTTTTTTTTTTTTTTTTTTTTTGAGGCGAAAAAAAATGATGCTATAGAACAAATTCACATTTGTGGAAAAGCCATCATGCGAGAATTCTGCGTTTTAATGTTTTTTTTTTTGTTGTTGTTTGTTTTTTGTTTTTTGTTTTACACCCTATAAATTAATGCGATTAAGACCTTTATTTTTCACATCTTAGACCTTTTTTTATTATCATCAAACAAATTTTTACAAATAATATTTCAAATAACATAATATACATTAAATTTTTATTATTAATAACTTTTTTGAGTGTAATATATTTCTAAACATGCAACACAAAGTCCAGCATCACAATCAGCGTCAAAAACCAAACCCAAGCGACAAAGCGATATAAGTAAGCGTGCAAACTTAATGCTGGAATCGGGCGTAAATTAACACAGCTGCGCCATCTTGTGGATGGAGTGATAATTCCCACACGCGGGCTTTTAGTGTGCCGCGTATTTTCTAAATAATTAGTCACTCATGGAAATCAGTTTTGTTTGCCACATTTATTGCAAAATTATGGCATGGCGAAAAGGGAATCCAGATTCACTTGACACCACGACGTTTTCTTCGTCTTATCAGGGACACTTCAGTTATTAATCAAGGTGAAAAAAAAACTTTACAATTTTAGTGGTGTGAGTAACAAAACAGTTAGGTATCTACCTGTAGTTCACACTCCATCCGCTACGTAGCGCATGAACTTGATTGATGTGACCTCGCCTCCTTGCAGTTACTTCTCCCGTTTAAGATAGGACGCTTACTTATATCGCTTTGCCCAAGCGATACTATTCAAAGACTTCACACGGAAATGCCAGTTAAATTTTTCTAATTCCAGAAGTTTTTTCCAGCAATAAATCTCCATCTCCAGCCCGGAAATATGACAGGCACGAGAAATAACGAAAGACACCTCAGTCCGTGATATTGACGGGACCGAGAATTAAGGGGTTAAAATAGAGAAAATGTCATAGTAAATTTTAATAACAAGTATAAATTACACGACAATCTTAATATATTTACGAGAGTCAGAGCCAGACAGTCGGCAGACGGCAGTCAGAAAAACTGAATGCACACATATTCTTCAAATATGTTTGAATGTGTTAAAAAAGCAAACATTGAAAATTTTATCATCAACATTTTAATCAAATTAGAATATAACATTTAATTAGGTGTTATTAATGGAAATTAATGCAGAGTCATGTAATAATAGAAGATAGAAATTTTGCCTTGCATCTGTTTAGAATACTTTCCCTTTTAACTCTTTAAATATTATTCAAACGAGTTTAAAATTTTCAAAATCCCGTAATAAAACATACATCTGCTCCACAACTATATAATTAGATAAATACTAAAAAATGGCGCTAAACAGTTGTTTTGTGTTTTAAAACATATTTTCTACAGTAAGGCACTTTATTACTTTATGACACTAGTGTATTATTATTTTTTATTGCATTAATGCATTTTATTACATTATACAAGTCACTTATTTAAAAAAATTTGAATTATTCTGAAACGAATTTGAATACGTTTTTGAAAAACGAAGAATATTGACACAAATTATTTTTATAAATAATTTTTATGCAAACGTTTATTTGGAAAAAAGTTTACAGTATTTACAAAGAAATATATTAAAATTTTATCTCTTTTATAAAGACGTATATATTATCAACTATAAAAGTTGCACTCAAAATCCAATATTCTACACTGAATTCCACGAATTTCATATTCGGTTCTTTTCCAAGACTTAAAAAAAAAAAAATATTTTTATTACAATTGGTGAATTTCAAATACACTTTTATTTATCTAGAAAACAACAAAAGTTTAGTATTTATGAGTTGCGTATTTCAAAATATATTTCTTTAAATTGCAATGAAATATTCGAATACAATAGACTACTAAGGCTATAAGTTTTATAAATTGCTTTCTGTGCTCCATTTAAAGATTACGAGACACAATAAAATAATAAATCTTGAAATCTTATTTCTCAAAGCTGTTTAAAATAGTCTCTCCTGTTTTTCATTCACGTATAAAAACACGTTTTTGCATACAAAACTTTTCATTTCTAGCTATTTTATATGATTTTTTCTGTTGTTTTTGGTTTTTCTTTTTTTTCTTTCTTTTTTTTTTTTTTTTTTTTTAATCAATATATTAAGTATTTTGTTTTCTGAAATAATGAATTTATTTCTTTAATACATACATACATATATACAGGGTGTTCCGTTAAAGGGGTCCAATATTAATAGGGGTAATAGAGGAGATCACATGGAGCATAAATCAGTATATAAAGCCTGGTCGGATCTCAATAGTTTTCAAGTTACAGCAAATAGAATGAAAATTCGGAAAATTATAAAAGAACCCTCATTGCTAAACTATCGATAATGCTACATAAAAACGATAAACATAATCAAAAACATAAACAAAATGACATCAATTGTATTAAAATAGCAATATTTATTGACGAGTTACAAGCCCTGAAACAGTGAAAAAAGTACGAAATCCAATATACATCAAAATAGTTAATCGTTAATTCCAAAAAGACAACTCTAGCTACAACAAGGAAAATGTAGTAAAATTTGGTCCATTCCGAAAACTTTCGAAAAAGCTTACAATGAACCATATCGGTTTAATTGTGTGAGAGATATTAATCAGTTTCTTAGTTACAACTCCGCTTTCTTTGACACTGGCAAAGGTTAAACTCCGCCCATCACGATTGGAAACACCGCCTTTTTAATTACTCTCAACTATACATTTTCGATCATGCTTCTTCTGAGATGCAACATTTTTAATTATTCAAGAGTTGAATGAACCAAAATAACTTTACAATAATAGTCTACATTTTAAAGTGGTCTTTTATTGATATAAAGCTTAAGTTAAATTCTTTAAAATTAAACTGGTGGTGAGAATTCGGAAATAATTAAAAATATTGCGATTTGTAACTATGCAAGAAGTTTCAGTACATGTTTTACATGGACAATTATTGTATGTATATGTGCATCATAATTTATGATAGGAAATAATAATAACAAATAGCATAATAATTTTATTAATTATAAATTTAAAAAAGACACTAAATTTTAAATTAATTCATACAAACTTTGTAATTTACAATTTGAGTACACCACAGTCTGTGACTTACAAAATACTGTGCCAAAAAGTGTTGAAAATAAAAGAAAAATGACAAATAAAGAATTACATTCCACGTACTTTATGACATATGTGAAGCATAGTCTTCTGGCCTGCGCTGCACAGTTCAATGTCGGAAGGCAGACGAACGGACATTATTATAATAGGTGTTCGAAGTTGCGCCCATTAACAGAATCGCACAGCCGACAGCGACGTCGTAAAGATTGGCGAACACGCCGAAAAACTCCGACGGAGTTGGGAATGTCTCCTGCAGCGACAACGATTCGCGCTAGTAAATCCTCCGGTGTATCCACAGGCGTTTCATACACCAGCGATTTAAGCTGTCCCCAAACAAAAAAGTCTAACGGATTGAGGTCTGGAGAGCGTGCAGGCCAAGCAACAGCTCCACTGCGTCCAATCCATTTCCCAGGATATGTTGAATTGAGGTGATTGCGAACACCTATGAAAAAATGTGCCGGTGCGCCATCGTGCATAAACCACATATTGTGGCGCAATGTTGCTGGCACATTTTGCAGTAACTGCGGTAAGATATCCCGTAGGAAAACCAAGTACGTACTGCCATTGAGTACATCTGGGTGTAAATATGGTCCTATGAGATAATCGCCGAGGACACCTGCCCATATGTTCACACTGAACTTTTGTTGTGCGTTCGACGGGAAAACAGTGTGCGGATTTGTATATGACCATGTGTGCATATTGTGCGTGTTTACCACGCCCTCTCTCGTAAATGTTGCTTCATCAGTAAATAAAATATTTTCCAGAAATTGTGGATTATTTTCTGTTACATTAAGCAACCATCGTACGAATTCTGTCCGCTGAGCACAATCTGTTACTGATAACAGTTGTACCCGCTGCACATGAAAGGGGTGCATGTTTTCTGCACGCAGAACACGCCACACACTTTGGTGAGAAACACCGACTTCAGACGCAGCAGCTCGTGTACTCGTGGAGGGGTTATCTTTAAAAATATTCAGTACATCTTCTTCCATTGCAGGTGTTCGTACATGTCGAGGTTTCCCTGCATCAATGCTTGCTGTATTAAACGATCCAGTCTCCCGTAATCGTCTATCGATTTTTATGAAGAGTTTCGAACTTGTGCAACATCTCCTTGGAAATTGCTCACGGTGCATGCGCTGTGCTAGACATGCATTTCCATGAGCTTGCCCGTACATCAGATGCATGTCCGCATATTCTTCGTTAGAGAATTCCGGCATAATTATTATACATCAACTTACTACAATCCCACTTACAACAGCCTCCCTTTAACATAACGCCCACTGATGACTGCTGTTTTATTACACTTTTCTTCCTATACACATAGAAAATTTGCATAAAAAGTACTTCTTCTTCATCATCCTGAAAGTTCATGGAGGAAACGCAGCAGTCACGGAGTTTGCTTTAAGACAAGGCGAGAGCTGCACAATATGTCATTCACTTGACCAGACTGAATAATGAAAGGGTATTGATAGAGGTTGATCAGAAATGTATAATTGAAAGATATTAAAACGGGGTGTTTACAATCGTCATGGGCGGAGTTTCGCCCTTTCCGAGCGTGCAAAAGTACAGAGTTGTAACTAGGGAACTGCTTGATTTCTCCCATACAATTAAACTGATATGGTTTATTGTCAGCTTCTTCGAAAGCTTTCGGAATGGACCAAATTTTATAACATTTTCCTTGATGTAGGTAGAGTTGCATTTTTTGAATTAACGATTAACTATTTTGCTAAATATTTGATTTTGTATTTTTTCACTGTTTCAGAGCTTGTAACTCGCCATTAATTCTCAATATTCTAAAACAACTTATGTCATTTCGTAGTATTTTTTCTGCTCTTTCTAAATATGTGCTTCGTTTTTATGTAGCATTATCGATAGTTTAGCGATGAGGGTTTTTTTTACAAATTTCCGATTTTTCATTCTATTTGCTGTAACTTGAAAATTATTGAGATCCGGCCAGGCATTATATACTGATTTATGCACCGTGTGATCTCCTCTATTACCCCTATTAATATTGGACCCCTTTAACGGAACACCCTGTATATATATTGCTACTATTATTATTATTATTATTATTATTTAATTATTATATATCTATCTCTAAACAGTATTTGCTTTGAAACTTAATCCATTAATAGTTATAAATAGTTTTTATTATATAAGAGCTTTTATGTTAATAGTCAATAGATAGCAGCAGCAAACTGATTCATTTGAATGTATGGAGCAGTTCATTCTCAATTCTAAAGTATCTATAGAGGGCGCTAGTTATATATAATGGGAGTGTGCTTGGCTATGCTGTATATTGTTATTCTTGGTCCACCATCATATAAAAAACTTTTTTACGCAAAATGTGCTGGTGATCTCAAATGATGTATTATATTATGCCACATGCTAAAATAGTATGAATTTCAATCTGGTAATTTGTTTTTTTATTTTTCCTCTATCTTTTTTAATATTGTTTTATTTTGAACTTAATTGGTGTTCAATGATTTATTTCTCTGTTTTATGTGTGTGGTAGTCCCAAATTCATATTGTTTAGCTAATTTGTGGCTAATATGAAGATGAAACCACACATTTTATTTGTGGAACTTTAGGCATTTGGGACTCGACGATTCTCTCTAAGCTCTGCAAATTTCCATTATTCCATTTTTGTTATTCAATTTCTGCTGTTTTTTACTATATTTTTGGAACCTATGTTTTGTCTGTTGGGGGAACTGTATTTTTGTCATTTTATTCATAATTTCACAGTTTTGTTGGTGGTCTGTAATGTTTATTTAATTGTTATACACACACACACACACACATATATATATATATATATATATCCGAACAAATATTGAATGTGACTTAGTCATACAAAAGTGCATTCAGGGGGTTTGTATGTACAGTCGTGGAAAAAAAGTAAAAACCCCTACTAACCCCTCAGCAAATTATCGTAGAAGAAAGTTACTGGTACCGAACGATTGGAAATAAATTCTACTTTTAATTGATGTATATAAAATTTTCTTAGTGCGGCCATCTAAATATTAAAACGATCCTAAATTTCTCTTTTTTTTCAATGCCAATACCCAATTTTAACAAAATTGTTCATATCTTCGGTTTAAACCATGCCTAGACACCAAATTTCAAGCCATTTGAATGATAAGTTTTTGAATTATAAACATTCAAAATTTAGTGCTTCTAATGTTAAATTACATTTTCATATTTTTATTAATATCTCCTGAAATTATACTCCTAATGTGCTAATTTTATGTGTAGCAATAATACTAAAATACCCAAACATAAATACGTTGAATTTGCAATTTTTATAATTTTATGATATGAATTATGAATTATGAAATTAATATTGTAAAAAAATTATGAATTGCAACCTACAATTTTTTTAATGGATTTAGATTCATTAAGTCCTGCATCATGGAAATCTAAATGATCACAGTTTTCTTCCAAGTAGTTTTAAAATTATGCTTAAAAAACAAAATGATGGTTTAAGGAGCCGTCTATGATAGAAGTGACTAGATATTTTGAAATTTCTTAAACTATCCTGTAATCTAGTAGTCTTCAATCACTTCTTGATTGGCGCTTAAGATGCCTTAATCAAGAAGGTGCTCTCTAGGTCAACAATGGAGAACCGAACTTGAATTTGGATACAGCCCCTAAAATACGCTCGTTTTAAAATAATTAATTTTTCGGAAACTTATCATACGAATTGCATAAAAATTTGTTTTTAGGCAAACGGAAGTGTGTAGAGTTCATTTATGCTATCAGAATTTTGTACTGCTATTGAAAAAAAAAACAAATTTATGGTTCGTTTTTATATGTAGATAGCCCCATAAGCATATTTTATATACATAATTTAAAAGTAGGCTTTATTTCCAATCGTTTCGTACCTATAACTTTCTTCTAAGGACTTATAACTTTCTTCTTGCAGAGTAAGTAGGTGGTGTTTACTTTTTTTTCCCACGACTGTACGTAGGGGAGGTAGGGAAGGTTTGATCCATAGGTAGGGTTGATAAATTGACAATTTTTCCTAACAAATGGCATTAAAAGCCATTCTAACACATGTGAAGGCTTCTTTTATTTGCTGAAGCCATCATTAGCTGGACTAATCAGTGAAGAACTGACAACTTTTCTTTTCTTTTAATTTTGAAGGTTTTTGAAATGTCAATGTAAATTTTTTCATTGACTGATTTTCTTTCATAACTTTTTTTATTGTGAAGATAATATCTTGTATTTTTTTTATTTATAAAGCACATTGTTAGGATTAGTTTTACTAGAATGTAGATTACCATTTTGCAACTGCATTTGTACAAAGTGTTTGATAATCCAATAAGGTATAATAGGGAGAAATGATACATTAGTACTGGGGAGAAATGATACACTTTTATATTTGAAATTTCATGGATTTTTTTAAGTTTGCAAACTAATATAGGACTGTAATATTCATTATTGTTTTACAGCAAGAGCTACTGAAATTGGTACAGACGAACAAAGAGACTATTCATACACATTATGTATGTTACATAGAAAAGCACTGCGATGTAGATGGTTAGTTCGCTTTGCTCGTCATGTAGAAGGAAAAAAGTTTAAATGGCCTGAAGGGGAAAATGTTTCTATAATTTACGAAGGGCAAATTGAAAAAACGTTAAATCTATCCGATTTTACTTATCAAAATGATAGAGTTATTAGTTTTTCTTTTAACCGTTTTAGGTGTGTTTTTATGTTTAAGAAACTACTTAATTTTAATTCCCAAACTCCACATTGGCACCAGCATTTGGGAAAAATATTTTCCATTTAGTATGAAAGTGAAATATATTCCTTTTCTTATTTCTAATTAAATTTGTTGGTAAATTCCGGTGCCATTCATTTATTCAACACTTTAGCATTGATAATGCGTTACCCCTGAAAGTGTTAAAGGAATCTTAAATGTGCTAAATTTATGATAAATTGTTTGCAAATCAGCAATGTTCACTTCATTTTTCCTTGCAGCTAGATCTCTAGGGTTTTTTGTTTCATTATTTATTTTTTTAAAAGTGTGTTAATAGGATTGTTTAAATAATAGCAATAGTTTAAATATTTCTGTAAAAATATTTCTGAAACGAAAGTATGTCAATGTCATTTCGTTTTAAATTTTACTTAATATTTCAAGATTTATCATAAAAAATGTCTGACGCGTAAATTGAATTGACTGCATTTTTTTTTTCAATTTACATAACAATGTATCAAACCTCCCTTGCTAGTGTATCAATCCTCCCCATTAATGGGGAGATATGATACAGTAGTAGCCATTCAAAATAATTGGGATATATTTTTTGAATGATTATCTTTTAAATTCACAATATTTTTAATAAATGAATAAAAGGTCACTTTCTAAGAAAACACGAAAAATTTGTTTAAAAATAGCTTTCTAAGGGTTGTAAAAAATTAGTAAAAATAAAGTGTATCATACCTCCCCTACCTCCCCTATATGTTTTATTTCTTTAAATTATTAGGTCTTGTGGTATGAAACGTCCGATTAGAAAAGGTCCAGATTACATGGCGTGGCAAATTTCCACCCGTAAAAAAGAACAGAAATTTTTGCCTTATTGATGTCAGTAGTCTTTCCATCAATACGGCATTTAAATAAGACGAAAATTTTGTATTAAAATTTACTGGTGGAATTTTGCACCGTTGTTAACCTGGTCCTTTTGTAATTGAATATGTCATACTTAACCCTCTCGCTGCTTATTTTTTTTTTTTCAAAATAGATTCAAAAGTTGCGCATTTTTTTTTAATTACATATTATAAATCAACACACATTTTAGAATTACAATATGTAAAAGAGTTGTTTATTTAAATATATAATTAGATAATTTAAAAAAAAGGTTATCAGAAAACTGAATTTCAAGAATAATCATGTAAAAGCAAAATTCTGAAAATTATCTTTGTTAAATTATAATTTATTTTATGAAATACAAAGGCAAAGCATATATACTAATGAAAATATGCAAAATTCTTACAAAAATTGTACTAGAAATGTATTTTAGTATAATAAATTTCGAAACAATGTTTGAAGCAAAGTCCTACCTCGCAATCTTGCACCAAATGTGCGTTTTTTTGCAAATGTTTTCGCACGTTTCAGTTTTTTAACAGATTTTACGAAGGCTGATTCTTGATGGAATTGTGGGGAGGGGGGGGGGGGGATATATGGCTAGCAAAATGTCGAGCGGTTAGTCTCATTGGTTGGAAACATCTTTGAGTTTTCAAATGAGCGTGCTGAAATACTTGCAAAACAAGCTTGTGAACTTCAGAGAAATATGGACAACTAACACTATCTGTTAAGGGGACAAGGGACCTTAAAATCCTTAACAATATTATTTTTATTTTTTGTAAATTTCCCCTAATTATTATTCAAGGGTACTTTATATGTATTGTAGCATGCATTTATCACAAAAAAAAAATAAAAAAAAAATTATTTTTGAGAAAAAAATGGAATTTTACGTGTCGTCTTAACAATCTTCGAAATGTCGCTTGCGCATTCCATATCAATGAAAATCCCCAATATTTTTTATAAAAGTCTGTTTTATATATATAAATAAAATAGAGCACCGAATTTTATATATTAGAATTTAAAAGTAAAAAAATAATAAAAATAAAAAAAATAAATAAAATTAAAAATTTTGAAATTTTTTCGAAAAAATTTCAAAATGTTTCATTTTTTTTAAACCTTTAAATTCAAATATATAAAATTCGATGCTCTATTTTATTTATATACATAAACCACACTTTTATTAAAAATATTGGGGATTTTCTGGGGGAATTTATTGGGGATATGGAACACGCAGGGGGCATTTCGAAGATTTCTAAGACAACGCGTAAAATTCCATTTTTTTTCATAAAAATATTTTTTTTGTGATAAATGCATGCCATAATGCATAAAATGTACCTTTGAGTAATATTTAAGATAAAATTTACAAAAAAAAAAAAAATTTAAATTTAAAAAAAATTTCGAAAATTTTCATTTTTTTTTTACCTTTAAATTCAAATATATAAAGTTCGATGCTCTATTTTATTTATATATATAAATCAAATTTTTATAAAAAATATTGGGGATTTTCATTGATATGGAACGCGCAGGGGGCATTTCGAATAATGCGACGCGTAAAATTCCATTTTTTCCTCAAAAATAATTTTTTTTTTAATTTTTTTGTGATAAATGCATGCCATAATGCATATAATGTACCCTTGAATAATATTTAAGATGAAATTTATAAAAAATATAAAAAAAAATTGAAAAATTTGGAAATTTGGAAATTTTTTCGAAAAATTTTTAAAAATTTTCATTTTTTTTTTAGCTTTAAATTCAAATATATAAAATTCGATGCTCTGTTTTATTTATATGTATAAAACAGACTTTATTGGGGATTTTCATTGATATGGAATGCGCAAGCAACATTTCGAAGATTTCTAAGACGACACGTAAAATTCCATTTTTTTCTCAAATATATATATATATATATATATATATATATATTGTGATAAATGGATGTTATAATGCATATGATGTACCCTTGAATAATATTTAATGTGAAATTTACAAAAAAAAAAAAAAAAAAAAAAAAAAAAAAAAAATTTAAGGTCCCTTGTGCCCTTAATCCACACCTGAATCAACTATTAAATATCGCAAAAAAGCTAAAATGAACCGTTGAAATGACATTGTGCTTTTAAATAGATCGAAAAATACGTCCACGCGAAAATCGCGGCTTGCGCAAATTTTGAGATTTTTATTTTGCCGTGGAAATCCCGGGATAAGCAGCGAGAAAGTTAATGACCTAATATATCTTAATACCTGCTAAAGCGAAGTAAAAAATAAGATAAACTTAAGTAAAACTATTTATTTGATCCAACTAAAACAACCCGTTTTAAACAGGAAAATTTATTTAATTAAATGTTCCCTCTGTCTACGAACTATTTATTTGATCTGATTTATTAAATAAACTTTCTAGTTCAAAACACATTATTTCATTTCTGTCAAATTGACGTTTAACGTGATACTGGCTTGTATAAGAGTGGAAAATTCTGTGCTGTGCTTTATTTAAAATATCTACTACAGTATCCGAATAGTATTATCGCTTTATTTAATATCTTAAGCTTCGCTCCCTATAAGTGCAGGCTACTTTTTTTTTTTTAAATTCAGATTCTCTGATTGCCACTTTTTTGAAACAGGGATATTCACCTTACTTAATAGCAGATAAAGTGATGTTGCAATACAAGGCCTGCCACAGTCGACTATTATTTAATTCTATCTCACAATATTTAATAACACAAAAAATCACACACACTTTGAAAACATATGCAAGATGCATATGATGCAAAATTTCTTTTCTTAACCCTTTCCGACACGGGCAATTTTTATTGCAAAATGATGAAATGATCGACTGACACCGGAATTTTAAAACGACTTTTTCAGAAATTAAAAACATGTTACTTTTACTATTCATTGTAAAAGCAAAATTTTACTAAAATATTCTTGGTGCCGTTCGTAAGTTTGGAATTAAAATGGGTTATCCCGACCCGGGCACAGTGCGCCGGAAAGGGTTAAACAGGGATGATTTTTCCGACTTTTTGCACAGCAGTGTAATCTTAGACAAAAATGTTGCTCTCTTAAATTGCAAAAATTTTCCGATTAAATAAAATAACATTTTCTCTAAGATTATACTGGTATGCAAAAAGTCGGAACTCTCATCCCTGCTTAACCCTTGGGAAGCAAAAGATTGCGTTCCCGTAATGTTGAACTCCCATCGGAATCTTTGAAAAATTATATTTCAAAATAAGTAAAAGCAATTTTACGGCTTTATTCCACCAAAGTTAGAAAAGTAAACTTTAATAAAATTTTTCTGGTGTAAAACTTCATTAATCGTAGGTGGTATATAATATATACCGCCGCCCCTCAAGGGTTTAAAACAGCGTTGTGAATAAAATATAATAATGGTCGCCCGTGGCAGCTCTGAGAGTAAAGCCAATTTCATTAATTTAAAAAACTCTTTGGAATCAAACAATCTGAATTTAAAAAAAATAGTCAACGTCTAAATAAAAAAAAAATAGCCTGAAAGTCACGGGTTTGAGAATTAATGGACTAATGATGGAATGTCTGTCACTTAATAAAGCAAAGATTGCTTTTTGGAAATTCTTGTAGTTTTTTTAAATAAAAAATGCTCTGATTTTATAACACTGTTCATAAAAGTAGCATAATCTTATAAAACTTGTGTGCAATTTGTAACAATTCCAATTAATTGTAAATTTTTTATTTATATCGTATATTCACATTTATCGTAATGGACCTCGAAATAAAAAGGAGGAAATGTAGCTTGTGTTGTCTACTATTTTCGAGCGAAGTATCAGAAGATGTAGTCCTCCGCCGTCGAAATGCAAGACCTAGATGCGTTGGCTTGAAAATGGCGGTGGTCGTAGGTGTATTTTTTTAAGCGTTTGTACGCCCCCCCCCCTTGAAATTAGACACCAGTATTTTCTGAAAGTTTTCTTGAATTGTTTAATCTGTGAACAGTAAGACGGAGAACATTTTCGGAAATTACTGATATTCAAATTCAAGAGACCGTACAAACTTCTCAAAAAGTCCGCAAGCGACAGCCGCCACTTTTGTGTCAGAACGTCGGCATAGTATTCAGGTGGCATTGATGTAGCCAATAGATGACTGATGTTGTTCGTTTACATCGGATAAACAAGGCCTGACTGCCCCTGGTACAAACTTCCACCAGTAACTTTGAATAGAAACTTTAGCCTTATTTAAACGTCATATTCACCGAACATTTTGGTCATAAATAAGGCAAACATTTGCATTCCTTTAACTAGTGGAAGTTTGTTCTGACGGTATTACAATCTTCTTCATTTAAATCGACAGAAGGATTGTTTATGTAGTCACACTGTTACAGAACAGCAGGCCTTATTACCGTTGAGCCAAACTTCCACATATAAAAGAAATAGAAAATTTTGCTTTCATTATCACAGAAATTCTGCAAGAATAAGCCACTTAACCGCTTGAGGGACGGTGGGACATGCATCTAATTTTAATAAAGAATTACAGCAGATTCTTTTAATTAAATTCTACTTTTATAACCTTGGAGGGGAAAATTGCACTTCGTTCACGTCAAACAAAATTTTAAAAATTCCGATCCGAATTCAACATAACAGAAACACAATTCCTTGCCCTTCAAAGTGTTAAATTAGAAGAATTTTTCTAATCAAATATACTGTTGGGAGTTTTTCCTTGTCGAACCGGTTACAGATGAAACTTCAACGTTTTAAAGATATAACAATTGCCTTTTGTCCATTGTTCTATGTTTATCCACCGCCCCCTGAATACTAGGCCTGAACGCTCACACAAAAATGGCGGCTGCCGAAGGCGGATATTTTTCAGCGTGCATACGGTCACTTAAATATTCGTACCATTTTTTTTTTCGCTTTATTTTTCTGAGACTAAAGAAGTCATGGAAATCTTTTATAAAATACTGGTGTCTACATTTATGGAACCGTACATAAGCAAAAAAATATCCGCCTTCGGCAGCCGTCATTTTTGTGTCAGCACTCAGGAATAGTATTCGGGGGCGGTGGTTTATCGTATTATCATGTATGTTGTTGTCTAACCCTAAAATACATAGTGATGCATATCTGCATCACTTTTTGTGTAACTCTTAGCAACCACTATATTGATAGAGAAATATTAATCTTGTAAAAGGTACAAAAGTATGCTCAGAGTTGCCAAGTCTCCGGCTTTTTGAACACCACTATTATTTTAGAGAAAATCTAGTTCTCTTAAATCGTCAAAATGTCCGAATTCAATAAAACAAAATTTTCTGTATTAAAATAGCGGTATCCAAAAAGCCGGAGACTTGGCAGCTCTGTATGCTACTAAATAAAGTTAAAAATCTATGTTAAAATGTCTGTTGTGTAATCTTTAATAAAGAATAAAAAACACAATTCTCGAAAAATAATTTGTGCATTTAAGGTGTAAGTTTAACGAAATAAAAAAATATATAAAATAGGGTATTTAGAATTTAGATATATAGAATAGATGGCCCCTGTATACTATATACTATTTACTCTATATTATATACTATTACTATCCTATTTTCTATACAGGGTGCAAAGGAAAGTCCCTTTAACCTGAAAATACTTGCGAACGGAGAGAGCTACAGCTATGCAAGTGAGGTAAGGGTATAGTAAAGCGACTACGCCCGATATAATGCAAACGACAGTAGCGCCCCTAGTGGCGAAATGTTGAAGATAGCCATTGGAAATCGAAAACAAAAAGAGATAGAGCAAAATTTCCAGCTAGAAAGTTTTAGAGCATCAATTAATTAGTAGGAAACGACATTTGGTTTACAAGGATAAGATAAATCATAGCCTGTATACCCAAAAATGTCCGAAATCGATGCACTCTATTTTGTGTAAACGTTTGAATGGAGTAGCCAGAAGTATGAAAAAATACGCACAATTTATGTTATAAATACGTACTTATCTCAATACTTTTTCATAACATCAAACAAAAAACAAAAAAGACAAACTGTCTCACAGTGATAAAAAGTTAATATTCAGTATGTTCGAAAAGTTCGTCATTGCTCACGACACAATTTTGTATTCATGAGAGTAATTCTGCATGCTTCTCACCGTGGAACGTCTATTGCAATCCTCTTCAATACGACGACATAGATATAACCCTTTCAAGGGCGGTGGCTAGACGGTCTAGCCACCTAATTTTAATTTCAAAAGTGACAAATGGCACCAAGAATATTTTAATAATTTTTTGCTTTTGTAATGAAAGTGCAAATTAGCGTGTTTTTATTTTCTAAGAAATTCGTTTGAATATTCTGGTGTAAGTTAATTATTTCATCATTTTACGAACAGAATTCTTCTGCCTCTGAAATAGTGAATCTAAAATTTTAAATGCATTGGAAATTAAATTTTTACAGACATTACAGAACAGTACCACATCACAATCTGCAATTGTGCACTGCTAGATTTCCGGAATGTGAATATGCAAAGTAGAATCGTCGCTCATCGATTTCAGACATTTTTGGGTATACAGGCGAAGATTTATCTTATCCGTGTGAACCAAATGTCGATTTGTACTAAGAAATTGTTGCTCTAAAACTTTCTAATTGTAAATTTTGCTCTATCTCTTTTCGTTTTCGATTTGCAAGGGCTATCTTCCAAATTTCGCCATTAGGGGCGCTGCTGTCATTTGCATTAGGTCGGGCGTAGTCGCTTTACTATACAGTTACCTCACTTGCATAACTGTAGCTCTCTCCGTTTGCAAGTATTTTCAGGTTAAAGAGACTTTCCTTTGCACCCTGTGTATTCTATAGATATATAGGGTACATAGAATAGAAAAACATATATAGAATAGGGTATTAAAATGTTTACTAATTTGCAATATTTTAGTTTTGACATTAGTTTTTACCTGTGTTGCAGATGTGCAACATAAGAAAAGGTTGACGTATTATACGAAAAATGTATCTCTGATTTTTTTTTCATTATGTTTCCTGTATAATAAATCTTTCTGAGAATCATTACTTTATTCGAAACAAAATAAAAAGTCATTCATTTAAGAGTTAAGACATTAAGGTATTAATAACTTTAAAATGTTTCTTCTTGTCATTGAGAGTATAAAAAGTTCTAAAAAAATAATTGAAATCCTAATACGAATAGATCACAAATATGCCTTCCAACCTGTGACAAAAATCTATTTATTTATATTTTAAATAAAAAAGATAGAAAAACCTTTGGTATTATAACCCTTTATCTATGACGGTACTTATAAGTACCACTCACTTTA
The DNA here is from genome assembly GCA_963932465.1 of Maratus speciosus. Taxonomy (NCBI): domain Eukaryota; kingdom Metazoa; phylum Arthropoda; class Arachnida; order Araneae; family Salticidae; genus Maratus; species Maratus speciosus. The sequence goes on from OZ010796.1 coordinate 453,060,933, forward strand.
AACTTTCATCTCATAATGAATATCACTAATATTCAAATGGTATTTTGCTAAAACACACTTTTAACTCCACTTTATCCGGATACATGAAAGCAGTAGTTCTAGGTTTGTTGTTTTATGAGGAAGGAGGGTATCATTAGAACAGTCGATGTGCTTTCTGCCGACATTTTGTACAGATTTTCACGCTTGTCTTTTTACTGCTGCAAACACCATAAAGGATATAAGATAAGAGTTGGATTTTTTTTATGTGTTCATTATGAACTTAGAATACAATTTCACTAGCTATTTTAGGTGAACAGTCAATGTATTTGATTTAAAAGCTGAATTACTCGGTGGTACTTATAAGTACCGTCAGTACACTGGCTGTTGGAAAAAAACTTCTTGTTTACTTTTTGTCTATGGAGTTATCCACCGTTTCATCTGCTTTAACCCTAGATCTACCGGGAATTTTATTCAAGTTTTAATAAAACGTTCTACACCAGAATTTTTATTTAAAACTATATAACTTATTTATTTGCCTTATTTTTGTCTGGTTTATATACTTAGTTTATTTTAAAGAAATTTCTGGTTTGAATGAATATTCTGTATGTACCTGTCGGGTCCAATGGACCCGTCTGGTAGACGGAGGGTTAAAATGTAATTACTAAAATGCAGTGTAGTAATAATTTTCCTTGTATATCTTTCCTCTTTTATTATTTTTTTTTTTTTAGGAAATCGAAAAACTTGTGGCACCGGCTCTATTTTGGTATGCTAGAAATGGCATATGTAAATTCATATATTGCATACCTGGACATGCGAGAGAACATATTGTCCCTGGAATATAGACGTCGCATAACTAAAAGACTGCTAACAATATCGAAATCTAAAACAAAATAGTTTTTTAACCCTATCATTTTCAATGCTAAAATGTTGAAATAAATGATTGGCACCGGAATTCGCCAAAATATTTATTTGTAAGTAAGAAAAAGGCTATATTCCACGTACTTATTAAATCGAAAGTATTTTACCACGATTCTGGTGCTTATGAAATGCCCCATCAGTTTTCTGTTACGGTACTGTAGTCATAGTGTACAGACGGTGTCTTAACACTAGAACGCCCGGAAGGAGTCGGGTCGACTCCGACCAAATGAGTAAATGTGAATTTGAGCCAGAAACTTTTTCATAAAATAAGTTACGTGTTCACCGCGCTGGCATATGTTAAATAATTCAGTTAAATAATTTTGAATAAAAATTCTGGAGTGGAATATTTTTATGAAGTTTGGGTAAAATTTCAGGGCGTTCTAGTGTTGAAGTACCACTTTAATTAATTACCTGTAAGGAGTTCAATTTATCATCGGTGAGTATTTTATTATGTTTATCCTTTAATTACCATGATAATAACTGAAAAAAATTGTAGTAGATAACGGGTTAAAGCAGGCATGCCACTTTCCCATTCCTTTTTTCTAGGAGACTAGACAGCCAGGCTCCAAAGATCGACTAGTATTTGGAAACGTCTACATACAAAAACGATCTTCTTTTACACGGTCATTCCACAGAATTTTCTTATTACACTTTTTCATTGCCATTCTTTATTTACTTTATATCAAAATCATGCATTTACGGTTTAAAAAGATAATTTATGTTAGGGTGGCTCTCAATTTTCTTTTATTTATTTATTTATTTGCAAGTTTTCTGGTTTTATTTGATTAAAAATTATACTAATGTTGTCAGCTATGCTTTTAACATTTACGAATGATTTATTCAAATATAAAAGTCAATCGTTATGCCCATCACTATTAGAAGCCCTGTGTAGCTATGAAGCTGGAAGTTATGTTCTTAAGGAAATTTAGAAAGGTCTTACCTCTCGATATAATGTCTGTAATTGATAAACATTCGTTTCTTGTTTGATCATGGCCATAGCTGCCAGTTTTTATGCTTTTTTCTTACCCCTACATATTAACATTATATTTTTCCTTATTTATTCACCGAAATTTTGATTCAGATAAAGAAAATATTACAATTAAACATCAGTGATAACAAAAAAGAGAAAATGTTGGCAGCCATGTTTGTACAAATACTGAATCTTGACACAAAACATTTTACTAAATATACGTTCGGTATAGAGGCCTTATTAGAGTTTATTAGAGCATTAGAGCGTTTATTTAAAGAAATGAAATGTAAATCACTATATTTTATTTTTATTGTTTAAGGTTTAACCCCTTAACGGTCGCATTAAATTATGGTTTAAAGATACAAATTGCTTATTGGCACCTCTTTTTTTAAAACGAAATTTTCACCTTATTTAACGACCGTTACAATGATACCATAATAAAGCCAATTACACTATTTTATAAAACTGGTGGGAATCAAACAAACTAAATAAAAGACACAGCCCGTGAATATCACGAGAGCAAGAATTAAGGGGTTAGTAGCATAGATGCCAACATATCATAATTATTCTGGAGTCTTATCGAAGACGAACATATTTTCAATCGGAATTTTTTTTAAACAAAAATTTCAAAACGAAATCTAAATTGTACCTTACTGGTAGTTGACACATTTCTTTATATATATTTTCCGGTTAAAACATGTTTGTCTTGGATCAGACTCCGAAATATTTTACAGATGTTGATATCTATCGTTAATAGACATAAAATGCTTTTAGAAGGATTTATTAGAATACGGAATACACAAGTTTTAAATACTATGCCCTTATACTAACCCCTTTAAGGTCGTTGAGATATAAGGTGTTTCACCAAATGGTAATACCTAAATGCAGAGCTGCCAAGTCTCCGGCTTTTTGTATACCAGTATTCTGATACAGAAAATGTCCTTTTATTTAATTGGAACTTTTGGCCGATTTCAAAGAATATCATTTTCTGTAAGATAATAGTGGTGTGCAAAAAGCTGGAGACTGGCCACTCTGCTAAATGCCACATTGACAGCAGAATTTTCTTATAAAATTTTGCTTTTATGAAATACGTGAAAAAATTATTTTAATTGCTCTCAAATAAATTTGTTTTTAAACCGTGGTATGAGTGAATCCTTCCAACATTTTCGCAACAGAAGTATTTTGCAGCCGAAAGGGTGAGTACCTGGAAGGACGGTGGGATATAACATATCACACTTAATTTTTATTCCAAAATGTGACATTCACACCAAAATAATTTTGCTTTTATATTACCTGATGAAAAGCTTTTACTTGTTTCAAAATAAATTTGTTTGTAATTGCTGGTGTCAATCAATCATTTAAACATTTTAGCAACAGAAGTTCTTTGCCCCTGAAAATATTAATATCATAAAAATCCCTAAAATCAATATTTTATTTTAAAAAAAAATATGCCAATAAATTATTCCAGAACAGTGTTACTGCACCTGGTGGATTTTTATTTATAAATGTCGAATTCACACCAGAAAATTTTGAATAGAATTTTTTATTATTATTATTTATGGAATATCTATCATCTTATAATACAAAAATAACTATTAAAACTTACTGGTGATAATTCGAAATGATGAAATAAAAAGTCAGCTCCGAAAGAGACATTCTGTATAAAATATCCTCTGCAGTAAAAACTCAGTTTTATCTTTAAATATTTCGCCAAAACGGTTTTATACCCTAGCTTAGAAATCAAAATTGACAAATATTTTTGAAAAAAAAATTAAATTGATATTACATGAGCTTCTTTAAATTTATCATATGAGTTTTTTAAAATAAAATATGACGGAATTTTAAATTATTTAGGCCTCCCACTTGGTCCTTTTTTTAATACCGCTTTTTTTTCAAAGAAAATCATATTTGTAGTGTCTCACAAGTTTTGATGAAGTCTACTCTGGAAGTGATTTCTGTGGCCAACGTTGCAAAAACATATGATGAAATATTTACTTTAAAAATACTGGTATTTCAAAAACAGTCGAGAGGGATACCTCCTTGTTTTCTCCTTGTTAAACCGAGTAACGTATGGTGAAAGAAATTTATAATTTTAACGAAAAAAATAATAACTCAATTTTGTTTCAAAGTAATGTAAAAACGGGAAAATGTATACTTATATAAGTCTAGATTTAAAAACTTTTGACTTCTTGACTACAATATATCATCGAGTGCCTAGTATAAAGGTTATATTTATTTTTAATTTTAATTTATTATCTATGGTATTAAAAAAAAGCATTTTAAAATTAGATACTGAACGCAAGTTATTCATGTTTTACGCATAACTTAAAAGAAAAGTCGGTATATTTGACAGATTTTATGATAGTAAAATCGACGAGATTATGTGATTTTTTTTATTTTGCGTATTCTCATGACTGTAATTTATTTCACAGGCATTTATAATAGGATAGATATTGTTTTAATGTATATGACACAATAGAACATTGATGGTTTTTATTTGTATTAAATTTAAAATTTCTTTGTGTAAAAATAATGTGAATAGTTTTTATATCTAATTACATGGTACTTTCTTATTACCTCGATTTTTTAATAAAATTTTAAGCGTTAATCAACGCTAAATATAACAACAATCAGTGAATTGGGGCGCAGTGTTGCCAGTGGGCTACTTTTTTTTATTCCGGTTTCTTGATTGACATCACTTTTTTCGAATGGTAAAATTCGCCTTATTTAATGACATATTAATTAAAACGAAAAAAAGGGAATTTTACCATTTCAGAAAAGTGGTGCCAATCAAGAAATCAGAATTTTAAAAATGTAGTCCATTGTTTTGGCGCTACCGAATGAAAATATTTCGTTTCGAAACAGAAAGTTTATCTTAAAATGATTGTAATATTATTCACGCACAAATTATCTATATATTTAAAACGCTAAGCGTTTTCTTTCGACAGTGAGAAAAAACTACTGCAGGGTCATTCCATGTGAATTCAACCAAATTTTTTATGGTTTGTAACCCGACCCCCAGGGATTTGGATGAAACTCGGTGTATATACTAATTCTATCATGATATGAATACATCAGAAAATTTTCCTTCCTAGACCTCATAGTTTGTGAGATATGGGGGGTCAAATTTTTGGATTTTTCTAAAACCGCACATTTCTGAATCTGTATTTTTAGACTGCAGTTCCATTTTCAAAAAATTGTTTCTCTGGATCTAAAATGCGAATCATCTTAAACATATCACAGTAAGTACATCAAAAGATGCAGATTTTAATAAAAAAAATATTTAAAAAAATAATTTTAAATATTTAGGGCCAAAAAATTAAACCAAAGTTGAAAGTTATGGTTATTTTTCCAAATTTTTGTGATTTTACGAAAAAGGCTCTACACGAAAAGGCAAATGAAATTTCCAATTTCTTTTTGTTGTAAATAAAAGTTTACACTTTGGGCTTTCTTGTTATGAAATAAAAATGATGTCTTTCTCATGACTTATGCAAAATTTTGCCCTGTTTTGGGAAACTGCACCAATCAAGGAAAAAAAAATCTCTGCCTAATTTTAGCTGAGGTTATTAACTAACTACTGTGGTTCCTATGACTTGTTGAATATATTATTCAATGTTTCTTTCTTCCTTTCTTTTGCAAAGTAAAATTTTGTTTTTGTTTTTGCTTTCTTCTGAGTAAAAGGGGGGAAAAAGGTCTATGACTACAGTCTATCCTCCCTCCATTAAATTTTGTGCAAAATCCTTATGTTTCCATTATTTATTCATTCATATATTTTCTTTTATTATTAGCATTTTTTTAAATTTAAACAATCCCTTAATTTTGTGTTTACAACATAACTGTAAACAAAAAATCTTTTGTTGATATCGAATAAGAAAATGCAATAATGACTTTTTACCCATCAAATTTTCAATATGTTTTTTTCTGTGTGTGTACGTGTGTTTGAATTAAAATATTTTATTTATATTTAACATCCTTTAAAAACTTCCCATCTTATTATCTTGGATAATTTTAATCATTTTAAATATGTTTTTATAGTTTAAATACCTAATATTTAACAAAGCCTAGTTCATTTCTACAGTATGAAACATATTTTTACACCTGCCTTGTATAAACAAATTCTGACAAAGGCAGGATAAAATTATTTAGTTAAGGCAGGTGTTTTCGAATCTGTTAATCAAATTACTATTAGTCTGCTGTTTCTCATAATAGAAGGGGGATCTGTTTTTCCTTGTGCTTCAAATGAAAATAATAGATGAATTTGAAGTAACTAATTATGCTACAGACCGTTATGACAACTTCTGAGAGAAAAGAGAATCTTGTCTATGCCAGAAATAAGAAAAATTAAAGCCACAGCTACAGGTCCAGAAACAATTGAACTAATTGAAAAGTTTTATAATTGTAATGAATATTGAAGAATTATGACTGGAAAAATAATGTAGTTAGCATTGCTAAGAATGTACTATGTACAAAAGCGATTGATATTATGTGTATCTATATGAGTTGTATTCTCTTTTTAAACAGGAATTTCCAAAAAACTTGAGAATTATAACTCTAGGTATTCAATCCAGTATTAGCAGCACTGTTCATTTAATTGAATTTGTGACAAGCTAAGTAACACATTTGTTATTCCACTCTTTTCTAACGAAAGCTAAATCTAATTTTCTAAAAGAAAGTAAAGCAAACTTTGGCCCTCAAAAAGCTATCGTTTTGTAGGATTTCAGCAAAAATTTTACTTTTCTTATTCAAGATGAGGCTTAAAGTTACTATTGGACCAAAAAGCTGCACTCTTGATCCAACTGTTATATTCACTCTATCTCTCAGTATTAGATTATCAGCAAGCAATATGCACATTTTATCTTATGCTATGCAACATAATTTCACTCGTATGTGTTTAACACAGAAGGAAGTGATATCATTTGTAAAAGAGATATTTCCTCATGTAAAGAAAGTCCTTGACTTTTGTGATGGGTGCTCTGGCAATATAAAATTTGCAAATTTTCATAGACCTTTACCAAAATGAAAAGAAATTCCCCTTAAGATATTTAAATTCTTTTCTGGGGGTGGGGGGAAGGAGGGGGGATAGCCACCGATTTAATGATTTAGATACTAAATCACGAAGATCTTCTAATATACCGATATTTTGCTGTGTTATTATGTTTGGAGTTACAGTAAGATAGGAAAATTGACATATATATTAGAAGGTTCTCAATGTTGCTTATTCATAATAAATATAAATTTTAAATTGCACAAAAAAAAAGAATGTTGCAAAATAAGTCTAAGTGGTACTGCAAATGTACGTCATTTATTTCTATATTTATATTTAGCTCAGTTATATTTTTGAATTTCAAACTTTTAAATATAATGCTTATTCTGATATTTTAGCTTTAAAAATTTGCATATAATTTAACAAATTATTTATTTGTTACATAAAAAAATACAACAATCTAAATCTTTAAATTATTTATAAGAAATTTTATTTAATGTATTAGATTTAATTAATGATTATTTCAATTTTAATAAAAATGAAGTTTTTCTCCTAGCTTTTGTAAACATTTTGCCCTGTTTTGGGAAATTGCACCATTCAAGAAAAAAAATATATCTCTAATATGTCTAATTTAAACTGTGGTACCTAAATAATTACTGTGGTTCCTATGACTTGTTGAATTTATTTACTATAAGTGCTTCTTTTATTTTATTTACAAAATAAAGTTTTTGCTTTCTTTTTTCTGAGTAAAATGAGAAAAAAATCTATAATTGCAGTATCTACACCCCCTCCATTAAATATTGTACATATTCTTTACATACTACCTTTGTGAAAGTATTTACAGAAATGCTATACCACTGAATCTAATGATAGATGTACATTTATGTGACAAACATATGCGATAAGATTGAGAACAACACAATTTCAGATAATGTGTGATATGTACCAATAAGATACAAATTTTCTACTGTTATAAAAATAAATAAATAGATCTGATTTTAAGGATTCATTTTAGGAAAAAAATCAAAATGATTAATAAATTTATATTTAAAATGTGCAGCAATTATTTAGGTACCATAAGCAAAGTTAATGATATTTATCTCTTGATAGGTTCAGCATCCCAAAATAAGTCAAAAATTTTGCATAAGCCATGAGAAAGACATCATTTTTATTTCATAAATAGAAAGCCCAACGTGTGAACTTTTATTTAAAACAAAAAGAAATTGGAAATTTCATTTGCCTTTTTGTGTAGAGCCTTTTTCGTAAAGTCACAAAAATTGGGAAAAATAACCATAACTTTCAACTTTGGTTTAATTTTTTGGCCCTAAATATTTAAAATTAATTTTTTTAATATATTTTTATTAAAATATGCGTCTTTTGATGTACTTACGATGATATTTTTAAGATGATTTGCATTTTAGATCCAGAGAAACAATTTTTTGAAAATGGAAATGCAGTCTAAAAATACAGACTCAGAAATGTGCGATTTGAGAAAAATCCAAAAATCGGACCTCCCATATCTCAAAAACTATGACGTCTAGGAAGGAAAAATTTCTGATGTATTCATCTGATGATAGAATTAGAATATACACCGAGTTTCATCCAAATCCCTGGGGGTCGGGTTACAAGGTCTGGTTGAATTGACATGGAATGACTCTGCATCAAATTACACCAATCTTTTTTTAAATGAAAGCTATTTGGCCACAGATTTGTTATCGTACATTCGTTTGTTGAAATATTTCATTAATTAGCCGTAATTTTAAATTAAAATTCTGCAGTTACGCATGCGCAGTATATAAGTACAAGTGTGCCTTTGGAGTGACGCACTGCACATGCGCAATGATGCTCGCTCAGTTGAATTATCGCACAGTTTTGCCAGTGGGCTACTATTTGTTAATTCAAACTTCTTGATTCCCACCACTTTTTTGAAACGGTAAAATTACATTTGTTTTCAACTTAATTAATATGTCCTTAAATAAGGCGCGTTTTAACTTTTCAAAAAAGTGGTGCTAATCAAGAATCTGAATTTTTTTAAAAAAAGTAGCCCATCTGGCAACACTGCTATTGCATCACAAGTAGAAGTTGTTTTAAGTTCGTCTGCTATTCGATCTTACTGTAAACTAGCTTTTCTTTCTTTCACAAAATTAATATTATTTTCCTCTTTCAGCATTATTAACAATTCAAATTTACTGTGTCGATATTAAGAGTTAGATACGTTTTATTTCACTGTAAGATCAAATCTCAAATTCGAGACAATTGCGTATATGTCAACTGTTTTTCGAACCTCTTCAATTTAGAAGAAAAGACAATGAGTTCCCGCTAGCGTAGTGGGTAAACGCAACAGTCTAAAGCTAAATAATTTTTGTAGCGGGCGCAGGTTCGAACCCAAGCCTGGAAAAATGTGTAATGTTTTTGTCGATAATCCATTTCTCTAATTACATATTTTATTAGGACGAGAAGTTTTAGGATTTTAATTTTATTATTAATAATATTTGAAAGCTTTATAGTTAAATACAATTTAACACACAACAATATTTGGAAAAAAAAATTATTTTATATTTAAAATATTTAAGGTAAAATAATTTGCATGTAATTATCAATTAAATAAATTCAGCTGATCTACAATTTTCGTTATATTTCATGACCATTATCAAGAATATAGTATATGTGTGTGTGTCAGAAAGAAAAGTTTGTCATTCTTTTCCGCAAAAAATAAAACTGAAAGAAAGAAAAATATTCGTATAAGAGCTATAAAAGAATACCTTGATATCCAGGTTTAATATTTAAAAAAATGTATAAAAATGTAAAATAAAATTCGCGTAATAAAAAAATATATTATAACCCGTTAGCTGCATCACGTTTCAAATTTAGGTTTTTAGAGAATGAGAGAGATAAAAATAAAATTCATGGCAGCTTTTAATCGTCGCGTTGTTTAAGATAAATAAATAAATAAATGAAAATAAATATTGTTATTAAAAAAAAAAGGACTTAGTAAGTAAAAATAAAATCTCTACCCGGCAGTTTTAGGTAAGCTTCTGATAAAAAGAAAGAATAATTTGTTGAAAATTATAAACTTAAATTTCTTTCACTTCATTGAATAGGTTAGACAGACAGCACCATCTATCGCCTTAAAGAAATAGGAATCACTTATGCAATATTGAAATTCGTCACGTAATTCGTTATTCAATAATTAATTTAAAAGCAACTAATTAAAAATTCAAGAATTTTTCTGATGAAACATTCAAGTTACTTACCGTCAAATCTTGACGGGCAATATCTAGTTTAAATAAAAATGTTAAACAGCCTTAACCCTTCCATTGCTAAAATGTTGAAATGGAGGAATGACACCGGAATTTACAAACAAATTATTTGCAAATAAGAAAAAAATTATATTTCACAAACATAATAAACAGAACTTTTTTTTTCACAAAAATTCTGGTGCCGTTTTGGCTTTTGGGAATTAAAATTAAGTGGTTTCATAAAGGTACCACCATAAAAAGTTTCATAAAGGTTAAATAAAATTTTTTCTGAGACATATATTTATAAAACTTGAGAAAATTTACATGTATTTTTAGTGTGAACTGCAGAAAAATGTTAGAAATTCGACGATTTAACACTTAAATGCTCATGGTATCATTTATGATACTGTCTCATGGTTCGTACGCCTCCTTGAATTTTGCAGACCAGAAAAATTTTCGGCACCGGTATTATCTTATAGAAAGTCTCTTCTTAACCCCTTGGGGGACGAGCGGCACGTATACGTGCCGCATGAGGCGCCCCGAAATCTTGTTTTTCCTCACCAGTAAAATTTTACTGTAAAATTTGCCTTATTTAATCACCGCATTTTCTTGATTCAAGGAGACACAAATTTCTGTTTTTAACAAACGGTGACAAAAGATTAAAAATTTCGTAAAAGGCTCCCGTCCCGAAGGGGTTAAAAGAAGGCAAAGTTTTGCGCGTTTAACTTAGATTTCTTTTTCTTAAAAAGGTACTGGTAGTTCTCCTGGAGAAATAACGGTATCCGTACGAACCATGTGTCAGTGTTCCCAAATCAATAGATTGTTTTATTCACATATTCCGTATTATCGCATTAGATATTTAAAATGGAAATTTTTTGATTTATTTAACAACAGGCATTTCGGTGGTAAAACAACCGAAATTTACTCATTAGATTTTTTTGTACGAATTCCTATTACCAGTATTCCGCAATGTCAAGAGCGCATTCCACACTGGGAACTTACGCATTATGGGTTTTAATTAAAATTCTATGATTGGAATTATAAATGAAAATTTTATAATCTGAAAACTGGTGCAGAATTTATTGTAATTTCTAGAGAGCGTGCGTACTTTGTAACTACCTTAATTTCCAGCGTATACAGTGCGTCTCATAAATATAAAGACACAGATGTTTCTGAAATTACACTTTATTAATTCATTTATAAGAAATTAAATTTTATACCTCATATTAAGAACAATGAAATGAATCTGTTATAGGGGTTTAAATTTAAATAAAATAATTTCGACTTGAATAATAAAAAAATAAAAAAAATTCGCTGTCTCATAAATATAAAAACAAATTCGAAACAGCTTCATATGCAAGTTTTTTCGAATGCGCGTACAAAAATAATGCGCACTCTCAGAAATACATTTTAAGCCGCCCGAGCAAAGTTGCTAAACGAGCAAAGTTGTTTGGTTTGTTTCAATTACAAAAATGCATTGAAATTTTTAAAGATGAGATTTCCAGAAAACGTGGATTTACAGGTAATGTCTTAACAGTTTCACAGATACGTAAAAAAAAAAAAAAAAAAAAAAAAAAAAAAAAAAAAAAAAATGGGAGAAGCAGAGCTGCACTTTATAATATTTTATCAAAAACTTAAATTTTATATTCGAGAAAATGATGTGGCAGAGCGAGAAAGACTCGATCGCAATATCATGCGACTTGTTTCGTCGCAAAAAAATGTTACTCCGATAAGTTTCTCAATGAGTTTATGGCAGTGTTGCCTGTGGACTACTTTTTAAAAATTCAGATTTCTTGATTGGCACCAATTTTTTGAAACGGTAAACATTCACTTTGTTTTGCCTTAAATAATGTCATTAAATAAGGAACGTTTTACCATTTCAAAAAAGTGGTGCCAATCAAGACTCTGGTTTTTAAAAAAGTAGCCCATCTGGCAACACTGGTTTATGGTGTGGTCTCAAAGGGCACACAGTACATCGTCGTATAAAACAAAGTGAAAATATTGTGTGCCGGGATATATGCAGATTTCCTTTACTGAAAATAGAACACAAAGAACAGAGGATACTCTGGGCTAAAGATCATATGCATTAGAAGGACGAATGGATACTAGACATTTTTTCACAGGAAAAGAGATTTATCTTGGATGGTCCAGATGGTTGGAATTCCTACTCGCACGATTTAAGATGTGAACGTCGAACCCTCTTCAGGACGCAGGAAGGGGAATGTTTTGTTATGGTTTAGGGTGCCTTCTCTTTTAATGGAACTACATATATTTCTTTTCTGGAAGGTAAAGCGACATATAAAGAGTATATAGAACTGCTTGATAGTCACTTGTTGCCAATTGCTTAAACTGTTGGTGGTCGGAATTATTTGTACCAAGAGGATAATGCACCGATTTACAGATCAAGACTCTCAGAAAAATGGTTTGCTGATAACAATGTTCATGTCATGGTGTGGCCCGCACGTAGCCCTGGTTTAAATCCAGTTGAGTCTCTTTGCGGCGTTCTCGTTCGGAGTGTATATGCATCTGGAAGGCAATTTTCAAACGTCTTTGAGTTCAAAAAAGAAATCGAACGAAGTTAGTTTGATATAAAGCCAAAATACTTACACAACTTAATAAACCGCATTCCAGCTAGAATATTTGCTGTCATTAATAAGAATGGATCTTTTATTGGACGGTAATTCAAGAGTATGTAAAAAATATTTATATATATGAGACAGCAAATTTGATTACTTTTATCAATTTTTGAGTTGAAATTATTTAATTCTAATTTAATTTACTGTAAAATGTTTTTTAGTACATGCTTATATTCATAAACATAATTTTGAATACTGAATTATTAAAATATTATTTCGAAAATATCAGTGTCTTTATAATTCATGAGACGCACTGTACGCCGCAGTTCAGATAACCAGAATTTGGTTTAAATAAAATGTGTCTTGCTTTTGCTTAGCATTTATTTGACTTCATTTTTTAAATAAAATTTCTGGTATGAAAAATAGTTAACTAAGCCGGGACATATACACGGGAAATTACTGTAATGATATCTTTTTTTCAAAGAAGTCGAGAATATGTATATCACAGGGTACATTGTAACATAATTAACACTAATATAACACAGCAATTATAATTGTCCCTAGATTATCCAAAAAGAAAATATTTATAAAACGCTCACTAAATATTTAATTTAGACATCTACTAATAAAAAGAAAAATTACCGTAATTTTCGCCGTATAATCCGCGGATCAAACGATCATTTTTGGACCCAAAAGTTTTATTTATAAAATGACTTTTCTTAAATCGCGGTAAATATTTAACTTCAATTATAAAATAAAAATACTTGGCCCAAACATGATTGTTTTTTCCGCGGATTATACGACGGAAATTACGGCAAATTCACAATAACAAAACTTTTAAAGAATTTCTTTAAAGTCATTAATATTTAATTAACATATAATTATTTTTCTTATTTGAATGAATATGTCATTTGACTCTCTTTATATTTAAAAGTTTGAATAAGAACAAAAGTTAAGAAAAGCACTCGATGCTAATTTTACCTGCCATAAGATATTGAATTCCTTAAGGCTATTCGAAACATTTAAGAGTATATAATGGACAATTTTAAATTAAGATGTTCTGAAGCATCTCAACTTTAAAGCATTTATGTTAATTTTAGTAGAAAGTGGAGTCATTGCATACTTTGTTTGATGAGAAACTACTGAAAATCAATTTATTAGCCTCCGGTACAAATGCATAGAACTTAAATTTATCTATAAAAATCAACTTTATCTATCTAGTGTCCTTTAAAAGGCTGTCAAGGCGTTGAATGAATGAAATATTTTAATGCGTGTTGATGAGGTTGTATCTGTTAAATGTTATTCTATACCCAAACCAACCTTTCAAAGTTAGGACTTGGTTGCAAGTTTGGCCTGATTTTTAATTCATTATTTCCGAATTCATACATGAAATACCGAATAGTCCTTTTAAATTTTAAGATTTATTTAAAGGAAGGCAGTTAATTGTTTACGTAAATTAAAACTTTGGCTTGGGAGTTTCTGATATAAACTGGGAGTTTCTGGATAAAAAACGAAGCGAAACAGAAAACCTGGTTTAAAAGTGTTTTATTATTCAGACTGCTTGTTTAATACCATCTTTTTGAAATAATAATATTCACTTTATTTCGTCTGACACTAAAGAAGTCGAATAATTGTACTAGTAAAAATGGTATCAATCAAGCAATCTAAATTTATTAAAACGTCCAACTACCAACACTACAACGAACAAATTGATTTTATTTACTGTATGCAGGGCTGCCACAGGCGACTATTTTTTTTTTTTTATTATTCTATTTCGTACCACTTTTTCAAAACAAAATTATTCTACATAGGCTTTAACAACATTTGCAAGAGAAATATATTACAAAATGTATATATTTTTTAAAGTGGTGCGAATAGAATATAAAAGTAATTTCCTGTGACAGCCCTGCATATATATAGTTTCCAAGTTTATATCGTTTTACTACTTTATTTTCACATAGAATCATTCTATTTTACAGAATCACAGCTATCTGATCTTAAATAAAGCGAATTTGTCAAAATTAGTAGTTGTAAATAATCCGAACCAGGGTTGCTAGTTCGGCCTCCATTTTTAATAAAAAATTCCGAGTTCATACCAAAAATTAAGAACGACAGTTTTTGCTTTGTTTTATAACAGACATTTCGTGACTGCTTACGGTAGATATTCTTCTTTTGTTAATTCCGGTATGAAATTGAAATTTATGAATAAAAAATAAGGCCAAACTGGCAAACCCTGATGCGTACACTTTGCAACTACGCATACACTACAAAATGAGGCTATATGGCATGGGTGTCAAAATGTGGCCCGCCGGATACCACTAAAATTTTACAGAAATAACTGTTTCATCGAATCTCCTCGATTCAAGAATTCAACTATTTCTTTAGAAAATTTGTGGTATCAGGCGGACCACAGTTTGACAGCTCTGGGCTAAGACAGCTTTAAATAATATTGCAAGGTGGCGTTAAAGATGCTCACAAATATTCTTTGCCTTACTTGATAGGAAAATTTCCAGCGATTAACCCTCCATTACTCGCGCGGGGGTGTTCTGTACACCCCACGAGTAAAAACATGCACACAAGTACGGAACTACTTTAGCTCAAGGTCAAATAATTTTAATAACTGCACACCCCTAGATGCCACCCGTATTGACAACAGATGTTTATTCTACTGTTTTTTCCGAAGAAATGTGGGTGTGAAATTTTTTATTTGGGGTGCTGAGAACGCACCGCGAGTAATCATGGAATATTTTTTGATTGAAAAAGAAATTAAGGTAGGCTGTATTGCACAGTTATTTTATTTTTGTAATAGAAATAATTAATTTTATGAATACTTTTTAAACTGAAATTTAGAGGCTTATACGTCTATTTGTTTGCCTTTTTTTCTAGGATATGTCGAAATCTCCACGGGAAATGGTGCAGCAGTATTTGCGGATTTGTTTGGTTTCAGTTTCATAAAATTCTAAAGATGATGAGGCAGCAAGTACGGATGATAATTCATTGAATGATGACGAACAGTTTGAGGAAAGTTCTGATCACATATCGGAATCAGAAAAAAAAGATGATGAAATATTGGAACAAGATTCTGATACCGAATTCAGTCTGACTCTCCATATTACATAGGAAGGGATAAAATCACGAAATAAAAAAGTAAATAAACAATAAAAAATGTACAAATTCCATATGTACTCGTTCTTTGAGCAAATAATCTCATACGTCAGTATTTGTAGAGTCCAAGCAATGTGACTAATAAATATAAATCATTTCATATAATTTTAGCTATAATGTAGTAAACGTTTTTTATATTATTTTTATAAAATTATTTGTTTCCTGTTTTTCTGAATTGAATTTATTTAGAATTAGCTAAAGTAAGTTACTTTAATTACGAATAAATTACAAAATTATGATAAAGCATCATAACTTAAAAATTGTGATAAAATTTTTCGGGTGTCTGCAATACCCCCCCCCCCCCACACACACACACACACACATGATTGTGTGTCAAAAGTAGGCACAATGGATGGAGGGTAAAAGAAGTCAAAAATTACCTCAATTAGTAGTAGTTGAATCATCTGGACTCCCACCCTCGCTAATGCGCTAGTGTTAACTGATATTCAACCTCTCATCTACTACCATAAACTACCGTAATTTTGCGCGTATCCGCCGCACCTTAGGTAACTCGATTTCCTACCAGAATTATTTTAAATAAAATGTGACTAACTTCTGCTTAGCACTTATTTGACTTCTTTTTGTCTATAAAATTTCCGGTTTGCAAAATACTTAACACCTTTAGGGGCGATGAAATACATTATATGCCCCCTAATTTTAATCAAGATTCGCAGCAGAAACATTTCAATAAATTTTACTTTTATAACTTTGGCTGAAATGTGTTGTAAAATTGACTTTCCCTATTTTGAAGAAAAGTTTATCTAAAATTCTGGTGTGAACTCAACATTACAGAAACACAGTTGCTTGCCCCTGAAACGGTTAACTATGCCGCGGCTGATACGCGGAAAATTACGGTAAATATAGCAGATTTTTTCATTAAATATATGTTTCTTTATCAGCCCTACAAATGACTCTACGTTCTTCCGAAAATTTTAGACCTGTTCAGCTATGTCGAGAAGCTGCAAATACAAATGTTAGTAATAAGACAGTGGCGAATTCAAAATCACGCATACTATAGGCGTATAGCAGAGAAAATAACCTGCGAGTCAGATGGCCAGCTGCACCACTATTGGTAACTAATTTTATTTTTCTTATTTAATTTTAGAATAGATTTCATTAAATATCGAAGAATATTTTTAAAGCAGTGGAAAGATTCGACCTTAGGCCATGCGGAATGATCGTCAATGGGTTCCATAAACGGCATTTTGTGACTCCTGCTATAGTGACATACAGGTACTTATTCTTTGAATCCAAACTTTCCGAATAGTAATAGGCTTAGATGCCGGATATTCCCAGATGGCCGCCATCTTGGATGTTTTGAGATTTCTTGGAGATTTTATGTTGGCGATCTTTATCGATGTGTGGAACCCCATGTGAAGTGTGCGTTTTGGCGTTACGTGCTCTGGCAACCCCGTTTTTCATTCGAGATTGTGTTGCGAGTACGCGAGAAGGCCGTTTTTGCGTGTGATATCATGTTGTATGTTTCTGTCAATTATTTTTATTTTAAATTTATTGGATGTATTTGATTGAATATGGGTTCTGTAGTCCGTTTAAATGCTCTTGCTGGGGTAATTAAGAAATATGAGGAAATTTTGAAAAATAAAGGAGGTTTGTTTACAGTGCGTCAGTGCGTATTCATAAGCCTATTTTTGAAAATGACGGTGATGCTATCAGGTATTTCGTGCTTGAGCTTTCAAGAAAGCATATGTCTGTTAAAGTATGTTGATTATTCTATGTATATTTTGTTGCCTTACGAGTTTTGTACATTTTGAGATTGCTACACAGAGAGAAATGCTGAATTTTGTGATTGCTACACAGCGAGAACTGCTGAATCCAGCGATGTTTTTTTTTTTTTTTTTTTTTTTTTTTTTTTTGTTAATGAGCGCTTAGCGCTCATACGACGTTTAGTGATTGCCACTTTAACCCTCTCGCTGACAAGCCCGTGTTAATACGTTTACTAAGCTCCAGGTTTCACTGCAATACAAGCAATATTTAAAGTAATATAATTCTATTGATCTAATGTATTTTTAATACATTGAACAATGATTAATACTTCCAAGGATTGCATTAATATTCGTTATTAATTTTTTTTTATAAAATGTTCAAAGAATCAATTTTTTAAGCATTTAAAACAAAATGCAGAAAAAACAACATTACAATTTTGCCCTTTTCCAAGACAGTCGGAGGGATAACGAGTTTTGTTTATTATTTACATTTTATTTTCGTTAAACCTAACATGCGTATAAACCGGTGCTTGGCAATATTTACTATTTGGCGGAAAAGAGGTTTTCACGCCAAGGCAAATTCCAAGATGGCGGCCCCGGGAATTTATGACAGATGTTTCTAGTAATATTTTTCTAATTTAATAGCAGTATTTATATAGTAAATACTTAAAGATTATTATTAGGAAATTACGATACCTTATATTAAGAGCCTCTGCATCACCTGTAATAATTATTGAAGGATTCGTTTATAAGTATATTGGAGCTATAGATTCAAATCAAAATATATCATTAAGATGTTTTTCAAATGTTTTAAGGGGACATTGGAAAATTAAAACTTCAAAAATATCGAACAGGCAATACTTTCTAGGCATTTAAAAGAAACCACAAAAATAAATTCTTATATGAACGCAAGGTATGGGTAAAACTATATCAGGGATTTTTTTGTCTAGACAATGATTCAAATAATAACCTTTCGCTTGCCAGTTGTGTCCAATGGACCCGACAGCTTCATTTAAACTATTTATTTAGACCAGAAATTTCTTTAAAATATACAAATAATATAAACCACACAATAACATAGCTGCCAACATTTCCGCTTTTTCGTACCACAAAATTTAATAGAATACTTTGTTTAATTGGCAGATTACAGCGATTTAAAATGTAAAATTTACTACTCTCTATATCCCAAATTAGTTGCTAAATTTGATTACTTTTGTACTGATTAATGATACTCATGATTTTATGATTTTGTTTGAATATTTTTTAGCGATTTCAGGGTGCTATCTATCAATCAACAACATTTACTTTACATACGTCTCTCCTTAACCCTTTCAGGGGCAATGCTTTTCTACTCCGAATATGTTCAAATAATTAATTCACACCGCAATGTACGAACAAATTTATTTTCAAATAAGCAAAAGCTTTTTTTCATGCTTACTATGAGATCGAACTTTTACTAAAAAATTACTCGTGCCATTTGGAATTTGGGGCTTTAAAATTAGCCGTTTGCAGACTGCAAACGGCGCCCCGCAAGGGGTTAAAACAGTACTAAATTATAGTTTAAAAAATCTAAGTTTCGCACGCTCTTAATCCACGCCCCATTTTGTAAGGATTCCCCCACTAGTAGTCGTATAAAACTATCTTCTAGCTAATGAATAGTGAACTCTTAACACTAGAACGCCCGGAAATTCTACTCAAGTTTCATAAAAATATTTCACACCAGAATTTGCATTTAAAATTAACTGACTGATTTATGTAACGTAAATCTGCATTTCAGAAATTTAACTTATTTTGTGAAAGAATTTCTGGTTCGAATTGACATTTAATCATATGGTCGGAGTCGAATCGACTCCTTCCGGGCGATCTAGTGTTAACATTAGAACTGCCAAGACCGTCATTTTGACGGTTATCAAATTTTATGCTTAAAAATTTTAATTTATGTATTGCTCTATAATTTTATGAAACGACTTTTAATGAAATATGAGAATAGTTAAATATCTCTATTCAATTTCCACTCACCCACTTTAATTTCCATAATCAGTATGACCTATACCTATTTATACCAAGACCGATCAAAATGACGGCTTTGCCAGGGCTGCCACTGTCGGCTATTTTTTAATTCTACCTCGCACCGACTTTTCAAAACAAAAATCGTTGATACACCGTTTGATAACATTTGCAAGTGAGATATACTACAAAATTTATTTCCTTAAAATAGTGGTGCGAATAGTATAAAAAAAAATAGTCGTCTGTGCAGCCCTGCCCATGCAATTTCAAAGTTGATTGATCCAAAGTATTCGGCAGCCGTTATAACGGGATCTATTTTGCTCCGATTACGATTCAGTTTAGAACTGAACGGTCTGACTGGTAAATGTAATAAGGACGCAATCATTATCAGTTTTACTTCTAACGTGATAAAGTTCTTGGTGAAAAGTGCAATCTGTGCTAAGCGTAATCTATAAAATTCCAATCTCGGAAAATAGTATTGTAGGAAGGCTAAATGCTTTCATTTAGTCATGCACAGCTTGATTTCCGGCAGCCGATGTCACTCACTAATAGAGGAGCCCTACAATCCGTTTGAATACCAGAAGGCATAAGTTATACCAGAAGGTGTGGCTTATCAAATGTGCTATACTATAAATGCAAATAGAAAATGTTTTTTTTTTTGTTTTTTATTAATAATTAATGAATTATTATATTGAATGTTGTTTTTGTTAAATTATATTCTTTTATTTATATTAACTATGTCATAATTTACAATGAAAGCCATGATAAAAAATCCGTCAATTTGACGGGTGCGGTAAAACTAGGTATATATTTAACCCATTAACCGCCAAAACTATAACGTTAAAATTTTCAACTTTTTAGCGGAACGTCGTTTGCCACCTCATACTCTGAAAGATAATTTCCGCTTTATATGGTCTTAAAATTTATTACTTTAAGTAAAGTCAATTTTTAAATTGAAAAATAGTACTGGACATGTAAATAACTTAAATATGTTCATTTATTTTCACCGTTGCGTGAACGCAACACCAGCGGGTAATAGATTAACATCGGTAGTTCTAGTGTTAAGGAAGAAAATGATATTTATGGTATACTGGTGGTAGAGTCCTTACACAATGGGGCTTGGCTTAATAGCGTGCGAACCCTGTAAATTTGCTTTGTAAAAATAGACTCAAAATAAGTGCTACATTTGTGGAAAGTAAAAAATGAAAATGTAAATACCAAGTTGTGATAAATTTAATTGCAAATAAAAAAAATTAATTGATGTTTAAGGAATTTCTTGCGCATAATATAACTTCGGGACTACCTGCCAAGTTTGGCGGAAGAAGAGTTTGATGATGAAGTTTTTCCTTATTGCGATGGGTTACTTTGTACGAGTTGTCTCCGCCTGTCATCATAATGTTTTTTATACATGTTTGTAAAGTTAAAAGTACATTGTCAAGCTTTTCTACTTTTATATTTTCAAAAGTGACATCAACAGCATCAATTATGTTGTCAATATTCTTCGTGAGCATCTGACTGTATTGTGCAATGACTGTATTGTGTTAAAAAAAACCCGAAATCAAGTACATTTAAATCCGGACTATTTGGAGGTTGACATTGTAGTTGCAAATTCCATCCATATTTTAAACATTCTTTTGTGATACTGAAATCATGCAATGCCAAATTAGGCTTGGTATTGCCCTGTTGTATGTATATAGGACTCGATTTTTCACTACATATAAATATTTCACCTACAGCCGGCAAAACTTTTTCTATAATCATTTTTCGGGTTTCTTTTTTCTTAACAATTTCTACAACTTCTGCACAGCAGCTCCTTTTGCACGATTTTTTTAGCTTCTTCTTGCATTTATTTTCTGAATAATCAAAAGGCCATATTCCAATTTTTGAAATGATGGATGAATGAAGGATGAACTACGCTTCAACAATTTTCTCTCCTTGAGAATCCGGTGTGTGTGTAATGTTGATTTAGGTATACTAACACCACAACCGTTTTATTGGGAAATCTTTGATTTTGCTCAATACATGAGAAAAATCTATATTTTTTGTCCGCATTTACCAATTTTTTTGTGAATTTAAATTGTAAATTTCATTATCATTTATCTTTGACAGCTTTGCTTGCTTCCAGAAACGGGATATTGTACTATGGTGAACATTAAATTTAATCGCTGTAGCATTTATACCACCACGGCTTAGTTTGTTATTTTTCAAATATTGCTGTAAAAATTGCAATACAGCGTTATGCTCTTTATTATTTATTTCCTTCTTTAAGGCATATTCTAAATTATCTAAATTATTATTCATAATTACAATTATCGTCCCACTACTTCCCATTTAAGTTAACATTTCTTCTAACACCTGGTATACCGAGTTATATTCAATGTAGTATAATTTTACTTTTGTCGATCTAATAAACTGCTTCGGAAGTTATTTACGACTCCAACCACTTGAAATGTAGCAAGTAATTTGGGACAAAATTTTCGACCTACATGTAGCAACTAATTTGGGACGGAGGGAGTATAAAATTTTTGTCGTACACAAAATCGTATGATGTTGGCAGCCATGCAATAATACGTTAAATAAATAAGTTAAATAAATTTAAATAAAAGCTCTGTTGTAGAATATATTTATAAAACTTGAGAATTGCCCGGTAGTTCTAGGGTTAATCCTTTCAGGGGCGGTGGTAAGTTTATGAAACCGCTTAATTTTAATTCCCGAATGACACAATAGCACCAGGATTTTGGTATACATTTTTCCGTTTATTATGGATCTGAAAAATAGCTTTTTCTTATTTACAAATACAATTTTACGTCAACTCAGGTGTCAGTCATTCATTTTAACATTTTTTCAATGCAAGTACATTGTTCCTGAACGATATTAAAGAGAAAAAATGCTTTTCAGATCATTACCATAAACGTATTATAATCTGCATACACCCAGAGAAATTCCAAGGATTGATTTTATATTAGAAAATTTTCATTTAATATCTAAACAGTAGAATTCGTTATCAGCCTGTTGAATCGCAGGATTTGCAATAATTTTTTACATCAAATAAAGGTGAAAAATTCTATGAAAATTTGTTGTAGGCAACCAAATCGTCTTTCCCGTAATCCCGGGTTCTCTTTCATAGGCAAATCGAGTCGAAGAAATATGGAGATGTCGAAAAAAAACGTAAATTTTTCAAGCCGAAAATCTCACATGCTCTTTTAAAGCGATAGGAATGCAAAAATGTAAAAAAAATGTATGTTTACATTGTGGTTAAAAATGGTAAGAAAATATTTCCAAAATTCTTTTCACCGAGCTATATACACAATAAATTTTAGTTGAATTCTGGCAGATTTCAACAATTTTTGAAACATAATTAGCAGAACGATCGCCCTGTTAAATCAAGGTACAAAAATTGTGAAAAATATAAGTATGATAAAAAATCAAATGCGAAGATGCAAACATGAGTTCTTTTACAGTTTAATATACTGTATTAAACTTCATAGGCGTTGCATCAGGCAGAGAAGGAAAGAGACGAACCTGTCATTCAAATATTCAAATCCCTGCAACTTTCGCCGCATTTTTAGAATATAAGTTTTTACTCTTTTTGAAACAAAAATTCTTAGTGTATAAATATAGATAATATTAATAGCAAAAAGTGGCGAATAACGTGTGTTATCCCCATACTACATTCATAAAACATTTTTAATCAACTTCAGCATGTTAATTCGGCGAAACACAAAAGCGAAAATGTTAATGATCTTATGAAACGAAAAACGTACAAAAAATAATGCGATAATTAGAAAAATCTGATGGAAGAGTCCTTTAGTTTGATACCAAGCAGAACGTTCCAATTTAATTATCAACAAATAACTTAAAAATGAATTAAATATTTAAAAAGATACAATATGCTAGTTTCAATAACAACAATGTTTAATTTTGGATTAATTTCTACGCTCCTGGGTCTTAAGAAACGGTCACATCCCAGTCATTCACAAAACGTCCATTGTTTTTAAAAGCAGGCTTACCCCCAGATAGCATTTTTAATTTTCAGAAAATTTGCAGCAATCTTGCTTTGAAGAGCTACAAAGTTGCAGCAAGCTCAGCATGACAAGACTGAAAGTTCATAACAAGACTTCAGCAAGATAACACAAACATCGAAGTCACCACACTTTGAACTTGCAGCTAACTTGTCGTGAAAGTTAAATTCATGCTCTATAAAATTATTGCAAATTAACCCTTAATTCAGAGGTGGCAACTGTGGCACTATCGACACCACTACAATTTTATAGTAATTATTACCTTAACTAATCGTCGAATCTCTGCGATTGAATAAGTCGACTTTTTCAGTAAAATTTAAGTGGTATCCGGCCTGCCACAGTTGGCCATCCCTGCCTTAATTGCATGAATTATTCTTTTGGAATTGTGTTTTTTATAATTATATTAAGAATTAGACACCAGAAATCTCAAGATAGAATTTTAACTTTATTTAGTAGCATATTTTTGTAATTTTTAGAGGATTAATATTTCCATATAAATATAGTGGTTATAAGAACTTAATTTATGTATTAAAGATTAAATAAAAATGTGATGGAAATTTACATCACTATACAATTAAGGGTTAACGGTAAACAAGTAATTAAAAAATACTGCAAAGTAGTAACCTTTCCACGCAATGTTGCTAGTGGGCTACTTTTTTTTTAAATTCAGATTTCTTGATTGGCACCACTTTTTTTGAAACGGTAAAATTTACTTCGTTTTTGCCTTTAATAACACGTCATTAAATAAGGCACATTTTATCATTTCAAAAACGTGATGCAAATCAAGAATCTGATTTAAAAAAAGTAGCCCATATGGCAACACTGTTTCCACGCCCTACTATCTGTTTACAATTGTTACACTACAACTTCAACTCCTTCGACGGGGTGCATAATGGAGTTATGAATAAAGAGGAGGAGACATGTAGTGTGCTGTCTACCAGTTGCGAGTGAAGTAACTGAGGAGGTTGTCACAAGATGGCGGCGGCTTTTTTAAAATAGGATCTTCAGTTTCTGATTACCACTAGTGCGAACATCCCACCAGTAAAATTGAATAGAAAATTTCGTCATATTTCTACGTCTTATTCATGAAAATTTTTCTCAAAAATGTCGTAAAAAGTTTTATTTGTTTTTACTGGTGTCAGTATGTCTTGTAAAACTGTCAGTTTGTTTCCCTGGTTGTCACAATATGGCGGAAACGCAGTACCTAACTATTGCCAAAGTAAACTCCTACCAGTAAAAATGAAAATCTGTTTCTACCATTATTTGTGACTGAAATTTTGTAACATTAAGGCGTTTAAATAAGTTGAAAATTTCTATATAAATCTACTGGTGTAAGTTTCCACCGACAGTAAACAACGCCTACGATAGCGGTTACAGTTGATGCTTCACTATTTTAAGGATGTATCAGTTCCTCTTTATTAATAGTTCCATGGGGCGCATACGCCCGATTTGGTCTATTGGTCCTGACTTGGTCTATATATCATGAATGTTCATGCATCGTTTTCATCTGCATACACAATTGAAGGTAACATTTGTGCTTTTCAATGCCAGCCTTTTTTGGTATTTGACAAGTATAGCGTTTAGAAAAGGCGGTACCAACAGAATAAAATTTCTGCAATTTCTGCGTATGCGCTGATTGTCTATTCTCTCAACAGAGGGATTATTTGCTTTCGTTACTTTCGTTAATTAAAGACAGTCTTGCCATCAGTTTCACATCAAACTACTCTTGCAAGTAGGGGATGGTAGACCTTGCGGGAAATTAGCTGCGAATTTCTGAATTCAAATTTGTCACGGCCAGATAATATCAGAAAAAATCAAACTTGCTGCTAATGTTCATGCTATCTGGGCCAGTTCTGGCAGTTGTAGTCATTTTTTTAATAAATTATATAGACCACTTTTTATAACATGTCCTGACAGATATTTTTAATCTCAGAATTTTTTGAAGTACGATGAATATAATTGTTAAGAAATAGAGGTTGATAATTAGAATAAAATATTTTTCCAATCTGGCAACCCATTTCAGCAGAGCATTTTTATAAAATCCTCATGAGACGTGTAACATAACTATTCTGTGAAAACATTTAACTATTGAATTAAACACATAATAGCTACAAAATGTTAATTTAATCAATTACATAATGGGAATATCATTTTTTTCTTAAAATGGAAATTATAGAAAACGATAGCTGAGTACGTAAAACTTTGTTACTTAAAACCAATAATGCTTAATAAAACAGAATAATGTTGAGCAAGAATGACAGCATTATAAAATGCACACAGTTGTTTCATTTATCCTTACAAATCATTCGATAATTTTTTCTATTTTGTATTAAGTGTGATAAGAATTAGGAATATCAATTTTAGAAATAATTTACATTAAATATTTTACAAAAAGTACAAAAATGTCATGCTTAAAAACACATAGAACTTTTAATAAATAGAAACTGACATACCCTAAAAATAATGAAACTTCAACTGCAACTGCTTTAGCAGTGGATGATTACCGCCGGCAGAAACATTAGTAAATTTAAATTAAAAATAGCTTCTTATTTAAATGGTTTATGCAAAATTTTAGTCGTAAATAATGAAAGAAAAATATATCCATTTTTACTGGTGGAAGTTTACTTTGGCGATAGTCAGGACCTGCTTTTCCGCCATTTCGTGGCAACCTTAGACAACCTCCTGTCAGTGTCAAAGAAAAAGATTTTAATGCCTGGGAAAATTGATACCAGAACAGTGACAATTGATACCAGACTATTTTTTTAATCTATGTCACACTTGTTTTTCAAAACAATAAAAAAAAACTTTTACAGAAGGTTCGGTAATATTTGGAAGCGAAATATACTACCAAATGTAATTTTTAAAGATACTGGTGCAAACACAATATAAAAATAGTCTCCCGTGGCAGCCTTGTAATAAAAAAATTACATATTTTCACATCTTTGAGAAAATATTCCAGCAAATAATGCGCTTAAAAAAAAAATTCTGTTGAAATTTACTTGTGGGAAAATTGCCCCTGCTGTAATCAGAAACTCGTTGTGATTTTTAAAAAACAGCAGCCATCTTGCGACAAAATCCTCAGTTGCTTCACTGGCAACTGGCAGGCAGTACACTATGTGTCCCCTGCTCTTTATTCATAACTCCATTAGAAAACATGGCAAAATTTGTGTCCAGACATTGGTCTTATATCGATTTCCAACATACATTCTGGAATTTATTAATATGTTTTGGAGAAAAAGTTGCCTTCAGAATGAATGTTGATAGATATCCTTCTCTACTATAGGCTAATTCCATGCGAACTTGTCATGTCTGTCACACAGCTGAAAATCGTTATGCTTGTTGGCCACCGTTATTTTCGAAAAGTTTGCTTCGCCTTATTCAATTGATGAGATATCTCCGATAAAATAAGTCTCATTTTTCCGATTTAAAATACTGGTAGCCAAAAATCATAGTGTGTGACAGACATGACAAGTTCGCATGGAATTAACCTATACTGAATACATCATAACGTTTGTCTGAAACTTAAATTGAAAAATAAATATGTATTTATAATAGCTGCCAACTCTTACGCTTTTTTGTATCACAAAAATTAAACTGAAATTTTTGCCTTATTTAACCGGCGGATTATGACAATTAAACCCTTGAATGACAGCGGTATATTATATACACCACATTATTTTAATTAAAAAATACTTCTTTTGCACCCGAATTTCGAAATTAAAATTTTGTTTTTTATGACGCTCGAGTAGGAAATCTTTATACTTACTTTGATATAAATTTGTTCGTAAATCCCGGTGTCACCCAATCATTTTAATATTTTAGCAACAGAAGTACTCTGCCCCTGAAAGGGTTTAAAAAGCTCGGCATTTATTTTTTTAGGCACTTAAATTACATATAAAACTGTCTCATCAGAGAATGTTAAAAAATTAGAGAATTTATGTTGGAAATTGATAAGACAAATTTATGGACAAAAATTTTACAATTTTTTTAATCATGACGTTTTTGTACTTTTTGAAAAATATTTTTTGTAGATTATTTCTAAATTGCATATTCCTTATCCTCGTCACTCTTAATACCGAATTTAAAAAAAATTATCAATACTTTGTAAGAATCAATTAAACAACTGTGTGCATTTCAAATTCTGTCATTCATACTCAATATTATTCTGTTTTGCTAAGCATTATTGGTTTTGACTAACAAAGTTTTACTTAGTCAGCTATCGTTTTTAATAATTTCTATTTTAAGCAAAGATTGATTTTGCAATTATGAAATTGATTACATTAACATTTTGTAGCTATTATAGATGTCATTAAATAATTAGATTTTTTTTCACATAATAATTAAATTAAACAAATAATGCTTATTTCATAAAAATGCACGACTGAAATGCGTTGTCATATTGAGAAAATTGCTTATTCTAATTATCAACCACTATTTCTTAAAAATTATATTCACCGCCTTTAATCAAAAAGTTTTGCCACTGAATAAAATTAACATGATGAGTTCTGAAAATTGGTATATGTTTGCAATAAAAAATGATTAACCCATTAAAGGCGGAATTCTTTTTTCCATTTAAAATACAAAAATTGCATTTCGCACCACTTTTTTGGAAAAAAACAAAAATGTTATTTTATTTTCAGAATTTCTGTCATTAAAGAAAATGAAAATTTTTGTTATAAATTACTGGTATTCAAAGAGCAAAAGGGTTGACAGTTATGCTGTGACCATATGGTAACGCTAGTCCTTAACACGTTCACGCCGGCGCCAATATTCATATTTTTCGCTGTGAGGCGGCACTCGAATGCATGTTTTGCTTCATCTGGCGGCACGGTATGCTCGCTTATTCAGACACTGTATGTAATGACACGCCCCTCTCATATTTATCGAATTAAACTCGAATATAACAAGCACAGTTGATTGTAAATGACTGAAAGTCGTAAGGAGTAAGCAAATTACTAAGAGACATGATTTTATTGACTACGAGTGTACAAATTTAATATAAAATGTCTTACAATCTAGAGAAATATGGACAGCATGATATAAATGAATTTTCTGTAAGGTAGAAGCCACGCCCTTAGTAAATGATATATTTTTAATGAAAACGAGAATTATCGTTTCCCGTGGTGAATGTATTAAGTTTATAATATTGAATAGTTTTTACTATTTAATTTTCGAATATTCAAGTGTGACCCGCATGTAGTGCACGCCGTCTATGGCATTGCCGAGTGTGACCCACCTGTAGTGCACGCCTTCTATTTAACAGTGGAGTGTGACCCACCGGTGATGCACGCCGCCTGATGCGACAGTCAAGCGTGACCCACCGGTGGTGCACGCCTGCGTGAACGTGTTAATGGGTTAAACTGGAAAGCCTTCTTTTTAAAAACACTGGACGTTTTGTGAATGGCTGGCACTGTTTCTGACACTTTCCCATGCATATTTACCCTCGGCCTACCAGATGGATCTAATATTGTTCTTAAAGTGTTGAAATTCAAAACTTTTAAATTAAATGTTTATATATATATATTACACTTTTTCATTATTTATTCTCCTTCATATAGGATAATCGATTTTATAGAGAGTCACTTTCATATATAGAAAAATTAGTTTTTATCTGTTGCAAGTATGACGTTCATGACAAACTCGTGACAAATAAAAAGTACATTAAAATAACAATTAAAGCCTATGCGCAGGAATATTAAAAAACAGAAAACCAATGTTTAAAAATGCACAAATACTGCGTGAAAAGCAGCAGTTTTCACGTAATATTTGTGCATTTTTAAACGTTGGTTTTTTGCTTTTTAAATAAAAATTATTTTTTAAACCCATTTCACCATTTTTGTATCAGCGCTCAGGCCTAGTATTCAACGGGTGGTGGTACATTTAATTAAATGCGTAAAAGTATCAGACACGCCCACACTCATCCGGGGAAGAATCCCTCCCATCGCCATTTATCGCCATTCTTGTATAAGAGCAATATGTTCTATGATTTTAAAAAAGAACTGCATACAAAAATTCTACAATTACGACTAAAAATATATGAGGAAGTAACATAGCGCCAGAGGATGTTGCATCTTTTACTAACAATATTCTTCTACAATAAATTTCGCCTTATTTAATCTTCGAAAATTCTGCGATTAAATTAGACGTAATTTAGTATATAAAAAGAGTGGTTCTAACAATTTTCAGCGCTCCCACGCGTCCGTGTTTTGAAAACCAGTAATTAAAAAAAAAAAAAAGAAATTCGCCGTAGGTTTCTGAAATAGTCCAAAGAAAATCGCTTTTCACGGTATGTTTCTACGAAATTTATAAAGAAGATTTTTCTTTAATTAAAAGTGGTGTTCAAGAAGCGATCCGAGTGGGAGACTTGAATGCTGTAGCTTCCACTGACGCTACGCTACCGATTTGAGGTATCTACAGTAAACTATGATTAAAAGGTCAATGCCTTGCAGAATTGTGATTTCTGTTACACTTCGATATCGAAGAGAACAATTGGTTTCAATGAATCTATTATTTCCCTATACTGTATGCTTTCATAAATAAACGCCATCGATAAAAACGTCTCTGAATCTTGAGTCCTTCTATGCATTTTTTCTACATAAAACGTTTATAATAAATTGATGTAAAACATTTGTGTTTATATTATACAATTGACAATTTTTTATTAGACTAATAGCAAATTTTATTTCGAATCTATATAATGTGAAATCATTATTAAAGCATGGAACTGGAACACCTGTCTAAACTCAAAATATTCAATGATGAAGATGAAGCTTCTAATTTCTTCAACAAAAATTTCATTTCATAAACTATATCTATAGAATATGCTAATAATTTTAAGGAGCATGTTTCACAAAGTGTATATTTATTATTCACTTAAAAATAATCCAAGTACATAGCTGCTATCATCTTACGCTTTTTTGTACCACAAACATTTTATAGTAAATTTTATCTTTTTAAATAGCCGTAATCTGCCGATACAATAAAGCGGAAGTGTTGACAGCTATGCAAGTACAGTACAGCACTGAATATTTAAAATTTTTATAAAATGTATTGGAAGTGATTTATCTACTAACGAACTTCTTTGAAATTGCGCACAAGATATCTCTAGAACTACTTATATTTATATTATTTTTAGACGTTATAAATTATATCTATGTCATAATCCTTAAATTAAATATATTTATATTTTCACTTACAAAAATATTATGCATAATTAAACTCCGAAAAAATAATATGATATACGTTCAACTTTTCATAAATAGATATATATATTGCTAAAATAGGCAGATGTTTAGGACCAGTCTTGAGGTATGTTCTATAAATTCTTGAAAATTCTATGTATAAATAACAATTTGTTCAAAAGAAGTCTTGCGCGCATTTTAAACCGAAACACATTTTTATCATTTTCAATTAACTTTTATAAAATATCCTTTTAACTACCGCCCTCTGAATACTAGGCCTGAGCGCTGAGAAAAAAATGGTGGCTGCCGAAGGCAGATTTTTTTTAATCCTTTCCAGCCCACTGTGCCCGGGTCGGGATACCTAATTTTAATTCCAAACTTACGAACGGCACCAAGAATATTTTAGTAAAATTTTGCTTTAACAATCAACATGTAAAGTAACATGTTTTTAATATCTAAAAAAGTCGTTTTAGAATTCCGGTGTCAGTCAATCATTTCATCATTAAAAAAAAAAAAAATTACCTGTGCCGGAAAGGGTTAACACATGTACAGTCCCCTAAATTTAGATCCCAGTGTTTTCTAAAAGATTTCTTTGTCTTTTACAGGGATGGCCAACAGTGGCACGCCGGATACCACTAAAATTTTACAGAAAAAGTCGGCTGCTTGAATTTCAGAGTTTCGATGATTGGGTAAAGCAATGATTACTATAAAAGTTTAGTGGTGTCGTGCGTGCCACAGTTGGCCACCCTTGGTCATGTTTAACCCCTTAATTCTCGCTCCCGTGATATTCACGGGCTAAGTCTTTTATTCAGAATTTTCGATTCCCACCAGTTTTATGAAATAGTGTAATTGGCTTTATTGTGGTATCATTTTACCTGTCATTAAATAAACTGAATGTTTCTTTTAAAAAAACTGGTGCATTTAAGCAATTAATTTTTTAAACCGCAATTTAATTCGAGCGTTATGGGGTTAATCTCAGAAAATTAAAGCGGAAAGAACTTAAAAAAATTATTGGTACCATAGATTCAAGGGACCATACACACGCTGAAAAAAATCCACCTTCGACGGCCGCCATTTTTGTGTCAGCGCTCAGGCCTAGTATTCAGGAGGTGGTGTTTTAACCCTTAGTGACGCATCAAATGATCAGAATCCTTAATTTTTCGTACCAGTAATTTTAACTGAAAATTTTGCCTTACTTAACCCTAGATCTACCGGGAATTTTATTCAAGTTTTAATAAAACGTTCTACACCAGAATTTTTATTTAAAACTATTTAACTTATTTATTTACCTTATTTTTGTCTGGTTTATATACTTAGTTTATTTTAAAGAAATTTCTGGTTTGAATGAATATTTTGTATGTACCTGTCGGGTCCAATGGACCCGTCTGGTAGACGGGGGGTTAAAGCACTTCTGTGGCCTAATAAATCAAAATAATTTCTTCTGAGAAAAACAGCAAAAATAGATTTAAAATTATGCAATTGACCCTCGTCGAGAAGAGGTTAATCATTGCATAAATTGGGGCCAGTTTTGCCTCCGTTTGCATTTATAAATGTCGAGTTCATACCAGAAGTAAAGAACAGGATTTTATATTTTATTTAATAAGTGACTTTTAGAGATCACACAAAGTAAAAATTTTTCTTTCGAAATTTACTGTATGAATTTGAATTTTCGAGTTAAAATTGGAAGACAAACTGGCAACACTGATTAGGATCCCAGCAGTGTTGCCGCATCTAGCTAATTTTTATTTAGGCATTCCTAATTCTCACTAGTAACTTTTAATAGTTATTTTTGCTTCAAAAGATGATAGATGTTCCATAAATAAAGTAAAAGAAAATTGCTATTCAAAATTTTCTGGCATTAACCTTCCGTCTACCAGACGGGTCCATTGGACCCGACATGTACATTCAAAATATTTATTCAAACCAGAAATTTCTTCAAAACAAACTAAATGTATAAATCAGACAATAATAAGTTAAATAAACAAATTAAATAGTTTTAAGTAAAAATTCTGGTGTAGAATGTTTTTATAAAACTTGAGTAAAATTTCCGGTAGTTCTAGGGTTAATTCAATATTTCTAAACATACAAATTCGCCAAATAATGCAACGCTGATCACCAGGTATGTTTCTAGTCGTAACTAGCGTAATTATAGTAAATTTTGTATGCGGTTTGCTTTAACCCCTTGAAGCATGGTGAGCTATATTATATCTTGCTTAATTTTAATCAAAAAATGCCATAATGGTACCGGAATTTTGTAATATATATGCTTATACATAGCTGCCAACTTGTACGGATTTTTCTCACCACTAACATTTCATAGCAAATATTATCAAAAACAATCCCCGACATATGACCTTTTTTTAATGATGAAACAATACAAAAATTTCTGTTAAATTTTTGTGGTAGCAAAAATCCGTACAAGTTGGCAGCTATGGCTTATATTATAATGTTCGTGAAGCAAAGCATGAAAAGCATTTGCTTATTTTCAGATAACTCTGTATGTAAATCCTGGTGTTACTCAATTATTCAAGCATTTTAGTGTAAGTACGTTGCCCTAAAAGATTTAAAATTCGCAGAAAATGCTGCATTTTCATACACATGTCCCTCGAAAAATCAAATTGTTTTGACGTTTAACCCCTTAACAGTCGCATTAAATTACTGTTTAAAAATTCAAATTACTTATTGGCAGCACTTTTTTAAACAAGAAATATTCACCTTATTTAATGACAGGTAAAATGATACCAGAATAAAGCCAATTAAACTATTTTATAAAACTGGTGGGAATCAAACAATCTGAATAAAAAACACATCCGCGAATATCACTGGAGCGAGAATTAAGGGGTTAAATGTTGTTTGCTTTTTAATAAATTCTATTTTTATATTGGTTTCTTCTTCAGAGTTTCCCCGAATTCTCATATATTTTAATATTCAGAATTATTTGTTATTGGTTGGCTAAAAAGTTTAAACTAATTTCTAACAAGGTTTCAATCTATTTTTGGTCAGACTTCCAGCAACGCATGCATACATTGCGCGATAGTAACAATGAAACAGTCGGAAATCGAAATCAATTTCCAAAAAAATACAAAGTAGCGCTAATTTCTTCAATTTCGCGTTATCTGTTAAGTTGTTGAAAGAAAGATCGAAGAGAAAATAAATCTAAAACCAATATTTAATTTTTGCCTATTTTCATACTTATGAGATAATTGAAAGCGATGACAAATTTTTGAATGTTTGTACATTTATCAGCAAAACGATTACCCGTAATTTAGCCTTTAAAGTTTATAATACACATAAATTAATTCAAGTCTATTGAAACATTGTACGCGAGTTAGTATATAGGAATGTAAATGGATTAAGGGCCGGCCTATATACAGGGAGGTTATAATTAAACTTAGTCTATATACGAAATTTCGTTGAATTCCGTTCACCCGTTTGCGCTGTAGGATGCTGTTTATTGGGGAAGTTTAATTACTGCTATCCTGTAAATAAGAATTTTAGTTTGCCCTCGCAGAGCTATTATCTCGCTACTTAAAAAAAAAAAAATACAGATTACTTGATTGTCACCACTTTGTTGAACTACAAATATTCGCCTTATTTAATCGCAGACTCAATAATGTAAAATAATGCGAATTTTATTATTTTTAAAAAGTGATGGCAATCAAGCAATCCCATTATTTTTAAATGCAAACTTACTTCCATGTCCTTTATAGTATCGGCATCCGAAAAGAGATTTATGGAACATCTTGGTTGCTGTTGCAATCCATATTTTTGAGACTTGAGTTTAAAAAAATTTCCCCCCTTTAATTTTATTTTTTACTCCGTTACTGTTATCCTAGTGATCAATTTTTTATTTACGTCAATATGATAGGAATCGCGAACGATAAGAAAGTTTGTTAAACGGCTACGAATTTAAAGCGTGTATGAGCATTACCCAAGATGAAAACTAAAAAAGCATTAGAGAATTCAGCTGAATAGTAAATGAAGATTATTTTAGCATCTATCATATAATGCGTATATGAGCGATTCGTGCATATGAAAACAAACTACAATCACAAGAAAAAATCACTTCAACGACTTGAGTGCTGTCGGAGTTTCCTCTTAGTCCACACAACTTTGAAGAAAATCATTTGCTATTTATATGATGCCACCACCGATAATGGTTACGTGATATCGGTCACGCTCTGAGAGGATTGTTTAAATGAAAACTAACTCGTTCAATTAACTAAATTAACAGTTTATTTGCACACTATTTACACTTAAAACTCGGATGTAGGTGATCCGGTTCAACGTTAAATTAAATGAAGTAAATGCTGGCTGTGTACTGTTAAAACTACGTTATATCTCTCTCAATCTACACTCGTTAAATTAGCGTTACCGGAGATTATTCTTAAACTCCCCACACATGTGCTCTAAGCTCGGCGAGATTCACACAACCCTACGCTCTATCTAAGAGCTATACACAGGAACAACCTACTACTTTGCGCTCTAGGCTCCAACTCCCCATATCCCAGCAGAAGCGACTGCCTCTCTAGCAACCCTCCGCTTTTTTTCTACGTAAAAATCGGGGTTTCCACCATGACCACATTCTTAGCTCATTCCCTCGTTCGGGGAATTCTTTTGTCTCCCCATTTCCAACACACATCTCAAAAGGTCTGGCAAACCCCTGTCCATCCATCTTTATCCCTCTATCCAAGATGTGCAACTCACCTGTTTGGATTCAGTTTCAGACAAGGAAAGAATGTTACTTTGAAATTTCCAGTACACAGACCATACAATATATAATATAGTAAGACAAAAATAATATAGAACCATAGTTCTAATAGCAGATCTGACACCCCCCATCTAATAGCAGATCTGACGCTCAGAATCTGACACCCCCCACCTTAGCGGAAAATATGCCATTTAGGGGCTAATTTTCCCCGAACATATAGTAATATCACAGAAGAGTTCAATAGTCTCTTTGCAGGTTTCTTCATCATTATTATTATTACATATATACTTCAAGGTGTCTGAACATTATCTACTGACATCTCTAATGAACCGTGTACTAATATTATTATTACAGAAAAACTACACATGCTAATACACTATTATAAACACAAGATTCAAATACAAATACACATACACAAAAAAAATTAAAACTTGGTGACACCCCTTTAAGGTTTGTCCACTATTTAGTCGCCGATGCCGATGGACTAGTGTCTGGCTGTTCTTCCTAGCTCTTCCTATGTAGCCTAGAAATTGCATCAGCATTAAAATGTTGCGTCCTGGACGATGAGAAATGCTCAGGTTCCAGCGTTGCAAGACCAGAGCCCATCTAGTGAGTTTGGGGAACCGTGGGGTTGTTACAGTGAGAACTTTTAATGGATTATGATCCGTTATGATCTCAATTTGAGATCAATATGTCCATTTTTCAAATTTCCGCAACCCGAAGAGAACACTCCAAGCCTCTTTCCCTATATTCGGACAAAGAATGCTGAGCCCCTCATAATTTCTGACTGGCAAAAGCTTTCGGCTTAAACTGCCCTTTTCATCTTTTTGAGTAAGACAACATCATACTGCCAGGCCTGAAGCATCGGCGCGGCGTGAAGCTGATATTCCAGGCCTACGGTAGGTGTAGACAAACGCGTCACGTTACATATCGCATCTTTAAGGGTATTAAATGCTTCTTCTGCACTTTCATCCCATGATACAGTACTTTTAACATTCCCTTTAGTTAGTTCAGTTAAAGGTATGGCAATTTCTGCATAATTTGGAATATAAGATCGGTAAAATCCCGTTAATCCGAAAACTGATCTAACTTCCTTTTTAGTTTTCGTTCTCTTTATGTCCCTTATTGCTCCTATTTTCTCCTCATCAGGCGCATGCGTTCCACCCCCAATTACATGACCTAAAAACTTAGTCAATTTCTCTCCAAATTTACATTTGTCCAGCCTAATCGTAAAATTTCTAGTTTTCAGTTCTTCTATGACAGCCCTAACATGCTCACAATGTTCTTCCCAAATGTCGAAGAAAATGATGACATCATTAATATATTCTTGTGCATACCTCCGATGAGCTTGAAGGACCTCATTCATATCTTTTTGGAAAGTAGCAGCTGCCCCTGATAAAACAAAAGACATAGTACGCCACTGATAAGTCCCATTATGAGTTGTAAAAGCTGTCAAAAGTTTACATTCCTCAGCCATTTTAATCTGCCAATAACCTCTCAATAAATCAATCGAAGATAAATATTTAGCTGCCCACGCACTATACATGATTTCTTGCGAATCTTTCATAGGAAAGATTAGGACCTGCATTACTGAATTTAAAGCTCTATAATCTATACCCAGCCTAACAGTTGCGTCTTTTTTCGCCACGCAAACATTTTGATGACTAATTTCTGCATTTGACATTTCGATTAGATTTAATTCTAATAACTCCTGAATCTGACTATCTACTTCCTCTTTGTAAGCAACAGGTACACTATATAACTTTGGCTTTTTCCTTGCCACACCCGGTTTCAAATCAATACGGTGCTCCCCTACTTCCGCTGGTCGCACAGGACCCATAAATACCTCTTTATATCCTTTATATCCTTGACTTGACTATTAGATAACCCTTTTATTTCGAAAATTTTGTGTCCCGTTTTACCCCTTGTTTCCGGTTTAAAATAGGAATTTCCCAAATTTCTCCAAATTCTTCATAACCTTCAAAAAGAATATTAACTATATTACACTTAGCAATAAATTCCCCTTTATTTTGATACGAATACTTTTTGCTACTATCTTGCAACTCAACTAAGGCTCTATCACTCACTTTCACTTTTCTAGATAATTGACATTCTAGACATGATTTACAGAATTTCAGAATTTTTTAGCTTCTTTAGCCATACCTTCCCAATAAAAAGATTGTCTATTCCCCTCTAAGGTTTTTTTTTTTTTTTTTTTTTTTTTTTTTTTTTTTTTTTTTGCCGCGTGATGCTCTTCCCCATTAGAAACATGCGCTGACTTTAAGATTCCTTCTCTTTTGACTTTAGGCACTACTAATTGAGCTATAGCTTCTCCTACAAATTTCTCTTCATGATGCAATAAGTCCTTTTCAATATAATAACCACGTTTATCAATTTTAGCTAATTCCCAAGCTCTCTTTAAATTTTTGTATTCCAATTGGGATTTCTTAAACATAGCTGAATTACTAACGATAACTTTATTATTTTCCTCTACTTCCGTTTTTTCTGCATTTTGACCTTGTAAATTTCCCGATCTCGTTTCTATTGCGTAAACATTACAATTATTGCTACTCATATCTTTCTTTTCACTCGAGTTATCAATACTAATTCTCGAACTTTCTAATTCCTTGTACTCAAGTAATGGCTCCTCGCGATTGACCCCTGACAACTCATTAATCACTTCGGGATGTAAAATTACCTGCTCATTAATATTATCGGTCACCGCGCAAAGTACTTCCTGATGAATTACATTAGTTTGTCCGAATTGCGGAATAGCTAATGGTAATTTAATCAACGGCGATTTAACTGCTTCACCAAATAATCCTTTTAAATAAATACTACTTGCTCCTTTTAATTTCTCTTCCGGTACCAAAGCATTGTGAATAACGCTAATTTCACATCCAGAATTAACAAATCCTTTCGCTTTTTGCTCATTTACACTAACTTCAATTTTCTCGAGTTTATTAATTTCTCACCTATAACATTTCTGTGTCCAGACTTTTCCAATATCCTCGCCACAATAGCTCCTTTAGGTAACTCTTTTTTTCATTTCACGACAATCTTATTTACACCTGCTTTCTGTTCTCGACATTCGCTATTATTATTATTTCCCTCATTACCCACTTTATTACAAAAATGTTGGTAATGACCTCTTATACCACATTTGAAGCATCTGGGGCTATATCTCTTAACCCCTTGGGGACGAGCGACATGTATACGTGCCGGAAATAGGCCTAAGGATCCTCGTTTATCCTCACCAGTAAAATTTTACTGTAAAATTTGCCTTATTTAATCCGAGCATTTTCCCGATTTGAATAGGCACAAACTTCTGTTTTTTAAAACCGGTAGCAAAGTAATAAACATTTCGTAAAAGGCTCCCGTCCCGAAGGGGTTAAACTCAGTTTTTCTATCTGAAAAAGAATTAAACTCATTATTCCCGTTTTGCCTCAAATTACAACTAAATTTACTATCCTCCCTCGGTCTCACTTTTTCATGGTTTACATACCTATCTTTACACTTAAAACGTTTATACGTAACCACATAAGACTTGTGTTTAGCGTCAAAATAATTGTCCCATTCTGTAGCAATTTTAGAAGTTTCTAACCATTTACTCTGCTGAGTTAACCCAATATATGATGCGGTTTCTTCATATAACGTGTTTAATAACTTATCAGTAATTATTAACTGATTGACCTTTTTTTATGAGTCTGCACCCCTAATCTTACAATCATTTTCCCATGTTGCTATTAAACGCGATTCAAATAATACATAAGATTCATTCTGGTTTCTCCTAGCCTTCTTAAAATTTTCCGAACATGCCTTCGGTGTCGGCTCATGTTCCCTTAGAACTAACTCCTTTAATTCCTCATAACTCTCAATTTGTTCCCTAGTGGTATAAATTAACAAATTATCCGCCTTATTTCCTAACATATTTAGTAGAATTTCGGCCTGCTGGTTTTCCGGTACATTTTTAGTTTTGAATGCCCTTTCTAAACTGTTGAAAAATAAATTCCATCCCTCAGTCCCTTCTGGTACTTTGATAGACAGAGTTTTAACACTTTTGATCAATTTTTGTATGTTACTTTCATTATTAGATTCCCTAGACCCATTAGAGTTATTTGTCGAACCTTGTATCCTTAGCCTCTCCATTTCTAA
The DNA here is from genome assembly GCA_963932465.1 of Maratus speciosus. Lineage (NCBI taxonomy): Eukaryota > Metazoa > Arthropoda > Arachnida > Araneae > Salticidae > Maratus > Maratus speciosus. Next base: position 453,100,564 of record OZ010796.1, read on the forward strand.
TTCATGTTCCATCCTCAATTTTTCAGCTCTCTCTTCTCTTTCGCGCTCTAATTTTTCTGGTTTTTCTAACTTTTCGCTCTCTAATTTTTTTGTCTTTCTTCTCGCGCTATTTTTTCCTGTTTTTCTAACTTTTCGCGCTCTAGTCGTTTCACAACAATAGTGTTAGATAATTCCATAATAACCCCTCGTCATAGTCATCGCTGTCCATTATCTTTTTCCTAAGCTGCATTCTGGTATCATCTTCCGTGAATTCAACCCCCAATTCTTCGGCTATCATCTGAAGATCCACCCTTTTTAATTTCAATAAGAAAGCCATACCTTCCACCGATTACTATTACGACTCTACAATAATATTTAAGCCCACTAAATTAATATTTCCTAAATTTTTACTTTAGTACAGTTACCTCCACTTATTATACTAATTAATACATTTCAGATAATCGATGTATTATACTTCTAATTTAACCTACTGTATAACCTGATTTTCCTCAACCATTGATATCACACAATTTACTTCTAATAAAACAAAAGGTAAAACGATAATTTCGATTTGATTACTATGCAATACAGATTCCAATTTACACAATTAGATAATAACATACAATTTACATAATAATACTGATACGTTGCAAATTGAATAAAAGTATTAATGCCAATAGAAACATCCACATAAAGAAAAATTGTATAACATACACATATAAATTTCTAAAATTATCCTCAATAAAATATTTCCAAATTCAACACTGGTTTTCTCACACTTAAAACAAATAAGATCAAAACCTACACTTTTTTTTTCCCACTGTGAGCCTTTTTTTTCCGAAATTTATGTCCAGCCAATTAAATTTCTAAGCAAATGTTCATTGCTCGTTTGTTATCAACTTTTCAATCTTAAAACAGTATTGCTTCAATTAAATATTACTTTAATAATAATTTAAATTTAAGTTAATTAAATTATTCCTTCCAACTGTCATTAACACCATGCATTAATTTTATTCACTACCATTATAAGAAAAAAAAATAGAAAATCAATTTTTGCACAAGCTATTATGACCTTTTCTTAAAACAATAGTCAGTATGGTTGTCAATATCTCCTACCTATCTGAACACAATTATTTGATTGTACATAAATTATCACGATTTAGACAATTTATCTTAAATTACTATTAATTATACAACAACAAATACATTTGGTTCGAGAATGTCAGCAGAAAGAAATGATCAAAACACCTTACCTTATACTTTATCTGCTGGGGTAATCCGCTGTTCTCACGTAGTTCCACGATGAACTCAATATTTCACACTTTACAGTCACTTTGATGATATTCAACACTCGAGCTGTAACAAACTGTAAGTTGATTCACTGTAGCGATGATAGGGCACAAACACACTAGTTCGGTTCGCTTGTCCAACGATAGGGCACAACACTTTAGTTCGGTTCGCTGTAATGACGATAGGGCACATCACTTTAGTTCGGTTCGCTGTAACGACGATAGGACACAAACACTCTGTACTTTCACTCGACGCTTGGTTCTTTTCTCTCTAAAATTCCGCTCGACGATCCGGCATTACCACGCTAGCATTCCACTGAGTGCTCCGGCACTAACACACTGCAACACGTCTCGCTGGTCACTGGTCTCAGACGATTCTATCCCGTCGCTGCCATCAATTTCTCGGAGTTTCCTCTTAGTCCACACAACTTTGAAGAAAATCCATTGCTATTTATGTGCTGCCACTACCGATATGGTTACGTGATATCGGTCACGCTCTGAGAGGATTGTTTAAATGAAAACTAACTCGTTCAATTAACTAAATTAACAGTTTATTTACACACTATTTACAAAACACTATTTACACTTAAAACTTGAATGTAGGTGATCCCATTCAATATTAAATTAAATACAGTAAATGCTAGCTGTGTACTGTTAAAACTACGTTATATCACTCTCGCTCTACACTCGTTAAATTAGCGTTACCGGAGATTATTCTGAAACTCCCCACACATGTGCTCTAAGCTCGGCGAACTTCACTGAACCCTACGCTCTATCTAAGAGCTATACACAGGAACAACCTACTACTGTGCGCTCTAGGCTCCAACTCCACATATCCCAGCAGAAGCGACTGCCTCTCTAGCAACCCTCCGCTTTTTTTCTACGTAAAAACCGGGGTTTCCACCCTGACCACATTCTTAGCTTTTTCCCTCGTTCGGGGAATTCTCTTGTCTCCCCATCTCCAACAGACATCTGAAAAGGTCTAGCCCCTCTCCATCCATAACCCCTCTCCATCCATCATTATCCCTCTATCCCAGCTGTGCAACTCACCTGCTTGGATTCAGTTTCAGACAAGGAAAGTATGTTACTTTGAAATTTCCAGTACACAGACCATAAAATATATAATATAGTAAGACAAAAATAATAGAGAACTATAGTTCTAATAGCAGATGTTTCTCAGAACCTGACAAGTGCTGTTAGCGAATGTATGTCACTAGCCACCAGTGTTGCCGCATCTGCTAGATTTTTTTTTTTTTTTTTTTTTTTTTTTTTTTTTTTTTTTTTTTTTTTTTTTTTTTAGTAATTTTGAATTTACACCACAAAAATTTAACTGGTAATTTTCTTTTACTTTATGTATGGAAAATCAGTCATCTTGTAAAGCAAGAGTTAAAAATTTTTGGTGTGAATCCGGAATGTTTAATTAAAAAATTCGGAAGATATCAGGTCATGGTCGGAAATGGCAAAATTAGCATGACGTCATAGAGCGCAAGAGGTTGACCCCTTAACACTTTCATAGGCAATGTGCTTCTATTCGTAAAATGCCAAAATTAGTGAACGACACCGGAAGGGATAGCGCCTGTGAATGGGCAGCATTGGGTAGCCCAGCTAACATAGTCGCACGCAGTTCTTTTTTTTTTCTGACGAGCCATGGCCCCTTCAAGGCTTACCTAGAGAGATTTACGTGCGTCTCTTCCAACCTGTGTGAGTGCGATGAGGTGGGCACTGCAAGCCATGCCTACTTCCACTGTGAACTCTCAAGACGCTGGCACTTAAAACGCCCCGTATCTCCACCAGAAGGCTGGCTCCATAATATTCTTACGCGCACACTCCTACTAAACAAACTAAAACGCATCAATAAACACCTTTTTAAAATTTCAATACTAAGTACATAGCCTGGGCATTCAATAGTTTCTGCTGCCCCTTGTCGCCAAGTAATTTTGTCGCACATTCATCCGCCCCTTGTCGCGGTGGGTATCTGTTCCCCGGCGGAACTACCGTAATTTCCGGCGTATAATCCGCGGATCAAACAACTATTTTTCGACCCAGAAAATTCTTTAAAAGAAATGCAACTTATTAGATCGCTGTAAATATCTGCATTCAATAACTAAATAAAATTCCTAGGTCTAATTAATTAATTGTTTGATCCGCGGATTGGACGCCGGAAATTACGGTAATCTTGTTTTGTAATTTATTTTTCGCCTTTCATCTCTTACCTGCTCCCTGTTGCGTTAGTTTTTTTTTCTTTTCACCTGGCGGGTCCGGCCCTGACACGGGATTTTATATACATACTGCCCACTGTCGTGATTCTGGGGGCTTCAGCTCTGGCTGAAAACTGTATTATTTATTTTAACCCTCTGTCTACCAGAAGGGGCCAATGGACCCGACATGTACATTCAAAATATTTATTCAAACCAGAAATTTCTTCAAAACAAACTAAATGTATAAATCATACAATAATAAGTTAAATAAACAAATTAAATAGTTTTAAGTAAAAATTCTGGTGTAGAATGTTTTTATAAAACTTGAGTAAAATTTCCGGTAGTTCTAGGGTTAAGACTTAATAAAGGCGACCGAAAGGGACACTATGCTCTACAGACTTGATTTCCTTGTCTGAACTGTCCCTCTTAGTCAATCAAACAATCACCGGAATTTACAAACATATATATATATATATATATATATATATATATATATATATATATATATATATATATATATATATATATATATATATATAAATGTTATTATACTTAATAAACGGAAATTTTTCATTCCAATATTCTGGTGCCAATGTGGCGTTTAGGAATTAAAATTAGGTGGTCCAAAAATGAACCACCACCATTCAAGGGGTTGAGAGGATCTTTTATTTGTCTCTATAAACTAAAAGTAGGGACACGACACCACTTTTATTCGTCGTGTATAATCGAAATATGTCTGACATTATATAAAGCGAATATTGCTGTTTAACCCTTTGAAGTGCGGTGATGCCGTCACGGCAGCACATAATTTTTATCCCTAATTAACACGTTGGCACCGGAATTTTATAATGAAATGTTCACCTTTATTAAGTACGCGAAATTATGCTTTTAATCCTAAGCAATTAAATTCCCTTGTAAATACTGACGTCAATAAATTATTTCAACATTTTATGAATGTAAGTAATTTGCCCCTGAAAGGGTTAAAAGTAGTGGTGTCGAAAAGCTTTAAGTAGCGGAAAAAGCAAATTCTTCTTGCACGTACGCAGTGTTGCCAGTGGTTTACTTTTTTTAAATTAAAATTTCTTGATAGGCACCTCTTTTTGGAAAAGGTAAAATTCGTCTTATCTAATGGCATATTAATTAAGGCGAAAACAAGGAGAATTTAACCATTTTAAAAAAGTGGTGTCTATCAAGTAATCTGACTGTAAAAAAAGTCGTCCTCAGGCAACACTGCATGTACGGTGTACTGGCAAACCGGTTAGCCCATTAACCGTCGAAACGGTAAGATAGAGATTTTCAACATTTTTGCTGAAAAAAGTTCGGAAGTTTTGAAATATAATCTTTGCAAAATCTAATGGACAAAGTTTCAGTTATTAAATACGGCAATTTTTTTCAATCCAAAAATAGTCGTAGAACGATAGAAAATTTACGGAATATATTTTTTACTGTTGCGTCATCGCAACATCAGCAGGTAATTGGTTAACCCTTTCAGCTCCACGGGGTGAATGTCTTCCCACATAATTTTAATCTCCAATTGATGTCAGAATAGCACAGGAATTTTCGACCAAAATTATTTGAAAATTAATTAATGCATTTTTTCGTGTATATAAAAACAGAATTTTTTATATGCAAGGTACTGGTGCTAATGTGACATTTTGGTATTTTTAAGCAATTCACCACAAGAGCTCAAAGGGTTAAGCGGTTAACACGCTAACATGTTATATGCCAATCTCAAAAATTGTCAAATTCTTTATAGGCACTATCACTAAAACGCATGTCTGAGCACTTTTTGTATAAAAACTAAAATATAAAAAAGAAATGTAGGTTGAGCTGGCGCGTTGTATTGTATTCTCTAAAAATGTGAAATTCGATAATCCTTTCAGGGGCAAAATACTTCTGATTTAAAAATATTAAAAGGATTGACACCAGGATTTGAGATAAAATTTTATGTACATAATTAAAAGCTTATCTTCATAATCTTATTTATCTACATAAAGAAAAATTTAGTTTTAAAATTCTTGTCCAATGGGGCATTTAGGAGTTAAAGTTCGTCCTTCAAGGGTTTAAAACTGTGATCACTATAATTCTGGTTAAAAAGTACTCTTTGCATTAGCTGCCTCGTAAAATAAATATGTATCCAAAATTAGAATTTGAAATTCGAAATTCTTGCGAATTTTATTTTATGGGAAATTAAACTATATCTAGCATTAAATATGATACTTTTTATCAAGAAATATATTTTCTATTTGCGCGAAACAAACCATTTCGTGGTTATAAATTCACCATTTAATATGTTTCTATTATTTTCGCTTCAGCTCAAATATTTCTGACTACTGTATTTCCTAGGTCATAAAAACCTGAATTTGACTTCGTTTTATTGCTTTCAAGAAAATAGATCTTTCGGTTCATAGAATGTTTCCTTTTACATTTCAAGCGGTATTGTAAAAATTTAAAACTTGTTTTACGAAAGCATGTAGATATAGCACACAATAGAAAGTAACACACAGGGGCCAAGAATTAAAGATTATCAGAACTACTATTTAAAGAAATCAAAATTCTTGATTTTTTATAATTGCATAAATCTACGATTAACACTAGAACCGCCGGCTATTTTACTCAATTTTTATAAAAAAGTGTTTCACACTAGAATTTTTATTTAAAACTGTTTAACTTATTTAATTAGCCGATTTTTGTTCTTCATACATATGACATATCATATGAAGAAATTTCTGGTTCGAATCGACAATTATCAATTTTTGCAGGGGTCAAACTGACCCCTAGCGGCGGTTCTAGTGTTAAATAATGGTATGAAAATTCTAAAAATATATTGGTATATAAAATTCGAAATATTTGGTCACTATGATTTATCGTAAACTATAAAAGATCGGAAATAGTGATTCTTTTAATTAGACAATCTGCAAAGTGATTTTGGGAATTTTAGAAAATTTTGAAGAAAAAAAATTCTTAAACTAAAATGCATTTCATTTTGTTGCGTTTTTTAATTTGCTCTCTTGTAAATATTAATCAGTATTAAATACTGTTACAATTTTTATTCTACAGCATCTATATCAGGGTGGTCCAACTATATTCCGCGGGGTCTCAATCACACCAGTTAATATATTAGTGAACTCTGCCTATTTTACAAAAAAAATTGTGCAATTAAATAAAGTGAATTTGACTTTGCTAAATTACAAGAGGTATCAATATGTCTTCGTCCACAATTGGACTCTTATATGAACAGGCGTCCTAATATTCTCCCATTTCAATACCAATAATTTTTAATCATAGTCGTCATAGAAGATTTTTACATCAAATATTTTAAAAATATACGAAAGTAATTGCGGTTTTAAAACAATGTTGTCCAAAACGCGCATCAGTTAATGACCTGTACTATGTATTGAATGAATCCACATTAAGTTGAAGTATCTCAAAGTGTTTTCTTAAATAAAAATTTTAAACTGAAAATTTTTGGATGTCTTATACCAGGTGGGACAGATGTACGTGCATGTTGGCCAATTGTCACCACAATTTACGAAAATTAATACTTTACTACTTTAACCCTTTTGGGACGGGTAATGCATGTATGCATCGTCAAAAGGTGCATGTGAAAATTGTTTTGGCACCATTAATAAATAAATGTAACATTTGTCTTTTTTATTTCGAGTATTTTCGGATATTTCACAAATAAATGGAACTGTTTAAAAAAAGCGGGGCCACTCAAATGAAATTTGTGTAAGGGATGCTGTCTCAAAATGATTAATAGCACACTTTGTTGTATTAAATGAGGTAAAAATTACTATTTTTAAAGAGTGGTGACAAATAGCTTGCTTTCACGCGGGTTTGCGCTTCCTGTCTCATCTAAGGAAGATAAATTCTGCACTGGGTCGAAGTGTTTTGTAACTATGGCCCTGTGCAATATCAATAGAATAATAGTGGAATAAATAAGACACGTGAACTGGATTAACCCATTAATGACGGTTGGTACGGAAATCTGCCATTTAAGTAATACGAAAATTTTAAATATGAAAACCCGTATTTTAGTAAGGAAATTTTCATATTATTTAATCTGAAACTTTGGGAGATCAAATAAGTTGATATTACACTACGGGAAAAATGGTGTCAACTGCTACCTAGGTATTAAAAATGAGTAAAAGAAACTCGGCATTAATGGGTTAATTCTTCCACTGTCACACTATATTGTCACACACGCAGAAACTCTGTAAGACCACTATCTTTTTTTATATATACCGTAATTTCCGGCGTATAATCCGCGGATCAAACAATCATTTTTCGACCCAGAAACTTTTAAAGATAAAATGTAACATATCAGATCGCCGTAAATATTTGGCTTCAATTACTAAATAAAATTTCTGGGTCCAAACAGAATTGTTTGATCCACGGATTATACGCCGGAAATTACGGTAGTCGTGTAAATTCTCTTGCCTGAATAATTGAGTTATGAATAAAGAGGAGGAGACATATTACCGTCTGCCGTGTACCGTCTGGCAGGTGCCAGTGAAATAACTTAGGAGGTCGATACAAGATGGCGGCTGCTGTTTTTTTTAAATCGGATGTACAGTTTCTGATTACCGCTGGCGCAAATTTCCACCCGTAAAATTGAATAGAAAATTTCGTCTTATTTAAGTGTCTTATTCATGGAAATATGTTCCTACAAATATGCTAAAATTTTCTATTTGCTTTTGCAGGTGTCAGTTTGCCTTGTAAAACAGTCAGCTTGTTTTACTGGTTGTCAAAATATGGCGAAAAAGTAGGGCCTGACTTCCGCCAAACTTCCACCAGAAAAAATTAAAATCTGTTTCTACTATTAATTATGACTGAAATTTTGCATTAGTAATGCGTTTAAATAGGGAGAAAATTACAATATAAATTTACTAGTGGAAGATTCCACCGGCGGTAATCAACCCCTGCGAAAGCGGTTACAGTTTAAGCTTCACTATTTTAAGGATACGTCAGTTCCTTTTTATTAATAATTCCACGGCCTGAATTCAGACGCCCAATAGGATTGCCAGTTTGGCCTCCATTTATATTTCGAAATTTCGAATTCTTAAGGGAATTTCCACCAGAAGCAATTTTACTTTAAGTTGTCACGAAATGCCTGTTATAAAATAAATCAAAAAATACTTTTCGTATATTGTGGTATGGATTCTGAATTTCTGAATAAAAATGGAGGCCAAACTGGCAACCCTGATGCTAAAGCGCATAAGGCAGGTAGGGGAGGTATGATACACCTTTGTTTACTAATTTTTTACAACCCTCAGAAAGCTATTTTTAAACAAATTTTTCGTGTTTTCTTATAAAGCGACCTTTTATTCATTTATTAAAAATATTGTGAATTAAAAAAATAGTCATTTAAAAAATGTATCCCAATTGTTTTGAATGGCTACTACTGTATCAAATCTCCCCATTACTGGGGGAGGATTGATACACTAGCAAAGGAGGTTTGATACAGTGTTATGTAAATTGAAAAAAAACAAAAAATGCAGACAATTCAATTTATGCGTCATGCATTTTTTTATGATAAATCTTGAAATATTTAAGTAAAATTTGAAACGAAATGACATTGACATATTTTTGTTTCAGAAATGTTTTTTACAAAAATATTTAAACTATTGCTATTATTTAAACAATCCTATTAACACACTTTTTAGAACATAAATAATGAAAAAAAAAAACCCCTATAGATCTTGCTGCAAGGGAAAATGAAGTGAACATTGCTGATTTGCAAACAATTTAACATACATTTAGCACATTTAAGATTCCTTTAAAACCTTTCAGTGGCAAAGCATTTTCAATGCTAAAGTGTTGAATTAATGATTGGCACCAGAATTTACCAACAAATTTAATTAGAAATAAGAAAAGGGATATATTTCACTTTCATACAAAAAGGAAAATGTTTTACCAAAATGCTGATTCAAATGTGGCGTTTGGGAATTAAAATTAACCCTAGAACTACCGGAAATTTTACTCAAGTTTTATAAAAACATTCTACACCAGAACTTTTACTTAAAACTATTTAATTTGTTTATTTAACTTATTATTGTCTGATTTATACATTTAGTTTGTTTTGAAGAAATTTTCTGGTTTGAATAGATATTTTGAATATACATGTCGGGTCCATTGGACCCTTCTGGTAGACAGAGGATTAAGTGGTTTCATAAACATACATCTACGCCTGAAATGGTTAAAAGAAAAACTTATAACTCTATCATTTTGACAAGTAAAATCGGTAGATTTCACGTTTTTTCAATTTGCTCTTCAAAAATTATAGAAACATTTTCCCTTTCAGGCCATTTAAACATTTTCCCTTCTACATGACGAGCAAAGCGAACTAACCATCTATCATCGCACTGCTTTTCTATGTAACCTACATAATGTCTATGAATAGTCCCTTTGTTCTTCCTTACCAATTTCAGTAGCTCTTGCTGTAAAACAATAATGAATATTACTGTCCTATATTAGTTTGAAAACTTAAAAAAACTATTAAATTTCAAATATAAAACCCGTAAGGCATGGTGACGTCACGGCGACGTCGTTGTGAAGTCACACTGTGATTTTGTGACCGTCGATGTGACGTCACAGTGACTAGAATGCGAGGTCGTTATGGCCGTTTTAGAGGTCGTTTGTGACGTCACATTGTGACCACTCTGTGAAGTCACGGTGTGACGAATTTGTGAAAAAAGTGTCATTTGTGACTATTTTGGCATTAACTCTGTGACGAACCTGTGACGAAAGCGACAATGCTTTGAAGTCACATTGTGACCAATGTGTGAAATATGTGTCATTTGTGACGAACTTGTCATAAACACTGTGATTTCAAATGAAAATCAAATTTCAAATTAATTGCTTAAAAGACGCAAATAGTGAAAAAGATTCCATGCTGGGACTCGAACCCGGGCCATTAGTACAGCGCACTGACATTCTACCGACTAAATCACATGGAACGATACCCAGGCTGGAAAATTGCTCACTATTACATGATGGCGAGGCTACAAACTCAGCACAAGATGGAATATTTAGCGTGAGCCACCAACATGATGCAAACACGAAACTTAATTAAATCCAGCATCGAGTGAAATTATATTAATACTTGGAAATTTTTCCAGAGAGAACCATTCGCCTTGCATACAATATTTCAAATGAAAATCAAATTTCAAATTAATTGCTTAAAAGGCAATTTTAATTAGAAATGTTGTATGCAAGGCGAATGTTTCTCCCTGGAAAAATTTCCAATTATTAATATAGTTTCAATCGATGCTGGATTTCATTAAGTTTCGTGTTTACCCCATGTCGGTGGCTCACGATAAATATTCCATATTGTGCTGCGTTTGTAGCCTTGCCAACCTGTAATAGTGAGAAATTTTACCGACTGGGCGTCGTTCCATGTGGTTTAGTCGGTAGAATGTCAGTGTGCTATACTGATGTCCCGGGTTCGAGTCCCGGCATGGAATCTTTTTCACTATGTTGGCCTTTGCGCCTTTTAAGCAATTAATTTGATATTTGATTTTCATTTGAAATATTGTATATAAGGCGAAGGATTCTCTCTGGAAAAATTTCTAAGTATTAATACAGCGATGAATTTTGAAATAACCTTTTGCTGTAAATATAAAATCTTATCTTTTTACCGTACTTTTTAGCAAAATATCGCTATTTTGGAGTCTTATTCTTCTAAAACATTTTAAAATTTTCCACTTAAAAAACAATGCTTATCAACTGACATATTTTTTTATTCAGTTCTATTATTGATAATAAGTTCTATGCTTGATATTGAGTTCAAGCTTGATATTTAGAATGTGTAAATTTTTTAATTTGTTGTGATTTGTCATTGCTTTATTAAATACGAACATGGAGACTAACGGATATTAATACAACTATTATTTATAGAGCGGCATGATAAGCGATATTTATTTAAATTTTTTATTCCAGTGTATATTGTATTTTATGAATATGAGCTAAATAGATTTGGTATGTTTTATAGGAAAAGACTGATTTGGGAAATAGAAAAAAAACGAGTAAGAAAAATCATGCGTTAATCATAGATTATAAAATACTTTCCAACACTTTCTGAATGCTTTAACAAGACATCGTAATTTAGGGAAATGACGTAAATAAGATAACTAAGTAAACATTTTAGAAAATTCATAAAACATTTGAAAAATTGATTTCAGCAGTTACCGTCCATAGCCAAATATGTTTTCCAATTCTTTTGAACAGCCCTGTATTTGATCTGTAGGTTAATACACTGAGAAAAATGAAGTACTCAAAAATAAGTAAACCGACGTACTCATATCGAATTGAATATTTTTGATAAAAAATGAACCCATGCTTTCTCTATTTTGAAACATCACATGTTATCACACCCAAACAAACGAATAGTTTTGCACCCTGTAATGGTTCATTTCATTTATGGCGGCATAAATGATGTTTATTAATGTAAATATTAAATTATGCACAGCATTTTAAAAATAATTTAAAAGTGCTTGGAAATAATGCTCTTGTCATAAAAATATTCGATTTGAGTATCTTGTTAAGAATTTTGCTATTTTTCTTAATAAATAATCAATTAAACATTTCTTGTTAAGAACTTTGAACGGGAAATAAATGTCAGTACATTTTTACTTTAAATTTTAGGTTTTTTTTTTTTTTTTTTTTTTTTTTTTTTTGGGGGGGGGGGGGGGTGCAGTACATAACGATTCATATTTGATCACAACCAATGAATAAAAAATGAGTACATGTGTTTCTCAACTTTGAGTACATTTGGATCGGAGCTATTTTGAGTATGTGACGCATTTAAAATTGAGTACTTTTTACTCAATTTTGACTTCCCATTTTTTTAAGTGTATATATACTATATAATGGGAAAATCTAGTTTAGCAAGAAAACGCCTAACAGGTTGAAATTCTTTTTCAGCAATTTATACTAATGTATGGAAACATACTTGAATACCTTTGTACAACCCTGTAGTTTACCTAGAATCTTTATTACACGCCACTATTTAGTTAAAATTTAATTCAAACTAAGACACTCTTAAAACTGCTGAAATCACATTTCCAGAAATTATAATTTATAGACAGCCATGTATCCAATTCTTTACGTGACCCTGTATATCATTTTATCTATATTCTACAAACATTTCTTGGTAAATTAAATGCAGTTCAGCAAAAAAAGCATATCTCATTTAAAAACAACCTTTAAGCAATTTGCGCCCATACCCAGTAATCCTTACGAATACTTTTGTGTAGCCTTGTATAGGAATTATAGCATTTATATACACCATATACTATGCATAAATATAGTGAATCATAAGAGCGCATATCATAATTAAAAATACATTTCCAGCAATCATCGCTAATGAACAGTACTTCGGATATCATATAGTATCTGAAATATTTTGTGTGTCCCTGTAAATGCTATATACCGGGTGTCCCAAAAAGGACTGACTGATTTTAAAATTCAATAACTTGTAAACGGTGACAGATATTTAAAAAATTCTTGCAGGAGGGTTATGCATAAGGTCAAAAGTTTTTTCACAGTGATTTTCAATTTTAGTTCGAATTACAAACAATAGATGGCGCTGTAAGCAATAGTCGCTAAATACAGGCTCGATTTTTGGTCCTTTATCTTGTTCTATGCGAAAAAAGGAGATGGAAATGTATTATCCGGGCCACGAAGTACCAAAAATCGAGCCTGAATTTAGCGTCTATCGATCGCAGCGCCATCTATTGTTTGTAATTCGAACTAAAATTGAAAATCACTGTAAAAAAACTTTTGACCTTATGCATAACCCTCCTGCAAGAATTTTTTAAATATCTGTCACCGTTTACAAGTTATTGAATTTTAAAATCAGTCAGTCCTTTTTGGGACACCCGGTACGTATTATTCTTATTATACATGAAATAATTTATAGTATGTAAACCTCAGCGACATATATCAATTTCATTATATATGAAATAGATTAACATAATTAAAGTATGCCGCAAACAATTCCCTCCACCCCTATACATTATGTATTTGAATTCCTTTTTTAGCCCTGTAAATGAACAATAACTATTTTTGCATCGCATAGTCAACAGAATACATATTTTAGTGCACTTCATAAATGCATATAAATTTTATTCTGTTTGAAAGCGTGCGTAAAATCATAAAAAAATCATTTGAAACGATTTTTTCCCATAGGCTGTAATGTAACGGAAAAATTTTGGCTGTCCCTATAAATGAACAAAGCATGCTACAAACTTCATTACAAATAGGTACCGTGCTATGGTAAACGTCAATAACATCCAAAAATTTCAGGGCAATCCGAGTATATTTTCGAGAGTTAGAGTGCGGACAGACTGCTAGACGGACAGACAAACCGAAGTCATAAGCACTTCTCAACTTGTGTCCTATATTATGTATCCTGTATTATATGAACTTTTCAAAATATATACTAAGCTGTTTAATCTATAACTTCCCATCAGGCATGAAAAACACTTTGTTTCAAAGCTTAAATATCATATTTTACTTTTTAGTGCCAATAATTACGCTTATCATAAACGTAGAAAATGAATTTACAATAGAAGAAAATTTAATAACCGATTCAGAATGTCTATAATTAAATGTTTGATTAAAATCACAAAATCACAAACAGAAAAAATGCTTACATACAATTAAAAAAAATAAATATACCAATTTGAAAAACACTAAAAATAATAATTAGTATTTATAATTGTACTATTAAACAACAGTAAACTCAATAGATAAATTAAATGCATTATTAGATTTAACAATATCTCAAAAATATTTCCATATGGTATAAGGAATTCCTATTATTTCATAATTTCGGCAAATGTTAAATCTGAAAACATTGGTCTGAAGATTTAGGATTTTGAAAGATAATTTAAAATATTATTAGCACTAAAAGAAAATTCTTTCAAATGTTTCACTACTGTAATATGTAAAAATAAAGTTTCCCAATATAATGTTAATTTCTAATCTGAAACAGTTTCGTAATCTCATGATAATCGAACATCATATTTAACCCCAAAATAATAATAACTATAAGTGTTAGTAATCAAAAAATAGTAAGAATCCGATAAAATAATTCCAAATCATTGTCGTTCCATACATTTTCAATCTCAAGTAAGAGTAAATTAATGTTTATATTAATTCCAGTATGAATGTAGGCATGCACAGTCTCTGCGCAGTTTTTTTTTTTCAAGCGATGGCAGATTAAGATATTTTTCTTTACAGTTATCGAATTTGAAAATATCGCTAGTGACAGTTAAAGATCAGTCTCTTACAAATATAACATAAAACTATTTAACTCATATGTACAAATCAGGAATAAAATATTTAAATTAAATAAAACTTACATATACGTTCTATTAATATCCGTGTATCCTAAAATGGTCATTTCCTTATCTTAAAGTGTTGTAGCGCTGGTGAAGGTGATGTTCTAAAAACAGTGAACTATTTATTTCCCGCGTCTTCTCATGTTTATTTTTTTGTGGGCAGACGATTTTCAAGCAGATGGTCTGGTACAGATTATTTGTTTTTGCATGCAAGAGATATGAAACTTGAATGCGCAGTAATTTTTTGAAAGTATGGTTAATTAAAATTTTGTATTTGAAGAAATGTCCAATGTATTTAAGCTTTTCTTTTTATCCGTACCAAATAATTCAAGTTAAAATGTATTTTAAAGTTCCTTTTTTCTAAATAATTATAATAATAATATTCATAATTAGAGTTTATTAGATATACCATTGTTTAAATTTTCAAAAGGTGTAAAAATAGATTTAATGGTAATAACGAGCACCCCCCCCCTTTTTTTTTTCTTTTTTTTTTTTTTTAAAGTAAAGTTTGTTTTGCACAAATTTTGTATATTTCTTTTATTTTCGGAAAATGCTAATTTTATTTAAAAAGTCTGAAAGAAGTAGAATTTATGACTTGAATACAAATTATAAAAATATTCTAAAGCAAGAAATGCATAGATGACTAAACTCTGAAGACTCTTTCTACGTGCTCATTAAAAGGTGCAGATTTAACTGTAATAGAAATTTTTTATTTTGAAACCACAGAAGTGTTTCGAATAATCCTGGTCGGTAAAAAAAGAAATAAATAAATAAATTTCCTCCCAGCAAACTAAATATGTAAAGTGTATAAATTTAATATTCCTAATTCTAAATATAGTATCCAAATGCTAGATAAAATTGAAATCATGAAAAAGTATACATTCACTATCTTAGATATCAAATTGATAAAATATAGCCTGAAAATTTAGTTTATTAATGCTTGTATCGTGCACTTTATTTATTATGCCCCCCCCCCTCCTCTTTAGTGACAGAATTTACCATTTGCTATCCACTAATATATTTTTTTCCTTATGCCATGTAACTCGTGACTGTTTAAAATATTTCTCTTCATTTTCAAAGATTTTTGAAGTTCATATTTTTGTCACACTGTGACTTACAATATGGTGGTTTTTTCGTCACATATGTGACGTGACGTACGTTACATAACAGTGACCTCACAATTTTTTTTTAATTGCTAGAAAAAACATAATTTTACAGTAAATAACATGTTTTGAAGAATTTTCGTAATTTTTTAAAGTTTTCTAAGAAGTTCACATCTCAGTCACAATGTGACATCACTGAGTGGTGGCATTTTGGTCACAGATGTGACGTGACCACAGTGACTTACAGTGACGTCACAACGACGTCACCGTGACCATGCATGCTATGAGGGAAGTGTATCATTTCTCCCCAGTATAAATGTATCATTTCTCCCTATTATGCCTTATTGGATTTTCAATCACTTTGTACAAATGCAGTTGCAAAATGATAATCTTCTTTCTAGTAAAACTAATCCTAACAATGCGATTTATAAATTAAAAAAAAAATACAAGATATTATCTTCAAAATAATAAGAGTTATGAAGGAAAATCAATCAATGAAAAAATTTACATTGACATTCGAAAAACCTTCAAAATTAAAATAAAAGAAAAGTTGTCAGTTCTTCACTGATTAGTTCAGCTAATGCTGGCTTCGGAAAATAAAAAAAGCATCAAAATGTGTTAGAATGGCTCTTAATGCCATTTGTGAGAAAAATTGCCAATGTATCAATTCTCCATATGTATCAAACCTCCCCTACCTCCCCTATTCACTTCGTTATGTCTGTCTCCCAAAATAAAAACTGGGTTGGTGAACAAAGATGCCAGTGAAACAACTGTCATCACTATTTCCGAATAGTAAACTTCGCCTCACTTAACAGTAGAACGGCTTGAAAATCTTACCTACTGGAACGGCTGGAAGGGGTCATTTTGACCCCTCAATGAAAATACTGAAATAACAACGCTAAAACAATTTTAAATGCCATACATTGGCAAAAATATGTAATTTCCGTGTATTTCATAATTTATATTTAATATTACTCGATAATTTATTGAATTTTAGAAGTACTGTATATGTAGCACCTACATGGCGATTAATTGGATCATACTACAACTACTCAAAAAATTCATTAATTTGATATAAAAATCGATTTAAAGTTAATGTTTTCACAAATTAAAACTAATGTTAACTAAAATAAAACACAATTTATAAAATAATATATATATATATATTTTTTTTTTCATCTAACTTATTCGCCGAATGATTAACTCTCTAAATCCATAAATGAGAAATTTGTTCTGTTGTTTCCGTTATTTCATTATAAGTGTAGCTGAATGGTTAATATGTTAAGCATTCTGTTTCAATTTTATTTAATGCTTATAATTCTCCAAATTGAGCACACGTATTAGGAATTAACTCAGTTGTAACAAAAAAATAGCAATTTTCCCAGTACATTTTCTGCACACAACTTTGAAACATGGTGCGCAAAATTCTTCAGATTTCTTTCCATTGCATGTCTGTGCTTGACATTTTTTCTCTTCATATCTATTTTATTTTGTGTTTATTTTATTTTTTATTTTTTTTTCTGAAGATTCAGAAAAGATCTTTGGGAGTTTCAAAACCATAAGATCCATTCTGAACACATCCCCTAAATTTAATATAAAATCTCTTCTACTGATACGCTTGCCTGTTACACTTTTATAAATTATCCAGGTGTTTAAAGCTGCATGATCCAAAATATTGAAAAAGATATGTACAGGCCATCGTCTAGAAGCCGATTTCACGGAGTATTTTCGGCACATCTGATCATGGATATTCACACCATACTTCGTTGCGTTGTAATATTTTATTGAATCGGGCAACTTCTTGAGACCGTCTTCAGTTTTTATAGTAGAATGTAATGAGCTCAGTAGAAAAACACTTTTTTTTCTTTTGGCTTGATAGATGGTAAGTGTCATATTATCACATTCAACTATCTTCGATGAATAAAGAGTACTGCGCATATTTTTCAATGATATAGGAATTTCTCTTCTGTTCTTTTTCATTGTGCAACCAAAGTTGTATTTTTAGCTTTTAACATTTCTGCTAATTTGATGCTAGTAAAGTAGTTGCCTATGATAATATTCATCCCTTTGTTTATAGGGATCTGTTAATTTCATGACAACATTTTCCGATAAACTTAATTAAAGATTGGCTGTTTCATCTTTTTCTAGATAAATAAATTCATTCAAGAGGTATTTAGTATCAACGTCACCAGATCACCAAAATTTTATTCCAAATTTATCCGATTTATTTGGCATATATTGCATAAATTTATATCTATCCAGAGATGGGAACAATTGTTCATCAACTGTAATATTTTGTCCTGGTCGGTAGCATGTTTTGCAATTTTCAATAAATTTATTCCACATTTCAGATGCAAAAGCAAATTTATGAGTCTGTAGTCTGCTAGATCTCGTTGTCTTTTCATCAAATCTAAAATATATTTTTCTTTCTTTGAATCTATCTCTTGAGATAGTTTCTTTGCCAAATAGTATTCCTCATGCCTTGGACGACAATGAATAAAAATCTAAACCCTTTTTAGGGTTTCGTTCATCTCACGAAATCCTATTCGTCTCGCTCCTCTGTCTGTCTGTCTGTCTGTCTGTCTGTCCGTCTGTCCGTCACAGAGCCCGTTCTCAGAAACTATACATGTTAGAGACTTGAAATTTTGGGTACTTATAGCTGAACACCTCACGTCAAACAACAAATCATAAAATTTTGAAAAAGTTGGTAATTAACCGAATTACGGGCTAATTAACTTCTAAAATTAACCAATCCACCTTTTTAACGCAAATTCAAACGGACTTTCTCGAAATCATCCGTGTTTCTCCTAAGGGTTGCCTGTAAAATCAGCCGAATGCGCGGTTACCACGGAGGAAATTAAGCCGAAAAATGAAGTGGAGATTTTAAAGCGAAATCGTATATCAGAAAATATTGGTCCGAGAAATTTGTAAATGGAATAGACAGACGCAGAAAAAAATCTACTTTCATTTGGTATAAAGTTCACATTTCTGCGATCTGTATAAGTTAAGATATCCACTAAAAATCGATCGATAAAAATTTAATTTCTTTAATTGGAAAGACAAGGAAATAAAAAGATTTCAATTCGGCGGGAAAGCAGGTAGACATGACGACGCTGCGGTTTTCCATAATAGCATATTTTAATATAAAATTTTAACTTTTTAAATATTAAATTTTTTGATTAAATTTTTTGGCATCCCGATGTCAAATTTCTCGCTAATTTCATTGATACCCATATCTAAGTCCTATCTTAATTACAAGCTGAAATATTAATTATTATTTAATTAACCGGTTTATTCCTATCAAATGCGTCGATTAAAATGAAGAGACGCGCTTGTTTAACCACGAATTAACTTAAATTAGGAAATCTAATAATTTGCCTGGGCTTTTTGAACAGCGATAAGTATAACTCATTCATCAACAGAAAGTTTACTTCATACCACTATTTTCTAATAGTAATTTCGGGAAATATTTTGAATTATTAGTTAAGACCGCCACTTAGTCTGTTTGAAACTTTAAGATAGTTTATAACACATAGAAAAAAGTGTAAAAAAGAATGGAGTGTGATATTTCGAGGGGGGGGGGGGAGCTAGAATTATTTTTAAAATCTTAGCGTTTGTTACCGCAGCAAATATTTTAAATTCTTGTTTAAGACCGCCACCATCCCGACCCATCTATCTACGGAAAGATTGCGTAAAGGAGTTTCGTTCAGATATGCTTTTGTTAAGAATAGAGTGCATTCCCTGGTGGTGGAATGTGGAACTAACATAACGCGATTTTGTTAAAATTAGGAAATCTAACAAGTCGATCTGTTTGAAACTTTAAGATATTTTATAACACATAAGATAAAGTGTAAGAAAGAATGACACGCGAAATTCCGGGAGGGGGGGGGGGCTAGATTTCTATTTAAAAAATTAGCGTTTCTGACCGCTTTAGGTGACTTTTTGAGGGA
This sequence comes from Maratus speciosus, assembly GCA_963932465.1. Taxonomy (NCBI): domain Eukaryota; kingdom Metazoa; phylum Arthropoda; class Arachnida; order Araneae; family Salticidae; genus Maratus; species Maratus speciosus. The sequence goes on from OZ010796.1 coordinate 453,120,434, forward strand.
GTCCTGAGATATATGCTACATATTTAATATAAAATTGTCTAAAGTTTAGTTACCACTATTTCCTAATAGTAATTTCAGCAAATATCTTAATTTCTTATTAAGACCGCCACCACCTCGAGTAACATATCTACTTATAGGTTGTTTAATCCGTTTCCTTCCGATACAGGTTTGTTAAGAATAGAGTGCGCTCCCTGGTGGTGGAATGTGGAACTAACATTTTTGTTAAACTAGAATAATTTTTAAAATGTTAGCGTTTGTTACCGCAGCAAATATTTTAAATTCTTGTTTAAGACCGCCACCATCCCGACCCATCTATCTACGGAAAGATTGCGTAAAGGAGTTTCGTTCAGATATGCTTTTGTTAAGAATAGAGTGCATTCCCTGGTGGTGGAATGTGGAACTAACATAACGCGATTTTGTTAAAATTAGGAAGTCTAACAAGTCGATCTGTTTGAAACTTTAAGATATTTTATAACACATAAGATAAAGTGTAAGAAAGAATGACACGCAAAATTCCGACGAGGGGGGGTGTGGTGGGGGGGCGCTAGATTTCTATTTAAAAAATTAGCGTTTCTGACCGCTTTAGGTGACTTTTTGAGGGAGTCCTGAGATATATGCTACTTATTTAATATAAAATTGTCTAAAGTTTAGTTACCTCTATTTCCTAATAGTAATTTCAGCAAATATCTTAATTTCTTATTAAGACCGCCACCACCTCGAGTAACACATCTACTTATAGGTTGTTTAACGGAGTTTCCTTCCGAAACAGTTTTGTTAAGAATAGAGTGTGCTCCCTGGTGGTGGAATGTGGAACTAACATTTTTGTCAAAATTAGGAAATATAACAAGGCGATCTGTTTGAAATTTTACGATAGTTTATAACACATTAGAAAAAGTTTATAAAAAATGGCGCGTGAAATTTCGGGAAGGTGGGGAGAGGGGGAGGGGCAAAATATTTCTTTTTTGTTTTATACCGTTTCAGGCGCGTTTTTGATGGAGTCCTCAGATACATGCTACTTATACTTATTAAAATTAAATATATCAAAAGTTAAATTACCACTATTTCCGAATAGTAATTTCAACAATTATCTTAAATTCTTGCTGAAGACCGCCACCCCCTCGAGTAACATATCTACTAATGGGTTGTGTAAAGGAGTTTCGTTCAGATACGCTTTTGTTAAGAATACAGTGCGCTCCCTGGTGGTGGAATGTGGAATTAACAGACCGCGATTTCATTTAAAGTAGGAAATCTAACAATTCAATCTGTTTTAAACTTTAAGATACTTTATAACACACGATAATAAATTATAAAGAAGAAGGGCGCGTCGCATTTCGAGGACGGGGGGGGGGGGAGTTGAGGAGGTGCGCGAACAAAATTAGGATATATAACTGGACGATCTGTTTGAAACTTTAATATGGCTTATAAAACATAACATAAATTTTAAAAACCAGGCCGCGTCAAAAATCATGGTGATCATCTGCCCACTCCCCCCCAAGGGGGGCACTTTTCTAAATTTGGCAGATACCCGTCATGTGATATATCGTAGCATTTTTTTTTGGGGGGGGGGGGCGAACAAAATTAGGAAATATAACAAGGCGAATATGTTTGAAAATTTAACATAGTTTAGGATGTGTTTGCCAAAATTTAGAAGGTATTCCATGGCGATAAATGTACTGGACGTTTTGAAAGAAAGTGTTTTGAAAGGAATATTAAACGAAACCCTTTGTGCGATGTATGATCACACTTACCCACTTGTTCTTATTGCTCCTCGAACATATAGTATAGAAACAAAAGCAGCTTCGAGTACAAAGAGTATTTTACTAAAAGGGTCAAAATGACCCCCGTCCGCCGTTCTAGGAATTCAAGTCAATATTTCAAAAACTAACATATCTAGAAAGCTGAATTTTTTTAAAGAAATATATGTTATCTATTTAGGAAAAGTAAAAAAAAATTCAAATGATTTCGCCCAAGCAAGCAAAAGTAATCAACGGGCGAAAGTACTCAGGTGTCAAAATGACCCCTCCTGCCGTTCTAGTGATAATGATGGAAATTCTGCTAAAGTAGGGGGGGGATATTACAATTCAGTAATAGTAGTGACATTTAGACAACTGTCACGAGGTTTCGTCACAGCTGCTGTAGAAAGCTAGTGTGATCCATCTGAAATAGTGAATCCTTCTAAATACATAGCTGCTTCGAAATACTCAGAATTAGACCATATTTTCAACATGCATTTCTAACAATATTAGAGGTATTTAGGAAAAAATATTAGAATGAGTTAAAATATTATTGCAGGAATTTAGAAAACAATATTATAGAGAGTTAGAAGAAATTTCCTCTACAGTGTATATCTAATATCATGTCTTTGAATATAGCATCACTATTTCAGAAGACCAGAATAATGATAATAAATTGCAATTAGCGAGATTAATAAATTTGCTAGAGAATAAATTGTAAAGGATTACTAAATATTTTTGTTCGGAAATAGTTGCACTGGAATCGAAGGATCTAACGAACCCTACATTATACATCACTCAGTAATACATTGTACAGCAGTTTTGCTAGTTCGACTAATTTTTTTATTCAGATTTCTTCATCGCTACCAACTGTTTTAAATAGAACATTTCGACCTTTTTCCTTTTTTTAAATTTATACAGTCATGCAGTAAGAAGAATATTACTATTCCAAAACAGTTGCCGCAAACCAGCAATTTGAATAAAACATTTTATGGGACTTTCAACACTGATATTTCTTAGCAGTGTTGCATATTTGACGTATTTTTCATAGCCGCCAACATCTTACGCCTTTTTCGTACCACAAAAATTTTATAGTAAAGTTTACCCTTTTAAATCGCTGTAATCTGCCGATTGAATAAGGCAAAAATTTCTATTAAATTTTTGTGATTCAAAAGTCGAAGAGTTTGCAGCTAAACATTTTAATTCAAATTATCTGCCACAGGGGTGGCCAACTGTGGCACGCTCGACATTCCTAAAATTTTACAGTAATCATTGCCTTATCTAATCATCGAATCTCAGCGATTCAAGTAGTCGAATGTTTGTGTAAAATTTTAGTGGTATCTGGCGTGCCACAGTTGGTCACACCTGATGTACCAGAAAGTTCCAAAAGTAATTTTCACTAACTTAATGACAAGTATTCTGTGATTAATCCTTTCACGGGCAAAGTACTTCAATTAACAAAATGCTCAAATGAATGTCTGACACCAATATTTGTGAACAAATGTTTTTGGAAATATGCAAAAGCTTTTCCTCACGTTTTTAATAAGAAGAAAATATTCATTAAAAAATTCTGGGTTTAATGTGGCATTTAGGAATTAAAATTAAGGGCGCAAAAATGAACCACCGCCCTTCAATGAGTTAAATAAGTCAATTATTTATATTTCAATTTTCTGACAATTTCTTTTTTTAAGAACCGCTTTAAATTAGTAACGTGTGTACTCGTCAAAATGAGTTTTCCTCTAAAATCATTTAATTTTTTATTTGCGGGAAATAAGACATTCTGTACCTATAAATTTTCCATCTTAGATGTTTCTTTCATTTTCACTTTCTTTGAAATAAGTATAAAAGGTATTTTCAGGATCATAAAAACTTAAGTTTGACTGGGTTTTATTGCAATATCGGAAATAGATCTTTTCGTCCATAGAACGTTCCTTTTTACATTTCAAGTCCTAATGTGGAAATTTAGTATCAGTTTTATGAGAGTAAAAATGTACTTTAAACTAGAAGCGATTTCAAAATAAGTACATAATTATATGGCTTTACTGATATTTTTGAAAAGGACGCATATAGACATCAAATTGAAAAAAAAAGTGCTAATCATTATAATTATATTATATTTTATATTTTATATTTCTATTTAAAAAGAGGAAACACAGGCTCATCCTTTGTATAACCACCGTCCCCTGAATACAAGGCTTGAGAGCTTACACAGAAATGCCAGCTGCCGTAGGCGGATTTTTTTCATTGTTTGTACGGTGCCTTGAATTCTAACAACAATACATTTTTTAAAGTTTTATCCGCTTTATTTTTCTGAGATTAACTCCTTAATTCTCGCTCCCGTGATATTCACGGGCTGTGTCTTTTATTCAGATTGTTCACATTTGTTTGATTCCCACCAGTTTTATAGAATAGTATAATTGGCTTTATTATCGTATCATTTTACCTGCCATTAAATAAGTTGAACATTTCTTTTTCTAAAAAGTGGTTCCAATACGCAATTTGAATTTTTAAACCGTAATTTAATGCGACCGTTAAGGGGTTACATAAGTTAAAGAAAACTTTTGAAAATAATTGTGAATAAATTCAGGGGACCGTACAAAAGGTTAAAAAAATACGCCTACTACAGACACCATTTTGGTATCAGCGATCTGTACTTGTATTCAGGGGCGGTGGTATAACTGAAAATGATTAACAATTAGAACCGATTCTTAAAATGGAACGACCCGTATATGAAGAATTATGACCAAAATCGAAAAAGTACAAACGCACAATAAAAATTATCGACCTCAGGTACCCTACGCCATAGCGGGCAACTCATATGCTTTTTTGTACCTACCTTTTTTAATTGCTTTTATCTGCCAATTAAATAAAACATAAAATTTCTATTAAATTTTGTACATTCGTTAATTAAATAAAATAAATTATCTAAATGTAATAAAATTTCTATTACATTTTGTGGTACAAAAAAGCATAAGAGTTGGCAGCTATACCCTGTTCCAGAAGTGTCAGATTTTGGACCACCGGATACCACTAAAATTTTACAAAAATAACTGCCTTATCGAATCATCGAATCGCTGCGATTAAAGATGTCGACAATTCCTTTTAAAAATGAGTGGTATCCCGTGGGCTATAGATTGACACCCCTGCCCTATGCAAATAAAAACCATTTAAAAATATTAAAATACGAGTGAGAAATCTGTAAACAATCCTGCTATAGGATTAACATTAACGTTGGAGAAATTCTGCGTGATTAGAGTAGGCTCCTAATTTGTATAATGGCACATTTAGCTAAAGTAGCTTTTAATGTAACCTCAGTCCTCGCTACAAACTACTCATCATAGATAGCTTTTACCACAAAAAGTAAAAAACAAACTATTGCAGCCTCCCGCACGAAAGCAAATCCAGAAAAGTTTTGTATATTTCATCCGATCGTAACGCCCAGCCCACTTAACCGTCTTACGTCAAAATGTTGATTTATTGCTATATCTGGTAGTTGTCATGCAGTATATCTTGTAGTTCTTGAATGATTTGGATGTGACTGAGCATGGGTACAGGCGCTGCCATCGAAATACTGAAGCCCATAGGACCGGAATATGACGTCATCACTTTCCGACAGACTTCTCACTAGTGTTGTAATTCACACCGGAAAATTTTGAATAGCAATTTTAATTTATTGTATTTGTGGAATATCTATCCTCTTATAAAACAATAATAACTACTTAAATTTACTAGTGAGAATTCGGAATCCCTAAATAAAAATTCAGCCAAAAGCGGAATGTCACAGTGTTGCCACATCTGGCTGATTTTTCATTGGGGTATTCCAAATTCTCAACAGTAAGTTTAAATAGTTATTAATCTTTTATAAGATGATAGATATTCCACAAATAAAATAAAATAAAATTGCTATTCAAAATTCCCCGGTGTGAATTCCAACACTAGTGAGAAGTCGGTCGATTAGTGATGACGTCACACTCGTGTCCTTTGGCCTTGAGTAGAGCACTAGAGTTACGGGCCGGAGCATCACCGCCATATTTAAGTATACTTTGGATACACCCCTGCTTCTTGGCGATTTCAAGAAATTTGTTTATCATGTATTATTTGAACTAAGTCGATACATCATGCAAGTATGCACAAGATGGAAAGTTTTCCTATTATAAAGATCGTACGGTCCTTGAAAATCTTTACTTTTCTTCAAAAATAATTTGTCGTCTTTAAAAGTCCTTATTTTTATGCAAAATCTGCAAAAGTCCTTAATTTCAAACTCTTATTTCTTAATCAGATGTGAAATTCTTCTGCATTTCAGTGAATTTCCGACTAAAAAAAAAAAAAAAAAAAAAAAAAAAAAAAATCAACTAAATCTCTCTTTTCTCGAAATTTTACTTGCCCTCCTTTTGCTTCACCCCCCCCCCCCCCCTCGAACAGTACAAAGTATAAAAATCCTTAAAATTCCTTAATTTTTTAAAACTTTTCTACTCCAATTATTATTTTATTGTAAAAATATCATAAAAATTTCGTTAAAATTTAATCTAAATTCCTCTATCCAAAAATTTTGCTTCCCTATCTAGTCCCCACCCTCCTTCTCACAATACCCAGTACAGTTTAAAAATTTTAAAACTGTAATTTTTTTAAATCTTGTTTTTGCTTTATGTGTCACTTTATTAAAACAATCAATAAATAACCGATCATATAATTTTATCCTCCCTCCTCACCGAAATTCACGTTTTCCCTCCCCCCTCCTCCCCTCCCCGATACCAAGCACACAAAATTTAAAGGCTTTCCAATATCTTAATTGTTTTTGTTCCATGTGTAAATATTTAGTAAAGTAAATAAGTAACAAATCATCTAATAATCTTTCCCCTCTTTTAAAAAAATATACTAATTCCCCTTTGCCCCCCCCCCCTCATGTTCATAAAGTTTAAAATCTTTAAAAGTATTCTTTTTTCTGCTGTTTGTTCTTTATTGTAAAAATAAGTAATTAATCATCTAAAATACTCCCTCCATCTGATATGGCCGCTTCCTCTTTAGCCTCCCCCCTCTTATTTCTAGCACACAAAAAAATACATCTTTAAACTGTTTAATTTTGATTTTTTTTTCTGTATAATTTTAAATCTTTAGTAATAATTAATAATAAGTCATCTAATGAACATACAACACCCCCACCCCCATAAAATACTGCTTCTCCCTTCATTTGGCACCACCACTCACAAAATTAAAAATCTTCAAACGTTTTTAATATTTAGAACTTTCTTTGCTCTTTTTATTACTTTATTGTGATAATAATAATAAATAATCATTTAACATCCTCCCACCACCTGAAATTATCTCTCCCCAGGTCTTTCTTACCATGCAAAAGTTTGTCTTCAAAACTGTAATGTTTCTTTCTTCCCCATTTATGAGTCGATAAATAACTAGTGAACGTCTTTCTCTCCCCCCCCCCCTCGACACAAAAATAAATAAAATTACCATTTCCCCATCTTCCTAAACTTACAAAGTTTAACATCTTTTAAACTTTAAACTTTTTCACCGACACCAGTGTTTTCAATGGATAAATAGGTAACGTTTCGGGCAAAGGCATTATTATTATTTTTCTGGCTATTTGGTAGAAATGCAACACCGCGAAATAGAAGAAAAACCGGTCATCACGTGACCACAATTTCTTATAACTCAAAAAATAATTTATTTATTAAAAAATGGAAATCCCATTTTGATTCAAAATCTGCTAGTTTTATGTGTTTACGTATAAAACGATTAAGGAAATGTGTATTTTGGGTAAGTGCTAGAGATCTTAAACTCAAATTCCTGAACATCAACAAGATTGCAGATTATTTTATGAACAGGTATTTACATGTTGTGTACTTAAAGCTGTTAACTGAAATTTGCCACTGACATCTCTCCTTTTTACATTAACTCACTGTTTATATTAATAATTAATTTATGAAACCACCCTAAAATATTTTAAATATAAAAAAATAATCAAATTATTCTGTATTATAAATGTCTGAATCTGTAAAATAATAGTAATAATAATAATTAACTGCTTAACCTATTTATGAATCTTTTAAAGAATTAAAAAGGTGCTGAAAGACTTAAAATTATATAGGCATTAGTTAAATAAAAATAATTCTCTTAAAATTTGGCTTCCCGATTTTTCCCTTCGGCTCAATAAACATTTTGATATTTAAAACTGTAATTTAAATAAAATATGTCCTAATTATTTTATCGTTAAAATAAATCAAGCAATCTAACTCACCCCCACCCCCACCCCGCAAACAAAAGTATGAAAAATCTGTTTTTCTCCAACATATGAAGTTCAGATTTTTTTTTTTTAAGTTTTTGCTGTATTTGGGATTTTGCAGTGACAAAAAATAAATAATTAATGGTATTAATAAGAAAATAAATAATTCAAAATCTCGTAAATATTGATTAATAACTCTCAAAAGTTTTCAAAAAATTAAAAGATTATAAATAATCATTATCTACTATGTATATTTATACACTTATGTGAATATTATAAACATAAATAAATAATTAAATTTAAAAAGAATCCTAATCATCAATCATTTTTACACGTTTTAACAGCCTTTTAAATTTGGCGCTTTTATAAATCCCGCCATTTATTTAGACGACAGTTGATTATCCACTTTGTTCTTTTTGTATTTTCTTCGGGAAATTTGAACATCCTGTGTCATTTCTAGAATGGTTTGAATAATTCATACCTCCCATCATAAATTTCGTAACTAATTATAACGTGTAAGGTTAGTTGGGGTAACTGGGTCAACGAAGTAACTGGGCCATAGGCTATTTTATAAAAAAACTGTTGGTATTTTTTAAGTTTCAGATTTTGTGAACAATGCACCTTAATCTCTACTTCCTAAAACAATGAGTGTCAACTCAATCATAACTCTCACTTTGTTGTGATAGGATGTCAAAAATTTACGTTTCTTTTTTTAAAAACAACGCCAATATAGTTGAAATTCTTCGGTCTTTTATTAAAATACTGTCAGTACTTTTATTAAACAATCTTTTTTTTTTAAAGATTAGTCATATAACTACATTAATATTATTAAGAATCTGTACATATTTACTTCGTGTTTCAAATGTTAGCCCGGTGTCCCAGTTACCCCATAAATATTTGAAGAATTGTGTAACTGGGACATGTATCCTAGGTAACTGGATCATGCTGGATACAGTTACCCCAATAGTTATAAATAATTTTTTTGAGTTTCTCTTACTACGGGAAATAACTTTATCCTTTGTTTTTTGCTCACAATAAAGAAAATTATAGCGTACCTCATTAAAATTACGTAATAAATTAAGAAAAGGCATGTTTTGTGGTATCAAACCAATTTTTTTAACCCCTTAAGAGGCGTTGATCCCATTACGGCATCACATAATTTTAATCCCTAATTGCCACATTGGCACAGGAATTTTATAATGAAAATTTCACCCTTATTAAGTACGCGAAAATATAATTTTACTTGTTTACAAATAGATTCTCTTGTAAATACTGGTGTCACTAAATTATTTCACATTTTGCGAATTCAAGTACCTTGCTCCTGAAAGCGAGATTGCCAAACCTTGAAATTGCATGATACAGACGAAGTACCAAAGTACTTACGTAGCCGTTTGTTCATAGATTTACAGTGCTATTTTTTCCCTTAAAATACCCATCTAACTTTTATACTTATTACCTAAAGTACATAAGTACTTACTTAATTTTTATGTTTTCGGTATAAGTAAATCTAATATTTTCACTTTCAGTGTTTTTTAGACACATTGACAGCAAAGGTTTCTCTTACAACGCTCTTTAGTTGATATATAATTTACATGATCTACCTGGTTTAAATTTTTTAAGTTGTTTACACCTTTTCAAACAGGACCTGATATCCCATGTGAAAAAAAAAAATAAATAAATAAACGCTTGTGGAACATAGACCCTCCTGGTTCACTCACCCCATTTTTATGGGCCAACTGTACCCATGAGGAAAGAAAGTTGAAATTTGCATATTTGTTTATTTTTAAATATTAAAATGTAATTTTGAACATTTCTGTCTGATAGAGGGAGCCTAACAGAACACATTTACAGAAGTTCAGACTTTAATTCAAATGAACATTAACTTTTTGAAATTGAATTGCTAGAATATCCACAGTCACATGGTAAAATCATGGCCCAGTTGCCCCAACTAACCTTAATTAATAAAAAATAACTGTCAAAATGTAGCACTGTTGCTCTGAGTTTACATAGAAGCTAATTGGTTCTAGGTACTTATGGCAAATCCAAAGGCATATCAATGGCGGATACTTCAACTCGTATCTTTAGTAGCCCTCGCCTTGAGTATTTCGATGGCAGCGATACAGGCCATACCAATATTTTTATTAACCCATTAACGACGAACATCTGTTACACTTCTTTTAATTATTCGACACTAGTTTTTCCCTATTGTTATTTTGAATTTTTTAATTGCTCAAAATTTGAGACCAGATAATGTGAAAATGTCTATACTAAAATACTGGTATTCAAAATTAAAAATTTTGCTTGACTTACATGGCAAGTTTTCCTGCCAACCGGCGTTAATGAGTAACAATCCTCTGCCACGATAAATTGCGAAAGGGAATCTTCGCTAACTTAATTGCAAAGGTTCTCTCATCAAGCCTTTGTAGAAAATTAATATATTATTCATAACAATTAATTTTTGTAATATTCATGAAGCATATTATTTGTTTATTTTCAAAGCAAACATGATGACAGTCAATGATTTATGCGTTTTAGAAATGCAATTCCTTTCCCTTATGAAGTGTTGAGTCAGCCATTTTTGGCTGCATTCGTAAATATATAAATACGTGGCGCTTATACTAGTCACCTGGTCCGTCCGCCTGTCTGTCCGTCTGTATGTGTTTCCGCATATAACAGCGAAAACTACCCAACCGAATGGTTTGAAATTTAAAATATAAAATTTTTGCATAATTTTGTCAAGTCATTTCAAACGTTATGAAAATTCAATGTATGCTTCAATTACAGGCACAGTCAAAATTATTCGATACATTACGGCCAATGGGAAAATATAGTTTCAAATGCATTTTAACGATGTTACACCCATTCGAACATAATGGAATTGGTATGCATTTATGATGTGCACTAAACTATACATTTTAAAGAATATACCATGGAAAGAATATTTATTATTTATTTACAGGGCCACACAAAATTATTCCGTTACATAATCGTATAGGGCAGGGGTGTCAAACTGTGGCCCGCCGGTAACCAGTATAATTTTAAAGAAATTGTCGACAAGTTGAATCGCAGAAATTCGACGATTAGATAAGGCAAATATAACTATAAAATTTTACTGGTGTCCGGCGGGCCACAGTTTGACACCCCTGGTATAGGGGGACACATTCTTTGGTGCGTATTTTAATAGTTTAAAGGTGGTTTTTAAATGAGTTATGCATTTTTACGCTAAACTACACATAGTAGACTAAAATACGTTAGTAGAATATAGGTAAAATTATATACAGGGCCACGCAAACAATTTGATACATGGCCGTCTATGGATGATAATCTCTGAAAGCGTGACGTCAGTAGTTTTTAACGTGTTTTAGTAGTGGCGTGTACATTAGGGTAGAGCGAAAAAACTTTTTCTCGAAATTCACATTCCCTGAGTTATTAAATTGTATGAAAATTGCTAGAACAAATTGTCTCCTAAATTTCTGCTCAAAATGCTGTCACCTTGAGGTTCCACACGTCAAGTGAATATTTGTTTTGCTTTTTTTAAAATTTTTAATGCCTTTTTATCAAAAAATAAAAATTAATTAATTGAATAAATAATTAATTTGTTAATTTATATTAACTAATTACGTTTTCATTAATAAATTGCTTTATTAAAACGTTTTTGTCAGATGTCTGTGCTAAAAAGGGCATTTCGCACATAAATAGAAAATTTATACTCCAAAATCTACTAGATGGCAGCACGTATTCTATTCTGACAACTATTTTATCATGACCTAAGCAGACACATGACCTTTATTGTGTGGAATTCTTTTCTTCTTGCCTGTGCTAAATCATCAAAAAGTTATTCGTCTGATTAGAAATTACAATGAAAAATACAAAAAATACAAAAAGAATACCCAAATCTCGAAAGGGGGCTGAAGAAATTATGACAGGTTTCTTTGACCAAGCAACAGTACTTCGTTTGATATTTCTGTATGCAAATGTTTAAATTACAAACAATGCAAGTGTTCCATGAAAGTTCCAAGTATGGAACGAAACTTTTTAGCAGACAAGGCGACATGTGAGAAAAATGTTAATAATGATCAACTGACATTTCTGTAACTCAAAAATTGAACAGTGTAAGAGAAAGGCAATGCAGAAGGAAAAATCCGGAATATAAAGCGAAGCAATTGAAAAATAATGCTTCGAAAAATATTGTAGATTTAGAAGCAAACGCCGTCTTAAGATGATATTCAGAATGAAAGATATCTCTGAAGATGAGGACGATTACGTTTTCCATAACGCCAAATGTCGGAAAACAGCTGACCATGAAACTCAAACAACCTCCAATACAGGCTAAATGAGAATATCACAGCCATTTGCGGGTTAGAGAACGGGGTTATCGGATAGGTCAGCTGCTATCATTGCATCCTCTTTGTTTTGTGATTTACCAAAGGTTTGTATCCAAAGATACTCAATATTAAAGTTATGGACAGGAGTAAGCTAAGGAGAGAACATCGAAAGGTACGATCACAGCTTAATTCTACGCAAGTAACACAGTCTTTGTATGCAATATACTTCGTTGTAAGGAAGGACAAAACTATAATGCAAGAAAAGAAGGGAAATCATATTGCTTTGCTTTCAGAACCTGGTTCTGTTTATATAGGATATGTGACTCCGGATTCAGACTCTATGCGTATATTATACGAAGAATAATCAAATTCACAACACAGAAAGACATTAAAATTTCGGAACTGATCGTTTTCAGCTCCCATTTCAGACAGGAGCCCCTGTTTTGTACATAATGTAAATATTTGTCTTATTTCCTTTGGTTTGTTTATTTAGTATTTTTATTATACTTATCAGCATATGCATTTCACTTAAAGTTTTTCAGCTCTAATATTCAAAAAACATGTCTTGTAATTGTTTATGCATGTAAACAACATAGTGCAATTAGACAACATAGTGCAATTGCTGTCAATGTATGTACTGATGACACTTAATTTAATTTTCAGTATGTTAATAACTGTTTTAAAAATATTGTCATTGTTAATGTATCTTACCATATGCAGTGGATTTGAGTCTCCCCTCGGAATTGCACTTATACTCTAAAGCGAAAGCTGGGTTCCCGGGGCGGTCATCCCTGTCATCCCTGTCTGAATGGAATGTACATGAATGTTGGGAAGAAAAATGGCACAGTTAGACATCTTGAAATCTTTATTGGCCATAAATTGCACTGGTTTGTATTCTTGTTGCATACTAATGAACTACATCTTCTTCGCCTTTTCCAGCAGATTGACGGCAAGACAACTGGGCCACACCAGTTTTCTGGAACAATAGGAAAATCTCTGAAAACCTGCGTAACCCTCGCTGTGATAAATTTTGTTTCTATTCCACTTGCTCTGCCTGAAATTGATAAAAAGACCTAAGTGTAGACCAAGAATATATCTTCGACATTTCTAGTTAGTATCATCGGGTTGAGTGCCTTTCAGATTTAACTAGAAAAAGCTCCGGAACGGTATCTCATTCCGGATGCCTTACTACAGCAAACAGAATTCTGCGCCTATACGTGTCGACTGCCTACCAACAGTACAATTTAAAGTCCTAGTAGAATAAGTTTCCCCCCATAAATGCCAAAAAATCGAAATTTTTCTGTTATTTACCGGAAAAAAGCTCCGTTAAAATACGGAAATAGTACTGGCGTCCCGATTGCCAGTAGAATTTCCGTATTTTAGTCCGTTTTTTTTTCTTTTTTTTTACTGTGTAATAAAGCTCTGGTCATTAAATAAATGGAATATTTCTAATGGGTGAGGGTGTTACATAAAAATTGGAGAAATGAGTAGCATTGTGCATTTGTGAAACCTCTATTTAAATGTGCAATGTTTTATATAATAATCTTTACTTTAATTGCATTTTATAAAATATATTTTAGTAAATTATACTACAAATTCAAGACAAAATTAAATGTTTTCACTTATATCTGCACTTGCAAAAATAATAAGGAAATGAAAATTTAAATTTAAATATGACATATTAAAAAAAAAAAGAATCTTTATATAAATCTCCATCATATTACTTTAAAACCACTAGTTTCAATCAAAAACAAAAATTCTATTTAAGTTAAATTTAAAATCAAAAGCATAGCAGGAAAAAAAAAAGTTCTAGTTTAAAAGTATTTTATAAAATTTCAAATCCTCTATTCTTTGTTCAGCGGAGAATAAAAATTGTTTTTAATGTAAGATAGCTACTGCTGAAATTTTAGCCTTCAATTTTGTCGAGTGTTACCCTGCTTCCGAGATTTTTCTAAACTAAACACTTTATTCTGATTTCATGTCTTGATCCTAGTGTAAAGGATTTGTTGTAGCTGCAGAAAATTTTAAATATTTGCAAGCTTGGAAAAGGATAACTTTGTTTTGAGTTTAAAATCTTTTGTATGTATTTTCTTTTCCTTTCGAAAGAATATATGTAACGAAGCATGAAACTGTTTTGCTGTTATATATTTCATATGTTTCTCACTTTGTATAATTCTATTTAAAAATAAAGACCAGTGAATTGTTTTGATTTTTAAATTTTTTGTGCAGGATATGTTTATTATGCACTGGTTTACAAATTGTGCAAAATTATTTTATTTTTTACACATAGCATATTAACACATTTGCGGCTGTATGTTTCTGTGTAATCAGGGTTTTAACACACAAGGTCCAGAAATTTTACTCAAGTGTTAAAAAAATACTTTACACCAGAATTTTTATTTAAAACTGCTTAAATTATTTAACTTTCTTTGCTTCTTTCAATCTTTTAACCCTTTCAAAGGCGGTGGTTACCATGAAATTATGTATAAAAAGGAGGAGACATATAGTGTATTACATAGCTGCCAACCTCAAACTAATCTTCCGTAATACTTGCGTTAATTTGACCATGGTTTAATGCGATTCAAACCAGAATTTTTTTTAAGAAATGAAAATAAATAAGTTTCACGTAGAAACCTGGCATTAAATAAATGATCATTCATGAAATACATTTTCTGGTTCGGAATGTGGTTAACCTGAGTTAAATTAATCCAGACATTACGGAAGATTAGTGGAAGGTTGGCAGCTATGGTATTATCAACCAGTTGCGAGTGAAGTAACTGATGAGGTTGTCACAAGATAGCAGCTGATTTCTTACATCGGATCAACAGTTTCTGATTATCGCTGGAGAAAACTTCCACCAGAAAATTTTAAATAGAATTTTTGCCTTAATTTAGCGGATTTTTCACGAAACACTTCTCTGATAAGCACTGTTGACATTTTTATTTGTTTTTACCGGTGGGAATTGACCAAGTATTATAATTTATTTTCACTGACATTGAGAGGAGGTTGTCTAGTTTGTCACAATATGTCGGAAATGCAGGACTTGACTACCACCGAAAAGAAACTCCCACCAGTAAAAATCATTTTCTGATTTACTATTATTTATGACTGAAATTTAGCATGAATAAGGCGTTTAAATAAGGAGAAAAATTTTATTTAAATTTGCTTGTGGAAGTTTTCCCCTGTGGCAATCAACCACAGACAAAGCGGTTACATTTGAAACTTCACTATTTTAAGTATATGTCAGTTCCTCTTTATTAATAGTTCAATGATGGTTACATGGCATGACCACATAATTGGAATTCCAAACCGACAAGTGGCACCTAGAATGTTTTATAACATTTTGATATTAAAATGAATATATAGAAAAGTAGGATTTTTTAATTTCTAAAATATTTGTTTGTTAATTCTGGTGCCAGTCACCATTTTACAAGTGAAAAATACTACAAAATGTATTTGCTAAAATTATGGTGCAACAGAATATAAAAATAGTCGCCCGTGGCAGCCCAGTATTGTCATCGGATTTACGTCAGCATATAAAATTAAACCTCGATAGGATATTTAAAAGTGAGTTAAAGTTCAAGTACACATTTTGAACTGGAAAGACACACATGCAATCGTTTCAAGATAAATAATAGCTTATAAAAATAACATATTTTTTGTTAAAAGTATTAACAAAAAGAAACAGCCTTAAATACTTTCAAAATAAAACACATGTTAAAATTGTACAATTGTTTTAACCAATCTGAAACTTAATAACAGTTAATTCTATCATAATACTTGTACGATTTCTTTCAAATCGCAGATACACGTGAAATAAATCCTTTAAATACTTTAAGCACATTGTGTACGAACCCTCGAAGCATGGCAAAACTCATGTGTATTTAGATGTAGAAAATTGATATAAGTCATGCATTTCAAATTTCGTAACTCGGTCAATTTTAGTGTTATATGAAAGGGACTTTTATTGTCTTACTTTTTAGTGTAAAAGGGAATAATTATTTACTAAATGTCATTTACAGGACCGGGAGACTAGATAAAAAATTTAATTTCTTAACTTTTTAGGGAATGTTTTTATGGATCCAAACGTCTTTTAAAATACCTCTTTATGTCATTTAAAACTTTATTATAATTGGAACTATATGTCTATGACTAACGGCTTAGGATTTAGTCATTGGACATCGTTGAGAGTGGACACCGGTATGTACAGCTCATTTTTTGCCCCGCAAAATGCCATAATGATAACCGAATTTTGGAATTAAATTCTGTATGTGTAACGTGCACGAAAATGAGCTTTTAATCATTATCAAAGAAATTTGTTCGTAAATCCTTGTGTAAGTCAAAAATTTCTATATTTTAGCAACAGAAGTACTTTGCTCCTGAACGGTTTAACCCTTTAGTGAGCAGCTTTGCATATATGCAAACAACAGTGTTTTGAATTTAATAGATTTTTTTATTCCTATATACTTAACTCACAACAGAAATTTAAAATAACAATATTTTCTTTAATTAATAACAGACATTCATTATTTAAATAAAGCGAAATTAACCATTGATAATTTCTGGTGTGTAGTCAGATTTTCTGAACTGCGTAATTTCTAGAACGTATTTTATTATGGGAATTAAAGGGTTAAAGATTAAGTTTTATAAAATAAATAATTATATAACTTAAGGTATTTGGAGACATACTTATTAAAATATTTACTAATTTGCACTATTTTATCGTAAAACAGCCACACGGCAGTAGTTTTTACTTGTATTGCAGATGTGCAACAGAAGAAAAGATTGACGTAGTTTATGAAAAATGTATCTCTGATTTTTTTCATTATTTTTCCTCTGTAATACACCATTCAGAGAATCATATATAATGTTTTCGAAGCAAAATAAAAAATCGCGCATTTAAGGGTTAAAGAGTTTAACAATAAGGACTTTGGACATAGGCATAATTTATAAATCTTCTTTATAAATTGCGTAGAAACTTACTAAGAAGGATGATTTTCTTGCAATTTTTGCTGAAACCTACCACGATTTTTTTTTCTTAAAAAGTACAGGTTTTCAAAAAACGGACGGGTGTAGAGTTAAAAGTTTGGCATCTATTTTTATTCCAAAATTTCAAATTGAAACCGGAATTTCAAAAGGAGAACTTTTACCTTAGGTAATCACGAAACGTCTGTATTAAATAAAGCAAAGAATAAAATTCTTTGTTTCTTGTATGAACTCTGAATTTCTCATTAAAAATGGTGGCCAAACTTGCAACCCTGGATCAGTGGAAGCCCTGCATTTTTGGAAAAAACAAGACTCGCACTGTTTTAAATTTCGAATACCACAATCTTAATATAAGCAATATTTCCCCCTATTAATCACGAATAGTTGTCACTAGATACGAAAAATGCAACTATTGGGAATTGGTAGCACTTGTTTTGAAATTATGTGTTCGCGTGAAAGTTTGCAATGCAAAACAAATGAATTCCTGTTGTCGTCGATTTTCGAATACAACGAAATGTGATTTTATGTTTGGAAAAATTAAATATTTTCTTTAATCACTTTTACTGACAGAAAGTTTTGTGACCGGAATTTTGAAATTTATATACAGGGTGTTTCATAAAAGTTAGACAAAAATTTAGAGGTGATAGTACGCATCAAAACAAACAATTTTAATTAAAGAATGTGTGGTCGGAATTAAAACGCAAAGATGCTAGAGAGAGCCAAAGGGGATATTCAGTATTGCCAGTGGGTTACTGTTTTTTTATTATTATTATTCAGATTTACTGATTGGCACCACTTTTTAGAAAATTGTAAAATTCCCCTTGTTTTAGACTTAATTAATATGTCATTAAGTAATGAGAATTTTAGAATTTCAAAAAAAGTGGTGCAGATCAAGAAATCTGAATTTAAAAATAGTAGCCCACTGGCAACACTGGATATGATGTTATGCGAGGCAAAACCAAGCAAAGAACGAATAAGTGGAAAACCCCTCTCCGTACAATCGTTGAGACTCTGAGCCATTTCCGTTTGCAGTTCCGTAGATTAAAAGCATATCAGCCTGTTCCCTATTTGTGAAGGGCAACATCTTCCGTTACGTTCCTACTGCGATTGACAGTTGCACACTCGGATCAGCAGCTTTTATGAATTAATCGAGGCGAAATTTTGCATACGCTTTCTTCTTCTTCCCCATATTACATGTGCATGCTATTAGTGTTATTCTTCTCCCGATAACTCCCATTAGGAATGGAGCTTTAACGTTCGCATGGACCAAGAGAGTGTTGCGAGTGGGCTCCTTTTATATATTCAAATTTCTTGACAGCCGCAAATTTTTTAAAACTGTTAATCTGCCTTGTTTTCACCTTAATCTATCTATTATTAAATAAGGTGTGTTTCGCTATTTCAAAAAAATATGGTGGCAATCAATAAATCTGAATTTAATAAAAAAAGTATCGAACTGGCAACACTGTACTAAGTTTCCAAATGCGCCAGCACATTTGCGTTGTATTTCCGACCATGCATTGTTTGATGAAAGTTGTTTGATTGTATGTGTATTACCACCTCTTAAAGTTTTGCCCATATTTTATGAAATACCCTGTGTATTGTACATATCGTCGGTACCAATGCAAACTATCCAATATAAAAAAAGTGTTGCCTCTGGTCTACTTTTTTTTAAATTCAAATTCATTGATTGACACAACTATTTTGAAATAGTAAAATTTGCCTTATTTAATGACATATTAATTAAGGCGAAAACAAAGGGAATTTTACCATATCAGAAGAGTGATGCCAATAAAAAAATCTGAGTTAAAGAAAGTGGTGCACTGGCATCACTGTTTTGATATCGGATGGTTTGACATGGTACCGACGATATCATTCTCAAAATATAATTTTTGTATAAACCGTTACTAAGGTTATCCATAAATTAATAAATGAAATGAAGCAAATGCATTTTTTAATAATTTAAAATCTCTATTTGAAATAGAGACATAATCTGTTTATTTTAATATTTTTCAGGCTTAAAATATAAACCACACATTGGAATGCATTATAGGTGCAGACAATTTTCTGTTTTAATATAAATAAAGTACAATACATTATGTATGCAGTAATACTTACAAGTTGAAGATGTGGAAATAATATCTAGTTATGTTAATAATTTTAATTTATGTAAAGAAATGAGCTTGAACCTGCAGGGAACACCATTTCTCTTATGAGAATTTCTGCATGCGCTTTAATTAGTGATCATTAAGAAAAATGATGACAGCGAAAGCAATTATCGGATTTCGAATGCTTGTTATGTCAGATCTTATGGAGTAAATGTCATTAAAAGTAATTGGAAGTGAAACTGACGCTTAAAATAGAAAAAAATAATGCCGAAAACATAGAACAAGATTTCAAATTTTATATTATGACAATAGAATCGTAAATTTGTTAGACGATACCGTACAAGTTTTTCTTAGTTTTCGAAGCAATAATTAGTTAATTTTATTTATGTGCTGATATATCTATTTTGGGTAATCTTGAAATAATTTTTAAAAGACAAAAATAGTACTAATTCATAAACAATCCGGTAAACTGATTAAATAACGAACTTTTTAAATACACTATATATGAATTGTCATTGAAGCCAAAATGGTACTTTTACGTTAGATGGGCGCAAGTGTAATTTATACATATATATGTATACATACAGGGTGCATAGGAAAGTCGCTTTGACCTGGAAATACTTGCGAACGGAGAGAGCTACATCTATGCAAGTGAGGTAACGGTATAGTAAAGTGACTACGCCCAATTTAATGCAAACGACAGCTGCGCCCCTAGTGGCGAAATTTGGAAGATAGCCATTGCAAATCGAAAACTAAAAGAGATAGAGCAAAGTAGAGTTTTAGAGCATCAATTATTTATTACGAAACGATATTTGGTTTACATGGATAAGAGAAATACTCGCCTGTATACGCAAAAATGTCCTAAATTGATGCACTCCATTTTGTGTAAATGTTTGAACGGAATAGCCAGAAGTATGAAGAAATACGCACAATTTATTGTATAAATACGTACTTATCTCAATACATTTTGATAACATTACAAAAAAAAAAAAAAAAAAAAAAAAAAAGACAATCTGTCTCACAGTGATAAGAAATTAATATTCAGTAAGTTCGAAAAGTTCGCCATTGCTCACGATACACGTTTGTATTCGTGAGAATGATTCTGCACGCACATTTCTCAGCATGGAACGTCTATTGCAAGTCTCTTCAATACGACGATATAGATTTAGCCATTTCAAGGGCGGTAGCTAGACGGTCGAGCCACCTAATTTTAATTCCAAAACTGACAAAGAACATTTTAATAAAATTTAGCTTTTGTAATGAAAGTGCAAATTACGGGTTTTTCCTTTTTAAGAAATTCGTTTGAATATTTTTGTGTCCGTCAACTATTTAATTATTTTACGGACAAAATTCTTCTGCCACTGAAAGGCTTAATCTAAAATTTAAAATGCATTGGAAAATACATTTGCATTTATACAATTATTGCAATTATTTGCTGACGTATAAGAGTGGTTTATAAAACTATGGTTAGGAAATTCTAAATTCTTCCCAGAAAGTTTGAGTGGTTGTTTCTGCTTATTGTAATAATAGATATTTCCTGAATAAATTAAAGGAAAACTAGTATTAAAAATTCGAAATTTCTGAATACATAAACTCACCTATCGCAACCGCAAAAAATAAAAACTATTTTTAACCACTTTCAATATACTTTAACCCTTTCAAGGGCGGTGGCTAGAGGGTCTAGCCACCTACTTTTAATTCCAAAACTGACTACCGGCACCAAGAATATTTTAATAAATTGTTGCTATTGTAATTTAAGTGCAAAATAGCGTTTTGTTATTTAGTAAGAAATTCGTTTGAATATTCTGGTGTCAGTCAATTATTTCATCCTTTTATGAGCAGAATTTCTCTGCCCCTGAAAGGGTTAAATGTGGTTTTGAATTCGATTTGTCTATTTTGTCGTCTATTCATTCGCGAACTTTCGTAAATATACAGGGTCTTTCATTAACCGATTAGTGCCTGAATTTTTTTTTTCAACTCAATATTCTGCTTAATTATAGTAAATGGTGTAAAATGAGCGTCAAAAATAATAAAAAAATTATCTTTGAAAAAATGTTTATTTAACATATAAAAATCTAAACGTCCCAATTTTGGGACACTAGGCACGAGAGGGTAGGGGTATACCCCATTATTGTCTAAGCATTAGATCTATGTTTGATGTAATTTATTTTGCTACAAAAAGGTTATATATCATTCGGGTTATTATTTGACTATAAAAATTTCTTTATTAATACTATAAGGTGAAGGGGGGGGGGGGGGCTGGGTTCGGCTCAAGAACAAGACCCCCTTCTTCCCCATCCTTAGCTATTGGTATAGCAAAAATTTACATAGAAAAATTTATAATAATCAATAATTACTAATGGAGTATATATACCGTATATACTCGCATATACGCTGACCATCTAATTTTTGAATGCAAATTCTGCAAAAAATCGAAAACTAGCGTATAAGTCGACCCCTGACTTTTTATTTCAATTTTGGACAAAATCAAACCAAAGATTTCACTTACTAATGCGAAAAATTAGTAAGTAAACAAAAACAATTCATTGAAATTTTTTTTATAATAAATTATTATTATTTGTATATTTTATATATTATGTTATTATTTATACACATAAAAAATCAGACTTTTGCAATATTCAAAGGGTTTCTTTTTTTTTTTTAGCTTTTGTAATTGACTCGCGTCTAAGTCTACCCCCCCCCCCCCAATTCGCTTGCAGAAAATTGACAGAAATTCTTCGTTTTACACACTAGCATGTATGGTACAGTAAAACTTTGATTATCCGACCCTCGTTTAACCGGAACTCTCCGTAAACCAATGTCGATATCCTAAATTTTTCCAACTTTTTTTTTTTTTTTTTACTTTCGCATTCCTTGGGTATGCAAGCGCTCCTTTCCTAACCACGAATAGAGATAAGTATTTTGGTTCCCCTTCCTTTCAATTCCATGGAAATTAGCTTGAGCTCCCACAAGATCCGATCACGTTATAATTATACTCTCTCCCCCCCCCCCCTGTGTACACGTCCCTGTTCTAAACAAATAAAATTATTTTCATGTATAATTTAAATTTAGATATTTATTAAGCAGTTTTAATAGTCCTAATAGCAGTTTGATGACGATGTTAATACTAAACTAGATGATTATTGATAAATTCTCGATTATCCGGAAATTTCAATTATCCGATGTAGGTTCGGTCCCAATTAAGTCGGATAATCGAGGTTCTACGGTATATGTATTAGTAACCTCAAGATGCCAAATACTAACCTAGTACAAAACAAAACGGTATGATATAAATTTTTACTAAGCCAATAGCTAAGTGTGGGGAGGGGTGAAACTTGTTCTTGAGCCGAGCCCAGCCCCCCACACCCCCTATAGTAATATCAGAGAATAGCCAAATAATAATACGAATAATAATTTTATAGCCGAATAATAATTTTATAGCCGAATAATAATTCGAAAGGGTATTTAACCATTTTGTAACAAAATAAATGGCATAAAACATACATTTAATGCATAGAAAGTAACGGAGAAAACCCCTACCCTTTCGTGCCTAGCGACCCAAAATTGGGACGGTATATAAAGGTTCAAATTCGCACAAAAAATAGAAATATGAAAAAGTGCAGAAGTACGTATTCTAAAATAATGTTTCGTCTTATAAATAATACCACTTATAAAATGATTGATGAAAAACAAAAGAAATATCTTACTTTTTTTACCTACCATTTTATTTAAAGAAAAATCCAACTTTGTGCTACAACAAACATTTATTTCACCTTTTTATTCTTAAAATGCACTGCCATTTATGAATAAATATTGAAAACAAATACTAAGGATGTATTTTACAAAGTTTTGAAAGGATATTATAATCCCATTTGTAATGAGATATTTTTAAAGAAAGCGTCCCAAATTTTGTACGCCAGGCACAAATGGGTTAATCACGGGCAGAATTTTAAGAGGTGAAAGTACACACACAAACAAACAACTTTCAGCAAAATGTGCAGGGTCGGAAATAAAACGCAATGATGCTGGCGCGTTTGTAAACTTGGTATATTGTTGCAAAAAAGGCGGAAAATCAATTTTAAAAAACTGGTGATAATAAAAAAAATTGAATTTAATAAAAGTAACCCACTGGCAACACTGACTTGGTCCATGAAAACGTTAAAGCTCCATTCCTGTTGGGAGCTATCGGGAGAAGAATAACGCTAATAGCGTGCAAATGCACTATGGGGAAGAAGAAGAACGTGTATACAAAATTTCGCCTCGATTAATACAAAAAATCTGCTTATCCGTGTGTGCAACTGTCAATCGCAGTAGGAACGTAATGGAAGATGTTGCCCTTAACTAGTAGACAAAAGGCTTATATGCATTTCCTCTACGGAACTGCAAATGGAAACGGCTCAGAGACTCAACGATTGTACGGAGGGGGTTATCCCACCTAGCTTTTTTCACTTATTCGTTCCTTGCAATGGAAGTATTAATAAAGAGGAACTGACATATCTTTAAAATAGAGAAACTTGTAACCACTTTAGCAAGGCTGATTACCTCTAGTGGAAACTTCCACAAGTAAAGGATCTAGCCGGATAAGCATAGCGAAATGGCCCCCACGGCTGAAGTTTGAAATAACATGTGTGTTAATAAGGCTCACCATGAGAATGCAATATAGAATGTTTTTAGCCTCTCATACGTTTTTATCAAAAAGTACTAAAGTTAAAAAAAAATGAAACCAATGCTGTAACATAGATTGAAGACCGGGTTCTAAATGCTAAAAAAACTCCAACTATAAATTTACTGGAACTACTCTTTATTTAAAAACATTTTTTAGAAGGGTGATTCAGTTAGAGAAAAAATAGGAGAGAGAGACCCCCATAATACATGGGACGGCAAAGCGCCTTTTTTTAGACAACTTTACATCTCGAAAGCTGAAACAGAAGTGACTTTTTTGCAAGAAGTCTAGAAATCTTGGCGTTGCACAGAATCGCCAATTTACAAACTTTTGGTGACTGCGCGAAAGTGAACAAAGGTTTTTGGCGATAAACATTACCGCAAAAATGTGGTGTCTCTACTGGACGGGTGACGCCGAGAATGCAAGTAAGCGTTTCTAATTACAATGAGAAATGCCTCAGAAAAAGCGAAAATTGTTTATACAACAGATAGGCCTTTGCCCAACCAACTGTTTTCATAAATCTCTACAAAGCAGACCGCCGCCTGAGAAGAATGCCGAAAGTCACAGGCATCTGGCTTTTAGCTCGACCACAAAACACGATAAATACATGCTTCCCATAAGATCTGTTCATTTTTACTTTTGTTGTTAATATAATTTCAACGGTCAAATGTTATCAGAAATAAAAATTGCTTCTGACTGCGGCGGGCGAAAATCCGATGAAATTAAATGAAGACCTTGATACCAGCAGCTGTGCCATTTAATTCTTATTTATTTCTTTGCACTGGGAGCGGTAACGGACAGATAAGGAAAAAGGGATAAAAGAAATGAATCTTTGAGCGGGCTGAAATAAAGATGTTTTTAGAAAGAAAAATAACACATTAATAAAAATCTGGATGGTTTTGCGAAATGAGTTTAATCGCATATTTCAGTATAAGAACGAGGGGGGAGGGGAGGATAATATGACCTAAAAGTATGAAAGTTATGTTTTAAATTAATTTTGAATAAAAATGATAGCTATGAGACAAAAACGCTGTCACATAACTCACCCCGACAACAGAAGAAAGCTGAAACGTGTACGTTGCAGCTTTATATCTACTTAAAATGCTTTGTCCACCTTCGCACATACAGAGTATACAATCTACATAGAAATATAAAAAAGTTTTGTATCCAATAACAGAAAAAAATGTTTGAACCTGCTTCTCTAAAATGTTATTAGAGCATCATTTCTAGTAATTTAAGTAATAAAATAGAAAGGTAGTATATAAACATATTTGCTTGCTTTCAAATAATTCAGAATAATAATATTTATTCATGACTGAGCGCTCATATTTAAAACAAATCTTATTTATCACTTCAATATGCCACAAGAGAAAAAAAGGTGTGCCACATTTGACGAAGAGTTAGGACCCTATGCTTTTTATGTGGCTGTATGTTTGTGGCGCTGGTAACAGCTTTTTTTGTGTCATGATTCCAAAGAGAAGTATTTACATTAGATATATTTATAACTTCTCACAATGTGATCTTACCATGAGATCATAATTTCATAAAAAATACAAGCAAATAAAACAAAACACATTAATAAGAACTTTTTTCTAAAAATGAAACAAAGAAAAATATTGTATGTATATATATAAAATAAAAGTTAAAATGTACTGTATTACACTAAAGATGAATCGTATATGAAAAGAAAAATTTGTGCACAAGGCACAGGACTCCCAAAAAGGGGTGCATGTAGCACGCTGGCAAACAGGTGTAGCCCTAAATCTTGTGGAGACCACAAGTATTTTGGCGTCAGCTTAGGGCTTCTGCCTTAGATAATAAGGGTATATATTTTTTTAGATACCTGCACTCTAACTAAGTTCCCGCTGTAACAAGAAGTCAAAGTATAATATAATTTAGCATTTGATAAATTTACACACTGCCATCTTGTATTTCTGTGTATTAATTAAAATTTCCCATCTTGTGTTCAAGATTCTGCATGATATGAAGTACCTGTGTATGTGTAATCACTAGAGTAATTTTTTTATACTCCTGGCAAGAATATGAAAAAAAAGGTAAGAAAAATGTATCTAAATGTTATATAATGTAACAAGATACCTTACTCAATCTGCCACTTTCAAGTAAGAAGTATCTAAGCAAAGTGTTAAAATGTAACATGTTAAAAATAAACAAATTCGAAATGTATGTGTAGTTTACTATGTCATGTGACGGATAACCCCATGTAACTTTAAAATCTTTGTACATAGACAAAGTGATGTTGTCATTGATATGTTATGACATTATGCGAACACAAAAAAAATGAAAAAGTTGATAGAATATTTTAATATTGAAATATGGTGTAACGTTTAAAAGATATGAAAGTAACAGGAAAAAAAAAGAATTGAATGTGTGTGAATGGAGGGGAAAAAGAAACCCCAAACTCATGATCTATCTGAAATAAAACACATGAACAAGTGTGTACGCAAGCATACACAACGTGTAAGTTAAACACATGAACAAATTGTATAATTCCACATGAACTATATGTATTAATGTCTCAATGAACTCAAATTGTTATGCATTTGCCAACAAAATAAACAGACAGTATATGTGTAATAACCCAAGACACTTGCATACGAGTGAGATTAAATTACATAATTAATGAGTTATCATCAAAATGTAATGAATAAGGGTTAATAAAGAAAATGAACTACTTGTAATGTGTGTGTAAACACTGGTTAAACTCTAAACCAGCCAGTGTGTACTACTCAATGAACTATTTGTATAAAAAAAAAAAAAAAAAAAAAAAACGAAACACTGTCGAATAGATCGTTAGCAAAGTACAATGTGTAAAAGCAAATGAACAAAATATGTAAATCAACAGTGTAATGTATGTATATGGGTGCACAAAATGTATTCTAAATAAGCAAATGTTGTGCAACATAAACAAATATGCAACACATGAACTGCTTGTAAAAAAATGAATTAATGGTTGATTAAGGGTTAAAATTCAAATAAAGTTGTATCTGCCAAAGTTATTACTGTATTAAGGTAACAAAAGTGTGCATAAAATGCACAAGTGCCCAGCAGATTGCATAACTCTTCACTAAAATGTAGAAGTTATGCCAAGCCAAACATGTTCCAAGTAAAAAGAATGAAAGAGAAAGTAAAAATGCATAGAAAAAAAAGCTATATTCTTCATGTCATATGAGTGTATGTATCCGTCACAAGACAACGTGAGACTTTCACTCACTAATTAAAAAATTTTTCAAATGTGAGAAAATGTCAAAGATTTAGTTTATTGACTCTCTTTGAATAGCGTTAAAAAAATGAAGTGTACATAACAGCTCATATTGTGCATTTGAATAAATTTTACAAGAAAAAAAAAAAACAACTCCTAAGGATAACAAATATCATGTCAGTTATACTAATCTATTACTTTATGTTATAAATAAAATAGCAACAAGTCACCAGCTTTGCGTAAACAATGAAATTAAACAGTAAATTGACTGTTTGTGTAAAATGTAGAGTCAATTAATTATCTCTTGCATAAAAATTCAGATGTATGTGCAAATCATGAACAAAAGTTAAATTATGTGATAATTTCTGCAAAACTTTTAAACACCTCAACCAAAAACATCCTATCAAGTATATTAAAAAAATATTTATAAACTGTATTTTACTTCGTGTAGTGTAAAAAGAGACTTTACTTGATATGCCACCTACAAGCAAGGAGTCTATAACAAAAGTGTTAAAAAAAAAAACAGTTACAGGGTAATTGCTGCAAAATGAATGTGTCAAGTAAAAATGTCATGTGAAGGATAATTTCATGTAAATCTGAAAAAAATCTGTGTAATTAACAAAGTGATGGTATCATTAGCAACTTATGACATTACACAAACTGAAAAAAGGAATATTAGTATTTAGAGGGTAAGAGAGAAAAAAAAAAATCTGTAGTGTAAAACGAAAACATGACATAAAATGTAGAAGTAAAAAAAAAAAAATAAAAAAAAATATCGGGACGTGTGTACAAACACAAAACTCCAAAATCATTCTTGTGAATGTGATTTCAATTACATAATTAATGAATTAATATCATTAGATTATGTAATGATACAGAGTTTTGCTTGACACCATGAACTAAGTGTATAAACATATGAACAAAGTGTGAAAGTTTTAGATTATCTCAATGAACAAAGTGTGACAAACTCATGAACAATGTATGCTAATATTTTAATGAACAAAGTGTATTCTCACATGAACTAAAATTGTGTAAGTATACCCATGAACTAACATAAACTCACATGAACTAACTGTAATCTCACATGAACAAAATTGTGTAATTATTCTCATGAACTAATGTGTGTTTTCACATGAACTAAATTGTGTAACTAATCTCATGAACTAATGTGTGATTTCACATGAACAAAATTGTGTAATTAAATAACTGAACTACTTGTATTTCACATGAACTAATTGTGTATCTATCTGAAACTTAAGTGCAGCACATGAACTAATGTTGTCAAAAGTAAAAAATAAAGTACCGTCAATTTTTAAAATAAATGTTAAGTAAGAGACAAAAATAGAAAATGTTATTAAGTTATCTTGCGAAAATGTAAATTCCAAAACCGAAACCTGAATGTAAAGAGTGAAATGTGATGTTTCCCTCACTTGTATCTACCAAATTACAAAAGTAGTAAAAAAATATCCAAAATCGTTTACGTGCAACTGCTAAAAAAAAGATGACACATCTATACAGTGTTTGTGTGTACACCTGTACTACCAAAACCTTTACAAGTGAGAATAAAAGAAACTGATGACCTGCATCAATGTATTTTACTCTACCATACTATCTTTTAATCATCCGACCATTCCTGCAGGAAAAATTGAATGATAAAAAGGTATACCTAACAGTACATACATAATTTCAAAAATAAAAATTAAATTTGCAGTTAAGTGTTAAATGTGAAATAATTTATCACCAATGCCATATGTGAAGCATTAAGATGTACATAAATGTCTAACACAGAGAAATTTTTTTTTTTTTTTTTTAAGAATCCTTCACAATACAAAATGCAGCAAGAGAAAAAAAATATCTTGTAAAGAGGTTTTTTTTTTTTTTTTTTTTTTTTTTTTTTTTTTTTTTTTTTTTTTAAGAAAAAAATAAGTGTGTTCAATGAAATGAATTGCAGTTGTCTAAGGTTTCTCGTTGCTCTTTTATATATCTATTAACGGTAGGACATCTATGTGAGAAAGCTGTATGGAAAACGTTAAAATTTGTGTTGTTTACCTCATTACATCTGATGCAATTAATGCATTTTGGGCTGTTTGAACAATGAGGATCTTTATGTGATAAGGCACATACAGGACACCTAATTTTATCTGTGCATGATTTTGCCTGATGAAGAAGATTTTGACATGTAAAACATCTTTTTACCGAAACGTATCTTTTTACAGGGTAACCCGTAGACTGAATTTTGATTTCGCCATGAATAATTAACACTTTAGCTATCTTTGGGGGCATTAGAAATTTCCAATTAAATAACTCAACATATTCCATCTTATATTTTTGTTGAAATTGAATAGAAGGTGTGGATACACCAGTTAAGTCAGAAATTGCCAAAAGAATATCAAGAATATTAAAATTTTCTGGCAACGGACAAATTATAACTGAAATTGGTTTCAAATCATGTTTAAAAGGGGAAGAGAAGTTACTATTTTTAGGAGAAGTGGTAACTTCTGTAGTACCTTTATTTTGTTGTGGGTCTTTCAAATCAGAAACAATATTTGACTTATGGTGCAAAGAGTTTTCAGTCAGACTGGTGTTTTCACTATTATCTATTTGTGTTGTTTCAATCCGCTTAGGTGATAATATTTCGCTGTGTGTCATTAATTTCAACTTTATGTTTCTCTTTTACTGTGAGTGCGTGCAATCTTTCCAAAAATTTGTGTTAACCATTTGTAAATTTTTGTTCTTATTCTGCAACCTAACATAATCATCTTTTATAACCTGAAAAAAATTACCCAAAATTTGAAAATCCCATAAAAATTTCTTATGCATAGAAGATATATTTCCAAATAAAGTGTTATTGTTTTTACTACCAATTTGTTACTATAGTATAGGGAATTATGTGTTTACCTTTTCCGCAAATCTGTTAAGTGCTTCCTCAAACATGTACGGCAGAGAACATTTTAATTCAGCCATAGATACTTCTAATTCTGGATGGCTATCGGCCTGTAACTTTTTTCAAAAATGTTGAAAAAAAAATGCAGCAGAAGAAGAAATTAAAAAGTATAAAAGATGGCACAATAATTTAAATTTAGTTACTATATTTGAGCAAAACAGCAAGAAAAAGAAAAAATTCAAAACAAATATTTTCTCTCCTTTTCTCTCTCTCTCTCTCTTTTTTTTTTTTTTTTTTTTTTTTTTTTTTTTTTTTTTTTTTTAATGAGCAGATTAAAATAGAAAAAAAAAATTGGAAGTTCTCAAAAAAATATTTCTGTCTATTTTAAAAGTATGCAGTATCTGAAATATTCATACAGTAAGAAAAATTTATAAACCCTCAGATATTATATAGAAAACAGCACAAAATTACTGCAACATCTTCCAATAATATGCATGCAAAAATAATATTCACTTGTAAATGCTGAGTAAAAGCAAAAAAAAAATAAAATAAATAACTATCAAATAATAGCCAAGAAAATTTTATAAGGCACCTTTGGAAACGGCGACAATAAATGTCAATATGCCTAGCCTATTACAAACACATTTTAACTAAATGACATTTTATTTTCTGTATGGAAAATAATGAATCACCTAACTATACATATAAAATAAATATGCACTGAAATACTGAAATTAAAAAAAAAACTTACCTTTCAAAATAAAGCAAGAAAAGAGAAGACAAAAAATATTATAAGTGCCAAATAAAAACATTTAAAATATACAGCTTCAATTTCGTAAACTTCTCTGTTCATGCTAACAAATATAATGAATAGTAAGAAGTCATCATTTCATTTTCTTTTTATTTTTTTTACCCAAACAGCATGAAAAGGGAAATTGACAAATCATAACGCATACCTACAGATAAAAAAAATAAAGCAAAACAATAACTAATTTACTGTATTTACTACAATTAAAGTTTAAAAGTAAAAGTTGAATTTTCCGTGTTCATGCTTTTGCAGTAAATATTAGTCACATTTTTTTTGAAGCAGAAAATTACATGTAATAAAATATACAAAACTTTTTTTGTGTGTGTGCGCCGAATTTTCAGTGACGCCTTTCTGCGCCGTCACTCTTCACTGTCCTCTTTTTTTTTTTTTTTAACTGTGGCACGATCACAAACTGAAAATAATAAACATAATAAAAATTTTCACACCGCTCCTTTTATCCATTTTGACGGGTGAAGCTAGCAGTTTTTTAACTAAATATGCACAAGTCCTACTATGACATCGGATATTGGGTGAAGCACACACAAGAAAAAAATGCATTGTTCAAATATATTTCAGATATTTTCTGGAAGCACAAACTCTGTCACTTTTTTTTTATACGACAAATTTTCTATCGGATGTTTAGACATTAGACGATAAAAACTGTATACTTTTTTTTATAAGGAGAACACCACTATTATAACTTTTGCAACATCCTTGAATTCATATAACGTGGGAATTTTTTTTTTTCGCTGAAACATGCACAGCGCAAGTAATGTGACACTGGCATAAACACAAACCTTTCGATCAGATACGCAAAGTTTCTATCTCACTCTATACGTACCGCCTTTTTCTTTTCTTTAAACACAAAAAAACACAAAACACAAGGCACACTTGAGCTAACACGAGCATAATCACAACACCAGCCGCTGAAGTCAATGTCACACTCAGGTTTTGATGAATAATTATCGTACTAGTTGACATCTAAGAGCAGTCGAATAATGTATAATCATACAAGGATGGAGATGATGCAGGTACGAAGAAACTGCTATTCCTCGGATCGGGTCGGTGGAACGGCGATGAGCGAGAATACCGGGCCGACATCAGAGGGGGGGGGAGGCACACAGGCGAAACAAGAATGGCTCGAAGATGCCCACTCGGTGAGCTAAGAAAGACCGAGTGGTCCATCACTGTCCGTCGGAGAAAATCGCATCCATCCATCGAGCACAAGATGTTATGAGTGCAGGATATCACGGCACACCAGGGAGGCACACGGTCCGGAAATACACAGTCCAAGAATTTGAAGAAAATTACTGCAAGCGTAGTTGAATGGGGTATTCGAATGATTTTAAGGGGGGGGGGATTTCTCTCTCTAACGTGCATTTTTTTTTTAAACTATGTTGGAGAAAAATATAGGCGATGCGCCAAAATATGCAACATAGATTGAAGACCGGGTTCTAAATGCTAAAAAAATTCCAACTATAAATTTACTGGAACTACTCTTTATTTAAAAACATTTTTTAGAAGGGTGGTTCAGTTAGAGAATAAATGGGAGAGAGAGACCCCCATATTACATGGGACGCCAAAGCGCCTTTTTTTAGACAACTTTACATCTCGAAAGCTGAAACAGAAGTGACTTTTTTGCAAGAAGTCTAGAAATCTTGGCGTTGCACAGAATCACCAATTTACAAACTTTTGGTGACTGCGCGAAAGTGAACAAAGGTTTTTGGCGATAAACATTACCGCAAAAATGTGGTGTCTCTACTGGACGGGTGACGCCGAGAATGCAAGTAAGCGTTTCTAATTACGATGAGAAATGCCTCAGAAAACGCGAAAATTGTTTATACAACAGATAGGCCTTTTCCCAACCAACTGTTTTCATAAAACTCTACAAAGCAGACCGCCGCCTGAGAAGAATGCCGAAAGTCACAGGCATCTGGCTTTTAGCTCGACCACAAAACACGATAAATACATGCTTCCCATAAGATCTGTTCATTTTTACTTTTGTTGTTAATATAATTTCAACGGTCAAATGTTAGTAGAGATAAAAATTGCTTCTGACTGCGGCGGGCGAAAATCCGATGAAATTAAATGAAGACCTTGATACCAGCAGCTGTGCCATTTAATTCTTATTTATATATTTGCACTGGGAGCGGTAACGGACAGATAAGGAAAAAAGGGAAAAAAAGAAATGAATCTTTGAGCGGCCTGAAATAAAGATGTTTTTAGAAAGAAAAAAAAAACACATTAATAAAAATCTGGATGGTTTTGCGAAATGAATTTAATCACATATTTCAGTAAATGAACGAGGGGGGAGGGGAGGATAATATGACCTAAAAGTCAGAAAGTTATGTTTTAAATTAATTTTGAATAAAAATGATAGCTATGAGACAGAAACGCTGTCACAAATGCCAATTATTGAAGAATGTACCAATTCATATTGTATATTTTTTCACATTTTTACATGAATTTTAACATAGAAAAATAAACAAAAATATTAAAAAAAATTATTAATGTAGTAATTTTATATTTACACCAACCAAAAAATTACAGAATAATGCCCAAAGTATGTGCTTTTAAGAAAAAAAAGTTTCGTTAAAACCGAAGATGCGCTTTTTGAGTTATAACAAAAATAATGCTAGCAACATACTAAACTATTCTTAACTTTCCCTGTTTGTATTTGTAGAAATACGCTGCTATCAATGCATTGGTCGATTCATGACATTTCCACTCGGACAGGATGCGCAGTGCGCCAAAATAAGAGAATATTTCCGTACATAACAATTCCCTATAGGTTTGTTTCGTGTTTGGAAATATTCTGTTATTTTGGCGTATTGTGCATCCTTCTCGCGTAATAATATCAAGAACTGACAAACAAAATTTTAACATTTGCCTACGATGATTTTCACACAGAAGAAGGCTATGTGGCTAAACAGTGTGCATATATAACGTATCACTTTGGGGGGGGGGGGTGGCATTTGACATCGGAAGATATCTATAAGAGGAGGGAGGTTTTCATTTGATATCGTTATCATTGTTGATCAAACCAAAATTTACTTTTTTGTATATTTTTCTTTACATATGTTATCTTGATTTTAAGTCTGTTTTCTTCGTTTTATGAAAGTACAAAATTATTATTAAAACCATTGAATGATTATAAAATATTTCATTCCAAAATATGGTATAACCCAACGTTCGCCATTAACATTCTCCTGTCATATGCGTATGTAATTCTTTGTTAGAGAAAACAGATATGAAATGAAACTTGCTAATTTTTCTAGTAAAAGGTGGGGAAGAATGTTTGTTGTCCACCGATTGTGTTTACAAGAAGTTCTGTTTAGCCCCGTGCAAGGGCAAAGTGCAAGAAGACACTGTTACTGTGCATTATGTAACAAAGAGCTATTATTAAAAGCTTTTAAATAAAAAGTATTTCTTTAAAATGTTATTTGATATAAATTCATTTCTTGTATAACAGCGATATTTTATGAATTTCTACTCTTCATTTAAATCCGTAAAATAGGCGAATAAAAAATGTATGCTAAAAACACGCTATTTTGTATTCTCATGGGGAGCCTTATTAACACACGCGTTATTTCAAACATCGGCGGTGGGTGGCCATTACGCTATGTTTATCCGGCTAGACCCTTTATTTAGAAATTTTCTCCGTATTTCAAAGCCTTGTTATTATAGAATGTCAGTCATAAATAATGGCAGAAACACGTTTTCATTTTCACTGGTGGAAGTTTACTTTTGCGGAAGTAAAGCCCTGCATTTCCGCCATATTGAGACAACCGGTGATAGACAACCGGACAATAAACTGAAAGTTTTACCAGTGAAACTGACACCAGTAAAAACATATAGATTTTTTTACCATATTTGTGAGAAAATATTTCCCTGAATAAGACAAAATTGCCTATTCAGTTTTACTGGTGAGAAAATTTCCCCGAGGTATTCAGAAACTGTAGATCCGATTTTTAAAAAAGCAGTCACAATCTTGTGAGAACCACCTCAGTTACCTCACTCGCAACTGGTAGACAGTACACTATATGTCTCCTCCTCTTTATTCATAACTCCATTTTCCTTGCTTGTTTTTGCCTCGCATAATAACATATCAAATGTTGCTGGTGGTCTACTATTTTGTAATTCAGATTTCTTGGTTACACCACTTTTTTGAAATAGTACAATTCTCCTTATTTAATGACATATTAATTAAGGTTAAAACAAGGGTAATTTTGTCACTTCCAAAAAGTGGTGCCAATCAATAAATCTGAATTTGAAAAATGTAGCCCACTGGCAACACTGAATATCTCCTTTTGCTCCTTCTACCACCTTTTAATTTTAATTCCGACCATCCATTATTTGATGAAAATTGTTTGTTTTGATGTGTACTATCACCTCTAAAAGTTTTGCCCATTTTTTATGAAAACTCTGTATACTGATTGGCATACAACTTTTATATGTTGTTGAAGTTCAGCATAGAAAGCTCAGCATCAGGGTAGGATTTTTAGTACATTTACAGGAACACACATCAGATTTTTTTATATTATGATTAACCCTTTCAGGGGCAAAACTTTTCTGCTCCGATTATGTTCAAATAATTAATTCACACCGCAATATACGAACAAATTTATTTGCAAAGAATCAAAAGCTTTTTTTCACGCTTATTATGAGATCGAACTTGTACTATTAAATTACTAGTGCCACTTGAAATTTTGTGCATTAAAATTAACCGTTTGCAGACTGCAAACGGCGCCCTTCAAGGGGTTAATAAGTGCAAAATCTGTAGCGGTATATTTTCTAACACTATCTTACTTCAAAGATAATGAAATTAAAAGGGACAACTGAGTTGAACTACGATATACTTTTTATAGAGTGTGGAGTGGTAGCATTTATCGTTCATTTACACTGACACATAAAATAATTAGAAGGGATGATCGATAATTTCTGGAAGTGCGTTTTCAGCTGAAGTATAAATTTTAAACTTAAATATTTTTTTCTTATATTACGTGTTGTGTATAAGTTTTATACAAGATACACGGGGCTGCACGAAATACTAGTCCCTCACATTACCGGATATGTTAAGCAATTTATAAAAATGCATTTTTACTCAGTTGTGAAGAGTAAACTCAATATTTCGATTTTTAATTTATGTATTTGCATGTATAAAAAATGAAATTTCTGATACATTGTTAGTGTTAGAAATTGTTCTAAATATAACCAAAAGTTTCAAACATCCTCATCAGGACTTTTACCATTGCCATAGAAGGCGTAGGTTAGTCTCTGAATGTTAAAGGCCGCTTCCGTAGAAATAGTTTTGTAGTTTCACCACAAAACAAGCAACAACAACAACAACACAAAATAACGAGAAAAATTAACAAGAAAAATACAAGCCTCTGTTAAATCATGGATTTATGAATAAAGAGGGATTGATATCGTCCGTACCATGTCAAACTATCCAATGTGAAATCAGTGGGCTTCTTTTTTTTAAATTCAGATTTCTTGATTAGCACCGTTTTTTTTAATAGTAAAAAGCGCCTTATTTAACTTTATTCAATGACATATTAATTAAGGCACAAACAAGAAGAATTTTACCATTTCAGAAAAGTGGTGCCAATCAAGAAGTCTGAATTTTAAAAAAGTAGACCACTTTTTTCACATTGGATATTTTGACATGGTACCGACGATATATCCTCAAAAGGGTGAAGCTTCACCTGTAACCAGGTCTGCAGGTACTGATAGCCGCAGTGGAAAACTTCCACCAATAAATTTTAATACTATTTTATTTCATATTTTTCCTTTCATTCTGACTTCCGCTAGAATGTCTTCTACTCGGGACGTGACTGGGGAACCTACGAATCTTGCTTCCGCAAAAGAGTCGGAATAAGTGGAAGAATAAAGGGCTGCGGACGAAGATGGGCCGCTCGCCGCGCGGTGTAAAAAACAGCGGAGTAGTGTAGAAATGTGAAATGGAGTGGTGTACGAAACAGAATGAGTAGAGTTGTAGTAAGAGGGGAATGAGATTATCGTGTGGAAAGCAGCAGAGAGATGGAACGTTGTTTCATCGAGTTATTTGATGAGAGTGAATTCTATTTTTTCTCATCGACTAAATTGAGCATTCCCCCTAGAACTATATCTCATGGAGTAAATAAAAGCTGGAAAACGTCTAATTCGACTGCATTGTTTGTGTTCGTTATCTATTTTTTTCTACAGCATACGAATCAGCCAAAAGCGCCTGTGCATTTAATACGGAAACCCAACTAAACCCGATAAACGCGAACTGCTCTTAGTCATATCTTCACAATAAAAGTAAAGTACGACAGAATAAAAATGACAAGAGCGGAAGTTAGTATGGCTATGGTTGAAAGGAAACAATGTTCGAAAATTTTCTTTAGAGTAATAAGAAGCTTAAAAAATTCGAAACGTCAGAATTTATTTATGATGGTAAAGTTGTTTGTGACGAGTGGTGAAGCATGTTTGCTCATGGCTGGGGACCTACGAATCTTTAATTAAAATAATAAAACTTTGTAAAAAATCACCATAAAATTAAAACAAAACACAGGACGCGTTTCGAGCTAAAAACATAACAGCTCGTCATCAGCTACAGCATACACGTGTCCGTAAACGAACAAGTTAAAAAATGAACTGAAGATAAAGAATGATGCGAAGAATGCGACAGATGGCGCTACCTGATAGAGGGATATGCAAAAGGGAAATGTGTTGAAAAAAGATAGAAGAGAAAATGAAATGGAAAAAATGGAAATAAAAGAAAAAATAAAAATAAAAGAAGTAAATTAAAAATATGA
Organism: Maratus speciosus; assembly: GCA_963932465.1. Lineage (NCBI taxonomy): Eukaryota > Metazoa > Arthropoda > Arachnida > Araneae > Salticidae > Maratus > Maratus speciosus. The sequence goes on from OZ010796.1 coordinate 453,158,193, forward strand.
ATAAAAATAATAAATAAAGAACTATAAAAGAACAAGAAAAAAAATCCAAATTATTATTATTATTATTATTATTTATTTTTTTTTTTTTTTTTTTTTTTTTTTTTTACAAAATAAAAGGAAAGAAACAAGAGAAAAGGGAAAAGAATTACAAAATTAATTTCCACGCTGGAGATAGGAAAGGAGATGATGGGAGATCATTGACAAGATTAGCAGAATTTTTAGAAATAAAATATGCTTCATGAAAATCCAAGTGAGAGGGAGAGGCAGGGGAAGAAATAATTTTGGCCATGGAGAAATTGAAACAATGACTGGAAGACCAACAGTGAGAAGCAATCGAAGATTTAGAGATTTCTTGATTTGCAATATATCTCTGATGCTCGCCTAATCTGAATTTTAAAGCTCTCTTTGTTTGACCAATATAACCTAAATTGCAAGAGCAAGGAATGAAATAAACACCCCACCGGTTCTCATTAGGAACAGGATCTTTTAGAGAAGAGAATTTAATTTTATTCATAGGTTTGAAGATAACTTTAAAGTTAAAACGAGAAAGTATTTTAGCAATTTTGAAACACAGAAGAGAATAAAAGGGCAGAACTATTATAGAATTAAAATTAGAAGGATTACTTGAATCAGAATAAATAATCAGAATAAATCAGTATAAATTTAATAAGCCTAAACGTCCTTTTTCTGATTCAAATAATCCTTCTAATTTTAATTCTATAATAGTTCTGCCCTTTTATTCTCTTCTGTGTTTCAAAATTGCTAAAACACTTTCTCGTTTTAACTTTAAAGTTATCTTCAAACCTATGAATAAAATTAAATTCTCTTCTCTAAAAGATCCTGTTCCTACTGAGAACCGGTGGGGTGTTTATTTCATTCCTTGCTCTTGCAATTTAGGTTATATTGGTCAAACAAAGAGAGCTTTAAAATTCAGATTAGGCGAGCATCAGAGATATATTGCAAATCAAGAAATCTCTAAATCTTCGATTGCTTCTCACTGTTGGTCTTCCAGTCATTGTTTCAATTTCTCCATGGCCAAAATTATTTCTTCCCCTGCCTCTCCCTCTCACTTGGATTTTCATGAAGCATATTTTATTTCTAAAAATTCTGCTAATCTTGTCAATGATCTCCCATCATCTCCTTTCCTATCTCCAGCGTGGAAATTAATTTTGTAATTCTTTTCCCTTTTCTCTTGTTTCTTTCCTTTTATTTTGTAAAAAATAAATAAAAAAAAAATAAATAAAAAAAAAAAAAATAAATAATAATAATAATTTGGATTTTTTTTTCTTGTTCTTTTATAGTTCTTTATTTATTATTTTTATTCATATTTTTAATTTACTTCGTTTATTTTTATTTTTTCTTTTATTTCCATTTTTTCCATTTCATTTTCTCTTCTATCTTTTTTCAACACATTTCCCTTTTGCATATCCCTCTATCAGGTAGCGCCATCTGTCGCATTCTTCGCATCATTCTTTATCTTCAGTTCATTTTTGAACTTGTTCGTTTACGGACACGTGTATGCTGTAGCTGATGACGAGCTGTTATGTTTTTAGCTCGAAACGCGTCCTGTGTTTTGTTTTAATTTTATGGTGATTTTTTACAAAGTTTTATTATTTTAATTGCTTCATATCGCCAGTTTTCGGTGCTGTTTCGCTTCACCTACGAATCTTGCTTCCGCAAAAGAGTCGGAATAAGTGGAATAATAAAGGGCTGCATACGAAGAGAGGCCGCTCGCCGCGGCGTACTCCAGTTCTCCTGATTTTCTAAGTATTTGGAAAGCATTAATTTAATTTCCACTTTTTTGGTTTCGTTTACTCTCATTATCCGGTAGATGTCGCTGCCTGTCCACTCAGTCGTTCCATCTGCTTCTGTCTCATTGGTTGTTCTGGCGCATTCTCTACCCGTATCGGGTATATAAACCGATAATAGTTGGACTAATAATGGGCTAGAAGCAGCTACGGGTCGTTCGGTAGCTTCATCGCCCCTAGCCCTCTCTTCCCGGTTTTCGGTGTCTTTAATTTGTGCAGTTTCCCTTTTAAATTTATCTGGTTTCAATTTTTGATTTATTTTCCAATCTGACATTTGCTAGAGTGTCTTTCACTCGGGACGTGGCCGGGGACCTAGGAATCTGGCTTCCGCAAAAGAGTCGGAAGAATTAAGGGCTGCGGATGAAGAGGGGCCGCTCGCCGCGGCGTAATCCAGCTCACTTCGTCCGCAGACATTTTTCTTTCACTTATTCCGACTCTTTTTCGGAAGCAAGGTTCGTAGGTCCCCGGCCACGTGACGAGTATCAGACACTCTAGCGGAAGCCAGAATGAAAAAAAAATCAAAAATTGAAACTGGACAAATTTAAAAGGGAAATTAAAGACACCGAAAACCGCGACAGGAGGGCTCGGGGCGATGAAGCTACCGAACGACTCCTAGCTGCTTCGAAACTATTATTACGCAAATTTTTGATGCATCTTTCTTAACCTGACGCAAGAGATAAACTGCCAAATATAGTTTAAAATTGCAATCTTTCATTTTGAACTTCATTATTCATGAAAATTTTCTTTGTTTTTAACAGCAAAACTATCTATTATTTTTCACTGGTGCAATGATGGAACAGTGTAGCAGCAGAGAATTAATTGACACCACAAAATTTTATTAATATCCTTCATCCAACTTCAGGGCAGAATTTGTGAGATTTTTCAAAGCAAAGAATATTATAAAAATTTAGCGGTGGCAATCACTCAACCGCTGCGCCACTGTTCCATCACTGCTGGTGGAAGATTGTTCCGGCAGATGTCAGGCCCTGCGATTCTGCCATATTATTACAACATAAATGATCAAAGCGATATAAGTAAGCGTGCAAACTTAATGCTGGAATCGGGCGTAAAATAACACACTTGCGCCATCTAGCGGACGGAGTGATAATCCACATACGCGGGTTTTTAGGGCGGTGCATATTTTCTAAATCTTTAGCCTCTCATGGAAGTGAATTTTATTTTGCCACATTTATTGCAAAATAATGGCGTAGCAAGAGGAGTACCCATATGCACTTGACACAACAAGATTTTCTTCACCTTGTAACCTCGATTTCATTTATTAATTAAGTTGAAAGAAACTTTATAATTTTAGTGGTGTGAGTAAAAAAACAGTTAGGTATTTACCTGTAGTTCACACTCCATCCGCTACGTGGCGCGTGACCTTGATTGATGTGACCTCGCTTTTAATGTTGCGGTTACTTCTTCCATTTAAGATAGGACGCTTATTAATATCGCTTTGTAAATGATCATCTTGTCATTGTCAGTGAACGTAAATAGCGCCATGGAAATTTCCATCAGTAAATTTGAATAACAATATTCACGTTATTTAAATGCCTTATTCGTGGAGAATATCCTTCATAAGTAAGGTGAAACTTTGTGTTCGTTTTCAATGTCGGTAGCTTTCCCCGGCGTTAATCAGGGCTTGATCAGATGTGAACCAATAACAGTCGCCGTGTTCTGACATATTCGTTATTTAGTTCACTCGCAAACAGTACACATTACAGAATCGGTATCCTCCTCTTTATTTATAGCTACGTTGTATAAATAAAGCGAATTGGAAGACATCTTGAAAAAGGTTGAAAATGGCATTAAACAATTTCCCCTTAACTCATTAAGCTCTGGTGGATGCATTTCTGCAAAATACCTAAATGTCACATTGGCACCAACATTTTGAAAAAAAAAAAATCGGTTTACTATATAAACGATAAAATGCATTAATTTATTTTAAAATAAATTTTATCGAATATTCCGGTGCAATTGTGTCATTTGGAGATTAAAATTAAGTGGGAAGAAATTCGCCCACCAGAGCTCAAAGGGTTAAAACTCCTCCGTAGCGAGAACTAGTTAGGTTCTGAGCAGATCATTTAGTTTAATCATTTAGGTAAATTAAATTTCACAATGTATATGCATAGATAATATGTATATACAGTAAAATCTCGTTACAATGATTTTTTGAGGCTGTAGATTGCATTCGTTATAGTGAAAAATTTGTTAATATGAAATTCCAATATCTACAAAAGATGATCTAAAAGCGTGAAATTTGCATGCAGATTGAATAAGTACATATATATTATTAGAAATATTAAATTATTGAATTACATTTTGGTTAATATGCAAACATGTTAGTAAATAATAAATATAGAGTAAATTATTGTGAATTTACTTTTTAGAAATAAGATATTTATCAAGTTCATTAACCCTGCATTAGTCACTTGTGCATCACTGTGATACAAGTCACCGTTTACATCTTCAGGGATCCTACTCGGTCCGTTTTTTGAACACCACATTTTTCATAGAAAAATATAAATTTCGTAGAAACTTACCAGGAAGATCGCTTTTCTTTCAAACGTTGTAGAAACCTACCACGAATTTTTCTCTTCAAAATTACTGGTTTTCAAACAACTGCCCAGTGGGAGCTCTGCATTTTCTAAGTTCTGAAAACAATAACCTGTTCGAGAAGAAGCGCCGCAAATGAAAATTTCTTACCTGTGAGAGGAAGCCATAAGGAGCCAAAGGTTGTGAATATACTTGGTTCAAAACTTACAGGCGGAAAAAGATGGTTTGTGTCGCAGAGATTCACATGTGACTAACGCAGGGTTAATTTTCAGGAGTTTAATGGCAAGTATTATTTTAATATGATTATAATTTATCTTACATACTTGAAAGCTTAAAAATAAATAACATTGATATCTGCCGTTAACGTAACTTTATTTCTTTACAAAAAAAAAAAAAAAAAAAAAAAAAAAAAAAAAAAAAGAGATTTATTTTCTGCACTAAAGATGACAACGCATTTTTCAAAACAAAATCTTCAATATTATTCAACATTATATAAAATGTTTCCGTAACATTATTTTGCAGGGTTGAATACTTTTTAAGAGATTTGATGTTTGATAGGGCCACTCTTGATCGTACAACAGAATCTTCGGTACTTGATGGACAAACAGCATCATCATGTTCACTTTCATTGTCAGCTTCTTCTCCTTCTCTCATTCAGTTTCCGACGATGTCGTTTATAGTTATTCCAGAACACGTGGTAACTCCTTCATCGCATTCAACCTCTGTCATCGAAATACTCAAGGCCAGAGGGCACGAGTGGGACGTCATCACTAATCGACCGACTTATCACTAGTATTAGAATTCATAACGGAAAATTTTGAATAGAAAATTCCTTTTTTTTATTTGTGTAATATCTATCATCTTATAAACAATAATAACTATTTAACCTTACTGGTGAAAATTAGAATCCCCCCAGATGCGGCAACACTGTAGTATTCCGCTTCTTGCTGGACTTTTATTTAGGGATTACGAATTCTCAACTGTAAGTTTAAATAGTTATTATTTTTTATAAGATGACGGGTATTCCACAAATAAAATAAAAGAAAATTGCTATTCAAAATTTTCCGGTGTGAATTCCAACCCTAGTGAGAAGTCGGTCGATTAGCGATTACATCACACTCGTGTCCTCTGGCCTTGAGTATTTCGATGGTAGCTATTCAACGCAATTATTAACAGATGATGTAAGTTGTAAGAATTCTGTAACTGTGGTCTAGAGAGGAACAGGCAATTTCATGCAATATGTAGACTCCTCTGCAGTTTCTTTTTGCTCATTTGTTAAACGTACAAGGCCGTATTTTTTTCAAAAAGCTTTTGTTTGTGGTAGAAGATATATTTTCCCAGGCAGCTCATATGATGTCAATTGTCAGCCTCCAATTTACATTTGCCAATCTTAAAACTTCATTCTGAAACATTTTGAGAATTGATCCTACTAGTTGGCACCGGACATTCAGTTTGCCGTTTTCTATTATACCTTGATCAAGAGGTTGTAAAATGGAAGCACAGTTAGTAGCCAAAAATTCTACTTTTACATTTGATAAATTCGCTGTAAGTAAACGTGCATCACAATTATTTTACGAACAAAATAATTTTTGATTTCATTTTGATCATTTGATTATTCAAAATCCTAATCCACTTAACAATAGATATCCTTAGCCATCCAGGTTCGACTATTCCTTCCATAATCACCTGGATGATTTTTCACATTTTTAAACGAGCAATAACTAAGGTTTTTTTCTGAACACGATGCATTACAGAAAAAAAGGAAAGTCGTACTTTAGATTTTTTCCCGGCTTTACAATTTTCATGTTTCATTGCCATAGTGCGATTCAGTAAAATCTGATAACAAAGCAGTTTCATCGGCATTAAAATATCTTCTAGGGGATATTTCTCTAATGTTTCCATAAGTTTTTTTTTCTTTCAATTCAGATAACACATCGGCACTTTTTTCTTCTCCAGAACTTTGATTCCATGCAATACCGTACCTTTCACGGAAACGAAATAGCCAAACAGAATTTTTTTCAAACTTTTATATTTTCAGAGCCTGCGACAATTCTTTGGCTTACCTTGTATCATAGGTCTTGAAACAGGCAGATTGTTTTTATCTAACTTTACTAAACCATATGTATACGGCTTCCTCAATTACTTGATAGTCTCAAATTAGTAATATTTTCCTGTCTTCGTAAATATTGGGCCCCTCAGCGAACTTTAAAATTTTGTCCTTCTTTTTCAGATGGCAACCAATGTAAAAGTAGCTATACCAAATTCTTTTGCTAGATCTACCTGCCTTTTTCCAACACTTACTGTTTCTACAATTTTAGCTGTTTTCTTTTAATGAAATTTTTTTTATTTTCCTTTTTTCAGCCATTTTAATGAAAGGAATCGAATTCGATATGCTAATTGACAAATACTCACAGATAATTACCACTAAATGTTATAGCATTCCATGGTAAACAACGATTACAATAATACATTTTTGGATTCATTTGATTTTTTGAACGGGTATGTACATCAGACCGAAGAAAGCAAAAAAAAAAAAATAAATAAATAAATAAATAAATAAAAATAAATTAAAATAAGGGCTACTGGCCGTCAATGTAAAAGACGAGTTTACTGTTTTCGCAGCTGCGCGTGGGAAAGCAATTTTCACCCCTTTTCTCGAAAACCAGATTCAAAATATGCTGAAATTTCGAAGACCATGGGGGAACGAAAGTTTTCTTCCCAATAACACTCTTTCGGTGCAGATTTTTTCTCTTTTTTCAGCTCAATATCCGTAAAAGTCAAGTGACGCTTATTTTAACCCTTTATCTACTGCAATTTTTTTCATGTAATTTTTTTTTCAGTTACTACAATGGAAAAGGGGACGGAATTAAAGGACAAACGTAAAAAAATACTCACTCGTGAGAAATTTAATTATTTAGAGGTAATTAATTAAAGTGGTACTTTAAAGTACCGTCAGTACACTATGACTAACATATCGTAATAGAAAACCCACAAGGAATTTCAAATGGCACCAGAAAATATTTTCGACTTAATAAGTATGTGAAATATAGGCTTTTTATTATTTATAAATAAATCTCTTGGCAAATTTCGGTGCCAAGCTTTTATTTCAACACTTTAGAATGGAAAATGCTTTGTCCATGAAAGGATTAAAAAACTATTTTTTGTAAGGTTTCTATTTTGTTAGCAGTCCTTTAGTTAAGCGACGACTATATTCCAGGGACAACATGTTCTCTCGCATTTCCACATATGCAATATATGAATTTACATGTGCCATTTCTACCATAGAAAAACGAGCCGGTGCCTCAACTTGTTCAGTTTCCTATAAAAAATAACAATCAGACAGAAAAGAAATACCAGAGAAACCATTACTACACTACATTTTAGTAATTACAAAACGATGGATGAAAACGATGGATAACTACACAGACGAAAAGTAACCAAGACGTTTTTCTCCAACACCCAGTGTACTGACGGTACTTATAAGTACCATCGAGTAATTGAATTGTTAAATCAAATACATACACCGTTCACATAAAATAGCTAGTCAAACTGTATTATAAGATCATAATAAACACATAAAAAATCCAACACTTATCTTATATCCTTTACTGTGTATGCAGCAATAAAAAGACGAGCGTGACAATCTGTACAAAATTTCGGCAGAAACCACATCGACTGTTTCAAAGATAGCCTCCTTCCTCGCAAAAAAAAAACAAACCTAAAATTACTGCTGCCATGTATCCGGATAAAGTGGAGTTAAAAGAGTGTTTTTGCAAAATACCATTAGAATATTAGTAAAATTCATTATGAGATGAAAGTTTAAAGTGAGTGGTACCGTATAAGTACCGTCAGTAGATAAAGGGTTATAGTACCAAAAGATTTTCTATGTTTTTTATTTAAAATATAAAGAAATAGATTTTTGTCACAGGTTAGAAGGCATATTTGTGATTTATTCGTAGTAGGATATCAATTTTTTAGAACATTTTATACTCTCAATGGCAAGAAGAAACATTTTTAAGTTATTAATACCTTAATATCTTAACCCTTAAATGAATGACTTTTTTATTTGTTTCGAGAAAAGTAATGATTCTCAGAAAGATTTATAACACGTTAAACGTAATGATATGTATAGTTCGATGTACGCGAGTATACGTGGGCTTACATTTGACCATTTTCTTTAAAAAAAATTAATTACTCATTTAAAATAGCGTACATATTCCGTCACTTTCTATTATTGATTCGTACACCGCGAATAAGCACGGTTTTCCTGAAATAACATATGGCTACAAATAAAGATGCTTAAAAGACCATTTAATTTTAAATGTCTTACTTCAAAATCTCTTCACTTGTTCTAGTATTAAAATTAAATGGTCTTGGTTAGTGAAAGAATGTATTAACCACTAAAATAAATAAATTTGATATGTTAGTTTTTTGAAGAATATGAGACTTTAAAAAACTGCTATATTTATACGCAAAATTGTAATTTTAGCTGTGTGGCAACCCGAATATTTCCATTTAATTTCCCGAAATATTCCGAACCTTTATATGAAAAATAGTCTTTTTATTTTTAAAAAGAAAAAAATTATAATATTAATTCAGTAATTAAGTATGCATTTTTGTAGTTAGATTCTTTTAGGATGTGCAATCAACTTACTTGAAAGCTTTTTGTAACAATAAATTTCTAAATATTTTTTTTCTCTTTATTTAATTGAGAAGTGTCTAACATTAATTGAGGCAAATTTTTAAATTTTAAAATATAGGTGGATTAAAGGTTGGTCGGAAACAGGTTGTACATCACCTTAATTTGTATTAAAGCTACCGTATATACTCGTGTATAAGTCGATCTCAAAATTTAAAAAAAAATTAAAATATTTTAATACAAGGATATTGGAATAGTTTTCATTGATTTAAGTAACTCCAGAATTCTGATTAAATAAGATTAAATCAGGTTAAGAATACTATACAAAAATATTATTATCCAAACGGAAGGCCATGATAAATACCCCCTCGAATTTCGGGGTCGACTAATACGCGAGAATAGAGTTACGAAAAAAGAGGAGGTGACCTATAGTGTACCAGGGTTCGCACAGTTCTACCACTAAATGTTTACAGTATTTTCAAAGTATTTCACTACAGAAAAATATTGCAAAATCTGTGAATAAAGGCGGGGATTGCGAATGCTCTGTTTTAAAAATTAAATGTAAATTCCCTTATCATTAATAGTGGTGCCAGAGTCCTTGGAAATTCCAAGGAGTGTGCGAACCTTTGTGTACTGTCTACCAGCTGAGATTGAAATAACTGAGGAGGTTGTCACAAGATGGCGGCTGCATTTTGTAAAATCTAATCCACAGTTTCAAAATACTGCCTTGGTAAACTTCCCACCAGTATAACTCAATAGAGATATTTTCTTATTTAAGCGTCTTATTCATGAAAATATTTTCTCACAAATATTTTCTGGTGTCAGTTTGACAGGTACAACAGTCAGACTGTATCATCGGCTTCACAATTTGGCAAAAACGTATTACCTGTCTATCGCGAAATTAAACTAACACCGGTTAAAATTAAAATATTTTTCAGAAATTGTTTCAGACTGAAAATTTTCATTAATAACGCCTTTAAATACCTAGAAAATTTCTACATAAATTTTCTGGTGGAAGCTTCGACCGGATGTAATCAGTACTTGCGAAAGTTATGACATTTGAAGCTTCACTATTTTAAGGCTATGTCAGTTTCTTTTTATTAATAGTTCCATGTACGCGGGTATACATGGTCTTACATTTGACCATTTTCTGTAAAAAAATTAATTACGCATTTAAAATAGCGTACATACTACGTATCTTTCTATCACTGTATTCGTATACCGCGAATAACCGCGATTTTCCTGAAATAACAGATGTCTACAAATAAAGATGCTTAAGAGGCCGGCTAATTTTAAATGTCTTACTTCAAAATCTCTTCATTTATTCTAGTATTAAAATTAAATCTATTGTCTTGGTTGATGAAAGAATGTATTAATTACTAAAATACATAAATTTGATATGTTAGGTTTTTGAAGAATCTGAAACTTTGAAAAACTGCTATATTTATTCGCAACATCGTAATTTTAGCTGTGCGGCAGATTATTTGCATTTAAATTCCCGAAATATTTCAAACCTTTATATGGAAAATAGTCTTTTTATTTTAAAAAAGAAAAAAATTATAATATTAATTCAGTAATTAAGTATGCACTTTTGTAGGTAGATTCTTTTAGGAGGTGCAGTCACTTTACTTGAAAGCTTTTTGCAACAATAAATTTCTAAATATTTTTTTCCCTTTATTTAATCGAGAAGTGTATAACACTAATTCAGGCAAATTTTTAAATTTTAAAATATAGGTGGATTAAAGGTTGGTCGGAAACAGGTTGTACATCACCTTAATTTGTATTAAAGCTACCGTATATACTCGTGTATAAGCCGATCCCAAAATTTAAAAAAAATTAAAAGGGTTTATTACAAGTATTTTGGAATAGTTTTCATTGAATTAAGTAACTGCAGAATTCATATTAATCCTCCTTGAATAAATAAGATTAAATAAGGTTAAGAATACTACACAAAAATATTATTATTCAAATATTCATTCTACACTATTTTAAGTGTATGTCAGTTTCTTTCTATTAATAGTTCCATGTACGCGAGTATACATGGTATTACATTTCATCGGAACCATGTCAAATTATCCAGTGTGAAAACAGTGGGCTAGTTTTTTTTTTAAATTCAGATTTCTTGATTGTCACCACTTTTCTGAAATCGTAAAATTGCCCTTGTTTTCGCCTTTTTTAATATGTCATTAAACAAGATTAAATAAGGCGAATTTTACTATTTCAAAAAAGTTGTGCCAATCTAGAAATCTACATTTTAAAAAAGTAGCCCACTGTTTTCACATTAGATACATGGTACCGACGATTTGACTATTTTCTTTAAAAAAATTAGTTACGCATTTAAAATAGCGTACATATTACGTCACTGTCTATTATTGTATTCGTATACCGCGAATGACCACGGATTTCCTGAAATAACCTATGGCTTCAAAAAAAGATGCTTAAGTGACCATTTAATTTTAAAAGTCTTACTTCAAAATCTCTTCACTTTTTCCAGTATTAAAATTAAACCTAATGTCTTGGTTGATGAAAGAATGTATTAACCACTAAAATACATAAATTTGATATGTTAGTTTTTTGAAGAATCTGAGACTCTGCGAAACTGCTCTATCTAATCGCAAAGTTTCTGACATTAATTAAGGCATTATTTTCTATTTTAATATAGAGGTGAATTGGTGGATCGCGATGAGCAGGTTGAACGACCCCTTATGTCGGATAAAGACTTCCACATTTACTTTTCAATAAAAAAATTTCATTTAAAAGATCGTAAACTTATGTCATTCTGTATAAGTGTATTCGTTTTAAATTCGTATATAAGACAGTGGATTTCTTAAACCAGAGAATGCATGGATACAAATGAAGAAATTTAAACGCCCATTTCCTTTTAAATGTCTTTGTACGAAATATCTTTATATTTTAAATTATAAAAATTAACCCTAAAATGCGCGATTTTTTATTTTGTTTCGAAAAAATATATATGATTCTCTGAAAGGTTTATTACACAGGAAAAATAATTAAAAAAATCAGAGATACATTTTTCATATAATACTTCAATTTTTTTTTTTTCTGTTGCATATATGTAATATATGTGAGGACGTGAGTTTCAAAACTCGCCTTATACAAAATTTAAAAAATCGAGTTTTTTCTATCAATCTATTCTACTGGTGAACCTGCATTAAAAAAGCACCAGAATGTGCAAAAAAACTATTTTTTCGTGTATTTCTCGCATTGCAAAATCTTGGTTTAAAATAGAAACCAATGGGCGCAGTCAGAGTTTTTTTTTTTGTGTGTGTGTGTGATTTCCAAAATTAAATTTTCTGGAGAAAGCGAGTTTTGAAACTCACGTCCTCATGTAAAAACTACTGTCGTATGGCTGTTTTACGCTAAAATATCGCAAATTAGTACATATTTTATAAGCATGTCTTCAAATACCTTATTTTATATAATTATTTATTTTATAAAACTTAACCTTTAACCCTTTAACCCTCTCGCTGCGCAACCCGAGAGTGTCTCGGGCAACGTAAAAGTAGCAAAATTTGCGCAACCCGAGATTTCATCGGGGATTCATTTTCTCCGTCTAATTAACCCGCCTTGATCATTCCCACCAGTTTTTTTTTTTTTTTTTTTTTTTTTTTTTTTTGTAAATTTTGCCTTATCTAATCGGAGCATTTTCCCGATTAAATCAGACGAAAATTTTTGTATTTAAAAACCGGCGGCAAAGGAATAAAAATTCTTAAAATGCTCGTCGCGAAGGAATTAAGTATGCAATTTTTTAAGCTATTTTGATAAAACATTTACACAGCGAGAGGGTTAATTCCCATGATAGAATACGTTCTACAAATTATGTAGTTCAGATAATCTGACTTTACACCAGGAAGTTTCAATGGTTAATTTCGCTTTACTTAAATACAGTATGTATATTAGATGTAAATTTCCAACTGGGCGAAAAAAGTCCGGACCAGGATTCGAATTTTACATCTAATATGATTTGTTTACCAATTAGAATAATTGTGTTAAAAATAATCTAGTACAGTATATATGTTATTAATTTAAGGAAATGTTGCTATTTTAATTTTCTGGTGTGGATTAGGTATATGCGAATATAAAAACATATTAAATTCAAAACACTGTTGTCTGTATACATGCAAAGCTGCGCACTAAAGGGATAAACCTATTGTATCTATTGATAAGTAAAAATATGAATCGCTAAAGCATCACTAAAATATATCATGTTCATTTTTTTAAGAATATAATTTTGACAAAACATGAATCGCTATGAAAAGTACCTGGAGACAACAAGCAATTCAGTCACAGTTTACAACAAATGTTAAACTCTACCTTCCAGCAACTGCCTTTTAGTAATTGCACACATGTGCTATGACGAGGCGTACATAAATTTCTACTAGAAATCTAATAGGAAGTTTATTATTTTGAACTAGTTTTCGACAAAGTTTAACCCTTTAATGGGCGCTTTTATTATTTTGTTTCAAAAAAATTATATATGATTTTCTGAATGGTTTTTTACACTCTAAAAATAATGAAAAAACATCAGATATAGATTTTTCATATAATACGTAATTCTTTTCGTCTGTTGCACTTCAGTAATGCAAGTAAAAAATGATGTCGTGTGGGTTTTTTACGCTAAAATATTGCAAATTAATAAATATTTTAATAAGTATGTCTCCAAATACCTTATTTTATATAAATATTTTTTTAAAACACTTATCATTTAATCTTTAAATTCCCATGGTAGCATGCGTCCTAGAAATTACGTAGTTCAGAGAATCTGATTTACACCAGAAAAGTTTATATGGTAAATTTCGTTTTATTTAAATACAGAATGTCTGTTATTAATTAAAGCAAATATTGCTATTTTAATTTTCTGGTGTGAATTAGGTATATACGAATAAAAAATAACTATTACATTCAAAACACTGTTGTTTGCAATATGCAAAGCTGCGCACTAAAGGGTTAATCCCTTGAAGGGCAGTGGGACATACATATCCCCTGAATTTTAGTTCCTAAATGCCATACTGCCACCAGAATTTTATTATAAACTTTCGCTTTTATAACATGCGTGAAAAAATCTTTTTCTTACTTTCAAATAAATTTGTTTGAAAATGCTGGTGTCAGGCAATCATTTCAACATTTTATCAAGAGAAGTACTTTGCCCATGAAAAAGGTTAAAAAGTACTGACTCCTGTGATAAATATGCTGTCCTCTAAGTGGATATATCAGATGTAAAAAATCGAAAACAGAATGCTAAATAATTATTCTTTAATTTACTTATTTAATTAAAAGACACTTCTTTAATTTATGAAGTACATACTGTGGTTTGTTGGATGTCACTAGCTTAGATTTCGCGAAAAGTGACCACAGTTCAGTGTTGCCAGATTGGAGACGGGACTTGTTTAATTCAAATTATTTGTTTGGCACCACTTTTTTACAGTAGTAAAATTCGCCTTATTTTTCAGAATTTTTAATCTATTTCTATGTAAACCAAATATTTCTATATCTAAAAAAGCGGTGACAATCAAAAATCTGGGGACAAAAAAGTCCCCAATCTGACAACACTGCCATAGCTTCATGGGAACAGATACCATTTATGGGCAGAAACAAAAGAACCTCTATTTTCTTAGAGTATGAAATTTATTAATCAGCATCAAAAATCCTTTTATTAACCGTTTCTAAAGCAGCGGGAAATATTTATCCTGTTTAATTTAAATCAGTAAAATGCCAAATTTTATCACAATTTTTAGTAAAATTTTAATTTTTAACGAATTAACCGCCAAAACTATAAGGTCGAGTTTTTCAACTTATTATCCGAACGCCGTTCGCCACCACAAACTCTGAAAGATAATTTTCGCTTTATTTAATATTAAAATTTTGTGTCTTTAATGAAGGCCAATTTTAAATAAAAAAATAGTGGTGGGTGTGTAAGTAAATTAAAAATGTACATTTATTCCGAGCATCAACACCAACGCAACACCCGCGGGCATTTATTCAACGCAACACCAGCGGGTAATGGGTTAATGTACGTGACAAAGAGAATATCAAATTGAGATTATAAATTTCAGATAATAAAGAAAGAGTTAAACGATAGCTGCCAACATCTTACGCTTTTTTGTACCACAAAAATTTTATAGTAAATTTTAGGTTTTTAAATCGGAATCTGCCGATTAAACAAGGGAAAATTTTCTATTAAATTTTCGTGATCTGAAAAAGCGGCGGAGTTGGCAGCTATGGTTAATTTTTCTTAAAAAAGATGAAACCGACGACAAAAGTTATTTCGATAATACATTTGATATTTATGAGTGTTAAATTTCAAAACTTGAAAACTTCTTTTGAAAACTGAAAAAAACAACAACAACAAAATACTTATCAAGTTCATTAGTGCCACTTTTCTCTTCTGTGACTAGTTTTAAAAACGGACTGTTATAAGGAAACTAGCTACTAGTCAATGATATACTTTTTAACATTTGAAGGAGTGTTTTCTTTTTGTTTTTCTCCCTTTAAAAGTAGACCGCACGCAGACTTGCTAGTTCGGTGCTTTAATTTAATTTAAAAAATTTCGAAATTATACCGAAAATTTTGACAGAATAAGCGTTACCTTCTGCAATCATAAAATGTGTGTTATTAAATAAAGAAAAGAATATTGCAGGTAATTTTTGGTGCGAATGCAAAATTTCGGAATTAACACTAGAAAGACCGCGAGCAGTCATTTTGACTACTACCAAATGAATATATCTCGGTTCGAACCAATTTTTTTTTTTTATAAAACTATTTTAAAAGATACAAAGAAAAAAAAAACTGGTTAAATGTATAAGTTAATAATTTAAAATAAAAATTCTGATATGAAATAATTTTCTAAAATTTTTGTAAAATTCTCGGTCTTTCTAGTGTTAAGGAAAAAGCCAAACTGGCACCACTAGCCCTAGCAAAGGTCCTTTAAATGGACACCACTTATACCGTAATTTCCGGCGTATAATCCGCGGATCAAACAATTCTGTTTGGACCCATAAATTTTATTTAGTTATTGAAGCCAAATATTTACCACGATTTAAAAAGTTACATTTTATTTAAAAAAAATTCTGGGTCGAAAAATGATTGTTTGATCCGCGAATTATACGCCGGAAATTACGGTATTTTTAAATTTTTTCTCTTTAAATTATCACAAAAATTGAAAGTAAAACAGTTTTGAGCATCATTTGTAAGATCACGTCTGCCAGTAAAGGTACTTTTTTAAAAATTCAGATTTCTTGATACGCACAACTTTTATGAAATGTTAAAATTCCATTTTCTCGCCCTAATTAATATTTCAATAAATAAGGTGATTTTTAGCACATAAAAAAGTGTAGCCAATCAAGAAATCTGAATTTTAAAAAAGTAGCTAACAGAGAAAACTGTTACAATGAGCGTCCTCCAGCAATGCTATATCTAGAGAATTTTCTGTTATATAATTCTTGGCATTGTTTTTTGCAGTGCAATGGTTTAGATTAATTTAGAATTTTTCAGTTGGCTTAAAGGTGAAAGTTCGGAAGAGGAGACAGCACTTAGTAATATTGATGTTAATATGTTATTAATGAAGGTTCCCAAAATGGAGAGTAATTGTTAGTGCGAAAGTACTGCCTACATTCCATGTTTTCGTCTGGGCAGAAACACCGGGGATCGACTGGATATCTTTTGTTCCAAGAAGGAGCCGGGGGCGATAGAGACTGAGGATTGTAATGAAGTGGAGGAGCTGAGGGTACTCTTAGCTGATCCATTGGTTGATGAATTATTTGAAAGTTATGTGCAGTGTAAGGCTGTTGCGAAGAAGGTAATTTCACAATAAGTGATAGCAGGAAGATGTCCAACCTTTCTCTCTCCATTCTATAAGCATAAGCATGTCTAAAGGATTAGGTCTGGCAAGGTCGGAAGCCTTGTGTGTGATGTTGAAACTTGTAGGGTGTAATCTATTAGATTGCTTATAGTTAATGCAGCAGGATGTGTTTTAGCAGTCATCTGAGGGATGATCTTCCCTATAGGTCTCACAGAAGTATCTTTTGGGTCAACGCTTCTCGCTGTGATCAAAAACCTGGCAGTGCCTATAGCGCTGTACGTGGATGTGTGGGCGAAGATGACAATGCTTAAAACCCACCAGCAGACCGCAGTCCGAGATGATAAGGCACGCCAGCGGGATAGGCATAACTACTAGTCTGGCCAGACCAGGTGATCTGTCGGCACTGCTTCTTATTATCCTCACGAGCATTGTAGTTTTCTAGAATTGAGTCTGTTATGTATTCTTTAAAATAATTGGACGGGATTCTAAATAGAATCATCTTCTGTATCTCAATGGTTTGATGATGAAGCTGAAATATCGTTTTAGATCTCTGTGAACTTGCAGATTGCTCAGTAGAATGTTCTTAACTTGTTCTGCTGTGCATTCAGTATCCAGATGAATCCTATAGGCTGTGGTTTTGTACATGAACGATGCCGGGCAGGAGATATGCACTGCTGTTACTCGTCGATGAATCTAAAGGCCCGTCATTTTGTTAGCACCTGATGAACTGTGCCTGATGATGATAGTCCTTCTGCGTTCAGGAGTGGTGCACACACAGTCTTATTGAGTGTGCAATGCTGTAGATTGTGATTATGCTGATCGCGTGAACCTGTTTTTCTGTGGTGATTTGATTAGATGGTGAGGGTGTGGGGCAGGGCACTCATTCCTGAGTGCCGAATTAGCATAGGCTGATTTCTTGATAATTTCTGCATGTTTAAACGAAGCCTTGGATGTAGCATCTCCGACGGCTTTTCTTCAATGTGATGAGGATATTGGTCAAACATAGTCTTATAATATCTTTGTAGGTCTCATGCTTCTCTTTATAGTTGTCATTTCTTTCCTGGATTTTAATAAATATTTTCTGAAGTTCATGCAGCTCTTGCTGTTCACGTTCATCTGTTAATTGTATTTTTTCTAGGGTCTTTCGTAAAACTTTTATGTTGTTTAGTGCTCCGATGCTAAGTGAGCTGGCTTTATAATTTTTATTTTGATTAGAGTTTAAGTGGTGTTTTCCCCGAGGTCAAATATCTTCGTCTCGATGGTCATGCTAGAGAACACGCTTACGCTCATGATGAGTCTGAGTGAAGCTCTGACTGGCCGGGACATCTTGAAAAAAGACTCAGAGTCCGATGAAGCATCAGATATTATTGACGAATGGAGCAAACGAACTATATAACTATGAAATGTAGTATTGAAGAATTCGAACATTTGATACCTGGACCATTCCGATCCCGTGGCAGAACGGTTCGCTACCGGTTTTGGCATGCTGAATGTTGAAAATATGGGGCTCTAGGTGATGCTATTCTGGATATAAACCGTCATATATGCTGGATAAAGACATTGTGCCTAAATGTGATAACTTTTAACCCTTTGAGGGGCGCCGTTTGCAGTCTGCAAACGGCTAATTTTAACGCTTAAATGGCCAGTGACACCAGTAATTTTTTAGTACAATTCCGATCTCATAATATACGTGAAAAAATGCTTTTAATTATTTTCAAATACATTTGTTCGTTAATTGCGGTGTGACTTAATTATTTGAACATTTTTGGAACAGAAATGCCTTGCCCCTGAAAGGGTTAAATGCGACAATGTATTTGTACTTAAAATCTTACCGCAAGAATCGTATATACATGCTATATAGTAAGACATACGAACTTCATGAACAAAACGCGAAATGCTTATCACCATTTAAAACGTTTTCCATTAAAAAAAGGAACAGATGTCATCATTTCCCAGGGCCGCCATCTTCGAATTTTTCTTGGCGTGAAAACCTCTTTTCCGCCAAGTTGTAAATGTCGTCGAGTACGGATTTATACGCATGTTAGGCTTAACGAAAATAAAATGTAAATAATAAACAAAACTCGTCAAAGTGGCAATCAGTAATCGTTGTATGAGTGCTCCGAGCTACTAACCGAAAAGAAACATTTCTGGATTCAGCAGTTCTTGCTGTGTAGCAATCTCAAAATATACAAAACTCGTAAGGCAACAAATTATACATAAAATTATCAACATACCTTAACAGACATCAGCTTTCTTGAAAGATCCAGCTTAAAATACCTGCATCACCGTCATTTTCTAAAATCGGCTTATGAATAGGCACTGTAAACGAATTTCCTTTATTCGTCAGAATTTCCTCATATTTCTTAATTACTTCAGTAAGAGCGTTTAAACGGATTACAGAACCCATATTCAATCAAATACATCCAATAAATTTAACATAAAAATAATTGACAGAAACACAACACGATATGACAAGCAAAAACGCCGTTCTCGCGTACTCTCAACACAATCTCGATAAAAAACGGGGTTGCCAGAACACGTCAGGCCAGAACACACACGTCACACGGGGTTCCACATATCGATAAAGATCGCCAACATAAAATCGCCAAGAAATCTCAAAACATCCAAGATGGCGGCCATCTGGGAATATACCGCATCTAAGCCAAAAAAACTCTCATTCCGATGGACGTCGCTCATTTTATAGCTCACCCGTGTTTCCTAAATGGAATGCAAATCCCGAAATTGGTTTAAAAAGATTTGTTAACTTTGAAGATCAAATAATATTACGGACGTCAATAGCAGTAAAGCAAATAGAAGATTTTACCATATTTGTGAAAAAAATTTCGATGAATAAGATGCTATAAGGCAACATTTTCTTTTTCAATTTTACTGGTGGGAAGCTTACCCCGGTGGTATTTAAAAACTGTACATTCGATTCAGAAAAATCAGCCGCCATATAGTGAAAACTTCCTCAGTTACTTCAGTCGCAACTGGTAGACAGTACACTATATGTCTCCTCCTCTTTATTCATAACTCCACTTTTCAAATATGCTTACGATGTGATGTTTTAATCTGTTAATGTAAAACTTCATCGCAACCAGTTTCCACTAAAAGCAACGCGGAAATATAATTTTACTTCAAATGTATTTACTGCGTTCTAATATGTTCTTAGAACGTAAACAATAGCTTCCCGAGCAGTGGTTTACTAATGCGTATTAAAATTATATGAGGTGTTGCGTTGTCATTGCTTAACGTTTGTTTACATAGACGCGTGGGAATGCAGATGGCCATTTTTTTCGTAGACGTTTATGTTTTTATGGAAGCTAATCTATCTTCTGCTTTTGGAAGCCGACTGTTAAAAACATTTTTGACAACAATTTAAAATCCTACGTAAAAGCTAAAATCCGCAGAGTCAAACTTTGCTGCATGTTTAAAACTGTAGCGTAATATGGAAAAACAAAATAGGACAATGAAAAAGAAAAGCAGCGTCAAAAAATGAAAAAGATCGAATAATTAAAGCGTAAAAATTCTAAAGCAGCATTTCAAAAACAAATTTCGTTAAACACCTGAAGTCAGTTACTAAAACAAACTGGAAGAATAGCTGAAACTACCAAAACCTTAATCCATATAGTTCTATACCATTTCGAAATCAAATAGAAAAATTGAGGCCTTCATGGAAGGTGAAAATCAGTTAATGAGTAAAAACCAAACTGAAAAGGAAAAGATTTTGTAAAATTTGTTGTATCAGTCATTCATTAATTTTGTTTTATCGATGGTCAAAGTTGAAATTCTGTTAATCCTTTCAGGGGTAAGGTACTTTTATTCATAAAAAGCCGAAATTAGTGAACGACAGCAGCATTTACTCGCAAATTTATTTCAAAATAAGTAAAAGTTTTTCTTCTTGTACGTTATAAGAATAAAATTTTCATTCCAATATTCTGGTGCCCATGTAGCATTTAGGAATCAAAATTAAGTGGTCCAAAAATGAACCACCGCCATCGAAAGTGTTAAATATGGATTTTGAAGTATTCATTATTTAAGTATAATGTATTCAAGTTTATGTACCGTTATGATTTTTAATTTAAATTACTAGTTTATTTAATTGTTCACTAATAAGCTATTCAACTTTCAATTTTATGTATTGTAACTCTTTAAAATATATATAGCAATTATATGAATATTTTATGATGAAGTGACATGTGAAAAACGCATTGTCACCTTTAGGACATTGGTCATCTCATTTAGGATTTAACTACCATAAATGCGACAAAAGCAGGGCTCCCACTAGGTCCGTTTTTTGAACACCACTTTTTTTCAAAGGAAAGTTTTCTTTATAATTATCTTCGAAATTTACCTCGAGAGCCGTTTTTGTAGCGAATGTTGCAAAAACCAACACCTAATTTTTCTCTGAAAACATACTGCTTTTCAAAAAACGGACCAGTGGGAGCCTTGCAAAAGTGACCTAAATACGACAATGGTATATTGTTGGCTTATAGTAAAATCAACGATTCAATTTTTACGAAAGAAGATAGTTTTGAACTAAAGGCAAAGTATTCAACAATTTTCAGCTTCATAAAATACATATTTATTTAACGAAATGCCAAATATACCCTAAATGCGACAAAAATATGGGGAATCGCGTATCATTTAGGCACAATGACCTTATATGTTGTTTGAATGAATAATGAAGATAAACACAAAGTGCGAGTTGTAAATGCAATAAGCATTCTGTTCGGAATTGACAAGAAAAATATTAAGTGAGGATTGATTAAAAGGGAAGAATGCTCTCTTAACCTGTTAATGGTGAATAAAAAGAAGTATGAATGAAAAATGGGGAAGAAATGGCACATGTGAGCAGTGCGGTGCATGACAGTCGCAGCCAGGGTGCCGGGAAGAAACGAGATAAGTCGAGCCAATTCATAATGAGGTTAGAGTAGAAGGAGGGATAGAAAAGCGCACGGGAAAAAGTGCGAACGGGAAAGTCAGATAATAAGGGGGAATGTTAAAATTACTCAGAACACGAGTAGTATGGCAAAGGAAGAAATTTTTAACACCTTGAGGGGCACCGGTATATGTTATACATGGAACTATTAATAAAGTGGAACTAACATATCCTTAAAATAGTGAAGCATCAACTGTAACCGCTATCGCAGGCGTTGTTTACTGTCGGTGGAATCTTCCACCAGTAGATTTATATTGAAATTTTCGACTTATTTAAACGCCTTAATATTACAAAATTTCAGTCATAAATAACGGTAGAAACAGATTCTCATTTTTACTGGTAGGAGTTTACTTTGGCAATAGTTAGGTACTGCGTTTTCGCCATATTGTGGCAACCAGGGAAACAAACTGACAGTTTTACAAGGCATACTGATACCAGTAAAAACAAATAAAACTTTTTATGACATTTTTGAGACGTAGAAATATGACGAAATTTTCTATTCAATTTTACTGGTGGGAATTTCGCCCTAGTGGTAATCACAAACTGGAGATCCTATTTTAAAAAAGCCGCCGCCATCTTGTGACAACCTCCTCAGTTACTTTACTCGTAACTGGTAGACAGCACACTACATGTCTCCTCCTCTTTATTCATAACTCCATTATGTTGTATACCACCTACGACTAATGAAGTTTTACATCAAAAAAAATTATTAAATTTAACTTTTCTAACTTCGGTGGAAAAAAGCTGTAAAATTGCTTTTACTTAATATTTTAAAATAGAATTTTTTAAAGATTCCGGGGGGGAATTCAGCATTTCACAAACGTAATTGCTTGCCCCTCAAGGGGTTAAAAATGGGTTGAATTACCACATATATATAAATTTTAGTTTGCAGACAATGTGCAGCAGTGTTGCTTTGCAAACTTGTAAAGTTGCAACAAATTCAGCAACACAAGGCTGAAAGTTCATAACATTATTGCAGCAAGATAACGCGAACGTCGAAGTCACCACATTTCAAACTTGCAGCTAACTTGTCAAGCAAGTTAAATTCTTGCTGTACCAGATTTATTCCAAATTAACGGCAAACAAGTAGAAAATTTACTTCTGTCATGACTAAAGTGCTTTAAATTCGTTGCAAGCTAGTAGAAAATTTTGCTTTGTCTTGTCAAACACACTGCAAACTCGTAATCTTGTCAGTCCCCACTGTAAGTTTAATCCCTTCAGAGATATTGATGTACACGCACCGTCTGAAAGTTCATGCACATTTGTAATCACTATTAACAATTAAAGATAATATTTGCACTATTATTTCCGTGGTTTTTTTTTTTTTTTTTTTTTTTTTTTTTTTTTTTTTTTTTTTTTTTTTTTTTTGTATTTGGTAAGTATAGCGTTTAAAAAAAGCGGTGGAAACCGAATAAAATTTGTGTAAAGGATGCAGCCCCGAAAAGGTTAAAAACATAGCTGCCAACTTTTAGTTTTTTTCCTACCATTATCGTTTATTAGAGAAATTGACCTTATTTAATCCTATGTTTTCGATGATTAATTAAGACAAATTTCTCTGTTAAAAAATAGTGGTAGAAAAAAGCGTAAAACTTGGTAGCTATGGTTAAAAATCACAGTCTCAAATAGGGTTAAAGCATAGCTGCCAATTTTTCCGCTTTTTTGTACCAGAAAGAATTAATAGAAATTTTTGCCTTATTTAATCGGCAGATTACAGCGATTTAAAAACGTAAAATTTGCTATAAAATTTTTGTTGTGCAAAAAAGCGTAAGATGTTGGTAGCTGTGAGTTAAAGGCAAAAATAAATAAATAGATAAATATCAATTAAAACAACATTTAAGAAAATTCCAATAATATTGAGAATAAAAGACCACTTAAAAATTAAAAATTTCAATATATATTTCAAATGGCTAAAGACATAAACATAACTTAGTAGATTAACATAACTTTTTTATTTGTAAGAATTTTTATATGAAATAAGTTTTAGATTATAGATAAAATCATATCAGATGTAAATTTGTAACTGGGCAAAATACGTCCGGACCAGGATTCGAACCAGGGATCCCTTGGCTGAAGACGCCAATGCTCTACCATCTGAACTATCCCGGACGAATCTGGTGGAACTTTTTCACACAGCTAACCTTATTCATTATATCATCTGGTCTGAAATCTGGTTCAGCTCAAGGGCAATTCCATGTGACTCAGGTTACCATTTGACACATTTTTCATAAATAAATTCTATATACATCGAATAAATATCACATTTGCTTTTAAAAATGTTCTTCATATATATCTGGGGCACAATAAGAAACTAAGAATAACAATATAATACATTTTTAAATGAACAGGTGGTATGCAGACCCTACTTTCGTACTGTGACTCACATTACAAAAAAAAGGAAGTCAAGTTTTATGGGTTAATGAAGACCTAGAATTTCTCCTCATTTATCACAACACAGTAAAAAAGAAGTATTTCGTAGAGCACAACACACTTTCAACTTATGATATACACAAAAATAATGTTGTTTTAATAGTAATTAATTATATCAATCAATATTTTGAGTGCGACTCACGTTACATGCTATTGTGACCATGGAACTATTATTAAAGAGGAACTGACATATCCTTAAAATAGTGAAGAATCAACTGTAACCGCTATCGCAGGCGTTGTTTACTGTCGGTGGAAACTTCCACCAGCAGATTTATATAGAAATTTTCAACTTATTTAAACGCCTTAATATTACAAAATTTCAGTCATAAATAATGGTAGAAACAGATTCTCATTTTTACTGGTAGGAGTTTACTTTGGCGGTAGTTAGGTACTGCGTTTTAGCCATATTATGACAACGAGGGAAACAAATTGACAGTTTTACAAGGCATACTGCACCAGTAAAAACAAATAAAACTTTTTACGACATTTTTGAGAAAAATTTCCATGAATAAGACGTAGAAATATGACGAAATTTTCTATTCAATTTTACTGGTGGGATGTTCGCCCTAGTGGTAATCAGAAACTGAAGATCCTATTTTAAAAAAGCCGCCGCCATCTTGTGACAACCTCCTCAGTTACTTCACACGCAACTGGTAGACAGCACACTACATGTCTCCTCCTCTTTATTCATAACTCCATTATTGTGACTCACATTACATTTCCCTCTTTAGCCATTAATCCTTTTGAACTCACAGCGGAATATTCGAAAAATTTTGTTTCAAAATATGGAAATGCAATTATCTTATTTCTGTCCTCCAAAGTTAGAAAGACAAATTTTAATTAAATGTTTCTGGTGAGAATCTTGATTAAAATTAGGCGGCCGCTAAAGGCTCTACACTCTAGTTCCCATTTTTTGTGGAATTGCCCTCAACGGAATAAATCGCAGGTAATGGAACTCCAGAAATTTCTGGATCCAGGAATCTATTGGCTGAAGCTGCCAATTCTCTACAATCTGAGCTATCCCGGACAAACCTGGTAGAAATTTTTCACCCAGTTAACCTTATTGATTTTAGCACCGAGTCTGAAATCTGGTTCAGCTCAACAGAATACATCGCAGGTAATAGAAACCTGCGATATATTCTGTTTAGGTGAACCACATTTCAGACCAGATGCTAAAATCAATAATGTTAGGTGGGTGAAAAAGTACCACCAGATTCGTCCGGATACAGTGTTGCCAGTGGGCTACATTTTTTTTTAAATTCGGGTTTCTTGATTTGCACCACTTATTTGAAATGGTAAAATTCCCCTTCTTTTTGCATTAATTAATATGTCATTAAATAAGGCGAGTTTCACTATTTCAAAAAAGTGTTGCAATCAAGAAATCTAAAATTTAAAAAAGTAGCCTACTGGCAACTCTGTCGGGATAGCACAGGTGGTAGAGCATTGGCGGCTTCAGGCAAAAGATCCCTGTTTCGAATTCTGGTCCGGACAATTTTCGCCCAGTTGGAAATTTACATCTGATATCATTTATTTACAAATTATAATAATTGTGTTAAAATTATCTATAGTATAGATAAAATGTTACTTTACAAAAAAAAATTACATTTGAATAGTTACAGCGATGGAGCAGTGTAGCAGCAGAGAATCAATTCTCACCGCAAATTGTTTTTAGTATTCTTCCTTTGACTTCAAGACAAAATTTCTGAAATTTTTTTGAAGGCGAAGAATACTGTAAAAATTTAGTGGTGACAATCGCTCCATTGCTGCGCCACTGTTCCATCACTGATAGTTAAAATAATAAATATCAGGTATCATACTGGGTTCCTTAACTTAAAAAATCAAGGAAAATGAGTTTCTATAACGCTAACAATCATGTGTGTGTTTTGCCGTTGGGTGCCGCCCAATATCTGCAATTTCTGCGCATGTGCTGATTTTCTATTCTCTCAAAAGAGGGATTTTTTGCTTTCGTCAATTTTGTGAATAAAAGACACCCTTGCACCAGTTTCACAACAAACTACTCATGCAAGTGATTGGTGGTCTACTTTGCGGGAGATTTGCTCCGAATTTGTCAAGTCAAATTTGCACGGCAAGATATTATCAGAAAAAAATAAAACTTTTAGCTAATGTGCATGCTATCAGGGACGACATATCACGGGGAAATGTGATTAATGAATAAGTGGGATGAAAAAATACGTTCATATTTATAATATATGTATACAACGTAGATATATATACACACATATACATACATAAGTGTAATACATATACTAAAGCATGGGTATCAAATTGTGGCCCGACGGATACCAGTAAAATTTTATAGCTATCATAACCTTGTTTAATCACCGAATCTCTCTGATTCAAGATGTCAATTTTTTCTTTATAAAATAAGTGGTATCCGGCGGGCCACAGCTTGACATCCCCGAACTAAAGGAAGGGCCGAAATATGACAACGTTGAAGACACAATTTGAATACCCAAGTACAGACTATGACAAAATAACAGAGGTTGAGAATGAAAAAGTGAAATCAAAAATAAATGGTAAAGGGGAAAAAGACGAGCCTAAAATGATAAAGCAGATACAATAATAGAAAACAAAGTCGAAAACCTAACAATTGATTTTTTTAAAGGAAATCAGGGGATGAGAATGAGAAAAGAAGTATATATCATAGCTACCAAATTTTACGCTTTTTTCTTACCACTAAAATTTAAAAGAAATTTTTACATTATTAAATGGCACGTTTCGACGATTAAATTTTAGTTGTCAGAAAAAAGAGTAAAAGTTGGCAGCTATGTATGCATGATTTAGGTTAAAATAATAATAATAAAATAGAAACGTGATAAATTATGATTTGGATGGAACGTATAAAAAATGCAAAAAAACAAAAACAAAAACAAAAAAACAATGGTAAGCCCGAAAAAACATTAAAATCCTAATTCGAACGCATAACTATAAATTTATGTTAAAATATCTGGGGATAAGAATGAAAAAAGAAATATAAATGGTTTGAGTTAAAAAAAATAATAAAGTAGATGCATGAAAGAAATATGTATGATGTGAAAAACATTTTTTTAAAAGCAAAACAAAAAGATGAATTAAAAAAAAAAAATGCGGTGGGGGAATTTATAGGGCCGAGAAACCATAAGAATTCGAATTCGAAAAACCTAACTATAAACTACGAGAAAATCAGAATTTTAGTAAATATATATATACATATGTTAGATAGTTTTTTTTTTCAAATTATTAATAACAATAATAATATTTAACCTTCCGTCTACCAGACGGGTCCATTGGACCCAACATGTACATTCAAAATATTTATTCAAACCAGAAATTTCTTCAAAACAAACTAAATGTATAAATCAGACAATAATATGTTAAATAAACAAATTAAATAGTTTTAAGTAAAAATTCTGGTGTAGAATGTTTTTATAAAACTTGAGTAAAATTTCCGGTAGTTCTAGGGTTAAAAGTGCACGAATAAAATATCTTTGGAATGAAAAAATACAAATAAAGAGTATTACAGGTTTAGTACGCTTCAAGGACTGTTACTAGAATTTTTCTGAAGTAATATTTGCATTATTTAATGAAAAAAAAATCTATCTTCAGATATAGCGACCAAGACTTTACAAAATTTCTGGTAGTAAAACATCTAAAACCCCCTGAAAGCCTTGTTTTGTACGAACCCTGGTATTAAAAAATTGTAACATTAATGAAAAAACAATTTGGGGCACAAAAAAAAATAAAATAAACATTCGAATTCGAGGAATCCACGAAGGAAAAAAATATCCCTGTCGGAACTTAGACTAAGAAATTATATGGGAGATGGGAAAATCTAATTTGACAGTGAAACATAATCAGAAATAGGATAAAAAGAAGTATACATGTTAGATAAAAAGGCACAAATAAAGATAATTATGAAAAGGAAAATATTCCGAATTCGAACACCTAACTACCAACACTATGTTGCGGAGCTTGGGTATCATATAAAATAATATATAGGGGATTCTCCAATAAGTGAGTAATTTTCTTCCCTTGGTGTTACATGATACATTTTATCACTTATGTAATTTTCGTTTGCATAAAATATATTTTGTAATGCTTTTCTGCAATTTTGAAAAGAATTTAAAAGAAAATAACTGTAAAATTTAAGCCAATAATATTTTTAAAATTCAAAGTGTCTCTTATGTCTAGTATTGCCAGATTTCAGTCAGGTAAATCAGGTATCCAAATTATGTGATAACAACAGAGCCGTAAATATCTGAACCCAGATCTAAATTTATAGGAGATGCACAAACACCACGTTTACTTTTGCCTTGAAGATTAGCCGTAGAGACGGTCAAGGATACTTTGCATAGACACATTTTTAACATCCATTTTAATCTCAGTTTTCACCGCCTAGGGACTGATACATGTGTTAATTGTGTCAAGCTACAATTGAAAATAGACCATGGAAATGCAGATGAGAAACAACAAGTAGAAACCCAAATGTAACTACATCTCCACAAAGCAGAAGCCGCCAGATTAGCAAAAGACGAATTCAACAATTTAAAGGATGATTCAAAGGTCGCGATATGCGTTGACCTGCAAAAAATTATGCCAACTCCACAGGTAACCAATTCTAAGGCTTATTCCCTACGCCAGCTTTTGACATATAACCTGAACATTCATAACCTTGGATTTCTCACATGTACATGTGGCATGAAGGCCAGGCTTTTCTTGGTTGCAAAGAGATCGCATTTTGTCTTTTGATGTTCATAAAGACTCTTCCCTCTCATGTCAGGCATACTACAACTTTTAGTGACAATTGTGGAGAACAGAATAAAAGCCACTTGATTGTGAAGTTCTGGCTGTACATCGTACAAAATACACATTCAGAAGCAGCAGATCAGCTTTTTGATTTCAGGACACTCCTGCAATGAATGTGACCAAGATTTATAGAAATCAGAAATAACTCCGAGAGCACTGGGCTCAGCTTTTAAATGATTCCAGCAAAATTTCACTGTAAAAGGGCTAAATGATCAAGATTTTATTAATCGAGTCACTTGTACCACTCTTTATAATTTCATGCAGCGGCTGCATTTTGAGAAAAAAAAAACCCTTCACATTGTTCTACAAAGAAACAGCTGGTGGTGAATTAGAACCTTTCAATGAGCTAAAGGTGAAGTCCAGCCGTGCCGGAAGACAGCCTAGAGCTCTGCCTGAGCTTTCCACAGCACAAGAAAAAACAAAACTCAAGTACATTAAGTTTAAAAAGCTTATAGAACTATTGCAGTTTGTACCTCCAGTGTACCACTTTTTCTACAGAGATCTACCTCACCAAGTGGTACCAGGACAGGCTGAAGCCCCGCAAGCTTTTGAAGATCAATCTGATGAGCTTTATCGTAATTATGAAAGTGATGAGGATGAGATAATGTAGATGTTTTCTTACCATGTTATTACTAGAAGAACATTGTTCCATATTTTCAAACTGTTTTGCGTCATTTTTAGGTAGATTTCGTATGAAATACTGCCTATTGCGATCGCTCCTATGTTGGAATTTCTGAAAAAAATTGCAGATCTACACCGATAATCACCCCTAAAACCCAAAACTACCCTCAGTAAAAAATTTTATCTATCTATCTATCTATATATATATATATATATATATATATAACCATTAATTAAACATTCCGACCATCATCAAAAACTGCAATATTGTGATTGATTGACTACACGCCATAAACCAACAATATAGAACTGCATGTGTAAAATAAAGTACCGTATACCTAATAACAAGAATTAATATGGAAGAAAAAAAGAGGAATAGGGATTCCGAAAAAATTGAAAAACTTATTATTGAATTACGTTTTCAAGAGTACAGAATTGAATGATATAAGAAAATCGGTTGTTTTCTGTGAGAAAAAAGCTATAAGCTGAAAAAAATTTTCCCCTGTGCTCAAACAACCAAGATCAAAAGAATAGTTTCAAGATGAATACAGAACATTATCAAATGGCATGAAATGGTAAAAAAAAAAACTACAGCCCATTAAATATTTAATTTATAGCAATAGAAATCTTACAAAACATACCGTATTAATTCCCAGTAGATTTTCAAAATATATTCCCGCACATGGAATCCAAAAAGCATGATAAGATTAAGGTGAATAAAACAGTTAAGTTAACACAGAAATTAAAATCTATGGAGTCAGTTAATTCATGTTGAAATATTGTGATATATATAATTAATATAATATAAATAAAAAATAATTACATTATTTATAATACCTAAAAAAATTTTAAATTGTATAATAACAATTTTTCAACATTGCCAATAACCAGCGTTAATTACCACCTAGTGCAAAAAATTAAAATTATGACTTTAATAGAGGCTATTTAAAAATACAAAATTTATGGTGCTGCCTTATATTATTTTATTTTAAAAATTATTATGATTATACAAATGTCACAATAAGAAGAACCTAATACATGCTAATGAATTATCAACTGCATTCCTACACACTTCCTAATATAAAAAATACCACACTGTATATCATTATTCAGAATTTTTTTAAATAAATTAAATGTTAATACAATATATTCTATTACCATACCATTAAATCTACTCTGAGAAATTAAAAAACCTTTTTAACTTGATAATATATAGAATATAGGCTATTTGCTATAAAATAAAATAAATTATATATTATAAAAATATAATAGTCTTAATATTTAGCTTTACATATAAAAAATGAACAGGAAAGAAAAAATAATAAATAATTAAATAAATTATAAAATAAATAAATAAATAATGGATGTTTATATAAGATTGTCAGATACTAAAATTCCAAATAGCCTAAAGATCACATATATAGTGTGGGAATTATCCTTATATTAGTCACAAAAAAGCTAAAAAAAATATGATTGTGCCAATCAAACATATAAACCGATAATTAATCATGGAATACAAAGTTGAAAATAAAACAATATTAAATAGTATAGAGTAATAATAATAAAAACTATTTACCCAATTTTAATACATACAGTATAACATTAGTTAATCAAATAAACCAATATGCATAATAATCACTAAAAAGTTGGTATACTATTATTAATGAATATGACATTGTCCTGAGTAGACTAAATTAAAAATAAGTTAATATTGAATTTGATTAAATAAGTTAAATTTAATATGAATTGAAAAAAAAATGTAACCAATTACATATAAAACATCAAATCAACATCCATAAAAAAATACGTATTAGAAATGTAGTTATAATGCAAAAGCCCCACCATTTTTTTTAAATTAACCATTGCGTATTATCCAGACAACTCCACCCTCCTCCGTACTCTAACATCTACCCACCCAACCATCCTATAGTAATTGTTTATTATTATTTTACAATTTTTAATATTTTATAAATGTTTTTTTTATTATAAATTTTTTTGTAATTTTGTTTACGCATGTTTTTTTTTTTTTTTTTTTTTTTTTTAAAGATTATGTAAGTACTAATTGTATATTAATGAATATATGAATTTTTTTGGAAAACCATGATTTAATGCATCATAAATTAGTTTTTTAATATTATTGTTAATTAGATGAGAAGAACATAAACATTTTATTCTATATAAATGATTAAGTAGTATATTTCGATATACAGAATGATGAAGACAAGATTTAAAATTTGTAAATGTATTAACTTTGAATTTAAATTCTTTACGTTTATCATATAAATCAGTTATTGTTTTGTTGTCTTTTATTGTAATTTTAAGATCTAAGAAGTTAATAGTATTGTTAGATAAGAGGTTTTCCGTTAATTCCAAATTAGTGGGATAATCAACTGGAAAATGAGAAATTTTAGATTGATCAGTGGCAATTAAAATTATGTCATCAATATAACGATATAAATGGAGATTATTATTAGTAAAAGTACGTTCATAGTAATATAAGTATAAGTCTGATAATAAACTGTTTGTACAACCAGCTTGATGTATACCGACGTGCTGTAAATATAATGTATTATAGCTGCCAAGTCTTCCGCTTTTTCAGACCGCAAAACTTTAATAGAAATATTTGCCTTATTTAATCGGCCGATTACGGCGATTTAAAAAAGGTAAAATTTACTATAAAATTTTTGTGGTCTGAAAAAGCGTAAGATGTTGGCAGCTATGATGTATTATCTTGCAATATATAATTATTATAAATAATAAAGTTTGTTAATGATTTAAAATAGGCGATATTAATATTAGATGGTAATTCCAGTATTTTATAATATATATATATATCACTTTTTATGGACACGATAACTTCCGTAATTCTGCACAAATCACTTCGAAATTCATACATAAAATCAAGGGGCATAAAATCTCGGTCAAGATCGTTAATGGGCAAAATCAAACTAAGGGGATGGAAATAAGGAGGGTTTTTGTGAAAACCGAAAAAAAACCCATAACTTTTTAATTTTTGTGCATATCAAATCCGTTTAAAGTTTTTATTACTTCAAAAAATAGGGCCAAAAATTTATGTATCACAGATTTTTTATAAATATAAAAATGGGATCAAAAAACAGCGTTTCAGGGTGAAAAAAATTCATAACTTCGTCAATTCTCAAGATATCAAATCCAATTAAATTTATTATAAATGTTCTTAATATTATCTACAACTTTTATATTGACAAGTTTTTGATAGGAAAATTCGTACCGCAAAAAAAAAAAAAAAAAAAAAAAATGAAAAAAAAATAACAGGGGGGTTGAAGAAATTAAAAATCCATAATTTCGTCAATTCACAAGATATAAAATCCTCAAAAATTTATTATATATCTTCTTAATATTATCTACAACATTTATATTGGAAAGTTTTTGATAAGACCCATTCGTACAGCAAAAACAAATTAAAAATACATAGCGGTTGAAGGAAAGAAAATAATCGTATTACGGTTGTATTAAAATACAAGCTGTTTATTTTCTGACTCATTTTTAAATTCATTTTTGCTCTCAAACGTATCCAATTGGTAGGTTTTCTTATTCAGAAACTACATAATGAAACGTAATAGTCGATTTTCTGATAGAGGCAGAATATATTTCAAAAAATGATGTCAAAGTTGGCATTTTGAACCGAATTTCCCGAAGCGATTCTGTTGGAAACGAAAAATATGGTCCTACTGAGAAAATAATTGTTTATAAATCAAGTTTTAATTAATTGAACGAAAAATAGAAACACAAGTCCCTTTTAATTCTCTTCAAAAATCACGTCAGCAAGTTTCATATTTTTATTTGAAAAATGAATCTGAAAACATGCCAGAAAATTTCGAGTTGTTGAGCATGGAAAAGTATTTCTTTTTAATACCGCCTTAACATAATTCTAATAAAACCAGCTCTTATATAAAAATGAAATTAAAAACTTGCCAAAAGCGGCCAGATAAAATTGTTAAAGTGGGTTTAACTCTAATGATGATTTAGTTTTTTTTTTTTTTTTTTTTTTTTTTTGAAATTATTACTTAAATTCTAAATCTACCTGTGCCTGTAGGCCGAGCCAGGAAGGATTTTTTTTCTTTTTTTCATTTAGAATTTGCTTTATTATACTTTAAATAAGTACATTTTAGCGGTTAAAAATTAAAATTTCAATGTTTCAAAGCTTATAATATAATTTTAAAACTTATATTAGAACAAAATTTTGCCCTTTCTTTCATTTCCATAAACATTATTCTTAAATTTTTCACAATTTTTTTTTTTTTTATTTCATGACCTTTCATTTTTAAAACAAAATTAAAACAAAATTTTTTCCTTTCATTCATTTGTATCAACATTGTTCTTAAATTTTTCATAAATTCATTTTTTATATCATAATTTTTCCTTTCTTGTGTACCGCTTGGAAGCCAAAAGGTACAAGTGTCGAATGATGATCAATATTGCTTAGTTAAAAATTTAAAAAGAATTCTACTACACCTTTTTTGACAGTTATTTAAATAAGAGTTCAAAGACCACTAAGAAATAACCAACAGTTTCAAATTCTAATTCAGTCAATCAAAATTGATGTTTAATTTTGAACTCAATTGACACAAAATCCAGGGCTCCCACTCGGTCCGTTTTTGAACACCACAATTTTTATAAGAAAAATCCCTTTTATAAATTTCGTAGAAACATACCAGGAAAGGCGTTTTTCTTACAATTGTTGCCGAAACTTACCATGAAATTTTTTCTTTAATTATACTGGTGTTCAAAAAACGGACCAGTGGGAGGCCTGAAAATCTAAATTTTATGATTTGTATCCCTTGGCTTCGGGGGACCTCATTTGTGATTTTAAAAAAAATTGTACCAGTAAAAGAGAAAAGTAAAATTTGCTTTATTTAATTAACACATTTCAATGATTCATAAATTAAAAGTAAGTGTTTAACAAACAGTTGTGTGAACTGAATAAAATTCCTGTAAAACATGCCGGTCGTTAATAGGTAAAAGGAAAACAGTGCGAAGCGCGGTTGCGTTATATAACGACTCTTTGCAAGCCAACGCCGCTGATGGCGACTGGACCAGAAAAACCGGCAAACGCGAAAGCCGTGTTAGAAAAAAAAATTATAAACTCTAAAAATTATTTGAAATGATTATTATATGTATTATTTCAGCCAAAACCAAATAAGAGGGGTCAAAATAGAAAGAAAAAAATGTTAATGGCCGTTAATTATGGGTGATAAACGTTAGTAATATGTTAAGAACTATTAATTAATGGAGTTTTGCTGTCCTAGAGAAAATTTGTTAAGTTCGAAAAATCCTCGAAAAAATGTAGCAAAATAAGCAAAGTTCTGATAAAATGGGATGAAAATTGTTATAGTGTTTAAAATATGGTCGAAAATTACAGAAGAAACAGAGTAAAGAAAACTTAAAATGACTAAGTCCGATAAAGTAATAAAAGATCTAATTAGAGCATAAAAAGTCGGAAAAAAGCTCTTCTCAAAACTAGCCATAACGCAACATCCACACCCATGAAACTAAGAGGTTAATGATATGACCTATTGGAAGTTTTCTAAGTGAAAAAATGCCACCACGTGATCGGAGGGACGCAGAGAGACAACAAACAAGTGCTGTCCAGGCACACATATCGTAATATATATGCCACAGCAGAAAGAAGGCAAAACAAATAGTGCGAGGACATGCCTTGAATCACACCGTAGCAACAATAATAAAGTGACAGTAATAAACACTATAGAAGCGTTAAATGCAATAAAATAAATAAAACAGCGTTGTACAAATGAAGTATTGTGACAACTGAAGTAATTACACAATTCTTTAAAAGTACACACAATAATTAAAATGTTAATTGACTGAATAGATTAAAAATGGCACATGTGATTGCTACCCACATAGCATTTTTAGTTTGCAGAAAATTTGCAGATGTGTTGCTTTGAAATCCTGCAAAGTTGTAGGAATCTCAGCATGAGAAGACTGAAAGTTCATAACAAGACTGCAGCAAGATAACGCAAACGCCCAAATCACCACACTTTGAACTTGCAGCTAACTTGTCGTGCAAGTTAAATTCATGCTGTATCAAATTTATTGCAAATTAACGGCAAACAAGTAATCAAAGATACTGCAAAGTAGTAATCTTCCCATGGCACATTAACAGTTTACAGACTGTTACACTATAAGTTTAACCTCTTCGAAGGGGTCCATAGACCTGGCCAGATATATTGATGCATCATTTTTATCACCATAAACAAGTTAGGGTAATATTCGAACTTTTTAATTCGAACCTTTTTTTGGTATTTGATAAATATAGCGTTTAAAAAAAAAAGCGGTGCCAACAGAATAAAATTTCTGCAATTTCTGCGTATCTGCTTGTTGTCTATTCTCTCAACAGAGGGATATTTTGCTTTCGTCATTTTTGTGAATTAAAGGCAGTCTTGCCATCAGTTTCACAACAAACTACTCATACAAGTGGGTAATGGTATACCTTGAGGGAGATTTGCTGCGAATTTCTCAATTCAAATTTGTCACGGCAAGGTAATATTAGAAAAAATCTAATTTGCTGCTAATATTCATGCTATCTGGGTAGCATATATTATGACAGGGAATTGAACATTTAGTTTATAATCATAACTTTATTAATAATTGATCTAAACAGGGGTGTCAAACTGTAACCCGTCGAACACTACTTATTTTTTAAAGAAATATTCGACATCTTCATACGCAGAGATTCGCTTATTAGATAAAAAGTGATTACTATAAAATTTTATTGGTGTCCTGCGGGTTACAGTTTCACACACCTGGCCTAGAAGCATGCAACGTACCTCGAAATGCAGCGGACTAGCAACACTAGTTCGTAGGAAAAAAATTTCAATATCTTGACTCGTATACACCGTTGTGATGGTTCTAGAACTCACTCGAATGACGACGGAGATTAATCATCTTGCATATGGGCAAAATAATTTGTATAAAAATTCTCAGGCGTCCAATGTAACCAATGAATTAATCGTGAGAACGAACACAGACTAAAAAAAATATTTTAACCACTTGAGGGGCAAGGAGTTGCGTTTGTGTAATGCTGAATTCCCACCGGAAATTCAGAAAATTTTTATTTCAAAATAGGAATAGCAATTTTACGACTTTTTTTCCACCAAGTTTACAAAAGTAAAATTTCATAAAATTTTGTTGGTGCAAATCTTTATTAATCGTAGGTGGGATAAAATATACCCCACGCCCCTCAAGGGGTTAAATAAAACGCGAGTAAAGTTTTTGATTAGCAGTTTCCTTATTTGTGACTAGATATGTTAAAACACTTTAACGGGTGGTGAATAAGGCTTGAAATAAATAGAAGGCTTGAAATAATAAGCTTGAAATAAAAGGCTTGAAAATAAGCAAATTTTTATTTTCTACTTAATTCCTTTGCAAATTCTGGTGTCAATCAATCATTTCATCAATTTATAAACATAATTACTCCACCCCGTAAAGGGTTAAACCAGTCGCCATGACATAAATAATATGATAAATAGAAAATCGTTTTGAGGACATTCGTTCTTGGTGCATTAAACAGTTGCACCATTGTAAGATTATTCTCTGATAATAGTGGTCACCTTTTCGTTTACATCTATGTCTAAACATGAGTAACTGCCCTCCGTGTAACCCAGTGGTGTTAAACTGTGGCTTGCTTTATGCCAATAATTTTTTGGTATCGCGCGATTTGCATTTTGACACTGCTGGTGTAACATATCTTTAATCCTCTCGCTGCGTAATTGTTTTATCAAAATATCTTAAAAATTGCGTAGTTATAGAATTTTTATTCTTTTGTCACAGTTTTTTAAAAACAAATTTTTTTTATTTAATTTAATCGGAAAATTGCTCCAATTAAATAAGGCAAAATTTACAATAAAAAATGTTTGGTGGGAATAATCACGGAGTGTTAATTAGGAGGAAAAAGTGCGTCCCCGCTAAAATCTCGGGTTGCGCAGCGAAACTGTTAAATGTCGAAAACTGGACTAAAATAACAGTTATTGTTTAAATTGAATTACTTTCTTTACAATAACTTGTTCTTGTTAAAAGGGAATATAAATTTAATATAAAATTGAATATATAAACTTTCAAGGTTCATTCAATTCTTAAAATTTCCAAGCAGCATGGTACTGCTACTTTCGATTGGAAATTTTTGTCTAATATTTTTTTGAAAGATGAAAACTATTTGTGAGATTAGTTACAGCCAGTGGCATAGTATTAGGGGGAGGGGTCGATTATTTTACTACTAGCACTATTATATATAAACTTTTCCTTTATTTAGTTTCACGATTAAACAAAGCAAAATGTGCAATACATAGCTGCCATCCTTTACCCTTTCTTCCTACCACTAAAATTTTATAGTGAATATTCCCTTATTTAATCGTCGAAATCTCACGATTAAATAAAGCGAGGGTCTATACTAAATTTTTCTGGTAGCAAAAAAGCGTAAAAGTTGGCAGCTATGATAATATAACAATATTGGTAGTAAAATGGTCGATCCCCCCGCCCCTAAAGCTACGCCACTGGCTCCAGTTTTTATAACATTATTCTCGATTAAATAAAACGTAAAATTCTATTAGAAAAGTATGGATTATCAGTGCGTACCCTAATATACTTGTAAAATTAATCTGTTAACCCCTTAATTAACCTTCCTACCCTGAATGGGTCTAACCGACCCATTTCTATAATTCATTTCATTTGATTCAAAAAAGAATTTTTTTTTGTTAAGTAAGATAAATAAAAGGCATCGAAAAAATAATATAAATAAATATATTTTAAAGTTTTTAAACAAAATTCTGGTGTGGAATGTTTTTATTAAGGTTGAGTAAAATTTCAACAGGGTAGGAAGATTAAGAACTCGGTACACCGTACTTCACAGACAACATTTTTTATTCTTTTCAAACAACTTTTTGAAAAATAATCGCTGTCATACACTTATATTAGGATATTTTAAAGATATATCTACCATATAGAATTTATTTTTGCAAATTTTAGTACGATTGGATATAAACATAGTTGTCAGTCCTGCTAAGTAATCAAAATGTTAAATATAAATTTAATTTATTATATCATATTAAGTGAAAAATCTTCTATCCACCAAAAACGGTAAGGGGACCGGGTAAGCTCTATCTCCGACATGTTAAAATACACCATCTTTATGTACATTTTTCACAGAAATGGTGAAAGATAGAGGTCTAGATTTTTTAGAGTAGTTTGAATAACAAGATTTACGTATTTTAACAGATCATTTTCTTTCTGAGTGAAACTGAAAATTAATTATTAATTATTTATTGAAAGACATTTTTAAACTAGCATTTTTGGTAAGATTTCACTACCTAAAGAAAATAATTCGCAACAAATCATTAAATCCCTGTGTTAAAGTATGCACTGTAACATAATATAAATATTTAGAAAATTCTGAGTTCTTAAGTTTAACAGATATTGAAGAAAAGGAACACAAACCTGAAAAATCGAAGTTTTGAGATAAAGTCAATTAAAGCAGTGAAGAGCTCAGATATATAAACCTCTGTAATACATTGTTGAACAGATAAAAGTTTAAAATATTTAATGATATAAAAAACTAAAAATCAATTTTTTGGTTGAATTTTGCTTACCCGGTACCCTTAAAACCGCTATATTTAATCTAAGACTAAAACTTTATTTAAGTTTAATTTAAAATCAAATGCATAGAAAGAGAAAAAAGATAAGCGTCAACTTTTGTTAAAAAAAATTTAATAAAATTTCAAATCCCCTTTTCTGTGTTCAGTGGAGAATAAAAATGCCTTGAATAGAAGATATCTCCTGCTGAAATTTTAGCTCTCAGTTTTACTCAGAGTATCGCCGCTTCCAAGATTTTTCCAAACTAAACACTTTATTCTGATTTCATGTCTTGATCTCAGAGTAGAGGATTTGTTGTAGCTGTAGAAAATTTTAAATATTTGCAAGATTGGAAAAATAAAACATTGTTTAAATTTCTTTTGTATGATTTTTTTTCGTTTTTCGTTTTCATTGTAAATATTCTAAACGACGCAAGAATATTTTCTTGCAATATATTAACATTACATTTTCCTGCGCGGATCAGTCCATTTATTAGAATTAAAATTATTTTTTCTCCCGAGTATCTTTATTTTGGTCTACATGGAGCGTACTTTGTTACCATAATTTCTAATTTTTTTTGCATTATTTAATCACAGAAATATATTACAAAATCTACGAAAAATCGAGGCGATTGTAAATTCATCAATTTAAATATTAAAATAAAAATTCTAATCTTAAATAACGGTGGCACACACCTTGGAAATTCCAAGCAATGTAAGCACCTTTGTATGCAACTTTTTTTTTTTTTTTTTTTTTTTTTTTTTTTTTTTTTTTTTTTTTTTTTTTTTTACTCTCTGCGCACATTTGTTTTATTTGCTTGTCATAAGTTTATGCCCAGAATAAAAGATCTTATTGATATTGACCATTTATACATTGATTAATTATTGGGACATATACTTCCCACTGGAATATTTTTACGTGCGTTCGTAATTACATAAATACGTAGCACCTATAGTCACCATCTGGTCCGTCGGTCTTATAACGGCTTTCCCGTTATATATTCATTTATCCTCCTCTCCCCTCAAAAATCAACTTTTAACCTTACTGGTTCATTATAAATTGTCATTATTCTTCCCCCCACCTCCCTCATTTTTTTTTCTTTTGTACATACTTTAAACATTCAATTTATTCTGTTTTATTTTATGTGCATACATTTCAGTTCTGATAGTTTTTGTTTTGCATACTTGCCCCTTTTTGGAATACTCTTATTATTCAGTTTGCATTTGTTTTGCTCTCTTTAAAAAAAAATTCCCCCTCCTCTTTAAATTTACCTGGTCAAAAAAGTAAAGAACATAAATTAAATAAACACGAGATAAAAAAAAAAGGTTTTGGAGATAACAGACACTTCACCAGTTTATTTTTACAAAATGGCAGCAAAATATGAAAATTCTGTTAGTTATTTAAATCACCCCATTTCTGTATCTCCATGGGTAGATTATTTCGTAGAAATATTAGTAAGATATTCGGATTCCATTACTAAGGAGGCCACAGCAATTCAAAATTCACTTATGACCGAAAATGCTGCATCCTTGTCTGAAAATATTATGGATTTTCTTCAGATCATTAAATTCAATTTTTAGGTGCTTAACAAACTTTAATGTTCTGAAAGATGATTATTCCAAATTAGAACAGGATAAAGAAAATCTATTTCTTGTAAATCAGAAACTTGTAGAGAGATTACATGAAATCACAGCCCAACAGAAAAGTAAGGCGAAGCGTACTAAATGTAGTAAGACTATGGGTGATCAGGTGGTAGATGTCAACAACAAACTCCCTCCATCTGCCCTAGATAATTCAACTCAAACTGTCCCCTCTTATATGTGTAAACAAGAAAAGTTACCACACCTGGTTAATGATAAAAAAGACACATATCTTACCCCCGACCTGCACACTCAAGGTAATCACAATGAAAAATTTTCAGATATTAGCGATTCCTCTCTAAAGTCCTTATCCCCTGATAAACTTAATGTACCTAAGCCTATTCGTGTCATTATTTGTAACCTCCCTGAAAATTTAAATATTCCTGATATCTTGTTTGGTATTTCAGATTTAATCCATATACCTGAACCTGATTTTCACTTTGTTAAAAAGTACAAGCTCTTACATATTAAGTCCTTTAATTGGATCTTGGAGCTTGCACCACAACATGCTAGGCAATTATTAATGCATGGAGAAATTATAATACAATCAAAACCGTACCCTGTTAAACCATATATAAATGTTAAACGTTGTTTCAAGTGTCAAGTATACAATGATCATCTTGCAATTTCGTGTTATAATGACATCAGATGCTCTGTGTGTGCCTTGCCACACAGTGACCCTCAGTGTACAAATTCTCCAAAATGCATTAATTTCATTAGAAATAATGAAAGCAACAACACCAACTTTGACATTTTCCACACTGCCTTTGCACCTTACTGTCCATCATTAAAAAAATTCATCAAGCAAATGCGAGAAAAGGTATACAACTGCAATACATTCCCATAAACATCTCATGCAGAGTCCTTTATAGTAAAAAAAAAACAATGCAACATACATTTTAGATTTTTCGTTTTTATTTAACACACATTACTGTGAAGGAGTTACTATCTACAGCATTCCTTTTTAAGTGTTTCTTTTTCTTGCACATTTACATACTACATATGTCAGTTTCGACATTATTATTCATACTGATTTGAAGTTTGAAGATAGCTTAATTTTTTTCAAGATTTTTTTTTTTTTACAAACACAAGTGTACAGTGAGTTGTTTTTTCATTTGATTGTTTAGCCAGCAAATAGTTAAATGAATGTCGAATTGGAACAAAAGTGAAATCTTTTCTGATCGCGTTGTCAGACTATATGTTTTTCACTTTTTGGAAGATTGTTACTGAAAGAGTACACATTAATTTAACTTTAGACATTCATCATTACACTAGTTACATTTTTTTATTTATTTTTAGAAATTTGGATATAATTTCACTTGTCTAGCTTAGCTAAGTTTTTTCGGTTACATTTTCACATAAGTAGCATTTCCTGGTTAAATCTGTCCTTTTTCTCTTTTCTTTACTTCAATACACAGTTGTTTGTTTGTTTTCTTTTGTTGTAACTTTACACTAGTTGTTTAGTTTGTTGTAACTTTACACTTTTTCGTTGTGATATAATGCTCTTAGTTCCATGAGTACATAATGGGTGTTTGTTCATAGTTTACACAACTGAGTTCATAGTTTATTTAGTTCATAGTTTACACAACTTAGTTCATAGTTTATTTAGTTCATAGAAAAACATTACATAAGTTCATTGCGTTGTCAGTTCGTTATGTACTTCAGGGACCAATTGCACTATCATTTTGTCCGTTGGGTGACAATACTTAGTTCATAGAATTTTTTTCCCTACACATATTAGTTCATAGTTTGTTTTTCTTTCTTTTGTTTTGTTTTACATTTTAGTTCATAGCGATTTTTAATAATTTATTAGTCACTTTAATTCTTAGTAGTTATATTTTTGTTAGACACATTTGTTCATAGCAACGTTCATCGTTTACACACACTTTAGTTCATTGTATTACTCTTACACTTTTAGCCAGTGAAATACTTGTTCACTTTAGTTCATCGCAATATTTTTCTTTTTACACCTTTGTTCATTGAGGTACTTAGTTTGCTGTGTTCACAAACATACAACTTCGTCGTTTAAATTTACTCTTGTTCACTGACATACACTGTTTTAGTTCATTGTGAGATACTTTTACTTTGCTTCGTTCGTTGAAACACACATTTTTTTCTTTGGTTTATAGAGATACACTTACAATTTAGTTCATTGTTATTACAATTTAGTTCATTGATATTACAATTTAGTTCATTGTTATTACAATTTAGTTCATTGATATTACAATTTAGTTCATTGATATTTTGTTTAGTAAAAAAAAAACACACACATTATACACAATTGAAAACATTTTGTTTCTAGCATAGCTGCCAACTCTTCCGCTTTTTCAGACCACAAAAATTTAATAGAAATTTTTGCCTTATTTAATCAGCAGATTACGGCGATTTAAAA
Source organism: Maratus speciosus (assembly GCA_963932465.1). Lineage (NCBI taxonomy): Eukaryota > Metazoa > Arthropoda > Arachnida > Araneae > Salticidae > Maratus > Maratus speciosus. The sequence goes on from OZ010796.1 coordinate 453,201,470, forward strand.
AGGTAAAATTTGCTATAAAATTTTTATGGTCTGAAAAAGCGTAAGATGTTGGCAGCTATGTTCTAGGTTTCAACTTTACACATTAGGATATTTCCTTTTTATTTCTCATTATACCAGGAACTACTTTTGACTTCACATAATATTCACAATTTAAACATTTATTAAAATGTTAATTTTTAACAGATTCTTAATTTTTCCTTTACTATTATAGTTCTTTTATGCCATGACATTACTTGTCAACATCACTTTGTATCACAACAAAGAATGCCCAGTTTACAGGATGCTACTCCTTCACATGCATTTTCTTTAAATTTCAAACTTATGATGCTTTTTTATTGTTTTCATCACATTTGTTTTGGTTTTCTACAGGTACATAATTACACGTTTTCTTTTAAATTTGGAGATTAAATAAAATCTCTGGTTAAGTTTCACTTAGACAATAAACACGTCTAAGATATTATGTCGTTTCTTGTAATAACATAACTTCACAATAACAGTAAAAAAAAAAAAAAAAAAAAAAAAAAAAAAAAAAAAAAAAAAAATCATTTGTAGCAGTAGTAACCTAGTGCAGTTACACTAAATGTTTAAAACATTATCTAATGTTATACAATACACATACAGTTCTTATCCTGCTTGATACATTGTAAGGAATACAAATTTAGAATTTAATAATAAAAAAAAAAAAAAAATGCAGTTATTGTACTTACCCGATCATGTCACCAGTCTCTCCGCACTTTCCGGATTGACCTTTTACCTTTGATATGTGAGATATTTATCTCAGTTTATTTTTTTATTTTTTTAAATTATCCCCTCTGAAGATTTGTTCCCGTTCAAAATTTTTGCCCTAAGGGTCCAAACTTCATTGTGCAGAGAGACAAAACCCTCGAATTGTTGTTTCAATTTAACAAACATAACTTTTTTTATATGATACATCGACACATGCTCCTTTGAAGATCAATGTGATCTTTGGGGAGCAGGGGCCTATGTATCACTTGATGTATAGGTCTCATAACTCCTCCCCCCCTAGGGCTGATGTCTTAAACTGATGCCATCACACTTGTTACTTAACAAGAATAAGGGCTACACCCATTCATAGGCATGCTTTATGCATCCCGTTCTTTTGTAGTCCTGTGCGGTGTGCACGAAAACCAATTTTCTACCTATTTTTTTATTTTTATATTACTTCATTTAACTTTTATATACAGACATACATATGTCTTTTATTTTCTATTTCATTTTAAAGCAGTGTCTGTGTCTTTTGTTGCTTGCATTTATATCATGTTATTTTTATTTTGAGAAGATAGTATAACAAGATACTAAAAAAAAAAAAAAATACCTCTCTTATTTTGGTCATGAAAAATGCTGGTACTAGCCTCTTAATCAAATACTAAAAGCTATTTAAAAATAAAGGATCCTGTTAAATACAAAAATATTATTTGCTCTTTTTTGGTGACTGTTTGGGACTACTGAATACAAAGAATAGAATTTAAAAAGGCGCCATTTATCATGACCTGAAAAGTTTTGCTTTATGCAAACATTTAAAGAATTGCAAGCACACAGTTAATTTATATATATATATATATGGAGACTTATCATTGTATTATGTTATATCTGTATTAAATACTTATATGTATGGGGTAGACAGAATAATCTTCAATTAAAAAAAAAATAATAATAATCTTCAATTAAAAAAATATTAATAATCTTCAATTAAAAAAATAATAATAATCTTCAATTAAAAAAAAACTGTTCTACAAGTTTCACAGTTTTTTAAAAGAAAAAATCGACATCTTGAACCACAGAGATTCGGTGATTAAACAAGGTTATGATAACTATAAAATTTTACTGGTATCCATCGGGCCACAGTTTGACACCCCTGCTGTACAATCTTTATGCCTGGAATGAAAGCTCGATATTTCTGCATTACTTAACCCTTTCATGGGCAAGGTACTTGTATGCATAAAATGTTGAAATAATTTATTGACACCAGTATTTTCAGGAGAATTTATTTATAAACAAGTTAAAGCATATTTTCGCGTACTTAGTAAATGTGAAATTTTCATTATAAAATTCCGGTGCCAATGTAGCAATTAGAGATTAAAATTGTGTGATGCCGTGGCGGCATCCCCGCCCTTCAAGGGGTTAAAACCTACTTATTTAAATTTCTATGAAATATTTATCTGAATAAAGATTACAAAATATTTCTAAAAAACACAACTTTTAGGTTGAAAATGCCTCACAATTGGTGTAATGCACATCTATTTCAAATATCTGTATGAAAGAACGGCTGTTCTTTGAGCATTTCAGTTGCTTTGGTTGACACCTATTGATAAAACTCTGAAATTCATTTAAATATGAAAACTGTCAGTTTGGTCAACCCTCCCTAGTCTCCCCTATATTATATTTTCATTTTTTTTTTATCATGAAATGTTTAAAGAAAATAAAAACGTCTTTTAATTCTTCAGGAGCTACTTACAGTTTCTAAACTATTGAAAATATCGAAATACGCCAGAATTTGCGAAAACGTTTATTTAAAAATAAGTAAAAGCTTTTATTTGTGTACTATAAATAAATATTTTATTATAAATACTGGTGCAGTGTTGCCAGTGGGCTACTTTTTAAAAAAAAATTCAGATTTCTTGATTCGCACCATTTTTTTAAAATAGTAATATTCGCCTTATTTAATGACAGATTATTTAAGGCGTAAAAAAGGGGAATTTTACCATTTCAAAAATGTGATGCCAATCAAAAAACCCGAATTTAAAAAATGTAGCCGAGTGGCAACACTATAATGGTGCCATTGTAGCATTTGGGGATAAAAATACGTTTTGTAATAATGTACAACTGTCCTTCAAGATGTTAATATAATATATTTTATTTACTTATTTTCCATTTCTAGGAAATGTTAGTAAAACATCATGATCGTACAAAAAAAAGTCTTTGAGCTGCGCTAATTAAAAGTACATTACCGTTTTTATGCCGCAGATGTCATAAAAAATGGATAATTACAGAGGGATTAATATTTTTCTTAAACTCGTTAAAAATGCATATGAGGAGCTGCTACGTCTCCAGCTTTTTGGCTATCAGTACTGTAATACAAAAATATATATATATATATATATATATATTACACGATTTAAAAGAACAACATTTTCTCTAAGACAATAATGGTGTGCAAAAAGCGGGAGACTTGGCAACTCTGCATATGGATTTTTATTCCAATTACTGTTATTTCATAATAGTAAGCTTCTCATTTCTGATAGCATATTTTCATCGATTAAATAACGTCGAAGAACAATATCTTCAACTCCTGCGCTCTGTGACTGTACGTCAGGGTATTTTGGTCATTACCGACAATGACGTACTTAGCGTACGTCATGATATCTGGCTGATTTTTTAATGAGACATTCCAAATTCTCACCAGAAAGTTGTAAATCTTATTTTTGCTTTCCAGGGTGATTGATTTTTCATAAATAAAGCGAAAGAAATTTCCAATTAAATTTTTGTGGTGTGACTTCAAAATTTCTCAAAAAAAAAAAAAAAAAATCTGCCAGATGCGGCAACACTGGTGGCTAGTCACATGCATCGCCTAACAGCGTAAGAGGTAAATTTTAGCATGTTCAGAAAAAAATTGAATTTGAACTTTATTTTATTAAACGATTTGTGCAATTTTTTCAATAATGTTTTTTTTTTTTCTTTTTTCTTTTTTTTTCTTCTAATATTGAAGCAAGGAACAGACGAAAATTCGGCCAGAGGGCAAAGGGTTAACACATAGTATGCGGGACATGTAAAAATAATGGAACTATGAATAAAGAGGTATAGACATAGTCTCAAAATGATGAAGCTTCAACTGTAAACGGTTTCGCAGTGGCTCATTACAGACAGGATTAACTTCCACCAGTAAATTTGAATAGAATTTTCTCCCTATTTAAACGCCTTATTAACGCATAATTTCACTCATAATTATTTCCAATAATATATATTATTTTTACTGGTGAATGTTTACTTCTGCGTAAGTCACAATGTTGAGAGATTGGGGAATTTTTTACACCCAGACTGTTGATTGTCACCGCATTTTTAACCCTCTGTCTACCAGAAGGGTCCAATGGACCCGACATGTACATTCAAAATATTTATTCAAACCAGAAATTTCTTCAAAACAAACTAAATGTATAAATCAGACAATAATAAGTTAAATAAACAAATTAAATAGTTTTAAGTAAAAATTCTGGTGTAGAATGTTTTTATAAAACTTGAGTAAAATTTCCGGTAGTTCTAGGGTTAAAATAGAAATATTCGCCCTATCTAAAAATAGATTAAAATTTCTAAAAAATAAACGAATTATACTATTTTTAAAAAGTGGTGACAGTCAAATAATCTGAATTAAAAAAGTCCCCAATCTGGTAACACTGGCTAGTCAGGCCCTGCGTTTCCGCGTTACTGTGACAACCTAAATAACCTCCTCTTAGTGTCAGTGAAAGAGATTATGTTAATAAAAAGCAGAAAATATTGTCTGCTTTTTAATATTGTTGCACAAAGGCTTTATTTGCTATTTTTAAAGAGATTATGGTACCGAGACCAACTACCACCAGTAAAAACAAGCAAAAATTTTGGCTATATTTGTAAGAGAAATTTTGTATGAATAAGCTGCTAAAATAAAGCCAAATTTTCTATTCAAAATTTACTGGTGGAAGTTTTTTCGGGTGTAATCAGCAACTATCGATCCTCTGTAGAAAATCAGCAACCATCTATTGACAACCTCCTCTTACTTCATTCGCAACTCGTAGACACTACACTGTATGTCTCCTCACCTTTATTTATAACGTTTCATTCAAAGTTCGTATTATTCAAAGTTTTGATGTAAAATACGCAATTTCTGCTATTTTTACCTCAATTATTCACATGAGCGCAATCGTGCAACTCTTTCTTCTTGACATATATTATGAAACACATTAAAATATACAAAATATGTTAAAATAAAAGTGTTGCTAAGCTGTTCTCTTAGCAAAATATTAAAAAAAAGAGTAAATTGAGGTAAAAATAGCAGAAATTGCGTATTTTCATGAAAACTACGAATTATGCGAACTTTGACTTGTGTAGGTCATACACAGGGTGATCAGAAAGTCAGTATACATTTGAAAAATTGATACTTCACGGAATAATGTAGGTAGAGTGGTAAAAATTGACACATATGCTTGGAATGACATGGGGGTTTATGGTAACCATAAAAAATGTGAAAAAATGGCCGACAGATAGCGCTGTACAGCAAAACCTCAGTGACGCTGCCTGAGAATCGTATATAAAAGGAGCTGTAATGTGAAAGAATATCACCGTGTGGTGTGGATTTACCACATCTACCGCTACCGGGCCTTTTTTCTTCCAGCAAATGCGTGATTCTGGTTTTGTAACTGTTAGCGTGACGGGTGAGAAATATGCCGATATGTTACAGAATCACATCATCTCTAGCCTGGCTGATAAACACCTGCTGGGAAGTAAGATTTTATGCAGGATGGCGCTCCACCCCATATTACATATATGCGTGAAAGATCTCTTGCGCACTTCGTTTGGAAATGATCGCGTGCTGAGCCGCCACCTTCCTCATGCGTGGCCACCCAGGTCCCCAGATCTCAGCCCGTGTTATTTTTGGCTCTGGGGTTACATGAAGTCGCAAGTCTACTGCGATCGACCGATATCAATAGGGATGCTAAAAGACAACATTCAGCGACGATTTCTCACCATAACTACAGATATGCTATACAATTCTGTGCACAACATTGTACCACGACTACAGCTATTGTTGAGGGATGACGGTGCACATGTTGAGCATTTTTTCTGAAGAACATAGTCTTTGATTTGTCATAATTTGTCATGCTAATTATTGCTTTTCTTATCCCATGAAGCGCCATCTGTCGGTCATTTTTTTTTACTTTTTGGTGGTTACAGTAAAACCCCATGTCATTCGAAGCATGTGTGTCAATTTTTAGCTCTCTACACACGTTATTTAGTGAATTATTAATTTTTCAAATGTATACTGACTTTCTGATCAACCTGTTGTACATAGCTGCCAACTCTTACGCTTTTTTGTACCGCAAAAATTTCAAAGTAAATTTTAGCTTGTTAAATCGTCGTAATCTGCCGATTAGATAAGGTAAAAATGTCGATTAAATTTTTGTGGTAGAAAAAAGCGTAAGATAAATCCGAACAAAATACAAACACTATTGTTAAAATCGTACAATGTTTACTTTCTAATATTAAAAAATGAAATAATTAAGTCAGTATCACATAATCGAATTTCAGTCTGTTTCATGGGCCAAAAACGCGGCTAATGAACCCTGATCCTTTCGTGCTCATTTTTGAAAAATGGCCAGCATGCAAGATGTTAAATATTCGTAAGAAGAGCCCATTGTACCAGAGCAGGGCTCCCAGTGGTCCATTTTTTGAAAACCAGTATTATTTTAAAGGAAAATTCGTGGTAGGTTTTAGCAACAATCTCAATAACAACGCTTTTCGATGTAAGTTTCGACGAAAATTATAAAGAAGATTTTTGGTTGAAAAAAAGTGCAGTAAATGTTTTATAATGCCTAGCAATGTGTTTTTTAAAAAATAGCTCTCTTTAACCCCTTAACGCTCGAATTAAATTACGGTTTAAAAATTCAAATTTTTTATAGGCACCACTTTTATGAAAAAGAAATATTCACCTTATTTAATGACAGGTAAAACGATACTAAAATATAGCCAATTTCACTATTTTATAAAACTGGTGCGAATCAAACAATCTGAGTAAAAGACACAGCCCGTGAGTATGACGGGAGCGAGAATTAAGGGGTTAACTAGATGCATTCCGATTGACTGGAAAACATTGGTAACTAGTAAAAAGTGTATGTAGATAGCGCCCTGTTTGTATACAAAAATGAACACCTCCTTTTTCAAAAACATCATCTTTACATAATCTCAGTATTCTGGAATTTAAAAAGTTTACGCGAATCTTTAAAAAAAGACAGGTGTGAAGAAAGTGTTAAATTTGGCAGCTGTGCTAAATTTACTAAATTTCGAACTCTTATCTGCTGCCTTTCCGCGGCTGTTCTTTAACAGAAGTCATGTTGTGATTAAAAGAAGAATTTTGTGAAAAAAGAAGGTATTTACGTACCTGCCAAGCTTCCTGTAATCTTCCTTTAAATTTGAATTAATTTTGCCAAGTTTAATCACGTTTCGAACCAGATACGTTTTGCGAACTAAAGTCAAGAAATTTCTGCAAAGAAACATGAAATTATATAAAAATATATCTCATATATTTTTTTCTGGTTAGAAACTTTTAATCTGTGTCAAATTAACCTCCGCCTTGGACCCGGCAGGTACATTCAAAATATTTATTCAAACCAGAAATTTCTTTAAAATAAAATAATATATAAACAGTTTATATAATAACTAAAACATAAAGTTAGGCCGGGGGTATCAAACTGTGGTCCGCCTGATACCACTAAAAGTTTATGGTAACAGTTGACTTATCTAATCATCGAATTTTTACGATTCCAGAAATCGACTATAACTTAAAAAAATAGAGATATCCGACGGGCCGTAGTTTAGCGGCCCCAAGTAAAATATAGCATTTATACATTTTAAGATTAATTTGTTCGTAAATTCTGGTGGCATTCAAATTTTTTCAACAGAATTGCTTTGCCTCTAAAATAATTAACTTGATGTAGGGTTATTTAAATTGAATTAGAAGCTATATTTAAATTTTAGATTAATTGCTCAAAACACTTGTTTCAACAAATTTTATCGAGATATTGCGTTAAGCTAAAATGATTAATTTCTCAGTTTATTCGCCATTAAAACTCGATTCCTTAACCTTTTTCTTAAATCTCCCACTACTTCTATAATCTTGAAAGTTGAAATGTTTTAATACGTGCTTTCGATTTAATATAATTAACAAAATTTCAAGAGAATGTAATGATTTGTATCATCACTTACGTGACAAGTTCAATTAATTGGAATGTAAAACGTAATTTTATAGCTACTTATTGAGAAGGTACGAAATATCAATACTGAAACACTGTTGGGCTTATAATGTATTCGGATACTAAGAATCTTAACCTAAATTGAGTCTCGTTATTTTATTAATTCTGTTAAAGTGAAATCCTTAAACGTTTGTAAAAATTGCAAAGATATAATCTGCGATTTTTGAAGATATAAAGTGGGGAGTATTTTACTAAGAAATTCTTAAATAGGACCCTAATTAATTTACGGGCATTTTAAACCTCTTTTCTTATGGAAATACATACTTTATAAAATGACAGAAATTTAACAATTAAATGTGGCGGAATTTGAAGTTCATAAAAGTGGTAAAAGCATAGCTGCCAACATCTTACGCTTTCCTGTACCACAAAAATTTTATAGAAAATTTTATCTTTATAAATTGCCGATTAAATAAGGCAAAATTTTCTATTAAATTTTTGTGTTACAGAGAAGCAAAAGAGTTGGCAGCTATGAGTAGAATCTGTCCAAAGTTTATAGGTTAGTATTCATAAATAAATTAAATTTCAAGGATAATTTCCACGATAATCATTCACATATAACTCTTCCAAAATCGGCATTTAATCTATTTTCCTATGGTTTACTAATAATATATAAATATTTTTTTGTACTACTAAAAAAAAAAACTAAAATTAAGAAATGTAATATATATTTTCTCAAAGTGTCCCCAATTACTTTCCATGTTACAGCCTATGTACAAAAAACATCTTGTTAACAATTTACAGATGTATTCACCGCCCCTCAATAATAGACCTACGCGTTGACAAAAAAAGCATGTGTCCCAGGCCGATTTTTTGCATTCAACTATGGATAAAGAAGCATTGAGATATCCTCAAAATGGCAAAGCTTCAACTGTAACCTGTATCACAGGAGCTGATTACCTCCGGGGAAAACTTCCACCAGTAAATTTGAATACAAATTTTCTCCTTATTTAAACGCGTTAGTCATGCAGAATTTCTGTCATAATAATGGCAGAATAGATATTCATGTTTACTCGTGGAAATTTAACTCTGTGGTAGTCAGGCCCTTCGTTTCCGCCATATTGTAATAACCTACATAATCGCCTGTCTGTGTCAATGAAAGAGATTATAATCCCGGGGCCAAGTTTCACAAGTAAAATTTGATAGAAAACTATCATATTTGTGAGAGAAAAAGGCGCTTAAATAATACGGAATATTCTATCCAAATATAGTGGCGGACGTTTGTCCAGGCGGTAATCACAAGCTGTTTATCCGATGAGAAAAACAACGGCCGTCTTGTGACTACAACCTGAGTTACTTCACTTACAGGCAGTGTTGCCAGTGGGCTATTTTTTTTATTTCAGATTGCTTGATTCCCACCACTTTTTTGAAGTAGAAGTAGTCACCTTATTTAATGACAGTTTAAATAACGCGAGAGTAAGCCGGATTATCCGCTTTAAAAAAGTAATAGGAATCAAGCAACATGATTTTTTTTAAAACTAGCCCACTGATAACACTTCTCGTATGTGGTAGACTGTTTACTATATATCTTCTCCACTTTATTCATAACTCCATTTCTTTTAGCATTCGTACAGTGGCTTGGATTTTAAAACCAGTAAATTCAAAAATATACTTCGCACTATTTAATCTCAGGAAAAGATAGCTACGAATACTCTTAAAGACTACTGGTATTAAGTATCAAGGGATCGAAAAAACAGACCCCAATCAGAGATATATTATTTGAGAAAAATTAAGAATGCCAGAAGATAAATTTATTTTATACATTTAAAACTATGCGGTTGAGAATCGGCAAATAACCGTCTAATCTTTGCATATATGATTCTATTTATATACTCTATTCGAACCACTATATTTTAAAAGTACATTTTTAGTAAATTTCCTTTGCACATATTGTCAAAGTGCAAGTAAAAATTCTTCTAAAAAGTGGTGCCAACCGAATAAATTCGTGCAAGAAATACCTGTGTCTCGGATAAATACTTCGACCGCAAAGGGTTAAGCTTTAAAATTTTCAGATACGCATGTGTTGTAATTTTATGTTAATTTCAAACCAGATGTAACTATTGTTAAAATATTTCCTTGCTTGTACTACGTAGCAATTTTTACGATATTTTGACACCAGTTTTTCCAACTGGTAATCATAACCTTATTTAACCCCTTAATTTTCGCGGCCGTCACTTTCACGGGCAGTGTTGGCTGATTTTTTATTCAGATTTTATGATTCTCACCAGTTTTTTTTTTTTTTTTTTTTTTTTTTTTTAAATAGTGCAATTGACTTTAGTCTGGTATCATTTTATCTGTCGTTAAATAATGTGAATATTTTTACTTGAGAAAAGTGATGGCAATCAAACCATCTGAAAAAAGTAACCCACATTTATGGGGCCGTACGTTTAAATCTTTAACCCTTAAATGCATGAATTTTTCATTTAGAATTGTGTATTTTTATACTTATGTTAAGGATTAGACACCAGAAATTTTTTAGAAGAATTTTTAACTTTATTTAGTAGCATATTTATGTGATTTTTACAGGATTAATATTTCTATATAAATATAGTGTTTGCAAAGAGCTTGGTTTATTTATTAAAAGTTGAATAAAAAGTGTTGCGAATCCGATACACTATGCATTTAAGGGTTAAGGGGCAAGCAATTGCGTTTCTGTTATGTTGAATTCCCACCGAAAATTTGCAAAAATTTTATTTCAAAATAAAGAAAAGCATTTTTTCAGCTCTTTTTCACAAAAGTTATAAAAGTAAAACTTAATTAAAAATTTTGTGGTGCAAATCTTAATTAAAATTATGTGGGATATAATATGTCCCACCGCCCTCAAAGTATTAATATAGCTGTCAACTCTTCCGGTTTTTTGTACCACAAAAATTTAATAGAAAATTTTGCCTTATTTAATCGGCAGATTACAACGTTTTAAAAAGGTAAAATTTACTATAATTTTTTTGTGGTACAAAAAAGCTTAACATGTTAGCAGCTATGTGTTAACCCTTTATCTACTGACGGTACTTATAAGTACCACTCACTTTAAACATTCATCCCATAGTAAATATTACTAATATTCTAATGATACTTTTCAAAAACACTGTTTTTACTCCACTTTACCGGAATACATGGCAGCAGTAGTTCTAGGTTTGTTATTTTACCGGGGAAAGAAGCTATCTTTGATACAGAAGATGAGTATTGTGCCGACCTTTTGTACAGATTGTCACGCTCGTCTTTTTATTACTGCACTGGGTGTTGGAGAAAAACGTCTTGTTTACTTTTCGTCCGTGTAGTTATACATCATTTTCATCTTCTTTAAAATGTAATTACTAAAAAGTAGTGTAGTAATGATCTCCCTGGTATTTCTTTTCTGTTTCATTGTTATTCTTTATAGGAAATTGAAAAAGTTGTGGCATCGGCTTGATTTTGCTATGCTAGAAATGGCATATGTAAATTCATATATTGTATGTATGGAGATGCGAGAGAGCATGTTGTCCCTGGAATATAAGCGTCGCATAACTAAAGGACTGCTAATAAGATCGAATCCTAAAAGAAAAAATAGTTTTTTAACCCTTTCAGGGTCAAAGCATTTTCAATTCTAAAGTGTTGAAATAAATGATTGGCACCGGAATTTACAAAAAGATTTATTTTTAAATGTGAAAAATCCTATATTTCACATACTTGTTAAATCGAAAATATTCTCTGGTGCCACTTGAAATTCCTTGTGGGGTTTTCTGTCACGATATGCTAACCCTTTCCGGCGCGGAGTAATTCTGTTTATAAACTGAATAAATACTGGACTGACACCAGAATTTATAAGCGAATTTATTAGAAAATACGAACTTGCTTATTTTCACGTACTTTAAAAAGGAAAAGTTTAATTAAATATTCTTGGTGTCTTTTATCAGTTTTGGAATTAAAACTAGGTGTCCTTTTTTAAGGACACCGCCCTCGAAAGTGTTAATCATAGTGTACTGGCGGTATTTTAAAGTACCATTTTAATTAATTACCTCTAAATAATTAAGTTTCTCACGGGTGAGTATTTTTTTTATGTTTATCCTTTAATTTTCATTGTAGTAACTGAAAAAAAAATATTACATGAAAAAAATTGCAGTAGATCATAATGCAGTAGATAAAGTGTTAATAGGACTTTTTGCTATTGATATGGCATATAAAATTATTTTAATACAAAGAGTACAGTAAATCGCAGAAGATTAAGATTTCATAACTTGCATATGTTTAAAATTTTCTCTTTTCTATTTCGGAGAAAATCATGTAGGGGAGATGGGGGATGAATGGGACATTTTCACAAGCATATGTTTTTATATTTTTTTAATTTAAGTTATTATTAATATTCACATTAAGTTATTATTAATATTAATTTCATACATTAGATTAGGGGTGGCCAACTGTGGCACGCACCACACCACTAAAATTTTACAGTAATCATTGACTTATCTAATCATCGAATCTCTGCGATTCAAGAAGTCGAATTTTTCTGTAAAATTTTAGTGGTATTAAGCGTGCCACTGTTGGCCACCCCTGAATTAGATATTTGACAATATTTATGAACAATATTTATTCTAGATTTTTATTTATTCAGAAAAATTTTATGAAATCAAAAAAACGTTCCTCCCTGTCCCAATCATCCACACAGCAGGGATGAATGGGACACTAATAGGGATGGATGGGAGAAAAAGATTTCCCCCCCTGTATTCAATTTTACCAAATTAAAATTTATAATTATAAACTTATATGTAATTATATTTGTAGTATATGATTTTACGACACAAATCGATATGTTTTTGTTTCAATAAATTCTTTTATTGCAGTTTTAACTTTTAATGCAAACTTCGGCTATCTGTTCTTTTTTCCCACTTATGAGGCATTTTAGACTTAAAATGAAAGTGCAATATGTCTTTTAAATATGGCATAGTTAATAATTTTCAATCATAACTTATTAACTAATATTAATTAAATGTATCTTAGAAACATGCAGAACGGAAATTATTGGGTCGATCTGAAAGTCATGTCGTGTTGGGAAAATCAATTCGTACCGGAAAATTATGCCCGGTAATTATTAGATATTAGATATTGGAATCAATGTCTAATAATTCAATGACAGAATTTTACCGTACGCATTGATTTTTCTAACACGACACGGCTTTCCGATCGACCCAATATGTTAGAGGTGGGGATTTATTAGTGCAACATTTCAAAATTCAATATAATTTCCCCCATCTGATCAATAAACGTATACTATTTTTAACAATTTTATCTATTTTGATTATGTTTTAGTACCAATTTTTTGATAATCCATTAATAATTATTACAATACAATAAATAACACTCAGAAATTTTAAACGATAACCACTCATGCAATACTATTTAATACTATTAATTAAGGTAAATTATTAATTTATCATCCTATATAATACTATTTTGTTAGTAAATAAAATTTTCAACATCTCTAGGGATGAATGAGAATATCCCATTCATCCGCATTTGAAATTTCCCAATCATCCCCATGATGCATATATTCCCTTCTCAGCCATTTGCCTCAAAAATTATTTTGTCACAATGGTTACTATTCATTTATTTTAATTATCAAGATTGAACCTTAAATTAAATAACTACAACATAGCTTAATTTTTTTATATTGTATAAGATATTTCGCATCTTCAAATGTAAAAAAAAAAACTTACTTTTAAGCAGAGATTTCAGAAAATGCAACTTTGAAGGAAAATGAAAACAGCAATGTGGTCCTACTTTTAGTTCTGAAGCACATTGTGGTAGAGCCTTATATGGGGATAGGAAGCAATTTAAAATAAATGTTTATTGCTTGAAATATTGAGAATGTCCCCTCCATCCCTTGTCCCATTCATCCCCTAGCTCCCCTACTTTATAAACAAAAAAAAAAATCCCATAGTCTCATATATTATCACCGGAACAGTTAATTATTTAGTGTATCGTTGTGCACGACATATATTATATTACTAATTTTGCGATGCTGTGCATCATCGTAACTTTTTGTCGTATCTATAATTGTTGAAGTACGAAATTTAACGATAGGGGGCCCTCTGAAAAATCTCTTCCTTAAATACATTTTGATATTCGTAAACACTAGATCCAGGGTTATGGCGAACTCGGTTCCATATTCATCTGTTGTAAAACACACATGAAAAATGGTCCTTTATATACGTGGTTCGAACCAAAAAATGGAATATCAGATAATTTTTTCTCATGTAAAAGAACTTCTAATAAACGATTAATGGGTATGGATATTTTATACAGACTTCTTATACAGCTAAAAATAGTAATGAACTTTCTCTTATTTTATCAACTCCTAAACCTTTCTTATTACACATGATTGAATCATAGCCTCCTTAGCCCCTTAATTCTCGCTCCCGTCACGGGCTGTGTCTTTTATTCAGATTTCTTGATTTTCACCAGTTTTATAAAATAGTGTAATTGGTTTTATTATATTATAATTTTACGTGTCATTAAAAAGGTGAATATTTATTTTTAAAAAAAGTGGTGCCAGTAATCAATTTGAAATTTTAACCTTTTGAAGGGCAATTAATTGTGTTTCTGTAATATCTTATTTGCGCCGGAATCCTTCATTGCAAAATAAGGAAAAGCAATTTTAAGAGTTTTTTTTCCACCAAAGTTAGAAAAGTAAAAATTAATAACATTTTTCTGGTGCAAATCTTCATTAATCTTAGGTGGCATATAATATATCCCACCGCTCCTCAAGGGGTTAAACCGAAATTTTATGCGACCGGTAAGGGGTTAAGTAAATACCGTACTTTTTGCAGGATTCTTTTGCTATGCACGGCAGCAGTTTAAGAACATTTTTTTTTTTTTAATCACAGAAGTCTAAGATTAAATAAGGTGAATATGAAAAAAAAAAAAATGAATTAATTAACGTGGAGGGTGAATTTGTAGGCCTGGGGTGGCCAACTGTGGAACGCCAGATATCACAAAAATTTTACAGAAAAAGTCGACTTCTTGAATCGCAGAGATTCGATGATTAGATAAGGCAATGTTTACTATAAAATTATATTTATTCGCATGAAATAAATATATGGTTATCATCAATGCTCCAAAATTTTGAATAATTTTTATGTGACTCTATTTTATAACGAGCTAACACTAAACATACCGAGAATTTCACTCAAGTTTTGTAAAAGTACTTTGCACCAGAATTTTTATTTATAACAGTTTAAATTTTCTGTTTAATATATTTCGGTGCATTTTATATTTTATTTATTTTGCATAGAAATTTGTGATTTGAATCGAAATATTTTCATTTGGTACAGGTCAAATGACCGGTTGATGGTATATTTAGGATAATAGCCATACGAAGTATCGCGTATTCCACCAAGCCAAGTAAAAAAAAAAAAAATAAATAAACGTTAAAATTAGACGTGGTATTTCTGCATCGATCCATCTTAACCCCTTAACAAACTTAAAGTTAGGAAAAACCATAAAAAAATACCTATTTTTTTATTACAGAAATTGAATAATTATAAGGTTTCTATATTAAATATGCGATTATTTTTGTAAGGCGAAAGAAAAGATGTTATAGAACAAATTCACATTTGTAAAAAAGACATCGTGCGAGAATTCTGTATTTTAACCCCTTCAAGGGCGCTGGTTCATTTTTGAACCACCTCATCTTAATCCCTAAATGGGACATTGACACCAGAAATTTGGTTTGAAAAATTTCGTGTTATTAAGCACGTGACGAAAAGCTTTTACTTATTTTCAAATAAATCTGTTTATAAATTCCTGTGTCATTCAATCAGTTCAGTATTTTACTAATGGAAGTGCCTCGCCCCTGAAAGGGTTAACATTTGTTTTAAACCATACAGATTAATGCGAATAAGACCTTTATTTTTCACATCTTAGATCTTTATTTATCATCATCAAACAAACTTTTACAAAGAATATTTTAAATAATATAATATGTATTAAATTTTTATTATTAATAAATTTTTTTGAGTGTGATATATTTCGAAACATGCAATACAAAGGACAACATCACAATCAGCGCCAAAAACCAAACCCATGCGGTAATATTCAAAGACTTCACACCGAAATGCCAGTTACATTTTTCTGGTTTCAGAAGTTTTTTTTCCAGCAATAAATCTCCAGCCCGGAAATATGACGGGCACGAAAATAACGAACGCCACATCAGCCCGTGATATTGACGGGAGCGAGAATTAAGGGGTTAAACTCTAATTACAGTCATTCAGGGGAACTTTGAACCATGGGTTGTAACTTTGCCCCACCTCCTAATTTTCAATATTTTTGACTCCAAAAGACTAAATAAACTCCAGAACTGTGCTCTGTTGGCAAGTCTCTAAACTGGGATTTCTACTCTTTATTTTAGAAAATAAATTAGCAACATTATGCGCAATTAATTGCATCATCTAGCTATTTATTTTTTATAAAGTATCGTTTTCAAGTTAATTTTGAACGCAGTTTTGAAGTTGTTGTAAATCAATTAAATATTAATGTTAAGTAACAGTATACTCATTTATCATACATATTATTATCAAAATGTTGTAAATGTGTTAATATTGTGTGATTATTTGTTTATTAATAGTTAATAAAATGTAATTTAGGAAGGCACTAACATTTTACCACATTTTCAGGATAACTTTGAGCCGGTTCAAAGTTATACTGATGTTTATAATTTACTGATTATAGGTGCTACTGCCAAAAATTTCCCATATTTGCAAGTATATTTTGCATAAATGCCGAAAGTGTTTATTAGATATAACATGCAAATATTTTTACAAATATGTGTAAAATACATAAAATTCATTTAAATGCGTTTTTTCGGGCGGATCTACACCAAACTTGACATTTCATACATTCGACATTTTTTATTCCTGTTTGAATAATACTAGTACAGTATGTATTACTATAACTATGGATGTATTATTGAGTTAAAACATTGAAAATTGTTTTTCACTGCATTTTTATGTTTTATATGAACAATAAACAGTTTTTTTTTTAAATATTCATGGTTCTCTTCTTCCACTTTTCTTATGCCTAATATTTGTTGTAATATCATAAATTATACAAATCTTGTGATGTTGGGAAATGTAAATTCGGAATCTTTACATATCTGAA
Source organism: Maratus speciosus (assembly GCA_963932465.1). Classification (NCBI taxonomy): domain Eukaryota; kingdom Metazoa; phylum Arthropoda; class Arachnida; order Araneae; family Salticidae; genus Maratus; species Maratus speciosus. The sequence continues at coordinate 453,218,617 of OZ010796.1, forward strand.
AACAGTTTTTGGGGTTTAAAGTTGTCCTAATTATAATACTTTTTTTTTTTATAATGAAATATTTTAGATAATATTTATCATATGGTGCAAAGTTACCCTAAGTGGCTGGGTAACATTGAACCAGGTTAAAAATTCATTTTTAATTGCTTTTATCATTATTATTCCTTAATTTTTGATAGTCATACAATAGTTTAGGATAATTTCTACCCTTTTATGCCCCTAGTTCCAACAATATTCTTAAAACAAGAGTGTGGCATATGAAAATAGAGAAAATTTGGATCAAAGTTACCCTGAATTACTGTACTTTTACCCCTAGCTCCCCTACTTTATAAACAAAAAAAATTCAATAGTCTCATATATTATCAACGGAACAGTTAATTTTTTATTGTATCATTGTGCACGACATACTATCCTCAAGTTACCAATGGAGTTATTCCTGCAGGAATAACTCCATTCCTGCTGGTGCTGAAGATTCCTTGCGTAATATCAAGAGACTGAGATCGGACAATTCGATTGTAATTACGAGAGCCGATAAGAGTAGAACTACTGTTGTTACGGATAGGTATGCTTATGATTCAAAGGCTCATGAAATACTTGACGATGTAAATACATATTCTGTACTGAAGAAAGATCAAACTCCTTCCATTTAACGTAAGATGAACATAATTATTTCCAAATTTGAAAAAATTAAAAAAATCCCCACAACTCTGCTTCGAAATTGAAATGGTACACCGGTCTTGTCCCTCGTTTTTATGTGTTACCAAAAATTCACAAACCATCTATCCCACTCCGTCCCATCATCGATTTTTCTAAATCCCCCTTATATAATATTTCTAGTTACTTATCCGCACTTCTTAAACCTCTTACGTTAAACTCCAGATGCAGTCTTAATTCACCTTACAAATTTCTTGACGATTTACAGAGTTTTGTTTTCCCTATCGGTTATGTCATGGCTTCTCACGATGTTGTTTCGCTGTTTACTTCAATCCCTTTCGATCTGGTCTGTAAAATAATTAAAGATATCTGACCCACTTCTACACACCCTACTGATTTTAATGTCGAAGAGATTGTTGAATTGGTTAAGTTTTGTTTGACCTCAAACTGTTTTGTATTTAATAATTGCTTTTTATAGTCAAATTTCTGGTACTGCTATGGGGTCCTCCCTCTTTGTAGTAAGTGATGAACTTGTAATGCAGAATATTGAAAATACTATTAATTCTGAACTTGGTCCACGTATTCTTTTTTGGAGACGTTATGTCGACGATACTTTTTGATAGTTAAAGAAGCAGATTTAAATGATATTCTCACGATTTCGAATTCTACTAGTATCCCTATTAAGCTTGCTGTTGAAATTGAAAATAATGTTGAATTACCATTTCCCGACATTCTAATCCGCAGACACACAACTGATATCTCTCAATGTATCACCACTACTGTTTACAGAAAACCTACATCTACTGGTCAATATACTAATTTTAATTCAATATGCCCTTTCAGCCATAAAATAGCTGTTATTAAGACTTTAGCCTTCAGAACCAATAGATATTGCGGTTCCAATAATGACTTCGAATTAGAGAAATGTAAAATTTATCGCGATTTGGTTAATAATAGCTATCCTATTGGTCTTGTTAAGAAAAATCTTTAAAAATACTTTAATTTTTGTAAATTCTACCCCCCCCCCTTTTATCTGTATCCCTTATTATAAGATCATTTTTGATAAAATTCCAGGCATTTTAAAATCATTCAGTATTGGGGTTTCTTTTAAACCAATTAATAAAGTGAATTTCTTTTCAATAAGCATAAATTTCAATATGATAAGTCTAAATTACCTGGTGTCGTGTATGTTATTCCCTGTAAAGCAGGGGTGTCAAACTGTGGCCCAGCGAATACCACTAAAATTTAACAGAAATAACTGTCTTATCTAATCATCGAATCTCTGAGTTTCAAGAAATCGAGTATTTCTTTAAATAAAAAAGAAAAGTGCCCAGCTAAACTGATGGCATTGAGCTCACCGACTATTCACACTAATTGTATATTATACTCTTATTTTAAAGAATAATGCCACTCAAAAAATAAGTGAAGGGGAATTACCCCCCGTTTCCCCCTTTATACTTAACCAGTAAACCTCCAAATATAATCAGGGAAGCTCCTTATCATAATAAACCGGTATACCAAATTTGAAGCAAATCGAATAATCTTGCAAAAAAAAAAAAAACATTCATCTAAATTAAGGGGGTGGACTAACCCCCCTTTATCCTTAACCAATTAATCGCCAAAACGAATCAGGGAAGCTCCTTAACATAATAAACCGGTACACCAACTTCGGAGCAAATCGAATCATTCTGCATGAAAAACCCATTTATCTAAATTAAGAAGGGCGGGCTAACCTCCCTTTTTCCCCTTTACCCTTAACCAATGAACCCCAAAACTAATCAGGGAAGTTCCTTAACATAATAAACCGGTATACAAAATTCGGAGCAAATCGAATCATTCTGCATGAAAAACACATTTATCTGAATTAAGGGGGGTGGACTAACCCTGTTTTCCCCCCTTTATCCTTAACCAATGAACCCCCAAAACTAATCAGGGAAGTTCCTTAACATAATAAACCGGTATACCCAATTCGGAGCAAATCGAATCATTCTGCATGAAAAACACATTTATCTGAATTAAGAGGGTGGACTAACCTCGTTTTTCCTCCTTTATCCTTAACCAATGAACCCCCAAAACTAATCAGGGAAGTTCCTTAACATAATAAACCGGTATACCAAATTCAGAGCAAATCGAATCATTCTGCATGAAAAACACATTTATCTGAATTAAGGGGTTGGACTAACCCCGTTTTTTCCCCTTTATCCTTAACCAATGAACTCCCAAAACTAATCAGGGAAGCTCCTTAACATAATAAACCGGTATACCAAATTCGGAGCAAATCGAATCCTTCTGCATGAAAAACCCATTTATCTGAATTAAGGGGGGGTGGACTAACCCCGTTTTTCCCCCTTTACCCTTAACCAATGAACTCCCAAAACTAATCAGGGAAGTTCCTTAACATAATAAACCGGTATACCAAATTCGGAGCAAATCGAATGATTCTGCATGAAAAACCCATTTATCTGACTTAAGGGGGTGGACTAACCCCCCTTTTCCCTCTTTATCCTTAACCAATGAACCCCCAAAACTAATCAGGGAAGTTCCTTAACATAATAAACCGGTATACCAAATTCGGAGCAAATTGAATGATTCTGCATGAAAAACCCATTTATCTGATTTAAGGGGGGTGGACTAACCCCGTTTTTCCCCCTTTACCCTTAACCAATGAACCCCCAAAACTAATCAGGGAAGTTCCTTAACATAATAAACCGCTATACCAAATTCGGAGCAAATCGAATCATTCTGCTTGAAAAACACATTTATCTGAATTAAGGGGGTGGACTAACCCCGTTTTTCCCCCTTTATCCTTAACCAATGAACTCCCAAAACTAATCAGGGAAGTTCCTTAACATAATAAACCGGTATATCAAATTCGGAGCAAATCGAATCATTCTGCATGAAAAACCCATTTATCTGAATTAAGGGGGTGGGGTGTGGACTAACCCCGTTTTTCCCCCTTTATCCTTAACCAATGAACTCCAAAAACTAATCAGGGAAGCGCCTTATCACAGTGAACCTAGGAAAAAATTTTGAAGCAAATCGGATGTTTCTATCAAGAGTTATCGCGTTACGTACATACGTACGTACGTACATACATACATACATACATACATACATACATACATACATACATACATACAGAACGGGCGGGCACATTAGCTCTCAGGCTTTGATAGCCTGTGAGCTAAAAATTAGTGGTATCAGGCGGGCCACAGTTTGACGCCCCTACTGCGAAGATTGCAATAGTGTTTATATTGGTGAAACAGGTAGATCATTGGAAAATCGTCTAAAAGAACATACTTGTGCTTTAAAAATGGTAATTTGAATTACAAAATTGTCCAGCATTCACTTCAAACGAATCACGCCCCGCTAATTGCGAACGCCTGTATTTTGAAATCGGTTTGCAACAGCTGTCACGGTAGATTACCCCTTTTGGGTTGGTTCACTCAATTGCGATCACAGACTTTCAATGAAGCTGATTCTGTCCCTAGTGAATATTGACTGTTTTTAAAATAACTAACTTTAACTGTTCTTGATTTCTTCCGTCGTTTACTGAAAGTCGTTTGCTGAAAGTTCCGTCGTTTGCTTCCGTCTGTCGCTTGGCGAAACGTTTACAAATTGTATTTTTAATTGTTTTTAAGTATATTTTTTATCAATTTTCTTTTTTAACTGTGCTCAAGTCTGTCTTAATTTATTTTATTTGATGTTTTAAAGACAAATTAAGTTCGCTAAACAAACTGTGATACATTTTTTTACCTTCTATTGAATATGTGGCTTATAATCATTCAAATAAATTTATCAGGGTATCAAGTGGATTTATGAGTACCAGTGAGGACAAAAATAAGACGCTGTATTTCTAGTTAAGCTCTTAACCCCTTAACCTACGATTTACTCTCAACAGCTCCACGGTTTGTCAAATCCATAGCTACCACTAAAATTTAATAAAGATTTTCACCTTGTTTAATCATGGAATTTCGACGATTAAATTAAACTATATTTACTGTGAAATGTTAGTGGTAACAAGAATTTACATTTGGCTCGATCATCGTACGCGGGCTATGCCCGCCATTGTAGGTTAGGGGGTTAAGCTGACCAGCCATACAGCAGTGGTTAAGGGAAGACAAGACTGGGTGCAATCCTACGGAAAATATGCCAGCTTTAAAACCCTTTCTTCGGAAACTGCTCGACCGATTTTGGTGAAATTTGAAATCTATATTCACTAGGTTATGCTCAAAATTTATGGCAATGTCGCAGTTTTTTCTGCGACTAAAACTTTTTATTTTAGAGCAATGTCAGTTTATATATATATTTTTTTTTTTCAGAATTTTTTTTTTGAAACTAATTAAAGTTTTCCAAAACTCTCTGTCACATATGATCCTAAATTTATGCTCCACCACCAACAAAAGAACAAAATCGCTCGAGTACTTTATCAAATACTGGAAAAAGTAGGATTTTTCAAGAGAGACAAAAAACTTAGACACTTCTAACTTGTGTGAAGTACTTTCACAATTTTATAAAACACATGAATTAAACTGCATATAAAAACATGTATAAAATTTAGTTTCAAATAATACATGAAGTAATGTTTTAACCCTTATCGGTTCTATGTTACTTCCCACGTGACCTCCGGATCAGCATCTCTTACACGAATTTTATTCGGTCAGCACCACTTTTTTTATAAGAAAGACTTTTACTTGTACTTTGACAACATGTGCATACTGCAAAATTTATTTTAAAAATATAATGTTTTGAGTAGAATTTAAAAATAAAAATAAGTTTCAAATGTTAGCGTAAAATTAATGTGAATGGACATCGCGTCCAAATCGGTATATTCCCTTGAATTTTTAAGATTATTTCTAATGGTAAAAGGAAAAAATGGGCATACCAATGGATTAAGGAAGGCTCAAAGAACTTTTTAAGCCAATAAAACAAAAATCAATTTTATCAAAAAATTACCCTCACGCCTCCCTTTAAAGTAATGCCCACTAGTGGCTGAGAGGTTCTGCTCTCGAAGCTGGTAGACGGGAAGTGCTGGGTTCGAACACAATCGCGCCCGTCGACCTAACCGTTTCGGAATTTTCGTGGTTTTATTCGAAACTAGGTTACCTTAGAAAGACCCCCACGGAGGGCACCCACCATATGGCATATATCCCTCGAGTAGATAATCGGCCGTTAAAAATCAACCCATCCTTTTAAAGTATTTATCTTCGCCTTATCGTATGTCAATGATTTCGAAATAAGCTGTAAGAACTTAGCTAAAATTTAAATTATGTTTTTAATTTATTTAATCGCAGATTAAATAACGCTAAATTTACTATCGAAATTTAGTTATAAGTAGTAAAAATCGTAAAAGCTAACGATAAAATCGCGGGAAAGTTTATTCAAGTTTATGACAAATATTTGACATCAGAATTTTTATTTATAACATTTTAACATATTTGTATAAATAATTTTTATGCAGTTTATATTTAACCTATTTTATAAAGATATTTCTGGATCAAATCGGCATCTGTTCATTTGTTACGGGTCAAAATGACCCGTCTTCGCGGTTCTAGTGTTAAAGCTATCGGTTACGCTAAGTGCATATCGAGAACATTTACAATGCATCTTTTATGTGTGTATGTGCAATTTACAGATTTAATTTTTAAATGCACTGAAAAGGATGAAAATTACATAAGAATAATGTTGCATAAATGCATAAAATTTAAATGATGTAAAAATGTTCACTATCGAAGTAAAAGCAACAGTAGTCGGTCACTTAATTTTCTGAGATCAGCCAATTATACAATAAAAAATAGCTGATTACTAATGCAAAATAACACCCATAATTCCTGGCAGTCATTTAATGATTGGTGAAAAAATTCCGAGCATTGGTGAATATTAATATTTCATTTGAAATGAAAAATAAACTTTTTATGAACAAGTTCATCTCTTTGTGATTAACTACACGGGAAGGGGACGGTCGACTACTGGTTGGAGTTTAACTATTGGAGCATTTTAACATATAATTTAAAAAAATATTTTTTACGTGTTATAAGACCATATACATGTGTTGGATAAAATAGCAGCACTTTAGTGTTTCATAAATATAAATTAACCGTATTTTTTTTTATTTTATTAATTTTAGCAAATTGAATACTCCAGGTACTTTCGCCTAAGAAAATTTAACTTTATATTTTAAAAATTTATACAGGGTATTTCATAATAGATGGGTAAAATTTTAAGAGGTGATAGTACACATCCAAACAAACAAATTTCATCAAAGAATGCATGGTCGGAAATAAAAAGCAAATGTGCTAGAGTGCACCAAAGATGATGTTGTTATATGACAGGATTGCCAGCTTGTCTTTATTTTTTATTCAGAAAATACGTATCTGTGCCAGAAATTAAAAATAGAATTTTTTTGCTTTATTTAATGACAGAAATTTTGTAATTACATACAGTACAGATCCTTTTTTTTTTTTTTTTTCTAGTATGAATGTCAAATTTCGAGTTAAAAATAGTGACCAAATTGGCAACCCTGTTATACGAGGCAAAAACACAGAAAGAACGATTAAGTGGTAAAAGCAAGGTTGAAAACCGCTCTCCCTGCAATCGTTGAGCCTCTGAGCCATTTTCATTTGTAGTCGGAAATAAAACGCAACTTTTCTTGCGCATTTAGAAACTTGGTCGATGCAAACGCAAAAGCTCCATACCTGTTGTACGTTATCGGGAGAAGAGCGACGCTATAGCATGCAAATGTGATATGGGGAAGAAAAAGAACGCATATCAAGAATTTCGCCTCGATTAATACATAACAGCCGCTGATCCTACTGTGCAACCGTCAATCGTTAGGAACGTGTAGAAAGATGTTGCCTTTCACTAATAAGAAAAAGGCTGATTTGCATTTTATATACAAAGGACAAAAACTCAGGGGCTCAATCATTGTACAGTCGTAGAAAAAAAAAGTAAACACCCCTACTAACGCCTCAACAATTTATGGTAGAAGAACGTACTGGTTTCAAACGATTGGAAATAAAGTCTACTTTTAAATGGTGTATATAAAAGGGTATAGCCGGATAAGCATTGGAAACATGCCTTTCAATCAAATTTCCTGATTTTTTTTCCAGATGTAACTACATAGCTAACAATATATTTCCCCTATTATCACCCTATAAATACTGATATTTAATGAGGTAAAAATGTTTTCTCGATTTTTTAAAAAACGGAATTTCTCAAAAACAGCTGTACGGAATTTCATGCCATTAATTGAGGATATATAGATACTAAAGATGCATAACTGGTAATTTTTGTATGATTTTCTGTTTTTAAAAACTGTATGAAATAGTGAAATGATAATTTAAAAAAATAAAAATCATATCTTATGGTTATCCGAAAATTACCATTTTCTTGTAAAAAATTCCCCTTATGTGCCCGTATATTCTATATAAATGCCGAAAGTTTGCGTTGAGTACTACATATAAATATTTACAAAACTGTATATTAAAATTATTGAATTTCATTTTAAGGCGTTATTTGGGGCGGATCTACTCTACTTCCGCGCCCTAAGAATTTTTGGAATAGACAGCTACATAATTGCTGTATTATAAATTTTAATGAAAACATGAGCAACATTTTCAACGCTGTCGATATCAAAATGAACATGAAGTTGAAAAACTTGCCTTATATGCTTAATGAATCCAAAATACATCAGTTGACATATTGTCTACTGACTTTGTTCCAAAAATTCTTTGGATGTCGAAGTTAAGTAGCTCCGCCCCAAATAACGTTTTAAAATGAATTTCAATAATTTTAATATACATTTATGTAAATATTAATGTGTAGTAACCAACGCAAACTTTCGGCATTTATATAGAACATACGGGCACATATGGAGAATTTTTTACAAGAAAATGGTAATTTTCGGATGAGCATAATATATGATTTTTATTTTTTTTAAATTTTTATTTCGCTATTTCACACAGTTTTTATAAACAGAAAATTATACAAAAAATACCAGTTATGCACCTTCGGTATCTATATATCCTCAGTTAATGGCATGAAATTCCGAGCAGCAGTTTTAGAGAAAATCCGTTTTTTTTTTTTTATCGAAAAAATATTTTTATCTCATTAAATATCAATATTTATAGGTGATAATAGGGGAAATATATTGTCAGATATGTAGCCACACCTGGGAAAAAAAAATAGGAAATTTGATTGAAAGGCATGATTCCAATGCTTATCCGTCTATGCCCTTTGCTTAGGTGGCCATCTACATATTAAAACGAACGATAACTTTGTTTTTTTCAATAGCAGTACACAAAGCTTACAGCGTAAATGAACTCTACACCCTTCAATTAGTCTAAAAACAATTTTTTATGCAATTCCTACCATAATTTTCAGAGAAATTAATTATTTTAAAAAGAGCGTATTTTAAGAGCTGTATCCAAATCGAAGTTCGGTACTGGATTATTAACCGATAGAGCTCCCTTCTTAATCAAGCCACCTTAACCCTTTCAGGGGCAAGACTTTTCTGCTCCGATTATGTTCAAATAATTAATTCACACCGCAATATACGAACAAATTTATTTGCAAACAATGAAAAGATTTTTTTCACGCTTATTATGAGATCGAACATGTACTAACAAATTACTGGTGCCATTTGAAATTTCGGGCATTAAAATTAACCGTTTGCAGACTGCAAACGGCGCCCTTCAAGGGGTTAAGCACTCAAGCTTGTTAGATTACAGTATAGCATAAGAAATTTCAAAATATTTAGTCACTTCTATCATAGACGGAGACCATCATTTTAGCCGTTTTTTATGCATAATTTGAAAACTACTTGGAAGACAAATGTGAAATTTTGGATTTCCACAAATCAGGACTTAACCCCTTGGGGACGAGCGACACGTACACGTGCCGCATGAAGCGCTCAGAATCCTTGTTTTTTCTCACTAGTCAAATTTTACTGTAAAATTTGCCTTATTTAATCAGCGCATTTTCTCAATTCAAGAAGACACAAATTTCTGTTTTTAAAAAACGGTGACAAAAGATTAAAAATTTCGTAAAAGGCTCCCGTCCCGAAGAGGTTAATAAATCTGAATCCATCAAAAAAATTGTATGTTGCAATTCATAATTTTTTTTAAATATTAATTTCATAATTCATATCAGAAAATTATAATAATTGCAAATTCAACGTATTTATGTTTGGGTACATTAGTATTCTTGCTACACAAAAATTAGAACATTAGTATCATAATTTCACAAGTTATAAATAAATATATGAAAATGTAATTTAGCATTAGAAGCACTAAATTTTGAATGTTTATAATTCAAAAACTTATCATTCCAATGACTTAAAGTTTGGTGTCTAGGCATAATTTGAACCAAAGATTTGAAATATCTTGTTAAAATTGGGTATTGTCATTGAAAAAAAAACAAAGTTAAGGTTCGTTTTAATATGTAGATGGCCCCCAAAGCAAATTTTATATACATCATTTAAAATAGATTTTATTTCCAATCGTTCGGTACCAGTAACTTTCGTCTAGGATAATTTGTTGAGGAATTTAGTAGGGGGTGTTTACTTTTTTTTCCACTACTGTACATAGAACGGTTTCCCGCCTTATTTTTGCCACTTAACCCTTTCAGGGGCAAGGTATTCTTAAAATGTTGAAATCAGTGAGTGACACCAGAATTTACACACAAATTTATTTCAGAATATTCAAAAGCTTTTTTTCACGTGCTTAATAAAAGTCAAATTTTCATTCAAATATTCTGATGTCAGTGTGGATTTTAGGAATTAAAATTAAGAATTCCAAAACTGAACCACCGCCCCTGAAAGGGTTAATCGTTCTTTTTGTGTTTTTGACTTGTATAACAGGGTTGCCAGTTTGGTCTCTATTTTTATTTCGAAATTTCGCATTCATACCGGAAAATTAAAAAAAAAAAAAGAATATGTACTATATGTAAACGCAAAATTTCTGTCATTAAATAAAACAAAAAATAGTACTTCCGATTCTCTAAATTTTTCTCGGATTCCGATTTTCTAAATAAAATGGAGGTATAACAACAACATCACCTTTGGTGCCCTCTAGCACATTTGCGTTTTATTTTCGAGCATGCATTCTTTGATGAATGTTGTTTGCTTGGATGAGTACTATCACCTCTTAAAATTTTGCCCATCTTTTATGAAACACCCTGTGTAAATCCCTAACTTGTATTCTTATATACAGAGATTAGAGCGCTCCGACTCAAATGGTTGATTTCCATCACTAAATATTAATATTATTCTTTACTTCATTAAATCTCAGAAATTCTGTCATTAAATATGGCTAGAAATACAATTAAAATTTAGTGGTAGCATGCACTCATTTTGGTAGGAGCGCTCTCATCCCTGTGTATAACTTCATGAATATAAAAGAAAACGTATATAAACTTTAATTTTTTTGCGATTAAATTATCCAAGAATGTCAATTATGGTGCCCAAAGTGGGTGTTACTATTTGTAAAAACTAAGTTAGTATAATTTGTAATATTTTGACCGTTCTCAAAACTGTTATTCGTGCATAGGACTTTGTAATAGACGGTATTACCAATAGACTGGCAAAAGTAACAGTTTTTACGACGATTTTTGACATAAATAGCGTGGGCGAATATATTTTTTTCAAAACGATACATGCATAATATATAATATTTATTAATGTTGTATACATAATGATAAATATTTTTCGGTTTATTAATTGACTTATATTAAATAAAAAAGTTTATAAAGTTTTCTTTTTGTATAAATACACAGTCCTATCACATGAATTTTTTTTTAAATTAAGGTATCGAGTTAACCAACTGAAATATTCAAACTAATTGAGATTATTGGGGGATCGTGTAAAGCCCGCATCTATTAGCCTGTAAATAAGCAATTATTCCTCTCAGAATTTATTCTGATGTGTTCAATCAATCTTACTATTCACCCAGTGGAAACAATACGTTAACACAGAACCTTTGAATTAGTTTAATTCCACTATTGATGTGGAAATTTTTTAAAGGTATGCTTACTCCGAGTTCGGGAGAAAAAAACGATTTGCTTAAGTATTTAAATGTAAATGTAGCTTCTAACTCATTAAAATTTACATCAAATAAAATTATATTTCTTAGTGCAGGGGTGGCCATCTGTGGCACGTTGGATACCAATACAATTTTATAGAAAATGTCGGCTTCTTGAATCGCAGAGATTCAATGATTTAGATAAGGCAATGATTACTACACTATAATGATTACTATTGTTTTACATCATACGAATTAATACGAATAAGATCCTTATTTTTTTTTTTAATTTTCACTACTTTACAAATGTTTACAAATACCCTTGAAGGGCGGTAAGATATAATACATCCCACTTAATTTTAATTCCGAAATGGCACATTCACATTATAATTTTAAAGTAAAATTTTGCGTTGAGAATGCACGTAATGCAAGATTTTACTTATTTGCAAATAAATTTCTTTCTAAATCCTGGTTTCAAACAATCATTTCAATATTTTAGCAGCATAAGTACTTTGCTCCTCAAAGGGTTAAAATAATATATATGCATAAAATGCTGATTATTAATTAAAATCAAATTATCATCAGAAATGCTTGATTCATCAGAATCCATAATTTACTCGAATATAGATCGTTCAAACGAAACTCAAACGGGAATTTTCGCACGTTTCACAGGGAAATGACAGTTATTATTATTATTATTTTTTGGTTTTAGAAATATTTTCCGGTTTTAAATTTTCAGCCCGGCAATATCACGGGCACGAGAAATAAGCAAAGACACCTCAGCCCGTCATATTGAATTGAGCGAGAATTAAGAAGTTAATAACGCTCCCTGTATTTTAACCCTAGAACTACCGGAAATTTTACTCAAGTTTTATAAAAACATTCTACACCAGAATTTTTACTTAAAACAATTTAATTTGTTTATTTAACTTATTATTGTCTGATTTATACATTTAGTTTGTTTTGAAGAAATTTCTGGTTTGAATAAATATTTTGAATGTACATGTCGGGTCCATTGGACCCTTCTGGTAGACAGAGGATTAATGTGATAAAATAATAAAAAATAATTGTATTAACCCCTTGAAGGGCACCGGTATATATTATATACCACTTAATTTTAATTCCCAAATGCCACATTCACACCAGTATTTAGGAATTAAATTTTGTTTCGTATAACGTACGCGGAGAAAAGCTTTTACTTAGTTACTTATAAAATTGCTCATAAATACCGGTGTCAGTCAATCATTTTACCATTTTAGCAACAGAAGTGCTTTGCTTCTGAAAGGGTTAAGCAGGATTTTAGTGTAAAAAAACAAAGACTTTACAGAGCCAATATTAGGAAACGACTGGATCTAAACTTATAAATTTTTGTAAGTTGCAGTTTTCCACTGCAGATCACGTGGACTTTATTTTAAAATAATTGTTTGCCTTATTTAATGGCAAGAATTCCGCGGTGGCACATTATATGTACCCCCAAATAATAATTCCATACTAGCAATTGACACCCAGATTTTTTTTTTTTTTTTTTTTTGAGTGTAATTTGAGAAAAGAATTTATTTGATTTCTAAAAATTTTGAACGGAAATTCCGGTGACATATCATCCGTTCAGTATTTTAGAAACAGTCACTGGTCCCTGAATGAGACAGCCCTTTCAGTGGAAAATTTCTTCTATTCGCAAAATTCTGAATTGGTTGAATGACACAATAATGTACAAACAGATTTATTTGAAAATAAATAAAAGCTGGAGGAAAAGTTGAAAATAAGGAAAATTTTCATTCTAAAACTCTGGTGCCAATGTGACATTAAGGGATTAAAATTGAGCAACTAAAGATATACGGCCCCTGTTCAAGATGTTATACACTCTTCATCATTCGCCTTCTTTAACCCTTTCAGGGGCAAAGTACTGCTGTTACTAAAATGATAAATTGACGGAATGACACCAGTATTTATAAAATAAATTATGTGAAAATAAGAAAAAGCTTTTCTTCGCGTACCTTATATAAAGTAAAATTTAATTTATAAATTCTGGTGTCAATGTGGCATTTGGGAATTAAAATAAAGTGCTATATATAATATACCGATACCCTTCAAAGTGTTTTGGTAACGGCTACTGTTACAATGAATGGGAAAAGCTTAATTATTCAATGTGGTCTTACCAGTCCTGACACATCAAAGTTTATACAACAAAATAGTAAGAATTTCAAGCTTGAAGATTTACGTTATATTCCTTTGTACCATGATTTCATACAATCCTATAAATATATTCTTCCGATTCAAGAATACTTACTAACCTTTTGATTACCGGATTGTAATAACGTAGATACTAGGGACTGTTATTTTATTTCATTTGTACCACTTTTTTAAAAATAATATCTAACGTAGATTCATACTAGGAAAATTTTGAGAGCAATGTGCCCCAAAGAGAATGTTTTTGTGAATTGTTTTACGGCTGGATTAGTAAATAGTCGCAGTCCCTGCTCTTATACCAAAATTGAAAGGGAAAATTGATTGCAATAATTTCAGGAATACATTAGTTAAATGTGGCGTACATCTCTAGCAGGTCGTTTTGCAAATAGATCCATTGTTAGATGATTACTCGTCTCGTAGAGTAATTTTTATTTTTATCAAAACAAGTTTAGAAATTGCACATTTTATTACATATTTCAAATTAACATATATTTTAAAGTGAAAATATGTGAAACTTATTTGTAAAACAGTTCTTTTTTAAATATATAATATATAATTATATCATATAAAAAAGATCTCGGAAATCATGGGTTCCGCAAATTTTGCTACTTTTATTTTGCCCGTGGAAATCGCGGGATGCGCAGCGGGAGGGTTAAAAAAGGAATAACAAATTCATTTAACTAACTCAAAATGGATAAGTACAAGGTGCATGCACTCCAGTGTTGTCAGTTTGACCTTTATTTTAATTCCAAAATTTCGCATTCATACCGGAAAATTTTTATTATAATTTTTAATTTATTTAATTACAGCCATTTCATGATCGCTTAAAGCAAAATTTGTTCTTTAAAATTTTCCGGTATGAGATCGAAATGTTTGAATTAAAAGGAAGGCCAAGCTGATAACCCTGATGCACTCATTAGTAATCCGAAGAATTCTGCCACAGCTTTGAAAGTTAAGAATTTTTTTAATTAGTACTTAAATTAAAAGTTTCGCACTCGCCACCTTCATTTATTGAATTTGTAATATTTTTTGCGATTAAAAAATGCTAAAATTTCTATTAAAAATTGTAGTATAGCTGTACGAATGCTTTAAGTATTGAAAGAGGAATAACTTAATAAGATGACTTCAATTAATTCCAATAATAAAACGAATGGAGGAGGAAAGAACCTTTCCAAAATCTTTCAACTGTAAAAGTAGCTAAACTTTCAGTTTTAAAATTGTACTTCAGGAGGAAGCATAGCTAACATACTAAGCCACAATAGAAATACAGTATTTCCAAAACAATAATTAAAGTATACTAATAAGGTTCTGCGAACCTCCGTACACCTTGATTTGAAGCACAAAACAATATTTCTTACCAAAAAAAAGCATCTCACAGCAGGTCTGGTTTCCAATAATTTAATGACGAATTTTCTTACATGACACATATAAAAAACAGCTATCTAGCTCTGTTTCTAAATCTTCAGTGCATATATTCAGCAGGCAAACACGCTCGCCTACATAACATAAATTCGGAAAGTACCAGTGAGAGGCAATTTCCGGAGCCCTTTTACACTTCGTGGAATTGATGGAAAGCCAGGACAGGATTCTGACCAGGATTACCAATTTGGCCATTATTTTTATTCCTGAATTTCGAATTCATACCAGAAATTCCAAAAGAAGAATTTTTACTTTAAGTAATCACGAAATGTCTGTCATTAAATAAATTAGAAAATGTTCTTCGTATTTTCTGGAATGAATTGGGAATTTCAGAATAAAAATGGAGTCCAAAATGGGAAACCTTGATACCGACTAGCTCACGAATTTTATATTCGCAAGAAAGCACATCACATAATACAACTATAAATAATTATGGTAATATAATGGGTCTTCCGGGAAGTCGAGTCCGTTTGGGAAAATTAATTCGTACCAGGGAATTTCTATCATTTATTTACTAGACCGCGATTCCGATATCTAGTGTCTAATAGTTACCGGGCAGAATTTTCCGGTACGAATTTATTTTCCCAAGCGAACCCGACTTTCGGAACGACCCAATAGTATCTGCCATTTACGAATGAAGTAACTGAGAATTTTGTCAAAAGATGGCGGCTGTTGTTCTTTACAATCGGATCAGCGTCTGATTAAATCCGGGGAAAACTTCCCCCACTATGAGCAGATATAGAAATTTATATAAAGTTTTGCCTTATTTATGGCAGATATCCTGCATGAATATAATATAGGCATTTAAATAATACAAAAATTGTTGTTCACATTTACTGGTGAAAGTTACACCCAGCGGTAATAAAATTGAATGGCCCTGAAAGGGTAATTGTGTAGATGGTCACGATATGGTGGAACCTGAGGTCTGACTGCCCCCGGAGTAATCTTACCCAGTAAAAACGAACTGATATTTTTGTTTTTATTCTCGTATAAAATTGGCATGAATAAGGCTTTTAAATAAGGAGGAAATCTTTATTGAATTTTACTGGTGGAAGTTTGCTCCGGTGGTCATCACCCACATAGCATTTTTAGTTTGCAGAAAATTTGCAGAAATCTTGCTTTGAAAACCTGCAAAATTGCAGCAAGCTCAGCATGACAAGTCTGAAAGTTCATAACAAGATGGCAGCAAGATAACGTAAACGCCGAAGTCACCACACTTTGAACTTGCAGCTAACTTGTCGTGCAAGTTAAATTCATACTGTGTCAAATTTATTGCAAATTAACGGCAAACAAGTAATAAAAAATACTGCAAACTTATTGAAGAGTACTAATCTTTCCATGCCACATTAACTGTTTACAACTGGCACACTATAAGTTTAACCCATTCGAAGAGAGCCATAGACCTGAGCAGGTCTATTTATGCATACGCACCTGTAAGGTGCATGCATCGGTTCACCACCACAAACAAGATAGGGTAACATTTGTACTTTTCAATTAGAGCCTCTTTGGTGTTTGAAAAGTATAACGTTTAAAAAAAGCGGTGCCAGCCGAATAAAATTTCTGCAATTTCTGCGTATCTGTAGATTGTAATATCTCTCAACAGAGGGATATTTTGCTTTCGTCACTTTCGTGAATTAAAGACAGTCTTGCCATCAATTTCACAACAAACTACTCATGCAAGTGGGTGATAGCAAACCTTGCGGCAGATTTGCTGCGAATTCCTCAATTCAAATTTGTCACGGCAAGATAATATCAGAAAAAATCAAACTTACTGCAAATGTTCATGCTATCTGGGCATAACCTGCGCAACCGATTACAGTTGAAGCTTCACTTTTTAAGTATATGTCAATTCCTATTTATTCATAGTTCATGGATCACATGCACAAAAGGTGCACCACTAGAGTAGCCATAAAATTGTAACTAGTAGTACTGTCAGAATACACGCAATATTATTTCAATTCTAAAAGTAACTTTTTGCCGTATTTAACAAGTTCACGCCGGCGCGGTGGGTCACAGTCGACTGTCTCAGAGTTTTCAAGTCTCCGACTTTTTGAACAAAACTATTATTTTAGAGAAAATATTGTTCCTTTAAATCGCCCAATTGTTCTAATTAAATAAAATAACATTTTCTGTATTAAAATACTGGTACCCAAACAGCCAAAGGCTCTGAGACAGTCGAGTGTGACCCACCGCGTCGGCGTGAACGTGTTAAAACGTACAACCTTATACAGAGAAAAACACTTTTGAAAATTATGATGAAAATATATATGTACACAATGTTCACCGACGTGCAATTATGGACTCAAATATTTTCATTGTATTTTCAGCAAAAATTATAAGATTTCATGTTTTTACACCGTCGTATTAGATTTACTATGAATGTACTATCTTGAAACAAACAAACAAAAACTAAACCATTTAAAATGTGGTGATAAATTATTTATAATACTCAATTTTAATTTCAAACTGCTGAAATTGCAATAGAATTTTCGAACATTCATTTCGTTCCATTGTAAATTCTGGTGGCAGGGGCGTAAAAATGTAGGCGCCAGCGAGCAGTCTCTCACCACTAAATTTTATTCGTTATTTTTCGTCTAATATTTCGTCTACATTTTTTTAAGATTGCTAATAAAATTTGAGGGAAGAAAACTAATAAAATTTAGTGGCGAGAGACTGTGCGCTGGCGCCAAGAATTTTACACCTCAGACTGGTGGTATTCAACATAAGTGACAAGACCATACTAATCCTGCGTAATATGTGGATAATTTGACTCAGTTTAAAAAAAAATTGCGAACAAGAATAATCATTTGATGAATCTTTATTTATTTAATTTCAAGTTTCTACGTGGAATTTATTTAATTTCATAAAAAAAGAAAATTCTGGTGTGTAACCTGGGTCAAATTGAATCACACATTCCGAAAAATTAGCAGAAGCTTGGCACCTCTGTATCACCATCATCAATCATTTCAGCCCTCTAGCAACTGGTTTATTTTGACCTCGAAAGAGTTAATTAAGATTGAATTAACCTCTTGCGCTCCATGACGTACGCATCATACGTCATGCTATTTTGGTCATTACCGAATATGGCGTCATGGTATCCGGTTGATTTTTTAATTAGACATTCCGAATTCTCACCAGAAAGTTTAAACTATTATTTTTGCTTTACAAGATGATATATGTTCCATAAATTATATAAAAGAAAATTACCAATTAGATTTTTGTGGTGGGGATTCAAAATTTCTAAAAAGAAAATCTGCCAGATGCGGCAACACTCGTGGCTAGTGACATACATCCGCTAACTGCGCTCGAGTACAAGAGGTTAATTTTAGTATGTTAAAAAAAATCGGATTTAAACTTTGTTTTATTAACAGATTCGTGGAATTTTTTCAATATTTTTTTTTCATTTTTTTTCAAATACTAAAGCAAGGAACTGGGAATAATTCGATTTTTTTTTGACTGGTTCACATTTTCATGTGATTTATAATTTTTGCTTTTCAGAAATTGTATGTTGTTCCATGGGTTTAGATGCTTTTGCGAGATTTAGCAAATAAAATTCTATTTACAGATATTTCTTCATTGTGTGTGTGAAGTATTTACACAGATGATTAAAATCCATTACTTTAATCAGCTTATTTAGAAATCACTGAATTTAATCTAATAGTCTTATTTTTTAAATAAACGATAAAATATTAAAATCAAAGAATAATATAACTTGTTATGTTTCTAAAGATATTATAACAGTATATTAAAAAAAATAATTTAAAGCTTGTTAAAAAGTATTTAAAATATTCGGAAAAGATCTATTAAGCATAAAAATTATTTTATGCGAAACAGATAATTAGCCATATAAAATTCCACACACACTTTAATTTCATTTAATTAATTTAATTATTTATTCCAGTATATAGAAACGCAGAGTTAATGCATCTCTATCTGAAATATTTTTTAGTGCTTCTGTAAACAAATACAGATTGTCTCTTATCGCCGCACAATAGCTAATTTCTAAGCAGTTAATTATAGAGGTATATTTTCAGTTGAATAAGTTCGTAAACGTTATTTTTTTAATCATCTTAAAATCGGTTCAGATTCAAAATATTTTTTTTTTTTTTTTTTTTTTTTTTTTTTTTGTAAAATTAACAATTTTTACATTTTTTTTTCGTCCCTTGGTTGTACAAGTTATATGTAGAAAGCATTTTTCATATACTGTCACAGAAAATAAAATTCATCCTTATTGTATAGGAAAATCTTAAACAAATTGGATAATTTGAATTTTAAGAATATTAACCCCTTAAATTCGCATTAAATTAAGGTTTAAAAATTCAAATTGCTGATTGGCAGCCCTTTTTTGAAAAAGAAATATTCACCTTATTTAACGACAGGTAAAAAGAGACCATAATAAAGCCAATTACACTATTTTTTAAAACTGGTGGGAATCAAACAAGCTGAATAAAAGATACAGCCTGTGAATATCACGGCAACTAGAATTAAGGCGTTAAATATTTTCGGTCATTAAAAGAACATACATATATTTTTAGTGCTAGAAAACACACACAAAAAAAAAATTCTTAATATTCAATAGTAAAATTTATAACATTTTTTAAATTGATTTTATACCAATAAAAAATTCGGATAAGATATTAGTTTAGTTGCGATTAATAAATAATGAAAAAGTTGTAACATATCTTCATATTTTATCCCTTTTCTTCTACATTCGTATGTAATGAGAATCGATTAGTTTCAATGCTTATGAGACAGAGAAGAGAATATGTATTTTTCAGCAAATTTCCTTGGCAAAATATACAACAAAGGAAATATATAAATCTCAAAACCAAATTAATTAATTATGCTATAATAAAATGACTATAAAAATTTTCGCAATAATAAAATTTTAATAATATAAATTATTATTCAGGTTTCGTACGTATCAAAAGATTCAGGGAATTTTAAGTGTTTTAGTATCTGAAAATTCGTAAAGTACTGGTCGCTATATCAGAAGATAGAATTTTTTCCCATTGAATAAGGCAAATATTATATAAGATAATTCTGGTAAAAGAGCATGAAAGTCCTTAAAACGTACGAACTCATACCTGCTAAATACCTGAACATTATTATATGTTATCTGTACAATGGGGGCCTTTGTATCATAAAATAATTACGTTTGCAGGTCATTTCTATTTTGCATACAGACCGCAACGTGGCGCTAAAAAATTTAACGCGTACTGAACTGCTGCCTTCGAAATGCTCAAGGCCAGAGGACACGAGTGTGACGTCATCACTAATCGACCGACTTCTCACTATTGTTGGGATTCACACCTGGAATTTTTGAATAGCTATTTTTTTGTGTGTGTGTGTGGAATATCTATCATCTTATAAAATAATAATAACTATTTAAACTTACTGGTGAGAATTCGGAATCCCTAAATAAAATTTCAGCCAGATGCAGAATGCCACAGTTTTGCAGCATCTAGCTGATTTTTTATTGGGAGATTCCAAATTGTCACCAGTAAGTTTAAATAGTTATTATTGTTTTATAATATAATAGATATTCCACTGTAGAGACTCAGATGAAGGTTGGTAGCGTGTTAGGTGTCTTTTCAGAGGCGTATGACAACATTTAGTTAAGACCTTAATGGTCACATTAAATTACGGTTTAAAAATTCAGATTGCTTACTGCCACCATTTTTTTGGAAAAGTAATATTCACTTTATTTAATGACAGGTAAAATGATACCAGGATAAAGCCAATGAAACTATTTTATAAAACTGGTGGGAATCAAACAATATGAATAAGAGACACGGCCCGTGAATATCACGGGAGCGAGAATTAAGGGGTTAAAGAATAAACATTTTATTTAATGTAAAACACTAAAACGGTTCTTTAACTAAATATATGCATACATACACAACAAATAATGAGTTGGAGTATGGGTTTCATGATAAATAAAATTAGTTAGATGTAGCAATTATATCAAAGTCCTAATAAGGCGATTAGATAGTTCAGAATTTATAGAGTCTCCAATATTCTATCAGCCTCGATTTCGAAATGTCATTTCTAAAGAGTAAAGAACTCTCTCCGCTGTTTGACAGCCTGTTTCTGAATTTGACCGTACGGCTTTGTCCGCCGCATGAAATGAAGTCTCTTTTATCCTCGGACTCTGCCTCAGAGAATATTAGCGTGCTACCGAGATGCTAATGCTCTCAACACAGGTAAAGATCTGGAACTTACATTCACCAGAGTTCAGACATAAGTAACTTCAAATCTAATCGAGGATCTCTTAGATCAGGAGTGGCCAACCTTTTTGTCTAAAATTCACTTGACACCGTTTCCTAAGAGTTGTAATTTTGTCCTTTTTAAATTGCAGACATTCTCTCATTAAACAATGCATTTTTTCTGTACATTAATACTGGTATCTCTGTGGCACGCGTGCCGCATTTTGGCCATCCCTGTCTTAGATCCTGTGATTTCTCTCAGAAAACAACAGTGGATTTCTGGCCGCTAGAAATGCTTCGCTGTGAAATCATCTTCCAGCTGTCACCCTATAGGATGACCTTGTACCTGCCCATTTTTTGCACACCTCTGTCACCAGTTCGTGGGAAAATTCTGACCACTCTCGCTTTCGCTGTGCATGAAAGGAATACCAGGTGCTCTCTGTATTATACTCGCTGTCTAAAAAGTGCTAAATCCGAAGATGATTTGGATTGATCGATTTCTTCTGATCTTACCGTCCAAAGTTAGAACTTAGAAGAAATCTCAGACCTATTTGGAAACACATTGGTTTTCCTATACCTACGGATATCTGCACCTATTTTGAGGGTTTCTTATGTAGAATCGTAATAATAGTTCGATTTTCTACAACACCCACTGCTTTAAATAATATTTTGGCCGCAAGACGAAACATTCTGAAAAGCAACGAGTAGCTTACAAAATCTGTGTGGCTTGACACACAAACAAAAAATATATACATACATTTTTTTACCTTTCTTTTCTTTCATATTTTATTCAACCTTTTCCTGCCGAAATATTCTTTAAAATGTACACAGTACGTTATATTTTGCACATTTACCGTACACATTAAATATGAGATTTTCACTATTTACAAGTATTTAGCCTTTTTTTCAAATACCTTATTCTCCCCAAATCTACCAGTAGTCTGTGTATATTGTCACTTTTCCTGGTCTATGTTCTAAAGCATAGTGATAAGGTTGGAAAGATGATGCCCCCTTGAGTAGCCTGTGACTTATTTTCTCTTTGTTTTTGCGGGATATTTTAGTACTGTGATCAGTCTTCATTTAGAATTTTTTTCCGTCAATGTAGGTCTCTAATTTTCTTATGCCAAAGATTCTTGCAGGCCCTTCCCTCTTCTTATCCATCAACTTCAGGTCTTCATCCAACCCTTCCGAATTTTGCTTTTATTTCCCCTTCCACTGTTTCCTTTTGTAAGACATCGCCGTGTTTATTTTTCTAATTTTGAGTTATAGTTATGGGCGTACCGATTGGGTTCCTCTCTAAACTTACTTTTTAGTGTTTCGCCCGTTTTGCCCAATTCATCCCTCCATTCTGGTTTTTCTTCTTTGTTTCCCTCTTTTAGTGCTCTCTTGAGCTTTTCTACTATCAATGCATAATTTTCCATGGCTCGCGAATAGTAATCTGCCGTCTTAAACATCTTCCAATACATGTTTTGTTGCCACGTGGCGTCAATAGTGCTATCGCCACAGACTTGACTTCCACTGGGTTATTCTGACCCTTTCCTAACCTTTCAATTGTCTTACTGGCAATTTTCATTTTTTCTATTTTTACCTTAGCTTTTGATTCTAAGTCTACATTCCCTGGTTTTCGCAATTTTTCGGGATTGCAACAGACATTTAGTTTACTCTTTTCCGCTCTTTCCGCGAAACTAAATCTATTTGCATCATCCAATGTAACAGTTATTTTCAGATTCTGTGCAACCTCTAACTATTTACATCCTTGCGTTAGAATGTTTATTTTCTTCCCGCGCTCCACATAGGTTTTTTAACGATTTCTATGATAATTTTGGTATTTTTCCTTTTTTCCGGGGGCCTGTACAATTTCGTTCTTCTTCGATATTTTTGCGCTTATTTTACTTGGACCCGTCCCATTTATATACATTTTCAGCCTCTCATTCGTCGCTCCGACCAAATCTTGTTCACCTGGTTCTACTTTTCTTTTTATGGCCTTTTTCTCGTATTTGAGTTTTATTTCCTTCCCGCTCTCAGTTCCGCTAACACCTGACATCTTTTTAACCCCTTGAGGGGCGGTGGGATAAAATATATATCCCTCCTACTTTAAAGAAGATTCTCAACAGAAAATTTAAACTAAATTTTATATTTTTAACTTTAGAGGAAAATCGTTGAAAAATTGCTTTTCCTTATTTAAAAATAAAATTTTTCTATTTTTCCGGTAAGAATTCATTTTTAGAGGCATTTTTGCATACTCCTCAAGGGGTTAACTGCATCATTAATCCGAGTACATACTCCTTGACTATTTCAATTTCCTGGCTTTTGCCTATCCACTTTTCGAATATTAAGTTTTCCATCATTATCAGATTTTTTTCGAAAACTAGCTCCGCGGGATTATAACCTGTTGAGTTGCCTACCGCATTTTTCAACCTAACCGCCTTTCTACCTTTCGAAAGAACACAAATAGTAGTTAACCTGTACTCATTTCTCTTATTTAAATCGATTGGCTGTCCTACTAAACAAATTGATAGCTTCGAGACAACTTCTGTATCACGTTGGCTAAGAAGTCCTCTTTTTGTTCGCTAGTTACTAGAACATCCTACATGCGTCACTCGATCCTACAGACTCTTTATTTTCTTTGATAGGTTTTTGCCAAAAGAAATATCTAAGTGGTTTGTCTTGTGTTATCCTTTCCTTTGAATGGGCCCTAGTATTTCTGACTATACACGCGTCTTTATATTCGAACATTGACTTCTTTTTATTTGCATTATTTGGTCCCTTTTTCCGAGACTTATCTGTCATTTGCTCCTTTTCCGATTTACTTTTCTACGCCCTACTACGAAAGAGAGTTTCGTCTTTCAGTATTTCTGGTAAGGAAATTTTCTGCATCGCATCTTCCGAGTCATTCTTAGTTTCCTCCAACCTATTGTTGTCCTCCTCGTCCCCACTTTAGATGAGCTGCTCGCCAATTTTTTGCGATTGATTTCTGTCAATCTGACTAGGATTTTGCCTTTTTAATCCCTTAATTCTCGCTCCCGTCATATTCACGGACTGTGTCTTTTACTCAAATTGTTTGATTCCCACCAGTTCTATAAAATAGTGATATTGGCTATATTTTAGTATCGTTTATTCTGTCATTAATGAAGGTGAATATTTCTTTTTCATAAAAGTGGTGCCAGTAAGCAATTTGAATTTCTCAACCATAATTTAATTCGAGCGTTAAGGGGTTAAATGGGAGAATCTATTTTTGATTTTCCTTTTGTTTTTGCTGCGCGTGGTTAGAGTTCAAGATAGATTAGTTCAAGATAATGGATTTTTCATATTTCGCATTCTCAATTAATTTTTGTGTCTCATTATAATACGCTATATCAGTCTCTTTATCGGCAGTTATTGCTTTCGTTTTGATTATGTCTTTACTTTGTAACTCTACTGTCACTTCCACCGCGTGTAAACGTCTACTGTCATTTAACACTGGCTGTTTAATCCACCTGAATTCTCTAATTAATTTATCTGAATTTTATAAATTCCTCGGGCATAGATCAATATTTGTACCTGTATATCGGAGTACCGTGATTTCTTTCCCGTTTATTTACCCTGACTCAGATATTGTTTGAATCAATCTTCTAAATTTAAATCGCACCTATTTTGATGGACAATATTTGTCGGAATTTCAGATTTTTCTATTTCGGGTATTTTCTCTTAAAATATCTATCGCTTCCGCACAGAAAACAAATGTTTTTTTTCGGTTTTTCAAAGATTTTTTCACTTTCCTTATTATCACTTTTCTCGCGTCAACTTATTTTAACTTACGGGCTTTTGTCCCGCCCTTTTTTCTCATATCTTGGCCTTTCGAATCTCCTCTCTACTGGGGGTCTAACATTCCACTGTTTTTTTACGCTACTCTTTATGGTGCCGTACCCATCTAGATCTTTAACTAGCGTTCCCGTATATTTATACGATGCCCTAGAATCAATGAAGTGCTCCCTTATCTCCGCCGGTACACGTCTCTTAATTTGCTCCGTAATTAACAAATCTTTGAGTTCCTGTATTTCCGTGATACCTAACCAATTTAACCATCCAGCCTGAAAGATATTTAGCTCAAAAATAAGATCCTTCGAAGGGCCATTTGAATTTTTTACATCTCTGTTAAGTTTTATCCTATACACCTCTGCATTTAGCCTGTATCGCACCAATAAAACTGATTTCACATGATGAAAACCATGTACGCACTCTTTGGTTTCCGTAAAATTAATTCTGCGATATATATAGACAGTAACGCTAACAGAAATGTGAGAAATCCTCTGGCTCAATCCCTGACATCTCCGCCTGCCTTTCAAAAAATTTAGAAATAAAGTCATATCCGACTTTTCTGGGTCAAAATTATGTATAATCGAATTTATGAATTTTAAGGACTTTTTCTGAACTACTGGATGTAGAACTTCTTCTCTCCGCGCCTTGCTTAACATCATCTGTTCTAGCTGAAATTCGCGTTCGTTTTGTTTGTCTTCCTTTTCCAGTTTCTCCTTATTTCCCTTTTATCTCACTCTATTTCCCTCTCTCTTGATTTACCCTTAACAATTTCCCTTCCCTATCTTGCACAATATACCCCGCTTACGTGCGCACCAGATCCACATCACAATCATCCGCCTTTTTAATTTTATCTATAATAATTGCCATAGTATCGCTCTCCTCAATTGGTACTCCCAGAAACCCTGCTAAATTTTTCAGATCATTTTTCCTACAGTATTTTAGAGCAGTAACACTTGCCATATTGCACAACTTTAAATTTAACACGAATTAACTAAATGTTACCAACGCTTTGACCATAAATATTTTCAGAAATTTTTCCCTATTATATAATTTAAAGTAATTATAAAATATTTTTCCTGTACAATATTTTAAAAGCATTCACATGCCTTGCATAATTTATTTAAGAAGTTTTTCCCGGATCTTTTTTTTACCCCTATCTGCAATTTAACCTGATAATTTTCTACATATTTAGTCCCTTTAGAAAAATTTTCCCGTTATTCCCATGAAATAAATAACAGATTTTAATCTGCCTACTAGGTCAAATTACCTGAATTTTCTTTAATTTATATTAACTTATACTTAGATTAATGCTTATTTATTTTTACTTTATAGAACAAACTCTCGTCCTCAAGATTCTAAATCCTGACTTAATAATTTTAAACAATACTAAAGTGAGAGCCGCTCGAAAATCATGAGCTTGCCTCCTTATTTTGTTGCTGTACTTTCACAGGTGATCTGATCTGCATGCCACTGCCGTCGACGCTTCTGTTAACACAAGGCTGGCCTCACTGCTGGACTTTCTCAGGTAGTATGTCCGCACTCTCTTCTGTTCGAGTCCTTGTCCGGTTTCCAAGCCTTTTCCGTCCGGGTGTTTTTCTGGTCTCCGGGCCTGTTCTCGTCTTTCGTAGGGGCGATGGGTAGTCGCCGCTTCAGTTTCCGCTGTGATTTTTGACCTGCTGATTAGCACTCAGATTTTCTTAATCTCTAGGGCTTCTATAATTTCACTACCAATTTGTTCTTTTTTAGCTGCCACCAGTTGTGGAGCCTGAAATGGGTGATGGTAGCGTGGTAGGTGTCTCTTCAGAGGCGTATGACGACATTTAGTTAAATCACAAACATTTTATTTAATATAAAACACTAACATGGTTTCTTGAATAAATATATGCATACATACACAACAAATAATGAGTTGGAGTATGAGTTTGATGAAAAATTAAATTAGTTATATGTAGCAGTTATATCAACGTCCTAATAAGGCGATTTGATAGTTCAGAATTTATAGAGTATCTAAGATTCTATTAGCTTCGATTTCGAAATGTCATTTCTAAAGAGTAAAGAACTCTCTCCGCTGTTTGACAGCCTGTTTCTGAATTTGACCGTACGGCTTTGTCCACCGCGTGAAATGAAGTCTCTTTTACCCTCGGACTCTGCCTCCGTGAAAATGAGAGCATACTACCGAGAGGCTAATGCTCTCAACCCAGGTAAAGACCTGCAGATTACACCCACCAGAGATCAAATTTAACTAACTTCAAATCTAATCGAGGATCTCTCAGATATTGTGATTTCTCTCAGAAAACAATAGCGAATTTCTGGCCGCTAGAAATGCTTCGCTGTGGAATCATCTGCAAACCATCACCCGATAGGATGTCCTTGTACCTACCTACTTTTTTTGCACACATCTGTCAGTTGTTCGTGGGAAAATTCTGACCACTCTCTCTTTGGCGGTGCATGAAATGAATACCAGGTGGTCTCTGTGTTATACTCGCTGTCTAAAAAGTGCTACATCCGAAGATGAATTTGGATTGATCGATTTCTTCTGATCTTATCGTCCAAATTTGGAACTTACAAGAAATCTCAAGCCTTATTTGGAAACACATGGGATTTCCTATACCTAGTGATATCTGCACCTATTTTGAGGGTTTCTTATGTAGAATCATGATAATAGTTCTATTTTCTACATCACAAATAAAATGAAAATAATTGCTATTAAAGATGTTCCGGTGTGAATTCCAACATTAGTGAGAAGTCGGTTGATTAGTGGTGACGCTGGTGTCCTCTTGCCTTGTGTATTTCGATGCCAGCGAACGAACTCGCTCATAGTATAATCTCTCTGACACACACCAGTTTTGCCAGTGTGCTATTTTTAAAAAATTAATTTTTCTTGATTGGCACCACTTTTTTGAAATGGTAAAATTTACCTTATTAAATTACATATTAATTAAGGCTAAAACAATGGGAATTTTACCATTTCAAAAAAGTTGTGCTGATCAAGAAACTTCAATTTCAAAAAGTAGCCCACAGACACATGGCAATCAACGTGCCGGATACTTCGCGAGAACAGGGATAGTAACCCTGTCACAATATGTAGTCAGAATATAGCGAAAACGCAGTACCTTACCAATGCCGGGTAGTAATTCCACCGTTAAAATAGAATTATTAAAATGGCAGAAATTTCGCATGAATAAAGCTTATTATAAAAGAAGAGATTTCGACTTAAGTTTACTGGTGGAAGTTTTCCTTGGCCGTAATCAGGCCTGCGAAACCTGGCTACAGTGTAATCTTCATCATTTTATAGATATGTCAATTCCTGTTTTCGTAGTTCCATGGTTTCACCACCCGTGCCCTTTATCATGCATTTTGTTTGTATGTATGAAATTTCGCATCATAATCATAATTTTTAAACATTATTTAAAAATAAACAGTAGGACTTTTATTCAAATATAATCTGCATATATATTATGGAAAAAGAAACATGTGAAATAAATATATTGAAACCCATGAGAATTCATCATCTCTGCGTTCATTTCTTTCTATATTTTTCTAAATCGCTGTAACACATGACTTATTCTACTACTGGATTTTTCTTTATTTTATTGGTATCTTTCCTCAAGAGAATATGCAAGCAACTCTGTATATATATATTTATAATCTTGCAGAAGTGACATTACATTGCTGAATGTTGTTGATATACATAGGTTACGAAAAACAAATCTACTATAAGCTAATCTAAAAGGTAAATTATATTACTATGTTAAGCTACAGACTGATGATATGATTGTGTCGTAATAGGCTTAGTTGCACAAACAGTCCTATTTATGTATCAGTTTGCAGAAATTCTTCTTTTTTTTCACAGAATGATTCTGTCTTGACCTCGGCATAAAATAAGTTATATTCGAAAAATTAAAATGTTCCGTAATTTCCGGCGTATAATCCGCGGATCAAACAATTCTGTTTGGGCCCAGAAATTTTTTTTAGTAATTGAAGCCAAATATTTACCGCGATCTAACAAGTTACATTTTATTTTTAAAACTTTCTGGGTCGAAAAATGATTGTTTGATCCGCGGATTAAACGCCGGAAATTACGGTATTTATGACAGAATTGATATCTTAGTAATGTCATTCATATTAATTAAATTTATCATGGACATGAAATAAAGCGCAATATTTAAATAAATAAAACAAAATACTGTTTTTATATAATTTTAATACCGTTTTTATACTAGTCTTCATTTACATAGTTATTGCCTATTGGGCGTGCATTTATCGAAAAATTGAAACTGATAAACATTCCAGAACTATCGCTTGCCACTAAAATACAGAATACATATCTTAAAGAGTATTCATTGTTTAAATATACAAGTCAGTATTAGTCTAAGTAAATCTTATTCTTAAAGTTGCTATGGAAGCGCAGATGGTGTAACGACTTTTTGAGCCGAATCCGTGCGCTTGAAGGCCAGATAACACCATTATTTTGAAAAAAAAATGTTTGACATATATAATGATTGAAATTTTGGCATTAAATTAGGCTAAGAAGCCTAATCATGAAAAGTGATGAAAATTACCGTTCTGTCACTTCTGTTTGCCGTCCTTTATTTAGATCTTTTTTCGTTTAATTTAAAAAACTAAACGCTTTACAAGCTGGAGGGTTCTGTTCTAATTGAAAAATCGAAACTGATAAACATCCCAGAACTATCGCTTGCCACTAAAATACAGAATACCTAACTTAAAGAGTATTCATTGTTTAAATATACCAGTCAATATTAGTCTAAGTAAATCTTATTCTTAAAGATGCTACGGAAGCGCTGATGGTGTAAGGACTATTGACGCCGAATCCGTGTGCTTGAAGGCCAATTACCACCATTATTTGGAAAAAAAATGTTTCACATATATAATGATCGAAATTCTGGCAGTAAATTAGGCGAAGAAGCCTATCCATGAAAAGTGATGGAAATTACAATTCTGTCACTTCTGTTTACCGTTCTTTATTTAGAACTTTTTTCGTTTAATTTAAAAAACTAAACGCTTTACAAGCTTGTGGGTTCTGTTCTCAACGCAGACGAACGGCAGGTGCTGGATTCGTATCCAGTGTTACAAGTGGTAAACATTTTTTTTTATTTAGATTTCTTGATTGGCACCACTTTAACACTAGAACGCCCGGAAGGAGTCGAATCGACTCCGACCATGTGATTAAATGTCAATTGGAACCAGATTTTTTTTCATAAAATAAGTTAAATTTAAACCACGCAGAAATACGTTAAATAAATCAATTAAATAATTTTAAATAAAAATTCTGGTGTCAAGTATTTTTATGAAACTTGAACAAAATTTTCCGGCGTTCTAGTGTTAATGAAATGGTAAAATTCGCCTTATTTAATGACATATTAATTAATGCGAAAACAAGGGGAGTTTTACTATTTCAAAAAAGTGGTGGCAATCAAGAAATCTGAATTTTAAAAAGCAGCCCACTGGCAACACTGATCGTATCCATTCACGATCTTCGGTCTAAACGTTAAGAGATTTTAGTCTAAGAGCTAGCAACGTCAAAAAACACATCATTTTATCAAGGCTCATTTTCCTATATGTTCTTCCGTTTTATGGTGTAGTACGCTTGCAACCGGTCTGGCAGTCGGGAGACGTTGCGTTTACCAGTGGCAGAAGGGGTTATGCAGGTCAAAAAAATTCAAAATTACATCATTTTATCAAGGCTCATTTTTTTTATATGTTCTTCCCTTTTATGGTGTAGTACGTTTGCAACCGGTCTGGCAGTCCGGAGATGTTGCGTTTAATAGTGGCAGAAGTTGTTATGCAAGTCAAAAAACTTCAAAATTACGTCATTTTATAAAGACTCATTTTCTTATATGTTCTTCCCTTTTATGGTGTAGTACGTTTGCAACCGTTCTGGCAGTCCGGAGACGTTGCGTTTACCTGTGGCAGAAGGGGTTATGCAGGTCAAAAAACTTCAAAATTACGTCATTTTATCAAGGCTCATTTTTTATGTTCTTCCCTTTTATGGTGTAGTACGTTTGCAACCGGTCTGGCAGTCGGGAGACGTTGCGTTTACCTGAGGCAGAAGGGATTATGCAGATCAAAAAACTTCAAAATTACGTCATTTTATCAAGGCTCATTTTTTTATATGTTCTTCCCATTTATGGTTTAGTACGTTTGCAACCGGTCTGGCAGTCGGGAGACGTTGCGTTTACCTGTGGCAGAAGGGGTTATGCAGGACAAAAAACTTCAAAATTACGTCATTTTATCAAGGCTAATTTTTTAATATGTTCTTTCCTTTTATGGTGAGGTACGTTTGCAGACGGTTAATGCCAGACGGCTTTAAACATGGCAAAGAAAGTGCGTGTTTCAAGAGTGGTTTATAGTTTAAATTTATAAGTCATCTTTACGTCATTTTATCAAACATAAAAATTACAAGATATTCCTCTTTGGCTAGCAGACAACCTATAATAAATTTGCCAAACACAAATTCCGTTGCAAAGTTAATGCCAGAGTCTTTAAATATGGCAACGAAAGTGCCTGTTTCAAGAATGGTTTATAGTTTAAAAAAATATAAGTTATCTTTACGTAATTTTATCAAGCATAAAAATTACAAGATATTACTCTTTGGATAGCAGACAACCTATATTTAAAGCAGTATGGCATTAACTTTGCAACCGAATTTGTGTCCGGCAAATTAATTATAGATTGTCTGCTAGCCAAAGAGTAATATATAGTAATTTTTATGCTTGATAAAAGGACGTAAAGATGACTTATAATTTTTAAACTATAAACCACTCTTGAAACAGGCACTTCGGTTGCCATATTTAATGTCGTCTGGCATTAACTTTGCAACCGAAATTATGTCTTGCAAATTGATTATAGATTGTCTGATAGCCAAAGATTAATATGTTATCCATAAATTTGGATCTGGCAGGGTCTTAGCGACATTGGTAACGTCTGGCAATAATGGATTAATATCACAAATAATTAGTATAAACAAATGTTACAAACAAAAATCCTACTAAAATGACTTAATTTTGAAGTTATTTGACCTGCATAACCCCGCTTGCCACAGGTAAACGCAACGTCTCCGGACTGCCAGACTGGTTGCAAACGTACTACACTGTAAAAGGGAAGAACATTTTAAAAAATGAGCCTTGGTAAAATGACGTAATTTTGAAGCTATTTGACCTACATAACCCCTCTTGCCGCAGATAAACGCAACGTCTCCGGATTGCCAGACCGGTTGCAAACGTACAACACCATAAAACGGAAGAACATATAAAAAAATGAGCCTTGTTAAAATGACGTAATTTTGAATTTTTTTGACCTGCATATCACCTTCTGCAACTGGTAAACGCAACGTGTCCGGACTGCCAGACCGGTTGGAAACGTACTACAACACCAAAGGGAAGAACATATAAAAAAATGAGCCTTCATAAAAATACGTAATTTTGAAGTTTTTTGACCTGCATAGCCCCCTCTGCCACTGGTAAACGCAATGTCTCCCGACTGCCAGATCGGTTGCAAACGTACTAGACCATAAAAGAAAAGAACATATAAAAAATGAGCCATGATAAAATCAGGTGACGAAAACGTTGCCTTCTTAGACTATTTCCGTAGACTTTTTTTAAACTTGAGTAACTTCTAGTAAATACATTTTACGTTCCCTTAGAAAACCTTCACGGATGGCACCTCCTATTGGCCTATATATTTCGCATAGATAATCGGCAGTAAGACAATTAATAACTTACAATAAATAAATGAAATGATTTTGTGAAGGTTTTTCTTCCGATAAATTTCAACTGAATTTTCAGAATTTTTTTAACACGTTCGCTGCCAAGCTACGAGCATATTCGTAGCTTTAATATTGGTGGTTTTAATTTATTAATTACCTTGTCTACTTAATTTTAGAATTTAAAAAAATTCCTTATTTATTTTCAGAAATTTCGCTGTATTAGTAAAGCGAAATTTACCTTTGTGAAGACAAACGACTTTCAAGAAGAAATTTGATAATTCTTACTTTATCCCTTTCAGGGGCAAAGTTATTTTGTTACTAAAATGTTGAAATGATTGATTGATACCAGGATTTTCAAACAAAGTTTTTGGAAATAAGAAAAACCTATTCTTCTCGTATATTATTAAAAAAAAATATTTCAAAATCGTGGTGTCAATGTGGCGTTTTGGAATTAAAATGAAGTGGGGTATAACATATCCCACCGCCCTTTAAGGTGTTAAAGACTTGTCAGTGAACGTGTTAATATAGTTACGTTTCCCAGTTTCCCAAATTTTAACGCACCTTCTAATGACTGAACACGTAATTGTTGGTCCTCGTATAATGCTGACATTAGAATTAAGGTGAAAGAACAAAAAGAAGGGTAAAAATGTATTTAGAATTTAACGTAAATTTCATTCAGTAACTGATAGGTGCCAAGGGTTACAAATTCGAAACAGTGTTGACAGTGGGCCACTTTTTTTAAAATTCAGATTTCTTGATTGGCTGCCCTTTTTTGAAAAGGTAAAATTCGCCTTATTTAGTAACGTAATAATTAAGACGAGAACGAAGGGAATTTTATCATTTCAAAAAAGTGATGCCAATCAAGAAATCTGAATTAGAAAAAAGTTGCCCTCTGGCAACACTGATTGTATATAGTACTATTATTAAATATATATATATATT
This sequence comes from Maratus speciosus, assembly GCA_963932465.1. Taxonomy (NCBI): domain Eukaryota; kingdom Metazoa; phylum Arthropoda; class Arachnida; order Araneae; family Salticidae; genus Maratus; species Maratus speciosus. Next base: position 453,252,570 of record OZ010796.1, read on the forward strand.
TGTCTTATTTAATCGTATATTCCTGCGTAAAATCTGAGATTATATAAGGCGAAGAATTTTTTAAAAGAATAGTGGTATCAAAAACCCGTAACCATGTCGAGCTATTAGTAACCTCACATTTTAAAAATGCGTCATATAAGGACTAGGTTCATATCTGTATCATCTAACTAAACTAAGGCAACCCTTTAGAAGCTTTCAGCAGCGCCGGTGCCATGATGGCGGTCCAGTGTCCCTGGGTACAACCATGGAACTATTAATAAAAAGAAAATGACATATCCTTAAAATAGTGAAGTTTCAACTGTAACCGTTTTTGTAGAGGTTTATTACCGCCGGAAGAAACGCCCACCAGTAAATATAAATAGAAATTTTCTTCTTATTTAAACGCCTTATTGACGCAAAATTTCAGTCACAAATAATGGCAGAAACACATATTAATTTTTACTGGTGGAATTTTGCTTTGTCGGTAGTCAGGTCTTGTGTTTCCGCCGTATTGTGACATCCTAGACAACCTCTTGTCAGTGTCATTGAAAACTATTATAATACCTCGGTAAACTGACACCAGTAAAAAGAAATATAAATTTTTACCATATTTGTAAGAATATATTTGCTTGAATAAGGCTCATTAATAAAATAAAATTTTCTATTAAAATTTAATGGTGGGAAGTTTGCCGTGGAGGTAATCAGAAACTGCTGATCCGATTTAAAAAAACAGACGCCATCTTGTGACAACCTCTTCAGTTACTTCACTTGCAACTGTTAGACAGAACACTACATGTCTCCTCCTCTTTATTTATAACTCCATTGGTACAACCATACTATTATTTTTTTTTGCCTAATACTTTTCGTAGAAACTTAACTAGACGGCTGATTTTCTCGAAATCGTTTCTGATACATAGCATTTCCCCCCTTAAAAATGCTAGATTTCAAGAACGGAAATAGCGAGGGGGGCGGGGGGCTTCAAAAATTAAAGGGTCACTTCACAATACAAATATAAACTCAAGCTTCATATTTATGTGCGTTAATAAGCACCAGGATGTAATTTATAGGATTAATATTCAAAATTACACAGATTTTGAACATAAGCGTAGTATCAAATAGGGTCTAAGGCAAAAAATCTAATAATCGTATTAAATCTACTAATAAACGTTGTATTAACGCATCACACGGGGCTAATTTTTAGAAAATGAGCACGAAATTTACGCTCGCAATTACCACTGTAAATTAATACCTGCTCACATCCAGTAACGAGCAAGATAGCTTGGATTACACCTTCGTTTTTCGTCCATACAAAATTTCCGGTACCAGTAATAATTTCTGTCCCCAACCCACAAAAATGTATTTTTACGTGTACCGCATACAATGTGTTAACCCCTTGGGGGATAAGCAATTGTGTTTGTGAAATGCTGCATTCCCACCGGAATCTTTGAAAAATTCTATTTCAAAATAAGTAAAAGCAATTTTACGGATTTTTTCCCACCAAAGTTCGAAAAGTAAAATTTTATAAATTTTTTCTGGTGTGAAACTTCATTAATCGTATGTGGTATATAATATATACCGGTGCCCCTCAAGGGATTAAAAAAGGCAGAACTGTCTTAACACTAGAAAGACCGATAATTTTACTCAAATTTTAGAAAAATATTTCACACTAGAATTTTTATTTTAAATTATTAACTTATCTATTTAACTAGTTTTTTTTTTCCTTCGTATCTTTTAAACTAGTTTTTTTTTTTTTAAATTCTGGTTCGAACCAAGATATATTCATTTGGTAGCAGTCAAAATGACTGATCGCGGGCTTTCTAGTGTTAAACAACGCAAAAAAATTCTATTCGGGAATTGCAGGCAGGATGTTTACCTGTGTTCACTCCACCTTCTAACAATTTTAAAGATTTTTAATTAAAATAGCATTCTCATAGTTAATTCGTAAACATGTTTGCAAACTTCAAAATTTTATTGGAAAAATATAATTTTATTGATGGTGGTTAACAATGAATTATTATTATTATTTCATTTAACATTAAATAGGAATGTCTTGAAAAATCGGTCCAACTTTTCCATCAATTATGCTAATTTTTTACTAAACAACTTTTCACACGTAATATTATCTTCATTTACAAAATAAAAAACAATTTTTTCTACAATGCAATATCATAATAGCCTCGTATAATGATATACTATAGATAAAAGAATATTTTATTTTAAGTTGTTATACATAAATTTCTTTTTATTCTAAAATGAATGTGTTATCAGTCTTTGTAAAACAAACAATTCAAATGAGACTTTGATTGATTAATTCCACTTTACATCTTTAAAAATTTCTGAAGTAAAATATTTAAGTTTAATTTTATATTATGCTTTTAAGATTTGCTAACGCATATAGGATTACTTTACTCGAGAGTTTTTGACGATAAGTTGATAAAGATTTGTTTTTACAGCTGGGTATTTTTTTATTCAGTTTGCTTTAGTGTCATCACTTTTTAAAATAGTAATATTCACCTTACTTAACTCTTTGAGTACAGGTCGAACTTATCCATCCCAGTGGACTACTTTTTAAATGGAGTTATGAATAAACAGGAAGACACATATAGTGTATTGTCTACCAGTTGTAAGAGAAGTAATGGAGGAAGCTGTCGCAAGACGGTGGCTTTTTTTTTTTTTTTTTTTATCGGATCAAAAGTTTCTGATTACCGTCGGGGCAAACTTCAACCAGTAAAATTGAATAGGAAATTTTGCCTTATTTAAGCTCCTTATTCATAGAAAATTTCTCTCACATATATTTTGACAAATTCTATTTGTTTTTACTGGTGTCAATTTGACCATGTAATATAATCTTTTTCACTGATACTGAAAGGAGGTTCTCTAGGTTGTCATAATATGGCGGAAACGCACGGCCTGACCAGTGCTGCTAGATTAGGGGCTTTTTTAATTCAGATTATTTGACTGTCACCACTTTTTTTAAAATAGTATAATTCGCCTTATTTTTCAGAATTTTTAATTATTTCAAAATAGGCCGAATATTTCTATTTTAAAAAAGTGGTGACAATCAACAATCTGGGCCACAAAAGGCTCCCAACCTGGCAACACTGGGCCTGACTTCAGCCGAAGTAACTTCGACAGGTGAAAATGAATGTCTGTTTGTACCATTATTTATAACTGAAATTTTGCGTTAATAAGGAGTTTAAATAAAGGAGAAAATTTCTATTTCTATTTACTGTTGGATGTATTCCCCCGTGGTAATCATACCTTGCGAAAGCGGTTACATTTAAATCTTCACTATTTAAAGGAAATGTGAGTTCCTCTTTATTAATAGTTTCATGATTTTAAGTCTACCTGTACCAATTTCTGACACATAATCTCAAGAGAGGCAAAGCCTACTTTGTAAGTTTTATTAAAATAAATAAAAATAAAGTTAAAATATTTCTAATATAAATGAAATTAACACTAAATATAGTTTGATATTTTAAGAATTCCGAGGTTCATGTTTTGGTTGGAAAATCATTTCATCCTCTATAATTTTAAATAACAGAGTTTAGTAAGCTCACATGGAATATAAAATGGTTTAATTTTTTTTTTTTTTTATGTTTCAATTATCGGCCCAAAAAGTAGAGCTAAAAGTTATGGTGCTAAATGATTATGGACCTAAAATATTATGGTACTGGAAGGTTTTAAAATAATAAATTTTAAGCACTGCGCGCGTGTATATAGTTTTACGCCTTTTTCTCGAAATGTGTTTGAATGCTTTGGTACATTTTTTCTAAAATTCTGTTTTAGGTAACCAGTTGAAACTTTCCAAAGTTGTGTAACTAACTTGTTTCTTTAAAAATATCTAACATTGTAGATCGGAGTGAAAAAAAATGAAAAAAAATATGAAAATGGTATATAATATATATCGCCGCCCCTTAACTTCTTGAGGGGCGGTGGGATATATTTTAGCCCACCTACGATTAGTCAGAATTTGCACCAGAAAAAATTTAGGAAGTTTTAGTTTTCTGACTTTAGTGGAGAAAAGTCCTAAAATTGCTTTTCCTTATTTCGAAATAATTTTTTTCTAAATATCCGATGGGGATTACGCATTACACAAACGCAATTGCTTGCCCTTCAAGGGGTTAATATTCATTTGGTACGTCACGAAATCAGTCCGGAGGCCTTGAATATTGAGACGGTAATGGCCTGATAGACCCTGAATGCGTATGGTTTTCACAATTGCCACCACTATCTTTTTAAAAGTAATCTTCAACCGACTGAATTAGGTGATGATTATCATTCGTATTTATTGGTGACAATGTAAAAACCACTCATACTCTGGGTATGCGCGCGTTCTCCAGAGTTAAAAGGCCATTCGAGGATGACTCTTCACTTTGCCTTTGCTCTAGCTTTCCTTAAATGTTTTTCAATGCTGAAAAAGAAATTAACTTTCGGCACTGTAATATTTGTATGTATTGTGAAGAGAGATGCCTGAAGAATTACCTCTTCTTTGGTACTTTCAGGATCCCTTATTAACACTAAAAGTTGATACTTTGGTGTATGAATAAAACTTTTTTTTTTCAAATAATTATTACAAATTGCTCATTGAGGGGCGGTGGGGTATATTTTATCCCACCTCCGATTAATAAAGATTCGCACCAGAAAATTTTTATTAAATTTTACTTTCTAAATTTGCTGGAAAAAAATCGTGAATTTGCTTTTCCCTATTTTGCAATAAATCATTTTGAAGATTCCGGTGTGAATTCGACATCACAGAAACACAATTATTTGCCCCTCAAAGGGTTAACTCGTTCGGGACCATGGGTGCACATCGTCGGTATCATGTCAATTCATCCAATGTGAAAAAAGTGAGCTACTTTTTTAAAATTCAGATTTCTTGATTGGCACTACTTTCCTGAAAAGATAAAATGCCCTTGTTTTCACCTTAATTAATTTGTCATTGAATAAGTTTAAATAAGGCGAATTTTACTATTTCAAAAAAGTGGTGCTAAACAAAAAATCTGAATTTAAAAAAAAAGTAGTCCACTGTTTTCACATTGGATAGTTTGATATGGTACCGACGATACATGCACCTTCAAAAGGTGCATACATAATATATTTTTGGTACCGGTAATATAAAAAAGTAATATTTACCTTACTTAATCAGACAATTTTTTGAATTACAAATGTAAAGGTAGCTTTTAAAAAAACAGTGTTGGCAAGCGAATTAAATTTGTGCGACAGACGATGGTCCCGCAGGGGTTAAAGAAAAAAATTATATACAGGGTGGTTATTAATTAGCGTGAGGTGTTCAGAGCCCTCTAGCGAGTAAAGTATTGGACGAAACATAAACAAATTTCATGAGCATGTATAGTAGACCATGGGATTTTGAATTCAATAAAAAAATCGCCACCAGGGCCAATTTTGGCGCTGTTTACCGACTAAAATGCATTAATTTGCATAAAATCCGTTCTGCGTAGCGATCATGAGTATAAACGGAAAGGCTGGGAGATTTCTCATCATTCTGAGACCAACTGCTTTGCGATGGCTCTTACCTTAGGGGACCGTGCTTTGCTAATCAAGCTGTTTTATCAACGGAACGAGAATTGCACTGCTGCTCTTCGTGAATTTCGCCGATTTAAGAAGTTGCGAAAAGGACCGATGAGCATAACAAATTTACGAAAGATGATTCAACGATTTGAAACTACAGGGACTCTAGCACGGCAACCAGGCCAAGGACGCAAAGTGACTAGTCAGCAACAACTTGACGAAGTTGCAACTGCTATTGTCGAACCGGAGATGGAAAATGTGCAGGGTACCAGCAGCTCTCGGGCAGTATCTCGGCACACGCAGATCCCATACTCAACGGTGAGGAAGATCTTGCATCATATATTACAGTTTTATCCGTACAAAATCTCTTCCGTTCAAGAATTGCTCCCAGGCGATGCGTCACCGATTGGATTTTTCATTGATATTTTTAGAACGTATGCAAGTTGATGCTACATGGCCGTGGCAGATTTTATGGAGTGATGAAGAGCACTTTCATTTGAACGATGACATTAACACCCACAACTGCCGCATTTGGGCTGCGAATAATCCGCACGCTTGTGTGCAAGAGCCTTTCCATTCGCCAAAAGTCACAGTGTGGTGTGGCTTTACATCATCCTTTATCATCGGTCCTTACTTTTATGAAGAAAATGGAACGAGTGGACCAGTGACCTGTACCGTTGCTGCTGCCAGGTATGCAGATACGCTACAGAACTTCACTATTCTACAACTACAGCAACGAGGATGTCTCGATTCAATCATATTCATGCAGATGGTGCAACACATCACATTGGACTTAGGGTACAACGTGTGTTGCGGCAATATTTTTCTGACAGCAGAATTATTAGTCGTGTATTTCCTACGGCATGGCCACCGAGGTCGCCCGATCTCAATCCTTGTGATTTTTGGTTGTGGGAATTTCTTAAAGGTGTTGTTTATCAAGGACATGTCTCCGATATCGCAACGTTGAAGATGAAATAACGTTACAAGTGAGGCAAATCAACTCTGATGTGCTGCGAGCGGCAGTAGAAAACGTCGTGCATCGTATGCAGTTCTTGGAATATACCAATGGTGCTCATATTGAACATAATTTGTAAATAAAAAAACATTTGTTGCAAATTAAATTGATGTGTACTGTATTGTTTAGCATTTAATCATTCAATAGTTACACTAATACACTTTTTCAGCGCCAAAATTGTGCCTAGTGGTGAATTTTGGAACTTTTTTTAAGAATTCGAAATCCCATGGTCTACTATGCATGCTCATGAAATTTGGTTATGTTCCGTCCAATACTTTACTCGCTAGAGAGCTCTGAACACCTCACGCTAATTCATAACCACCCTGTATATATATATATAATTAAGAAAAAAATTAAGAAAAATTTAATTATTTCAAGAAATTCGAAAATTTAATAAATAAATATTGTGCAAATTTGTTTGTGTTCACCACATATTTTTAAGATTATTTCGTTATCGATATAACCTGAAATATTTAAACTAGAATCTCACTCGGAATAAAGTCAATTTCTAAATAACATCACACGTTAACAAATATGATGTAGTACAGTAGAATAAATGATGTAATAGCGAAAATATGCAATTTAGTAATGTTCTTACAAAATAAAACATTTATACCCTTATGATTTAACATAAATGTGTTCTGGAGTCAAATGAGCCCTTGCGGTAGTTAAGCCTAAAATATTTTTTTCTAGGAAAAAAAGTTAGTTCGGAGATGAGGCATTTTAAGAAATAATATGATCATATATTTTAACAAAAGTCGTGAAATATAAAGGAATTTCGTAATCTTTTAGTTTAAGGAATTTCAAAAAAAAAAAAAAATTCAAAAATGGTCATTTGACCCCTCGCGGTAGTTTTAGTGTTAAACCTTGAATACAGGGATTTAGTTCTCACAACTGATGCTGTGACTTCTCTATAGACAGGGAGCGGAGACTCAAAATAGTTGAGCTCCACATCAAAATCAAAAGCTAACTCCCCTCACATTTTTTCTCTTTGCATCTTTCGATCCTTAGGGGAAAGGAATTTAAAAGCCTTTCTTTTCAAAAACGTAGTGCATCTTAAGAGGGGCACAATCTTTCGAGTGTTCTCATTTGCACTTCTTACCTTCTTACGGTCACTTCTAGTTGTCACTGTAAGTCTGGGATTTTAAGTGTCCTTGCGAGATGACATTCTCCATGTCATTTGTAAAGGTGGAGGCATATCTAAACATAGGCTTCATCCAATTTTCCGTAGTGTCAAAACCTTTATGCCATATTGTCATTGCATTTTCCGAGAGAATAATGCAGTGGCGGCTCGTAATTTTCTATTTCAGCCTGCTAAATTTATTCTTTATAAACCACTACAATTTAACCCTTTCAGGGGGGAAGAAGGGGAGCTAGGGGATGTATGGGACATTCTCAATATTTCAGGCAATAAACATTTATTTTAAATTGTTTCCTAACCCCATATACCTCTACCACAGTGCGCTTCAGAACTAAAAGTAGGACCACATTGCTGTTTTCATTTTCCTTCAAAGTTGCATTTTCTGAAATCTCTGCTTAAAAGTAAGTTTTTTTTTTACATTTGAAGATGTGAAATATCTTATACAATATAAAAAATTAAGCTATGTTGTAGTTATTTATTTTAAGGTTCAATATCAATAATTAAAATGAATGAATAGTAACCATTGTGACAAAATAATTTTTGAGGTAAAATGGCTGAGCAGGGATATTTTGCATCATGGGGATGATTGGGACATTTAAAATGGGGATGAATGGGACATTCTCACTCCTCCCTAGAGATGTTGAAAATTTTATTTATTAATTAAATATTATTATATAGGATGATAAATCAATAATTTACGTCAATTAATAGTATTAAATAGTGTTATATGAGTTGTTATTGTTTAAAATTTCTGAGTGTTACTTATTGTATTGTAATAATTATTAATGGATTATCAAAAAATTGGTACTAAAACTTAATCAAAATAGATAAAATTGATAAAAATAGTATATGTGTATTGATCAAGTGAGGGAAATTATATTGAATTTTGAAATGTTGCACAAATAAATCCCCACCCCTAACATATTGGGTCAATCGGAAAGTCGGGTCGTGTTGGGAAAATCAATTCGTACCTTAAAATTCAATTGTTTAATTATTAGACATTGATTCCGATATCTAATGTCTAATAATTATCGGGCAGAATTTTCCGGTAAGAATTGATTTTCCCAACACGACATGACTTTCCGATCGACACAATAATTTCCGTTCTGCATGTTTCTACGATACATTTAATTAATATTAATTAATAAGTTATGATTGAAAATTATTAGCTATGCTATGTTTAAAAGACATTTTGCACTTTTATTTCACATCTAAAATGCCTCATAAGTGGAAAAAAAGAACAGGTTGATAGCCGAAGTCCGCATTAAAAGTTAAAACTGCAATAAAAGAAGTTATTGAAAAAAAAAACATTTCGATTCGTGCTGTAAAATCATATATTACAAATATAATTTTCATATAAAGTTATAATTATAAATTTTAATTTGGTAAAATTGAATAAAGGGAGAAAAATCTTTGTGTCCCATCCATCCCTAATGGTGTTCCATTCATCCCTGCTGTGGGGATGATTGGGACAGGGAGGAACGTTTTTTTGATTTCATAATATTTTTATGAATAAATCATAATCTAGAATAAATATTGTTCATATATGTTGGCAAATACCTAATGTATGAAATGTGATATATAATAGTGATAGTAACTTAAATAAAAAAAATATTTTTTTTGAAAATGTCCCATTCATCCCCCACTTCCCCTACTTCTAATGAAAAAATGTCAAAATGATTGAATGACACCGGCATTTATGAAAAAAAATACCGTAATATCCGGCGTATAATCCGCAGATCCAACAATTTTGTTTCGACCCAGAAATTTTATTCAGTAATTAAAGACAGATATTTGATGAGATCTAAATTTACATTTAATTTTTAAAAATTTCTAGGTCGAAACATGATTGTCTGATCCGCGGATTATACGCTGGAAATTACGGCATATGAAACTAAGTGAAATCTTATCTTCGCGTACATTGTATTAAATAAAATTTAATTCCTAGTACTAATGTGGCATTGGAGGATTAAAATTAATTAAGTGGTATATATAATACACTGGTGCCCTTCAAGGGGTTAAAAGAAAACTTTGTTTTATTTATTGGTTACTTAAATTTCTGTTAAATTAAACAAAAATTTCTTTTAAAAAAATGGTTGTGAAAATAAGAATGCATTTCGGAGTCCTGCATTTAGTAACCCCACCCCCTCAAAAAAAAAAAAAAAAGAAATAAAAGAAAAAGAAAAAGAAAAAAAGCCGCGAACCGCCTCTGACGTAATGCCTCGTTCAACAGCCAATTTCTCTCTGCAAAGAAGCTCTTCGCGAAAGCTTGTCTTTTGTTCCTCGGAGGATGAGTTTCTACATTATCAACAATAGGACCGATACAAAATGAAAATATTTCAAGTAGAACCAGAAATTTCTGCAGAAAATAAATTAAATATAAATCACGCAGAAATAAGTTAAACAAGAGCGTTAAATAGTTCTAAATAAACATTCTGGTATGAAATATTTTTAATTAAAAATGAGTAAAATTTCCAGTATGATTTTTTTTAAAGCTAGAACGCCCGCAAATTTTACTCAAGCTCTATAAATGTATCGTATACCAGAATTTTCATTTAAATCTATTTACTTCAGTTATTTACCTTATTCCTATGTGATTTGTATTTAACTTATTTTTTGAAAAAAATTCTGGCTCGAATCAAAAACTAATCAGTTGGACGAAGTCGAATAGACTTCTGGGCATTCTCGTGTTAAGGTTACAATTTCGCATTGTTCATCAAGCAGTATAATACTTTTAAAAAAATTCTACCTTTAGCACATAACGAAAAACAAAATTATCCATATAGCTTTATCGGATACAGTGGCTTGAAATATTCTAGCAGCCTGTTATTCCGATTACAGGTGAACGAATTTGCCGATGTAGGGGAGCGAGCAGGTGAAAGTTACGCGTCAATGGCGTCAGGAAAATTCGAGTTATTTAGCCTTATAATTGTAATTGTTTCGAATGTTATATTATCGTGGAAAAGTTGGAGCATGAATATAAAAATTGTGTTAATGGTTGTAAATTAATTAACTATAAAATGCGTGAGATTTAAAGCGCTCTATTGACTTTAGTAATGTTTTCCTTTAAAAGTCTTAATTTTACGGGTGACTGCTCAAAATTTTAAAGTATTAAATGAATTTACAATTATTCGAGCATTTAAAGAATACAGAGGAATTTCTAATTTCAAAAATTTTTGCGCGACAAACAAATCTTTGTTATTTAAACCTGTTTGTAAAAAGCTTAAATAAATCTATGTACGTGGAATTGTTTTCTCAAAATTATTATATGAATTTAGAGAATTTAACTCATTTATTTTTCAACAGGATATTTTTGTATCTTCCCGTAATCAGAGAATCGTTACAAATTGTTCTTAGAAAATTTTGTATTCCTTCCCCTCTCCCTTTTTTATATTTAGCAAGTCATCCTAAATTTTACAATTTGATTCATTTTGATACGTTGACATGAAGAATATCTATAAAATTATATTACAGATTAAATTTCATATTTAAATGTATTTAATTAATAAGTTGCATATTTCTAGTTATTTTTGTTTTTAAATTGTTTTATATCCTTTATTAAAATTAACGAGGAAAAATTGCACTTAATTTCCATATTCTGATCCTGTTTCATTTGCTATTTTTAATAACACTTGTATTAAAAAACAAAACTTGTATGCTGCTTACATAACATAACATTACTTTCAATAACGCATGCCTTTAAATTGCAACTGCTAGCTTCGAAAACTTAACTTATCTAATGTTCTACTGAATAAAGCTAATAAAAGTTTTTCAAAAAAGTGGTGCAAATCAAGCTATCCGAAAATTAAAAAATGTAGCGGGCTGGCAGCACGGTTTCAAGTTTTAATGCAGGCGAAAACAAATTCACATCTTTATAGCTTATTTATTTGATTTGATTTCAATTTTACAAGTTGCACTAAACTTTTGAATTGTTAAAACTTCCATAAACGAATAATTCATCCGCATTAGGAATTTATCAACCTTTGTTTTTATCACAACAAAAAAGTCTTGCAAAAAATACCACAGTGTTATAATTTTATGAAACATCTAACAATACAGGGTGACACATAAATACTGTGAAGTGATGAGAATGCTACTATATTTTAATGTTTTTTAACATTTTTGAGATATACTATTGTTTTATTCGTGTTCCTCGTACTTTTTTGTTGTATAATTGCTATTTCGACTTATATTAATTCACTGTTTTGAAGGAAAACTTACTGTGCAAAGAAGACCGGCCAGCCATCGGCCCCCACCAGAAGAAGAGTAAGCCTATTCCTGCGATCGCCAAATTGCACGGGGAAATAGCCCATCGCACCGTAAAACGTTTTAAAGACACCGAAGGGATCAAAGGCCTTCAACGAAGTGGAAGACCGTGAACAACAAGGGCCTCAGTGTCCTTAACATGGTTAAGAAGAAGATCCAGCGAAATCCACAAAGAAACTTCCGAAAATTGGCCAAGGAGAAAAACGTCGACCGTGAATCCATGCGAAGGCATCAAAGAAGACTTGCAACTCATCCCGTTTAAACTGGCGAAAGGACAGATTCTGACGGACCAAATGAAGGCGTCAAGGCTCGAAAAGTGCAAGAAGATGAAGTCCCTGTGCCGCGACGATGCGTTGAATCGGATTTTCTTCACCGATGAAAAGATTTTTATGCTCCAACCTTTCCGGAACTCGCAGATGCAACGCGAGTTGCTACTGAGAAGGGCTCCCGACATCCTGAAGGTGGAAAAGGTTTTTTACCCGAATTCTGTGTTGGTGTGGGCGGGGTTTTCTGAATTGGAAAAGACAAAATTCGCCTTCGTTCCAAAAGGCGTCAAGAACAACGCAGAGACGTATCAGGAGCTAAGTTCGGAACAAACCGTGATCCCCCGGGCCGAAAAGAAAGCAAAGAACATCAACTGGAGGTTTCAGCAGGATTGGCCGACTACCCATGCAGCTAAGAAGACGCTGGAGGGGTGCGAGGCCAATCTCTCGTGATTTTGGACGAAGGGCGTTTGGCCCTTAACCCCTTAATGCTAGAATTAAATTACGGTTGAAAAATTCAAATTGCTTATTGACACCACTTTCATGAAAAAGAAATATTCACCTTATTTAATGACAGGAAAAACGATACTAAAATATAGCCAATTTCACTATTTTATAAAACTGGTGGGAATCAAAAAATTTGAGTAAAAGACACAGGCCGTGAATATGACGGGAGCGAGAATTAAGGGGTTAAACTCCCCTGACTTGAACACTATGGACTTTGCAATTTGAGAATCCTGGAGCAAAAAGCCAGCGCAATCAAGAACATGTCCTTGGATTCCTGGAAACTCACTCTGGAAAAAGCCTGGACCTCAATTACGCCGGAAACAGTCTCGGCCATCTTGAAGAATTTACAGAAGGATCTAGACGCCTGTATCGCCACTAGTGGAAACCATTTCAAATTATCTTGATTGTTTCTCGTACAGAATTTTCTCTTCTTTCGAATAGTGAATAAAACTAATTGTTTTGTTCATTCAGTGAAAAGTTTGGATCTTTATTTGCGTCACAGTATTTATGTGTCACCCTGTATTTTAGTCAAAAAATTACTGTTAGCATGCTGGTTATCATTTGTTTTCCAACGAAATCGCCCAACAAATGGTAGCTTAGTGCTACGGTGCTGTGTTTTTCAATACGATCTACGCCGTTACCCCAGGCCGCACTTAACCCATTAAGGCCCAGTGGCATATTTTTAGATCGCTAGACTTAGTGGCAAGAAAGCGCTTTTCACATCAGTAAATATGAAGATAAATATATACATTCTTTCACGAGACAAATTCCTTGATAAAATAAGATAAAAATTACTCTTCTGTTAAAAGTGGTGGGAAATCCAAAATTTAAATTTTAAGGAAGACAATAATTCAGACGTTAGTGGGATAAACTACTTTACGTGCCATTTTTTCGAAGCAACATTTGTCGTAGTAGATTTCTAAGTGACATGACCTAAAAATACGCACGAAGGTTATTGTTTGTAAATAGCGGTATTCAAAGTTCTGATCCTGAGCTCTGCGATTTGTATTCCGAGTAGGTTTCGCAGCTTTCCTAATTTTTCTAACTCTACAACTATTAACTTTTAAAACTATAATAGTCCGGTTAGCTTCTTTAAAAATCTGCAAATGAAATGTATCACTAAGAATTTTTTTTAAATGCTCGTAGGTATAAATAGGCAGGATTGTGGGTATAAATAGGTTAGATTGTAGGTATAAATAGGTATGATTGTAGGTTAGAAAAATAATTTTAGGAACCTTATGAAGCCTTTTCCATAAAATCTTCAGATTTATAAAAAAATTTATTTTGAATATATAATGATTCATAATATTTTAATATTTTCTTTCCGTTTGTAATTTACAGTGTCAAATAATTTTTAGACAAAGCGATTGAAGATTCTTATGTTAACCATTTCTAGCGCAGTGATCCCACGGCGGGATCACCTAATTTTAATTTCAAACTTACAAACGGCAACATGAATATTTCAATAAAATTTTCCTTTTACTATGAAATTTTAGAAGAACAAGTTTTAACTTTCTAAAACCTTCGTGTCAGATTCAGGTGTCAGTCACTAATTTCATAATTTTACAAACAGAATTTTTCAGTGCCGGAAAGGGTTAAAGGGGTGTCCTTTCTTAACGTCTGACTCTTGAACGATATTCAATGCAATCCTATTGATTATATTCAGGATTGTGATCCTTTTGCTAGATCGAGACCATTATGTTTGCCGAGGGTAGCCTCTTTGATTAAAATCTCTTTCCGATTTTGAAATCTTTATGTCACTTATGCATTTTTCAATTAAAAATTTTTTTGAGCCAATTATTTCATTTTATCGTCTATCATGAGCAACTGTCATTCGACCATGAACAAATTATATGAAAATGAGGCGACGGTGGAATGGGCTGAAATTTTGATATGTTGTAGTTCGCGCGATACCGATCAATTGTCTCGATATACACAATCCTGACAAGAGGCTTATTTGGATGTTCTTTCCGTCTGAAGATTTTAATTCACATTAAATAACAGCTTTCCGTTTTTTCGAAGTCAAATGAACATAATTTGCATCAGAATTTTTATTTTTAAGAAATTATTTTTTCTTCTTTGTGGTACTTCATATTTTATAATTTTATAAATTTTGTACTTTTATTGGATTAAAAAAATAACGAAGGTTAGAAGCTATGCTATAATAATGCAAGCATGACAGAATTTTACAAACCAAACGAAACCTGGAATTTTTTCATTCCCTTAACACTAGAACCGCCAAAAGGGGTCATTATGACCGTCGCCAAATTTATAATAGACCATACGAACCAGATTTTTCCCATAAGATATGTTATATATGTAACCAGAACTAAAATGGACTAATTAGATCAGTTAAATAGTTTTAAATAAATATTCTGGGGGCAAATACCTTTTATAAAAATTGAGTAAAATTGCCGGCTGTTTTAGTGTTAACAGTTTCTTTCGTTTTTTTTTTTTTTTTTTTTTTTTCGTTTTTTTTGGCACAATAAATTAAAAATAAGGACACGGCACCACTTTTTTTTTACTAAAATATTTGGCTTTGTACAATCGAAAATGGTATACCATTTAACAAAACAAAGATTAATTAAAATTAAGTGGTATCCAAAAGCTTTTAGTATCGAGGATAGAAAACAATTTTGGCCATGCGGCGCTCGAGCAAAACAGTTAAGGTGCTAAAGGGCAATTCCACAGAAAAGTGTCCTTTTTTTCGGGGGGGAGTTAGAATGAATGAATAATATATTTAATTTAAGGGTATGATTGGAAATTTTGATTATTTTTTTTTGTGTTCCATAAAAAAATCCTAATTAGAAGGCATTGTAAATTACTGTTCACAAGCTAAGTTAAGTACCATTATTGTCTTTGTACGTTGATAACTTTACGTCAATTACATATATAAACGCCATTTTATCTTTTTTATTCTTCCAAAATTAATTTAGAAAGTTATAATTATAATTTGTTGTTACTTAGTGTTGTTAAGAACATAAAATCACCTTTTTAACGGGAGAGTTTTGGTAGTTTTTACACTTCAATGAAGGCAGAAAATATTTTTGTCTATTTTATGTTACATCAGTTACAGAATTTTGAAATGCAGTTTTTGCGACTAAAATGGAAATTGAAAAAAGTTGCAGGTATTTTGGTATTAACTCCTTAATAAGAAATATTTTAAATTATAAAAAATGTGTTCTGGCTTTATTTCTAAATTTTCAACACACATAGGTGCCAACCTTCAACTAATCTTCCGTAATATCTGTATTAATTTGACCCAGGTTAACCACTTTCGAACCGGAAAATTTATTTCTTGAATCTTTATTTATTTAATTCAAGGTTTCTACATGGAACATATTTAATTTCATTTCTTCAAAAAATTTCTGGTTCGTAACATATTAAACCAGGGTTAAATTAACACACGTATTACGGAACATTAGTTTGAGGTTAGCACCTATGAGCACAGTTTAGAAAACAATAATCCGTCATCAAGTGTTATGTCAGTTATGAAGATTATTAGAAGAAAATGACATCGAAACTAGCTATTTTTCAGGATTGTGTTTATTGCATGGAACTATTAATAAAGAGGAACTGACATATCCTTAAAAGAGTGAAGCTTCAACTGAAACCGCTTACAATGGGGTTCCGTGCCACCGCCGGTGCAAACTTCCAGAAGAAAATTTAAACAGAAAGTTTCTCCTTATTTAAACGCCTTATTAATGCAAAATTTCAGTCATAAATAATCTCAGAAAAAAATACATTTTTACTGGTGGAACTTTACTTCCGCGCTAGTCTTTATATAGTCGGAGGGATTCTGACAACCTGGACAACCTCCTATCAGTGTCAGTGAAAAAGATTATACCTGGACAAATTGGCACCAGTAAAAACAAATAGAAAATTTAACAAAATTTATGATATAAATTTTTCTTCAAAAAGCCACTAAAATAAGGCAAACTTTTCTATTCAAAATTTATAGGTGGAAATTTCCTTCGGCGGTAATCAGAAACTGATGATCCGATGTAAAAATCAGCTGCCATATTGTGACAACCTCCTAAGTTACTTCACCCACAACTGGTAGACAATGCAGTATGTTCCTCCTCCTCTTTATCATAAGTTTACTGTTTATTCAGACACCAGCGGTGCTTCTCGAACTTTTCAGGTCAGTTTATCCTAAACAAACCTCGTATTAGAATAATATAAGTTCAAAGTTGGGGGCGGGGGGTAAAATCAAGTCCAACAAAACATTTGTTATGAATGAGATATGGTGCAAAATAAATCCTTATTATTACAATTCTCCTTCTATGCACTATAGTTTTATTTTGGAGATAAATAGGATAGGTATTAAAATGTTTGAGATAAATAGCATAGGTATTAAAATGTGTATTGCTAGTCTTATTGCAACACCCTTTGTACAGTCGTGGAAAAGAAAATGTAAACACCCCTTACTAACTCTGCAAAAACTTATCGTACAATAAAGTTACTTGTGCCACACGATTGGTAATAAAGTCTACTTTTAAATGATGTATACAAAATTTGCTTAAGGGGCCATCTACATATTAAAATGAACCATAACTTTGTTTTTTTTTCAATAGCAGAACACAATTCTGACAGCATAAATGAAATCTACACCCTTCAATTAGCCTAAAAATAAATTTTTATGCAATTCGTACGATAAGTTTGCGAGAAATTAATTATTTTAAAACGAGTGTATACTAGAGGCTGTATCCAAATTGAAGTTCGGTACTCGATTGTTGATCGAGAGAGCCCTATTCTTGATCAAGGCATCTTAAGCGTCACTCGAGGAGTCATTGAAGACTGCTCCATCCATCATTTTTTTGTTCTTTAAGCATAATTTGATAACCACTTGGAAGAAAAATGTGAAATTTTGGATTTCCATAAATCAGGACATAATAAATCGAAATCCGTCAAAAAATCGTTGGTTGCAATTCATAATTTTTTCGAATATTAATTTTCTAATTCAGAATTCATATCAAAAATTTATTAAAATTGCAAATTCAACGTATTCATTTTTGGGTATTTAGTATTATTGCTACACAAAAAATTTGCACATTAGGAGTATAATTTCAGGAGATATTAATCAAAATATGAAAATGTAATTTAACGTTAGAAGCACTAAATTTTGAATGTTTATAATTCAAAAACTTATCATTCAAATGACTTGAAATTTGGTGACTAGGCATAGTTTGTACCGAAGATTTGAAATATCTTGTTAAAATTGGGTATTGCCATTGAAAAAAAAGAAGTTTGGGTTCGTTTTAATATGTAGATGGCCCCCTAAGCATATTTTATATACATCATTTAAAAGTAGACTTTATTTCCAATCGTTCGGTGCCAATAACTTTCTTTTCCGAAAATTTGTTGAGGACTTAGTAGGGGGTATTTACTTTTTTTTTCACACGACTGTATATAAACAATGTCTGCATGGTTTCTATTAAAGTATAGCGCATTCAATTTTTTGTACTTCTGGAAAAAAAAATGCTCATACAAATAGATATTTCTCTATTATAGGAAATCTAATACATTTCAGATATTAAAAGCAAATGTTATGTTCTTCAACATAAAGTACTTTTATTTCCCCTATAAAAAGGGAATTTATCAGGGCCTCAGGCCCAATCAGGTAGCACTGCTACAATTCTTCATTTTAAGTTTTCAAATTTAATAAAATTAGTTTAAACCAGAAATTATTATAATGAAACATGTTGTCTTTCTGGTCGGAAATTCCTTAATTCAATTTAGTACTTAATAAAAATTATGGTTTGAATATCGTCGGTACCATGTTAAACTATCCAATGTGAAAACAGTGGGCTACTTTTTTAAAATCCAGATTTCTTGATCGGCACCACTTTTTTGAAGTAGTAAAATTCGCCTCATATTTCGCCTTATTTAATAAATTATTAATTAAGACGAAAACAAGGGGAATTCTACCATTTCAGAAAGATGGAGCCTATCAAGAAATCTGAATTTAAAAAAAGTATCCCACTGTTTTCACATTGGATAGTTTGACATGGTACCGACGATATGTACATTTCACTTGAAAAAAAAAGGTGGAAATTTGCCGCTATGATATCGTATTAATTTTGCCAATTTGCTACCTTTTTTAAATTCAGATTTTTTTTATTGTCACCACTTTGTTTGAAAAAAAATATTCTCCTTATTTAACCCGAGATTGTTCGCGCAGGGTATATCACACACGGGCTGGGCACGGTTATTACATTTCTCACCACTAATGTTCGAAAAGTAATCGTCAAATTAGGTTTGTGAGCAATGTCAACGATTAAATAAAAAGACGATTTTTCTTTGAATTTATTGGTAGCAAAGTGTTAATCGTTCATATCCTGTATATTTGCGAGCATTCCCGGGTTAATAACAAACTAAATATTGCGAAAGTAAGGTTAATTATATATAAGGTTAATATATTAGTTTTAAAAAGTTTTTTTTTATAATGCTGATTTTATTAGTTTTAAAAAGCGGTTTTATAAGGCTAATTATATTACTTTTAAAAAGCGGTGGCAATCAAGCAATTTGAATTTTTTTTTAAAGGAGCAGAATGGCAGCACTGCATTGTGTAACTAATGCGACCTTAAAGTTCCCGGAGAGTATTTATTATAATCCGTGTATACGGAAACCGGTGTATCGAATAAATCTGTGTTTAACCAAAAAAATTTTCTTCGTAAGTGAAGGCAAAAAAGAAAAACTCCAGAGTAAATTCCATTTTATATAATAGACTTTCCGGTTATACATATCTTATATGTATTCCGAAAACTTCTTTATCGCATTAAATAATACATAAATTGATTTTAATGCATCAAACAACTGTCCACAAGCAAAACCATTATAATTTCTAATAACATTTACTGTTTATTGTTTGCCAGGGTATTTCTTTTTCTGAAAATAATATATTTTAAATAATGCAAAAATTGTCGCTTTTTAAAATGAATAAATAAATAAAGAACTATAAAATTTATCTTTATATATATTTTTTTTGAATATACAATACCAGGGCTCCTACTAGGTCCGTTTTTTGAACACCACTTCTATTTAAAGAAAAACGTTTCTTATTTTTTTAGAAATATGCCAGGAGGATCGATTTTCTTGCAATTGTTGCAGAAACCTACCACGAATTTCTTTCTAAAAAATTACTGTTTTTACAGAAACGGACCAGTGGGAGACCTGGAATACTTCACTGCACGAATTTTCTATTTTAACGATTTTTTTAAAAATCTATATATCGGTCTAATAATGAAATAAAAAAAGTCTAGTAAAAAAAAAATAAATTTCAAAATTTCAGCTAAAATTTGATATTTTATAGTGTCTGCCATGTGTACACATTTAGGGTTTTAAGATAATGTATTGCTATATTTTGCAACTAAATGAGCTTAAATTAATTTTTTCTGCATAACACTCCGCAACTATTATTATATTAATATTTTTAAATATTCAGTAAAAATAATGAAAGTAAATCTTACCGCAATAGCTTGATTGAATTTTTTTTTGTTGTTTCCGAAGAACAAATTCTAACTTTTTGTATAATGTAGGCGTCTAACATGGACAGAATAAGTGTTATTACAAGCTTTGGATTGTTCTTGATCAGTTACAGTGATCATATTAGCCAAATTCATGGCACATAATGAAAATCATAAGGTTTTTAGGTATGTGCTGGATATGGCACGTGGTGCAGTGAAGGGATAAGAAACTAGCTATAAAAATTACCTAATAAAAATCCCTTAGTCAGATGTTATATTCGATGCTTATTTACAGAGGCGTGTACTGCAGTTCCTATTATGTTGAAAACAAACCAGAATTTATGAACATTTTCGTTTGAAATTAAGTAAGTGCAATTTATTTTTTACGTACCTTATATACTCGCGTATAAATCGACCCCCCCCCCCCGCTCCCAAATAAAAATAAAAATACATGCCTACCTCCGACTATTTTTATATAAAAAACACACTTTGAACCAAAATTTATTTAATTAATAAAATTACGTATATTTCAAATGACCTCCACGTTTAATGCAAGATACGCTTAATTAAAAAAAATCATGGTTCAATATATATATATATATATTTTTTTTTTAAGGACGGTCACAAGTATGGAAATATTGTTTGCTTGAATTCCGGAGTTCTTAAGAAGTTTTTTCTCCTTATTTAATTACAGTATTCGTAATAGTTTTCTGCAAGTAACTATGGTGAAGATAGTTACACGGAAACACTGGTATCAAAACGGAATAATATTATACAGTGTCTCCACGCGTAACCTGGCCGACCTTTTTTTTCGCAACCGTTGGTCCTATATGCATACTTCTAATTACAAAAATAGTTTAAATAAGGTAAAGAATTATTTTTAAAGCGATTCTGGTCAAGAAAAACATTTATTAAAAATTACGACACTTAAATTTTTATACGGTCCCCCGGTTCTATAAGTGATATTTACTAAAAATTTACTATGACACTTACAAGTAAGACAAAAAAGTCCCATTCATTAACATTAAAATTGACCGAGTTATGAAACTTTGAAAAGCATGACTTATACCACATTTTAACATATGTTTTTTTTTGTAAGGATATAAGGCTATGATTTATTTTAACTAAAAATATGTTATTTTCATAAGATTTTATTTAACTTGCAATGATCGTCTTTCCAGTTTAAAATTTGTACTCGAACTTTAACTGTCTTTCAAATGTTTGAGCAAAGTTAAATTTTACATGCTGACTTAAATCCGATGACAATGCATTACTATTATGATTTTCGACTCTTACCATCTTATACATACTTACATTAGAGGATAACACAAACAAAATTGGATAGATTACCGTCAAGAAGTTTAAGAAAGAGTTTTAGATTAGATAACATAAGCCTGCGATGGTTGTGTTTTTTTACTTTTTTAATTACATTTTATGTACTTTTTAACTCTGAATCAAAAAATTACTTTCGCTTTTAACCATCATGTCAAGAGTTTTCGCAAATCGTAAATTTCAAGCTTAAAAAATAGCGAAAAATCTGATACTATAAAATAGATGTAAGACTTTTTAATTCAGTTTAATTTTATTTAATTCAATAATTTATTAGATTTTTTTGGCTTATACTGGGTTTCATGCAGCTAAACAGCTCGGGGGTCCGATGAGGTTGAGAGGGAAGAGGGGATCAATTATATCTTTGAAATTTGCGATTTGAGAAAATTCCTGAAGTGATGGTTTAAAATGAAGGTCATTTTCGGATTCAGTACTAAAAAATATATAAGAATCAATTTTCAAAAGCTTAAAAACATGCCACAACCCAAAATTTGAAACACAGTGTAATGTAACTGCATTTTAAAATATGTATCATTTTGAGGCTATTGTTTTTCATCCTTTTATTTAACAAAAAATCTGTTATTTTTGTTCTCTTATAATGTTCAGTACAAATTTCAAATTTTGCAGTAATATGTCAGAATGATTAAAGATTTCATATTTATCTTGCAATGGTAATTTTACTCTCAGCAATTTCTTTAATATATCTGACGAAATTATATTTCTACTAAATTTGTGAATGAACCCTAATATGCAGCAAAAAAATATACTCCAACTTTAAACAGCTATTACTCGGCCAATTTTAATCGTAGAATAACGGGACTTTTTTTTGCCTCACTTGCCAGTGTAACAGGGAAATTTTACTAAATATAACTTATAGAGCCGGGGGACCGTATAAAAATTTAGATTCTGTAATTCTTCACAAAATCGTTTTTTCGCTTCAAACATTTTGTATCTTAACCCTGCACCTAATTTTGACCATTTTTGTAATTGGAAGTATGCATCTAGGACAAACGGCTGCGAAAATAAATGTCGGTCTGGTTATACATAGACACACTCTATATGTCCTTCGTATTTTATAGTTTAACACTGCCCGGGTCATAGCTGTCAACTCTTACCTTCTTTGAACACAAAAATTTAATAGTAAATTTTACCTTTTTTAATCACCGTAATCTGCGGCCCCACCAGTGGCTGAGAGGTTCTGCTCTCGAAGCTGGTAGACGGGAGGTGCTGGGTTCGAAACCAATCGCGCCCGTCGGCCTAACCGCTTCGGAGTTTTCGTGGTTTTCTTCGAAACCGTGGATTCCCATGCGCAAATACGGGTTAGGTTCCCTTAGAAAGTCCACCACGAAGGGCAATCCACCCTGGGCCTATATCCCACGTGTTGATAATTGGCCGTCATAAATACAAACCAAACCAAACCACCGTAATCTGCTGATTAAATAAGGCAAAATATTCTATTACATACTTGCAAACATCCACTTAAACTTCCGTAAAAGGCGAGTTAAATTGACCCAGGTTAAACACGTTTGGAACCAGAATTATTTTAAAGAAATGAATTCAAATAGATTTCATAGAGAAACATGATGTTAAATGTATAATGATACATCAAATAAACTTTCTGGTTACTAACTTTCTTAACCTACGTCAATTTAACTTGCATTTTACGGAAGTTAAGTTGAAAGTTGGCAAGTATGCTATTATATTTTTATGACACAAAAAGCATAAGAGTTGGCAGCTACTCCAGGATTTCTAAATTGTCCTCCTTCTTCATTTAGAAGTTCCAAATTCATACCAGAAATTACGAACTTTTTGCTTTATTCAAAGACTGAAATTCTGTGATTACTTAAATTTTTGTGACTCAGCAACTCCGATTCGAAAAAATATTTACTCAGATGTTAGAATATATGGTTTTAAGCATGCTAAAAAATGTATATTGATTAAAAAGTACATTTTTCACATCTGCAACAAACAAAATATTGCATACATTTCCTAACTATTGTCAATTTCTTAGTAAAAATTTTAAAGCATACAAATTTACCTTTGTAAATGTTCTTTGTTATGAAGTCTCCAGTCCTTTTTATTTTAAAATATTTGCGAAGTTCATTTTAGCAATAAAGATGCGAAACTGCTCAAATGTTAAATAAAACTTTGGCATGAAATGTCAACTCAGTATTACCAGGGCTACACTAGATTACGGGATTGCTCATTCCTTATCACGACGTCACAAAAGGTGGTGGCCGCTATCAGTGATTGGTACAAAGTGGCATGCCCGCCGTTTATGTACCAATCGCGGTATGTCATTGATAGCGACCAGCCATTTTTTGTGACGTCATGATAAAGAATGAGCAAGCTCGGTATCTAGTGCTGCCTTGGTGTTACCGTCTGTTAAGTATTCTATGAAGAATTTATATGAACTACTGTGTTGGTAGGTAACATCAATAAATATAATCATTTTTTAACCCTTTCCGGCATAGTAGGTTAAATTCTGTCCCACTTAATATTATTCCCAAATGCCACAACGTCACCAGTATTTAAAATAGAATTTTTGACTTTTAAACTGTACGTGAAGAAAGGTTTCTAATTATTTCCACATAAATTTGTTCGCAAGTCCTGGTGTCAACATATTATTTCAACATTTTAGCAAAAGAAGTACTTTGAGCCGGAAAGCCAACTATATAAGTAAAATTGACTTTTCGGAATGCTGTACGCTATTATATATATATATATATATATATATATATATATATATATATATATATATATATATATATAAAGTATAATTCGACATTTTAAATTTCAGAAATTTTTTCAGTAAAGGATGCGATATTTTTCTACACCAAATTAGTGATCGTCCAATGGCCTGTGGCCCGTAGATTGTTCACCTCAGTGTTGCCAGTTTGGCCTCCGTTTTCATTTAGAAACTCCGAATTCATACCAGAATCTAAAGACAGCATTTTCTAATTTATTTATAGACGGACATTTCGTGATTATTTAAAGAAAAATTTTCATTGTAAATTTCCGGTATGAATTTGGTATTTCGAAATAAAAGTGGAGACCAAACTGACAATCCTGGTTCACCCATAATCTAGATACATAAATTGACTTTATTTATTGATTTTTTTTGTGTGTGTGCATTTTGTGGAACAGCGTTAGGTGTTTGGCCTCATTTTAATCAACAATTTACAAATTTATACTTGAATTTCTGAAATGCAATTTTTGACATTTTTATTGCAAACTTTTCTTAATTTCCACAAATTAAAAAGTTTTTGTTAAGAACTTCTGGTATGAATTCGAATTTTCAGAACAATAGATGAGGCCAAACTGGCAACACTGAGTGGAAGCGCTAATTCATTCTGCCATATTCGAGTTATATTTTATTAATATATATTTCATTCTGTCTGACATTAAGGGGATAGGGGATATTTTATAGTGTTACGTATATTATCATCATAGCTATAAACGTGTTTGGAAAGCTCTGAATCTTTTATTTGAAATGTGAATACATCTAGTGTAGTGGAAATCTTTTAAGCTGAGCCAGCATATATATATATATATATCTTACAAAATATCTACAAGAAGTTTCATATAGTAATTTTTGCTTCACTTAATTACAGAATGACTGTAATTAGGTGAATCAAAAATTGATAGTCGAAAATAATTTTAGTTTTGTTGAATGAACAGTGCGGTAAGTAGATTGAATACTAACTACTTTTGACAGACGAATTTTAAAATATCTAACAGGTTTTTCGAATAGTATTTTTTGTTTTATTTAATTGTTCTGTGATTAATTAAATAAAAGATTACTATGTGAAAATTAGGGTAGATTTTTTAAATAAATATATGTTGGCCGCGGGATTTGTCACCCTGCTTGATTGTAATTTCCTAGATTTTTCTTTTCAAAATTACTATATATAGTTATTTATATTAACGAATTATTTGATGATAAATAGGAAATGAATTTCTTCTAAATTTAATCTTGCGTACATCCAATCCAAAATAATCTTTTTTTTTTTTTTTAAATATTTACTTTTTCACATTAATGTCATGTTTTCTTTTATTTTCTCCATTGTTTGTCTTTCACTAATTTATTGCTGCTTTCACATAGAAATCTTTTAGATGTTCCTCTAAATATTTTACCTATAGTAAATGCATTTTATTTGTTGTACGTCCATAAAAATTATTTCTGTATAAAGAAAAAATAAAAAAATGTAATAGTCTCTATTGCGTTTTATCGTTGCACTTTGTCTTTTGTCCACAAATTTCTGCCAGTTTATCATTCAATTCTAAGTAGTCATTCTAATTTAACTTGAATATCCTTCTAAAAATCTCTTATTTCATTATATTTTATTACATATTTATCAGTTTGTTTTCTTAAAATTATACAAACTTGTTTCTTAACTTTTTAATTTCAGTATACATTTTTATATTTCAGAATATTATTATTCAATTTTATGCCAGAAACTCTGCGATTACATATCGCAAACGTTACCTTTCGAAAATAATGGTGAAAAAATGCAGAATAAATCCTTTGACACCATTCCTTTAATTTACGGTGTCTACAATTTCTGTCGTGTGGGCCATAAACCTACCATCTATTTTATGCTGAAAAAAGATTGCCCTTGTTAACGATAAAAATTTTAAGATTACATAAGGTTAAGATTAGCTTTCAGAATTTGTGGCGTGAATCGAATTTCAGTCAAAAAATTATAGACCAAAGCGATATAAGTAAGCGTCCTATCTTAAATGGGAGAAGTAGCGGCAAGATTAAAGATAAGGTCACATAAATCAATTTCGCACGCCACGTAGCGGACGGGGTTAAACTACAGGAAGATGTCTAACTGTTTTCTTACTTCACACCATTAAACTTGTAAAGTTTTTTCACTTTGATTAATAGCTTAAAAGTCTCTTACAGGGTGAAGAGTATTTCGTCGTCTCAAGTGCATTTGGACGCTTCTCTCGCTACACTTTTATTTTGCAATAAATGTGGTAAGCGAAATTAAGTTCTATGAGTAGCTAAAGATGGTAGATGTCCTGTCATATATGACGTCACACTAAAAGCCCGCGTATGTGGATTATCACCCCGTCAAGAAGATGGCGCAACTGTGTAAATTTACGCCCGATTACAGTATTAAGTTTGTAGGCTTACTTATATCGCTTTGTTATAGACTCTCACTTTGATTAAATTATTATACTTGCCAACCTTCGGCTTTTTTTTTAAACGAAAAAATGTACTTTGATCAAGGAATTTTTTTTAATAAAATGTGTTTTGCATTAAATATAGTAAGGAATTGACAAATACTTAGTTCCATTTTTAAATAGATTTCTGGTTTTAAGTGTAATTTTTTTTTTATTTTAAGAAAGCCATGGGTTGGCATGCTTGAGTTATTATTTGATAGAATTTAGAAACAAGCAAGTACCTTATTTCAGAAGCACATATGAGGAGCTCACAACCATAGTAGACCAAATCCATTTTGAGAAAAAAAAGACAGTCCATTTAAATGGTACATAAAATCTATTTTATCCCCTCCCACAGTGATCCAAGTATGTAAACAAATTCAATACATGAAAAAGTATGTGAAAACGGTCTTGGTTCACTTTGGAAGTAGGTAAAACAGATTTTATGCACCTTCTAATTGCACTATCTCATTTTTTTTTTTAATGGACTTCGTTTACTATGGTTGTGAGACCTTCATATATGATGTTCAGTTTTTTAACGCCTTGAAAGGCTAGGGTATATCATATATACCACTTACTTTTAATTCCTAATTGCCTCATTGGCACCAGAATTTTAAAAATAAATTTTCCTTTATGTAATGTACGTGAAGATAAGCTTTTACTGATTTTGATATAATTTTTTCTCCTAAATCCTAGTGTCTGTCTATCATTTTAACATTTTTGCATCAGAAGTACTTTGCCCCTGAAATAATAAAACAGCATAAAGGTAAAACAAAATCATTACTTTCCATATTCTCAATGGCATTTGTACTTCAATTCAAAAATTTATGATTTGTTGCTCGATTTGCTCAGTTTGCTGGTTTCGAAAACTTTTGATAATTATTTTGAAACGAGCACTGTAATTTGTCTTTTCTTTATTTTAACCCTTAATTGCATGAATTATTCTTTTAGAATTGTGTTTTTATTTTTATATTAAGGATTAGACACCAGAAATCTTAAGATCGATTTTTAACTTTATTTAGTAGCGTATTTTTGTAATTTTTAGAGGATTAATATTTCTATATAAATATAGTGGTTGTAAGAACATAATTTATGTATTAAAAATTAAATAAAAAGGTGATGGAAATTTACATCACTATGCAATTAAGGGTTAAAACATGATACTTCCGTTATGCTTATTTGGATTATTTTTCCAGGTTGCCGTTGCAATGGAAATAAAAAAAAAACAGGTGTAATGACTAAAGTTCTCTTTTGTGTTATGTGTGGGACATGCATTTAACACCAGCAATATAATATATATATATATATATTGATCAATTATACTTCATTAACACTAGAACGCCCAGAAGAAGTCGATCCGACTCCGACCAAATGGTTAAACGCCCATTGGAGCCAGAAATTGTTTTATAAAATAAGTTAAATTAAGTTCGCACATAAATGCGTTAAATAAATCAGTTAAATACAGACGTGTGAAAATTATTAGAATAATTGTGAAATTTACAATAAAAACTTGTTATATTAAAGAAATATTTAAAAAATATTGATACATGTAATATTTAGTGTGCATCCCCTTGTTTTTTATTAAAGAAGTGATGGCACACTTGTTTTGGCATACTTTGTATGAGTTTTTGGCAATTAATTTGTATTTCGTTGTCATGACGCCAAATTTAGATGAGTCTTTCTATCAGACTAGTCTTGCTTGTGATGTCGTATTTCTTTAATTTTTTCTTTACTATTTCTCAAAGGTTCTCTATGGGGTTCATATCTGGACTGTTTCCAGGCCATGGAAATGTTTTCTTTAATTAAGTTAAAGAAATAAAACATCACAAACAAGAATGTTCTGATATAAAAACTCATCCAAATTGGGCATCAAGACAATGAAATACAAATTAATTGCCAAAAACTCATACAAAGTATGCCAAGACGTATCGAATCTTTAATAAAAAACAAGGGGATGCACACTAAATATTAAATGTATCAATATTTTTTAAATGTATAATTTCTTTAATGTAACAAGATTTTAATGTAAATTTCACAATTATTCTAATAATTTTCACACGTCTGTAATTTTAAATAAAAATTCTGGTGTGAAATATATTTATGAAACTTGAGTAAAATTTCCGTGCGTTCTAGTGTTAAATTAAAAACCCAGTAAAAGCAAGTAGCAAACCGGAAGTAAAATAATAACCCATTTTAAGCCAAGTATAGAAATTTTATAAAATGTGATATTATTTTCATTGAAATATGCTTAAATTACATTCATTAACACAAACAAAAAGTTTCGTGCATGGAAAATAATATTTTATTTGAGAAATAAAATGCATTCTCTTAATGGTGCACTAATGCACCGTTAAATTAAAATTAATATATTTTTTTAATTTTTCATGACATTTGTTTTATTATTATTTTATTTACAAAACTTGCAACTTTAATCCATTATAAAAACATATGAATAATCTGAAGCGGAATAATTATACATTTTGAAAAAGTCGAATTTGTAAATAACTGCTTCAATTTTAAAAGCATATTTTGAAAATTTATCAACAGAAAGTGTTTACTCTAATTAAATTACTGATATTTTATAGATGTCTCCAGAACCCTTAAAAATAGCAGAAAAATAAAATTGGTGAAAAATATTCGTCACAGTGTTAATAAAAAAAAATATTTATTGAAATGGTGCGTTTACGCACCTTTGGCCGAAAATGGGTTAAATAACAAAACCATGAATAACTTAGAAAACAAAATTTGGCGACAGGAGGTATGGCTAATGACTAGTGTTGCCAGGTGTCGCAGTAGTCTTTAATTTCATAGGCCTTATTTAATAGTACAATTATCTGAGATTACAGATGGTGAAATAAACTGTAAGAAATTAGTGCTGTCCAGAGAATCTCGATCCCTTATTTAACACTAGAACGCCCGGAAATTTTACTCAAGTTTCATAAAAATATTTGACACCAGAATTTTTATTTAAAATTGTCCGATTTTTTTTTAACGTAAATCTGCGTTTTTAGTATTTAACTTATTTTGTGAAAGAATTTCTGGTTCCAATCAGTGTTGCCAGTGGGGTACTTTTTTAAAATTCAGATTTCATTATTGTTACCACTTTTCTGAAATGGTAAAATTCCATTTGTTTTCGCCTTAATTAATATATCATTAAATAAGGCGAATTTTACTATTTCAAAAAAGTGGTGCCAATCAAGAAATCTGAATTTAAAAAAAGTAGCCCACTGGCAACACTGGTTCCAGTTGACATTTAATCATATTTTCGGAGTCGATCCGACTCCGACCATATGATTAAATGTCAACTCGAACCAGAAATTCTTTCATAAAATAAGTTAAATTTAAAAAACGCAGATTTACGTTAAATAAATCTGTCAAATAATTTTAAATAATGATTCTGGTGTAAAATATATTTATGAAACTTGAGTAAAATCTCCGGGCGATTTAGTGTGAAGAGGGCACCTCGAAACACTACTAATGACATTCACTGCGGGGTTTTATCAGTTTTATGTGCACAAAATCCCCCTCATCTGTCGAGACGAAATATGTGAAAACCTAACAACACCAAACAAACGAGAGACCAGCAAATAAAATCTGTGAATAACCATACTGGAAAACTTTTTTCGTCTGGTATCATCTATCGATATATTATTTGTAAGGAGTAATTCCATTGCTTTAATTCGATATCTTTTTTTCTGGATGAAGTTGCTAGTTAAATCGTTCAAAAACTGTATTGGGTATTTATGTTTTCTGGCGTTAATGTAAAATAGAAAAATTTTACCAATCATTTCATCTTTATTTGAACTCAATTTTACAATACATATTAAATCGTGTAAGTATACATTTCTAAATACTGAAATATTCACGTTACTATTAAAGTTTAAAATTTATATTATATCAAAATCAAAATTATTTCCCTTATCTTAAACACCAGTGACCAAGGCTCTGTTTATAATTTCTAATTTAACCCTAGAACTACCGGAAATTTTACTCAAGTTTTATAAAAACATTCCACACCAGAATTTTTACTTAAAACTATTTAATTTGTTTATTTAACTTATTATTGTCTGATTTATACATTTAGTTTGTTTTGAAGAAATTTTTGGTTTGAATAAATATTTTGAATGTACATGTCGGGTCCATTGGACCCTTCTGGTAGACAGAGGGTTAAAATAAAAGTAGTCGACTTTGCTTTGATTTTCCGATGCGCTTTCAAACTTAATGCACAGCTGCCAACTTGTACGGATTTTTCTTACCACTAAAATTTAATAGACATTTTTGACTTATTAAAACGATAAAAATTCTTGAATTTCGGTGATTCAATTAGTTAAAATTTTCTATTAAATTTTAGTGGTATGAAAAATCCGTACAAGTTGGCAGCTATGTTAATGTTTTTGGATAACATTTAAATTGACAAATATCTTTATTATTATTCAACATAACTACATAAATGTTATCTATATATCTATATATCATCAAGTCTTTATTCAAAAAAATCCAGTTCCATATGTAAAAATATAAAAATCTGCTAGGATAGAGCTGCAACGTCCCCCGTTGCAATACCTCTCACTTGTTTATATATTTTCCCCCTCAAATAGACAATCTCGCAAACAACGAACAGTTCAGTACTGATATCATTTTCTTCAGACTTCTTGAAAAAATGAATAATTTTATACTTCAAGTTATCTAAATTTATACTATTATATGGATCCTGAAAGTCATATGTATAAAATCCCGTAATTGTTTTCAATTTCTCGAGCCTTTTTATTAGTTGATAACTGTTTTTTATTATAATCTGAATATTCATTATAACTTGATCGAAAACCTTTTGTAATATATTCAACAATTTTTTATCTCCAAATGCCATAATGGCACCAGAATTTTGTAATAAATTTTTCTGATTTTTGTGTAGGTGAAGAAAAGTTTTTACTTGTTTTCAAATAATTTTATTCATAAATTCTAGTGCCACTGAATAATTTCAACATTTTAGCAATCAAAGTACTTTACCCCTGGAAGAGTTAAACTCATTTACAGCGGCGTAGCCACGAAGGGATCAGAAGATTTACCACCACATTTCCCGTACAGTAATCCCTGTCTTATTTAATCACAGACAGAAAAAAATCTGAGATTAAATAAAGCAAAAAAATCTGTTTTAGAAAGAGTGCTGGAAAAAATCATCTTAACTTCTGTCTTGAAACACCACTGCGTTTTAGTGAAAAAAAAAAAAAAAAAAAAAAAAAAAAAGACATGCCCCATGGATTGGGTGGGTGATCGTCTTCTGCGTGAAAGATATTTTTAGAAATTTTATTAACAGTTACTCTAATACATTGCTGCAGTGCCTTTTTGCTTGAAAGTCGTTTGCAACCAGATTTTCCGAAAATTAATCTTTGACTTATTTAATAGAAAAATTTCTGTCATTAAATAAAGATAACTTATTCCGTGTAAAAAAATGTGTTATCTTGGTAGCCCAAAGCCCAGCGGTTGTACTCCCCTACTCTAAAATATCAAATGAAATTATTTTTTTTATTTATTGTATGTGTAATAATACGTTACACTTCCACACCGTACTTAATTAAACATCATACAAAATTTATATTAAAGAAATAAATCTCTCATCCACGTATACTGTCGAACGGAGTCAATTATATACAAAACTGAAAGTGTTAATCTATAATATGTCGTGTCTCTCATGAGACACTTTTTTTCTGACGAGATCATTATATTAACCAAGAAAGTCATAAAACTTTCGTTTTATGAGTCTTATTTTCTCCCACTTATTTCACTGGAGAATTATTTTTAAGAGTGTTTTTTTTTCTTTTTTATTCTTTGCATAAAACTTTGAATTGCAATTTTCAACATTATAAATTAGCAATGGAGGTATCAAAAGTAGACGCTTTTGAACCGATTTCAATTAATATTTTCAAATGTGAAAAAATACATATTTCTTCCTCAACTTTTTCTTGTTGGTTATTTATATTTTTGCACGGTCTTGGAATAAAAATACGCATCTCCGTATATTAATCACCATTTAGTCACAAGGAGTCCT
Source organism: Maratus speciosus (assembly GCA_963932465.1). NCBI lineage: Eukaryota > Metazoa > Arthropoda > Arachnida > Araneae > Salticidae > Maratus > Maratus speciosus. The sequence goes on from OZ010796.1 coordinate 453,285,292, forward strand.
GAGAGGTGCCGTTGAACTGGCAATTACGTCGATTTTCTGAATGTTAATTTATTTTTTTAAATATGGGTCGTCTACGCATTAACCCCTTAACGGTCGCATTAAATTACGGTTTAAAAATTCAAATTGCTTATTGACACCACTTTTTTCTAAAAGAAATATTCACCTTATTTAATGACAAGTAAAATGATACCTTAATAAAGTCAATTATACTATTTTATGAAACTGCTGGGAAACAAACAATCTGAATAAAATACACAGAGCGTGAATATCACGGGAGCAAGAATGAAAGTTATACAAATATACGAGAAGAACTATTAAGTTACAAAAGTTAGCAGCCACTTTTAAATCGATATTACATTTCCTGAGATCAAGCCAGCATGAAAAATATGTATTATTTATATATTTTTTAAATATTCATAGAAATATAAAGAAAATTATTTTAGTGGTTTATTCATAAATTTCGTGCCAGGAACTCATAATTAAGTACCAGAAAAAATATACAGGTTTTCTAATTCTAAAATACGCAGGCGTTATATATTAAAAAAATCCACAAAATTTTCGCATTTGCTATTTAATTTTCTTTTATTTTGGGGAATTCTTTGGTAACAGCTGTTGATCCTTTTAAAATAGTTTTCAAAATTTGTGTATGAAAGTCGTACGCAACAGGAAATTCGGAAGGATAATCTTCACTTTATTTATTCGCAAAATTTCTGTCAATAAATAAATCATTTTTTTTTCTTTTCTAAAATAGTGATAACTTAGTGCCCCGTTTGAAGAACAAAATTCAATCGCCCAAAAGTAAAATTACTTTATATCTGGAAATCTAAATTTTGGAATAATCTTAATCTCACACCTTCTCACAAGCTTATCGCAGGCAATAATGTTGGGCAGTCTTACGTTAGATACAGTGTTGCCAGATGGGCTACTTTTTTTTTAAATTCAGACTCTTGATTTGCACCACTTTTTTGAAATGGTAAAATGTGTCTTATTTAATGACATATTAATTAAGGCCTAAAACAATGTGAATTTTACTGTTTCAAAAAAAGTTGTGCCAAGCAAGAAATCTGAATTTAAAAAAAGTAGCCCACTGGCAACACTGGTTAGGTATTGCATTTTTATTTGTACCGTAATTTCCGGCGTATAATCCGCTGATCAAACAATTATGACAGGGCCCAGAAATTTTATTTGATTATATGTAACTTCTTACATCGAAGTAAATATTTGACTTCAATTATTAAATAAAAATTCCGGGTCCAAACATGATTGTTTCTTCCGTGAGTTATACGCAATGGAAATTACGGTATTTCATTTACGCTGATTTTTATCTTCCTTTCTTTGTGAAAATTTACATATTTAACCTTTAGTTTACCTAATTTTGTGGGCACCTTCTCACAACACATTCCGGATAGTAGTCTTCATCTTATTTTTTCTGTGTCAATAAATAAGACTAAATATTATATTAGAAAATAATAGTATGTTATTAGTGATGTGCAGAACTAGTCATTTTCCTATTCGAATGAATCATTCCGGCATGCTTAAAAGCAATTCTGCGAACCTTTGTTTTTTTAAAAAATTCAATTTATACGAGAAATCTTGTAACAAAAAATAAGTTGGTTATTTTAACCATTTTGATGGGCGGTGAACTTATAAAAGGACACCTAATTTTTATTTAATCCTCTACAGCCCATGGTAGCATATTTGCTACAATCAGCGTTAAAGATTTAGTGGATTTTTAATTCAGATATTCCGTATTTACACCAGATATTTAAAACAAAAATTTAAAAAAAGAAATTTTTAATTTAATTAATGCCAGACATCTCGTTATTAACTAAACCGAAAGTTGCTATTAGCTGTTCTGGTGTGCATTCCGATTATCTAAATTACGCAATTTCGGGAACGCATTCTTCCATGGGAATTAGAGGGTTAAGTGACACACGAACATTTAATTACAATTTTCCTTTTATAACATACGTGAGAATTAGCAAGTTCGAATTTTCTAATAAATTCGTTTATAAAATCTGGTGTCAGTCCATAATTTCATTTCATCACTTTATAAACAGAAATCCTCCGCGCCGGAAAAGCGTTAATTAGAATCAATTTAAAATCCCCATAAAATTATAAAAATTAGTTACATCTTCAAAATTTCTGAAAACAATTCATTAAAAAAATACGACGGCTGGCAACTATGTTTTCGCTACTTTTCTTTAACAAACTTTCTGGTGGTAATTGATTACAAATATATACAAAGGTAGGAAACTATGATTTTGCGCTTGCCCGAATGATTCATTCGATAGTAACATTGTTCATTCTGCCCATCAACGTAACTAAACATACCTCAGAAACGTAACTAAACTCACTAATGCTCACTAATATGGGCTAAAGCTTTCATTCCCATTCTAGAAAAAAATGCTAAAAACCAACTTTTTTAGCAATTGGAGTTACAGCAACTGGAGTTATGATTAAAAAGGGGAGACATGGTATATTGTGCATCAGTTGCAAGTGAAGTAACTGAAGATGTTATCACAAGTTGGCGACTATTTTTTTTTAATCGGATGAACAGATTCTTATTACTGCAGGGGTAAACTGTGTACCTGGCACAGTATATAATAATAAATATAGTCTTATTTAAACGCCTTATTCATACAAAACTTCTCTGAAAAGTATGGTAAAAAATTCTATTTGATTTTACCTGCGGCAGTTTGCCTAGGTATTACAATATTTTTCATTGATACTGACAGGAGGTTGTTTTGGCTGTCATAATATGGTGGAAACGCAGTGACTGACTGACGCCAAAGTAAAGTGCCACCAGTAAAAATGAATGTCTGTTTTTTCCATAATTTATGACTGAATGTTTGCAATAATAATGCGTTTAACCCCTTGAGTGGCGCCGTTTGCAGTCTGCAAACGGCTAATTTTAACGCCTAAATGGCCAAATGACACCAATAATTTTTTAGTACAATTCCGATCTCATAATATACGTGAAAAAATGCTTTTAATTATTTTCAAATACATTTGTTCGTTAATTGCGGTGTGAATTAATTATTTGAACATTTTTGGAGCAGAAATGCCTTGCCCCTGAAAGGGTTAAATAAGGAGAAAATGTCCATTTAAAGTTACTGGTGGAAGTTTGCATCGGTGGTAATCAACCCTTGCAAAAGCGGTCTCAATTGAAACTTTACTATTTGAAGGATATGTCAGTTCCTCTTTATTAATAGTTCCATGCTATTTTCGGCCTGCTATAAGTAAATCTTCTCTAAAGGAGTTAAATTGAGATTATCTGATTTAACCCCTTGAGGGGCAGTGGGATAGATTATATCTCAGCATATTTTAATCACGATTCGCAGCAGAAACTTTTAATTAAATTTACTTTTTTAACTTTGGTGAAAAATATAAAAAAATTCCTTTTCCTCATTTTAGAATATCTGTTTTTTTGAAAATTCCGGTGTGAATTCAATATTCCATAAGCGCAATTGCTTGCCCCTGATTGGATTAAATTATAAATGTAAATTTTCTAATCTTAAAGGTGGCGCTGAAATATGGGGAAGATATAAATTAACGTTTGTCACGTGAATTTAACATTATCATGCTCACATTTCGACCGCTTTTAAATCCATAAAGATTTAACGCAAATATATAAACTATATGCATTTCCAGCCTGATTTGGTTTAAGGAACACAAATAAAGTGTCAAAAACAAGTGTTACTATTTAAAAATCTGAACTTCATATAATTTATAAAATGTAAATGACCATTATTTAAAAATTTAAATTCATATTATAAAAAAAGACAATATTCCGTGTCTGAAACTTTGATGTGATTGCATCGCAAACTGTCAGCGAATAAAAGCATGCGAATCTTTTTTTTTATGCTGATTGTACAAAAAGATAAGATTGTGAACAGTCTTTGAGGTTACGCTTCCTTGTTTTCAATACACAAATATGCAATATTACATAAATTACATTCTACGCATTTTTGATCAATCTTACGTTCTTCCTTGTAATTCTGGTAAGGTCAATTACATTCCTTTTATAATTCTTTTCTCACTCTTTGCAAGCCAAACACCGATAATGCGTTTGAAATTAAAGTTATGATCAGATCCATATTTAGAACAAGTGCAACAAGTGAAATTTGTTATAAGATTTTTAATTCTGTTGCTAAAATGTTGAAATGATTGATTAACATCAGAATTTCGAAACAAATTAACCCATTAAAGACTGACGTTGCGTTTTCGCAACATTATATTTGTGATTTTTGCACTTTTTTTATACCAGTAAAAGAGAAAAGTAAAATTTGCCTTATTTAATTAACACATTTCAGTGATTCATAAAGTAGAAGTAAGTGTTTAACAAAAAGTGATGTGAACTGAATAAAATTCCTGTAAAACAAGCTGGTCCTTAATGGGTTAAATTGAAAATAATTTTTTTTTTTTTCACTTAGACCATAAAAGCAAATTTTTATTTCAGAATTCTGGTGTCAATGTGATGTTTGGGAATTAAAATTGAGTGCGATAAATTATATCCCAACGTCCTTCAAGGGGTTTAGTCATTGCATTTGAATAATACAGAATATATGAATTATATGCGGTGATTCTCTGGTTTGGGGGAACCAAACTATCCTTATTATAAAACAGAAAATTTTGCCTTATTTAACGACAGACACTTGCGATTAAACAAGGTGAAAACTACGTTCCGGAATCTGGCGTAGCAGACAACATCCAATGAAACGCATTATCGCTCTAATTCTTGCTCCCGTGACATTTACGGGCTGTGTCTTATTTTCAGATTGTTTCATTCTCACCATTTTTATAAAATGATATAATTGGCTTTATTTGGTATCATTTTAACTGTCATTAAATGAGTTGAATATTTCTTTTTCATAAAAGTGGTGCCAATAAGCAATTTGAATTTTAAAACGTAATTTAAAGCGACCGTTAAGGGGTTAAAGACGCCTAAAAATACGTAAAATTTAGTTGAAATTCATTTAAAAAATAATATTCATTATAACAGGACAGCCACTAACAACATTTTTTTTTTTTGCAAAACAATATTTCAAAATAAAAATCTGCGTGATAGTATTTTAATAATCTCAAGGGTAGATTGTTGTTATTTGGAAGTAGTTGTAGACAAAAACATAAAAATGTTTGCCTCATGCGGCAACCATATTTTAATAATAGATGCATAGCTGCCAACTTGTACGGATTTTTGCTACCACTAAAATTTAACAGATATTTCAGCCTTATTTAATTATCAAAATTCACTGCAATTCGGCGATTGAATTGGGCAAGATTTCCTATTAAATTTTAGTGGTAGCAAAAATCCGTACAAGTTGGCAGCTATGTAGATGTAAAAAAAAAGTTCAAACTAATGAATTTGAAATAAGAAAATTTTCAGGAAATGTTTAATATCCTTTTAGAATTATCACTCATTAATCATTTACAGATTTAAAAAAAAATATATGTATAAAAGATTTTTTAAAGACATGCGAATACTTATTTGTTGCACATGATAACAAAATCTGTTAAAAGTCTTCTCTCTGTATAAATTGTTTCAAGAGTTTATCATATTTAATGCACCACAGAAAGATATAAATTCTTCTTTTTATTATATTCCTAAATGAGAGATATTCAATTTTTTTTATTATTTTTTTAGTTAAAGGTGTTCAAATATACGCAAAGAAACATTTCTCAAGGCATGAAAATAATCGACGTATCATGAAATTGTGTTGTTCAACGAATAATGCACAACATAAAAAAACAATAGTTAGTCTTTCTTAATGAGCAACATAAACGTTTATTCATTTTCATTTTTATTTGTTTCGCTTGAAGCAAACATAGAGAGATTTATGACATATTTAATTTAAAGAATGCCACAGCTTACATTTTATTTTCACAGATAATTAACAACAAATAAAATGCCAGACCTACGCAGAAAATGTAATTAGGGCTTAATTATAAAATTATGCAACGTAAAAAAATAATAACGCTGAACAGAAAACTCATTTAACAGTCGATATATCTTTCTTTTTTACCTTATAAAGTTATTTTTAAATGAAACAATAGAAAGATTGTTTTAAGGGGGTAGGATACCTTTGACCACGTCGAAAAAGTAAAAAAATATCACTATGTTCCAAGCTTCAAAACTTGTGTAATAAGTCAAAAATAAAAATAAAACTTTATTTTAATGTAAAGTTTATATCTATATTTATATTAAAAAAAAATATATATACTTGTAAATTCATAAATAAATATTGAAATGATAAGTTTAAAAATATATGATAATAAGATAAAAGAAATCTTACGCGCATGATAAAATCTGAAAATAAGCATATACACTGTAAATTAAAATGTCTGAAATTCAGACACTTAAGTGTCTGAAATGGAGTGTTCAATTTTCAGACATTTTAAAATGTCTGATTTTTTTCAGACACTTTTTGCGTCTGAATTTCAGATACTTCAAACGTCTGAATCGCATCCATTTTTTGTAAGCATCATACGTAGCCATGTTTGACCACGTTGAATCCTGGAAAAATATTTGGCTGTGGTCCTGCCCCCCCCCCCCCCAATACAGCCTGATTTTTTTGGTGCTCTCAGTTTCGTTACGCTGATAATTTAAATCTTTTACGACATTGTACTGATTATAATCAATATCTTGAACTTCAGTAGTAGAACAAGATTAAAGAACAAAAAATATTTATCTAAATATTAGATTTTTTTAAAATTTATTTTGTTTTTAACCTTATTTTACTTTAAAAATTCAAAATATTGATTATAATCAGTACAGTTTCGAAACAGATTTAAAATATAAGCTTTACAAATATTGCACATCAAATTTGGGGGCACTACAGTCGTAGGGGAACGGGGCACTTCCCAGTTTGCCCATCCTTTAATCAAGAAGTACTTTTGCAAAAAACGCAACCCTGCATTATAGTTGTCTAAATTGAGATGTCCGGTATTCGGGCGTATCCGTTGTGGAGGTTAATGGACATTCCCGAATAGCGGACACCTCTATTTAACGAATATTTTTTTAATCAGCAGACATACATATTTGTATATTTTTACCTCATAAAAGTAGACATCTCCAATTATCGACAAATTCCGCAGTCCCGAAGTGTTCGCTATTAAGGGCTTTTAAGGTACATAGATAACTATATATATATTTTATAATCTTGTCCTACTCTAAAAGTTCAAAATATTTATTATACTCGGTTGAATGTCGAAAAAGATTTAAAATATCAGATGTACGAAAATTGCAAAAATCCCCCCCCCCCCCCAAAAAAAAAAATAAAATAAATAAATAAATAAATAAATGAAAATTCATAATTTAAAAATTAGATTTTTAAAAAAATATATTGCCACATAGGCAATTTTACATATACATCACTTGATATTCACAACAGCTATTTAACTATGAATAATGAAAATAAATAAATAAATATTCTACTTTAATAACATTGGGGAAAAATTACTTTGGTATTTTGTTAAATATGTTTGCGTTTTTAATCTTGTTCTACTCTAAAAGTTCAAAACTTTCATTATAATTTAAAATATCAGCTTTACGAAAATTTCATGCAAGATCCTCTATTCCCCCCCCCCCCCCAAAAAAAAAAAAAAAATGAAAATACTTATTTAAAAATTACGTTTTTAAAAAAATTATATTTCCACATGGGCAAGTTTTTATGTAGATCACAGGGTAATCACAAAAGCTATTCAACTATCAATAAAAATAAAGAAATACATATTCCATATTAAAAACATGAGGAAAAAATAACTTATAGTTTCCAACTTCTTTCATCTTAAATATATACAGTAACATCTGCCATTTTTGTATTTTTCGTATAAGTGCATATAAATAAAGTTACCACAATTTTAAATACGAAATTTAGTTATAGGTTTTTACTTTTTCCCATTATAAATTTCAAATTACTTTTTTATTAAAAATAATCAAAAAATCAGTATTAGAGTTGATTGCAAATCAAATACATATGTGCATTTTTACAGGCAGCTTCACTTAATAACAAGTCTCATGTACTTTATTTATCTTTTTTAAAAATAATTCAGCATTTCACAATCGTAATTGCTTGCCCCTCAAGGGGTTAAAGTTTACTAGTGCAAAAGAAAACACATAAAGTGTCGGTTCTCATAACAACATGATTATTACAAAATTAGTGCATGCTAGTCAAATGTATGAGAATAGATGTGAAACCGGTGACTACAAAATTACTCCATGGAAATATTTGCCGTAATTTCATGCGTATAATACGTGGATAAAACAATCATGTTTGGACGGATAATTTTTATTTGGTAATTGAAGTGAAATATTTACCGCGATTTGAGTAACATTTTATCAAATATAATTTATGGGTCCAAACATGATTGTTTGATCAGCGGATTATACACGGGAAATTACGGTAGTTAAGTGGAACGGCTTTACAAAATATAGGGCTGTTGTGAAGGTTATAACGTGTATCAGCGAATATTTACAATGTGTAGTTATCACAAGTTATGATTAGTAATCGTTGCTTAATTTAATCGTAAAAGTGCGTTACCAGTCAGGCTTCTTTTTCTTATTCAGAAAATTCTAAATCATACCAGAATTTCAGAGTGCCAATATTTATTTTATTAAAATAGAGACATTTAGTAATTAATTAATGTAAATATCCTTCCTTTGGAATTCTCGGTATGAATTCCGGATTACATAATAAGAAAAAGAGCCCAAACAGGCAACAATGATTAAGAAGTGACAAAAGAATAAGATTACAATTTGGTATGAAACAGCTATAGGAACTTTATAAACTTTTGAGATACTTATGTATACATCTTTTGCTCTAAAAGAAGCACAGTATATTGTCCCCAAAAGTGTGTTTATTATATCCCTTTTATGTGATAAAAAGTCCTAAAATTAACGTATTTAATTTATATATATATATATATATACATATATATATTGAAAAATTCATATTCAGTTTAACTTTTTAACAAAGTTTTCTTCATATTTTCAATTTACATCATACTCACATTAAAAGTGCCAGGATCAAGCAAGAAATATTTATTCAAAACAGTATTAGATAAATGCAAATATATGAGGGGAAGTATTGATTTTTGCTTATTTGATTGAACAGCTGGTGTGAAGTTAAACTCCCTAGAAGCTAAAGTAATTTACGAAGAAATAAAATTTATACTTCAACTTTTATCATCACATTATTCTAAATCTTGTATTATCGATGAATATTTTCATTAAAGACATGTTTAACACTATAGAGAAGAATTAATACACGTTTTGTATCTATAAATATTTAATACTTCGGGAATCTGAAGAAGACTTTGCTGCCACTGTATGTATAAGAGATTACAGAAAAGATATTTTTATTTGCCGTAATATATATGTATATGTTATTTTATTATCATTTTTCTATTTATAGAACGGAATATTTTACTTTACTTTATGTTATTTTTCTAATTTGCATTTAATTGTTTTATATGAATTGTAAGCAGTGTCAGAGTAAAATATTAATAAATATGTTTATCGTTATTCTGATAAAATAAGATAATATTCGAATACCATCATTTTCTGAAAGAGTCAATGTGCACATGCATAGGGGTGAGCGATAGAGGAAGCTTTCAAGAGGTCATTGTCACCAATGTTTTTATGTAGGAATCTTCGTATTTTTAATCTGAGAATTTCCGCGATGAAATACGTTTTTAGCTCAATTCTGGATGTGCCAAACACAAATTTTAACCACTTAATTCTCGCGCCCGTGACTAGTGTTGCCAGATTGGTGACTTTTTTAATTCAGATTATTTGGCTGTCACCAATTTTTTTAAAATAGTATAATTCGCCTTATTTTTCAGAATTTTTAATCTGCTTCTAAATAGGCCGACTATTTTTATTTCAAAAAAGCGGTGACAATCAACAATCTGGGTACAAAAAAGACCCTAATGGGGCAACATTGCCCGTGACATTCACGGCCAGTGTAAGCCAACTTTTGAATTCAGATTGTTTGATTCCAACCAGTTTTTTAAAATGAAGTAATGGACTTTATGGCTTAGATGCTTTACATTCCCTCAACCGTTGTTTTGATATGTTGGGCGATTTTTTGTTGGCGTGTTGGCGGTGTTTATGGATGTGCAACCTAGTTCTGGTAACCCCGTTTTTCGGGAGATCTTGTTTACCGGAGGTGCATTCTTTGAATTTAATATGGCTGGAGTAGTATATGGATATAATGTCAGCGATGTAGTTAAGAAATATGAGGGAATTTTGTTTGAAAAAGGGTTTTTTTTTTTTAAGTTTCGGGTAATCGGAACATTTTGGGAAAGGAAGGTGACGCGAGTAGGTATTTTATTTTTAAACTTTCGGAGGACAGAGAGTTGTTTTTTAGTTTTTTGAAGGAAGTTGGTTTACTGAAATTTAGTATGGTTTGTAGTGAATGTGGTGGTGATATGATAGTGAGAAAAGATGTAATACGTCGGATGGATGTACTTGTGCTTGTCGAAATAAGAGAGTTATGGCGGATGGTAAAAGGAAAGTTTGCGGTGAAGAGATGTCGTTTAGGTATGGCTCTTAGGATGTAGTAAGTTAACTGTTGAAGAGCTATTTTTACTGATTTTGAGATTATTATTGGGACTAAGACATGTAGAATTCGTGAGCAGTATAAGTTTGGGAATCATACGATGGCGGATTGGAGGCAGTTTATTAATGAGCAAGTTTTAGAATTTATTGAGATGAAGTCGGAGAAGATAGGAGGATTCAGAAAGATTGTGAAAGTAGACGAGTCGAAATTCGGGAAAAGAAAATTTAATAAAGGTCATCCGGTTGATGGGCAGTGTGTTTTTGGCGGAGTCGAGAGGGGTACGGGGCGGTTGTTTTTATTTGCTGTTTACGATAGGTCGGCTGAGACTTTGAGAAAATGTATAGAGGAATGGATTGAGAAAGGTACGGATGTCTATAGTGATTACTGGAAGGCGTATGATTGTTTGGGGCGTCATGGGTATAATTCTTTGAGGGTTAATCATAGTATTAATTTTGTCGATCCTGTTACTAAGGTGCATATTAATACATTTTAGAGTATGTGGCGACATATTAAAAGTACTCTACCGACGTATAATCGTCAGAGTGATTTTGCTTTCTATTTGGCCATGTTTCTTTTTGATAGGGCTTGTTATGATAAAAAAATACCAATTTTAAAGAAATTTTTAGAAATTATAAGGGGTGGAATGTGGGAGGAATATAAAACGGAAATTTTATGAAGTTTTTGGAGGGAATTTATTTTTGAGTTAAGTTTTTTTTTAAAAAAAAGAAGTCTTTGTTTTTAGGAATTGGATATTTTGTGTGGAAAATTTTTTAAAAGAAACAAGAAGTGTTTGTTTTTCGAAATTCGATATCGTTTTCTGGAAAAAAAAAAAGCCTTTGTTTTGAGATATTTGATGTATATTTTTAAATTTTTTGAAGAAAAGGATTGTTTTTAAGGACTGTATTTTTGTGTTAAAGTGTTGGAAATTGGATAAATATTTTGAAAGAAGCTGAATATTTTTGAGTATGGTAAGTTACCATTTTTAAAGACTGTATTTTTGTGTTAAAGTGTTGAAAATTGGATAAATATTTTGAAAGAAGCTCAAAAATTTTTGAGTATGGCAAGTCACCATTTATAAAGACTGTATTTTTGTGTTAAAGTGTTGAAAATTGGATAAATATTTTGAAAGAAGCTCAATATTTTTGAGTATGGCAAGTTACCATTTTTAAAGTTTGTGTGAAGGAAGTAGATGTCTCTTAAAGTATGTGGATATTTTTATGTATATTTTGTTATTTTTTATTGTAATGTTTCCTGTTACGTGTTTATTGTATATATTTTATGGATTTTTGTGTTCGTGGAAGAAGGAATTTGCTGAATCCAGTGATTTTTTTTTATTAATGAGCGTCTAGCGCTCAAACGACAATTACGGATAGCCACTTTAATGAGTTTCGTGTATTTTTGTTATCGCGGCAGAAGGTGTTTGCTGGATACAGTGATTTTTTTTTCGGTTAATGAGCGCGTAGCGCTCATACAACGATTACTGATTGCCAGTTTAGCGAGTTTTGTTTTTTATGTATATTTTGCCTTACGAGTTTTGTACATTTTGCTACAAAGCGAGAATTGCTGAATTTTGAGATTGCTATACAGTGAGAACTGCTGGATGCAGTGGTGTTATATTTCGGTTAATGAGCGCGTAGCGCTCATACAACGATTACTGATTGCCAGTTTAGCGAGTTTTGTTTTTTATGTATATTTTGCATTACGAGTTTTGCACATTTTGAGATTGTTACAAAGCGAGAATTGCTGAATTTTGAGATTGCTATACTGCGAGAACTGCTGAATGCAGTGATGTTTTGTTTCGGTTAATGAGCGCTCATACAACGATTACTGATTGCTATTTTAGCGAGTTTTGTTTGTTTACATTTTATTTTCGTTAAGCCTAACATGCGTATAAACTGGTGCCTGGCGACATTTGGTACTTGGCGGAAAACGGGTTTTCACTCCAAAAAAAATTCCAAGATGGCGGCCGTGGGAATCTATGACATCTGCTCCGACTTTATTCTCGCATCATTCTATCTGCCATTTAACCCATAACTACTGTGAGCGGTCTGACAGACCGCTCCAGATTTTCCCGCATCCATTTCCACCCCTCAGAATAGATAATGATCCTCACCCTTACCTCTACCTTCCTAAAACAGGCCCCCAAGGTCACATTCCGTTAACATTATGCTAGCTGCTTTTGTTATTTTTTTTTTACTCATTTCATAGCGAAAGCGGTCTGTCAGACCGCTCACAGTAGTTGTGATTCCGTTTTTGTCCAAGAAGGAACTTTTTATTTTGTGGATAATTTTGTACTTTTTTCATGATATTATGGGAAAAATGGAATCTAATTATTCGAGAAAACATCCAGTGTACCTCAAATAAACTGAAATTGAGGTCCTGTAAAAAATTAGTTGGATATAGAATATTCAGATTCTGAATATTTTGAAAGAATGATCACGATTCGCGTTCGGAATTATCACTGGATGATGAAGAAAATATTTCAAGTAACTCAGAGTATTTTTGTGGAAAAAATAATTTTATATGGACTATAAAAAAACCAAATCGTGTTTTTCGAACTCCGAAACATAATTTTGTAGTGCTGCTGACGAGTTTAAAAGGTCCTGCAAAAACTGGACATAATGCAGAAAACAGAAGAAACTTGGAATTTATTATTTGTTAAAAACGTTATAAAAATTATACTTAAATGGACTAATGTAAAAATTTAAGAATGTAAATTGCGTTATTCTGATCAAACGAGACACGAACTTACTTATACAGATGACGTTGAAATAAAAGCATTTCTTGGATTATTATTGTACTCAGCAGTTTTCAAATCGAGAGTCTGCCTTCAATGTTCGAGAATGCAACACACTGACTGCAACTGGACATTTTGTATTGTGTAGTAAAAAAAGTATTTTTTTTTTATTTCTACGGTGTTGTATAACTTCACATGTATTAAACTCCATTTTAAAAAGGTATGTAGATATGTATGTGATCTTTAATTTACGAAATTTTTTTATTTGTAAAACAACATTTTTTATGCAAATATAATCTAATTTTTACTATTTTACTATACTTTTATTAGATATTCATATATTTTTTACAAACAAAATAAACTTTTTTCAGCGATTATTAGATCAGTTTAAAATTACACATTTCTTTTCCTCGCTGCCCTGCAATAAATCGCTTTTTCTTACTATTCCCTCATAACAAGATACCAATCTTTAGTCTTCAAAAATAAACTTCAAGTTTCGAAAAATGATTTATAAATCAATTAAGTAGATAAGTATTGGTAAACAAACCATTTTTTACCACTTAGTTGATATTTTAACTATGTTTTCATTTAGCGGTCTGACAGACCGCTCACAGTAGTTATGGGACAATTTTTGTCACAGTAGTTAAGGATTAAGGTGAATATTTTTAACTCAAAAAATTGGTGGCAATCAAACAATCTGAATAAAAAAAAGTAGCCTACATCTACTGGGCGCGACGCTTAAGGTGTTAATGATTTTAATCTTTTCAAAGAATCTAACTCATCCACTGTCTTACAGTTCGTGCATTTTGCATCAGTGTAGATCAGGGGTGGCCAACTGTAGCACGACGTGTACCACAAAAATTTTGCAGAAAAAGTCGACTTCTTAAATCGCAGATATTTGATGATTAGATAAGGCAATGATTGCGATAAAATTTTAGTGGTGTCACACGTGCCACAGTTGGCCAACCCTGGTGTAGGTTACTATGTACACAACAGAGACAGAAGTGTTAACGACTATTAAAACATTACCACTTTAACCATATCTACTGACTGTACCTCTAAGTACCATTCACTTTAAACTTTCACCCCATAGTGAATATTATTAATAACTCTTATGACACTTTGCAAAAACACTCTTTTAACTCCACTTCATCCAGATACATGGCAGCAGTAGTTCTAGGTTTGTTATTTTAGCGAGGAAGGAGGCTATCTTTGACACAGTCAATGGTTTTTGTGCAGATTGTTACACTCTTCTTTATATATAGTGTACCAACGTATGAATTAATTAATAAAAAGGACAATACAACTTTAAGAAAAGGCTGTCCCGATGTTACACTATCATCAATGTCACTGTTCTCTTTACTGGACAACTGGATGGCACACCCATATATGAACTTTGGAGATCATAGTCTGATCACATCGAGCTTTAATATTGAAATCCCGCAGTTACCAAACAGAAGATATCGAACAAAACAAACATCATTTAAAATATTCAACGATAAAATTAAAAAAGGATTAAACCAGCAAAATTTCAACTTCAAAAATATAAAAACCACTGAGGAATTTGAAGAAAAATATGAAGAATTTTACAAACTACTTAAAAGAACATGTAATAAGACACTCAAGAAAAGAAAAAGTACTCACCAACCGAAGATAACATGGTGGAACGATGAGCTACGCAAAAAAAGTAATTTAGTTACGCCATTAAGAAGAAAAACAAAGCTCCCGACATCTACAGTACAAGATATAATTACATTTAAATCACAAAGAGCCATGTATAAAAAAGCAATTTTGAACGCGAAAAAACAGGCATGGATGAGATTTTGTACACAATCCAAAAACCCTTATGGAAAAATAAAAAAAAGTAGCTTTTAAAAATTATCATAATCGAGAACTGTATCCATTAAAAGAACAAGAGGAAGAAACGAAAACAGTAGAAAGATTCTTCAAAACTCTAACCACAGAAATATTTGGCCAATCAGAAATGCCAGCGGACTCAATATTTAACCAGCAGAAGGCAGAGGCAATTGAAAATTTTACTCTAAAGAACTTAAAAATATCATCTACCCATTCAACTGGAACACGGCCCCGGGGGCCGATGAAATTGATCATAACATAGTACGACAATTATTCAAGCATCATAAGTTTCTCTTACTAGAAATGTACAATGTTCTGCTATATTCTCCCAAAACATGGAAGATTGGAGAATTGGTTTATTTCATAAAGCCCTCTAAAAAACCAGACATCGCATCTTCGTATCGGCCAATCTCCTTACTGCCAATCTTCGGTAAAATATATGAAAAACTATTATTAAAAAGGATAAACTTTAACTTATATAGCCAAAAGGAACTACAAAAATCACAGCATGGCTTCCAAGAAGGTCGTTCGACGGAGTCAGCGATAGCCGAACTTTTCTCATTTATAAATCTGCTCAAAGAGAATAACAGTTATATTTCCCTAATGACCCTAGATTTCAAGAATGCATTTGACCGACTACCCTGGCCAGAGACCTTAGAAGAATTAAAATTCCTAAAACTAAAACAAGCATTAATAATCATAGTAGCATCATTTCTTTCAACAAGAGGAGCAATGCCGAATTGGCTGTCAAAAAAGATCCACTGGTTTAGAAAGGGTTGCTCACAGGGGTCTTGTTTTGGACCTTTCCTTTGGAGAATATTCCTGAATAAATTACTGAGAATATTAAAGGAACATGGCTTTAAGATAATAGCATATGCTGATGATATTCTTGTAATTATTTTTGGCCAAACAAGAAGACAGTTGGAGAAGATGGGAAGAGAGATACTACAAATAATAAGTGACTAGGCGAAACAAACGGATATGAAGCTCTCATATGACAAATGTGTAGTGTTAAATCTTCGAAGACCATGTTTCCTGAAGAGATGACCAATATATAAATTGGATGGGCACTCCCTTAAATCTGAAAATACAATAGACTACTTGGGCTTAACATTGGATAAAACACTGTCTTTTCTTCCGCACCTGAATAAAAAACGTATAGAAATTAATCAAATATCACAAAATCTCCTAAAATTCGCCGCTGCGTATGTAGGCCTTTCGAAGCAAATTTTAAAAATCTGGTACTTACAAATATTAGAAAAAAAATATCCTATGCCGCTTCATGTTGGTTTCCACACATACCAGTCTCACACGGCTACAGGCTACAATCGGCAATTCACACAGAATGCCTTTTGCTCCTGTCGAGAGCTTATAGAATATCATCAACGGCAGCTTTGAATGTATTGTGCGGCATTCAACCATTGGCGATCCAATTAAATACATTAGCAATTTCAGGACAGGTCCTACGTTTGGGAATTCCAATAGAGGACAACTTTCCGGTCTTCTATCAACCAAAAATATCCTCATCCATACCTTCCCCACATCAAGATTATCTTTTACTACAAGAAGGAGTTCCATCCACTTCAACAACAAATATATACACTGACGGCTCAAAATCAGATGCTGGCACTGCTTTCTGGGTTTATAGAGAAGGAAAATGCATCCATACTCATCAAATAAAGTTACAAATATCAAATTCAATTTTTCAAGCTGAACAACTCGCCAAATTAGATGCAATATTATGGGCAGACTTCTCAGGGGACGAGAACTTCGTCATTTACAGAGATAACCAGCCAAGTCTTGCATTATTGGAGAACGTTTTTAGTACAGATTTCATCACATTAAAAATTATAATAGCCTTACAAAAAACATCTAAATCCATTAAATTTCAATGGGTACGGGGACACACAGGTGTTAAAGGAAATGAACATGCAGATCAACTAGCCAAACATGCTATAACAATATTAAGGTACGCAAAATATTTTATCCATACCCAGCTTCACACCTTAAAATGAAATTGAAAAAAGAAGCCATAGACAAATGGCAGCAACAGAGGGATTATGATACCACTGCCAGATTTACTTACAATTTATGTCCAAATGTATAAACAGACTTCATGTTAGTACATAGAAACCTGTATATCTTCTCAACTAGTCAAGGACCCTTCCCGTCCTACCTATTCAAAATAAACAAAGCTCCGTCGCCACTGTGTACCTGTGGTGAAATTGGTAACTTTTTTCACTATGTGCTCAGCTGCCCATTAACATCAACCCTCCATATCAGTAAATCAGCCACAATAGAACATCACCTTCGGTTCAAATTTGTGCCGAAATCACCAGTGCTATATACTAAAATAATAGAATGTGTGCGGATACTAGAAAACAATCAACTAAATTTTCAAAACCCACAAATGCCAATAGATGAACAAGATTAGCACTAATGAACAGAAACATGAACTTCAGGCCAAACAGTGCCTAACTAAATCGAGAATATAAAATTTAGAAAACTCTTGTACATAGAACAGCCATACACTCAGGTTATCCATAACCTAAAAGTTATCTCACAACAAAACACTTGAACTCATGATAATAACTATTAAACTAATGCACTTGAGAATATATAGAGACATAAGAACATTTTATTCATCTGCTGGTATTCATAATTATTCAATCACATTCGTGTTGAAAATCATACACATTTTCATCTGTTCTATTATTACTTTTATTATTACATTTATCATTACTATTATTATTATTTTTACTATTACCTTTAATTCTTATTGTTAAAACTATTGTTAAATAATATTGTATATATTTTTTTTTTGAATAAACTTGCAACGCGGGATCTGGAAGCCTATGCCAATGATGGGTTATCCCGCGTTGTAGAAAATGTAAAAATGTTTACTTTTCGTCTGTGTAGTTATGCATCGTTTTCATCAGCTTTAAAATGTAATTACTTAAATGTAGGGTAGTAATAATTTTACTTGTATTTCTTTTCTGTTTCATTGTTATTTTTATATACGAAATCGAAAAAGTTGAGGCACCGGATCTTTTTTGCTATGCTAGAAATGGCATATGTAAATTCATATATTACATATGTGGAGATGCGAGAGAACATGTTGTCCCTGGAATAGAGATGATAGGATAAAGGACAGATAAAGGACTGCTAACAAGATCGACATCTAAAAAAAAAAATATTTTTTTAAGCCTTTTTAAATTTAATTATTTTTTTATCTAGTCAATCATTTCTAAATAATAACCTGCGTATTTTGATTTTTTAACGTGTAAATATACACCTTCCGTCCGGAACAGGAAAAGGATAATCTTCATTATTTAGGGGCGGGGTGAGCAGATATTCTACGTTTCGATGGCTTCCGTTGTTTTCATAAATATCATCTAATTCAGAGCTGATGCGGGTGTACAGTTTTTTAAAATTATTACATAGAATAACATGTAGGACAAAATATTAAAAAAAAATATATAAAAACTTTTTATGCTGACTGAGCAAAGGATGGGGAAGTAGCGTAAATTTCAGTGGGGGTGGAGTTATATGTTTTGATGATTGATTAGTTACTGCAACTACAAAATATTAAGTCGGGCAGAAAATTTTTCAATAATTCTTATAAACGCAGAAATTTATTGCAAGTTATAGTAATTTTAAATCTAACATTTTTTCATAATTTTAAAATTAATAATTTTAAACAATTGAAAATTTTTAATTTTTTAAACTTTTTCATTTAAAAAAATAATTAAACTCTTTAACCCTTAATTGCATAGTGATGTAAATTTCCATCACCTTTTTATTTAATTTTTAATACATAAATTAAGTTCTTACAACCACTATATTTATATAGAAATATTAATCCTCTAAAAATTACAAAAATATGCTACTAAATAAAGTTAAAAATCTATCTTAAGATTTCTGGTGTCTAATCCTCAATGTAAAGGTAAAAAACACAATTCTAAAAGAATAATTCATGCAATTAAGGGATAAGCTCTCTTGATTATTTCCTGTTTGAGACGACGTTTTAATTTTCATAGGGGAAGGATGGTGTAGAAAATGGCTTAATTATTTATATATTATTACATTAAGATATCAAATGTGACAAAATTCAGGGTGTCCGAAATGCCTGTAAACTGCTGAATAACTCAAGAAATTCATATAAGATTGAAAAACGTAGAACTACGTGTTAAATATTTTTTTTAAAAGCTATTCCGTTATACCAAAGTGGACACCCAACCCCGACCACCTGGGGGTCAGTTGTGTTCAGTGTTGCCAGATTGGGGACTTTTTAATTCAGATTATTTGACTGTCACCACTTTTTAAAAATAGTATAATACGCTTTTTTTCAGAATTTTTAATCTATTTTTAAGTAGGGCGTTTATTCCTATTTAAAAAAACTGTGACAATCAATAATCTGTGGACAAAACAGTCCTCCAATCTGGCAACACTGGTTGTGTTCCAACTTTGAAATCTTAAACGATAATACCCATTTTTTTATTTCAGAATTGGACTCTACGGGATAAAATGCGCAAATTTTGCTTTTAACATTTCTTTCGAATCTTTGTAGATGACGGTGTAATCCAGCACAATGTGTCAGATACATATTTTGTTTTCTCAACCAAGTTTTGCAATCACGAAATGTGATGGGCCAAAACTTTCGTCTCCGAAGTGGTCGCCTTAGCTGGAATTGTGTTTGTCGAAATTCGATGGTCGAATTTCGAGGTTGCTTCGATGACAAAAGTGCTTTATATGCTTTTGCTATGAAAATTAATAGAAATATATTAAATTAAATTAGATTTATATTTGTGTTTTTATTTTATCAAGTCAATGCGTTGTAATCAATTAACCTGCGCTTTTAGATATTTTAATGAGTAACCATGCCCTTCTCTTCTGAACAGAGAAAAAGATAATCTTCGTTATTTGGTAGAGTTAGGCGTGGATATTCTGCATTTCGATGGCTTCTGCTGTTTCTTTATACTCGAAATCTTAGTGACGATGTGGGTGTATGGGATATTTTTACTATTACTATAGAGTAACATAGAGTACTAAAAAAAATTACATATATTTTTGTGTGTGCGGGCGGAGCAAAGAATGGGGAAGTAGTGTTGTTATATAATAAATGTTAGACTATTTTCATTTTTAAGTTTCAAATATTTGTATTACAGATTTTGTATTATGCTTATGATGAGTGTGTACAAAATGATAAGGCACATGTAAAATACAATGTCGGTTGCGGTGGTCAAATTTGCTATCACTGAGTAGCTTTTTTAAAAATATTTAACACAGGCCTATTATTCAGGGGTTGGGAAATTCTGTCATATATGACGTCACACTAAAATTGGGTTGTGCTATTGGGGAAATTGCGTAAGTGGATTAACAATCCCGTTCACAAGATGGCGCAGCTCTGTTAATTTACTCCCGATTCCAGCATTAAGTTTGTACGCTAGATATGTACGCAGTTTTGTTTAAAGCCTTAACAGTTTTTGACGAGCACAGCTCGGGCAAAAAGAGTGTGCCTTCGTCGTTTCTAAAATCTTTTGAACACCAATAATTTTCGACTATAGCTTTAGCTTTATTAATTGGCAGACATTTTCAAATTATATAACGGAGATCTTTTATTCTGGGAAAGTGGAAAATTTTCTCTATTTTTAGTTAATTTAATCGAAAAAAAATGAAACTTTTTAGGGGTTGGTTTATAACAGAATTTTTTGTCATTAACCTCTTGAGGGGCAAGCAATTACCTCTGTGAAATGCTGAATTCCCACCGGAATCTTTAAAAAATTCTATTTCAAAATAAGTAAAAGCAATTTTATGGCTTTTTTTCCACCAAAGTTAGAAAAGTAAAATTTAATAAAAGTTTTCTGGTGTAAAACTTCATTAATCGTAGGTGGTATATAATATATACCGGTGCCCCTCAAGGGGTTAAATAAAGTCAATTTTTCATTAGGAAACAGAAGTAACTATGGATGGCCGTAATGGAAAATTTCTGATCCCTGCCAGGTCACAGTAATGGAGTTACGAATAAAAAAGAGGAGGCATATAGTGTTATGTATCATTTGCGAGTGAAGTAAGTGAGGAGGTTGTCACAAGAGTTCGGTTTTTTTTTATTATTGAATCAAACGTTTCTGATTACCGCCGGCCAAACTTCCCACCGGCAAATTTAAATAGAAAATGTCGTCTTATTTATGCGTCTTATTCACAGAGTTCGTATGTGTACCGTTATTTTCAAGGCTAAATATCAGTATTATCCCAGCTAGCTTGGATATTAGCAGCAAGTTTGATTTTTCCTGATATTATCTTACCGTCACAAATTTGAATTGGAAATTCGCAGAAAATCCCTCGCAATGTATACCATCACCCACTTGCATGTGTAGTTTGTTGTGAAACTGATAGCAAGACTGTCTTAAATTCACGTAAGTGACGAAAGCAAAAAATCCCTCTGTTGAGAGAAACGTGCAACATACCCAGAAATTGCAGAAATTTTATTCGGTAGGTACCTCGTTTTCTAAACGCTATACCAAAAAAATACCAAATAATGCTTATTGCAAATATTTAAGTAAAATTATATGCAAATAATGCCATATTCAAATACCAAAAAATGCTCGAATTGAAAAGTACAAATATTACCTTAACTTGTTAATGGGGGTTAAAAAGATGTGTGCACCTTCTGACGGTGCGTTCGCACCATGTATGGAGACCTTCGAAGGGGTAAGCTTGTAGTGTAACAGTTATAAACAGATAGTGCGGCATGGAATTTTACTACTTTGAAGTACGTTTTCATTACTTGTTTGACGTTAATTTGCGACAAATATGATACAGCATGAATTTAACTTGCACGACAAGTTAGTTGCAAGTTCAAAGTGTGCTGACTTCGGTGTTTGCGTTATCTTGCTTCAGTCAATGGAGTTATGAATAAAGAGGAGGAGACATTTAGTGTACTGTCTACCAGTTGCGACTGAAGTAACTGAGGAGGTTGTCACAAGATGGCGGCTTTTTTTTTAAAATCGGATCTCCAATTTCTGATTACCGCAAGGATCAAACATCCCACCAGTAAAATTAAATAGAAAATTTCGTCTTATTTAAGCGTCTTATTCATTGAATTATTTCTCAAAAATGAGGTACAAATTTCTATTTGTTTTTACTGGTGTCAGTGTGCCTTGTAAAACTGTCATTTTGTTTCCCTGGTTGTCACAATATGGCGGAAACGCAGGTCCTAACTACCGCCAAAGTAAACTCCTACCAGTAAAAATAAAAATTTGTTTCAACCATTATTTATGACTGCAATTTTGAAATAATAAGGCGTTAAAATAAGTTGAAAATTTCTGTATAAATCTACTGGTGGAAGATTTCACCGGTGGTAAGCAACGCCTGCGATAGTGGTTACAGTTGAAGCTTCACTATTTTAAGGATATGTCAGTTCCTCTTTATTACTAGTTCCATGCTTCAGTCTTGTTATGAACTTTTAGTCTTATCATGCTGAGCGTACTGCAACTTTGCAGGTTTTCAAAGCAAGACTGTTGCAAATTTTCTGCAAAATAAAAATGCTATGTGAGATGTCATAGAAAAATAAATCTAGTTTAAGCGCGCGAAATGTTGCCTTATTTAAAAGAGATTTTCTATAAGAAAATACCGCTACCGAATAATTTCTCAGTCTGAAAATCAAGGACCCGTACGAACCCTGATTCATGGAACTATTTTATCACAAACATGGCAAACATTTCTATTTGTTTTTACTGGTGTCAGTTTTACAAGGTATTATAGTCTTTTTTACTCATACTGACAGGAGGTTGTCTAGGTTGTTATAATATGGCGGAAACGGAGGCCCTGAATACCGCCAAAGTAAACTTCCACCAGTATAAATTAATATATATTTCTGAGATTATTTCTCACTGAAATTTTGCATCAATAAGACATTTAACTAATGAAATTTTTTCTATTTAAATTTACTAGTGGAACTTTCCGAGGGGATAATCAACCCCTGAGAAAGCGGTTACTGTCGAATCTTCCCTATTTTAAGGATATGTCCGTTCCTCTTTTTCAATAGTTCCATGGGCACAGTCGGCCGTCGTTGTCGAGAAGCAGTGTAGAGATAGAATATGTGTTTTAACCACTTTATATTCACGGTACTTATCCTACCTTGCTCCAACAGACTTCTTCCTACTGTAGCACCTAAAATGATTGTTAATCCCTTGAAGACTGGCGGTATGTTTTCGCAACATTATATTTATGATTTCTTTAAATTTCTTTGATACCATTAACAGAAAAAAGTAAAATTTGCCTGATTTTATTAACAAATTTCAATGATTCATAAAGCAAAAATAAGTGTTTAACAAATATTTGTGTGAACTTCATCAAATTCCTGTAAAACATGCTGGTCCCTAATGAGTTGAAAAAGGCATTCATATCTCGTTGGAGACATTCAATAGCATGTCACATAAATTCTTCATGCGATAACTAGAAGAAGTCTTTGCTCTCCCATTTCTGCAACTCTAAAGTTGTTGTCAAACGTGGTTGCCATACAACCCATATTAATTTAAAAGAATATAAAATTTCCTGATTTCGGTATGAATCTTTTATACCTGAACACATTCACTTAGATTTATTGTCATAACTTATGTAAATAACACTTTGCACTCGAGAGGTGATCCTCACTCGCCACTAGTCTTGCCAGTTGCTTTGCTTAAATCACGACACCAAATCTTCTGGAAACCAGTATATTAAAAAAAATTCTTAGCCTTATCTAATGGCCGAATTATCTGCGATTAAAGATGGCGAAATTAAGTGTAAGAAATCAGATGTATCCTGAGCGTTTGGAGCCCCGATTTACGCGGAAAAGCTGGCAACACTAAAGGTGAGTGAGAGTCACGTGCAGGCCCTGATTACCAATGGGGCAAACGTCCACCACTAAGAAGGAATAGAAAAATTTGGATTTTCCAAGACATAAATTCTGCATGAATATGCAATTTAAATAAATAAAGAAATCTATTAAAATTTACTAGTGCAATTTTGCCCCATTGTTAATCAGGCTCTGGTCACATGTCAAGTGCAAAGGGTTAAATTTACATTTATTTTTTATTTAAATGATAATTTTAATTTATTTTCTCAATTTTAAACTGCGGTAAAACTTATTGAAGCTTTCACAATCGAAATTCATTTAGGTATTCCTCTAAATCTCAGTTCTAAAATGGATGTATTTTATTTAGTTTGCGTGCAATAAAATTATTCTAGTATAAAGAAAGAAAATGGGCAGTAAATAGTCTGCTCCTTTCTTTTATTTCACACATCACCTCATTTGTCCACAAACTGCTTTCGGGATTCCATTTATTTCGAAGTATTTTTCTTCAACTAAATCTACTCTTAGAAATATTTTATTGCCGTATATATTTATTTATTTATTTTATTTCTTTATTTATGTGACTATGTACTGCTGTGACAGAGATTTAAATATTTTAATATGCTGCACATTCATTTACATGAAATATTAATTAATGAATGATCCATATCATCATTTTACTTATTTAAGGTCATTGTGCCTAAATGCGACGGGATTCCCCATAGTTTTGTCGCATTTAGGGAATATTTGGGATTTTGTTAATAAATTTATATTTTAATAAGTAGAAAATTGTTGAATACCGTGCCTTTAGTTCAAAACAAACTTGGTTCGTAAAAATTGAATCGTTATTTCTATTATAAGCCAACAATATACCATTGCCGTATTTAGGTCATTTTTGTCGCATTTACTGTAGTTAAATCCTAAATGAGACTCTCGATGTCCTAAATGTGACAATGCGTTTTACATATGTCATTTCATCTTAAAATACTAATTTAATTGCTATACATATTTTAATTACTTAGTAAAGAGTTGAAATACCTCAAATTGAATGTTGAATAGCTTATTTTTGAAAAATTGAACAAAATAATAATTTACATAAAAATCATAACGGTACATAATCTTGAATGCATTTTACTTAAATAATGCATACTTCAAAATCCATATTTAACAGACTTTTAATTTTGACCATAGATAAAACAGGAACTAATTAATGAATGACTGATACAACAAGTTCTACCAAATATTTTAAGTTTGATTTTAACGCATTTTTTATTTTCACCTTCCGTGTAGGCCTTTATTTTTCTTTTTGATATCTGAATGGCATTGATCTATATACTATTAAGGTTTAAGTTGTTGAAGATTTACTTCCAGATTGTTTTAGTGACTGACTTCAGGTTTTTAACAATTTTGTTTTTGAAATGCTGATTTTGATTTTTTACACTTTAATTATTCTCTCTTTTTCATTTTTTGATGCTGCTTTTGCTTTTTCATTGTCCTATTTTGTTTTTACATATTATGCTACAGTTTTTAAACCAGTGTTGCCAGTGGGCTTTTTTAATTCAGATTTCTTGATTTGCACCACTTTTTTGAAAAGGTAAAATTCACTTTGTTTTTGCTTTAATTAATATGTCATTAAATAAGGCACATTTTACCATTTCAAAAAAGTGGTGCCAATCACGAATGTCATTTTAAGAAAAAGTAGCCTATCTGACAATACTGTTTTAAAGATGCAGCAAAATCTGACATAACGGACTTTCGCTTTTTCGTAGAATTTTGAATTGCCGGCGAAACGGTTTTCATCAAACGACTTTCTAAAGTAGAGGATGGATTAGTTTCCGCGAAGTACGACAACGAAGGAATGTCCCTCGGTTCCATTTCACACGAGCGTTTGGCATTAACAAACCACTACATGGGACTGTACCGTTTACGTTCAAAGTACACACCAGAACCTGGCAAACGTAAGCCCAAATAAGTTAACTAAATTTACACTTCAATGTTGCTTTTTGTGGAAACTGGTGGCAATGAAGTTTTGCATAAGCAGATTAAAAACATAATATTGCAAACATATTTGAAAACAGGTAAACATTTTAACCTGTGGCGTAGCCAGAGTGGGGGTCCAAATTATCTGGATACCACTAATATTCAAAAGTTTTCTTCGTATTAAGAATAGCAAAAAATTCTCAGATCTAATAAGGCGAATAAAACTTTACAAATCTAATGGTACACTGAACATCTAGATCCCCACCCTGGCTATGCCACTGATTTCAACCTTTAGACTTGAAAACAAATGATAAAGTTCCACGTATATTCCAAAAACGTTTGTTCTTCTGAAACTTTTTTATAGAAATTACAGCATTTCTTAAAAATTATTATATATTTTTAAACATTAGTTCCATAATTTCTGTCATTAAATAAATTGCTCTTCAGAAATAATGATAGCAGTTTTTCCGCTGGCAACGGGTTTGCCACCCTTTCTTTACAAATTTGTTCTTTACAGATTTGTTTTATGAAATTTAAAATGTTTAACAAGTTTCGAAATTGTTTACGATATAATAATTTTTCCCGGCTTTGACTAACAAATAAAAATTAATATTCCCACCAGTTTACATTAAAAGCATTGTTCAGATATCTATTTCTCTCTGTGCTTCGGAGTTTATGATGGTGTCGGGAGAAAAAGTCACGCCCGTGATTCGTGATTCTTCATTTTGAAACTATTTCTGCAACTCGAATTGTGTTTGCTGGTGGTGCACTTGCATTGCTCTGTATGTCTTTATTTGGTAAACGCTAGAAATGTTTTAAACTAAATATTCTCTAAATTATCCTGGAACGTTCTACTGAAAAATCTCTGAAATTCCTGTGAAATGAATAGATACATTGTTGGCGAATGCACGTGCTACCGAGTAAATTGTTACCCGTACATACGAGTAGTAGGAATATATCAGAAAGAAAATTAAAAATTCCTGTTATAAACACTTAAGAAAAGGGAAAAGGATCCCGGAATAAGCGCGGAATGTTACCATTTTTTTGACGGTGCACTGACTGAATAAGAAAATGGCACTTTTTACATTAAAAATTTTAAAGATGAGTATTTTTCTATTTTGCTCATTTCAAATACACGTTGTGCGAAGTAAAAGAAAACACTAATGGAGGATCATCTTGAAATTCTTAATTTATTTACTCAACACAGCTTATTTAAACACAATTTTTGCTTTAAACGTAATTTTAATGCAATTTATGAAAATACCATATAGATATACCTTAGTTTATATCCTGAAAGTCTCTTCGCATTCAAAGCTGAAACTCCCGTTTTTTCGTAATACAAATATTTAATAGAAATTTTTGCCTTATTTCTCGACAAATTACAGCGATTTTAAAAGGTTAAATTTACTATAAAATTTTTGTGGTACAGAAAAGCGTAATAGTCTAAAAGCTAGCAACGTTTTTGTCACCTGATTTTATCAAGGCTCATTTTTTATATGTTCTTCCCTTTTATGGTGTAGTACGTTTCCAACCGGTCTGGCAGTCCGGAGACGTTGCGTTTACCTGTGACAGAAGGGGTTATGCAGGTCAAAAAACTTCAAAATTACGTCATTTTATCAAGACTCATTTTTTTTACATGTTCTTCCCTTTTATGTTGTAGTACATTTACAACAGGTCTGGCAGTGCAGAGACGTTGCGTTTACCTGTGCCAGAAGGGGTTATGCAGGTCAAAAATTTCAAAATTACGTCATTTTATCAAGGCTCATTTTTTTTATATGTTCTTCCCTTTTATGGTGCAGAACGTTTGCAAACGGTCTGGCAGTCGGGAGACGTTGCGCTTACCTGATGGAGAAGGGGTTATGCAGGTCAAAAAACTTCAAAATTACGTCAATTTAGCAGGATTTTTGTTTGTAACATTTGTTTATACTAACTATTTGTGATATTAATCCATTATTGCCAGACGTGACCAATGTCGCTAAGACCCAGCCAGATCCACATTTATAGATAATATATTACTATTTGGCTATCAGACAATATATACTTTATTTGCAAGACATAATTTCGGTTGCAAAGTTAATGCCAGACGGCTTTAAATATGGCAACGAAAGTGCCTGTTTCGAGAGTGGTTTATAGTTTAAAAAATATAAGTCATCTTTTCGTCATTTTATCAAGCTTAAAAATTACAAGATATTACTCTTTGGCTAGCAGACAACCTATAATTAATTTGCCAGACACAAATTCGGTTGTAATGTTAATGCCAGACGGATTTAAATTTGGCAACGAAAGTGCCTGTTTCAAGAAATGGCATCTTTTGTAGGGATTTGGCTTTATTTAATGACAGTCAACCCTTAATTGTTACCATAGCAACAATCGTTTCTTTGTAAATATATATATATATATATATATATATATAGTGTATGGCGAAAAAAATGTTTAATTTTCTGTAATTAATATAAATTTATGTAATTGTAATTTTTAAACTATAAACCTCTCTTGAAAAAGGCACTTTCGTTGCCATATTTAAAGCCGTCTGGCATTAACTTTGCAACCGAATTTGTTTCTGGCAAATTAATTATATGTTGTCTGTTAGCAAAAGAGTAATATCTTGTTATTTTTAAGCTTGATAAAATTAACGTAAAGTTGACTTATAATTTTTAAACTATAAACCACTCTTGAAAAAGCACTTTCGTTGCCATAATTAAAGCCGTCTGGCATTATCTTTGCAACCAAATTTGTGTCTGGCAAATTAATTTTAGGTTGTCTGATAGCCAAAGTGTAATATCTTGTAATTTTTAAGCTTGATAAAATGACGTAAAGATGACTTATAATTTTTAAACTATGAACCACTCTTTAAACAAGCGCTTTCATTGCCATATTTAAAGCCGCCTGGCATTAACTTTGCAACCGAAATTATGTCTTGAAAATTAATTATAGATTTTCTGATAGCCAAAGAGTAATATGTTATCTATAAATGTGGATCTGGCAGGGTCTTAGCGATGTTGGCAATAATGGATTAATATCACAAATAATTAGTATAAACAAAAATTACAAACAAAAATCCTGCTAAAAGGACGCAATTTTGAAGTTTTTTGACCTGCATAACCCCTTCTGCCACAAGTAAACGTAACGTCTCCGGACTGCCAGACCAGTTGCAAACGTACTACACCATAAAAACGAAGAACATATTAAAAATGAGCCTTGATAAAATGACGTAATTTTGAAGTTTTTTGACCTGCATAACCCCTTCTGCCACAGGTAAACACAACATCTCCGGACTGCCAAACCGGTTGCAAACGTACTACACCATAAAAGGGAAGAACATATAAAAAAATGAGTCTTGATAAAATGACGTAATTTTGAAGTTTTTTGACCTGCATAACCCCTTCTGCCTTAGGTAAACGCAACGTCTCCGGACTGCCAGACCGCCCGTAAACGTACTACACCATAAAAGGGAAGAACATATAAAAAAATGAGCCTTGATAAAATGACGCAATTTTGAAGTTTTTTTACCTGCATAACCCCTTCTGTCACAGGTAAACGCAACGTCTCCGGACTGCCAGACCGGTTGCAAACGAACTACACCATAAAAGGGAAGAACATATAAAAAATGATCCTTCATAAAATGATGTAATTTTGAAGTTTTTTGACCTGCATAACCCCTTCTGCCTTAGGTAAACGCAACGTCTCCGGACTGCCGGACTGCCCGTAAACGTACTACACCATAAAAGGAAAGAACATATAAAAAATGAGCCTTGATAAAATGACGTAATTTTGAAGTTTTTTGACCTGCAAAACCCCTTCTGCCACAGGTAAACGCAACGTCTCCGGACTGCCAGACCGGTTGCAAACGTACTACACCATAAAAGGGAAGAACATATAGAAAAAGGAGCTTTGATAAAATGACGTAATTTTGAAGTTTTTTGAACTGCATAACCCCTTCTGCCACAGGTAAATGCAACGTCTCTAGACTGCCAGACCGGTTGCAAACGTACTACACCATAAAAGGGAAGAACATATAGAAAAATGAGCCATGATAAAATGACGTGTTTTTTGACGTTTTTGACGCTCTTAGACTATAAGATGTTGGCAGCTATGCCGCATTTAGGACATTATCTTTGTCGCTAATAGGCAACTGAAGAAAACAAGTTGCCTAAATGCGTGGAAAACTTTAGAACTCAAATCTGAAAACTTTTCGCGTTTTTACGAGCTAACTTTGCTGGTAAATTAAACACACATGGCAGCTATTGACTTCTGTAATTTTATTTGATCTTCAAAGTTAACAGAAAAAAAACTTGAACCAATTTCGGAATTTTTTATCGCATTTAGGAAACACTGGGGCGCTATAAAATGAGTGATGTCCATTGGAATGGGAATTTGTTTAATATAAAACGTTTTAAATATAGGTAAATGTTTCGGGTTTTGTTCATTAAGATCGGATGCCTCATTATACAGTATTTATTTATAATTCTTGCATTAAGATTACAAGGAAACGAACATTATCGCATTTAGAGGCCATCACATTTAGGCGCACTGACCTTACTTTTTTTTTTAATTATATTTTTGCATGTATATAAATACATATTTTTAATTTATCAATTTTGTTTTCTAAATACAATTAAGGTTTTATGCTTAATTCACTAATAGTTATTACTATTGTTTATTAAATCATTTACTTATTTATTCGTATATATTGTTATGTATATATTTACATATTTTTAATTATCATTTATAATATAGCTATACAGTATCTGCTTTCAAGCTTAATCCGAAATTAGTTATTAATATTTATTAATGTATTAATTTTAATTATATATTAGTTTTTATTCCAAAAATTGTATTTTCCTAATAATAAATACTTTTGTAATCATTTTAACTGTATCATTTAACAACAGATGGCAGCAATTTATTGATTCATCGTATAAAACTTTAAAATACATGTTTAAGTGTAATACAGATGGCAGCAGCATACCTTAATATTTATACCTGCATATACTCTCATTGTTACACCTTGGTCCTACTCATAATTATTGAAAAAAGTTTTTTGGAAACATGATCAAATCGTCTCTAATATTATTTCTATATCCTTTAACCTCAGATTGGATCTTCAATTCGTAATACGCGTTTCTTTTTTAATCTATTTCAATCCATGTATTTTTTTAACTTAAGTGTTTTCTGGTATGTTATTTTATGGATTTATTGTGTGCGTTGTGAAGGAGATTGTCCTTTACGCCGTGGCAGATCGTAAAGAAACAAAAGGTGCAATACTCAGACAGGTGCGAGATGTCAACAGTTAAAAAAAACCTCCAATATAAAGTACAAAGATTGACTTTATTCAGTCATGATAAACATCGAAAAGAGGTACAAGCAGGGGACATAAACGGACGCCGCTTTATAGAGCAACATTCCGAGAGCAGCCTCAGAGAGAAAGTGTATTGACTACGTAGCAAAAATTCACGTGCTTGGCGTGATACAATATCGCCAATATATAAGTAATTTGCGCCACGCTCAAGGGAAACAAAAACATTGGCTGGTAAAGGATTGTCCAAATACATGCTGTGAACTTATATGTATTAAATTGCGCTGGGGTACCATATTTTAGGTTACCAAATTATTGTGGTATTTGAAATGAAGAGCATCAGTGTACTGTGGTACAAATGCGGTTAAGTAAAAACGGAAAAAAGTTTCTGAATAAAGACAAAGGGGGGAGAAAAGAACAGAATCGTTAGGTGAAAGGGCACGTGCAATGTCTCTGCTGAAACAGATGTGAGAGCAAAGCTCAGTCTGTATGCAGACTGCAACTGCTACAATATATATATATATATATATGCCGCATTATAATACATATGAATATAACGGTCTGAATTTTAAGGTGAAGTGCGAAAATAAATCTAATGAACAGATTACATGTTAAGTGATCTTTAATGGTGTGCTACACGTATGACCAAATAAGCATAGGAGAGAAATTAAAATGCTTTTGTATAAACTGATAGCAGTAACGTTTTTCTACAAGATTAAATCTTATGTGAGAAAGTATCTCAAAGTAGAATCGGACGACTTAATCACTGGATTTATTTTATTAAAGGAAATGAGTAACTAAATAGTTTAATTTAAATGTGAGACGCAATTAGTACAAGCGATACATTTTAAAACCTTAGCTTTAATTTAGGAACCGCAGTGGATGACAATAGTACCTTAAAATAAATAAAGTACCGTATTTTCCGGTGTATAGCCCGCAGATCAAACAATTCAGTTTGGACCCAGAAATTTTATTCAGTATTTGACGACCAATATTTACCGTGATTTAAAAAGTTAAATTTTATTTTTAAAAAATTCTGGGTCGAAAAACGATTGTTTGATCCGTGGGCTATACACCCGAAATTACGGTATTAAACTGAATTTTGAAGTGAAACTGCGGGGAAGGGGGGAGTAGAAGGAAAACATATGTAACGGGATAGTCGTTATATGCGGCAGCCCTAATTTCGCATTATTTAGCTTCTTATGGCTGATGCAAAGCTGAAACCGCACATGTTATTTGTGATAATCAAGGTAATTGGGGCCCGATGAATCTGCCTGGGTTCCATAAATTTCCATTTTTTTTTCCTATGTTTACTGTGTTACCAAATCCACGTTGCACATTTTATGGGGATCTGTTTCATAGACTTTTATGGTGGATTGTCCATCATTTTTAATTTGAATAAATTCCTTTATTATTTCTGGATTCTCAATAGTTGTTGATTATATGTAATGTCTTATAATAGTAATATATATATATATATATATATATATATATATATTAAATAGGACATTTAATATAATTTTTAATTGAATTTAGCTCTTACATTTCAGTTTATGTATTTTAGATATATATGTTCTTATAAATAATCAAATGCAATAATTAACAACATGCGGATTTATGGTTTTAAAAAATGTATATCAAATGATTCAATGTAATGTAAAAAATACGAACTTTTAATGAATTATAGTAAATGGGGCCCTATAAATTACGCGACACTCTTCTAGCACTTTCTAAAAGAAATATTTTATTTATTAACTGAGAGAAAAACTCAGATTTAATAAAACAAAAATTACTTTTATATTATAATGGCTCAATTCATCATATTCCGTAGGGACATAATTATATATCATTTACGTGGCTTTGTTATTCTTAGATAAAATCTGTGCATGGAAAAAAAGAATAAACCGAAAATACCTTAAAAATATTTTTCGTATATTTGATGTTAATATTCTATTTTGACATTTGTTCATACAGTGTGAAATTATTGGTGTTACCGAGACTCCGCATGCCCATTGTTGCATGTCTGCTACATTTTTGTTCAGATTGCTTGATTGACAACACTTTTTTCAAATTACACTATTCGCCTTATTTAATGATAGAATAAATGATGTGAATATAAGGCGAATTAACTATTTCAAAAAGTGGTAACAATCGACCAATCTGAATGAATAAAGTAGCGCAGTGAAAGCACTTTGAAGGATACAGTTAGACCATAGTTTTAGAACTAGTGTTGCCAAGTGTCACGCGTAAATCAGGGCTCCAAATGCTTTCTACACCAGTAATTTCTTGCAGTTTATTTCGCCATCTTTAATTGCAGTTAATTCTGCCATTAGATAAGTTGAAGAAAATCACTTTAAAATACTTGTGTACAGTGCATTTAGAGTCCGATTTACTCGGGACATCTGGCAAAATTAGTTCGAACTCACTGTCAGACAAGTTTAACTCTTTCTGATGCAAAGTATTTCCATTCGTAAAATGCTAATTTCGGCGATGTCAAGTCTCCTAATTTTTGAATACTATTATTTTAGTACGGGAAAATTTGTTTTATTTAATCGGAGCATTCTTCAAATTGAAAGAATAACATTCTCTATAGAAAAATACTGGTAAAAGCAAAAGACGGAGCAACTCTGTGATATGATTGATTCATATTTTTACATAAGATTTTAGTAACAAATTTAATTGAAAATATCTAAAAGCTTTACCTCACGTACTAATTAAAAGTAATATTTTCATTCCAAAATTCTGTTTCCAATTTCGTCTTTCTTGGCCCTACCAGTGGCCGAGAGGTTCTGCTCTCGAAGCTGGTAGACGGGAAGTGGTGGGTTCGATACCAATCGCGCCCGTCGGCCTAATCGTTCGGAGTTTTCGTGGTTTTCTTCGACCCGTGGATCTTCCATGCGTTAATACGGATTAGGTTCCCTTAGAAAGACCCCCACGGAGGGCACTCCCCCCGGGCCTATATCCCTCGTGTAGATAATTGGCCGTCAAAAATCAACCCACACTCAACCCAATTTCGTCTTTAGGGATTACTATCAACCCAGCAAGCACAGAACTAACAGATTGGCACAAAAATTATATCTTTCATCAAGTACTAGAGGTGTTATTTCGATAACAGCGAATCGTAACCTAAAAGTATCGATTCTGTCCTTTCATTCGATATCTTTGGCGATACTTTCATGGGTTATCGACGTTGCGCCAGAAACATGGCACAACGACGGAAATCGGCGATATAGGTGATACGTGTTTGATGCAAATACGTACGAATTCCGAAATATCTGGCATAAAAATGTTGCACAAATTTCGCATTGCTGATATGCAAAGATCATCATTGCGAACTGCCTTTTTTATGCATGTATGACAATATAGATCTTGTGCCAATATAATGATATTTTATACGCATGTCGGCGAATACTTTTTAATCGATTTAATTATATATTTTGTAGTACAGAAACTATTTTAACCCTTTCAGGGCCAAAGCTCTCCCATTGCTAAAATGTTGAAATGAATATCACCGGAATTCACAAACAAATTTAATTTGGAAACATTCATTAACTCTTTTTTTTTTTTTTTTAATCAATATTCTGGTACCACTTGGGAATTAAAATCGATTTGTTTCATACATGTACCGCCGCCTTGAAAGAGTTAAAATAATTTATTCGTTATATAATTAAAAAAATAAACTTTCTGTACATTTAAAAAAGTATTCACATGCACATTTCTCAGTTACAGAATCATAAATTGTTGCAATTTTATGGTAGAGAATTGCAGCTTATGTTGTTTTATTGTGGAACGTTAGAACTGGAGGATTCCCCCCCCCCCTCCTCGACACACACACAGTGATTTTGCAGTTAACTTATTCTATTGCATAGTACTTGGCCTCACTTTAACTTAATAGATTCTTTTTGACTGTGTTATGCATAGAGAAAACACAATATATTTTTTAATATTTTATATACAAGTTTTTTATTTAGTTCATATTTTTGATTGCATTCCAAAGAAACATTTTTCTAACAAAACTACCCTTAACTATTCATCAAGCATTAATAAAAAAAGAAAAAAAAAATGAAATTTCTGCTAAACTATTGAATGACCAACTTGTTTTTGACCATAAAAAATTCATTTATTATTAATGCTGAAATTAGCATTA
Organism: Maratus speciosus; assembly: GCA_963932465.1. Lineage (NCBI taxonomy): Eukaryota > Metazoa > Arthropoda > Arachnida > Araneae > Salticidae > Maratus > Maratus speciosus. Next base: position 453,320,710 of record OZ010796.1, read on the forward strand.
TATATATATATAAAAAGATTTGTTTACATATTGAAGATTTTATACTTTGTCAAAAGGCAAAGTATAAAATCTTACTTTGACTGGGCATAGAATTCTATTTATGATTTTAAAAAAAGTTATTCCAAAGAAGCAAATATTTTTCTGATAAGTGAAAAAAAAAAAATCCTGTAATTTTTCTAATTAATCATGAATCATACAAATATTCTAATTTTTGCTCATTCCAAGTGTAATACATGAAAAAATCAAATATTGTTCCAAAGAAGCAAACATTTTTCTGATATAAGAAGGTGTGTGTGTGTGTAGAAGGGGGGGGGGGAAGTCTTGTACCTTTTCTAAGTAATCATGAAGCATAAATTCTTATTTCTACTCAACTATTCGATGCTTTATCTTTCAATGTCAAACTTGTTTTTGACCATAAGATTTATTATTAATGCAAATTATAATTATTAATGCTGAAATTAGTCTTAAATAAAAAGCTTATTTCTACTTACTACAGATTTTATTCTGTTTTTCCCCCCTATGGCATTTGCCTTAAAATCCATGTTAAAAAAAAAAAAAAAGTATTACTTACAAATTTAAACATTATCAGGGGTTAACAGAGCCCCCCCCCCCCCTTGAGTATTAGAGTACTTTTGTGATATAACATTTTTTAATTGCAAAACTTCTATTTATTTTAATCTTGAATTTTTGTTTTCAATGTTTGTCATTCAATATTTTTGAACTCCAAAAAAATTTGAGCAACTAATTAAATTAATAACGTTTTATTTTTGAGATGCATAAACCATTTAAATAGCAAAAAATATATAAATAAAATTGCGACAATACAAATTTTTGAGGGGGGGTGGGGGATAATTAAGTGGAATAACTCATGCTTCATAAACTTTTATGTTGAGAGACTTTAGTACAACTGAACATTCTGTATCAAATAGAATTAAATTAAAAAGTTAGAAACTATTTAAATTCGATAATAATTACACATGCCAATCAAAATTAACTTTGCATTCATATACATGCACACACCAAATACATCTTATCTGAAATCAAATATGAGACACACAATCAAGCATTAAAGAAAAAAAAATAATACTAATACTTGTCCCCCCTCCCCTTTTGTTTACGATAAACCTTGAAATACACCTTTTCAAATCACAGCTGGAATTAAGCTAGATGGCTTTAATCATTTTCTGGAAATTCTTCTCTTTATGTTCTATCTGAAAATACCTACCGTGCTAGGATAGCTGAAATAAATAGACACAGACAATATAAAGCAATGCTAGTGTTTTCATTGTGCTACTTCATTTATTAAACAATTATTGCTTACAAATTATATATTTAGTATTTCTTTTAAAACAGAAATATTTTCTTTTTATTTAATTTTTTTAAAGATCAGATTTAGAAATACAATATATTTTACATCTACAGCTACCATGAGCTTTCACAATATATTTTCTTGCAAATTCGGAAACTGGCTTTACTCTCAAGTCTGGTATACTTCAAATCCAGATTCCTTCCGAGTCGGGTAAAAAAAGGCATTGCTCCAAGTATCTGATTAATTTCTCCACCTATTTAAACAATATAAAATGAAAAGATCTAAAATTGTTATTTGTGCACACAAAATCAAATTATTAAACATGTAGAAATATAATAAACAAAATAACTGAATTTCACACCTTGAAAACAAGTAAATTACACATTGCAGTAACACTAAATATATAGGAAATTTTATTCAAGATATATAAAAATGCAGGACTTTTATTTAAGCCTAACTAATTTTTGTGTGATTTAACTACTAGACAACATTTTCCATTGTCATTAGAAAATCAGCAGCTTATTGAAATTCTAAAGTATTCTCATAAAAATATATAAATGAAACTTACTGCTTTGAGCATTAGCCACTTTAACAAGGGCTCTTTGCTACAGCATTAAATCAGAAGTTATGTAGAAATTACTAATATGCAGTGTTTATAGGGATTTGAAAAGAAAAAAAATCCAAGGAGTCTAGAAAAATTCTAAAAAGTCAAAGAATTTTAAGCGACTTGTTTATTTTATCATGTATGTTATGTACTCATGTAACAGATACACTCGCCCTACTTTTAATACCTCAATTAAGAAAAAAAAAACAGATTTTACAGTGTTAAAATCTTATGGCTAGTGCTAAAATTGCACAGAATTCAGTTCTATATAAATATAATATAAAAGCCAGTCAAATCTCAAACACCCATCATGTACCATGTGCTCCTAGATTTTGAAAGTAAATTTTTAAAATCAAAAAATTAAGGAAAAAAAAACATGTGGTAATACAAAAAAAATTTTCTTTCTCCTCACGCCCCCTCCCCCTTCTCTTTTTTTTTCAGAAGATTTTATTTTATTTTATGGCTAATGTCTTACATGCCATATATGCTAAGAAAGTTTTGTATACAAGCAGTATTATTCATTGCAGAAGATATAATTTTACTTATCAAATATCCTTAAAAAAAAAAAAAAAAAGCACCAATAGTCTAACAATTTTTGTATTATGGATTAACAAAGTACAATTGACAGTGTCAATAAAATACCAGTTTTAATTTCGAAAATTTATTTCAAGATTTTTACAAACATCAGTAACGCAAAAGTAGAAAGTTATAAGCAAAACTATTATCAGACAAATACATTTAATAAAAGAGGGTTTAAAAGCTTTAACGGAAATATTCAAATTGTTTATCATTACATAATTAAGTTTATGCTATTCAATAATTTAAAAATGTCTTAACTAAAAAGTATAGTAAAAAGTCCTTTTCACCCTCAATTCTAATATCTATGATAGATTACTTATTTCACAATTTATGAAATAAATACTGTTTAGACAGGCAGGGGTGAGGGCTATCTATATATATATTACGCTAACATACGTGGCACAGAAATCACGATTATTTGTTATTGTTTAATGGCAACGCCCTAGAATCGCATCTGATTGGCTATTGTGTAAGAGTCCTTGGCAGGATTTATGGCGATCGGGTTTGTTTACTTTTCGCGTTTTCGGTGCGATATCTTTCGCTGCAATTATGTAGCTTCAAAATGTCATTTGAAATGCCCATAAAAAATCTCGGTGAATGCTTGAAAGTAAAGAAGAAGCCGAATTCGAGTAGAATAGAAATAGATTCGAAATCCAAATAGGGAACGCCGTTAAGCGATCGGCAAAATAGGCTTAATAACTGTAGCATGCACGCGTTGTTTCTGAAATCCAAATTACTGATTTAAACGTTCCGGGCATGCATAACTGTGGGTGAAACGTGCAATTTCTGCAAAGGACTGTATTGGAAATGCGAATTAAACAGCAGCAAGAAGTTTACAAAATGTTGTCATGACGTAAAATGTGATTTTGTACGGACAGGTAGGACAAGTAGTTTTGACTGTACGGACAGGTAGTTTTGACTGTACGGACCTGCGATACGAATTTCAGGTTCATTTAAGAATATTATTACGCCCCCTCCCCTCCCCCAGAAATAAGATACAATAAAACCTGCTTAGACGAAAACGACCAGTGATAAATTTCGTTTTATGCAGGTTATTTAAATGGAACAAAGCATAATAGCATTTTTTTTTTTTTGGGGGGGGGGGGGGGGAGAGAGAGAGCTGGAACTTTTTTTTTTCGTTTATTTCAGAATTCCGTTATAAACAGGCTTTACTCTATTAAAAAATAAATTTGCTTGATGGTACTTTAAAAAAAAATCTATATAGTAATATTTGCTTACAATTTTATTATTTCTTTTTCAGTATTACACGTTATGTTGTATTTGTGATTGATTTTTCATATAAAAATTTTAAATAAAAAATTAAATTATTGAAAATATAATTACATTTTAATTAAATTCATCAGTTAATTTGGAATAAAAAAGTTTAAAGTATGAGACATACAAAAATTAAAAAAATTAACCTTTGACTTTACACAACTTTGAGACTGAACAAGAGTCGGGCCCTGGTAATTTGCACTGTCTCCACCCAGCCCTTTCTGTACGGACCTGCGATAAAAATTTCAGATTCATTTAAGAATATTATTACGGGCCCGGGCAACGCCGGTCGGGTCAGCTAGTAAAGATATAATATTCAACTACTTGAGGAGAAGGAGTTTTGAAAACAACATTGTGTAGTAGGTAAATATTATTTTGGATGGATGGATGGATGGAAGTAGAGAAAAGTCAATTTCAATCACACATGTTAAATTTCAATTGAATCTCCTCCCGTTAAAATCTTGGCGAGTGAGTTACAGGTAAGCTCCCCATTAACACCTTCACACACCCCTCTCTACAAGAGAGTTAGTGATTAATTCAACATTCTTCAAAAGAACAGAAATCAACACTTTTCCATAAAATATTATGACATTTGATATTTTGTAACATAATATTTGCTACATACAATTAACGCATAATTTAAGAACTTGACATCTTCAAATTCCAACTTAATTATTCAGATTATAAATTTTTACAATTTAATATTAAAAATCTATTCATTGTGTAATCAGTAACAGTTATTATAGTTGGCATTGCAATTTAAAAAAATACTAACAATAAGTGCTGTTTGAAATGTATATAAATAAAATTATGAGGTTAATGTTAAGTAAAAGAGACAGGCAACTGGTATTAGCTAAATATAGAGTACAAGCACCAGTAGTCAGCCAGTTATACCAGAAGAAAAAAATGCCCGATCTCAAATCCCCCCCCCCCCCCCAAAAAAAAAGCAAAGTGTAAGGATTCTGAGCATTGGAAAATTGTATTTAATTTGGAACTTAAAATAAAGTTTATAAATGAGGACCCTAGAAGACAAGGGGTATAAGTGACAAAATTGAACTAAGTGCACAGACGACCTGGAAATATGCTTTTTTCTTTTCAGGTAAAGAAATATAAGAAATTTTCTAATAATGTGTTGTGTTTTGGAGATCAACCACTTTTGCCGAATAATGATCAATATTGATTAATTATAAATTTAAAGAAAATTGCACTCTACTTTTTTCACATTTATTGAAATAAGAGTTCAAAGACCACTGTAAAACAAGCAGCAGTTTCTTACTTCAATTCAGTCAATTATTATTGATATTCAAATTTAACATCAATTACCTTTGAACTCAATTTACTCCAAATCGAAATTTTGTCACTTGTACCCCTTGGCTTCTGATGTCCTCAAATATTATCTCACTATGACCAACTATTGAATATCAATATCTGTGAATATCAATACACAATTTATTTACATCACTAGTATATCACCCTCCTCAAAAATGATGGAATGCTGATCTGCATTTCATTTTCATAAAACATCATACAAAAGAACAGTATAAAGATTTCGTCATTGAAAGGTTTGTATGGTAGAAAAGTACATTTTAAAAATGAGAAATGATTTCTACAAATACAGATGAAGATATATTTTTTACTCCATATTCAATTTCTGAAATAGTTCCACGATCAATAAAGGCTCCTATTCTAATCTTTAGAATTGAGAAATAAAAAATAAGTGAAAATTACATGTTGGCAGAATCATAATCTTTATCTTTAGTTTTATTAATGCAAAAATGCATTTCAAGCTACGCTTAACATCACCAGCGATAACTTTGAAACACTTTATATATGTACTTTATTCTTAACAAATAAAAATATATTCTCTATTTAATATTTAATTGTAATGAAAAAAAAAAAAATGTCATAATGCATAGTGATAAAATAAACCCAATAGACAACATTCTCGTGATGCTGCAATAAATTATTTTTTTTTTGCTTATAAAAATAAAGCACATTGCATAATTTTTTTTTTTTTTAATAGCAATTAACTTGCAAATGAAAAACAGGGGTCGATGCAGGTTTTTATTCTTGGGGCCCATTTTGTGAAAAGTAAAAGTTATTTTTTTAAATTTTACTATATTTTTGTGAAAAATAACATTTTGTAAGGAAAGTTGAAATTCAGTTATTTAAATTCAAACGAAGAATTTATTGACAAAACTTCTTTAAATCTCCTTGCTAAAGTTTCTGTTTTTCATGAGCTGGTTTTATTTATAATTTACACATTTTAAAACAGTTTTTATGAAAAAGAATGTTACAAAGGGACCTATTTTATTAAATTTATTAGGTAGATTTCGTAAGAAATACTACCTAGTGCAGTCGTTACCATGGTGCGACTTTTGAAAAATTCCTTCATAACTTTTCATTATAGGACCCCAGGAACCCAAAACCACCCCCCACCTAAAAAGTTTATATATATATATATGTATGTATGTATGTACTAAATTTTGTCCGCACGATAAAAGTCGCAATTATGCACGGATCGTCTTCAAACTCGGCAACAACTTTGAGATGGGTAATATCTCGGCGGGGATTGAAAATGGGCAAAATCGGCCCAAGGGAATGGAAATGGGGAGGGTTCAAAATTCTGAATACCGTCTTAACATGATTCTGATAAAACCAGCTCTTTCACAACAATGACAGGAAAAAATAAATATTTTTCGTTATAGCAGTTGCCAACAATTAAAAAAAAGCAATAAAATTATCACCACAACAATTGTTTTTCTAATGCAAGACTTTCACGTGAAAATTAAATTAAATAAACAGTTTGGCAAATTGAAAACAAATTGAATATTACGTCATAAGTTTTCTAGTGCAAGATTTCTGCATGAAAACTCAAAATGAAATAAATAGTTTGACGAATTAAAAAAAAATCAAAATATTGTGTCATATTAGAAATATAATGGACCTCAGCAGGTGAATATGTAACGTAATGTGAGTTTGATGAAACGTATTAAAACATGATAAAAACCAGACTATGGAAATATTAACATATTTTAACACTTTGAGATTCTGTGAATTTGCTTTAGCCATTTTTAAACCTATTCCATGTACATGCGTGTGTGTATTCGTGTATATTAGAATTTTCACAAAATGTTAACTCCCTAGAGCTCATTCTTAGTGAAGGAACTGGGTTTATCGCTAATCTTGATTTAAGTTTTGTTGGTGAATTTCGTACTTAACTTTGAAATCTACCTCCGCCTGTAGGCCCGAGCCGGTAGGGATTTTTTTGTGATGGGGTCCATTTTATTAAATCTATTTTTGTGAAGGGGCCTATTTTATTAAATAGATTTTTGTGGAAGGGCCCTAAATAGGCCCCAAATTTTGCTTGGATCGACCCCTGAAAAATCCATCCAAAGAGTCATGAGTCTGGATATTTTTCATTATTTCTTGTTTAAATTAACAATGGAAGTAATCAAATTACCATCATTTAGAAGAAATTTCATAAAAAAAACCCCTTTAAAATAAAAATATAAAAATGGAAATAGTTAGTGTGGACACATCTACAAATAAACAGCTTTAATTTAAAAAAAAATAATTAGCAAAATTAGTTCAGTCAAAAGCTCGGGGCAGATGACTAAAAAGAAAAAAAAACAGTCATGTTTCAAATATTTCAAAACCCGCCTTATCAAGAAAATTAAATTTGGGAAATCGCAAAAACATTTATCTACGTCCATTAGTTTTCATTGTAAACCAAGGTTTTACAATTCCAGAAATACAGGATAAAACAAAATATTTTGTAGGTAGTGTTTTTTCGGTGCAAGTTTACCAGTAGAATAGATTGAGATTTTCAAAATTTTGAATGAGGCCAGTTTCGAAACTCACGTCCTCATATATAGACTGTGTTTCCATGGTTCCTGTGTTACAACATTTCCCTTCTTGCACCTCATCATTCCAAAAAATTAGCAGCCTTCTTGCCTCCAGTTGTAAAAAGAATGCCTTTATTCCTTTGTGTATTAAAAAATTTAGTTACATTAGTAATTTTTTTTTTTCATTCCATTAAGGATTCTACATTATCTGGTTGCAATATGTTTATATTAACATATTTATTTGGGCTATTCAGTTTTAGATTAATACTAATAGAAATTCTAACGAAAGTTTACCGTGTAGTACTTTTAAATAAAAAATGACCACTAGTTTAAAGAAAGTGGCCCTTATAAAACTGGTACCAGTGACCACTAATGAACTTTTCTAGTTCAGCAAGGGTTGGATTAGCCATCAAAAACTAGTTTTTGAGATGACATAGGTTTAAACTGTGTTTTAACCGTCCAAAACACAAATATGTACGTAAACACAGAACAAAACAGAAAAAGTTCTGTTAATATAGCATTGCTTTTGTTTGATAGTTCAATGTAGTTTAGTATACATTAAATTGTAATCAAATATGAAATTATAATTTTTTTCTTTGTTTATGTCTACATTTCCAAGTTATGTGGATTTTTCTGGTGTGGCTTTTTTTGCATACTTGGTTGAATACCTTATTTTTAAATATATATATAGATACAAGCACAATTTTTTTTTTCAAGAAACGATAATTTACACTGATTTTAAGGAGTTTCACTTATATTCATAAGCTGTGTAGGACCTCCCTTAAAATTTTTTGTCTTCAATCATATGTGAAACCTTGGTAGTGATCAGGAAGAAAATTAGCAGACGAGACATCTAGTTGTAAATCAGAGAGTACAGAAAACACCCCTCATCATCGTTCTTTTGGAAACTTCTAGGATAGATGTGCCAGTAAGTAATGTGATTTATTCCTGTTATTTCAATTTATTTTGATTCATAATGGAAAATGTTACTACGAGATTGATTTTAGATCGATGCTATACAAATACAATACTATAAAAACTAGAATCTAATAATTATAATTGTTAATTGAAAAACGTTGGCTTTTAGCTAAATGCTTTAAATTGGATTTTGGCTTAACAAAAATCTGGTAGCATTAACATCTACTCTATGAAAAGGTGCGTTCCCACAAATATTTTTTTTTTCCAACTACAGCACTGTGCATTTATCCAGTTTTATTTAGAATTTATTGATTAAATTTTTCTAACTCTGCTAAATAATTCTTTTGATACTATTTTATTAAATCTAGGTTTTTGACACGACGGTTTCAACCATTACATGTCAAAAATTCAACCCTTTACTTTTAAAGTATAAATATAACCTTTTGGTGCTGAAGAAGGATAGTTCCTGATATCTAGTAAAATAGCATAAAAATAATAGATACATAATTTTTTTTAATACTTTAAAGACAAAAAAATAGAATAGATTATACAAATACACGGACAGCATATTTTATACACCAGTGGTAACTTATCAATAAAAATATTGAGCCCCACCAGTGACCGAGAGGTTATGCTCTCGAAGCTGGTAGACGGGGAGGTGCAGGATTCGAACACAATCGTACCCGTCAGCCTAATCGTTTGGAGTTTTCGTGGATTTCTTTGAACCATGGATTTCCATGCGTAAATATGGGTTAGGTTCCCTTAGAAAGAACCCCGACAAAGGGCACTCCCCCCTCGGTCTATATCCCTCGAGTAGCTAATTGACCGTCAAATCAAAATTCAACCCAGTAGAAATATTGAAACAGTAGTAAGCATTCCAAACTTCAACCTTAAACATTGGTTGGACGTTAATGGAACTTTGGGAAGAGAATATATTACTGAATATACTCGTGAATGAGTCGAAAAATTTTAGACAAAATTTAGGAGTTGAAAATGGTGGTTCGACTTATATATAAAATAAAAATTCTCAGATAATCAGCGAACGGGTAAGTCTTTTAAGTTATCACATGAGAGATAAAAGCGAACAACGGTCATTTCCCTGTGATTGGCAAAAAAAGCTCAACAATAATGTCCCTGTAATTGTTCCGCATCTATTTTCTCTTGGGACAGAATTCCCACCAATACAGGGACATTCCTTTTAACATTTTAATACCCTTTTTAAAAAGAGTTCAACATGAGAATGCTTCTAGATATCGCTCTTAAAAGTCTTAAAATACAAAGTAGTACTACATTTTAGTAGTCTAAGAAGTTGTTTACCCTTGTAAATGAGGCTTGAATAGATTTTTAAAAGAATTTTTTTCTTTTTAAGTATTACTGAATTGATGTGAATAGGTTTCAAAGTAGTTTAAGGTTCTTTGGTTTTACATAATTATACAGTTTTAAACGTTGAATTAAAAAAAAAAAAAAAAAAAGTCTGATTAGAAATGTAAAAATGTTTACCAATTTCATGTCATGAAAATTTATTAATTTTTCTTATCCTCGATTGCAAATCATTTTTCAACATACTACCAGGAATGCGGTTAGACTTATACACGAAAATTCAATTTTTTTTCAAAATTTTGCTTAAGAATTGGGAGGGTGGGGAACTTATAATACACGAGTATATACGATAAGCACAAATGTTAATCACATAACTATTGCAGAATTCACAACTGAAAAAAAAAAAAAAAAAAAAAAAAAAAAAAAAAACATACATATTTGTAAAAATACTGATTCACTTCAATAATATAATGCACTTCAATATATGATGCACTTCAATAACACTAGTCAAATATATTTGGAATACAAAGGAAGAACTTCCTGAATTTCTCAACCAGACCATCTAAAAACAGAAATTTAAAAATAATACAATAATAGAGAACAATAAAGAATTAAATTTATTATTAACATCTTTATGAATTACAAAATTTATGACATTATCAAACATACCACAGGGCTTGAAATTCAAATTTTCCCAGGAGGGGAGTCTCCCTCCCAACATTTATAAATAGAGGGGGGTGGGAGGGGCCAAAAAATATCTCTAAAGCCCTCTATTTTCTTAAGTGCAACTTCAAGATAATACAGACATGACAAAATACCATTGAAATAAATTAAATCCAATGTATATCCAAAATGTTTATTTTTATTAAAAAATAAAGGAAAATAATCAAGTTTTATGTATACCACATCTATTTTTTAACTTTTTATTATTATTTTTTTAAATAATCAAATATATGATTATGGGCACTTAACAATTGGATTGTTAAATGAATTTCTGAACTTAGATTTTATTCAATTTTAGATGATTTTTTTTTTTTTTTTTAGAAAACTTTGCAAAATCTGACGTGTTTTCATTATTAACTACTCACATAAACAATACATATCATATCGGCGATATGGTATTGTGAACATGGTCACTTCCCCAGTAGCAGAATTTTCTGTGTCCATCTGTAGCAAATAAATTTTATCTGTGACAAGACAATGCTGAAGCAAGCTACTATTATAAACACTTATAATAACCATAAAATAACCAAAAATTGCATTTTACAAAGAAAATCTAATAAAACACAATAACTCTTAAAACAAAGTAAATTTTTAATGATTTTTTTAAGCCCGGTATTTATTGTTAAGCTGGTAGATTAATCATAAAATAATCTGCAGCATTGCTGCCGTGCCATACAGTTTCTGCTATGGGGGTCACTTCTGAACAAGATTGTTTTATTATATCCTTAATGGAATTAAAATTAAAACTGGTATCCCTAGTATTTTCATTAATTGACCTAGGTTCTATGAATTGATATTTTAAACCCAGGCCCAAAGTTTAAAAAAGAAAACCATCAATTCATTTCTTCTATTACACAAAAAAATGCTTGATTTTAAAAAGTCCTAATTTTAGTGAATTGCCAAGATCAACTAGAAGTTTGTTATTTCTAAATATATTTCTTTGGAGTTCCCAATTTTTTTTTTCCACACTACATTTTTTTCTGCACTACATGATCTAATCTCAAATTTTGTTTAGCGCCAAGTCTATCCCTATTTGATAAGATGCAACATTACATTTGGTGGACGTTACGGCCCTTTCAGTTATTTCCTTTTCGGTCACGGGAAATGAAATCTTGAAGTATGTAAATCGGTCATAGAAGAAAATTGTGGATTCTGCCAATCCTTCAAGGGATAAAATAACGTGAAGTTCACCAATCAGTCATGGAAAAATATCACGGAATTCGTCAATCAGTCACTGGAAAATATCGTGAAATTAGTTGGTAGCAGAGAAAAATCGTGAATATCGTCAATATGTCACAAGAACAAACAAGGGAATTCGCCAATCGGTCGCAAAATGAAATCTCAAAATCCGTCGATCAGTTTCGGGAGGGGGGGGATCTATTTCTTCAATGAGTTGCAGGAGAAAAAAACTAACTTTGCTAATCGGCCACAGGAAAATATAGCAAAATTTGGCAATTGGTCTCAGGAAAGTATTATAAAATTTTAGTTGGTCAAGGACAAAAACTCTAAATTCGCCAGTTGGCCGCGGGAAAATATCATGGAAAAAATGTCGTCAAACAGTTGCTGGAAAATTTCACAGAATTCATCATTCAGCAAAGGAAAAATATTGCGAAATTTGTAGATTGGTCATGGGAAAGTATTGCAAAGTTCATCAATGTGTTGTGGGAAAATATCGTGAATTTGTTCTGGTTGCAGAAAAGAATCAAGAAAATTTTTAGTCGGAAACAAGGAAAAAATTGTGAATTTTGTCAATATGTCGCAAGAACAAACGAAAATTTGTCAATCGGTCATGGAATGAAATTGCGAAACTCATCTATTGTTTTCAGGAAAAAATCAATAACTCGTCGATCTGTCGCGGGGGTAGGGGGGGGGATTTGCTAAGCATTGATCAATGAAAAAAATCATGAAACGCGTCAGTCTTTGCAGGAAAATATCACAGAATCTGCCAATCAGTTGCGGTAAAATATCGTACAAATCTCTTAAGGCTGTTACTAATGATGAGCTAGAAGCGGCTAGGAGTCGTCTGGTAGCTTCATCGCCCCGAGCCCTCCCTTCCCGGTTTTCGGTGTCTTTAATTTGTGTAATTTCCCTTTTAAATTAGTCCGGTTTCAATTTTTGATTTTTTTTTTCAACGTTGCTTTTCCTAGAGAGTGTTTCACTCGGGACGTGGCTGGGGACCTAGGAATCTTGCTTCCACAAAAGAGTCGAACTAGAGTAGAAGAATAAAGAGCTGCGGACAAAGAGAGGCCGCTCGCCGCGGCAGTCGACCCCCCCACCCACCCCTGAGCCCAACCCTTCCCGCTTTTCGGTGTCTTTAATTTGTGTAATTTCCCTTTTAAATTTGTCCAGTTTCAATTTTCAATTTTTTTTTTTTTTTTTTTTTTTTTAACGTTGCTTTTGCTATAGAGTCTTTTACTCGGGACGTGGTCGGGGACCTACCAATCTTGCTTCCGCAAAAGAGTCAGACTAGAGTAGAAGAATAAAGGGCTGCGGACGAAGATGGGCTGCTCGCCGCGGCGGTTGAGCTCAAAGTAGCTTGGAGTCTTTCGGTAGCTTCATCGCCCGGAGCCCAACTCTTCCCGCTTTTCGGTGTCTTTAATTTGTGTAATTTCCCTTTTAAATTTGTCCGGTTTCAATTTTCATTTTTTTTTTAACGTTGCTTTTGCTATAGAGTCTTTCACTCGGGACGTGGTCGGGGACCTACGAATCTTGCTTCCGCAAAAGAGTCAGACTAGAGTAAAAGAATAAAGGGCTGCGGACGAAGATGGGCCGCTCGCCGCGGCGGTTGAGCTCGAAGTAGCTTGGAGTCTTTCGGTAGCTTCATCGCCCCGAGCCCAACTCTTCCCGCTTTTCGGTGTCTTTAATTTGTGTAATTTCCCTTTTAAATTTGTCCGGTTTCAATTTTCAATTTTTTTTTTTTAAACGTTGCTTTTGCGACCTACGAATCTTGCTTCCGCAAAAGAGTCAGACTAGAGTAGAAGAATAAAGGGCTGCAGACGAAGATGGGCCGCTCGCCACGGCGGTTGAGCTCGAAGTAGCTTGGAGTCTTTCGGTAGCTTCATCGCCCCGAGCCCAACTCTTCCCGCTTTTCGGTGTCTTTAATTTGTGTAATTCCCCTTTTAAATTTGTCCGGTTTCAATTTTCAATTTTTTTTTTTTTTTTTTTTTTTTTTTTAACGTTGCTTTTGCTATAGAGTCTTTCACAAAAGAGTCGGACTAGAGTAGAAGAATAAAGAGCTGCGGACAAAGAGAGGCCGCGGCAGTCGACCCCCCACCCACCCCCGAGCCCAACACTTCCCGCTTTTCGGTGTCTTTAATTTGTGTAATTTCCCTTTTAAATTTGTCCGGTTTCAATTTAATTTTTTTTTTTTAAATGTTGCTTTTGCTATAGTCTTTCACTCGGGACGGGGTCGGGGACCTACGAATCTTGCTTCCGCAAAAGAGTCAGACTAGAGTAGAAGAATAAAGGGCTGCAGACGAAGATGGGCCGCTCGCCACGGCGTTTGAGCTCGACGTAGCTGGGAGTCGTTCGGTAGCTTCATCGCACCGATCCCAGCCCTTCCCACTTTTCAGTGTCTTTAATTTGTGTAATTTTCCTTTTAATGTCCGGTTTCAATTTTTGATTTAACGTTGCTTTTGCTAGAGAGTCTTTCACTCGGGAAGTGGCCGGGGACCTACGAATCTTGCTTCCGCAAAAGAGTCGGACTAGAGTAGAAGAATAAAGGGCTGCAGACGAAGATGGGCCGCTCGCTGTGGCGGCGAGCGGTCCAGCTACTTCGTGTGTATTATTTTAACGCTGTTCTCAACTGCTCTGCTCAACAACCGCAAAGCGTTTTGACACATTTACAAATTCATTTTTGAATGGAAAGATGTAAAATGGGAAAGCCTGACCCTGGAAGCGATTTGGAATCTAACTGTGTTTTCCATTTTTTAGTCAATCAATTACCTATTGAGTTATAAGCGATTTTGATCATGTGACAAACACGTTTTTTCCCCTTTTCTCAAGCGGTTTTTCTCCTTTCACATGGAAATTCAGTTCAAAACGTCCACTTTGACACTATTTTCTGAAAGATCTATTGCATTTGCAAAAAAAAAAAAAAAAAAAAAAGAAAAAAACAGCTTGATGACATAGTTTCTGAACAACAACACCTGCTAGTTTCGTGCATTTCCAAACAAAAATGAATTAAAACTTAAAAAGTAGCCCTTTTGGATTTGAGAACAGTCTTAAGACGGCCGCAGAAAAGATCAGTGAAATTTTTCAATTGGATGCAAGGGAAAAATACTGAATTTCGTCAGTCGCTCGAGGGAGAATATGGAATTCGTCAGTCATTCGGAAAGAAAAATCACGAAATTTTTCAGTTGGACACAATGACAACAATTGCGAATTTCATCAATATGTCGTAAGTAGTTAAATTCGCCAATCGCCCCTGAAAAAAAAAAAAAACAAAATTTGTCAATTGGTTGCAGAAGAAAAAACAAATTGTGAAATCCGTCAATTGTTCCCGGAGAAAAATCACGAAAATTTTCAGTCAAATGCAGAAAAACTATGGTGAATTTTGCCAATTTGTAGTAACAAGAAATGTTAAATTTGCTGATTGATCGCGGTAAATGTCACGAAATTTGTGTCAGTCGCCAGTCTTATCGTCGTTCAAATCTGCCATTTTTGGGCGATAATCCAGCCATCCCACTTTGTACCATATTTACTGGTACCAAATGATTGGAAAAAAGGTACTTTTATAAAATTTGATTAGGGTTGTTCATCTACATATCAAAACGGACCCAAACTTTGCTTTTTTTCAATAACAATTCCCAAGTTTGACACAATAAATAGATTCTGCACATCTGCACCCTTCAATTTTCAACAGAAATCCACGTTCAAAACATTTGTATAAAAGAGAGATTCAAGGGAGGTGGATGGTGGGGGGGGGGGGGGGAATCCACAATGAGCAAACGGTAAATACATAAATAGAGATTACATTTTTTCAAACGGTAAAGCAAAAATTAATAAGTAAATTGCGAAAGCACAACCATAAAAAAAAATTTAGCCATAAATGTATAAAAATACTGAGATTACAAAATCAAAATAATGAAAATATTTGTTTTTTAAAATATAAATTGTAAATTATTTCAAAAATAAGGCTTGGTTTTTAATCCAATACATAAAAATATTGGAAATATCAAAATGAATACTAAATAAATCACATTTTAAAAGATAAATTGATAAATTACTAGTTTTAAAAATAGGTTTTTTAAAGCATACAAAATTTTACAAGATGCTAATTTAACACAAAAAGAAAAATAGTATACATAAATATTCTAACAAAAAAAATGTTGAACTATCAAAATAAAGCAACAATTTATATTTTAAGATAAATTGTTAAATTATTTTCAAAAATAGGATTATAAAAGCATGACAATTTAATAAAAAATGCTTCCACAATAATTTAGCACTAGTAAAAAAAAGATAAACATACACATTCTAATAAAAAAATATTGAAAATATCAAAATAAAGCAAATAAAATCAAAATAATAAAAGTTGGTACAATCTGGTATAAAAACATGTGCAGCTCAATCTTTTTTTTTTTTTACAAATAATATTTGGAATGCCGATTTCTATTGAAAATTCCTTTATTGGGATTTTCTTTCTTTTTTCGTTTAATCTCTGTATTTTCAAAAAAATTTAATCCTAAAGTTGCAATAAATGACCACTCAGTAAATTAGTTCATATCACAATTCACCGAACAGTGTCACGAGGACACTTCGTTCTCGGAAAGTCACCGACCCGGAAGACCTGTGGTTGCCAGAACACTACAGCCATCAGGATTGAGTATCGCCCACAAAAACTGGCAAAAAAAAAAAAAAAAAAAAAAAAAAAAAAAAAGGCAGTCCTCTCAGGACATAATCAAGGATAGCCAAAACTTACAAAATACATCTACTGATAGAGCAGAAAAAATTTGTAAATTCCTTCCTTTGGTTGTGGGTATCATGAAATTTGTCAACTGGTCATATGAAAAAAGTATTTTTAAAAAATCTTCAGTCAGTTGGGGGAAAAAATCTCGAAATTCTGGTTGTACAGAAAACACAGGGAAATTCATCCGCCGAGTGTACGTGAAAAAAAGGTTGCGGCAATCAGTAGCAAGAGAAAAAAAAAGGGAATTTCACCAATCAGTAGAAATAAAATATCACAAAATTTGTCAGTCGATTACAGAAATAAAGTTCTGAAAATCATCTTTCAGTCGTTGAAAAAAATAGTGAAATTCACCAGTCAATCATTTTTAAAAAAACGAGAAATCCATGTTAGCTGGCTTAAAATACTGCAAAATTTGTCAGTTGTTGAATGAAAAAATTGAAATTTGCGAGTCAATCATGAGAAAAAAAAATACAAAATTCTTCTGTTTGTTGCAGGGGGGAAAAAAAGTGAAATTCTCAATCAGTCGCAGAAAAAATAACGAGAAATTTGTCAGTCGATTGTGATGAGGAAAAGGGGGTAGGGGGGGAATCCTGAAATTCCAACAGTCACAAAATTCTATTGATAAAGGTGACAAACAAATATGTTCAGAATATTTTTTTAAACAAGGTACAAGAATGTCCTTTTTGAGATCTGTGTGCCCTTTTTATAAAAAATTCTGCCTGGTGACCTACCCCTAGAGTTAACACTATATAACATACGGTACTTTTCGATTAGCCAGACGCCAGTATTATATATACATATATATATTGTATATATACATACATATGTATATATAAATGCATATATATGTGTGTATATATATATTATATATGTACATATATATATATACACATATGTATATATATATACATAAATGTATATATACTTATATGTATATATAACACTGGCGCCCGGCTAACCGAAAAGTACCTAATATACATATAGTATAGGTAAAAATATAATATATTCAATGATACAGTGTATATGCATTGCATATTGTTTATATGTATTTTAGTGGACAAACTGCAGTAAATAAAACTATCAATGTTAAAAAATATTAATATCAATTATTGCTGAAAGCAACCTATTTGATATTATTTACTTAATAAATGTTTACAAAATGACTTTTCTATTATTTTGGTTTGCTGTTATATTTTTAATGATTTTATGAATTTATTAAATAATCATTTTTAACATGTTTGGCGACTGACAATAATATAAACAAAATCGACAATTGACAACCATTTTTTGAAATCTATTTACTTGGCCCAGTTAACAGGTAAGTCCCTGCATTATAACAAATTATTTAAACATCTATAAACAGGGGAAAGCAATCACATCATTCTACTCGCCACTGGCGAATGGATTTTCTGACTAGGCAAGTGAATTTTTAGGCAAATTTATAAATTGCAGGGTAGAGTTTGGTAGAACAAAAAATTGTTTATATTTTGCATTTCTGCTAATTTCCAAAATGTAAACATAGTATTAAGTTCTACTCCACACTAAACTTTTATCTGTTGCATAAATTTCTTAGGTTTATATGAAAGGGGGGGGGGGGGAAGAAGAAACATAGAAAAAAAGAAAATTTTAATATGAAACTTCATTGTATAGTAATGAATTATATTTGCAATTGTGAAATTTTGTCCTAACTTTTTTCAACTGTACATTGCATCTAGCTGGCTGGTAAAATAAATCCTTTACTGGTAAGAGATGTGTTTGTCGTTTGCAAAATGAATTAGCTTTTTTTTTTTTTTTTTTCCCCAAGCGTGCTATAATGCCATTTTTGAAAATGATCGCTATTCTGAAACTCATGATTACTTTTAAAACTAAAGTGATTTTATTAAACAATTTTTCTTCGCAGTTTTGTAGTGTCATGATCGATTTCAATAACGGCATTTCCAGCGCATTACATATAAAAACAATTGAGAATTTAAATCATGTTATCAACAAAACAGGCCCCTTCACAGGATCGCCGATAAAAAAATACTTTTCATTGATTATTTCTATTAAAATGTTTAATATTTAAACAAAATAAACTCACCATAACGGAAAAATTTAATAGAAGGATTTAAAGAAATTATTGGCGATTTGTTTCGACTTTGAGAAACTGCATTTCATTTTTCGTGACAAAATGTTTCCAAAAAATAAATAAATAAATAAATTATAAATTTCATAAAAATAACTTTTATTTTTCACAAAATGAGCCTCAAGAAAAAAACCTGTATCGACACATGATTACGAATTTATCAGACTATTGTTTTGACGATTGCTTGTTTGTTTACATAATATTTTCAAAACGTGTAACATGCGTGTAATGTTGGCATTTTTGCCACTGACATCTACGAATTATTTAAAATTTCTATTCAATGACAAATAGTAAAAAAATAGAGTACTAGTAAAGCACTTACCTTTCACATTTACAGCGAGAAAACCACATGCTTACCAGGTGCCGTTCGATCCAAAACACAGCGGCCGCCGCCATTGAAATTTCCCCGATTTCATCTTACTGTTGCCACTCTTCACTATGATAAAGTTATACGAGTAACATGGCACAAAAGGGATAGGAAACCAGTGGCGCATTAGCAAATCATACTATCCGTGGTGTCAAATGATTACCGCCCGGCGCACATATTAGTGGCATGTTAAACAATCAACATATGTCGGATAGTTCATGGATAACAGTATTTAACGCTTTTGCAGGGCCACGATTTTCTATCGTCTGTCATACATTCTACTGGCACCACTTATACGATATAACTTTATTTTGCCATTAAATACATATCGCAATGTTACATAAAAATTGATGTACTTGACAATCATGATAAATTTGACATCCATTGGTGACTTTCCTGGCAAATCTGTGTTTGCTGGGAATCCCTTAATTCTCGCGCCCGTGATATTCACAAGCTGTGTCTTTTATTCAGATTGTTTGATTCCCACCAGTTTTATAAAATAGTTTAATTGGTTTTATTATGGTATCATATTACCTGTCATTAAATAAGGTGAATATTTCTTTTTCAACAAAGTGGTGCCAATGAGCAATTTGAATATTTAAACCGTAATTTAAACCCTCAACTGTTTTGTCCGGATGCAGCTCTGGCAAAAAGAGTTAGCTATCTTCAATACTAAAAGCTTACGATACCCCTTAATTTTAACAGTAATCTTTAGTTTGTTAAATGGCATATGTTTTTCGATTGTACAAAGCCGAATATTTTAGTAAAAAGAAAGTTCTGCCTCGTTATTATTTTTAATTTATTGTGTCAGAAAAAAAGAAACAGTTAAGGGGTTAAGGAGTTTATGTTATCCAAAAATGAACCATCGCCTTTCAAGTTGTTAAACGAGGTTACTTTCATAACACAATAAGTTAACGGAACAAAAAAAGAAATTATCCCAATAACAGGATGGTCCAACCTGCATCCGTAGACGGCACTACTAAAACTAAAGAAATTTCTAATAACAGAAGACGATGACAATAGTTTCAAAATACTAATGACAAACTATTATCTGGCGAAAAGGTCAGGCACCACACGGTACAATATTCAACATTCTCTACATCAGTAGTACTCACTTGCGATGCCGCTAGCCCCAGAGTTATTACTTTAATCAAAAGATCTGTTGACCATATTTTACTAGCAAAATTTATGGCCTTAAATAAGGCTAATAGTACTCTATACAGATAACGGAAAGATAATATTTTTCGCAAAACGTAGTGATTACTACTGCTTTCTATATGACAACGACAGCTTTTAAGTTTCACTCTTCCACGAAAAGCCTAATCTCAATTTTAAGAAATGATCACATCCTAGAGAAACAAATCTTCAAGTCAAGTTTAAAACTTAAAAAAAAAAAAAAAAAAAAAAAAAAAAAAAAAGAAGAAAGAAATGGCAGAACTATACGACTGGAAAATTTATAGAGGAAAGAGATTCCTAAATGCGTTCATATACGCCATAGGCAGTTAATGTTTGCACCTACATTAACCCCTTGAAGGGCGGTGGTTCATTTTTGGACCACTTAATTTTAGTCCCCAAATGCCTCATTGACACCATAATTAAAAAATAAAAATTTCCTGTAGTGGAAGAGGTGAAATTTCCTATATCATGGGTCAAGAGGATTTGTTTGGAAAATATACGTAGTGATTGGCAAGAAGATTGGAGACACAGCGTTAAAGGAAGCGACACCTACAAAGTTCTTAAAAAAGTAGATGACAGTTTTATTTGTGTGAGCCAAGTTATTCAATATTTTGTTTCTGCTCATGGAAGCTTCCCGGAATATTTGTTTAAAATTGGAAAAAGAAGTAATGCACTCTGTGATTGTGGCAGCGTGGGTAATGTACATCATTACCTTTTTGGCAGATGCCCTGTGGTACCATTTTTCTTTCACTTTGATAATTCACAAAGTATCAGTTATAATTTCAGAAGAGTCCTATTTGACAAGAAAAACTACAGCAAGTTATGTGCGATATATAATGCACTTAATGCAAAGTATTCTTTTATAAAATATCGGTTCTAAAGCAGTCTATTAATGAAAATTTTCAAGTATATTATAGTTACCAAGTTCCACAAGTATTATCAATCTCCCTTGTATTATAAAACTTTCGATTTTAAAGAGTCAGATTTTATTAACATTATGTACAGACTTTTATTTTTACTGGACTCTCTAATATTATTGAACTTGTTCATATACAGTGGTTCTGGTGGACACGCCTATTCTTCACGTTGTGAGTGCTTGAATGTTTTATCTATTACGCAACCCTTGCTGGTAGCTGTAGTGCTGTGGATGGATTCCTACGTACTGGCGGACTGATTATTGATCTTGCTGCGTAGTTGTTGTTAATCATTGGCTATCAGTTTTTCCTGCATTTATGAACTTAAGTTTTTAAATATTTTTGATTTTAAGGACTATTTATTTTATTGGACTATCTTCAGTTATTGATATTGTTTCTGTTTTTCAGTTGGTTGTGGAGTTACCCATAAACCCACACTCTTGTAAAAGTTGCATGGTAATCTCTAAACATGCTTTTTGTATATTGTTGATCATAGCGAGTTGCTATGTTTTATTTTTGTATAAGAGTTTATGCTTTTGTTATTTATTTTGTTATTATATATGCCGTTGGTTTGCCCGGTCCTTTGGTAGTGCGCGGAGCTGGATTGTGGAGGGGTTTTTTTTCCGCCAGGACATTAGTTCCATAAACCTCACGGTTGGAGTCCTGGCTGGGTGTCAAAAAAGTACACCGAAGAAATCTATTTAATTTATGCATATTTCTTACTGATACTAATATTGTTTATGTAATCCTACCTGAGCTTTCTTTTCGCTTACTTTTCGTTTAATTATTCTTTCTATTTATTGAGATATCTATTTTTGAAGTTTTTCGGCGAGCGTTTCTTTTAATTTCTGACATTTTGTTTTGGTAGCCATTTTTGTGTTTGAGTTGTGTTTAGTTGTTTGCTTCCTGTATATTTTTCTTGCTGGTGTCATTTGCGATCACAGTGATTCTGTTTTGTGATGTATTGTGTGGTGATTTAGTAGTGACGTATATTTTTTAGAGTACTTTGATTTTTGGTAGTCAGTGTCTTTGTTGCCGTGGTTACTGCGATCTTGTTATTGTTTGTTTACAATTATTGTGTGTATTTTGGTCACGTGGTGTGTGAGTTTATTTATTTATTTATTTTTTTTTGACTGTGCTGCACGTGGTATTACTTCTCTACATTGGTATTTTTAGTCCTTTTTGTGTCACATGTCTAGTGAGGCAGTTTTCGTGGGCTGATCCTTTTATCCGTCGGTTATTGATTCTATTACCCGGTGATTTATTAGCTGTTGTTTCTCTTATACTTGAATCGTGTCTTCCTGTTTCGCTTTTTAATTGGATCATTTGTGTTTTTTCTGACCACACGGTCTCTTATATAAGCTGAAAGGTAGTTCTCATTGTAAACGTAAGCTAGTGAATTGTCGGTGGTTTGTTTTGCTTTTTCAGTTAGAGGGTCTTTTGTGATAGTTATTGTCGATAGAGGGTCTTTGGGTTGTATTAAAAGTCTTTGGTGGTATTTGTAGGGTTCTAGGATTGGTAGGATGGCTGATGATAATGTAGAACAGTGGATCAAGAATGCTGAAGGTAAAAGATTTATCGAGGTACTTATGGATATCAATGCGAAAATTCAGGATTTGTTAGAACATAAGAGTTCAAGGAGTAATAAAATATCGACACCAACTGTGAATTGCGTAAAGAAGGCTTTAGATTTTATCCTAAAACAATGTACCAAAATATCGGAGGACAATAAAGTTATGAAAGCAAGACTTGATGACCGCGCTGAATATAACGCAATCATGTCAGATTTAGCCCAGAAAATCAGTAAAACTTCAGTTAGATCAATTGAGGAGGTCCAGACGAAACCTAAGGAAGTAATACAGAAAAGGAGAGATGAGCACACGGTAACAGTGACACCGAACGAGGAAAACCAAGATGTTTCACAACTGAGGGAAAAGATCAAGTTGGTTAATAAAATGAATAAAGATCTCCCATTGCCAAAGGACATCATAACTACTAAGACTAATAGGGTGATACTGAAATATAAGACCAAAGCAGAGGTGGATGTGATTAGAGATTCTCTAGCAGATTCAGAAGAGATTAAGGATATTGCGAAGATAAATGTTCCGATCAGAAGAAGGGAGAGAATACTGATTTTAAGTGTTGATCCAGAACTTAAAGAGGAGGATGTAAAGCAGGAAGTGGAAAAGTGTTTGCAGGACGGCTCGTCGGAAGATACTATGATGGGACTTAAAAGAAAGCTACATTCTTCTGATGTAGACTCAACTACGAAGGTGATAATAGAAAGTTTAATGAAAGGTACAGATAGGGAAGTGCGGATAATACGTAAAATTGAAACCAAGCAGGGAAAAAATAATTGGCTGATAGATGTGGACGAAGAGTGTAAGAATATCCTACTGAAAATGAAAAGAATATGCATTTACTTTGAAAGATGTAGGGTGGTTGCGTTTGTGTCAATAACCAGATGCTTTAAATGTCAGAGGTTCGGGCATATGTCCAATAGTTGTACTGAGAGAGTTAACTGCGTTAAATGTGCTGCTGATCATTACTTGAAAGATTGTAAATCGGATACTCTTTGTTGTTCAAATTGTTATTTTGATGATGTGAATGGGGATTGCAGTTATCGTGCTGATAGCAGTAATTGTCCGGCATTCCAGAAATATAGACTGAAGATAGTAGCTAATCGTAGCTAAGGGGACTGTCACGGGTGTTTCTCATGTTGGTTTGTTGAATTTTGTGCAGGTGAACTTGCATCACTGTGGTGATGCAAGCGATGCTTTGGTACAGTATGTTTTGTCTAATAATATAGATCTAGTTCTTTGCCAAGAAATCTATGTTTCTGATTATGAGGCTCCTGGTACTCCACCAGACTGGCCAATCTATTTCTCTTTAAGATATAATTCTGCTATCATATTAACTAACAGGGATTATGCCGTGATTAGTAACCTGGCTCTGGATAATTCCATTACCATCTCTTTAAATGTAAATGATGATGTTATTTTTATTTGTTCTCAGTATTCAACTCCTAATAACAATATAGATAAAGACTTTGTGGATCTTGGTTCACATTATAACAATTTTGATAAGATCCTGATAGCTGGCGATTTTAATGTGCCAATCATGGACCTGGGCTACGCCCGTCAAACGG
This sequence comes from Maratus speciosus, assembly GCA_963932465.1. Lineage (NCBI taxonomy): Eukaryota > Metazoa > Arthropoda > Arachnida > Araneae > Salticidae > Maratus > Maratus speciosus. Next base: position 453,344,927 of record OZ010796.1, read on the forward strand.
AACGTACAGATATATTCCTGGAACTCCGTGTAGAAAAACAACTGAGAATGATGTCACCGCTCCACACTCGTTTGTGCAGGGCACACAGAAGGGTCGTCCGGACTTGACACTTGGCGGTCAGGAAATATGTGATAAACTGAATAACTGGTTTGTCGACGACAAAATATTCTCCTACAGTGATCACCGTTACATAAGGTTTTTTTTGAATTATACCCCTATAATTAGATTACGACAGAGGTTCAAAACAAAGAATAAAAGTTTTCGCAAATTTATTGAAGATATTAGGAAATTTGAGAAAAATTGGTTACAAGATCTTATATTGATTAATAATACTAGTTATTTGGATGATCACGTAGAGAATTTTATGAAAATAGTGACAGAAATCGCAGAGAAGCATTTTAGAAAAGGTACTTTGTCCTACAAACCAACCATAAAATGGTTTAGTGAAAAGTTAAGATCTGCAAGAAATAAGGTGTCTGCACATTACAAATGATATATCAGGAACCCAGAAGATGTAAACTTGAAAGAAATATGTATTAACCCTCTAAGTGTTTGGGACGTAATATTCCGTTCACTAAGCTCCAGGTTTCACAGCAATGCAAGCAATATTTCAGATAATGTAATTCTCTAGATTTAATGAATTTTAAATACATTGAAGAATGATTAATACTCTCAAGGATTACATTCATATTTGTAATTGAGTTTTTTTTTTTTTTTATTATGTTGAAAGAATAATATTTTCTTAGCATTTAAAGTAAAATGCAAAGAAAACAACATTACAATTTTACCCTTTTGCAAGACGCTCGGAGGGTTAAACATAGAAGAGAATATAAAAAATTGGTAAAAAAGGCGAAAAGGGATTCGTGGACAAACTTTTGTCATGATACTTCGGATACTTATGGGACTCTGTATAAGTACATCACTAGTAAAGCTACAAAGCTAAGTGATTTTATTTTTACAAGATTTGATAATTCGACACCATTTGATTCATACGACGATGTAGCAAAGGATCTGATGAAAGAGAATTTTAGCGTTGACAAAATTCCCACCGAAATTTTTAATTTTACTTCAACAGGCAAGGTTGCGGGTGGTGTAATGGAGGTGACAACTAGAGAAATGCGATATGCTATGTCTTGTCAAATAATAATAAGGCTCCGGGTTATGCAATCGATGCTCTAATAGTGAAGAATATTTATAAAGAATGCCCAAACTATGTTAGAAAACTCTTCATGGCTTGTTTTAGATTCGGGCATTTTCCTAGGATATGGAAATATGGATTAGTTGTCTTTTTTCGTAAACGGAACAAAGATGGGAAAAGTGCTAGATCGTTTAGGCCAATTACTTTACTTAGCATTTTTGGTAAATTATTAGAAAGAATTATCAAGATTAGAACAATGCCATTGTTAGAATCAATAGGATTCTGGGATGAGGCTCAATATGGCTTTAGAGAGAAGAGGAGTACGGTGACTGCAATCCATTTTTTGAGGGAGTTGATAAGAGATAAACTTAGATCTAAAAAGTACTATGCAATCACTTCGATTGACATACAAGCAGCATTTGATGCGGTGGATTGGATGACACTTGCGGAAATTATTGATGGTTTACCGATATCGAATTATCTTAAAAGAATTTTGAAGAACTACATCAGCAATAGACGAATTGGATTCAGCTTTACGAACGGATTCATCTGGTTCGCACTTTTTGAAGGCTGTCCCCAAGGTTGCCCCTTGGCCCATTGTTGTGGCTGATTGTCGCCGATTATTTACTGAAGAAATACAGGATCAAGATTGAAGAAATTCTGTCCTATGCCGATGATTTCGTAATTTTTGCTGGTGCTGACACCAGAGCCGAATTAGAGAGGAACATGAATGATCGTATTAAGTAGTTTGCGGATATTAGCAATGAACTGAAACTAACGATAAGCAGGGAAAAGTGCATGGGCATGCTTTTCGGTAGATATCTTTTGGAAAATCGGCATCCCATCTTCAAAATTGACAACATCTCAATACCAATTAAAGATACCATCACTTATCTGGGATTGACTTTGGACGCGAAGTTCAATTGGATCTCGCATTTGGAAAACATCAGAGAAAAATTTAGAGATCTGGCATCAAACATTAAGAAAACAGATAAACGGGATCGAGGACTCCAAGCGAACTTCCGAAAAATATGGTATAAGACAGTAATAGAAAAGCAGATAGTTTATGGTGCTGAGGTTTGGTACAGAGATTTGAAAGAACATGCACTTAGTAAATTAAGCTCATGCCAGCGATTAGGTCTTCTCACCATCTTGTCTACATACAGGACAGTCTCTACGGATGCATTGTGCGTACTAAACGGAATCCCTCCTTTGCACATTAGTTTAAGATATCTGGTTAAGAAATATGACATAATGATTGAAAAGGACAATATAAAATATGAGGATGTAGTAATAAAAAGACAGAATATAATGATTAATCTTGCAACAAATGATTTTCCTATGTATACTGCAGTGCATAACCTACAAATCACAGATAAATCGGATGATGATATTAAAGAACAGAAAGTTCCCATCGTGTACACGGATGGTTCGAAAATGATAGCTGGCGTGGGTGCCGCATATACAGTTTATCTGTATGGTAAATTTATTGAAGATTTTAAAATCTCGTTAAATAAGATGAACTCAATTTATCAGGCTGAGTTGATAGCGATTAAATATGCTATTAATTGGTTTTTGGATACCGATTACAAGAAAGTTTATATATATACTGACAACAAATCTTCAACTCTAGTCTACAAAGAAATTTTCCAGCAAATTTGTTAATTAAAGAGATTTATACTAATTTGATACAGCATCCTGACAAGATTGTGACTATTGGGTGGACCCGTGCACACGTCGGAACCCTTGGAAATGAACGAGCAGATACTCTTGCGAAAGAGGCTAATCGTGAAAATGCTGATATTACCGAAAATGTTCCTTTTCCTGTCAGCTTAACCCTAGAACTACCGAAAATTTTACTCAAGTTTTATAAAAATATTACACATCAGAATTCTTATTTAAAACTATTGAACTTATTTACTTAACTCATTATTGTCTGGTTTACATATTTAGTTTATTTTAAAGAAATTTCTGGTTAGAATAAATATTTCGAATGTACCCATCGGGTCCATTGGACCCGTCTGGTAGACGGAGGGTTAATTAAGAGAATTTGCAAAATCAATACGATAAAGGATTGGCAAAGAGAGTGGAGGCATAGTGGTATAGGTAGAGACACTTATACAGTATTAAATAGGGTGGATGAAAACTTTGTATGTTCAGGCCAGTTATTACAATATTTTATTACTGCTCATGGCAGCTTTCCCGTGTACCTGAAGAAAATCGGAAAGAGAAATAGCGACCTCTGTGACTGTGGTTACAAAGGGAATGTTCGACACTATTTATTTGGAAGATGCCCCAAAATGCCTTATTTTTTCTATTTTAATAAATCACTTACAGTTCGCCAAAATATATCCAGAGTTCTTTTTTGTAAAGAAAACTATAGAAAGCTCTGTGCTAACAATAACGTCCTTAATGAATTGTACTCGTTCATAAGATACAAGTTTTAAACCTAATATAGGGTGGTTCTTTGGTCCTGATGCATGGATCGTCATCAGTTACTGCTGACTTGTTTTTAATAATACTCAGAATTCTTAAATATCATATATTGTTTCTGTAGTATGCTACAACCATTGTTTAATTTATCAGAATATACTATCCTATATAATTGTCAGATAGTGATTAGTATGTGGATGATGGTCTTTGAGCTGGGACTTCCTGTCTTCTACGGAAGATTGGGGTGCCATTCATTTGATGATCTGAACGTTGGTCATTGTGGAAGTGATATATGCTTTTAAAAAGGTGCGACATTGGTGCTGCAGTGTTCCAGACTTTTGGAGATGGTAGAGGGTCATTGAAGTGAACCTTTTACTGAGTTTGATTTTCGTGATGTTACATGACTATGGATATTGAAGTGTAATGACTGAACTTTGAGGATCGTCTTCTCTGACTCTGTCTGTGAATGTGGTGCGTTAAGTTTGGGACTTTGTATAGACATTATGCATGAACTATTTATCAGTATAGACTTTGATACGCCACTGGTTGCATGTTACCCATAAACATGCGAATTATGTTATCTTAGATTAATTTTGTTTTTGCCAGAGTGGCATGTAACCTCTAAACATACGATTTTTGTTCATTCAGGTTAGTTAATCTTAGTTTTTATTTTATATTATATTTGCATGGAACCTATAAACATGCGTTTTTGTTAACTTTTGTTGGCATAGCAGGAATCTATGCTGCACAGGATTGTGCTTTCGTTTCTCTATTTTATTTGATTAAATAATTGCCGTTGGTAAGCCTGTTCTGGCGGATGAGGTGGAGCTGGATAGGTGGAGAGGGTTTTCCCGCCAGGACATGCGGTCCATTAGCCTAACGGTTGGCGTCCTGGCTGGGTATCCAAGTACACGAAGAAATGCTTTTACTTATTTTCAAATACATTTGGTTGTAATTTCTGTTGTCAGTCAATCATTTCAAAATTTTACAAGCAGAAGTGCTTTGCCCCTGAAAGGGTTAAAGTCACAACATTGATGAAAATCTTGGTCTTTTTTATTATTATTTAAATGAACAATTTTTTACGATTCCAAATTTGTTTGAATTTTTTTCCTGCGATTTCTAGAAAAGGAGTTATGGCGAGTTTAATAAAGAGGAAATAATGAGTCAAATATCGGAAGTGGGACATAGGAAGGACAAGAAATTCTTGCTTTTTTACATAAAAACTCTATGAAACCTTATAGATTCAATTTATAGATATAGAATGATATTGATAAGAAATCTTTTTATGCGATTCCACAGAAATTAATTTTTTCGTTATTTCAATGTTCAATAAATTTCATAGCATTAAATGTTTTAAACTTATTTCATTGAAATTTTGTCAAAATGCTTTCCATACTACTCACTATGTCCTGAACTAGAATCTCTGCGCTATGTGATAATGTAATTAATTTATAGGTACTCGAATATAAGAAAAATGTATTTTTAATAAAAATATCTTTTTTGTGAACTATTTCGAAACATTTAAGTTAATTTTGAAGATATCGCAAAACTTCTTGGTCAGCAAACAGGTTCGTGCAATACAATTATGTAGTTCAAAGGAAGTAATATATTTACCGTAATTTCGCACATAACCGCCGCCCCTCAGATAACTCGATTTCCTACCAGAATTAATTTTAAATAAAATGTGACTTGCTTCTGCTTAGCACTTATTTGACTTCATTTTTTCAATAAAATTTCCGGTTTGAAAAATACTTAACTAAGCCGCGGCGGATACGTGGGAAATTACGGTAGTTGAACTGAGTGTACCACCGCCCCCTGAATACTAGGCCTGAGCGCTCACACAAAAGGATTTTTTTTAGCGTAGGTACGATGTGGACACCAGTATTATATAAAAGATTTCTCTAGCTTATTTATTCTGAGAAAAATGAAGCGCAAAAAATTATTGGTAGGAATATTTAAGGGACCGTACACACGCTGAAAAAAAATCCGCCTTTGGCAGCCGCCATTTTTGGTCCAGTGCTCAGGCCTAGTATTAAGGGGGCGGTGAGTGTACGCTGTCTGACGTAAGCAAGAAATAAAAAAAAACATTTTTAAAATATGATGATATTTCTAGGATTGTATGGGGTTTTTTTGTCCTTCTGCATTAGAATAGAACTAAAAATATGTGTATTTATTCAATATTGTATATTTTAAAAAAAGCGCTCCGAAAGCAAGAAGATCCCTTAACTCATTAATGCCGGTTGGTACAAAAACCTACAATTTAAGAAATACGAAAAGTTTAAACATGAAAACCAGTATTTTATTAAGGAAATTTTCATATTACTTAATCTCAAACTTTGAGAGATTAAATAAGTCAAAATTTGCAGTATGGGAAAACTGGTGTCAACTGGTACCGATGTATTAAAAATGTGTAAAATAATCTCGGCATTAATGGGTTAATGCATCTACTGCCCAAAGCATGATTCATAAAGATAGAAATAAAAGCATACTTCTTTAACTCATTGAGGGGCAAGTAATTGTTTCTCTGTATCGTCGAATTTACGCCGGAATCTTAAAAAAATTTTATTGCAAAATAGGGAAAAGCAATTTTACGACTTTTTTCCACCAAAATTAGAAAAGTAAAATTTAATAAAATTTTTCTGGTGTAAATCTTTATTAATCTCCTTGAATTTGGCAGACCATAAAATTTTTCGGCACCAGTATTATCTTATCTTATCACTTCTTAAAAGATGGCGAAATTTTGCGCGTTTAACCTAGATTTCTTTTTCTATAAAAAGATACTGGTAGTTTTCATGGAGAAATGACGGACGAAAAAATGATACAACCAATCGCAAAGTTTCATAAAAAAAGGTACATTTGATGGCATAAGTTGCAACGCTATGGAGGGTCTATTTGAGTATATATATAAACTAAATTTTTATCCGACACCGTAGGGTAAAATTTCCAATTGGGAAAATTTTACTTATCCATTCTTGAATTAAACACAAAAAATTCCATCTTGATATCTGCAAAACTTATAGAACTGAGCCAGCTATGGCACACTCGAAACCGCTAAATTTTATAGTGATCATCGCCTTATCTAATCATCGAATTTCTGCGATTCAAAAAGTCGACTTTTTTGGTAAAATTTTAGTGGTATCCGGCGTGCCACAGTTGGCCACCCTGTCATAGCGATATGCCCCTTTAGTTAATTCGTCAGTTTGTAAGGGATAGGTGTTGCCAGCGGGCTACTTTTTTAATTAAGATTTCTTCATTGACACCACTTTTTTGAAATGGTAAAATTCCCCTTTCTGCATTAATTAATATATCATTAAATAGGGCGAATTTTACCATTTCAAAAGAGTGGTTCCAATTAAGAAATCTGAATTTTGAAAAAGTAGCCTACTGCAGGGCTCCCAAAATGGTCTGCCAACTGAATACCAATATTATTTTAGAAAAAAATTTTCTTTTAGACTTTTCTTACAAACCGCCCCGGGACCACCTTTGAAAGTTAATTCTAGCGCAAACCTACCATAAAAATTTCTGATAAAATTTATTAATATTCAGTTGGCGGACCACTTGGGAGCCCTGCTACTGGCAACACTTTAAGGGATTAACCATAATTTGAAATGCGTGTACCGTAATTTCCCGCGTATACGCCGTGGCTTAGTTAAATATTTTTTAAACCGGAAATTTTATTGAAAAAAAAGAAGTAAAATCAGTGTTAGGCAGATATAGGTCACATTTAATTTAAAATAAACTGTGGTAGGAAATCGAGTTACCTCAGGTTTGGCGGATACGCGCGAAATTACGGTAATCCAAGTAACAACATTAATTTAAAGGGTCGAGGGAATATTTATTTTTTTTTTACCTTAGTTAGGATGAACCCTCAGTTATTGACACCTAATCAGTAATTGACACTTTACCAAAACTGTAACTCAAATAAGCATTTTCTTTCAAAATTTACAAAGTAATGCCCTTTAGTGGTAATTTAATTGTCTTAACTGCAATAAATTATGCATTTGTTATTCGTTTTTTCAAAATAGGGATGATGGCAGTTACTGATGTTATTGACCAAATTTATGAAGAAAAATAATTTTAAATAATAAAAGGTATAATTTCTCAAAAGTTTGTGCACAATAATTTTCAAATGTATTTCTACTATACTTTCAAAAACAAAGATAAGTATAAAACAGGATTAAAAATTTGTAATAGTGATTTGAGCAAGAATGAATCCTTAAGGTGTCAGTTACAGTTGTACATCGTTTCACACTATTGAGTTAGAATTTTTTTTTTTTTTTTTTTTTTTTTTTTTTTTTTTTTTTTTAATGCTTAACCATATAATTTGCAAGCTAAATCTCAACCTAAAATTTCTCATACAGTTATTTTAATTGGGGTAATTAGAAACCGTTATAACTCGAAGTAATATTTGTCGAATTTCAAAATTTTTCATTTAATTATAGAGAAAAGTGTAACTTTACTTTTCCTTTTTTTTAAATATTAATAAAAATAATTAAATATTTAATCTTAAAAAAGATGTAACTTAGTTAAAAAAAAATGATATTTTCAGAAGTAAATACTTTTATAAATTTGCCGAAACAAAAGTTATGCAGAATAAGCGAATGAGACATGTTCCAAGTTTGAACTATTTAATTTTAACGTTTCATCACTTGTAACAATTTAAAGGCGAGAAATCTTGAACAAAATGCATCATGCAGAGAAACGCATTGAAAGTTTTAAACAAATATCATCTCCTAATAGAATGTTTAAATGCCTGTTAAAAGCTAGCAGGTGAGTAAGTAACTCCTTCCTGTTGCTTAAACTTCTAATTCAGTTTACTTTTTGCCATTTCCACCTTCATTATGTACTGTTTAAATGTCTCACTTGATTTAAACAATGCCTTTTTTTAACTTGCCGATTTTGAGTTTTTTCATAATTTTAGCCCTCACAACATCAGACTTTTTATCGGCTCATTAAAAAATGTCTTTATACTGCCAGCCCTGCCCGTTGTAAAATGTGTGTATTTTAAAATGTCTATTATTCTACAATTGAACTTTAAAATTTATTCTTTTTAACGATTATTAGGTTCCTATGCAATGAAATTAAAATACAGTAGAGCTTCTTTTAAAAAAAAACTACGTATGACAGAATCCTGTCTTAGACGGAAAAGTTGAAACAAAATGGATATAACAATTTCTGAGAAAAGAATAGAATACTTTCACACATGCTAAGTAGGTAACATGTCCATAACGCATTCCTTCCTTTCCTATGGGATTACGCCTTAGATGATTTTATTGTATAGCATTTGTCAATGAGTCCAAAGCATGGAATATAGATTAACTATATTAATGATAACTGAAATATTTACATAGAAATAGAGATTCATTAAAATATAAATATCACAGTTTGGGGCGCTTCTTTAAAAATGAAGATTATAAACATTCAGAATTCGTCTTGCGAAATAATTTTTTAACATGTCGACGTAAAAATCCATGTTTTGTAGAAATTCAGACGGGCCGATATTGTAACTTTTTTTTATGTGCCGGGCGTTCTCGGGCTAACTTTTAGCTTTTATACCGGGACAATAATTTTATTGTACGGGCCGGACCATTGTTTTCTTGTTCGGGCCGAGCGAAATTTTTTCTATGAGTCGGGCCGGGCCCAGACATAAAAATTTCTGTCCGTCCAGAGCCCCAGCAAATTTCGAAAGCACACTTAACGTAAAAACTAAACGCTGCTATTTTTATGTCCAAAAGGAGAAGCGCTGTCTTAACCCTTTCAGGGGCAAAGTACTTATATTCATAAAATGTTGAAATATTTTAATGACACCAGTATTTACAAGAGAATTTATTTCGAAACATGTAAAAGCCTATTTTCGCGTACTTAATAAAGGTGAAATTTTCATTATAAAACTCCGGTGCCAGTGTGGCAATTAGGGATTAAAATTATGTGATGCCGTGACGGCATCACCGCCCTTCAAGGGGTTAAATAAACTTTTAATAACGCATAATTTGTTGATGAACCCTATCCTTCATTCCAAATGCATCCATATCATGTCTCTCAGAGGTATGCTTAAATGGTGTAAGTCACTAATTTTGGATTTTAATGTCTCTGTAAGTTTTGCAGATATCAAGATGGATTTTTTGTGTTTAAATCAGGGATGGATAAAAAAAACTTTCCTAATTTCAAATTTTACACTACGGGTGCCGTATAAACATTTAGTTTTTGTATTTCCTGAAATAGACCCTCCATGGAGTTGCAACTTATATCATCACATTTTGCACTTTCTTTTACCAAACTTTGCAATTAGAAGTATGTGTCGATAGTTAATACTTAAGGAAATACGCTATTGTTTCGATCTTTATGAATTGCACTGTATAAACGACTGCGGCAATTAAGGGATTGTGACGTTACCTAATCGGTTATCCACTGTGCTCTCATTCGGTCGGTTTTTTGAACTCCACTTCCTTTAACCCCTTGAGGGGCACCGGTATATATTATATACCACCTACGATTAATGAAGTTTTACACCAGAAAATTTTTATCAAATTTTACTTTTCTAACTTTGGTGGCAAAAAGCCGTAAAATTGCTTTTACTTATTTTGAAATAGAATTTTTCAAAGATTCCGGTGGGAATTCAGCATTTCACAAATGTTATTGCTTGCTTCTCAAGGGGTTAAAAAAATCTTCTTTTTTAATTTTGTTGAAACTTGACTCGAAGCGCGTTTATTCTGTAATTATTTCTAATTGCAGTTATAGTAAGTAATAATTGCAGTTATAGTAATAATTGCAGAATAATTGCAATTATTCCAATTATTCTGCAATTATTTCTAATTCATTCTTTTCATATTTTTTCCCTTAGAAAATACTGGTTTTCAAAAGACGAACAAGTTGGTGCCCTGTGAGAAAAAAAAAAAGTTGAATATTATTATTCTGATACAGTGTTACGAAAAATCTGTAATCATTAGCACCTGTGGCATAGTGTCACTGGAAACTGGATAACTTTACTACAAGTATTTTTATATACAAATTTGGCCTTGTTTCATTCTGTGAACGATATACGATTAAATAAGGCTAAATTCATAATATAATGACGCTGGTAATAAGGTGATACAGCGTTGCCTGACGCTACGCCATTGTTTATAACCTATGTATCCCTAACAATAGGAATGCAAAACACGTGGTTCGTGATAGTGTTGCCTGATGGTCCGCGTAAATCTGGGCTCCAAATGCTCTGGACACCACTAATTTCTCACTGTTTATTTCGCCATCTGTAATCTAAGATAATTATACTATTAGATAAGGAGAAGAAAATTACTTTAAAATACTGGTGTCGGGAGCATTTGGAGGCCCGATTTACGCTTGACATCGGGCAACACTCGCTCGCGACTTAAGCTTAGTGTCGCTCATGTGGGGTAAGTAAACTCACAACCAGTGGCGTAGCCAGGGAAGGGGTCCAAATGCTCTTCATACCACTGATATTGTAAAGTTTCTTCTCCTAGATTAATAGCAGAAAAATCGCCGATTAGGTAAGGTGAACAGAACTTTACAAAATCAGTGGTATCCAGAGCATCTGGACCCCCACCCTGGCTACGCGACTGCTCACAACCGATTTTTTAAAAAGTAGTGATCGCTGTATTTAAATTGATTTCGCTGATTTTCTGTATGAAATACACCAAAAAATTTCATAGGTTGAAAAGAAATATTTGCCCTACTTATCGACAGAATAGATTAATGTTTAAAACCCCATGCAGAAAAACTCATGTCTCATAATTTTTAACAAATATATGCAACAACATGGCATACTCAATGAACAAAAATTTCAAAAATTCTTTTCTGTATACGAATTTCTTGCGGGTGCTTTCAATTTATATATTACATTCCTTTTATTTTTGTTGGCAGCGGCAGATGGGGTGGGGGGTAACTTAACCCTTAACTAACCAATTCCGCAATATAAGTGGGATTGGCACACTTACCGCAATTTCCTGAGTATAATCCGCAGATCAAACAATCATTTTTCGACTCAGCCATTTAAAAAAAAAAATAAAATATAGCTTTTTAAATCTCGGTAAATACTTCGCTTTAATTACTAAATAAAATTTCTGGGTCGAAACAGAATTGTTTGATCCGCGGGGTTTACGCCGTAAATTACGGTAATAAAATCTATTCGCTCAGCACCACTTTTTTTTTTACGAAACACTTTTACTTATACTTTGACAACATATGAAAGAGAAATTCACTAACAAATATGTACTTTTAATATATAGTGGTGCATATAGAATATCAAAATAGAATCCTGTATTTAAAGCTATCGTCCATTAAGGTTTAAAATTCAGATTGCTTAATCCCTACCACTTTTTTTAAATTTTCCTTAGTCAGTCTGTCATTAACTACTTCACGCCATTGGCCACATATGTGGACGTTTAGTGTTTTATAATTATAATTATTGTCAATAAAAAAATGACAAGAATTTGATAATAACATATTCACTACAGTATCCCTTAACAAGAGAGGTAAATTTTTACGGTTTGATAGAGCTAGATGTACAGTTAGAGATATAAAAAAAGCGTGAAGTAATTTTTTGGCAGTCAGTGCATGGTTACCAGATTTGGCCTTTTTTATTTTGAAATATTCCATTCACACCAGAAATTCTGCATAGTATTGTTTTCTTTATTTGGTGACAGACGTTTCGTGATTACCTAAAGTAAAAATTCATCTTTCAGAATATCTGATGTGAATTCGAAGTTTTTAACCCCTTAACGATCAAATTAAATTACGGTTTAATAATTCAAGTTGCTTATTGGCACCACTTTTATGAAAAAGAAATATTCACCTTATTTAATGACAGTAAAAACGATACTAAAATATAGCCAATTTCACTATTTTATAAAACTGGTGGGAATCAAACAATTTGAGAAAAAGACACAGCCCGTGAATATAACGGGAGCGAGAATTAAGGGGTTAAATTGAAAGTGGAGGCCAAACCGGAAACCCAGAGTCAGTGTTGTTGGATTGTTTGAACAAATGGTTAACATTTGATAAAAAAAAAATATATATATCAGATATATTCAATATATTAAGTTTTAATAATTTGTAGAAATGTAAAAATGAAATTTACTGTTAGTTTTTTATTAAATAAGAAATCATTTCACTCATAAATTACCGTTAAAGCTCAGCGTCCACAAACGTGGACGTTACATTTTTTTAAAAATTTTTATTGTTTCCCCCCCCCCCTTTTTTTTTTTTTTTTTTTTTTTTTTTTTTTTTTTTTTGCTTTTTGAATTCCTATTAATATAAAATGAATAAATCGTAAAAATAATAGGTCATTTTATTATCCCCATAAAAACTCGTCCCTGAAGAGGTTAAATAAGGCTAATATCTATATTATAAAGGACAAACATATCTGTGCGTAACGCATACGTCATTCTGCGAATGGCAACACTTTGAAATTTGAAATAAAATTTTGGTCTTTCAATTATCTGTACTGCAAATTTTTAAACTTCTAAACATCGCACATTTTAAATTTTTACACCGTCGTATAACGAAAAAAATGCTCTCTTAAATGCAATTCGTTTGAAAGCTGTATCTCAATTTTATTTTGATATATTAATTTTTTTGTAGCCTTTTAATACATTTTTTGTAATTGTGGCAACTGAAGAACCCCATTTCTGTTGAAAGTCGTGGAGAGTTGAAAGTAAAGGGAAAATAATCACGGAGGAAAGAAAATAATATATTATTGTACCTTTTTGTTGCCATTTTCTCATAAAAACTGAAAAAAAAATTAAAATACGTGCTATGTCAGCGATTTTTTAAATCTCTAAATATTGCACATTTTCAATTTTTAAACCGTCAAATAGAGAAAAAAATCTACTTCAAATAAAATTTGTTTGAAAATTGTATCTTAATTGACTGAGTTATTATGGTTTTTAAAATAACTAGCCGCCCGTTGCGACCAGTTTGATCTCCGTTAAATGTATGCTAGTCATTGTATCATGTTACTTTTATTCACAATTTAATTTACTTGCTCAATCCGTCGCCAAATTGAAAGATTCTGTTAGAGAAATCGAGAACTCCCAACTTTTATGTTAGTCGGGCACAGGTGATAAATCGCCAAACATTGTACCCGTCGCATTTTTTTTTTCATATTTCGTTAATTCAGATTAAAATATAATCCTTTCACTTATTTTATTTAAAATGGATAACTTTAATTTAAAAATGAAACCTTTAAAATTCATGACTTTCACTTAAAAAAAATTCTTTAAAAAAAGAAAAAAAATAAATAACACCATAAACCATTTAATTTCAACATCAAAGCATTGTTTTAATTTACCCCTCGAAAAATAAAAAATGCTGCTGGCAAGTTAAAAGAAAATGCTATTGGCGAGAATTGCGCCCAGCTAACATAAAAGTACGAACTCTTTGCGATCCTCGCAATTTTTATGTAGTTTTATTTGAAAAAAATATTTGATTAAATCGCTTGCCAGAAAAGAAAATTTCTTTTCTCGCCATGGACTTTTTCTCTATTTTCCCAAGTAACTATACTAGAAAAGTACCTTTATTTATTTATTTATTTATTGTATTGTAAATTAGATGAAAAGACGGCACAGGTGTCATATACGCATACTACGTTGGCGCGATTATTTTCTAACGCAAATGTCATATACGCCCCGGGGTACTTAACTGGCGCCAAAGTGTCGTTATTTTGCTTGATATGGTAACCCGGATGTTGTTGTTTATTTATTAATAAATTGTTTATTTACTTTTATTTTATTATTTAAAATTATATAAATTGTTTTTTTCTATAATTATTAATTGAACTTTTTATTTAATTATTGTTATTCCCTTTTTAAAAATATTACACAATAACCAATGAGATGCATTTCATTCAGGCGTTGCCATTAAACAATTAATAAATAATCGCGATTTCTGTGCCACGTACGATAACGTAATATATATATATATAGATCTTCAAGTGTAAATTATTTTTTTAATTTACCTCTATCACGTGTAGCTCGATTAAGAAATGTTAATTCGCTTGCCCTTAAAGCAATGTAAAAAGTTCCGCAATTGTTTCCGTCTAATGTCCCATAACAAAATTAAAACTTACTATATAGTAAAATAAATAAATTAATATAAATAAGAAACAAATTTAACAGACATGTGATTGAACCATGCGCTTATGCACCGAAATGATCGGATAGACTGACGTAAGTCGCAAAATCTTAGGTTAATAACGCCTGGCATGCGGTGACATGTAAAAGTATCGCTTTTAATAAATTTCAAAACTTTATTTGATTGCATAATTGATATTTTTCATATAAAAATTCTTTTTGATGTTAGTGGGTAATCTAAAACATATGTTACATGTAAAAAAATAATTAGAGTTAAAAAAATGGTTTTCACCTATATTCTGTAACCCGAGGAGCTCGGGTTCGATCCCCTAGTTATGATTTAAAAGAAGGGGTATTATGCAATCCGAATAAAAAAACAAACAAATGTAGTAACGGGCAACACATAATTCATTCTAGATTGAGAAGTATTCCTTTCTTTTTTCAACGATAAATGTAGGAACGTATAAATGTTTTGAAATATACACAATGAAAAATTTCTCGAGGCATTAAATTAAATAAAGTATCATGCAGATTTGTGCGATTCCCTGCAGTTCAGTGGATAATGAATATTATTAAATAATTAGCTTGGCTTTTCTTAATGAGCAACAGAAATGTTTATTCAAATGCATTTTCTTTTGTTTTGCCTGAAGTAAGCAGAGCGAGATATTTGATTTATTTATTTTAAAGAATAGCACAGCTTACATTTTCTTTTTTCAATATATAACAAACGAAATGCCAGATATACGTAAAGAATTCAATTAAGACTTAAATATACAATAATGCATAAAACAAAATACTAAAATTTACTCCAAAACTAAACATTTAAGAGCGGGTTTATTTTATACAAAGCATTATTTAAAATAGTTAATATAATATTGGGTCAACAGAAATATGATGGTGGCAAAATGTACGCGTTTGTACGTTGCCATCGAAATACTCAAGGCCTGAGGGCACGAGTTGTGACGTCATCACCAATCGACCGACTTCTCACTAGTGTTGGAATTCACACCGGGAAATTTTTAATAGCAATTTTCTTTTATTTTATTTGTGGAATATCTATGATCTCATAAAACAATAATAACTATTTAAACTTAGTGGTGAGAATTTGGAATACCCAAATAAAAAATCAGACATATGCGAATACAGTGTGTCTTTCCGCATCTGGCTGAATATTTATTTTGGGATTCCCAATTCTCACCAGTAAGTTTAAATAGTTAGTATTTTTTTTTTATAAGATGAGAGGTATTCCACAAATAAAGTTAAAGAAAATTGCTATACAAAATTTTCCGGTGTGAATTCCAACACTAGTGAGAAGTTGGTCGATTAGTGATGACGTCACAACTCGTGTCCTCTGACCTTGAGTATTTCGGTGGCAACGGTTTGTAGCATTATTTTCGAAGTGCAGTGTATGCTTATAGCCCAGTGGTTAGGGGGTTGAATTCGGAATTATTTAGGGGAAAGCTGGAAATTGTTTTAATCCCTTCTGTTTAGGTCTAGAATGAATATGCTATATTTTCCCCCTCGTACTAGGTAAGCGTTAGGAAATATGTATAGAATTATAGTCAAAAAACACGTTTTTTTGCATACCATAATAATATCTCAAAATAACTAACTCTGTCAAAAACATTGTCAATAAATATGTTGTAGAGCTTAAAATTCTGAGAAAAATGAGTACCTACACTCAATACTTATGTCGAATATTAAGGTCACAATTCTACTTCAAAATTTTAGACACATCATCAGGGGGATGACCTCAGAATTAATTAGGAGAAAACTGGAAATTGTTTTAATCCCTCCAGTTTAGGTCTAAAATGAACGTACTATGTTTTCTCCCTCGTACTTGGGTGAATGTTAGAAAATATGTACATATTTATTTTCGAAAAACACGTTTTTTTTTTTTTTAATTTTCTTAACAATATCTCAAAACAGCTAACTCTATAAAAAACATTGTCAGTGTGGAGCTTAAAATTCTGAATAAAATGAGTACCATCATTAATATTTTTCTTCAACACTAAGGTCGCAATTCTATTTCAATTTTTTTCAAATCAAGAACTTGAAGCCAGGAGGACCAAGTTAATTTAACAGTATCTCAAATTGCGGTCTTAATATTGAACAAAAATATTAAGTGTAGGTACTCATTTTACTCAGAATTTTAGGCTGTATAACTTTTGTATTAGCAATGTTTTTGATAGAGTTAGGTATTTTGAGATATTGTTAAGTTAACTTGGTCTCTCCTGGCTTTAAGCTATTGATTAGCGATTAAGGCAAAATTTTGAAATAGATTTGCGACCTTAATGTTGAACAAAAATATTAATGATGGTACTCATTTTATTCAGAATTTTAAGCCCTACAACATTTGTATAGATAATGTTCTTTATAGAGTTAGCTGTTTTGAAATATTGTTAAGGAAACTAAAAAAAACGTGTTTTTCGAAAATAAATATGTACATATTTTCTAACATTCACCCAAGTACGAGGAAGAAAACATAGTACGTTCATTTTAGACCTAAAATGAAGGGATTAAAACAATTTCCAGTTTTCTCCTAATTAATTCTGAGGTCATCCCCCTGATGATGGGCCTAAAATTTTGAAGTAGAATTGTGACCTTAATATTCAACATAAGTATTAAGTGTAGGTAATCATTTTACTCAGAATTTTAAGCTCTACAACATTTGTATTGACAATGTTTTTGACAGAGTTAGCTGTTTTGAGATATTGTTATGGTATGCAAAAAAACGTGTTTTTTTTTACTATAAATCTATAAATATTTCCTAACGCTCACCTAGTACGAGGGGGAAAACGTAGCATATTCATTCTAGACCTAAACAGAAGGGAGTAAAACAATTTCCAGCTTTCCCCTAATTAATTCCGAATTCGGCCTTTTTTTTTGCTCCCCTACCACTGGGCTATTAATTTTATTTAAGTAATTTTTCTTTTCCATAAGATGACGATTACTATTCCGAAATTGTGGTGTGTAAAATACAGAAACGCTCTTATGTATACATCACGACATTTCCGACGCTCCTACGTAAATGCAATTTATATTACAAAACATTATTAACATTTTAAAACTTTATTAACTTTATGGAACAATAAATGATATAATAGATTAAACATTTCAGGGCATTTAGCCTATTCAGGGTCAAAGTAATTCTGCTTCTAAAATGTTTAAAAGATTGAAAGTGTCTAGAACTTACTAACGAGTTTATTTAAAAAATGATTTCTTTCCATCTCGTATATTATAAAAGCAAAATTTTATTAAAATATCTATGGGAAATTTGTCAGATTAGTATTAAAATAAAGTGGTATAAATATTATACTGCATTCTTCAAACGGTCTAAGTAGTTTTTCAGTAAAATAATTGGGTGAAAATAAGGCTTATTTTATGAAGGTCTTGGGGAATAAAGCGACTCTTAACCACTTAACTGGTTAAAAAATTAACCGCTTCAGGGGTTAAGACCACTGATGTGCTTCATCCAATTTTGCTAGTTTATGAAAAAAGTAATATTTAAAAGTAATAACTAAAAGTATTATTCCATTTTTAGGGCTCATTATATACATTCCAACATTTCAAAAGTTTTTTTTTTTTTTTTTTTTTTTTTTTTTTTTTTTTTTTTTTTTTTTTTTAAACCAGAACTAAGCGTTTAGAATCATTTATGCCAAAAATCAACTTAGCGTAATTCTCAGCCTTTAACCCCTTGAGGGCGTTTTGCGTAATGCTGATTGCGTTTTCAATTTGCGTTGCAATTGCGTTTGCGTAATGCTGAATTCCTACCGGAAATTTAAAAAAAAATTATTTCAAAATACGGAAAATAAATTTTACGTCTTTTTCCTACCAAAATTAGAAAAGTAAAATTTCATAATTTTTTTCCGGTGTAAATCCTCATTAATCGTAGGTGGGATAAAATATATCCAACCGCACCTCAACGAGTTAACCCTTTCGAGGGCGGAGGACACATAATTTTCATTCCAAAACTGGCAAACGGCCCCAAGAATATTTAACTAAAATTTTTCTTTTATAATGTACGTGAAAGTAATCAAGTTCATAATTTCTAATAAATTCTTGTGTAGGTCCATTATTTAATCAGTTTTTAAACAGGATTACTTCGCGCCGGTATGGTATAATTCTCGTATAAGAAGATATGCTTCTAATCGGAGAATTTACTTTACACATAAAGCAAAATAGGGACGACCAAATATTACTTGATCTTTTATTAAACGAAAAATTCTGGTTCGAACACGTTTATTTGATTTGATGACTGTAGTCTAGAAATTATGATAATAATAAAAATAAAAAAAAAATTGGGCAGTGTAACAGTGTTGCTAATTTAATGGATTTTCTTATTATTCATATGTAAAAAATACATTAATTATGTATTTTTTGCTTTATTTATTACGCATACATTCCATGAACAAATGTACAGAAAATTACTATTTGTAATTTTAAGTAAATATTCTAAATATCTGAATTAAACAAAATTCGCTAAATTTGTAATACTGTCTAGAACATCTGTGCAGAAGCAATATTTTAGTACTAACTATACATAACCCTGTAATTTTATAATAAATTACATACATTTTATCTTAATTTGTGTCTTTTTTGTTTCTTTTCTTATGTTCTGTGATTTTTTCTATTTAAAATATACTCTAAATTGCATGTGTTATAATAATTTTACAGACTTTAGAAAAATAGATATTCTCATAGCTACCAACGTTTACGCTTTTTTGCTACCTTTAAAATTAACAGACATTTTCGCCTTGTTTAATCATGAGATTTCGACTATTAAATAAGACAATATTTACTATGAATGTTTAGTGGTAAGAAGAAACCGTAAAAGTTAACAGCTATCTATTCTTACATTTTCTGTTCCTATAAACGGTTACACGGATGCTTGCTCTCCTTTTCCATTTAGATTTGTTCGCTTTTAATCCAATTTCAAGACAGTGACACCCAACGTACTGATAACATTTACTGCATAAAATGAAGCAGAAAACTTCACTTTAGTTGATATTTTAACATCGCATGTATTAGCTTAGAGCACAGCATGCTCCATTTCACATGGAGAATTTTGACACTGACTTCTAGTTTTAAAAATTCGAATACCCCTATTTCCAATCTAAAATCTTTCTGTTAACCCCTTGAAGGTCACCGGTATATTATATATACCACTTAAGTTTAATTCCCAAATGCCACATTGGCACCAGTTTTCAGAAGAAAAGAATTGCTTTTTATCATGTACGTGAAGAAAAGCTTTCAGTTACTTTCATATCAATCTGTGCTTATATTCCGGTGCCATTCAATCATTTTAATATTTTAGAAACATAAGTACTTTGCCCCTGAAAGGGTTAAACTGTTACTTGAAATATTGGCTTTCTTGGACATAGAACGCCATGAAAAAGTATATTTAGTGGGATCTATCCCCCTTTCTTTGCAAGTTCTACATAAGGACTGGAATGTGAAACGCTTATGGTCTTGACTCAGCAGTTGATAAAAATTCCACTTTAACCCTTTCAGGAGCAAGGTACTTGTATTCGTAAAATGTTGAAAAAATTGATTGACACCAGTATTTAAAAGAAAATTTATTTGTATACAGATAAAAGTATATTTTTGCATCCGTTAAAAGTGAAATTTTCATTAAAAAATTCGGTTGCGAATGTCGTAAATAGGGATTAACATGTTGTGACGGCATCACCGCCCTTCAGGGGGTTAGTACTTTTATCATAGCTGCCAACATTTGCGCTTTTTTCTTAGCACTAAAATATAATAGTAAACTTTTCTAAATTTAATCGGCGAACTTTGCGATTCAATAAGTCAAATTTTTTTTTAAATTTTAGTGGCAACAAATAAGCGTAAAAGTTTATGTGTGGATGTAATGCCATACGACAGTGACGGCTCATCGGATGTTCGGGGTTCACAATCACTTTACTACGAGAATTTCATTATATAAATTTTGAACTTATTTAACCATGGAATGTTCTACGAATAAACAAGGAAGAAAATAGTTTACGAATTTACAGGCAGTAAAATGATTGTGAACAACCCTGATGAGACGCAATCATTATAATGGAGTTATGAATAAAGAGGAGGGGCTTTTAGTGTATTGTCTACCAGTTGCGAGTGAAGTAACTGAAGAGGATGTCACGAAATGGCGGCGGAATTTTTACATGGGATAAAGAGTGCAAACTTCCACCAGTAAATTTTGAATGGAATATTTTGCCTTGTTTTAGCGGCTTTTTCATGAAAAATTTCTCTCACAAATATTGTTAAAATTTCTACTGATTTTTACGTGTTTAGAAGTTTGTCAACGTATTTATTTTTTCCATCGACTCTACCAGGAGGTTGTCTGCGTTTTCACAATATGTCAGAAACGCAGGACCCCACTACCGCCGAAGCGAACTCCCACCAGTAAAAATGAAAATCTTTTTTTGCCATTATTTAAGACTGAAATTTTGCTTTGATAAGGCGTTTAAATAAGGATAAGTTGCCTGTTTAACCCTTTCCGGCACACTGTGCCCGGGTCGGGATACTTAATTTTAATTCCAAACTAACGATCGGCACCAAGAATATGTTAGTAAAATATTACTTTTACAATGAATAGTTAAAGTAACACGTTTTTAATTTCTGAAAAAGTTGTTTTAAAATTCCGGTGTCAGTCGATCGTTTCATCATTTTACAACAAAAATTGCCCGTGCCGGAAAGGGTTAAATTTGTTGGTTGAATATTGCCCCGCCGGTAACCAACCCCTGTAAAAGCGGTTACAGTTGAAGCTTCACTATTTTAACACTAGAGCGCCCGGAAATTTTACCCAAGCTTCATAAAGATGTTTCACACCAGAATGTTTATTTAAAATTATTTAACTGATTTATTTAACGTATTTCTGCGTGGTTTAAAATTAACTTATTTTATGAAAAAATTTCTGGCTCCAATTGACATTTAATCATTTGATCGGGGTCAATTCGACTCCTCCTGGGCATTTTAGTGTTAAAGATATGCCAGTTCCTCTTTAGTAATAATTCCATGATTGCTATATACGAATATATTGATACCCCAAATTTATTTCTAGTTTGTCTTTGTCAACTCTGGACTTGATGTAATATAATATTGTTATCGCTTTGCCTTCTTCGATATACACTCTAACCCTCACACTCACGTGTAATATTTACATGTAACATCTTTAAAAGGCATTTCTTTAAAAAATGAAAACATGATCACAAGTAAATACAAAAATGCACAAAAATCAGACCTATTACTAGAGAGACGCATTACCAGTTTATGAAGATTATGCTATAATGCTGGCTGTTTTCCTGCAAATACGCTTTGTCCAGGTGTAGTGAAGCCGTGTGGAAGCAACTTGAAAGGCACCAGATTTTTTCATAGTCCCCATTATTCCATCACAGAATTTTTTTGCATTAAATAATAAAAATGTTATTATTCGGAAATACTTGTTACAAAAAGACTTCCCCCGCTAGTAGTTACAACTACCAGATTCTTTTTTGCGAACATGGATGATTGTGTGTATGACTTCGATTTATCTGTTCTCTGTCTTGCCGTTTTCTAACATTCGTAAATGTACTCGGATTGCCATGTAATTAACACAGGTTATTGAGGTTTACTACATATTGTCCTCCTCAGTCCTGATGTTGCCTGTAGAAGACACTGAAGAATATCCTTTAAATTAATTTAAATGCTTTTAGAATTCTTAAAACTACCTCTAGACCTTTTAAATAAATGCATGCATATCATAAGCATCGATATATACACTGGTGTAACATTTGTACATCTTTTTCAGAGTCACACAAATGAATTAAGTTACCGTAATTTCCCACGTATCCGCCGCGGCTTAGTTAAGTATTTTTCAAACCGGAAATTTTATTGAAAAAATGAAGTCAAATAAGTGCTAAGCAGGAGCAAGTCACATTTTATTTAAAATTAATTCTGATAGGAAATCGAGTTATCTGAGTTGCGGCGGTTATGTGCGAAATTACGGTACATTATTGTGAATGAGGTAGGCTCGTTCGCGGTGTAATTTAACGCTGTTGCACAAAACACAGGGCCTGATTACAAACGGGGCAAACTTCCAGCAGTGAAAAAGATCAGAAAATTTTGTCTTATTCGAGAAAATAATTTTGCATAAATACAGGATTTAAATAAGATGAATTTCTATTAAAATTTAAAGGTGGATGTTTGCTCCGTTGGTATTCTACGCCTTTACTATATCAATGCTTCTAAAATATCTTTACCAGACGGCGCCTTTACACCCATAGTTAAACTTCCACAGCACATTAAAATAATGAAGAAAAACTTTATTAAAGTAAATGTTATTTTTATTTATTGAAGTAATACAAACAATATGCTGTATTCGAGTAAAAAAATGAAAAAATAATTATAATTTGTAATATTTTTTTTAGAATTCTTATAAAAATCGTTTTATATATGAGATAGCTTTTAATGAGATAGATAAGTTTGATGTTTTATTTTTTAATTTTGAATTAAAAAAAAGGGTTCCTAATTTTTAATATTGATTTCGACGCGGCAGTCATAGTATGCCACATTTATTAGTAAATACATATTACAACCGTTCTTCGTATAGCAGTTACCGAGTTAAATAGCATATTGCCTAATCTGTACCACAAAGAAATAAATTATATTTCATTAAATAAAATTTATTGTACGAAATGTTTTTTTCTCATGTTATACGCCAGTAATTACGGTAATAACATTTATTAATATAGGTGGCAATAGATAACTTCATTTGTAAATTTTTTCTCCTTTTCATTAAAAATAAAAAAAAATTCTACAGAAAATAAGCTTATCAGAACATACTGTTGTTGTTCATTCAAGTGACAGATTAATAAGTTTAAAAAATACATTTCCAACTACAATAATAAGAAAAGAGAATTGCTCCGCAGTGGTTTGAAATATTATAAAAGTACTGTCAAGAAAGACTGACATTAGTTTGATTTTGTTTGAAGAAATATATTTTTTTAATGTCAAAAAAAAATTCTTGAAATATAACAAATAACTTATTTCAATGCAATCAATATTTCTTAAGGTTACAGAAAAAGTCTTAAAAGCAGAATTTTTTTTATAATTTCAGATATGAACTTAGTGTTTAATTTTGAATAAAACAAACGTGATTGTTAAATTACATTTTTGCACATATGCACTCGTGTGTAAACATTAAACACTTATTTTTTATAATTAGGAATTCTGAATTCTCAACGAAAGTTTTAATAATTATTTTCACTGAATAAGATGACAGATGTTCCATAATCCATTAAGGGTCGGTGGGATCAGACAGTAAATTTTAATTAAGTTTACTTTTATAACTTTGGTGGAAAAAAAAAAAGCTGAAAATTTACTTTTTCTTGTTTTGAAATAAAAATTTTCCAAATTTCCGGTAGGAATTCAGCATTACAGAAACACAATTGCTTGCTCCTCAAAGGGTTAAATATAATAAAATAGAATTACTGTTGAAAATTTTCTGGTGTGAATTCAGAATGTCTGAATAAATCAAACAGCCAGATTCGGCAACACTGCATAAGATCCTCTTAATTTAAAAATATGGGAAAAGTGCGTAGAACTTCCAAAAAGAAAACCAAAGGATAGAAAAGGAATCTTATTTAAAAGGTAGCTTTGAGCACAACTGGACAGAACACAGTAACGTCCATGTGACAGGTGGCTGGCAGGAAAAAATCAATCTTTATTAGGGGATATGGTGAGCATTATAACGCTGCAAAATTTTCATCATCTATCCTTGATGAGCATGAGGTTGTCAACGAGCTGTTGAGCGATCGTCGCCCATTCATTTTACAGCGACAAAGGCAGCTCTGGAATCGTTAATTGCGGCTAGTGATATGCTGCCAAGCGTCTTCCGGGAATGTCCCACACAAGGTTGGTTGGATGTAGGGTCAAGGAACTTCTAGGCTAACCAATGCGATGATTATTCTCACTCTCTAAAAGTTCTGCGAATGCCACTAAACAATATGGTGTAGATGTATTGCCCATGGAGGGGAAATGGTGATCTATAGCACCTCCAAAAAGACGAACGTGAGAGAGGGGAACAAATGTACAATAGGTGGCACCAGTGATTAAACATTATTGGACGATGTGGAGGTCAGTATGTGTACGAAGCATGATACTTCCCGAGAACTCCACAAACTAAAAACAAGCCTCTTTCGATCGATGATTTTGGAGGGTTGATTTCGTGATACCAGCTCTTTTCATATGATTTATATTTATACATCCGGAATCACAAGTCAGAATAAAGCAGCTCTCATCGTACAGAACAAGAGAACCCATTGCTTATATGTCCAATTATGTGTCCCTCGCACAATAAAAAAAAATGTCGCCGATGAACAAGCGTCATAGGTGCACACCGCGATTTTCATCATGCAAAAAAACCACTTTGTGTAACTTCCTGGACCCCACAAAACCTCCCGCTGCATCATCCCGCTGACTGCCATCTGTCTCTTTTCGGATGCCGGGCAAGATACAGGTCTTCCGCTGCCATGGTTACTAATGGACAGCTGTTGTTGTTGTTAGATGTATTCGCCAAGCTCGTGACAAAACGCTGTGCCGGAACGCAATGCCGAAATCATCGGCCACACTAGTAACAATTTAACCTACTACTAAGTTTCCGATTATTCTACCACGAATAAAATCATCTAAATGTTGTCTACAGTAATACAGTCATTCAGGGTAACTTTGAACCATGGGGTGTAACTTTGAACCACCTCCTATTTTTCAATATTTTTGACTCCAAAAGACTAAATAAACTCCAGAACTGTGCTCTGTTGGCAAGGTTCTAATCTGGGATTTCTACTCTTTATTTTAGAAAATAAATTAGCAACATTATGCGCTATTAATTGCATAATCTAACCATTTTTGTGAAGTACTGTTTTCAAGCTAATTTTGAATGCTGTTTTGAAGTTATTGCAATCCAATTAAATTTTCTTAGTAAGTAACAATATACTCATTTATCAGACATATTATTGTCTAAATGTTGCAAATGTGATAATATTTTGCGATTATTTATTTATTAATAGTTAATAAAATGTAAAATAAGAGGACACTAACACTTTACCACATTTTCAAGGTAACTTTGAGCCGGCTCAACGTTACACTGATGTTTATAATTTACTGATTAAAGATGCTACTGTCAAAAATTTCCCATATTTGCACGTATATTTTATATAAATACCGAAAGTGAACATTAGATATAACATATAAATATTTTCAAAAATACGTGTAAAATACATACAATCCATTTGAAGGGGTTTTTCGGGGCGGAGCTACTCAAATTTGACATTTCATACATTCGACATTTTTTATTAATACTAGTACTATTACTGTAACTATTGAGATAAAACATTGGAAATTGTTTTCCACTGCATTTTTATGTTTTATATTAACAATAAACAGGTTTTTTTATTTCTAAATGCTCATGGTTCTCTTCTTCCACTTTTCTTATGCCTGATATTTGTTGTAATATCATAAATTATACAAAAATTGTGATGATGGGAAATATAAATTCAGAGTCTTTACATATCTGAAAATATTTTTGGGGTTTAAAGTTGTCCTAACTATAATACTTTTTTTTTATAATGAAATATTTTAGTTAATATTTATCATATTGTGCAAAGTTACCCTAAATGGCTGGGTTATTTTGAACCAGGCTAAAAAGTCATTTTTTATTGCTTTTATCCTTATTATTTCTTAATTTTTGATAGTCAAACAATACTTTAAGATCGTTTCTTCTCTTTTATGCCCCCAGTTGCAACAATATTCTTAAAATAAGAGTGTGGCATATGAAAATAGAGAAAATGCGGATAAAATTTACCCTGAATGACTGTATCTATTGTTCATATCACAGTGAGGCAAAAACTCGACGACATTCAAACCGATCTACAAAGTGCAATATACATTACAGCAATACTAAGTGTCTACCATAAGCTTTATACCCTTCTATAACTCTCACAGTACGTCATGCTACATAAATTCGTACGTCCTACCCTACCTCGATCTAGTCGATCTCCTGATAGATATTTTGGACTGATTTTTCTTGATGCTGTGATGCTAATTTCTCCATTTCACTCGTAATTTTTGTCCATCTGAACAGTGTATAAACATAGCTGCCAACATTCAAGCTTTTTTCGTACCACTTAACAATTTCAGGCTAAAATAGTTCTTTTACTTAAAAGTTGAAATATTTGAATTTCCGCAGATTTTACGGACTAATTTATTTGAATATAAATAAAATATTTTCTTCAGGTGCATTGTACAGGGATGAGATTACCGCTTTTTTGCACACCGGTATTTCCTTAGAGAAAATGTTGTTTTGTTAAATCGCAAAAATGTTCCGATTAAATCACATAACATTTTCTCTAATAAAATACTGCTGTGCAAAAAAGCGGAAATCTCATACCTGATTATAAAAGTTCAAAATAAATTTCAAAACCCTGGTTCCTATCTGACATATGGGGATGGAAATTTAATAGAAACAAATTTAACCCACGATGATAGAAACCGTTAAATTTAACATTAACACGTTCACGCCAACGCGGTGGATCACACTCGACTGTCTCAGAGTTGTCAAGTCTCCGGCTTTTTACATACCACTCTTATTTTAGAGAAAATGTTGTTCCTTTAAATCGCCCAATTGTTCTAATTAGATAAAACAACATTTTCTGTATTAAAATACTGGTAACTACAAATCCTGAGACTTGGCAGAACTGAGACGTTCACGTGTGACCCACCGCGCCGGCGTGAACGTATTAAAGTTAAATAAAACCGGAAGTTCTACTCAAGTTTGATAAAAAAAAAATCTTATAGCGGGATTTATATTTAAAGACATTTAACCTACATTCCCATTCACTACACGTTCCCTTCATTATGACCTAATTACATGGCATACAGGTGTTTCCGTGTTAAAACACACCTTCATCATGTAAAGGCTATAGTTATAGCTCGGATGAATGAAACTAGCGCTGCAGTTCGCAGTCAAGTCCAACAAATAAGAGTGAATTATGTCAGCCAGAATCGTCCGGATAGTCTAACAGGTAAGGCATTGGTACGGCACGCCAAGTATCCAGGTTCGATATCTGGTCTGGACATTTTTCGCTCTGTTGGAATAAACTTCAACTGTGCTACTCCAGCCTTGAATGTGATTTAATCCAGTTGGAAAAAATGATCGTTCCCTTCATTATGATATTTAACCTATTTAACTCATATCTGCAAGGTTCAAATTTACAAAAACGCTTTTTCAGCAAAATTTCAACGAAAATTTTAAAGAAGAATTTTCTTTGAAAAAAAGTGGTGAGTAAAAAACGGACCGAGTGGGAGCCCTGAACACTGGGGCAAGAATTAGCATCAGGAGACAAAGAAAGTTGTTTTAATTTTTGTAATTTATTTTAACAAGCAATATGAAAGTTTAACCTTTCATGAAAATGTGTGGACTGATGAATGTCAATTTACAAGAATGGGATTGTATTTACTCAAAACTCTCACTATTGGTCCCTGAAAAATCCACACAATATACGAACAAACGAATATGAAGTACGTTGGTCCATAATTGTTTGGTGTGGTATGTGGAAGGCATCCTTAACCCATTCAAGGGCTGTGGTTTATTTTTGGACCACTTAATTTTAATTTCTAAATGCCCCATTCGTATCAAAATATTGAAATGAAAATTTTCCTTTTATTAACACTTTATCTACTGAGGTACTTATAAGTACCACTAAAATAACTTGTTATAAAAGCCATTTAATACATCGATTAGAAGCAATTCAGTTTACAATAAGCTATATATGCATTACTTTATCTTGTTCCAAAAGCATTATTGTTTACACAAAAGCAAAATATTTTTAAAAGGATTATTTATTTTGCCTTTGCATCGTTTCAGCTTTCATGGCGCTGCGGAAGGGGGGGGGGGGGTATTTTTCAATTCCAAAATATTTCTGTATTTCTATTGTAAGAACATTATATTTGTGCATTTCCTAATTCTACAAAATACTAAGAAAAATATTTAAAATAAAAGATTTGAGTGGTGTTATAAATATTGCACAAAATATCTATAAACGTAAATTTAATTAATCCTTCTAATTTGCTCAATCCTTCTGAAATCCTTCTCAAATTTATTAAACGATTATGTAAATATTCTAATGTAGTTTCAGAAATTTACGAAAAATGCTTTAGAAGATAAAATTTTCATGAATTCATAATTCAGTACATAAAGGGTTAAGTGCGTGAATAAAAAATTTTGTTTATTTTGAAATGAATTTGTTTGCAGATTCTGTGTCATTCACTCATTTTAGCATATTACGAATAGAAGTACATTGCCCCTGAAAGGGTTAATTAGGCCATTCATATTCGATGACACTTTAACATCAGAACAATATGCGGATATTTTGTGTGAATCAGTATCCAGTGTTTTAGAAGTGTATGTTTCGAAACAAGATTTGTACTATGTAATGTTTCAGTATGATGTTGCACATCGATTACGCACTGTCTTAACCAGAGCTTTTGGAAAACATATTACTTGATATGGAGGTCCAACTGAGTGGTTCCTCCAGATCGCCACATTTTAATCGTTTAGATTTCTTTCTTTGGGATTTTCTGAAAAAAAACGTAGGGGAGCTAGGGGATGAATTGGACAAGGGACGGATGGGACATTCTCAATATTTCAGGCAATAAACATATATTTTAAATTGCTTCCTATCCCCATATAAGGCTCTACCACAGTGTGCTTCAGAACTAAAAGTAGGACAACATTGCTGTTTTCATTTTTTTCAAAGTTGCATTTTCTGAAATCTCTGCTTAAAAGTAAGTTTTTTTTTACATTTGAAGATGTGAAATATTTTATACAATATAAAAAATTAAGCTATGTTGTAGTTATTTATTTTAAGATTCAATATCTATAATTAAAATGAATGAATAGTAACCATTGTGACAAAGTAATTTTTGAATCAAAATGGCTGAGAAGGGAATATATGCATCATGGGGATGATTGGGACATTTCAAATGGGGGTGGATGGGACATTCTCATTCATCCCTAGAGATGTTGAAAATTTTATTAATTACCTAAATAGTATTATATTGGTTTAAAAATTAATAATTTACGTTAATTAATAGTATTGAATGATATTTTATGAGTTGTTATTGTTTTAAATTTCTGAGTGTTATTTATTGTACTGTAATAATTATTAATGGATTATCAAAAAATTGGTACTAAACTTAATCAAAATAGATAAAATTGTTAAAAAACAGTATATGTTTATTGATAAAATGGGGGAAATTATATTGAATGTTGCACACATAAATCCCCACCCTTAACATAATGGGTCGATCGGAAAGTCGTGTCGTGTTGGGAAAATCAATTCGGAACGGAAAATTCTATCATTTAATTATTAGGCATTGATTCCGATATCCAATGTCTAATAATTACAGGGCAGAATTTTCCGGTGCGAATTGATTTTCCCAACAGGACACGACTTTCCGATCGACCCAATAGTTTCCGTTCTGCAAGTTTCTAATATACATTTAATTAATACTAATTAATAAGTTATGATTGAAAATTATTAGCTATCCCATATTTAAAAGACATTTTGCACTTTCATTTGAAATCTAAAATGCCTCTTAAGTGGGACAAAAAACAGATTGATAGCCGAAGTCTGCATTAAAAGTTAAAACTGCAATAAAAGAAGTTATTTAAAAAAACATATCGATTCGTGCTGTAAAATCATATATTACAAATATAATTACATACAAAGTTATAATTATAAATTTTAATTTGGTAAAATTGAATACAGGGAGGAAAATCTTTGTGTCCCATCCATCCCTCTTAGTGTCCCATTCATCCTTGCTTTGTGGATGATTTTATTCGTTATTTTTCGCTTAATATTTCGTCTAATTTTTTTGTAAGAATTCTAATAAAATTTAAGCGAAGAAAACTAATAAAATTTAGTTGTGAGAGCCTGCCTGCTGGTGCCTGGATTTTTACACAAATGCCTACGATGTTGCATTACCCTAGAACAACCAGAATCTTTACTCAAGCTTTATAAAAATACATTCCACCAGAATTTGTATTCAAAATTATTTAACTTATTTACCTAACTTATTTTTCTGTGGTTCATACATTAAGTTTATTTTAAAGAAATTTCTTCTTTGAATAAATATTTTGAATATATCTGTTTGATCCAATGGATCTGTCTGGTAAGCGCTGGGAAGGTACAAAAAGGATTTATTTCACATGTACATTTCTGCATTGCAGCCAAAGGAATTCACTTCGAGCATTTTTTAGGATAAATTTCATTTTCATTAATTAAGCTTTAGGTCAGATAATATAATAGCATTTCAAAATATGCGTCATTTTGTAAATAATTGAGAATGTTGTTTTCATCATTTCATTTAACAAAAATTCTGTTATTTTTTCACTTATACTTTTAGTAATAGTTGTATATTTTGCTTTAAAATCTCAGAATGAAAATAGATTTCAAATTTATATTATATTGTTAATTTTACTCTCAACTACTTTTTTATATCTGACAATTTCTAGTAAACTTGTGAATGACCCCTATTTCGCAGCAAAAAAGTTGCTTCAACTTTTACCCCTTAATTCTTGCTCCCGTCATATTCACGGCCTGTGTCATTTATTCAGATTATTCAGATTTGTTTGATTCCCACCAGTTTTATAAAATAGTGTAATTGGCTTTATTATGGTACCATTTTACCTGTTATTACATAAGGTGAATATTTCTTTTTCAAAAAAGTGATGCCAATACGCGATTTGAATTTTTAAACCGTAATTTAATTCGACCGTTAAGGGATTAAACAGCTATTACAAGGTCAGTTTTATTTGTAGAAGAAAAAACTTTATTTTTTGTCTTACTTCTTAGTGTAATTGAATATTTAAAAAAATATATAACTTATAAGAAAGGGGCACCGTATAAAAAATTAAATTTCATAATATTTTAAGAAATGTTTTTATTGTCTCATATCGCATTTAAAATACTTTTTACCTCATTAAAACTTTTTTTTTTTACTTTGAACTGTATTTCTATGACTAACGGTTTTGGAATTAACCATTGGAAGCCGCTGAAACTGTAGTCTACACTCGCTATAATCGGAAAGTTTCTGCATTAATTAACTAAAAATTTTCTATACTAAAGATCCGGTAACTTAGTGTTCCGTGGTAAACAGTTTGTAGACAACTAACATATTGTATAGATATTAAAAGAAATACTTATTCTAAATGCATAAGTATAGATTTTATATCGTTTTATGTGCATAGCTAATCTGTTAACCCTTTCAGGAGCAAGTAATTGCGTTCCTGTAATGTTGAATTCACACCGGAATATTCGAAAAAAAATTTTTCAAAATAAATAAAAGTAATTTTTCTACTTTTTCCCACCAAAGTTAGAAAGGTAAACTTTAATTAAAAGTTTCTGGTGCAAATCTTGATTAAAATTAGGTGGGATACAATATATTCCACCGTCCCTCAAGGGGTTTGTCGGAGTTTCCTCTTAGTCCGCACAACTTTGAAGAAAATCCTTTGCTATCTATGTGCTGCCACCACCGATATGATTACGTGATATCGCTCACGCTCTGAGAGGATTGTTTAAATGAAAACTAACTCGTTCAATAAACTAAATTAACAGATTATTTACACACTATTTTCAAAACACCAAACACTATTTACACTTAAACCTCGGATGTAGGTGATCCGGTTCAACATTAAATTAAATACCGTAATACCTGGCTATGTACTGTTAAATCTACGTTATATCACTCTCAATCTACACTCGTTAAATTAGCTTTACCGGAGACTACTCTCAATCGCTCAACACATGGGCTCTAAGCCTAAGCTCTACTCAACTCTATGCTCTATCTAACAGCTCTACACAGGCCTTGAGGCTTGCGCTCCAGCCTTCAACTGACTATCTTCCAGCCAAAGCGACTGCTTTTAGCATCCCCTGCTTTTTCTGAACTCCTCATCTTTCCCCAATCATAAAACCGAGTTTTCCACTCTGACCACAATGTCAGCTCTTCCCTCTCTGGTGAAACCCTTGTCTCCTTATCTCAGGCAGGCACCTGAATAGCAGGGCAAACCCCTTTCTATTATTACTACTTCCCTTCACCCACTCTGTCTTCCTCACCAGCCCAAATTAAGTTTTAGATAAGAAAAGAATGTTACTTTGCAATTCTCAGTACACAGACCAACGACATGAATACAACATACAAGTAAAAAGAATAATATATAACCCCAGTTCCAATAGCAGATGTTTCTCAGAACCTGACACCCCCCACCATAGCGGAAAATATGCCATTTAGGGGCTAATTTTCCCCGAACATATAGTAACATCACAGAAGAGTTCAATAGTCTATTTGCAAGTTTCTTCATTATTATTATTACATATATACTTCAAGGTGTCTGAACATTATCTACTGACATCTCTAAAGAACCGTGTACTAATATTATTATTACAGAAAAACTACACATGCTAATACACTATTATAAACACAAGATTCAAATACAATTACACATACACAAAAAAATGTAAAACGTGATGACACCCCTTTAAGATTTGTCCACTATTTAGTCACTGATGCCGATGGACTAGCAACTGGCTGTTCTTCCCAGCTCTTCCTATGTAGCCTAGAAATTGCATCAGCATTCAAATGTTGCGCTCCTGGACGATGAGAAATGCCCAGGTTCCAGCGTTGCAAGGCCAGAGCCCATCTAGTGAGTTTGCGGAGACCTTGGGGTTGTTTCAGTGAGGAATTTTAATGGATTATGATCCGTTATGATCTCAATTTGAGATCCATATGTCCATTTCTCAGACTTCCGCAACCCGAAGAGAACACTCCAAGCCTCTTTCTCTATACTCGGCCAAGCACGCTGAGCCCCTGATAATTTCTGACTGGCAAATGCTATCGGTTTAAACTGCCCCTTTTCATCTTTTTGAGTAAGACAACATCCTACTGCCAGGTCTGAAGCATCGGCTTGCAGCTGATATTCCAGGTCTACGGTAGGTGTAGCCAAACGCGTCACGTTACATAACTCATCTTTAAGGGTATTAAATGCTTCTTCTGACCTTTCATCCCATAGTACAGTATTTTAAACCTTGATTTAGTTAGTTCAGTTAAATGTATGGCAATTTCTGCATAATTTGAAATATAAGATCGGTAAAATCCCATTAATCGCAAAACAGATCTAATTTCCTTTTTAGTTTTCGGTCTCTTTAAGTCCCCTATTGCTCCTATTTTCTCCTCATCAGGTGCATGCGTTCCACCCCCAATTACATGACCTAAAAACTTAGTCAATTTCTCTCCAAATTTACATTTATCCAGCCTAATCGTAAAATTTCTATTTTTAAGTTCTTCTATGACAGCCCTAACATGCTCACAATGCTCTTCCCAAGTGTCGGAGAAAATGATAACAACATCAATATATGCTTGTGCATACCTCCGATGAGCTTGAAGGACCTCATTCATATCTTTTTGGAAAGTAGCAGCTGCCCCTGATAAACCAAAAGGCATAGTACGCCACTGATAAGCCCCATTATGAGTTGAAAAAGCTGTCAAATGTTTACATTCCTCAGCCATTTTAATCTGCCAATAACCCCTCAATAAATCAATCGAAGATAAATATTTAGCTGCCCCCGCAGTATACATTTCTTGCGAATCTTTCATAGCAAATGTTGGGACCTGCGTTACTGAATTTAAAGCTCTATAATCTATACAAAGCCTAACAGTTGCGTCTTTTTTCGCCACTCAAACAATTGGGTGACTAATTTCTGCATTTGACACTTCGATTTGATTTAATTTTACTAACTCCTGAATCTGTCTATCTACTTCCTCTTTGTAAGCAACAGGTACACTATATAACTTTGGCTTTTTCCTTGCCACACCCGGTTTCAAAACAACATACTCATCATCTGGTTTCAAAATATACATGCTTTTTGCTACCATCCGCCATCTCAACTAAGACTCTATCACGCACTTTCACTTTTCTAGATAACTGACATTCTAGACACGATTTACAAAACTTTTTTTGCTTCTTTAGCCATACCTTCCCAATAAAAGATTGCCTAGTTCTCTCTAAGGTTTTCTTTGCCGCGTGATGTTCTCCATCATTAGACACATGCGCTGACTTTAAGATTCCTTCTCTTTTGAATTTAGGTGCTACTAATTGCATAGCTGCCAACTTGTACGGATTTTTGCTACCACTAAAATTTAATAGAAAATTTTGCCGAATTCAATCGCCGAATTGCAGCGAATTTTGATAATTCAATAAGGCAGAAATCTCTGTTAAATTTTAGTGGTAGCAAAAATCCGTACAAGTTGGCAGCTATGTAATTGAGCTATAGCTTCTTCTACAAAGTTATCTGTATGATTCAATAAGTCCTTTTCAATGCAATAACCCCCTTTATCAATTTTAGCTAATTCCCAAGCACTCTCTAACTCTTTACATTCCAATTGGGATTTCTTAAATATATCTGAATTACTAACGATAACTTTATTCTTTTCCTCTTTTTCCAATTTTTCTACATTTTGACCTTGTAAATTTCCCGTTCTCGTTTCTATTGCATAAACATTACAATTATCGCTACTCATATCTGTCTTTTCACTCGAGTTATCAATACTAATTTCCGAACTTTCTAATTCTTGGGACTCTAGCAATGACTCCTCGCGATTGACCTCCGACAACTCATTAATCACTTCGGGATGTAAAATTACCTGCTCATTAATATTATCGGTCACCGCGCAAAGTACTTCCTAAGTAGTAGATGAATTATATTAGTTTGCTCGAATTGCGGAATAGCTAAAGTTAATTTCACCAACGTTGATTTAACTGCTTCACCAAATAATCCTTGTAAATAAATACTACCCGCTCCTTTTAATTTCTCTTCCGGTACCAAATATTTATGAATAACGCTAATTTCACATCCACAATCAACCAATCCTTTCGTTTTCTGCCCATTTACACTAAATTCAATTTTCTCGAGTTTATTTAATTTCTCACCAATAACATAAGTTCTCTGTCCGGCCTTTGCCGATATCCTCGCCACTATACCCCCTTTAGGTAATTCTTTGTTTCCTTTCACGACAATCTTATTTTCACCCGCTCTCTGTTCACGACATTCGCTATTATTATTATTTCCCTCATTACTCCTTTTATTACAAAAAAGTTGGTAATGACCTCTTTTACCACATTTGAAGCATCTAGGGCTATATCTCTTAAACTCAGTTTTTCTATCCGAAAAAGAATTAATCTCTTTATTCCCGTTTTGCTTCTAATTACCACTAAATTTACTATCGTCCCTCGGTCTCACTTTTTCACTGTTTGCATACCTATCTTTACTCTTAAAACTTTTATACGTAACCGCATAAGACTTGTGTTTAGCGTCAAAATAATTGTCACATTATTTAACAATTTTAGAAGCTTCTAACCATTTACTCTGTTGAGTTAACCCAATATATGATGCGGTTTCCTCATCTAACGTGTTTAATAACTTATCCGTAATTATTAACTGATTGACCTTTTCATATGAGTCCGCACCCCTAATCTTACAATAATTTTCCCATGTTGCTATTAAACGCGATACAAATAATACATGAGTTTCATTCTGGTTTCTACAAGCCTTCTTAAAATTTTCCAAACATGCCTTCGGTG
Organism: Maratus speciosus; assembly: GCA_963932465.1. Classification (NCBI taxonomy): domain Eukaryota; kingdom Metazoa; phylum Arthropoda; class Arachnida; order Araneae; family Salticidae; genus Maratus; species Maratus speciosus. The sequence goes on from OZ010796.1 coordinate 453,381,264, forward strand.
TCGACTCATGTTCCTTAGAACTAACTCCTTTAATTCCTCATAACTGTCAATTTGTTCCCTAGGGGTATAAATTAACAAAGTATCCGCCTTATCTCCTAACACATTTAGTAGAATTTTGGCCTGCTGGTTTTGCGGTACATTTTTAGTTTTGAATGCCCTTTCTAAACTGTTGAAAAATAAATTCCATCCCTCAGTCCCTTCTGGTACTTTGATAGACAGAGTTTTAACACTTTTTATCAATTTTTCTATGTTACTTTCATTATTAGATTCCCTATACACATTAGAATTATTTGTCGAACCTTGTATCCTTAGCTTCTCCATTTCTAATTCATGTTCCATCCTCAATTTTTCAGCCATCTATTCTCTTTCTAACTTTTCCCGCCTTTCTTATTTTTCTTACTTTTCGCGTTCTAATCGTTCCGCAACAATAGTGTTAGATAATTCCATAATAATAAGTACAGAACTTGTGTGAAAATATAAATTATTTGAAAACAACGCCTAAACACACAATAAAACAAGCAGATTTGACCATACGTATACGTTTCGTGAGTACTAGGACTCACATCCTCAGTGTAAAAACTTTAAAAACTTTAAAAACAATATCCCCCCAACTGCATGTACGGTGAAAAAAACCCAAATGTCAAAACATAATACCAAAAGACCATCAAGTTCTAACAGCCAATGAAATTAATGCGGAAGTGAAGTATCGTGACACAACAAATCCATCCAGAAAGTTGAGATGTATGGTGTACTAGATAAATCATTAACCAAGGAGTCTTTAAATTTATGGATATGAATAGCCTCATAAAAGTCTAAATCCAGAGGAGTAATACATCTCTTGATAATGGTAGCTGAGTCAAAATTAAAATTATGTCCCTCCCCCCAGCAATGAGAGGCGGTAGAGGATTTCTGTAATTCTTTTTTCTTTACATAGTTTCTGTGTTCATTGATTCTGTAACGGAGTTTTCGTTTAGTTTGTCCAATGTAGGACAAACCACATTGGCATTGAATGTTGTAAATGCCCCAATAATTATGTGGAGGAATTTGGTCCTTAAGTTGCGAAAAAGATAATTTATTAACCGGTTTAAAAACCACATTAAAATCATAATGTCTTAAGATATTAGCCATCTTAAAGCTAATGCTATTATAAAATGGTAAAATGATAAGAATGGAAATGGAAACCGTAGTAACAGGAGAATCAAGATTGTTAACATATTTATTAAGACTATGAGAAATTAAATTATTGATATAAGATAAACTAAAACCTCGATCAATAGCCACAGATCTAATGTAATTTAATTCTGTAATAAGTGAATTATTATCTGAACAAATTAAGCGAGCTCTATTAATCAAATAATGAAAAGCCGAAGCTTTTTGGGAAGGGGGGTGACATGAATTGAAATGGGGGGAGGTGTGACAGCAAAAGGTTTATATAGTTTTAGGTTTATTACCCATTTACCAACCCATTTACCTTCTACCCATTAACCGCTGACGTTGCGTTCACGCAACAGTCAAAATAATTGCTCATGCAATGAATTAATTACATTGGCACCACTATTTTAGAATTTAAAAAAATCCTATTTATTGGCAGGGATTTTGCTATTTTAGTAAAGCGAAATGTACCTTACTGAATTTGTGGTGGGAAACTACTTTCAACAAGAAATTTGAAAATTTCTATCGTATTAGTTTTGGCGGTTAATGGGTTAATGGTACTACTTAGTTATCCTGTCGACCTGTTTCGCCAAATTATATAAATCGCCAAACCACTCACCAAATTATACAAATTGACGTAATTTTTATTTTAAATCTCGAAAGAACAAATAAATTAGTAAAAGATTAATAAAAACACTAATAAAACGTCGAATAAAAAAAATACACTTGATGACGTAATAAACACGTGTAATGTATTTAATGTCAAGTGAATGTGACATTTACGATCAGCCATTATTGGCATTTAATCTTATAGTCTGGCAATAGATTTTTGGTCGATGGGATAACCAAGTAGTACCGTTTAAATTTACCACTCGAAAAATAAAACAAATTGCTAACTGGCGAGTTAAAAAAAAGCCATTGGCGAGATTTGCACCCAGCTAACATAAAAGTAAAAGAATTCTTTACGATCATGGCAACTTTTATGTAGTTTTATTCGAAAAAATAACCTTGATTCTTTAATCAATACGGAAAACTTTCTTATGAAAAGCGAAGGGTTGTAATTGTTTGTGGCAGTTTCATGACTTGGACTATTATAATATATGTGAAATGATGGCGATAGAATAATATTTGGCGACTTATCGCCTGTGGCTGTCTAACATTAAAGTACCAAAATTGCCGCCTTGAATATAAAAAGTGAAGGGATCCTCCCGGAACTGTTGATAATAGTCATATGACTTAGGCTGTTATTATAGAGATTGTTTTCAATTCTAAAATCAGCGCAAAGAATAATACTTCCTAACAATTAAATATTTATTTACACGTGACTATTAAAAACAGAAGAAAAGGCCCTTTAAAATTAATATTAAATGAGTAAGTGTTAAAAGCAGGAAAATATTGAAAATTATGTCTTGAAAATTGTATTTACTCGTGAATATTAAAAGAGAAAGGGAACTTTAAAATAATAAATACATTAATATGCGTTTAACCCTTTCAGGGGCGAGTTACTTCTATTCGTAAAATGTTGAAATCAGTGAACAGCACCAGGATTTACAAACAAATTTCGAAATACGAAAATGCTTTTGTACACTTACTTGATCACTCTACCAGGGAGCCAACCAAATAATGGCAAAGGCCCTGAATCCCTGGCAGAAAAACGTCCTCCACCATCTAACTCAACCCCAGCCACCGAAACAGACCAGGAAACAGCGACAAATAATAAAACTAAAAAATCACAAAAAATGGCACACTCTCCCTAGCAAATAAAATACAAAAATTAAAGTCATGTACAAGTTTTAACATATGACTGTAACCCTAGTTACTATAAAATAAAAATAAATCTTAAACTAAGACTAAGACTGAATGAAACTGAAAAACAAAATTTTAAGTTATTTTCAGATACAAATGACTGTATAAATATATCTTAAAACTAAGTACGATTTACGCTAATAATCAAGACAAGATAAAACATTAAGCCAATAAAACAGACATTTTAGGTCAATTCGAGTTACAAAAGACCATCAAACCCCGAAAGTCCAGAAAAAACTAAAAAATGCGTGAAGGCAGAACGATTAGCAAAGCACTATGTGGATAACAGTCCGGCAAAAGTCCACCAAAAATTCATTAATTACACCAAAATATTCAAAATCTGTACTTTATGAATGAATACAATTTATTCAGTTCATTATAAATAACTGTCAGTTTATAATAATTCGATCTCAGCAAGAGAACATTTTGCAAATTCCAAGACAGAGTTCTATTTCGCACAAAGTTAAAGAACAGAGGCATCAGAGGACACTTGCCGAATATAAAATGCTTAACGTCGCCGACGTTACCGCAATCACACTTATCTGTTGGACTCTTGCCAATCTTAAATAAATACACTGGAAAAGCACCATGCGAGGAAATGAAATAGGCTACTACCCTTGAATAACACAAATAAGAAACGTCCGGTGAACGCAAGATGAGGAAGGTATCCCTACCCTTTTCACTAATTTTCCAATCATTAGTCAACCTCGTGATAATGTTACTCTTATAAAAACGCTTGACGAAGGAAACAGGGATTGGAATATCCAGCCTCTCATCAAACTCATCATCCAGAATAACAGACTTTGCCAGATAGTCAGCCCTTTCGTTACCAGCAAAGCCAATATGAAATTTAATCCAACCCATAAAAATAACTTTACCACTCAAGAGTCTGAAGTTAGAATATATGTTATACAAAATCTTATCAGTTGGAAATAAGTTCTGCAAGGCTTGTATTGAAGAAAAACTATCAGTGTAGATGTGAAATTCTCTGAAATCAGCCCTGCAACACCAGTCGATTGCCTTGTCAATGGCTGATAATTCAGCCTGATAAACAGTATTATAAGCGCAAAGTTTAAAACGTTTTTCTGGAAGGATCTCTCCATCGTTATAAACAACAAAAACGGAACCAACTGTGTTGTTCATCTTGGAACCGTCTGTGTAAATTACAGGGTTCACTTACTTGATCACCCGACCGGAGCACCAACCAAAGAATGGCATAGGATGTAACGCTCCGGTGGAAAATCCCCACAACAATCACCGATGCCGGACATCGGAAAGCACCCAAAATAACAGGGAAAAAGGCACATATTCTGACGAACTTACATAGTAAATCGTAAATTTACAAAACAATTGATGTTGCTTTCATCATAATAATAAAAATAAAAACAAAAGTGAAGTGACTTAAATGTATAACAAAAGTTAAGACTATAAATCCTTGTTCAAGATTATGAAGTGTAAATGTTCATAAAAGTTCACTGTTCACTAATGTTCAAATGAGTTCAGTGTTCGAAAGAAAAATGTTCATAAAAGTTTTATATAAGATAAACTAACTTGAAGAAAGATCACCATAATGTTCAGACCTCAAGAGAAAATCACCGCCAACAAAAATGTCAGACAAAGGACAGTTACTATAAAAGGCACAATGTTGAGCCTTTGATGTAGTGTCAGAAAACCACGTAATGTCCGTAGCGAACCACTGATGAGTATTAACAGTATGATAGAAGTAAAAAGTTACAAGTGTAAAAATTAACAAAATTTATACCTAATAAATGAGTATTCCCTATTAAGTGCGTTGTACATAGCACACAGTTTTCTATAGTTTGAACGGGTGGTGAGAACGTTTCGAATATTCCATCTCAGTGTACAATTCCTGTTGAATTTAAATGTACAAGGCATTAACGGACAATGTCCAAACAAATAATGTTGTATACTTCCTACTTCACCACAGTTACACCTGTTATCTGGGCGTTTTCCTATTTTAAACAGATACTGTGGAAATGCTCCATGTGAAGAAAGAAAATAACCTATCACCTGGGATTCACATAGAAATAAATCGTTAACCTTGTTTAATATCGCATAAGTATCTCTTCCCTTCTCCGAATTTTCCCAAGAAACCTGCCATTGATCATGTAGAAGTGTTTTAAAATGACGCTTTAAAATAGAAGTTGGTGCAGGAATGCGTAGAACTTTATTATACAGATCATTTATAATAACTGATTTTGCCAACATGTCCGCTCTTTCATTTCCTGGTATTCCAACATGCGATTTTATCCAGCCAATATATATGACTTTATTATGTAACAGGCGCAAAGAGTTGAAGATATTAAAAAGCTGACCGTTAGATGGAAATAAGCGCTGAAGAGCGTAAATTGATGACAAGCTGTCAGTATAAAGATGAAATGAATCATGCGGGGAGTCGATGCACCAACTGATAGCCTCGTCTATCGCAGCCAATTCTGCTTGAAAAACAGAGTTATAGTCATGTAATTTTAATCTCATGTCTAGCATAAAAGAATCCCTATACCAAACCGTAAATGCAGCTCCTACACTATTCATCATTCGAGAACCGTCAGTATACAGTATCGGATGATTCACCACTGGTACTGTATCAACCACTGGCTTAACAAATTTTATATTTAAGTTTTCAAAGAAGTAAGGATAATTATATGTCCTCAGTTTATTCATAAAATCTTCACCTTTAAAACACATATTGTCAATCAAGACTGTACCATTTCCATAAATGATATTATAACGCTTAGAAGACAAATTCAGTTCTATGTCAAGTGGTGGAGCACCCACCAAAACACACAATGCGTCATTAGAAATCGTACGATATGCCTTTAAGACAGATAGCAGACATAGACGTTGACATGAGAGTAATCTTGTTATTCCATGTTGATTTAAGTCAGGCATCCAGATCTCATGCCCATATGAAATACGTTTTTTCAAGACGGTATTGTACCATATTTTAAGATAAATAGAAGGAAGGCCTCTATCACGGATTCTGGTTTGGCGCATTTTACACGTGAAATCGTTAAGCCTAGTTCTAATCATATCTAGGTGATCCATCCAGCGAAAATTGCTGTCAAGTAGAAATCCCAAATAAAGAATATTGTCCTTTACACTGATACTTTTGCCATTATGTTTAAAAATTGGTCTTCTTTTACTAAGAGTGTGGCTCCCAAACAGCATTGCGGCTGACTTCTCTGCACTAATTTGCAAATGATGTATAGAACAGATATCCGAAAAGTGATGAACACTAGTATTCATTTTATGTTCTAGCGCAGAGCGCGTATCTGCGCCCTCTATAATAACGCTATCATCAGCATAAGAAATAATCAGTAATCCTCTCTGCTTGCAACTCTTTAAAATCCTGTCAGCAACTAGTGTCCAGATAAACAGCCCAAGACATGACCCCTGCGGGCACCCACGGAATACATGAAACCATGTTAATCCATGCGTATATTTAAAACAAATAAGCCTATGACTCATGTAATTTTTAAGTGTAGACTTCGTGTAATCAAAAATAGGTAAGATATTTATGATATCGGCTACAATACGCCAATCCAAAACGTCGAAGGCAAGGGTTTACTTACTTAATAAAAGGAAATTTTTCGTTCGAATATTCTGGTGCCAATGTGGCATTTAAGAATTAAAATTAAGTGGTCGAAAAATGAACCACCGCCCTTGAAGGGGTTAAAGCAGTAAACTGTATTATATCAATCGTTTTATGACGCTGTTAAAAAATACCGGGAGGCAAAGACTCTGTTTACTTAATTCATTTTATTTTAGCTTCCTTTCAAATGTTTAACTGGTATTCTTTAATCAAACACGAAAACAGCCATTGGATGTTTAACAGCAACTGATTCGGCCTTAAATTTTCGCAATCAAAGGTAATTGTATGGAAACCCGTTTACAGGGAGATCTCTATAGGTTTTTTCATTATAATACAATCTTCTCTAATCTTTTTAATACCGATCAATTTAGCGTGCTTTTAGATACTGCGGTGTCTTAGAGAGGGTTTGTGAGCGTAGCTTGCAGGGGGCAGAGCCACCTAGTATTTCTATATAAATATAGTGGTTGCTAAGCAATTAATATATTTATTAAATTTAAGCAAAAAGTGATGCAGATATGCTTCATTATGCCATAGCTGCCACCTCTTCCGCTTTTTTGTATCCCAAAAATTTAATACAAATTTTTGCCTTATTAATCGGTAGATTACGGAGATTTCAAAAGGTAAAATTTACTATAAAATGTTTGTGGTACAAACAAGCGTAAGATGTTGGCAGATATGCTATGCATGTAAACGGTTCTTTTCGGCAAAAGTAAACTGCCACCAGTAAATTTCAATAGAAAGTTTCTCCTATTCATCTCAATAAATACTTTTGTCATAATTGCATCAAGATTGTCAACTACATTTTACCGGTGGACGTTTGCTCTTACTTTAGTCCGACATTGCGATTTCGCCATATTATGACAATCTAAACAATCCACCTGTCAATGCCAGCGAATTAGATTACCACTGGGCCAAACTAGCCCCAGAAAAATTTTATAGAAATTTCCATGCTCATTTAAACGCATTCTTCGTGCAGAATTTTTTTCATGAATAAGGCAAAAATTTCTATTTGTTTTTACCTGTAAATTTTTGTCCCGGCATTAATCCTTTGAGGGGCAAGCAATTAAGTTTGTGAAATGCTGAAATCCTACCGGAATATTTGAAAAATTCTATTTCAAATTAAGTAAAAGCAATATTGCGGCTTTTTTCTGACAAAGTTAGAAAAGTAAAATTTAATAAAATTTTTCTGGTGTAAAACTTCATTAATCGTAGGTGGTATATAATATATACCTGTGCCCTTCAAGGGGTTAATAAGAACTTGATCCAATGGAAACAAACAACAGTGATCATCTTGTGACAACTTTCTGAGTTATTTCACTCGCTATTGGTAGATACAATGGAGTTACGAATAAAGAGGAGGAGACAGTTAGTGTACTGCCTACCAGTTGCGAGTGAAGTAACTGAGGAGGTTGTCACAAGATGGCGGCTGCTTTTTTTAAATCGGATCTCCATTTTCTGATTACCGCAAAGGTAAATTTCCCACCAATAAAATTGAATAGAAAATTATGTCATATTTAAGTGTCTTATTCATAGAAATTTTTTCTCAAAAATGTCATAAAAATTTCTATTTGTTTTTACTGGTGTCAGTATGCCTTGTAAAACTGTCAGTTTGTTTCCCTGGTTGTCACAATATGGCGGAAACTCAGGGCCTAACTACCGCCAAAGTAATCTTCTACCAGTAAAAAGCAAAATCTGTTTATACCATTATTCATGACTGAAATTTCGCAATAATAAGGAGTTTAAATAAGTTGAAAATTTATATATAAATCTACTGGTGGAAGTTTCCACCGGCTGTAAGCAACTCCTGCGATAGCGGTTGCAGTTGAATCTTCTCTATTATCAGGATATGTCAGTTCCTCTTTATTAATAGTTCCATGGTAGATACCGTACTATGCGTCTCCTCCTCTTTAATCATAGTTCCATCAAGGTTGACAGCTATTTAATCTGACTACGATGGGTAATTCTCCCACTATTACACGGAAACGTGTATGAAACCGGTCAGTAGTCGCTTATCGGTCTTTTTGCCGCCCATATAAATTATCTTGCCCTAACTCGTATCCCCTTACAAATACAATGGAGAACTACCATGTACAGTAGTGGAAAAAAAAGTAAACACCCCTTACTAACTCTGTAAAAAATTATCGTAGATGAAAGTTACTGGTACCACACTATTGGTAATAAAGTCTACTTTTAAATGATGCATATAAAATTTTCTTAAGGGGCCAACTACATTATAATCGAACCATAAATTTGTTTGTTTCAACAGCAGTATACAATTCTGACAGCATAAATGATCTCTACACCCTTCAATTAGCCTAAAAACAAAGTTTTATGCAGTTCGTACGATAAGTTTCCGAGAAATTAATTATTTTAAAACGAGCGTATTTCAGGGGCTGTACCCAAATTGAAGTTCCTCACTCGACTGTTGACCGAGAGAGCCCCCTTCTTGATCAAGGCATCTTAACCGCCATTCAAGCAGTCATTGAAGACTGCTAGATTACAGGATAGCATAAGAAATTTCAAAATATCTAGTAACTTCTATCATAGACGGCCCCTTAACACTAGAACCGCCGCACAGTGGAGTATTTTTCTAGCTTAGCCGGCCAAAAGTCAATTTTTCGAAACGCAGTTGAGGAGAGAATAATGTAGCTAATTAAGAAGATAAATAAATGGGGATTCACCGTACATTTATAATTTTTTTTCTGTTGTGCGAGAAAATTGGTACCAGGGAAGGTTAAACTTGTTTGTAGCAGCAAGTTTTTTATTTGTACTTTAAAGTTCCATTTTGTACCTGTTTATTTCACTGTGATTTTTTCCCCATAAACTTTAGCTTATACCATATAGTTCTGGATTCTGAAAGCCCATGTATATATGTTTACGTTTCACATGAATATATTTATATTTGTTAATTTAACAGATATCATAAAACGACATAAAATGTGCCGTGTATTTTTGAAATTTGTGTTGTTAATTTCAATATTCTATAAAGCACTTGTTATACATCAGGGTCAATCCGGATGATCTTTTTTAATCTAAATGACAGTTCAAGATATGTAGTTAATAATTTTGAAAACTGTAGCTGCGAAAAACTGCGATCTTAGAAGAATCCCATTCAAACACACAACTGTATGTTCCTGTAAATGACAATTTTTGCATTTCCCTTTCGATTTGAAAAGTATTCTACGATAGATAAATTGAAATTATTGTCAGAATGTATCGTTGCGGACATAAAAAAGTTCCAATTTACATATCTGACTCATAATTTTTTTTAATATTGTCTGCACCTGTTTCTGAAGTACTATGTTACTTTTTTTATGTTCTAAATTTAAAAATGATATATGTCTTCTTAGAAAATGTTGCGCTGTTTTAGTTTACATCTTATAAATTCTGCTTCCTAAATACATCAAGTATTTAATTATGGATTGTGAAAGTCCAGGTAAATAAATTTTATTTTATATTTATTTACTTAGAAGATTTTGTAAAGAGGCAAAAAATCTATCAAACATGTTTGAAATTTGTGTTTTTAATTTCAATATTCTATAAAAAAAATCCCTTACACTTCCCGATGAGTCCAAATGACTTTTTTATACTTTAAATGGGATCTAGATATTTAATTATTAACGTTGAAAACAATATCTACGAATAATCGATAATTTGGAATACTTTATTTTAAGCACGCTGTGTTTCCTTAAAGGATAAATGTTTCATTTTCATTAAAATAAATTTAAAAAAAATATTTTAGGAAAGATAAATTGCAAATATTGTCAGATAGTATCGTCTACGACATAAAATAATTAAAATTTATATTTATGATCAATATTTTGTTCAACTTTTATTTTATGATTCGACAGTTAATATTTGCTTGTAGAAATAGTTTGATCTGCCGTACTTTCAACTTCGTTTATGCGACTACTTATTTAAGTCAGTTTTTTGTTTTAAACTCTTACTTATATTAATCATTTTTAGATTTCGAAAGAGCCAAGTAAATATGTTTATATTTCATATCATATGTTTATATATAGTTTTTAAAATATAAGATCAAGCATCAAATTTATATTTTTTAAATTTGCATAGTGTATAAGGAATTTTTTATACTTTCCGATGATTCTAGTTGATGTTTTTCAGTTTAAATGCATCAGCTATGCAGTTGTTATTCTTAAAAAAACTGTCAGGATGTCAGGATGGATTTTTTTTACACACACTATGTGTTTATACATATGATCATTTTTAAATAAAATTCTAAAAGCTAAATATCTCTAAAATTAATTACTCTTATTATTTTCTGTACAAATTTATTTCAGGTCCATCAGGAGTTAAAATTATATCAAGACATGAACTCTTCAACCTTATGGATAACCAGAATTTTCCTGATTTCGATAAAAAACTAGAATTTCTCGAGGATTATCTTGTTAACAAAAATAATTATTCAGAAAACTAACAGCTACAAATAAAAAATGATTTTAAAAAATATATCAAGCTTGAATTTCAGAAAAGATGGCATGAATCAAGTAGGAATAAGCATTCTTTCTTGAAAAAAAAATCATATTGGTTACAAGAAGCATAAAAAGGCACAAAGCGGTTTAAAGATTTAATAGTTACAGATATTTAAAAAAAATTCCAAACTTAACTTAGAAGTTTGATGAACAATGCGCTCTCAGGAATTATTTTTCTAATCAAACCTTTTAAATGTGACCAGGAGAAAACGAAATTTGTTTCATTTTCTTCAAAGAAATGGGTCGCTCATGGAGGGAGTTCAATTGGGGTGGTCTCTGAAAGGAGGTAAAATTAGTACTGAGCCTATGGGAATAAATTTCGTTCCATGAAAAAAGGGTCGTTCAGGTGGTCGCTTAATAGAGGTGGTCGCACAGAGAGTTTTCACTGTATATGAAAAAATACATTTGTATTGGCGGATAGAATACAATATATTCACTAATATTCTGTTGCATTAAAGTCATTTTTACATATTACAATGTTTTCCATATACCCTGTATATATATATGTGTGAGTATATATAATGTATTTTTCAAAGAAAACTACTAAAAAGTGATAGTAATAAGATAAAGTAATCAATAATAAACTTTATTCTAATTTTTCAGTAAGAAATATTTTTGGCCGGCTAAATCCACCAAATACTCCACTGTGCGCCGGCAACAACGCATACCTATAACCGCCAAAGCGGTTATTTTGACCGATGTGGATTTTCATGCTCAACCATTGTTTACTTGCCACTTTTTACTCTTAGTATCGTTTATTACTATTATTACCATCAATGCTCATATAATAATATATATTTCATAATTTTTATTATAATTTTTTATGTTTTATTATGTTATAATTGTATTATATATGTATATATATAAGAATAATTTTACAGTAAAAAATGTTTTTCATGAGAAATAGAAATTGCTAAAAACAAGAATAAACTTGTTGAAAACAAACATTTATATATATACCCCGAGCAATACAATATTCAGGGTGGCGAGTGGTCAGGGAAACCGCACTCATAAAAAAGAAGAAATACCAGTATTTTCTTATAGAAAATATAGGAATAATATAAAGGGATTAAAAAACCTGATTCCTCTTTAACAAAATACTGGTATTTAACACCATTTTTGACTGTGTTTTTCAGAATTGATGCCCGCTAGATCAAGAAAATTATAAAAAAAACTTGCCGAGGTCATCGTCTAGAACTAGCTTTTGAAGAATACTTCCGTGGCATTTGGTCGAGCACGGTGACGCCAAATTTTGTATAATTATAGAACCCTACAATTTCTAGTAAGTGTTTATCCCCCGTTTCAAATGTAACTGATGGATGTCGGGAACTTAGAATTAAAAGGTATTTTATTTTCTTCCCTTGGTAAACTTAACGTAATATCATCTTTGGCAAGAGTTTGGATACTTTATAAAGACTTTTTTTCAGATTGTATGGCCTGTGAAATTTTGTTTTTCGTCTGCGATTGACTGTGGCAACAATGCCTGTTTATAGTGACTTCAACTTAAGGGGCAGCGAAGTAAAGAAGTTATCTGTGGTAATGTTGTAAACTAATATCTACTTCATAAAATGTCCATTAAAATTGACGGCGGTCATTTTGACCGTTTAGGCGGTTCTAGGTATACTACTGCAATATTTCTTAAATTTTGGCTGACTGGAAAATTTATCACTGGTATATCATAGCTTTTCTAATTATAGGAAAAGTCAAGGAAACTGAAAGTTATACTGTAAATAGAAAGAAATTGGTACGGAATGAAAGTTTCAAAACGGTCAAAATGACCGCCTTGGCGGTTCTAGTGTTAAACCATCATTTTGCCGTTTTTTAAACATCATTTGAAAACTACTATCAAGAAAAAGTGAAATTTTGGATTTCCATAAAACAGGACTTAATAAATCTCGATCCATAAAAAAAATTGTAGGTTGAAATTCATAATTCATAATATAAAATTACAAAAATTGCAAATTTGTCTGTTTTAGTATTATTGCTACAAAAAAAAGTTAGTACATTAGGAATATAATTTCAGGATATATTAATAAAAACATGAAAATGTAATTTAACCCCTTGAACGGCACCGGTATATTATATATGCCACTTAATTTTAATTCCTAAATTGGCACCAGTAATTTAAAATTAAATTTTGCATTATTTAATATACGTGAAGTTAAGCTTTTACTTATTTTCATATATTTTTTCATGTAAATCCTGGTGTCATTCAATCATTATGCCACAGAGTGAACTTCGCTTTGACGGCTGTAGACGCAAGTGTCCGTCAACGTGTTAAAACTAGTAAATCTGCAGATCAGGAGCCTCAACGTCATCTTTGCAAGTCATTGTTTTTTAACACTCATTGCGTAATATTCAACTTCCTACAAATCGCTTTTTAAAGTTTTCAAATTACATAAATATTTATAAGCATACAAAATACTTCGTAAAGTTTCAGAAATAAAAAGTGTTAAACAAGTGGTTATACACTGATGTTCTGAAATTCTGATGAGCTATTTATTCTGGTAACTTTTTAAATCAAAAATTGCATTTCTTCAGGGAGGCTCTGTTCCCCTGAACCCCCCGTAGTCTATTTAAATTTACATTCGTAATTTTTTATTGATTGTGGCGGATGGTTATAGTATATCTTAGATATTTTTACGCTGTGATTTATATGAATAATCATACGTTTTTTTTTTTTTTATAAATTAATAAAATTTAAATTTAAAATAAAATATTCATGTTAACCGTACACAGACAATAAATCTTGAAGTGACGCCAAAATGTAATCCTAAATTCCGCTACATTCGGCACAACACAACGACGTGTTAAAAAAAAAAAAAAAAAAAAAAAAAAAAAAAAAAAAAAAAAAACAGAATAATATTTTTAGTAATACAGTTTTTAATTCTTAATACAATGAAATGCTACCTTACAATGCTTATTGCTTAAATATAAGCAGATCATTTTCGTTTTACAGAAAAAATCCACGGATGAAGTCAAAGAATTCGGTCCCTGTTCCACATGCTTGTTTTCTTTGGGCCGAATGAGGGCATTTAAATCTGAGCGATAACGCACATCGTATTGCAAACTGTTTTTACGGCATATTGCATCTCCATCTATCTCTTTCCTTCGTGAATAATAGTTAATTTTATTTTACACAAGATCTTTTTATTCCAGCAACTTTGTCTTTGTTTTCGATAAATGACGTCTAATTCACCTGCTATGCGTACTTACTCAAATTTTTTCATCTTGTTATATTAAGAAATACTGGAGAGTTTTCTTTTTATTTCCAATTTGCCGCCATATTAATTTTTCTATTTTTAATTTAATTTTCCATTTTCCTGTTTCACGACAAAACATTTCAATTGAAAATTGTTTAAAAGAAAATATTATTCCGGGTATTGATTTGCTTGGCAACAATTAAAGAAATATTGGCAAATGTTGTGGAAAAATGTTACGTTATTCTTTATGAAAATAATGAACTTTTGTATTTTTAAGCAAAATATTTGAATAAAATAAATAAAATAAATGAAATATTGCCTATTTTTATTTCTGGGCTAAAATCCATCTATATGTAAAGATACAAATGGATTAATTCATCCGTTTTGACGTTGGTTTTACTCAAACATTATACACGCAATTATACTAATATTATTAGGACCAAATACGTTGCTAGGCAACAGATGAAAGAAAAGAAAAAAATGAAATATGCATTATGTCAAAATGATAAAACAAAATCCTTTATATTATTGGAAAACATGTATAAAATTCCCCCAATATTATAAACCTAATTTAAAAAAACTCGCAAATATATTGACAAAATTTCAAACTTATAGGAATAATCTTATTTAAATAATAATCTTAAATTTAATAATCTTATTTTTAATTTATATTTTAATTTAATAATCTTAAATTAAATTTAATAATCTTATTTAAAAATTTCAGCATCAAAAATTTATCATTTAAATCCATTTTTCATATGAGCCATTTCTTTCAACAAATGAAAATCTGAAAATCGTCTGACTTGCCATAGAAAAGCATTATAGAGCAAAATAAAATGTCCCATATTTCCCGAACGAACGAACCAAATTTAACCAAAAACTATACAGCTAAGTCCGGGTACCTCACTAACATGCCCAGTGAATTTCAAGCCGATCGAATGCTTTTTGCGGCAGTTACCGCGGAACAGACAGACAGACTAACAGACAGACTAACAGACTGACTAACAGACAGACTAACAGACAGACTAACAGACAGACTAACAGAAACCAAAACTTTTCGCGTCTCCACAGTAAGCCTTCACAGACATTTCGGCAATTAAAAGCATTAAATTTTGAATGTTTGTAATTCAAAAACTTATCATTCAAATGACTTCAAGTTTGGTGTCTAGGAATAGTTTGAACCGAAAATTTGAAATATCTTTTTAAAACTGGGTATTGCTATTGAAAAAAATGAAGTTTGTGTTCGTTTTAATATGGTGATGGCCCCCTAAGTATATTTTATATACATAATTTAAAAGTAGATTTTATTTCCAATCGTTCGGTACCAGTAACTTTCTTCTACGATAATTTGTCTGGGAGTTAGCAGGGGTGTTTACTTTTTTTCCCACGACTGTAGCTGTCTTTAAATGTTCCTCCACCACTATGGTGATGTAACAAGAAATCTCTGTTTTTCCTCTAGGTGCATTTTTACAAGCAAATTTGAAATTGGCGGAAAATTCTACGCAACTATCCCTAATTTCAGTTCATTTTAACCTTTTCCCATTATTCCAAATCTCAAGAACAGGGCTGCCACATGCGACTATTTTTTAATTCTTTCTCGCGTCACTTTTTCAAAACTAAACTTTTTTACGTACACTTTTCCAACACTTGTAAGAGAAATATACTAAAAAAATTGTATTTTAAAAATAGTGGTGCGAATAGAATATGAAAATAGTCGCCCGTGGCAGCCCTGTATGAATACAATGTATAATTTAAGTAAACTTCAAATTTATAACTTCATTTAAATGTATTATTAGAACATTAACTCATCAACCCTTTCCTGCGCGGAGGAAATTTGTTTATAAATTGATGAAATGATTAACTGACTGCAGAATTTATAAACGAATTTATTAGAAAATGTGAATCTGCTCATTTTCAAGTACTTTATAAATGGAAAATTTTAATTAAATACCCAGGTCGAAATTCATGCTGGTATTTGTTTGCTAGACAAGCATTAAATGCTGTATCCCAGCAAAGTTAACTGGCATACACTACCATAACGCATTTGTTGGTTCCATCATAATTCCCAGCAAGTCATGGTGTGTATTGGAACACTTTACTACTTGGCCAGCATACATATTCCATCTTGTGTTTCTTGAATATGTTGCTGGCCTAGCAACAATCAAGACCACCATTTGCTTGTAATTTCTGCTTTCTAGCAGTAATTCACCAGCAACAGAAACTTTTTTTTTTGTTGCTACATTTCTACCATCAGTTGCTTTTAATTTTCTAGCATCGCGAGCTTTTAATTTTTGCTATGCTGGCATTACATTTCTAGCATCACTTGCTTTTAATTTTTGCTATTCTAGAATTATTTTTCTAGCATCACTTGCTTTTATTTTTTGCTATTCTCCCGGTTAGAAAAAAAATGACGTTGGTGGTGCCATCTTTGGAGGATTTCTGAAGTACCTACAGCTTTTAGAAGGGGAACTTAGGTCGGCTTTTCTTTTCTTCTGAGAAGGACAGAACTCATTATATCCGGTTTGAAAGCCAGATGCTTTACTTCCTTCGCCACTGGGGTCGTGTTTATAAACGATTTTAAATGGGGGTAATGGGTGAAGAGCTGATTCTGCTGTGTGTTGATATTTTTATAAGATAGAGGGTTATCGATTATTATAAGATTATTCATAGGACATAGAATTTATCGATGCTGTTATCCTCCAAGTTTCAATTAATAAGGTTAATATTTTATTAGGATTTTTCCTATGTTTAATGGATAATTAGAATATGGCTTAATTATTATAATTCATTAGCGGAATTTTCTTTGCGTAATGAATGGTTTGAATATGGTCATAATTATTTGTTGCAGAAAAATAAAAGATTTTGAAGTGTATTTAGGATAGAATTTATCAATTTAGGATGGGGTTAATATTTAAAAAATTAGTCCTTATTGGAGGGGGGGGGGGGGTCAATTGTACATATTTTCAATTCGATTATTATGAACTTATTTCTTACATGAAACAGTGCTCCTTGAATTTTGAAATTTAATTGACTAAATTCTCTTTTTAAAAAGAACGGATTTTTATTTATTTATTTATTTTTATTTTTTGTATAATTGAAATAATTAAAAACTAAGAGAATGAACAGCTAAAAATTTTATTAAGGGGGAGTGGAGGGAAGGCGCTTTTCCCCAAAAATCCTTCACGGAAATTAATTTTCAGTTTTTTAAATATTTATGTGTTAAAATATTATCTAAACCGGGGGGGGGGGGGGTGCTTTTTGCCAATAAATCCTTTATAGAAATTAATTTTCAGTTTTCTTAAGATTTATGTGTTTAAATTTTATCTAAAACGGGTGGACGAAGGCAGAATTGAATTTACGTTGTCGTGCTTCGAAAAAGGAAAGCTACCGCCCCTGGATTTTGAAATTTAACAAAATAATATTTTTTCTCTGATTTTAATAAACATAACAAATTTAATATTTTCGAGAAACTTAACAGAATTAAATACTAAGAGAAAGTGCAGCGAGGAATTTTCTTCCAATTCGGGGGGAAGAGGGAGGGGTTTCCCTTTAAGTATACCATGGAAATTATTTGTTAATTTTGTTAAGTTTATGTGTTAAAAGATTATCTCAAACGTGTTCAAGGGGCAGTATTTAATTCAGGTGGCGGTGACACAGCCCTCGCCCCTCCCAGCTTTTGAAATTTAATAAACAAAATTTTATTTTTCTCCCATTTTTAAAGATATAGAAAATTTATAATTTACAGGTAACCTAAAATAATTTAACGGTAAGATGAAGATCAGTTTAAATTTTTCTGTTCAGGGGGGGGGGGGGGAGTTACTCTTCTATATCCGCTTTGGTAATTAATTTTTAGTTCTGTTTCTTTTGATATTTAGATGTTAAAAACTAATCTCAAATGGGCGATTTAAGACAGTATTGAATTCAGGAGAGGGCCAGCCCGGATTTTAGAATTTAATGAACAAAATTTTCTTTTTCTAAATTTTTTAAATATATACTGCATTTTTTTCGAGTAAGTTAGAATATTTAAATTCTAAGAAACAGAAAAAAAAATACTTTTATAGGCGGGGGCGGGGGATCCTCTAGAAAACTCTCATAGAAGTTAAATCCCTCATGGAATTTTATCCAACCCCATAGAAATTAATTAAAAAAAAATAGAAGTTATATTTTACATCTTGAAAAATTGCAATGTACAGTGAAAACTCCATAACACAAACTCCTGAATATTCCGTTAAGGGAAGAGGGCTTAGGTGATCCATTTAGCCTCCCTCGAATTTGAAATGTAACTAATTTTTTTCTCCGATTTTTAAAAACAAATTGAAATTTAATCTTTTCTCTTAGCTTATAATAAAAGAGAAACTAAGAATTTTCTGTTTTTTTTTTTTTTTTTTTTTTTTGGGGGGGGGGGGGGGGGTGAAAGAGAGCTATTGTCTCTTCCTGGATTTGAAAAAATAATTTAATTTATAAAAATTTCCTTTTCTTCTATTTTTAAAAAAAAAAACATGGTCAAATTTATACTTTCGAGTAACTAAAACAAAACAAAACAAATTAATTAATTAAAAAATAATAATAAACATTTGATGCTGCCAAGCAATAACAAGCACACAATTCTTCATTTAAGTACCTACCTCACCATTACTGGGAAGAGACTTGCGTAACAAATTAGCATATCTTACTGGCACATAGTACGTCATGCTGTTTTCTATCAAAGCAGGTTGCGTAGCATATTATGCTGGCAAGCATAAAAAAGCATATAATAGCATGTAAAGGTACCTACGTCTCCATACTTTGACAGAAGCTTAAAAATCAAATAAGCACATAAAATGCTTGTACATAGCTTGTCATGCTATTTCTTCCTGAGCTGGCTGCATAGCATATTATGCTGGCAAGCATAAAAAAGCATATAATAGCATGTAAAGGTACCTACCTCTCCATGCTTTGACAGAAGCTTAAAAAGCAAATAAGCACATAAAATGCTTGTACATAGCTTGTCATGCTGTTTCCTAATAAGCTGGCTGCATAGCATATTATGCTGCATAGCATATTATGCTGCATAGCATATTATGCTGCCAAGCATAAGAAAGCATATAATAGCACATTAAGGTACCTACCTCTCCATGCTTTGGAAGATGCTTGAACAGCAACTAAGCATAACGTGCTTGTACATAGCTTGTCATGCTATTTCTCAATAAGCTGGCTGCATAGCATATTATGCGGACAAGCATAAAAAAGCATATAATAGCACGTTAAGGTACCTACTTCTCCATGCTGTTAAAAAAAGCTTAAACAGCAAAAAAGCATAAACTGCTTGTACGTAGCTTGTCAGGCTATTTCTACCTAAGCTGGCTGCATAGCATATTATGCTGGCAAACATAAAAAAGCATATAATAGCATGGTAAGGTACCTACCACACCATGCTTTGGAAGAAGCTCAAACAGCAAACAAGCATAAAATGCTTGTATATAGCTTGTCATGCTATTAGTGTGTAAGCTAGCTATATAGCACGTGATGCTGGCTAGCATTGTAAAGCATATACTAGCATGAAAATCTAGCAGAAAAAGCAATACAGAGCAAAAACTAGCATATTTCTGATGCTAGTACTAGCGAGAATTTTGACCTGGGTATTCTGGGTGCCAGTAAAATAAAAATTATGTGTCCTTTTTTAACGACATCGCCCGCGAAAGGATTAAACGCCAAATCAACAAGGTTGCAATTTTCATTTTTTTAGCTAAATGTTGTTTGCCACCACAAACTCTGAAAGGTAATTTTCGTTTTATACGATCTTAAAATTTTACGTCTTTAAGTAAGGCTAATTTTGTAATTAAAAAATTGTGGTCGGTATGTAAATAACTTAAATATGTGCATTTATTTTTACTGTTGCGTAAACGCAAGACCAGTGGATAATGCATTAAGTGAAAAATATTCATTATTTTTTATTTTCTGTATGCGGGGGGCCGGCGGGAAAAAGACCGAGCGTGACTAATACCGTAATTTCCGCGTATAATACGCAGATCAAACAATCATATTTCGACCTAGAATGTCTTAAAAATCAAATGTTGCTTTTTAGACTGTGATAAATATTTGTCTTCAATTACTGAATAAAATTTCTGCGTCCAAACAGAATTGTTTGTTCTGCAAATTATACGCCGGAAATTACAGTAACTTCTTGCAGAAAAGCGATACTACTCTCGGCTTAACTTTTTCAAAGTTAAAGTACTTTGTTTCTAAAATGTTGAAATGATTGAATGACAGCAGCATTTACACACAAATTTATGTGAAAATATGTAAAAGCTACTTCTTCATGTATACCATAAAAGCAAAATTTTATTGCACATTTTTGTGCAATAAAATTTCTGGATTATGGCTTTCCAGATTAAAATTAAATAGTATAAATATTACCACAAACTTTCAAGGGATTCAATTAAATAATGTTCTTATATATCATAAATATAAGAATACACTAACAATACTGCACTGTCTGGATTAAGTATTGTAAAAATAATATATTTTGTGAAAATAAAATCTGTCATTCTCTTTTTTTCTTGAACTTTTCGATTATATGTTAGAAACAAAAGAAATTTATAGTATCATGAATACGTTATGTTTCTCACGAGACTCATTTTACTAAAGAGATCAGTATATTAACAGGAAAAGTCATAAAACTTTCATTTTACTAGTCTCATTTTCTTTCATTTATTTCGCTGAAGAATTTTGTAAGAGAACGTCGTTCCTCTTTATCATTTCTATAAAATATATACTTATAATTATTTACCGTGTAACATTTTATTTTAATATAATATTTAAAAGTTATTAAAAAATACATTTTTTGAAGTTTTTCAAGAAATTAAGAAATAAAATCTTTTTTATATATATAGCCTTCAACAAAATCCAAGCAATGAGGTATGTAAATTTCAGAGCCCACTCTCATTAAAATACATATTCAATAAATGCTTTAAAACACCAAATAGGAACAGTTGTTTGACGTTTCATATGGCCGATTATCTGCGCGAGGGATACAAGAGCACGGACGGAATGCCCTACGTGGGAAGGAAGCCTTTCTAAAGGAAATAACCAATATTCACACAAGGTCCGGAAAAAACCCCACAGAAAACTCTGTCTGATTAGTTCAAAAAGCGCTACATGGGTTTGAACATAGGACTTCTGGTCTAACAGATTTGAGAATGAACATGGTGAGGCCTCCTAGTGAGGCCTCCAAAGTGGAATCGGTGATTATTTATCTCTAGAACGATGGCAGGTGTCAATTGCACTCCATTGAGAAACGTATTTCAGAACCGAAATTGGATTCAGTAAATCGAAACTTCCCTTTGCTTGCTATTTATTTAAAATCATTCATCTACCAAAACTAAACCTTTCCAACCTTGCAGATTAGAGTAGATGTTTGTTGTTTATGGCAACTCGGAGCATTTTTAGTGTGAGATGTCATTTGAAAGAAGGATTTTTACTAAACTTCATATGTGCGAGTGAAATGTTTTACTGGATATTTAAATCCCATTTCTCTGTGTTAAAGTGAACATTCTGAAAGAAATCGATAAGAAATTGAAATTAAGTATGTTTCATAAATGTTAAAATTCAGGCAAGCACTCTGTCACCAGTCCTAAAAGATTGGCAGTCAATCACCAAAAACAAATTGAACCTTGACTTAGGCCAAAAAAGCGTGAGGACGTGCCAGTGCGAGGACTTACATCAGCCATGTGAAATGTGGCCCGAAGCATACCAGAAATTTTATGAAGAAATGGCCGACTTCTTGAATCGCAGATTCGATAACAACATAAGGCAGTTCTAACTATAAAATTTTAGTGGTATTTAACGCGTTTTAACTCTGTCGGGACTGACGTTTTTTACACAAATTTTATTCGTTTGGCACCGCTTTTTTAAAAGACATTAAAGGGCCGGATAAGCATTAGAAACATGCTTTTCAATCAAATTTCCTGATTTTTTTACCAGACGTACCTACATATCTGACGATATATTTCCCCTATTTTCACCCTATTGATATTTAAGGAGATAAAAATATTTCATCGATTTTTTAAAAAACGCATTTTCTCAAAAACTGCTGCGCGGAATTTCATGCCATTAATTGATGATATATAGATACCAAATACGCATAACTGGTAATTTTTGTATAATTTTCTGTTTATAAAAACTGTGTGAAATAGCGAAATAAAAATAAAAAAAAAATAAAAATCATATTTTATGGTTATCCGAAAATTAACATTTTCTTGTAAAAAATTCCCCATATGTTCCCGTATATTCTATATAAATTCCGAAAGTTTGCATTGGGTACTACATATAAATATTTACAAAAATGTATATTAAAATTATTGAAATTCATTTTAAGGCATTATTTTGGGCGGAGCTACTCAACTTTCACACCCGAAGAATTTTTGAACAAACAAGCTACATTCTTCGATATCGAAATGTAACGACAGTCATCACAATCATTTTAAATTAAAATGTTTTTACCAGTTTTAATAAAGAGTAATTATAGTTAGTATTTTCAAGCTTTTTTAACCCTCCGTCTACCAGACGGGTCCATTGGACCCGACAGGTACATACAAAATATTCATTCAAACCAGAAATTTCTTTAAAATAAACTAAGTATATAAACCAGACAAAAATAAGGTAAATAAATAAGTTAAATAGTTTTAAATAAAAATTCTGGTGTAGAACGTTTTATTAAAACTTGAATAAAATTCCCGGTAGATCTAGGGTTAACAGAAGGTTAGCTTTGGTTACCTTCATGTTAAATGCGTTTGTCTAATATTTAACCGCCGTGATCAGAAACAGTTTTTTTGTGGCGTGTGCTTTCTATTTCTGACGGTGTCATATGAGAATTATAATCCGAAATGTGATTGTTGTGGATGTTTTTTGAAAAAAATCTCGTAGCTACAGAAAAAATTACAAACAGAGGAAGAAACCGAGTTGTTTTCAATATCTACTGGCACGAAGTTATTAGTTGGAAATACCATATGTGCAAAATGTAGAAAAACGCAGTACTACAAAAGAAATAATATAGAACTATGTAAGTTTTCATTACATGTTTTAACTTCACCAAATATTTCTTTCATTCTTATTTATTGTTTGCACCAGTTTATATTCTTTTTGTATTTTGAAAATCGCATGAGCGTAAAATGCTCATGTTTTCGTATTAATAAATTAGTAACATTTATTAAGAGTTTAATTTATTTTCATTTTTTAAATTACATTCATATATATTTACTTGCGTTTAATTTCTTCATTGAAATCACTTTCTCCATTATTTGACATATATTATGAAGCTATGCTTGTTTGTTTTTCCTTCTATGATTCGATAACTTTCATAAATAATGCTCAATAGCATTAGCGCATCCAAAGGGGAGTAGTATAATGGTCACCGCAATTTAGGGATACTAATTTCTGCATTATTTAATCGCATATTTTTCAGTTAAAGAAAGCAAAGTACTGTATTTGAAATGGTTACCTCCTCACTCTACGGTTTCGTTAATGATCTGTAACTACGCAATATATGTCATTATAGCAATATTATAATCAAATAAGCTTGTTTAATCTGTGAATGGTACGAATAGTATTCAAAGTAAATTTACAGAGCTGCACAAAATAATTCGAAGTTTTTGCAATGTAAACATAAGATGTGATACTCAAATTTTATTTTTGTATTTTAAAGGTATTTAAAAACCTATGAGTGATAATTTTTGTTTATTGTAATTCATTTTCAGATGAAAGATGTATGTAGACATCAACCGAAGAAGAACCTGATTATACAGTACGTGATACGAGTTTCACTATCTCCATTCCCGAAGAATTCTTAGAAATGCCTATACAAAGAACCGTGTCAACACATGCTTACTGCTGCATTTGTGAAAAAAGAAACAATTAATTGTTGTTCCTAATGAAGCGATACTGCAAACGTACATAAGATTCAATATATATATATCCCTTACAGAAATCGATGTAGTAAAACACACGATGTTGTAAAAATCGTTTTTATGACAGTGAACTGGAATCTATTAGAATTGTTTCTAATACATCGAAACTAAGCAAAAACGAATTAACTAAGCTATTACAGAGAACAACTGATAAATGTACGTTACCTCTAATAAAAAACAATGAAGGAATTCCTAAACATCTTATTGAGCTTTTTACGGGACTAAATATTGATCAAATCAAAGAGCTACGAAACTTGATGACTTCTGTCCGGGATAGTAAAAATCGTACAGCTTTAGAAGCTATTTTTATTTTTTTAGTTAAACTTAGAACAGTATTTCTAATAAACTGATTTCTGCTATTTTTGATTTAGAAAGGGAACAAATGGTTTCTGATTATACAGGAAATATTATTACCGCATTTGAGAAGGATATACTTAAATTTGGTTTTGGAATTAATAATAATTCTAGACAGGATTTAATTGACTACTATACAACGGATCTTGCAAAAAAATTATACAATGAATATGATAAATTAATGTTGATTTGCGATGGTACATACGCGAGACATCAAAAGAGTTCGAATAACGAATATCAGAGAAAATCTTATTCAGTGCAGAAGAAAGTCCCTTTATGCAAACCCTTCACTATATGTACCACGGATGGCTACATCGTTGATATGTTATGTCCTTTTTAGCAAATCAAAATGACGCTACAATAATGGAAGAAGTAATTGGTTATCCAGACGGCCTTTGTCGGCTAATGAGACCGGAAGACATTTTTGTGGTTGATCGTGGTTTTCGTGACGTTCTACCTGAGTTAAAAAAAAGGATATGATGTATTCATGCCGGCTTTAAAAGGCCAACAAAAACAGCTAACTGCGAAAGAAGCCAATAAATCAAGATTTGTCACAAAAACACGTTGGGTTGTCGAATCCGTTCATGGAATGTTAAAAGAAAAATTCCGACAATTAGATCACACAATTGATAACAAAATGCTGCCAAAAGTTAAAAGCTATTACCGGATAGTCTCGTTTTTGTTAAACAAATTCGGCAAAAGGTTAATTTCTGATAAAGATATTACAGAGGAAGTGGTTGGTCGCATGTTATCCAAAATAAACGAAGAAAATACATTAGCGGCTGAAGTTGAAATAAATAACTGGTTGCGTAGAAAACTCCCTTTTACCAAATTATCTTCACTAGAGTTACTGGATTTCCCTGAAATGAGCCCAAGAGAATTGAAAATATTTTTCACCGGCTCATACCAATACAACCAGGCAATATCTTACTTGGCGGAAATGATGAAGGAAGACTCTTCGATTCATATATATTTCGTTAAAGATGCCACAAATATTTTGAAATTACAAGTTCCATCGCGGCATATTTCAAAGAAAACATACCGTTGTTTCATACAATACAAACCAAATGCTACTGGCGTGTCTTCAATCTTGAAACATTATTGCGAGTGCGCAAATGACATGAAAACAATTGGCTGCTGCTCTCATTTGGGAGCAACGATATATTATCTTTCTTACGGGACGTATTTATCCAAAATTGTTAGACCGTCAGAAATTCTTTCTACGCTGTTTAAAAATGAATGCATATCTGTTGTGATTGAAGATGACAGTGATAATGATTAATTTCTTTGTTCTTTCTTTTTTTGTATATTTACTGTCTTATATTATTTGAATTTTTATTTTTATGTATGAAAGAATGCAATACATTAACACAGTGTCAGCTGTTTTTTCTCATAAAAGTAACTGTTCTTGAAAGTGAGGCCTGAAGCACTGAACCTCATTATGTATTTGCTTTAAGTTTATAAATATATTCGCAAAACAATAGCTATTGTCTTTACAGTATTTTAATCTCTTGATATTTGTTCCACTGTTTTTTTTTTTTCACTAATATTTATTTATTTTAAAAAAGATTTTTATCTCATCAAAAATTAAATGATTCAAAATTATAGAAATATATTTTTAAATACAAAGCATCATCCAATGGTGTCGGCTTTCTTTTTTTTTTTTCTTTTTCTACTCAAATTATGTATCCGTAATTTTTATCTTCCAAATTAACAGCCACAGAAATCTGCCATTAAATAAAACAAAAATTGAGAATAGTATGTACCTTGAATAAAAAGTCATCTATTACTACCCAAACCAGACGATAACTCAGCAATAACGGACCACATTTGGTTCTAACTATACTTACACAGTGGTGGAAAATTGGCGCAGAGGAGGAGCCTATTGACACCACTAATATTTTATGGTATTCTTCATCTTAATAAAAACTGTCATTAGATAAGAAGAAAAAATCTACTAAAATTTAGTGGTGTCAACAGGCTCCTCCTCTGCGCCAATTTTCCACCACTGCTTACATAATACCCATACATTATTACGTTAACTCAGAGATTTTTTTAAAAAATGGCTAAACTACTTACTCTTATTACCCTTAGTTAAAAGTGGTGAGAATATTTGAATAAAAGTCATTATACTAATTATCGTTACATTTCGATATCGAAGAATGTCGTTGTTTTCCAAGCAAAAATATTTCTCTGTCTCCGATATAAAACAACAGTTTTCGATATCGAAAGAGTATGGACAGTGTTGAAAAACATGGCTTATATGCTTAATGGAATCTAAAATACATCAGATGACATATTGTCTACTGACTTTGTTCCAAAAATTCTTCGGATGTCGAAGTTGAGTAGCTCCGCCCCAAATAAAACCTTAAAATGAATTTCAATAATTTCAATATACATTTTTGTAAATATTTATATGTAGTACCCAGCGCAAACTTTCGGAATTTATATAGAATATACGGACACATATAGAGAATTTTTTACAAGAAAATGGTAATCTTCGGATAACCATAAGATATGATTTTTATTTTTTTTTATTTCGCTATTTCACACAGTTTTTATAAACAGAAAATTATACAAAAATTACCAGTTATGCATCTTTAGTACCTATATATCGTCAATTAATGGCATGAAATTCCGTGCAGCAGTTTTTGAGAAAATCCGTTTTTTAAAAAATCGAAAAAACATTTTTATCTCATTAAATATCAATATTTATAGGGTGATAATAGGGGAAATATATCGTCAGATATGTAGCCACATCTGGGAGAAAAATCAGGAAATTTGATTGAAAGGCATGTTTCCAATGCTTATCCTGCTATGCCCTTTACTATCGAAGTCACAAACACGCTCTAATTAAATAAGGCAATTATTACTTTTTTTATATTTCTGGGAGCAAAAAACATATCCTGAATGTTATATATGATACATATATGAAGTCATGGTCCCGAATGGATTAAGGGAATTGTCCTTTTGATCATTATCGGATTTGACAAACCAGTAATTTTCGTTTATGTAATAATTTTGAGACTTAAGGAAGTTTCGAATCGTTCAAAAAGCAGACGGTCTGCCATATGATTTTATGACAATCAGCATTTCAATTTATTTTTCCGATTTTTTTTTTTTTTTTTTTTTTTTTTGAGACAATTTTAGTTTTTTATTACATAAAGTTACGTTATCCTTTCGTCTAATACTTAAACGGAGGATGTTCAAATTATTTAAAAAGATTTTTGTTAAATAAACATAAAAGAATACAAGTATGAGATTTGCATGCAAATACAGATCGGAATGTGCGAAGCGCACTCCCGATGTACGCCTCCGAAGACAAGGGGGGGGGGGGCTCCCAACTCTAGGAGCAAATGGATAGATTTTCGTTTAAAAATTCAAAATGATAAAAATTCGTAAGCCGATTGCTAAACAGGTTGAAGCGTGCGTAGCACATTTGGGCGTACGTTGCCAAGGCAGTGGGATACCAATTCTAGGTTTGTTTGGATAAATATTTTTTAAAAAATGTAATATCATACAAATTCGAGGGTGCACGCCCCTGACGGCAGTGTGTCAACACTAAATCCAGTTTGAAAATTATGTAATTTCAACAATTTTAGATATCTTTAACCTAGAATTACCGGAAATTTTACTCAAGTTTTATAAAAACATTCTACACCAGAATTTTTACTTAAAACTATTTAATTTGTTTATTTAACTTATTATTGTCTGATTTATACATTTAGTTTGTTTTGAAGAAATTTTCTGGTTTGAATAGATATTTTGAATATACATGTCGGGTCCATTGGACCCTTCTGGTAGACAGAGGGTTAATGTTATTATCTCGGTACCAAGAAATGTCGGGTTTGTAATATTTTATAGTTTTTTTATTTACTTGACAGTGTTGCTACGCTTCAGAGAATTTTCCAGTCTAAATAGCAGTATTTTTTAAATTGAAAAATATATCTAGATTAATCGCACGAAAATTCGTCTTATTTAAAGAGAGATTCTCTGTGAGAAAGTAATGGTGCCGAAAAATTTCCTAGTCTGGAAATTCTCTGAAGCGTGGCAACCCTGCTTGACTTAAAATATAATATTTTAATTACTAAATTTCAGACAGCTGTCTTTAAGTGCATTAACAGGGTTGCCACGCTACAGATAATTTTTCCAGGTAATATATTACTATTTGTTTATAGAAAAATAAACCTAGATTAAACACACGAATTTTCGCCTTAATTAAGGAGAGATATTTTATAAGAAAATACTGGTACCGAAGAATTTCCTGACCAGGAAATTCCCTGAAGCGTGACAACCCTGATTAACATGAAACTGTAATTTAACGTAAATTAAAGTTAATATATTTTTATTAAATAAAAGTTTTACTAACATTTTTTATGCAAAATACCTCTTTTTTATCACAACTTTTCTAAAATGTTTTTTTGTTTTCATTTATATTCTCCGCCGTAAAACTGTGCAAAATTTATTGAGGCTTTCACAAACCAAATTCATTTAGGCATTTCCCCCAATCCCGTATCTGGAAGGATATATTTTATTTATTGAAGTATCATAAAATTATTCGTGTATAAAGAAAGGGAATAGGAAGTAAATAGTCTACTGCTTTCGTTTATTGCATACATCAACTTATTGTCCTCAAACGACGTACGTTATTTCATTCATTTTGTACTGTATAGATTTTATTTCAGCGTAAATCTGAATCTGAAATCTTTTATTGCATTATATATTTGTTTTTCTGAAAAGAAAATTTAACCTTCCGTCTACCAGACGGGTCCATTGGACCCGACATGTACATTCAAAATATTTATTCAAACCAGAAATTTCTTCAAAACAAACTAAATGTATAAATCAGACAATAATAAGTTAAATAAACAAATTAAATAGTTTTAAGTAAAAATTCTGGTGTGGAATGTTTTTATAAAACTTGAGTAAAATTTCCGGTAGTTCTAGGGTTAATGTAATAAAAAAATGCTTTTCTGATTGTTCTCTTGTTCTTATTCGTAAATGCAGTAATTTTGAGTTTCTTATTATGTAAAAATATAATATAATATTTTATGTTGATGTACAACAATAAATAATCTAATATTAAATGAAAATAACTTTGCCTTAATATTAATCTTACAAAACTTTTATCATTCACAAAATATTTTTCATAATAAATTAAAAATTAACAGTCAGAAAACCAAATTAGCAAAGCCGTGTATATATGTAATTTTAATGAAGTTACAGAGAAAAAATGTTAAATTTTAATTCTTACATGCATGATTTTTTATTTTGTTTCGAAAATTATATATGATTCTCTGAAAGGTTTATTACGCAGAAAAAATAATGAAAAAAATCAGAGATACATTTTTCGTATAATACGTCTACCTTTTCTTATGCTGCACATCTGCAATACAAGTAAAAACTAAAATATTGCAAATTAATAAATATTTTAATACTAGTGTATAACTCCGTCAAAAATGACGGAATGTTGATCTGTGTTAACAATTAGACAAAACAAACAGCAGTATTTATTGCAACAATAATAATAATTAGCAACATGAAACACAATTTTTGTAGATTTCACAAAATATTAAAATTAAATATTCAATGCGTTAAAAGTTTTTTTTTTTTATATTATTTTTATAAAAATGAATGAATCTGAATAATGAATGTCCCATCGCTTTTCTTTAGGGGTGGATCAAGGCACGGAGTTAAGAGATAGAGATACTGTATTAGAACTCTGTGGGATCAAGTCAGCGGGTTTTACTCATCTACGCAGCTTTACGTTTCATTTCGAAGTATGGACTTGGTGTCATTTATCATCAATTAATATAAACAGAGAAACGTTTGTTAAAATTTGTAGTTTTTTTTTTTTTTTTTTTTTTTTTTGTATAGAAAATACGCAGGACACATTGGTTTAATCAAAGATAAATTTTTAAAATCTTCAGTTATATAACTTTAAAATTTCATTTGGTATAAATAAAATCAAAAGTTATTATTATTATTATTTCTTTCGTAAAATTTTAATTTAATTTTATCAATTTTTAAGAACTTAGCTTATATCCACTTGACTTGCATTGTAAGTAAATTTTATATTTTATATCAAATGTAATTAAAATGTAAGGAATACACAATATCATGTTACATACTACATATATTAATTATATCAATGCAGATAAATTTTCGATTTTTAACATAATAACATTTGGACAAACAAAATTATAATTTAATAAGTGAAAAGATAATTTTCAGCCATACTAATGCAATCATAACATCTTATATTTCAGTTACATCTGGGAAAAAAAAAAAAAAAAAAAAAAAAAAAAAAAACATTTATAATGCAATAAAAATTTTAAAAAAAGCAGATAAATGTTAAGCTAAATAAAACTAAATTAAAATTCTATTAAAGACATCATCGTAATAAAAATAATATTCATTTTATTTATATTGAATGAAATTTTAAAATGATGTAAATGAAGCTTTAAAAAATTGATCTTTGGAATTACATCATTACGTCTGCATTTTTTTTTCTAATAAGAAACTGTAATTTCAATCCATATCGAAAGTTTTCATTTATATCGATTGCCGAAAGACGGCACCAAAGCAAAGTTAAACTCATCTTGCACTCTTGTTATCCGTTGTTTACATGGAAATTGCTGGTTATCCGTTATTTTTAATTTAGAATTTAAACCATTATAATTTGATAGATTTTGAACGTTTTACAGAAAATAACGAAGAATAGATGTGATATAAAGCAGATTATGTGTATATTTCCATACGTTGAACAATCGGCAAACTTACGGTCACTTGAATATTTATGCGTAACATGGCTGCGATAATTGCTTTTCTAGAGGATGGGTTCGCCCCGGACGCGTTACACTGTGTTTTATTATATAGAGATAATATGCATGGAAATACCTTATTTTATGTAATTTTTTATCTTGTAAACTTGACCCTTTAATGCATGATTTTTTTTTTTTTTTTTTTTATTTTTTTTTTTTAGAATTATGCAGTGGTGTAAAATTGGCGCAAAGGAGGAGTCTATTCACACCAGTAATTTTTTATAGTATTTTTCACCTTAATAAAAATTTAGAAATTCTGTCATTAGATCAGCCGAGAAATGCTACTAAAATTTAGTGGTGTCAATAGGCTCCTTCTCTGCGCCCCCTTTTCACCACTGATTATGTTTTTTAACCCCTTAATCGTCGCGCCTGATAAGTATCGAAAACTTTTTTAAAATTCAGATTGTGTGATTGCCACCACTATTTTCAAGTTGAAATATACTCTTCGTTTAATAGCAGATAAAATGTCAAGAGAATAAAGCCAATTGCATTATTTAAAAAAAAAAAAAAAAACTGGTGGGAATAAAACAATCTAAATAAAAGAAAAGAAGCCTACATTGCCCGTGACAGTCACGGGCGCGACGACTAAGGGGTTAATCTTATATTAACCCTTCATTGCAAAACGTGCCACATCTAGCACATACCTAAAAACCCTGTAATTCTTATTATGTACAATGAATTTGACCAATATGATCTCTATCGCTGATCAAGAACAGTCCAAAGAATGGAATAACACTTATTTTGTCCATGTCAGAGGGCTGCATTTGACAAAAAATTAGAATTTGTTCTTCGGTAAGGAAAAAAAAATCGATCAAGCTTTTAAGGTAAAATTTAATTTCATTATTTTTACTAAATACTTAAAAATATTTAAATAAAAGAAGTTGCAGAGTTCTAAGCAGATAAAATTAATTACTTTAAGCTCAGTTAGTGGCAAAATATAGCAATACAATATTTAAAAAACCTAATTGTGTATATAGGGTACCCGACATATAATATAATATTTTAGCTGAAAATTTGAAATTTATTTATTTTGTATTATTTTTCGTATTGTCAGACCAATATATAGATTTCATATAATTTGTTTCATAAAAATAGAAAAAATCGTGCAGAGAAGGGTTAAAGATAAATTTTTAACTTAATGTTTTTGTAATCTTTACAGGATTTATATTTCTATATAAATATACATGTTGCTAAGAATTAAATAAAAAGTGATGTAGATGTCGTCGGTACTATGTCAAACTATCCAATATGAAAACAGTGTGCTACTTTTTAAAAATTTAGGGTTCTTGATTGGCACCACTTTTATGAAATAGTAAAATTCACCTTACTTAACCTTATTTAATTACATATTAATTAAGGCGAAAAAAAGGGAATTTTACCATTTCAGAAAACTGGTGCCAATCAAGAAATTTGAATTTAAAAAAAAGTAGCCCACTGTTTTCACACTGGGTAGTTTGACATGGTACCGACGATATGTTTTCAAACTGCTTTGATTCATGATTTTTAAAATTACTGTTAAAATTGATTGATACTATTTGAAAAATGAAAGTTCTTGCAACTTTAACTCTTAACTTTTCACATTGGACGGTTTGACATGGTACCGACGATATGCATCACTATGCATTTATAGAAGGAGAACATTTTAGGTTAGGTATTTGAGTCACCATAAAAATTTGTGTAACACTCCTTTTGCAATGTCCGAATCCAAAATCAAATGTTTGGCTAAAGGATCGTGGCACTTACCCCACCCGTGAATTTTTAAATTTCCAAAATTTTCGTTGCAAAAAATATCCTTGAGGCATATTGAAATTTTAATGCCTTCAAATATATTATTTAATGAAATAAAAAATAGAAAGGCCGGACACTTTAGCCGGCCCAAAAACTGTGCCAGACACGTGTCAAGCGCCATTTTATGACTACCCCAAAAATGTGTTTGAGGCACGCTGAGATTGAGACGGAATAATGTTTATGCTTAGAAAAAAATATTTTGAAAATGACAGACACATTGGCATTTTCTACATGCCAGACAACATACTATGTTAAACCAAAAACTATGTTAAGTGCCAGTAAAGCTGGACTTGCGGTGCCTCGCTGAAGATCCATTTACTGACTTACCATACAAACAAAGCGTAAACCGCGTTGCATCTTAAGATGAATTTCAACTGGATGCGTGCGCAATCACAACAAATCTAACTGCTATAGGCTTATATGCTTATTAAATGCTTACTGTACATATGTGAGTTTTAAAATATCACTAAAAATTAGCTGCGGAATTTCAGCAGAAATCCTTTAAAAAAATAAAATATGTTTGATTATTTGTCGGGCAAAACTTTTCCTCACCAAACGCGAATATTTTAATGCATCTGAATATTGCTTGTTAAATTCATGGAACTATTAATAAGGAGGAACTGACATATCCTTAAAATAGTGAAGCATCAACTGTAACCGCTATCGCAGGCGTTGTTTACTGTCAAAGGAAACTTCCACCAGTAGATTTATATAGAAATTTTCAATTTACTTAAACGCCTTAATATTACAAAATTTCAGTCATAAATAATCGTAGAAACAGATTTTCATTTTTGCTGGTAGGAGTTTACTTTGGCAATAGTTAGGTACTGCGTTTCCGCCATATTGTGACAACCAGGGAAACAAACTGACAGTTTTACAAGGCATACTGACACCAGTAAAAACAAATAAAACTTTTTACGACATTTTTGAGAAAAATTTCCATGAATAAGACGTAGAAATATGACGAAGTTTTCTATTCAATTTTACTGGTGGGATGTTCGGCCTAGTGGTAATCAGAAACTGAAGATCCTATTTTAAAAAAGCCGCCACCATCTTGTGACAACCTCCTCAGTTACTTCACTCGCAACTGGTAGACAGCACACTACATGTCTCCTCCTCTTTATTCATAACTCCATTGTTAAATGATTATTCGAATGCGCGGTACTTGATGATTTTAAACTTAAACAATGAAAGATTTTGTTATTTTTTCTGTAAGCTTATGTAATATATACAAGCTGCGTGTAGCTAAAGTGCACTTTAAAAGCAACTGTCCGATTAAGAACTATTTCATTATACATTTCGACATTAAACAAGTCGTTGTTTCTATGGCAACGATACTTTTCACATATTGTCTTCGACACTAACACTATCGAAGTCAAATTGACAGTGCTCAGAATCGGCCCTTAACTTTGAGTTTGAAGCAGTTTTAATCAGTTTAAATTTTGTACTAACCGTCATTAAACGATCGTTAAATTTCATCACATGTACATATAAATGTATATGAGAAAATCATAGTTATAAAAGTATATTTATTGAAGTTAAAATTTCTTTAACTAGTTTCGTATAAAGAGTAGACAAAGTTTTTTATTAAAGAGTATTTATCACAAAATTTTCCAAACTTTTCTGGGTATGCACTTATGCAAGCCTTCCTAGTTAAAATTTCTAAAATTATATGATGTTAAAAAAATATTTGATGTAAAATGTTTCTTTACATTCATTGAGGCAAGTATTGAAATACATGCAGGTAATAAATTCGTAGACAAGCTGATGCTACAGTTATTGTCTTGAGCTATACGAGTAAAAGATATAAACAGTAGACATAAATATATTGTATAGTTCGTACAATCAGTGTTTTCATCTATCCGATAGACAAGATTTATTTTAGTCGAGGACTATGATTGTCTTACGCTATTTGTGTATATATGTTATTATAAGGAATAAAAGTAAAATTATACTATACCTAATGAAGAAGGAGGCACATTGCATATTCCTGAAGCGTTGTCGTCGCCGTAAATCTTCATTAAATCGATGAAACTTTTGAGCAATGTCTATGATAACCCTCTTTCATATTAGATTTGGATGGTAAAATAATATCTTTATATTTTAAGTATGTTTTTGCCGGATGTTCAATATTTCACAACATTTTTATAGCGTTTTTTCACTAATAACAGTGATTTTTTTGGCCGCTTTTTGCGCAAATAACGCATTTTTTTTCTTTTTACTTTCCATGATTACTACTCAAAAAATTTCAGAACAACTGCATGCTTGCTATGAGTCTTTACGTGGTCTGCCGAGAACCTATCACAGTTACATTTGTTGTGATTACGCATCCAGTTAAATTTCATCTTAAGGTGTAAAGCGGTTTACGCTTTGTTTTTATCGTAAGTCAGTAAATGTATCTTCAGCGAGGCACCGCAAGTCCAGCTTTACTGGCACTCGTGTTTAACATCCTATGTTGTCTGGCAAGTAGAAAGTGCCAACAAAAGTGTCTGTCACTTTCAAAATATTTTTTTCTAAGCATAAACATTATTCTGTCTCAATCTCAGCGTGCCTCAAACACCTTTTTTGGGTAGTCATAAAATGGCACTTGACACGTGTCTGGCGCAGTTTTTGGGTCGACTATAGTGTCTGGTTTTTATATTTTTTATTTCATTAAATACTAAATTTGAAGGTATTAAAATTTCAAAATGCCTCAACGATATTTTTTTTGCTACGAAAATTTTGAACGACTCTAGAATTTACAAACAAATTTAATTCAAAATAAGCAAAAACTTTTGATCACGTACGTAATAAAAATAAATTTTCCATTCAAATAATAATGTTACATTCTAGTGCCAGTGATAGTTAGGGATTAAAATTAAGTGTTCCAAAAAATAACCGTCGCCCTTGAACGGGTTAATACAGCGAATTAAAAGAAATGTTCAAAATTTCTGATTAAATATTCCTTATAGGATAATAAGAATTTAAGACTAACCATTACATTTATGTGGTTATTTGTTTAGTCATAATATGTATTATTAATGTGGCGGCGAGACAATGCCGCACACCAGATGTTTTGAGAGGTCGACGTCCGATTCCTAGGCAAAGAATTGTTAGCCCAGCAAAAATTCAAGGATGAGCACACATATATCTGTGCACAGACGGGAGTGGCGTTTTAGCGTTGGCCGGACAAAGACCGTCTCTGCCGACCGCGTTTTGATGATCGAGGCGTTGTCCCTCTTTCAATCATGGCAGGATCGTGTAGATCTGCTTTTTAAACTTTAATTATATTTTAAATATTCTATCCCTGTATATATTTTATAATTCCTATAGCCCAGAATTTTTAAGTGTCTGTATTTTTAGTAAATAGTCAAGAAGTAAATAATTTAATATTTGTCAACTGAAGAAGTGACAGCTTCATTTCATCTACCTGCATGTTTTAACTTCTACAATTTTGGGGGCTCAAAGCCGTGATATGAACTGTCAGGACTAATTTTTTTCTATGATTTGAAAGGACATTCCTTGGACTTTATACAGTCCTCAGCAAAAGATTTGACACTGGTGATTTTTAACCTTTAAATAAAAAAATACGAACACTTGGGTTATACAAATGGATGTACTTGTTTTTTAATATATTTTAAATGTTTTAAGACTAAATTAACTGTTTTAACCCTCCGTCTACCAGACCGGTCCATTGGACCCGACAGGTACATACAAAATATTCATTCAAACCAGAAATTTCTTTAAAATAAACTAAGTATATAAACCAGTCAAAAATAAGGTAAATAAATAAGTTAAATAGTTTTAAATAAAAATTCTGGTGTAGAACGTTTTATTAAAACTTGAATAAAATTCCCGGTAGATCTAAGGTTAATGTAGGATATTACTTAATTTAACTGAAAAAAGTGAAATTTGCATGTTGCAAAAGTTTAGACACTTTTGAGATTTTTAGGCAACTGTTCACGGAAAAACGCAAATTTCATACTTACGACGTCACATGCATGAAGTATTTAAGTGCACCTCCCGATAGTATTTGTTAGTGAAGATGCCGCGTGCTAGAATTTTTCAGTCAGATGAAGTAATTAAAGCATGGAATCTGAAATCGAAAGGGAAGACCGTTGCAGAAATGTCAGCTACTTTGAATCGTCCAATGAAGTCTGTCTATGACGTACTGACAATGGGGGACTCTTTCATAGCAAAACATAAATCTGGAAGGCCTCGTGTGGAAAGAAAACGAGATTATAGAAGGATCCAAAAAGTGGTATCTAGACAAATGATGACTGCTAATTGCATTAATAGTGAGTCAGAGCTTTCTGTGTCAACGAATACTTTTGTAGATGAATTATAGAAAGATATACATTAGTTTACATCAAAATGATAAAACACCCAGCCTTGAAATCTCACAACAAATTGACCACTTTCCGTCGCGGAGTAAGTCTGTTTATAAAACTGATGAAATAATGGACTGAAACCAGAATCTATAAAAGAATTAATTAGACAATATGAACTTGCTTAGTTTCGCGTACATTATAAAAGGAAAATTTTAATTAAATATTCTTGATGCCGTTTGTCACTTTTGGAATTAGAATTAGGTGTCCTTTGCCCTCGAAAGTGTTAATGATTTGGGACTCACTTTGTTTTAATTCTCAAGTATCTCTGTATTTTCTGAATAGTCGCCAAGCAGCATAAGACTATAAATATACATTGGAAAACAATTTACAACCATTTGGGGATTTTTTAGCTCTTCCAAAGTATGTATTTGGGCAAGATAATGCGTCTATTCGTGTTGCATACAAATAAAAAAATTAGTTTAGCTCTCAAAATATTGCTGTTCTCGACTGGTCCGCGTGTAGCCCTGATCTGAACCCAATCGAAAATTTTTGTGGCATCATATCTCATATGGTTTATACAATTTTTTGATAATACTCCTCTGTAAATGAACTTCCATCTGCTGGTGAACGTGTTTGGTACGAAATAGACCCCCAAGTGATGCAGGATTTAGTTTCTTCGATGGGATCTCACATATTTGCATTAATAGTAGACAATGTAGGTGCAGTTCGATTTTAATTTATGGATATTTTTCTGTTAACAGACAAATTGTCTATACTTTTGCCACAATGTTAAATTTGATTTTTGTTATTATATATTATGTAAAGTGTATAAATTAAAATTTATTGTTTGTGTATGAAAGATATGTCCTTAGGAATACATGACAGTTGACTTAGAACAATTCGTTACATACTTCTCTGTACAGAAAAATAATCTATCATTGTCTAAACTTTTGCTGAGCACTGTACGACTTTACACGGAATCTACTGCTTGGACATTCGAAGGATTTTAAGTTGCTGAGATATTGCTTTGAAAGGAAGAGAAGGAAATCTGAAAGAGGACTTATCTTCACGGTTCTTCCTAAGAGGAAAAAAAAGTTCGCCATGGGATCTGAGCGCTTCTGCTAAGATGAAGAATCAAGGATGTGTGTGACAATGGAGTTATGAATAAAGAGGAGGAGACATGTAGTGTGCTGTCTACCAGTTGCGAGTGAAGTAACTGAGGAGGTTGTCACAAGATGGTGGCGGCTTTTTTAAAATAGGATCTTCAGTTTCTGATTACCACTAGGCCGAACATCCCACCAGTAAAATTGAATAGAAAACTTCGTCATATTTCTACGTCTTATTCATGGAAATTTTTCTCAAAAATGTCGTAAAAAGTTTTATTTGTTTTTACTGGTGTCAGTATGCCTTGTAAAACTGTCAGTTTGTTTCCCTGGTTGTCACAATATGGCGGAAACGCAGTACCTAACTATTGCCAAAGTAAACTCCTACCAGCAAAAATGAAAATCTGTTTCTACGATTATTTATGACTGAAATTTTGTAATATTAAGGCGTTTAAGTAAGTTGAAAATTTCTATATAAATCTACTGGTGGAAGTTTCCTTTGACAGTAAACAACGCCTGCGATAGCGGTTACAGTTGATGCTTCACTATTTTAAGGATATGTCAGTTCCTCCTTATTAATAGTTCCATGTGTGTGACAAAGACAGCTCGTAGAGAATTTTTTTTTTTTACGACCTATAAAATGTCGCGGGTGTAAATATTCTCTCGCTGTGCTTTCTTTTGCAGGTCTGATTTTCTCGCGAGTGATATTGCGTTATTATTATCTTCATCTCAGTTATTTATTTTTAGAGCTGTTTTTTTTTCGTTTTTTTTTTCTTACGCGTGTGTCGTTACGTAAAGGAAATATTATTTTTACCAAGTGCATCAAAATTGTACCGGTGGTGGTACATAATACATATATAAAATATATTTTTTTTATGTTACTTTTATATGTGTGCAAATAATAATTTGGTTTTCTGAAGAAAGGATTTTCGCATAAAAGTAAATGAAGTTTTATATAAGTATGTTTTGTGTTGCTATAAATAATTTATATTAGATTAAAAATAAAGGTAATGGCGCATCTAGTACGTGCCAAAAAAGTTGATTTACTGGCTGTAGTGCGGGAATTAGGTTTAGAAGCACCTGAAAGCTCTACTAAGCCCCAACTTTCAGATATTATAACAAAATCAGACGATTATAATGAAGATATTTTTAAAAATCTTTTAGCCTAAATTGTTAGTGAACGTGAAGACATTGACAAGAAATTGCAGCAATAAGCGAGCATATGAGCCTAAAAAATTAGAGCTAGAGGATAATGCGAAAAATAAGACAGTCCAACATTAAATAGCGGGATGAAAATTGCCGATGTTTTGAAATTTATTACGAAGTATAACAACCAGGAAAAATTTTGTATTTATCTTTCACTATTTGAATGCCAAATAAAGCGTCCGGTTGCAGAAATGGAAAATTGGGTAACTTATTTGCTAGGTCTCTTACCGTTGGAAATATTTAACATAATAGGCCGTAAAAAGGAGGAACACTCTAATAATTATCAATACGTTAAACTGTTATTACTCAAAAGATTCAAGCTCAGTTCGGAACAATTTAGACAAAAATTCTTTTCCCATAGAAAGGAGAATTCGGCCTCGTGGCGAGATTTTTCATTTGAACTCGCTAATTACTTTGGAACATTGGTTAATAAGTCTTGACATTTTGTCCTATAAGGATTTAAAAGACATTTTGGTTATTGACCAAATAAGGAAAAAATTACCAATTGAGATGAGAGAGCATTTTATCGATGACTTGCCTAAGTTTACTAAAGTTTCTGATCTTATAAGTAAACTTGGTGATTATGAGGCAGCTCGCAATAATATCTGGAAGACTTTCGAACCGAGAAATCCAAATAACGATGTTAAAAGGCGTTTTACTCAAAACATTGAAAACAAAGGTTTTTTACAGAAATTCCGCACAGTAGTAAATATGAAAAAAAAAATCATCTTAACACAAGAAATAACGCCAACCCTTTCAAAATTACATGATTTATTGTAATGAATACGCCTCCCACAAATCAAATCAGTGTCCCCGCAGAAAAAGACCAAATTCTTTTAGAGGCAAAGAAACCGAACAAAGGGTTGACCAAAGTAACTTCAATTATAATAAGTCAGTAAACACTACCAATAACAATTCCTGCCCATGGGATAAAATCCTCAAAATTATTGAAAGTATGGGGAAAAACGTCAATTTTATGGTAGATTCTGGATCCGATGGGATAATGATTAACAATAATATCTATAAGGTTTTAGGACGCCCTAAATTAAATGAAAAAATGTAAAATTGACAGAAATTAGCGGAAAAGGAGTGAGTCCGAATGGTTTTTTCAATACTGGCATTTCAATTGGTAATATTAGCGTGAATTGTGATATTTATGTCATTAATGATTTAGAGTATGAAATGATTTTAGGAAATAATTGTTTGAATAAATTAAATTTTGAAATATCGGGTAAGGCCTTAAAGTTACGAGTAAACGAAATAAGGACAAAAATTATATTGTTAATATGGTAACTGCGGCTCCTTCAGAAATTCCGATGGCAGACACTCCTTCAGATGTTATCAACACTCCCATGGCTAAATCAGTCTTGCGATCGGATGTTACAAACATTCCCATGACCATCCTAAGCTTACGGTTAATTTCCACCGCCACTCCCATGACTGAAGAATCCTTGACCGGCACTCCTTGATATGAATCTATTTATTTAGCAGAAATAGCAAATTCCGTTAATGTAAACGAAATCGATCTTACTCACATAATTGACTGCGGTTTAAAACAAGAATTAATTAATTTAGTTGAGAATTATAAGCCTGAGAAAACTAAAAGTGTTAATATTTGAAAGTTAAAATAATATTAAGCGATGAAATACCAAATATGCACCGACCCAGGCTATTAGTATTTGCAGAGAAAGCGTTTGTCGATAAACAAATCCAGGAATGGCTTAATAAATGAATTATACGAGAAAGTTGTTCGAGTTACACCGCGCCTATTGTTTTAGCCAAAAAGAAGAATGGCGATTTCAGATTATACATTGATTACAGAAAGCTTAATAAAAAGATAATTAGGGATAACTACCCCCTTCCAGTAATAGATGATATTTTAGACGATATATTTAGCAAAGTCCAGTTTCTAGCACATTAGATTTGAAGAACGGGTTTTTTCACGTAGAAGTCGATGAGGACAGTAAACAATTTACTTCGTTTCTTTCAAATAATTCCTTGTTTGAGTACATTTTCATGCCTTTCGACTTAAGCTTAGCACTTCAGCCTTTTCAACGCTACATATATGCATGCCTCAAAGAGCTAATAAGAGATAAAACGATTTCGGTATACTTAGACGATATAATAGTCCCTGCACAGACTGAAGAAGAGGCGCTTTCTAAATTGAAACGTGTGTTTCAGGTAGCAGCAGAGTATGGTCTCGAATTTAATTTTTCTAAATGTCGGTTTTTGAAAAGAACGGTCGAATTTTTAGGATACATAGTGGAAAACGGAACGATTCGCCCTTCAGAAACACAAACATTGGCCGTTGAGGAATTTCCTGAGCCACAAAATAAGAAAGAACTCCAGAGTTTCTTATGATTAACTGGATATTTTAGAAAATATATAGCTAATTATGCTAGAATCGCTAAACCCTTAAGTGATCTTCTATAAACGGAGAACGAATTTAATTTTGGAGGAAGTCAAAAGGAAGCTTTCCAAATATTGAAAAAAAGTCTGATAAACCGGTGTTGCACATATTTAGACGAGGGGCAGAGAGAGAATTACACACGGATGCTAGCAGCTTAGGTTCTGGGGCAGTCTTGTTACAAAAAGATGATTATGGGAATTTACACCCCGTTCATTTCATGAGTAAGAAAACAACACCCGCCCAAGCCAAATATAGCAGTTACGAGCTGGAAGAGCTTGCTGTTATTGAAGCATTAAAGAAATTTTGGACATACCTGTTAGGTAATAAATTCAAAATATTAACTGACTGTTCCGCCTTCAGAAAAAATTAGAGAAGAAAGATATTACCCTGAAAGTAGCAAAGTGGGTGCTATTTCTACAAGAATTCTATTATCAAATTGTCCACAGGCCTGGAAATCAAATGAAACACGTTGATGCGTTGAGTCGTAACACCGTATTAGTCACAACACGTTCACATGATGAAATTACAACAAAATTAACCAAAGCACAAAACGAAGACGATTACATTAAAACTATCAAAACACTATCTGAGAAAAATGAAAGCAAAGATTATTTTGTTAGGAAAAATATTGTGTACAAATATGAAGATGGTAGATAATTAATTATAGTACCGGAAATCATGCAAAAGGAAATTGTGCGCGAAATTCATAATAAAGGACATTACGCTGTAGCCAAGACCGAAGCGATAATAAAGCAGGATTATTATATCCCTAATCTTCGAAAACAAATCGAAAGTGTTATAGGAAATTGTGTAGAATGCATACTATACAACAGAAAGCGAGGGAAATATGAAGGATTGCTAAATCCCATCCCTAAACAGGATTCTCTCCTCCAAACGTATCACGTCGACCACTTAGGCCCGATGCCTTCGACCAACAAAAACTATAATTTTACCTTCTCTGTAGTGGACGCTTTTACAAAATTTGTATGGTTTTATCCAGTTAAGATGGCATCTGCAAAGGAAGCAATCTCTAAATTAAA
The DNA here is from genome assembly GCA_963932465.1 of Maratus speciosus. NCBI lineage: Eukaryota > Metazoa > Arthropoda > Arachnida > Araneae > Salticidae > Maratus > Maratus speciosus. The sequence goes on from OZ010796.1 coordinate 453,424,513, forward strand.
AATTCAACAAGCTACATTCGGTAATCCAGAGCGAATAGTTAGCGACCGAGGTGCCGCCTTCACCTCTAGTGAGTTTAAAAAGTACCTCGAAGACGAAAATATTGAGCATGCTCTAATTATAACGGGAATACCCAGATGAAACGGAGAGGTAGTACGACAACAGGAGACTCTCATATCAATCCTTGCTAAATTAAGTATCGATGATCCGTCGAAGTGGTATAAATATGTACCGACCGTTCAGCGAATAATGAATAGTACGATTTCCCGAAGCACTCAATACACACCGTTTGAGCTTTTAACGGTATAAAAATTAGAAATAAAGATGATCTGAGAGTGAAACAAGTTCTTGATGAGGAACATGAAAACGCGTTTGTCGAAGAAATACAGAGGAGCAGAAATATCGCAAATCAACATAAGGTGTGTCCCACCAAAATAAAGCCACCGTAATTGTGTGCCTTAACTGGGCATGAAATAAACTAATAAGAACAAAACAAATATATTAAGAAAGACTATATAGAAATTCATATTTACAAGGAGTAACTCACTCCCTGCTCCACCTAGGGCAGAAGAAAGGGTGAATCTCTAAAAGTAGAGGGGGGAAAGTGTCCCTCAGAAATAAAGCCACGGCCAATATTAGTATTTATTGATAACTTTTGGCATTCGAGCTGCGGCAGTTCAACATGTTTATGACGTCAGGACGTTGTCAAATACTTGTTCTGTGCCTGTCAAACTTGGTATAGACTTTAGAATGTTGTATTTTCTGTTTCTCCTGCAGCATTGCAAAGAGAAAGAAATCTCATCTATCAAAGTTCAAGAAAGGACAGATAACAGCTTTTAAGGAACAAGGTCTTTCACATAGACCAATACCTAAGCAAATTGAACGATCTAAAACCATAATAGACAATTTTGTAAATCAGGACAATACGTAGGGGCACAGAAATGTAGGTGTACATGCAGAAAAATGACTTACAGACAGAAAAGAGAAGTTCTGAGTCGTCTTTCGCGAGGTGGTCTTTCCCTAAAATAGTTGGCCAAAGAGGACAACATCCCTCTCACAAAATCAACCCTGTCACGAATTGAAAAACGTACAAGCAACTTGTTGCAGGAGAAAAGGAAACAGCAGCTCATGTTGAAAGCTGCCCACATGCATAGGAGAGTCAATTGGGTCAAATATCATAAAACCTGGAAGGACCACTGACATCGTTTTATAGTCTCAGTTGAGAAAAAAATTACGGCCTTTCTTTCTATTGGTATGACATGAGGAAAGAAGTGGGAATTTTCTCCAAAAGACAGCAAGGTGGAGGCCCATTAATAGTGTGTAGTGGCTTCGGCTATGGAGGTAAACATAACCTGGCTTTTTTCTCAGGCCGCATGAAGGCTACCGATTACCATGAAATGCTAGAAAACCATTTACTGCCATTTGCAAAGAGAATTGGTGGACTAAGTTGGATTTTACAGCAGGACAAGACCTCCATTCTCTTTGCAGAATCCTCCTGGAAACGGTTTTGGGATAATCCGGTACATGTCATGGAATGTCCTGCCCTTTTTCCCTGATCTCAATCCACAAGAAAATGTGTGAGGTATCCTCAGTAGGGCTGTATATGCAGGGCTCCCAAATGGTCCGCCAACTGAATACCAATATTATTTCAGAAAAAAAAAATATTTTTAGATTTTTCTTACAAACCGCTCCGGAAACTCCTTTGAAAGTTAATTCTAGCGCAAACTTACCATAAAAATTTCTGTTAAAATTTATTGGTATTCAGTTGGCCACCATTTGGGTATATGACCCTGTATATGCCAATGACAGACAGTTTAAGTCTGCAGCAAAATTGAAGGTCGTCATCATTGAAGCGTGGGAGAATATTGATGATACTGTCCTCCAAGGATTGCTAAATAATGTGCCAATGTGCCATATCGTATATTCCAAGTCATATATAACCATGGCGGATATATTGTCTATTAACACTAATGGCTTTATTTCGGCGGGACACTCTACCCCCCCTCTTTTTTTTACAAATTCGTTTTTTTCCTGCCCACGTAAAGCAGGAAGTGAGTTACTTCTTTTAAATATGTATTTGCATATAGACTTTCTTAATATATTTGTGTCATTATTATGGATTTGTTTCGTGTTCAACTACAGCACACAATCACGATGGCTTTATTTCAGTGGGACACATCTTATGTTAAAAATTCAAAAGGAAAATCTCAAAACTTTCAACCGTAAACGCAAGAAAGCGAAATATTATAGAATTGGTGATTTAGTGGCGATTCAAAGAACCAAATTTGGGGTCAGTATGAAGCTACGACCAAAATTCCTTGGTCCATACAAAGTGATTAACACGTTCACGACGGCGCGGTGGGTCACACTCGACTGTCTCAGAACTGGCAAGTCTCCGGCCTTTTGGATACCAGTATTTTAATACAGAAAATGTTGTTTTATTTAATTAGAGCAATTTGGCGATTTAAAGGAACAACATTTTCTCTAAAATAACAGTGGTGTTCAAAAAGCTGGAGGTTTGAAAACTCTGAGACAGTCGAGTGTGACCCACCGCGCGGGCGTGAATGTGTTAAAGTAAAAGACAACGATAGATACGATGTCGAAAAAGTTGGCTTCCATGAGGATCCAAGAGTGATCTCTACTGCAGCTGATCACATGAAGCCATGGGCATCTTCAACCTAAAGTAAACATAGTGCTAGTTCAAGTTGGTGTTTTTTTTTTTGCGTTCATGTCATCTTTTATTTTAACTGTGTTTTACAAGTGATTGTTCACAGAGGTCGAGGGAATATCGGATGCACTTAAATTGACAAATCGGAAGGAGCTTATCATGTGATCGCCGCCGCGTCGTCGAAGTTAGATTTGGCAAAGTATTGCTAATTTGGCGAAGTATAAAAATACTAGCACAAGTAAACAATTTATTGAATTTTGGTCGTGTTTTAATAATGTTAATTCTATCACTTATTTATTTTATAGGGGTACAGTAAATAATTTTAATATTTTACAGTGGTGGAAAATTGGCACAAAGGTGAAGCCTATTGACACCACTAAATTTTTATGGTATTATCCAGTTTAATAAAATCTCAGAAATTAGATCATTAGATAAGAGGCAAAATACTACTATAAATTAGTGGTGTCAATAGGCTCCACCTTTGCGCCAATTTTCCATCACTGATTTTATCATGAGAAGCTGGTCTAACCCCCCCCCCCCCCCAAAAAAAATAACATTTTTGTAAAATATATAATGTGAACTTTAAAAAGTCCACAGTTTTACTTAAAAGGTGACTAAAGTAATGAAAAGGATGTTACAAGTTTAAAATATACATTTTATTTAAAACTTCTTTAAAATATACATTTTATTTAAAACTTCTTTAAACTTGCAACATCTTTTTCATTACTTTAGTCACCTTTTAAGTAAAACTGTGGACTTTTTAAATGTTCACATTGTATATTTTATGTTGAATCAAGGTGAAAAAATTGCGTTTCGTCTTATGATTTTATTTATTAACATTTTTGTTCCAGCCCTCAAATAGTCAGTCACTAGAAATTTAGAACACAGGTAGAACCTGAATAGTAATTATGCTTAAATATTTAGGTTTTGGAAATTTCAACTCTTGGGTGAACCGCCCCCCCCCCCTACAAAAAATAACATTTTTGATAAGGTGCCTTTAAATTGCCATAGATACACTATGACGCAAAAGTTTAGACAATGAAGAAATTCTTACATACTTTGAAAAATATTTATTCAATTTTCAAATCACTGCTTGAAATTAATGTGCTGTACATATAAACAATATTTATAACAAAGAAAAGTGGAATTGTGCATATTGCAATAAATTAAATGGTAACAAAAATAAACTGCTGTCTCAAAAGTTTAGACACAAATTAAATAAAATCGAAATAAACAATTTTTAAAACCTGGTTGCGCATCCATGCTTATGTATTACGTCATATACACGAGATTGCATGGAAGAAACTAAATCCTGCATAGTTTGTGGATCGATATCGTACCATGCATTCTCAATAGATGTCTTAAGTTCCTTTTCAGAAGAGTATTGTCTAGCGTTGCTATAAACTTTGCGACACATGATGCTCCAAAGGTTTTCTATAGGGTTAAGATCTGGGCTACATGCTGGCCAGTCGAGAACTCTTATATTATGGGAATTAAACCAAGATTTTGAATGTTTTGCAGTGTGAATTGAAGCATTGTCTTGCTGAAATTCCCACTGAGGACCCCCTAGAAGCTCAGCAAATGGCAGTAAGTTTTCTTCTAATGTCTGTGTATAATGCTGTGAAGTTTGACGACCACTGGTGAAGGTCAGAGATACTTGTCCATTATAGCAAAAGGCTGCCCAAACCATCACCGAGCCCCCTCCTTGTCTGCGACTAAAAAAACGTCGAGGTTGATTCCGCAAGTCATGACAATACGATAAACAACCATCTGGACCATCCAGATTCCACTTTTTTTCATCGCTAAATATGACTGACTGCCATTTCTCTCCATATGACGTATGCTTTCGAGCCCACATAAGTCTTTGTAACTTATGATGTGGTTTCAGAGCTGGTTTCTTTTGCATTTTGCTATAAACGATTGTTCCTTTTTCCAAAATTCGTCTACGAATCGTATCCTTTGATACAGAGAGTCCCGATGAGCTTTGAACTCCACGTACGCTCATTTGTTGAGTACTCGCTAGTCTTTGTATCAGGCGATCCTCTCGTACATTTGTCACACGTGGCCTCCCAGACCGACATTTTGCTTTATATTCGGAACCACTCGATAAAACTCGATAAATAGATTTTTTTGACCTATTAATAATAGCAGAAATTTCAGAAACGCTCTTCCCTTCACCTTTCAACTGCCAAATCCTTGAAACCTCATTCACTTGAATTTCTTTAGCTCTCGGCATGTCGACTATGAAGCGCAATCGTTTGCAGAACTTAAGTACTCCAAATTTGTGACATCATCGATTCTAAATTTGCATATGCCAGCGAATATTCAAAGAAATTTAGAATAGTGTCTAAACTTTTGCGACAAGCACATTTGAATTTTTATGAAAAAAATTAGTATTATAGCAAATAAAACGACTGTCTTTTGTACATAGCATTTTAAATCAGTTTTTGAATATATTTACAGGTTTTTGTAATTCTGACATCATAATTCTACATTTTAAAGCTGAATGACGTCATTGTCTAAACTTTTGCGTCATAGTGTACTTGAATTTTTTAGGAATGTAACTTCTCAATACAATCATATTTAAGGCTGTTCTCAACTGCTCTGCTCAACAAGCGCAAAACGTTTTGACACGTTTACAAACTCATTTTTTAACGGAAATGTATAAAATTGGAAAGCCTGACCGTGGAAGCGATTTGGAATCGAACTGTTTTTTCCATTTTTGGATCAATCAATTATACCTATATTGAGTTATAAGCGATTTCGATCATGTGACAAACACGTTTTTCACTGGATTTTCTTCTTTCGTTCGGAAGTTCGAATCAAAATGCCAACTTTGACAGTATTTTCTGAAAGATCTATTGCATTTACAAGAAAAGAGAAAAACAGTTCGATGACATAGTTTCTGAATAACAACACCTTCTAGTTTCGTGCGTTTCCAATCAAAAATAAATTAAAACTTATGTCAAAAAGTTGACCCTTTGGTTTGAGAACAGCCTTAAGTATTCCTTTATTAAAAAATTCAAGATAGTCTAGAGACCCCCCCCCCCCCCACACACACACACAGACAAATACATATATATACATATTTTTATCATTCAAATAGTCATAGATGCTAGAAATTTTGAATGAACATATAACCTGAATAGTGTTGATACTTAAATGCTTCAATTGAAATGTTAATGGATGGGGTCCAAAGAGTGTCCCCCCCCCCATATCCTGACATAAAAATAACACTTTAGTTTTTGAGCATTCAAATTGTCAAACGCATCTGCATACAAATGTCTATTACTATTTGAAGACATAAAATCAAAAATGTTATTTTTTTGTTAGGGAGGGGATCTTTAAATTATCTTCTCTTAAAGTTTTCAATAAAGGAATACTTAAACAGGCCTATTCAAAATGTACCTGCCTCAGGGGCGGTTCCAGAGAATCGTTTGGGGCGTGGGGGCGATACCGAGTGACACATAATCAAAGCAAGGGTGATTCTGAGTAAAAAAAATACTGAAATTCACAGCATATTTTCTGAAAGGCTACAACAGACGGGGAGGCCGGGCAACACCTACTATAGGGGTGTTAGGCTGGTGTACCCCAATTAGCGGTGGAGACTCCTATAGGGGTGTTGAGTCGGGGGAACCTCTACTGGCTCTAATTATGCGGCCTTTGGCAAAATTTGCGAATTTTTCGAGTTTTTAACCAATCCTTTTACGAAATTCCTGTTTTTTTTTAGATCCTTTGACAAAATTCGCGTTTTTTGCGATCCTTTCACGAAATTCCAGTTTTTTCGATATTCTTTGGCGAAATTCGCATTTTTTCCGCGATCCATTAAAGAAATTCACTTTTTTCTGCGGTCTTCTGACGAAATTCGCGTTTTTCCGCGATCCTGTGACAAAATTTGCGTTTCTTCCGTGATCCTATGACAAAATTCACGTTTTTTCGCGGTCCTTTGACGAAATTCGCGTTTATTTCGTGATCCTCTGAAGAAATTTGAGTTTTTTTACGATCATTTTACGAAATTAGTATTTTATCCGCGATCCTTTGTCAAAATTCGCGTTTTATCGCAATTATCTGACGAAATTCGCTATTTTGCGGAATTTGGCTAAATTTGCGTTTTTTCGCGATCCTTTGACAAAATTCGCGTTTTCCGCGATCCTGTGATAAAATTCACGTTTTTTCGCGATCCACTGACGAAATTTGCGTTTATTTCGTGATCATTTGGCGAAATTCACGTTTTTTACGATCTTTTGAAGAAATTAGCGTTTTATACGCGATCCTCTGGCAATGTTCGAGCTTTTTCGCAATCCTGTGATCTATTTAGTGCTTTTTCCGCGATCCTGAGACAAAACTCGCATTTTTTCGTGATCTTTTGACGAAATTAGTGTTTTATACAAGATCCTCTGGCAAAATTCTAGCTTTTTCCGCGATCCTGTGACAAAATTAGTGTTTTTTCCGTGATCCTGTGACAAAACTCGCGTTTTTTCGCGGTCCTTTGACAAAATTACGTTTATTTCGTAATCCTTTGGCCAGTTTTGTATTTTTTTACGGTCCTTTAATGACATTGCTGTTTTATCCTCAATTCTGTGGCGAAATTCGCGCTGTTTCCGCTACCCTGTGCCAAAATTAGTGTTTTTTCAGCGATTTTGTGACAAAACTCGCATTTTTTCGCGGTCCTTTGACGAAATTCGTCTTTATTTCGTGATCCTTTGGCCAATTTCGTGTTTTTTACGATCCTTTAACGACATTACTGTTTTATCCTCGATACTGTGGCGAAATTTGCGCTTTTATTGCGATCCTGTGGCAAAATTCGCGCTTTTCCGCCATCCTGTGACAAAATGAGTGTTTTTCCGCGATCCTCTGACAAAACTCGCGTTTTTTCGCGGTCCTTTGGCAAAATTCGCGTTTATTTCGTGATCCTTTGGCGAATTTCGCGTTTTTTACGATCCTTTAACGACATTACTGTTTTGTCGTAGATTCTGTGGCAAAATTCGCGCTTTTTCTGCGATTATGTGATAAAATTCGTTTTCTTTCGCAATTATTTGATGAAATTCGCGCTTTTTTCTTGGTCTTTTGACGAAATTCGCGTTTTTTCCTTGATCCTGTGACAAAATTAGGGTTTTCCGCGATCCTATGACTAAATTCACGTTTTTTCTGGATCCTTTGACGAAATTCGCGTTTTTTTTTTCGTGATCCCTTGGAGATATTCTCTTTTTTCCGAGATATTTTTTGGGCGGGTGGCGACCTCCCGCCTTCCGTAGATGACAGGACATAATCCTGTGTTGTTAATTCAGTGATGGTTGCTGTTGACACCCAAAAACTTTTGGGTTTCCGTTTGTTTGTATTTTTCTGCGAAAACTGCCATAAAAAAGTTGGATTTATATATATTTTTTGTTTATATTATTTTATATTATTTTATTTTAGGGGTGATCGGGGAGATCACCTCCCCCCCCCCCCCCTCTTGGTCCGCGCCTGACCTGCCTACAAAATTCAAGTATCAATGATAATTTGAGAAATTAAACTGCATTTTTGGGAGGAGTGGGGTAGAAGGTATCCAGGAGTCGCCATAAATAATTTTTAAGAAGTATTTACTGTACCCCAATAGGAGAAATATATCATTTAATTGAATTTTATTTGTAGGTACAATACCACAGTTCGCATATTTTGAGAAAATTTTATGAAATGATTTCTCTAGTGTTTAATAATGAACAAGAAATAAAAATCTTCCAACCTAGAAAGATAATGTCCAGAGGTGTAGTGGAGGTAATACGGCGGTGTGTATCGTATACCTTCTGGATTTTCTTAATGAGCTCTGTATACCTTCTGTTTCTCAAATAAAGCTATAGCGTATACTCCAGCAATGAATGTTCATGATTCTAACGTATACCCTCTTTAACGTATACCCTTTTTATTACGACTACAACACTGATACTGCCGCATACAATTGTTTTCGCTCTTTATGTAAAAGCATGCCAATTTGTTCTGTTTGAAAATTATTACATAATTACGGAAGATTAAAATATATCACAGTTTATTTTTAACAAAATCAGCTGATTGGTAAGTAAATAATAAAAGTAGTATCTCTTCTACCAGAGTGAAAATTTGTCCAGTACAAGAATCTAACCAAGAATCTTTGGCTTTAATTGAAAATGCTCTACCATTTAAGTTATCTGGATAACACCAAAGTCTGCACAATATTCACTCACACAACCCATTGGTCATTTCAGAGTGAATATTGTGTTAGCTGCATTGACAATTAAAGCCAAAGAGTCTGATTTCGATTCCCATTCTGGGTACATTTTCGCGGCGCCACTCAAGAGACTGAACAATTAATTTGCTTTCAGCTAGATTTTCTTTTGTGACAGTAGGATAATTTTTAATTGGCTGGTTTATTTTTTTATTTAGATACCTAACCCGAATAACAAGATTTATTATTTTTTTTTTAGCAAACAAGCATCAGCTTGAGCTTTTGTTTATTTGTTTATCTGTTCTTTATTGTGCACAAGTATAAAAATCACGTTAGTGACTGATTTTTCTATTTATTTTGTACCATGAACGCTGCCATGCTAAGGCTCTGTTCTGCACATTTACGAAGTCAGTTTCATTTGTAAATAGATATAACTGCCATGCATTATTATTCTGATACAAAGCAATTTAACAGTATTTCCTCTTTTTCTATAAAAGCATCGAATCTTTCAGATAACGGTGTAAATTTTTTAATTTAATCTGATTTTCAGGGACTCATCACCACAAAAGATTGTTATGCGGAAAGGAATCGATTATAGTTTAAGATATGCACCTTTTATAGGAAATTGAAAATTTCTTTAGAGAAATTTCTTTAGAAAATTTCTTTCCATTCTTTAGAATATAAATATTAATTTCTGTATATTTCATTAATTTTTTCATAAAAATGCATATCTGCAAACTATCCTTTTTTTGCATTAACACCATTTCCGAATCATAATCTTTACTATATTTAATTGCAGATTTCTGTAATTAAATAGCATTAAGATTAGGCAAAGATTACTATTCGGAAGGAGTGATAAATAAAAAGTGGAATAGTTGACAGCTAAGTATGTGCTGATAGATATATTTAAAATTTTTATTTTGCTAAAGAAAAAAAAAATTGCTTTAAATTTTGCAAATAATCTATGAAATATAGATATGTAGATTGGAGTAACAGAGGGGGAAACAGTACAGTTGCTAGTACCGGTACCACAGAATATTAGGGCTCCGTTACTTTCTTTGTTAGAAATTAAGCCTGCATGTTACACCTTAATTATTTTAATTTTTCATTCTCTTTTAATATTATCTTGTACATATATTTTTTAACTGAAATATTTTCAACCCTAGTAATTTACCAGTTATGTTAAAAATTTAGAAATTACAACAAAAATTTTTAATTTGGTGCCTTAGATATTTAAAGTAGGCATCAACTGACATTTAACTTTTAGTACATAAGAAATTTATTAATTTATATTTTGTATTCTTTTAATAGTTACATTTTAACGGATTAAACACAATGCAATTACCCTATATAGAATTAGTATAGCTATATAACCAAAATCTATTTCTGTACAGTTGATTTTATTTTTTAGAGAGAAGATAATGCAAGCTTCTTTCTTATGCAAGAAAAAGATAGCTTAAGTTTGTTTTTGTGCATTCGAAAAAGCAGTAACAATAATAAAAACAATGTTTATGTCAAAAACAAATTTCGCCGAATCCTTTTAATGTTTTCGCACGAATTCGACGAATCCATTCTTGATTATTTTTTGAGGTAAATAACTGCAACAACGTGCTTTATTTACTATTGCAACCAGTTCTGGCAAATCTTGCTTCAGATCAGCAATCGGCAGGTCATTTCGGTTTGTCAATTTAAGTGCATCCGATATTCCCGCACCCGTTCACAGAACTGCATCCAAGTGACAGTCTCACCTGCACATTATTCTTTATCTTTAATACTACATTACAAATCAAGAACTGGAACGGAATTCAATGTTTTATTTTTATATGGAAATACTGCCTTCGTCTGTATTTACTTATTCAAGGATGAGCACCCAGATATCTGGGCACAGACGGGAGAGGTGTTTTAGTGTTGGCCAGCGAAAGACCGTCTCTGCCGACCGCGTTTTGATGATCGAGGCGTTGTCCCGCTTTTATTAATGACGGGATCAAATCAGGGCCTGATTACCAACGGGGCACAATTACACCAATAAATTTTAAAAGAAATTTTCGCCTTATATAAACGCCGTTTTCGCGTAAAATTTCTGCCGTGAATGTGGCAAAATTTTCTGTTTCTATTTACTTGTGGGAATGTGCTCCGTTGGAAATCAGGTCCTGGATCGAGTAGATCCTCTATTCAACCTTTAATTATATTTTAAATATTGTATACCTGTATATATTTTATAATTCCTCTAGCCCATAATTTTTTAATGTTTGTATTTTTAGTGAGTAGTCTAGAAGTAAATAATTAAATATTTGTCAACTGAACAAGTGACAGCTTCTTTTCGTCTGCCTGCATGTTTTAACTCTTACATAAATACGTTTTTTTTTTTTTTTTAGTTTCAATTAGAAATTGTTTACTTTTTCAGCATATTGATGCCAGGTTGTCCAAACTGGCGTCTGCAAAACATATGAAAATCCTTACAGAAATAATTTCTTTATTTATTCTTTGAATATTTCCAGTTTAACAAAGCGGAGGTTCCTGTAAGAAATTTCTGGCACCCCGCGGGTGCCAGGTTGGACAGCCCTGCTTTGAAGGGCGGCGGTATATTATACATTCCAGTTAATTTTAATTTCCAAATGGCACATCAGCAAAAGAATTTTGGAATTAAATTTTGCTTTATATTAATACTAGAAAAACTGAGAATTTTATCCAAATTTTAGAAAACATTTTCACACCATAATTTTTATTTTAAAATATTAACTTATCCATTTAGCCATCTAGTTGTTTTTCTGCGTATCTTTTAAACTAGTTGTATAAATAAAATTCTGGTTCTAATCGAAAAATATTCATTTGACAGACAGTCAAAATGTCTGCTCATGGGCTTTCATGTATTAACACATTGTTCGTTGCAATTTTACAAAAATACCACTGTAAAATAAAACATGCGCGCAGTCAATAACATTCTTGGATTACACCTTCTTTTTTCGTCCTTACAAAATTTCCGGTACCAGTAATAATTTCTTTCCCCAACCCACAAAAACGTACTAGTACAGGTCCCGCATACAATGTGCTAATATAATTTACTTAAATGGCGTTGGAATGATACACGTACGATGAAAATTTCCGGCGTAAAACCCTTGCAAAAAACGTCATTGCGAGGAACGAAGGAGTGGCTACAAGACATGTTTTTCAGTAGCCGTTTTTTTTTTTTTTTTTCACTTGTGAACTGAGTAATGTTGTCAGATTTGTTTTAAAATGTGTTTCTGAGTTGTGTTTGTGTACATATAGTGAAAATAAAAATGTAATCATTCGTTTTAGAGTGCAGAATACTACGTTACATGGGAACTGATTAGGATGGAGTGCCACAATATTACACCGGCAATTTTAGTCTTACGTGTATCGTACCAACGTCATTTATGATTTTTCAATGCGTTGATGAATTTGCGCTGGAAAAAAAGTGTGTTGCCATTCGAATATTTCGAATTTCGTAACCGTAACCGTGACAACTCTATTGATTTAAATCATCGCGATCCACAGCGTATACATTGAAATAATTAAATCTGAAAATTTTTTTTGATCGATTCAGCGGTTTGGCCGCGAGGGGTTCATATATCATGGTAGTGTTTTTATGACTACTCTGTATCTATCCCATTGTGATCGCGGTTCTATTGTTAAAGTGAAAATTATTTTTAAAACAATATGGTTTCTTTGGTACCACGTATTTGAAACAGTAATATTTCCTTTAACGCCTTCTCTGAACTCGGTAACAGACGGACATTTTACTCATATTTTATAAAAAATATTGTACATTAGAAATTTTAGTTTACACTTTTTAACTTATTTAGTCAACTTAATTGTTTCTGAAAGATATTTATCTTATTTTTTGAAGAAATTCATGGACACAATCGAGATATCATCAGTAACATTACGAACTACCCAATGTGAAAACAGCGGGCTACATTTTTTTAAATTCAGATTTCTTGATTGGCACCAGTTTTATGAAATGGCAAAATTCCCTTCTTTTCGCCTTAATTAATATCTTATTAAATAAGGTTAAATAAGGCGAATTTTACTATTTCAAAAAAGTGCTGCCCATCAAGAAACCTGGGTTTTTAAAAAGTAGCACACCATTTTCACATTGGATATTTTGACATAGTGCCGACGATATTTCTATTTGGTATCGGCCAAGTCAACCGCTACGGCCGTTCTAATGTTAAACGATAACTCTAAGTAAACATTTAAAAATGGTTGCCAAACCTGCGACCGGTGCACAGTGGTATTTTTGACCCCAAAACCTGGCCAAACATGCAAAAATTAAAATTTCGTCAACAATTGTAAAAATCTTATTTTTTAATAGCTGAGAAATTGCGGCATCGATCTATGTCTATTTCAGGAACCTAAGTCATATCCGGTGGCTCCGTGCCCCACTTGAAGATAAACTTTCTTTTGTGAGAAGATTTGATTTTTGTTGCTTTTCGGCATTGTTGTTATTTTTAAGTGTAATTTTTTTGTGGCTGAATGAATTGATGAACTGAAATTGAATAAGATTTTCGTGCTTATGAAAGGCCAGAGCTTAGTGTTAAAATATGCGTTGATTAAATAGTTTATTTTTTAATATAATAAAAAAATTAAATTTGTGAATGTGTTATTTTTAAAGCATTTTTGGCTGTATTAAAACATATCGATCTTTTTAAAGTTGTGTTGTGCTTTGTCGGACCATTATTGAAATATAATCCTATTGTTTACAGTTTTTAATGCCAATTTGAGAAAAAAAGTTCTTCATATTGTTGCCGTTTTTATACATAATTTTATTTTATTTTATTTTATTTATTTTTTTTTTTTTTGGGGGGGGGGTTACATAAATCCCATTTTTGCGGGCCCGAATTGGAGAGTTAAAATTACATTTTTACTGTCTTATTACAGAATTTTAGCTTACAGGATATTATCTGAGAGTTTTTGTACCTATAGATTATGTATATATGTATGTATGTAAGTACGTATGTAGGTACGTGCGAAACCTAGCACGATCCCTATTTCACATGAAGTTTGAGGCATGTTTTTTTTATTTACAGGGACAGTCAAAAGTATTCCGTTACATAACGGGCTATGGGAAAAATCGTTTCAAATGAACTTTAATGATATTACACCCTTTCAAAAATAATAAAACTGATATGCATTTACGAAGTGCACTAAAATATGCATTCAGTAGAATATGAGGTGCAAAGAAGAGTTATTATTCACTTACATGGCCATACAAAAGCATTCTGTTACATAATGGAATGGGGGGGGGGGGGGAATTGTTTGCGGCGTATTTTAATTATGTTAAAATATTTCATATAAATTGATATACGTCTATGAAGTTTACTATAAATTATTTCATGAATAATAGGGAGTGGAGAGAATAATTCATGCAATCAACCCTTAATTGCATGAATTATTCTTTTAGAATTGTGTTTTTTATTTTTATATTAAGGATTAGACACCAGAAATCTTAAGATAGATTTTTAACTTTATTTAGCAGCATATTTTTGTAATTTTTAGAGGATTAATATTTCTATATAAATATGGTGGTTGTCAGAACTTAATTTATGTATTAAAAATTAAATAAAAAGGTGATGGAAATTTCCATCACTATGCAATTAAGGGTTAAGGGTTAAAAAATAATCTTAGTGTTTTCTTTCATAACTGTGTGAAGACACGTGATAAACCAAGTTTCATCAAAATCTGAGAGGTCAAGGGAGATTCTGGTCTGAAATTGTGTTGATTTGACATGGAATGACTCCATAGTTGATATACATGGCTACACAAAATAATTCATAAAGGTTACTGAGTATGGGCGTACATTGCTTAAGGTGGGTTTTAAATGAGTTATGCATTTTTACGCTAAACTGCATTTAGTTTATTAAGAAATGTTTGTCTAATATAGATAAAATGATATACAGGGCCAGGCAATGAATTGGACAGTTGGCCGTCTAAAGATGATAAACTCTGGAAACGTGATTTCAGTAGTTTTAAGAGTGTTTTAGTTTGAATTAAATTTTAGCTAAATAGTGGCGTGTAATAAAGGAACTAGGTAAACTACGGGGCTGAACAAAAGTATTCAAGTTTGTTTCCACCTATTAGTATAAATTGTTGAAAGAGAAATTTCAACCTGTTATGCTTTCTCTTGCTATACCAAATTTTCCTATTATATAGTAAAATATCAACGTACAGATCAAATACAGGACTGTTCAAAAGAATTGGAATACATATTTGGGTATGGATAGTAACTGCTGAAAACAGTTTTCAAATGTTTTTTTTCTGTTTTCTAAAATGTTTACTTAGTTATCTTATTTACCTTATTTCCCTAAATAACGACGCTCTGTTAAAGATTTCAGGAAGTGTTCGAAAGTGTTTCATAATCTATGCTTCGCGCATGATTTTAATTTCTTGTTTTAGCATAGTAGTCAAAATATTTTTAAAATGTATACTTACTTTTATTTGATGCGTTAAAATCGTATTTACACTTCTTCAGCATTTAAGATTTTAAATGTTAAATTAAACATAGGTTTTAGAAATATTTTGAGAACTAAGAAAAAAATAAACATCTTTTAAGAACACTGAAGAGAAAAAAAAAAAAAAGGTTTAAAATTACTAATTTACCTAGGAGATATTTTAAATATACAAATGTATCACTTGTCCATGCACTTAACATTAGGGAAGTGAATTCGGTAGTAGAGTGACTACCAGACTTATGTAAACTTTGTATAATAGATTTATTTTTAAATAAATGCATACTTTTATTAGCCTTATTATATCTTATTATACAGGGTGTTCATAAAAGATGGACAAAACTTTAAGACGTAATAGTACCCATCCAAATAAATAACTTTCATCAAAGAATGCATGGTCGGAAATAAGACGCAAATGTGTAGAGGACACACAAGTTGATGTAGTTGTTATACCTCCATTTTATTCAGAAAATAGGAATTTGTGCCAGAAATTAAAAATAGTATTTTTTGCTTTATTTAATGACAGAAATTTTGCGATTACATATAGTAAAGATTCTTTTTTTTCCGGTATGAATGCGAAATTTCAAAAAAAAATTGAGACCAAACGGACAACCATGTTATACAAGGCAAAAAAACAAAAAAGAACCATAAAATGGCAAAAACAAGGCGGGAAACCGCTCTATGTACAATCATTGAGCCCCTGGGCCATTTTCCTTTGTAAATAAAATGCAAATCAGCTTTTTTCCTATTAGTGAAGGGCAACATCTTTCTACACGTTCCTACCGCGATTGATGGTTGCACAGTCGGATCGGCGAAATTTTAATAGAATTTTTTTTTTAATCGAGGGGGAAATTTTTCACACGCGTTCTTCTTCTTCCCCATATCACATATGCATGCTATAGTGTCGTTCTTCTCCCGATAACTTGCAACAGGAATGGAGCTTTTACGTTTGCATCAACCCAGTTTCCAAATTCGCAAGAAAAGTTGCGTTTTATTTCCGACTACAAATGAAAATGGCCCAGAGGTTCAACGATTGCACGAAGAGCGGTTTCCAACCTTGCTTTTGCAACTTAATCGTTCTTTCTGTGTTTTTGCCTCCTATAACAGGGTTACCAGCTTGGCCTCCATTTTTATCTCGAAATTTCACATTCATACCAGAAAATTTAAAAAAAAAAAGAATCTGTACTATATGTAATTACAAAATTTCTGTAATTAAATAAAGAAAAAAATTCTATTTTTAATTTCTGGCACGAATTCGAATTTTCTGAATAAAAATGGAGAACAAGCTGGTAATCCTGTCGTGTAACAACATTACCTTTAGTGCCTTCTAGCACATTTGCTTTTTATTTCCGACCATGCATTCTTTGATGAAAGTTGTTTATTTGGATGTGTACTATCACCTCTTACAGTTTTGCCCGTCTTTTATGAAACACTTCGTATAACCTTAATTAAGTGTGTTTACTAATAGTAAATCAATGGCAATGGTTTTAACTTTATAAAACATGAAAATATTATTGGCCGCGATTTTGGGTCAAATACTCCAATATGCGGCGGGCAACAGAGGGATGTATATTTCCGTACTGAATATTTTTGCCTTATTCAGCGAAACAAATACTAATATTTGTCCTGAAAAAATCCCTTAAGAGTACGACCCCTGGCAATTACAAATTATGCTGTATAAGTGTTAAACAGAAAATTTCTAATCTAAAATAATGGTGATATACTCCTTGATATTATAAGTACAGGATGATATAATGTATTCACCTTATAAATATATAATCAAATTCATAGCTGCCAAAACTCTTACGCTTTTTGTACCACAAAAATTTAATTGTATATTTTACCTTTTTTAATCGCCGTATTTTGCCAATTAAATAAGGGAACAATTTCTATTACATTCTTCGGATGCAAGAAGGCATAAGTATTGGTAGCTACGATCAAATTATAAATAATTTATACTATCATGAGTAATAAAAGATTACACCTTTTTTTGACGGAGATTATTACCAAAATGACATAGACGAAAACTGAAATATCTCCAAATATCTTTCATTATAATAAAGTTACAACCGAATGAAGTACGATCGTATTCTTGATGCAAGAGAAAATTTAAATGTTGTTTTAATATTTCGGAATGTCTAAATTTAAATTTTATTTTATATATAATACAATTACTATTTTCTCAATTAAAAGAAAGGGTTTATAAATGTTATGGCAAGAAAAACGCGCTGCCATGTAAGTTCCTAATAAATTTATAAGAGAGATTTTTCTTTAAAAAAAGGTGGTATTAAAAAACAGGACAGAGTGGGAGTCCTGAAATACATGTAAAAAAAGGATAACAAACAAATGTACCCAGTTAAACTGATGTCATTGTGCTCAGTGGCTATTCACACTGATTGTATATTATACTCTTATTTCAAAGAATAATGCCCCTCGAAAAATAAATTAAGGGGGTTCTCTCTCCACTTTTTTAACAAATGAACCTCTATATCTATTTAGGGAAGCACCTTATCATAATAAACCTGTATTCCAAATTTGAAGCAAATAGAATAATTCTGCATGAGAAACAGTTATCTAAATTAAGTGAGGCATTAGCCCACATTCTCTATTTATACTTAATCAATGAACTCCAAAACCAATCAGGGAAGCGCCTTATCAGAATAAACCGGTATGGCAAATTTGAAGCAAATCGGATAATTGTGCATGAAAAATTTATTTATCCGAATTAAGTGAGGATTGGCGCCCCGTTTCCTCTTTGTACTTAACGAATGAACTCCCAAAACTAATCAGTGAAGCACCTTATCAGAATAAAACGGTATACCAAATTTCAAGCAAATCGGATAATTCTGCATGAAAAACCCATTTATATAAATTGAGAGGGGGGAATTATCCCCGTTTCCCCTTTTATACTTAACCAATGAACCTCCCAATCTAATCAGGGAAGCGCCTTATCAGAATAAAACTGTATACCAAATTTCAAGCAAATCGGATCATTCTGCTTGAGAAACCCATTTATCTAAATTAAGGGGGTTAGCCCCCGTTCCCCCCTTTATACTTTAAAGAATAATCTTCATGATATTCCAGAGTTTCATATTATACTTAATTTAAATCAAGGTTGGGAGAGCTTAAATGAAAACTTCACGATTCATGTAAAATCACATTAAAATAATTAAGCATATCTCACAAGAAAGTGGCGCAGGTGTTGTTCAGTATAAGTAATCACAGGAAGATTAAAAAACTTTGATTATTCTATTTACACTTTTAAATATATACAGTATATACAATGAAAACATTTGGATAATATTTGTTATTCCTCGCTAGGAATTCAGGATAATCATATTAAAATATCAGCAATTACGTTCTTCTACAAGGAAGCCAAGACAAATGCATGATTTCATATTCGAAAATAAATTTTCCTTTTTTTAAAATCAAAACATCATTTCTTCGATTTGAAGATATGACAAAAAACATAAGCAGACTACCTGCTGCGTTCAAGATTCACATTCAATAAACTAAACTAAAAAAAAAGAACAAGAAAGAGTAAAAAATGTTTTCAAATATCAATTCTCTCGAAGGTCACGTTATCCTTCGCGGCGCCTAAGCAGTCTGGCTGACTGCTCGAGAGAGGGTTATAAAATATTCCACATACTTAACCTATGAACCCCCAAAACTAATCAGGGAAGTGCTTTATCAGAATAAACCTGTGCACCAAATAAGAAGCAAATTGGATAATTGTGCATGAAAAACCCATTTATCTAAATTAAGGGGGTATTAGCCCCCGCCCCTTTTATACTTAACTACTGAACCCCGAAAACGTATCAGAGATGTGCCTTATCATAATGAACCTAGAAAAAAAGATGAAGGAAATCGGATATTTTTATCAAGAGTTATCGCGTTACGTACATACATACATACATACATACATACAGAACCTGTGGGGACATTAGCACTCAAGATTTGATAGCCTGTGAGCTAAAAAGAATAAATGTTAATTAAAATTATTAGAAGTTGTTGTCAGGGGTCGTGCGTTTCAGGGAATTTTTCAGGGAATATATCAGTATTTTTTTTATCGAAAAATTAATTTAGTTTTAACGCGCGAAATTTCGTCTTATTTAAGAAGAGATTTCCTATAAGAAAATACAGGTACAGCAGAATTTCCTGATCTTAAAATTTCAGGGCCTGTATCGACCCTTGTGTTTTTAATGGCGAGTATTTCTGTGTAAAATAAATGTTTCTATTAAAACAAACAATGATATAAAATACTGTGATATGTTTAAGATGAAACTTAAATATATTTTATAATAACTAATTTAATCAAAGATCCTTAAACATTTAGAATTTGATGCTTAATAAGCAAAAGAGTAATAAAAAAGGTTTTTTAATTTAGGAATCCCTGAATTGTTAAGCATTTTTTTTATTTAAAATGCACCAGAAGAAAATGCAAAATTGTAATTTTATCATTTTCTTAATTGAGATATATTCGATCCTTTTTCAGTAGTCGATTGTTTCGTGTTTAAGATTTTTCAAATACCCACAACGAAAAATTTCTCTAGGCATTAAAACAAATGATGTAGCATACAGGTTAGTTTATATGCTACCCTGTTGTTCAATGCATAGCAAAAATTTTTTAAATTATTAGCTGAGCTTTCTTAATGAGGAACAGAAATATTTATTTACATTTACATTTTTTAGTTTTGCTTGAAACCAACAAAGTTAAATTTATCATTTTTTTATTTAAAGATTGCCACAGCTTATATTTTCTTTTTACGCATAATAAATAGTAAATAAAATTCCTGATAAATGTAGAAAATCCAATTAAACATTAATTATATAATAATATAATATAAAAATTAAGGATATTTAGATGGAAACTCACTATTTAATTGTATATTTATCTTTTAGTTTCTTTCAAATTATTTATTTTAAAATCTATATCTAGAACATTTAATTAGAAATGATCGATAAAAACTAAATGATAAATTTAAATAATACAAATATTTATCATTCGGTCCTTTTTTCTTCTCACAGCCGAGCATCTCAGGTGCATCGGCATTTCAGGTACTAACTACTCCTGTTCGTAAACTGCTTAAGGGAACCAGGTAAGAAAATTTTGGGAAAAAAATCGATTTTTGCTTTTTTCTATCATTAAATAGTTTAAACTTTTATCTTTCCAACGATGTGTCACAGATGTTTATTCATATAAAAAAGAAGTGTTGGAATTATTCATCTTTCTAAGAGTACTTCACAGCTTAATGACCATTTAAATCTTTAATTGAATTTTTCTCAAAACTTGGATTTTTCATGTTTGTGTTCCTTTTTTTCGATATGTATTAAACTTAAGAAATCAGATTTTCTAATACTTATATTATGTTATATTGTATGCTTTAACACAGGGATTTAATTATTTGTTGAAAATTATTTATTTTAGGCAGTGAAATCTTATCAAAATTGCTAATTTAAAAATGACTTTCAATAAATAATTAATAATTTATTATCAGTTTCACTTAGAAAGAAAATGACTTGTTAAAATACGTAAAACATGTTATTCTAACTACTCTAAAAAATCTAGAACCTATCTTTCACCATTTCTGAGAAAATGTACATAAAGTTGATGGATTTAACATGGCGGAGATGGGGCTTTCCCGGTCGCTTTAAATAATTGACTGACACCGGAATTTAAATCAAATTTATTTGAAAATAGTTAAAAGCATTTCTTCAGGTGTTTAATAAAAGAAAACTTGATTAAAATATCTCGTGCCTATGTGACATTCAGAAATTAAAATTCAAGGATATAAAAATGAATCATACTCATTTTCGAATTATTCACCCCTTGAAAGACGGTGATGCCGCTAAAGCATCACATAATTTTAATCCGTAATTGCCACATTGACATCCGAATTTTTTAATGAAAATTTCACTGTTAATAAGTGCACGAAAATATACTTTTACTTTTTTACAAATAAATTTTCTTGTAAATACTGGTGTCATTCAATTGTTTCAAAATTATACGAATACAAATACCCTGCCCCTGAATGGGTTAAAAAAAGACATAAGTAAAATTTTTACTACCACTATTTCCTTACGAAATTTTTCGTTTTAAATTTATATTTCAAATATCGCAAAACTTCGTGATGAAATTTTTCTTGAAATTTTTAACCCTTAACACATTGTATGCGGGCAATTTTTCGAAAATGAGCACTAAATTTACGCTCACAAATTCCACTGTAAATTAAAGCCTGCTTGGATTACACCTTCTTTTTTCGTCCCTACAAAATATCCGGTACAGCAATAATTTCTGTCCCCAAACACACAAAACGTACAAGTACGTGTCCCGCGCTTACAATGTGTTAAATGCATAGTGATACATATTTACACCTATTTTTATTTCATTCCTAGCAACCAGAATATTTATAGAGAAATATTAATGCGGTAAAAATTACAAAAATTTAAAGTAAAAATTATATCTTAAAATTTCCGACGTCTAATATTTAATATAAGAGTAAAAAACATAATTCTAAAAAATAATTAATGCATTTAACCCTCTCGCTGAGCAACCCGAGATTTTCTCAAGATGCAGGGGGACTCAGAACGAAGAGGTGCCAAATGAAGGATTGTACCTTTGGAATGGATCATTTTCTTCTGATGGACTAATGGTTTCCATTATTATGAAACCGCCATTATAAATGAAATGTTAGGTGAAGAGGAAAGATCAGTCGTAAATGTTAGAACTCTGATTTTCTGGTCAGAGTGGGAAAAAAATGGCCATATTTTTTTTTTTTTTTTTTTGTCAAAAAATTATGGAAAAAGAAACAAATGGCCATAATTTTTTTAGTCAAAATAAAATTATGGCTATTTTTTCCCCATTCTTACCAGAAAATCAGAGTTCCAAATTTTACGACTGCTGTTTCATCTTCATAGAACCCTTCATTTATAATGGCTGTTTCATAATAATAGAAGTCATCAGTCCATCAGAAGAAAACAACTCGGATAAAGCGGAAACTCTGTTAAGCGGGACTCGGATAATCGGGACTCTGTATATTTCATTTACTACTGTATATTTCATTTTATAAATGATCTTTAGAAAATTTTTGTTGGTGTTCAGAGGGGAGTCCTGACTCCCGTGTCCTCCGCCTTGGACCCGCTATTGTAGGTTACGTAGTTCAGTATTACATGTTTTATGATTACATATTTTAAATTTCAAAACATGTCGGCTATTAGGAAATTAGTAAAATTCTCTTTGTAAGTATACTTTGCAGAAGGGAAGGGGGTGCCAAAATCCATGCTTGCCCCGGGTGCAAAAAGGCTAATTTCGGCCCTGCACTATGTTAGACGGGAGAAACTAAAAGCAGAGGGCCACTTGTGTAAAACAAGTTGTATCATTATAAGTGGAACTTTTGAAACCGCAACTAATTTTAAAGCATATTTAAAGATTAGATTTTTTGTTTTATACCACTTAGAGTCCTGCATCGGGTCGGGTCAGAGGTTTTAGTATAGTTGAATATTAAAGAATATAGATTTGTTCATTCTTCTATGTGAAACAAAAAAAAAATGGTATTAGAGAATTAGAAGTCTGCACGGGGCGGAATTTTCGGGACCGCCCCGCCCCGTGTAAAACTTAAGAGTTCAGCCCTAGCCCGGCACGGCCCGTTTATAATTATATCGGCTTCGTCTAAATATTTATATCGGGCCGGTAGAGCAGCTTAATTGTAGTTATCGGCCCGGCCTGGCAGGGCTGTTCAATTTTTTTGCCGGCACGGATCGTTTATTTTGTTTATCAGCCCGGCCCGTTGAAAAAATCCTAATAAAGCGACCTGGCCAGTTTGAAATTTTGCCGCCCCACCGCGGCCCGCGGTCTTGTTCAGACCTCTATTAGAGATACAATTGCAGATTATTTTTCCAATGGTGTTAAAATATGATTTGCTTTTCTTACACTGCGGGTTCGGGTTGGGTCGGGTTGCGGGTTGAAATATTGCGGGTTCGGGTTGATATACTTCGGGTTCGGGTCGGGTTGCGGATTGCCTGAAATTATGTTTGCAGGTTCGGGTCGGGTTGCGGTTTGCTGAAAATTATTTTTTGCGGGCTCGGGTCGGGTTACGAGTTGACTTATAATGAAATATGCGGGTTCGGGTCGGCTAGAACCCGACCCGCTCAGGACTGCACCTTTGTCATTTGAGCTCTTCATATCGTCGGTACTATGTCAAACTATCCAATGTGCAAACAGTGGGCTACTTTTTTTAACCCTCCGTCTACCAGACGGGTCCATTGGACCCGACAGGTACATACAAAATATTCATTCAAACCAGAAATTTCTTTAAAATAAACTAAGTATATAAACCAGACAAAAATAAGGTAAATAAATAAGTTAAATAGTTTTAAATAAAAATTCTGGTGTAGAACGTTTTATTAAAACTTGAATAAAATTCCCGGTAGATCTAGGGTTAAATTCAGATTTCTTGATTGGCACAACTTTTTTCAAATAGTAAAAATCGCCTTATTTAACCTTATTTAATGACATATTAATTAAGGCGTTAACAATGATAATTTTCCATTTCAGAAAAGCGGTGCCAATCAAGAAATCTGAATTTTAAAAAAAGTAGCCCACTGTTTTCACATTGGATAGTTTGACATGCTACCGACGATATGAAGAGCTCAGATGACAAAGGTGGTAAGGGTCGCAGAGATGAGCTGTAAAGTTCCAAATCCTCATTTTCGTTTATTGTCAAATGCCTCCTTTACTTTTTAAAGACTCTATGAGAATTAAGTTTTTTAAATTGTAATTTAACAAATGGTAGAGGACCATTGATTATTTCTAGTCATGTGATTAATTTTTTTGGGGGGTCACATACCACATTTATCATCTGGACTCTTCATATATATATATATATATATATATATATATATATATATATATATATATATATATATATATATATATATATATGTGTGTGTGTGTGTGTGTGTGTGTGTGTGTAAAACACATTTTAAAAATTTTTGCTTAATATTGAATAAAACTTTAAATACCGGGTGATCTAGAAGTTCCGGGAGTTTTGAAATGTTAATAATTAGAAAACTATGTACAATAGAAAGGTGTGGTTTTCAAATATATGCTCAGAAACGTGTGGGATTTTTGTTTATAGTGAAAATGTTTTAAATAAATAGTTAAAATTTTTAGCAACAGATGACGCTGCTGTACAACATCGAAATTATGTGTACCATATGGTATATAAGCAGATGAGTTCATTGCGCAACATCTTTCCTAAGATAGTGCTCAGATTTCGCTTTATGGGTTATTTATGTTCAAACGCTTTTTGGAAGGTTAAGAAATTGCATTTAACCCTTTCAGGGGCAAGGCATTTCTGCTCCAAAAATGTTCAAATAATTAATTCACACCGCAATTAACGAACAAATGTATTTGAAAATAATTAAATGCATTTTTTCACGTATATTATGGAATCGGAATTGTACTAAAAAATTACTGGTGTCATTTGGCCATTTAGGCGTTAAAATTAGCCGTTTGCAAAATGCAAACGGCGCCCCTCAAGGGGTTAAAATGAATTTTCATACAACATTTGATGTGTAAGTGCTATGTTTAGACATGCTTTCCTTGCGTGACAGAGCTTTGTTAGTTAAGCTGTTTTACAAAAAGGAAGAATCAGCAAATTTAGCTTTGATTTCTTCTCGTACAATGCATGGAGTTAAAACTGGAAAAAGACCGATGACCTTTACAAATCTGAAGTCTATGATAAAAAGGTTTGAGGAAACAGGCTTATTGGGAGATCGTAAACGAAGTTGGAAACCCCATACATCTGTTGCAGCCGAAAACGAGATAGAACACGATGCCAGTACTCAATCCGCTTTATTATACCATAGTAAAACAATGTTATCCATTTCAGCGTCACCTGTTGGCAAAAAGTGTAACTAATATAAAGTATTTTTTTTTCATTAAAAAAAAAAACAAACAAATCCCACATGTTTCTAATCATTTCTGTGAAAACCACATCTTACTAAGGTATTTAGTTTACAAATTATTAACATTTGAAAAATCCCAAAACTTTTGGATCGCCCGGAACATGAATTATTCTTTTAGAACTGTGTTTTTTATTCTTATATTACGGAGTAGACACCAGATATTTTGATATCGATTTTTAAGTTTATTTAGTAGCATATGTAATTTTTACTTATTTCTATATAAATATAGTGGTTGCCAAGAACTTAATTTATTTATTAAAGGCTTACCTGCCAACGCTTACGCTTTTATGTACCACAAAAATTTAATAGTAAATTGCATCTTCTTGAATCGTCGTAATCTTTCAGTTAAGTAAGGCAAATTTTTCTATTAATTTTTTGTGGTACAAAAAAGCGTAAGAAGTTGGCAGCTATGTAAAAGTTAAATAAAAAGTGATGCAAATTTGGATTACTATGCATTTAAGGGTCAATAAACATAAACAAAAGCAATAACCTGAAAAAAATTCTTATTACAAGAAAACTGTGAAAATTATTCAGCAAGATATGATACAATAATTTCATTAGGTAATAACTGAAGAAGTAGTTAATAACAGAAGAAATATGTGATGAAACTTTGATAATAAATCATTATTTCATAGATACCAATTACGTTTTTTTGCACTACAAAAATTTAATAGTAATTTTTGAAGTACATAATTGACCGATTTAGGCGTTTAACCCTTTAGTGCGCAGCTTTGCATATATGCAAACGAGAGTGTTTTGAATTTAATAGATTTTCTTTTTTTGTATATACCTAATTCACACCAGATAAGTAAAACAGCAGTATTTGCTTTAATTAGTAACAGAGATTCTGTATTTAAATAAAGCGAAAGTAACCATTGAAACTTTCTGGTGTAAAGTCAGATTATCTGAACAACGTAATTTCTAGAACGTATTTTATTATGGGAAATAAAGGGTTAAAGGTTAAGTTTTATAAAATAAATGATTATATAAAATAAGGTACTTGGAGACATACTTATTAAAGCATTTACTAATTTGCATTATTTTAGCATAAAACCGCCACTCGACAGTAGTTTTTACTTGTATTGCAGATGTGCAACAGAAGAAAAGATTGACGTATTATATGAAAAATGTATCTCTGATTTTTTTCATGATTTTTCCTGTGTCAATGTGTGTGTGATTTTTCCTTCCTTTCAGAGAATCATGTATAATTTTTTCGAAACAAAATAAAAAATCGCACATTTAAAGGTTAAAAAATATTAATTTTAATATGAAAGTTTGTGGTACAAAAAAGCGTAAGAGTTGGAAGCTATGTTGTCTGCCCTTTGTACCTTTCGTGCAGAACACATACACACTGTAAAAAAAAGGACTAAAAACGGTTAGGGTTCCTTAGAAAGACCCCTGTGGAGGGCACTCCCCCTAGGGCCTTTATCCCTCGAGTAGATAATCGGCCGTCAAAAATCTACCCAAACCTAAATGCGTAAAAGAGGTTTTTTACAATTAACATTATTTATAAACAAAGAAATAAACCTGGGCATTCCGGATTACAGAATATTGGTGAAAACCATCATATATAATTCTTCTGTTATTAACATCCTTTTTTCTCTGCACATACTAAAGACACAGTGATGAATGAGGTATTTTTCGAAAGGCTTTTAAATACAGTAAATCACATTGTTTGATTAAAAGAAAGAGCATTTAATCAGAAATTGATGAAAAATGTATCAGCAATTACAAAATATTGTGGGAGAAAAGCCTCGCACGGGATTATAGTTTTTTCATTTTTTTATGATAACTGTAAAAGATTTTTTACATGATATATATTTTTTTTTTCGAACTTTAATTAACAATATTAAAATTCATATTTATATGAAAAATAGCAATCATGCGTTCAAGTAAAATCTTGAAACTTATTCATATTAGCCTCGTACGAGGAGTTAACAGTCGAAGATGTTGCTATTTACATTCAGCCTTTTTGATTCTGTTCATTTGAATGGTTTATGCTCGTATGGTTCTATTATGTGTCTTAAATTCAAGATTTATTAATATTTTACTGTTTATTTATTTATGGGTGAATGTTTTAATTGTGTTATACAATATAAGCTGGAAACAAATGCTGGGTTTTTTATATTAATTTAAGCGTAAACGGATTTATCGTTCCTAATCGCATGCACGTGAGAGAGATACATTTGAAAAAGAAATCACGTTTGAAAATTATTTTAAAAACAATAAAAATTGTGTAAATCGCCATGCAATTTTAAAAACAAATTGTGCTACAATTTTGAAACAAAATTGCATTTGAGAGTACATCCCCCCCCTCCCCCTATTCGACGGTGTAAAAAATGAAATTGTGCGGTATTTAGAAAAATTCTAATAAATATTAAATTTCATTGTCTGATGTTGCCACCGTCAAGATAACGTCAGTGATACGCACAAACAAGATTGTCCTTTATAATATAAATAGAGATTTTTGCTTTACTTAACCGCAAAACCTCCTTAAACTTTTTGATCTGTTATTTTATGTTTATTCTTATCTGGCTATTACGTTAAATGCTTAATTCTCGCTCCAGTGATATTCATGGGCTGTGTCTCTTATTCACATTGTTTGATTCCCATAAGTTTTATAAAATAGCTTAATTGGCTTTATTCTAGTATCCTTTTACCTGTCATTAAATAAGGTGAATATATATCTTTTTCAAAAATGTGGTGCAAGTAAGCAATTTGAATTTTTAAACCGTAATTTTATTCAACCGTTAATAGGTTAAATAAAATTTAATAATTATGCTTTTCAAGTTCAAATTACTATTTTTTGAATAACATACACGCATTTTCTATAAATGGTAAGTTTTTTTTTATTATTTAAGGGAGAAATATTTTTTTTAAATTTTAGACTGAGCAGATTTACAGAAAATTAATTCCAAATATTTGGTTACGGAGTAATTTCAGATTCAAGAAAATCGATAAAATTAAAACGCTTACAGCGATAATTAAGCCAATAAGAATAGTTATCAAATATTTTGATCAAAATGACATTCTTTGGAAGTTTTCTCTGAGGTAATCATTAGAAGGAACGCACAAAATATTCTTTACAAACCTTGGTGTAGACACAATGTGATGTTCTGACTCAAGCCTCCAGGTTAATGGAGTGATGAGAAAACAATTCTAGGAATTTTAAATCTCGAATTCCAGATAACAGAAGATTTATATTCTGTTAAATTTGAGATTTTTTTTATATAGAATAAAATTCTTGTAAGAGTCAGTCGCCGTATTTTGTATTATCTTGGATATTTACTACATTGTGTTAACCCTTTCAGGAGCAAAGAGCGTTTGTTGTTAAAATATTAAATTGATGGAATGATTCCAAGATTTAAGAACAAATTTATTTAACCCTTAAATGCGCGATTTTTTTTTATTTTGTTTCGAAAATATTTTACATGATAGTCTGAAATTTTTATAATACAGGAAAAATAATGAAAAAAATCAGATTTATATTTTCCATATAATACGTCAATCTTTTCTTCTGTTGCACATCTGCAATATAAGTAAAAACTACTGTCGTGTGGCTGTATTACGCTAAAATAATGCAAATTAGTAAATACTTTAATAAGTATGTCTCCAAATACCTTATTTTATATAATTAATTATTTTATAAAACTTAACCTTTAACACTTTAATTCCCACAATCGAATACGGTCTAGAAATTACGTAGTTCAGTGAATCTGACTTTACACCAGAAAATTTCAATGGTTATAATTTTGCTTTATTTTAATACGGAATATCTGTTTTTTAATTAAAGCAAATATTGCTATTTTTATTTTCTTGTGTGAAATAGGTATATGCGAATAAAAAAAATCTATAAACTCAAAATAAAGTTGTGTGCATATATGCAAAGCTGCGCACTAAAGGGTTAAAAAGAAGTAAAAGCTTTTCTTCACGTACCGTAATTTCCGGCGTATAATCCGCGGATCAAGCAATTCTGTCTGGACCTAAAAATTTTATTTAGAAATTGAAGCCAAATATTTACCGCGATCTAAAATGTTACATTTTATTTAAAAAAATTTCTGGGTTGAAAAATGATTGTTTGATCCGAGGATTATACGCCGGAAATTAGGGTACATTATAAATGGAAAATTTTATTGCAAATTTCTGGTGCCACTGACTCCTTTGGGGGTTAAAATTAAGTAGAACATATAATATTCCAACGCCCTTCAATGGGTTAAAAAATGTTGCCCTATTTCGTTTTCCTGAATATTGGCCCTTATTGGTTATGAAAAAAATTAAATACTTTATTTAATCTACTTTTACTTGAGTTGCTCAAATGTTTGATCTGAAAGTACTTTGCCGACACAATTTCTGAATAATAATCTTCGCTTTTTTTTATTGAAAAGATTCTTTCATTAACCCTTTCAGGGGCAAAGTACTTCTGTTGCTAAAATGTTATATGATTGATAGACACCGGGATTTATGAACAGATTTATCTAAAAGTAAGTAAAAGTTTTTCTTCGCGTACATTAAGCAAAGTAAAATTCAATTCCCGAATTCTGATGCAAATGTGGCATTTGGGAATTAACCCTTAAAGCTCCGGCGTCTCTTACACAAATTTTATTCGATCGGCATCACTTTTTTAAAAGATGTTTCCGTCACGTGCACAATATCTAAAATGCTCTGATTAAATAAGGTAAATTTTATTTTGCTTTATTACTGGGGCCGAAAACAAATTTTTCAAAGAGAGACGATGTCTCCGCAGCGGAGCCAACGGAGTGGTAAAAGTTAAAATTTAGTTGTATTTATAATATACCGGTGCCTTTTAAGGGGTTAACTGAGGTATTTTTTTTAAATAGCGGTAGCTCTGTTGCCCAAACAGAAAATTTTATACATCCGTGTCCTATTCTATAAATTCACGTAAAACTAAAATTTGTTAAAGCAATTCATATAATTTTATGCAAAGACTGTCACAAACTTTAACATTTAAAAATAATATAATTAACTTTTTCTGGAATGTAACAGAAAGTGTCAATCTCGTAATACTTTATTTGTTTTCAGTGCAGTGACGACAGACACGCTTGCCAGAACATCAACTGCTAAACTTTTCATAGACAATTTTCTACGTCTTTATTTAGTCTCCAAATTTCTTTCATTAAAAAACCCTGAAAAATATTCGAACAAAATAGTGGATTCAACTGGCCTTTTGGCACGGGTGCTCGCCATATCTGTTTTAGTGTATCCTAAATGAGGTACTTAAACCTTTCAGGCGGAAGTATTTGTGTTTCAGTAATGTTAAATTCACACCTGAATTTTCAAAAACATTTACTTCAAAATCAAAAAAGCAGCTCTAAGCATTTTCCAACAAAAGTTATATAAGTTAAATTTAATTACATGTTTCTGGTGGAAATATTGATTCAAATTAGGTGGGATATAATATATCCCACCGCCCCTCAAGGGGTTAATTAAAAAAATCAAACACTTGCTGCCCAACGAGTTTGCCACTTCTCCCAGCTATTGCGTAAAATAATGTTCGCCTCTTATCATAGCAAAATTTTGAACATACCCAGAAAACTAATGTGTATTTAAACTCTAAATTTCTGTAACTAAATAAGCGATGGGGGATTCAGCAAGAGTGGGAAGTTTTTTATATATATATATTCAGAAATTCCGAATTCTCCCCAGAATATTTTAACAGCTATTTTTGGTTATCAAATGTTAGATATTTCGTGAGTAAAATAAAATAAAATTGCTATTAAAATTTTTCTAGTGTGAATTGGAAATCTCTGAATAAAAAAAAACGCCAGATTTCGTAACACTAAACAAGAGGCTCGGTTGTTACACACTCCTCACATAAATGAAGATGTATGAAATTATTCCTAAAAATATTTAATAAATTTTATTTTGTAGTTGGACAATAAAACGAAATAAATAGCTCTAAAATTCCAATAGCTACATTGTCATGTGAAAAATTAACAAAAATTAACAAGCGAATTATTTTTTCATTTTATTTTTAAGATACAATTTTATAATATTTTCTTAGAATTTTATTGATTTTGGTTCATAGGATCTAGGGTACTCAGTGAACTACCAAAATTTTCTTAATACAAATCAGGTTATATGATTAAAGAATTTCTGTCATTAAATAAAGCAAATACAAATTTTGCAGAGAGTGGTGTGAGATTACTTTTAAAAATAAAAAAGGAAATAGTCCGGTTAACCCGGGAGAACACGCGCATACCCAGGGTATGAATGTTTTTTACTTTGTCACCAATAAATACAAATAATAATCATCACCTTATTTAATCGGAGACATTTGTTTCAAATTCTGCGATAAAATAATTTGAAGATTACCTTTAAAATATAAGTGGGGACAATTGCAAAAACCGTACGCACCCTGGGTCTATCAGGTCCGGCGCGCGTCCTCCCGGGTTAAACTGGTGGCATTGAGCTTACAGGCTATTCACACTAATTGTATATTATATTCTTATTTCAAAAGATAATACCCCACGAAAAAAAAATAAGGGTGTGGATTAACCCTGCCTCCCCCCCCCCACTTTATAATTAAAATATGAACCTCCAAATCTAATCAGTGAAGCGCCTTATCAGAATAAACCGGAATAACAAATTTGAGGCAAATCGGTTAGAAAAACACATTTATATAAATTTAGCGGTTTCCCCCCGTTCCCTCTTTTATCCTTAACCAATGAACTTTAAAATCTATTCAAGGAAGCGCCTATCAAAATAAACCGGTATACCAAGTTTGAAGCGAATCTGTTAATTCTGCATGAAAAACACATTTATCTAAATTAAAGGAGGAATTAGGCCCCGTTCCCTACCCTCTTTATACTTAACCAATGAACCACGAAAACTAATCAGGGAAGCGCCTTATCAGAATGAACCTAGAATAAAAATGAAGGAAATCGGATATTTCTATCATGAGTTATCCCGTTGCGTACATATACGTGTATACATAAGTACATACAGAATCTGCGGGAACATTAGCTCTCAGGCTTTGATAGCCTGTGAGCTAATAACAGAGAACACCACTGATGTCAGCAACAGTACTGCCAGTGGGCTACTTTTTTTTAAATTCAGATTTCTGGATTGACACCACTTTTTTGAAACGGTAAAATTACCACTGTTTTCACGTTAATTAATCTGTCATTAAATAAGAAGCATTTTACCTTTTAAAAAAGTGGTGCCAATTAAGAGTATGAATTTGAAAAAAGTAGCCCATCTGGCAACACTGGTCAGCAATAGCAATATAAACGTCGGTTGAAGATTTTAAAGAAAGATATATTTTTTAAACATTTTTAGAAAACTAATTATGTGAAAAACTTTGCAAATTTTCAAAGGTCTTCAACCTGTGGTGCGCACTTATTAAAGAAATATATGGAAAAATATTCCGAAAATCTCGGAAATTGGTCTTTTGTGATGGAGGTTCGCCTTTCCGACCTATAGCAGTATTCCTACAGGTAAGAGAAATTCCTCAGCGCAGCCACAGTCAGCTATTTTTATATTGTGGTCGCATCAGTATTTTAAAAAATACATTTGTATTATATTTCTCTTGCATATGTTATCAAAGCGTATGTAGAAGATTTTTGTTTTGAAAAAGTGGTGTGAAATAGAATTTAAAAATAGTCGCCTGTGACAGACTTTAGGTCAGGAAAACACCAGAATTTTCTTAAAGAAAATCTTCCCCTTTTCAATTGGGCGATGATATAACTCGAGTTTTTCTACATAAAAATACTGGTATTTCAGCTGAAAGTTTCAGAATCCTGTATAGTTTTACTTTCATCACACTTATTGCAATATTTCATATGTGGCATGAAAATGCTTCAAAGGTTTTATCACGCTTATTGCAATATTTCATTTGTGGAAAAAAAATGCTTTAATGTTTGTCAGGATCAATATTTCAAGGGGTAGATTTTTTCTCCATATATAAAAACTTCCCCCCTTTTCCCTACCATTTGGAAATTATATTTTAGATATTTCCTCAGCTTTAAATATATACATTTTTACTTTTCAATTTTATATTAATAAATAGAAAAAAAAATACTCCAATATGATTTTAGTATCCAAAAGCGGATTTTAAGTAACAAATCAGTAAATTATATCCTTCAACACTTATTTTAAAAATATGACAGACATTCATAGAAACAGTAATTATCAGATGTATGAAATTTCAAGTTCCCAATTTTAATAAATAATTTTTGTACAGCTGCTATGGTTAAAAAAAAAAAAGACCTGAAATCAGTCGGCTAAAACTGTTTGAGTAGAATTATGTTTGGCGTTTTATTTTAATACAGGGCTCCCACTCGGTCTGTTTTTTGAACACCACTATTTTTTTAAGAAAATTTTATTTATAAATTTCGTTCAAACTTACCTAAATGGGCATTTTTCTTGCAATTGTTGCAGAAACCTACCCTGATTTAAAAAAAATAATAATAATAATAATAATAATAATAATAATAATACTGGTTTCAAAAAGAGGACCAGTGGGAGCGCTGTTAATAAAAGAAAAATATCAGCACAAGTCCTTCTTTCGTAAAAAAGGAAAAGTGGAAAAAAAATCATAGAATTTCTGTTCATATTGTATGATGGTGGTACTCACTTTTTTTTGCGAACGGACATTGGACATTGAGATTGCTTTGGGGCCTATAGCAACTATGTCTTTCGCCTCGAATGATCCTCATTATCCACAGAAACAACAATAAGCCACAACAATTTTTATTCTTTTTTTACATTACATATTTATATGCTACAGATGGGCTCTCACAATTAGTTCCATATCTTACACGAGGATTCGAACCCGAGCCCCCGCGTGACAGCAGGTGCCGCTAGAGATCCAGTGTTGCCAGTGGGCTACTTTTTAAAAATTTAGATGTCAGTATTGACACCACTTTTTTGAAATACTAAAATTCGCCTAATTTAATAACATACTAATTAAGGTGAAAACATGGAGGATTTTGCCATTACAAAGAAGTGGTGCCAATCAAGAAATCTGAATTAAAAAAAATATTCCACTGGCAACAAACAAGGTAACGACTACGCCACTGGAAGACATTGCAAACGGCATTCTGACAACAATATTACATAGCTGATAATTTTTACGCTTTTGTCTTGCCACTGAACTTTCAAGGAGATTTTTCCTTTGTTAAATGGCCGATTTCTGCGGTCAAATAAGGCTTTTTTTTTTCTTTAATTTTAGTGGTAAAAAAAAAGTAAAAGCCGGCAGCTGTGATATTAACACAACAATATTTGAAAAAATAATACTCCCTCCGCCCCTAATTAGTTGCGACATTTCGGTCGAAAGTTTTGTCCCAAATTAGTTGCTACATTTCAAGTGGGTAGAGTCATAAATAACTTCCGATGCAATTTAGTAGATCAACACCATTTTGTAAAGACTCTAACACCAGTATACCATAAACATAGATGCCAACCTGAAAATAATCTTCCGTAATACTTGCATTAATTTGACCCGGGTTTAATATGTTTCGAACCAGAAATTTATTTAAGAAACGAAATTAAATATGTTTCACGTAGAAGCCTGGAATTAAATAAGTAAGCATTCATGAAATAAATTTTCTGGTTCGGAACGTGGTTAACCGGGGTCAAACTAATCCGGACATTGCAGAAGATTAACCCCTTAATTCTCGCTCCCGTGATATTCACGGGCTGTGTCTTTTATTCAGATTATTCAGTTTTGTTTTATTTCCACCAATTTTACGGAATAGCGTAATTGGCTTTATTAAGGTATCATTTACCTGTCATTAAATAAGATGAACATTTTTTTTTTCAAAAAAGGGGTGCCAATAAGCAATTTGAATTTTTAAACTGTAATTTTATGCGACCGTTAAGGGGTTAATGGAAGGTTGACAGCTATGCATAAAGATCATTTTCTTCCTAAAGAATTAACGATTCATTCGCTAGAAGCTAGTCTTATGCTATTAGTTGTAGAAGAACTCTTGCAAAATGGGGCGTGGCTTAAGAGCGTGCGAAACCTGGATTTTTTAAAATTAATTTTGAACTTATTTAAGGAGAGACGGGGGCAAAGCATGGCAAGTACATGCTGTTGATTCATAGCATTGCACCCTGAAATCTCTGAAAAATGTTCAAACAAAATCATAAAATCATCAATATCAATAATCAGTATAAATGTATTCAAATGTAGCAACTAATTTGGGACAGAGGGAGAATTCGCCTTTTTTAATGGGGGAAATTCTGAGATTAAGTAATATAATGGACTACAAGTCATGTAGTGGTTGTCACTGACTTAAGAAAACAAAAGAGATATTCTTCTGAATGAACAAATTTTACACGTAGTGCGCACGTTTTAACTATTTCGAGGGAAATTAATTTTGATGCCTTTATATTGAGAACTCATACGAATTTGAAAACAATTTTATTTGAAAATTATCAAATACGACGAAAAACTTCCTAAATTAAAAAAAAACAGAAATTTTATTTAAATTTCCTATTTAAATTTGGACAAAAATTCAGTATTACAAATGAAATACCACCATCTTTAAAGTTATTAATGTATTTAGCTTCAACAACTTTCTAATATTTTTGTTGTTCATCTATAAAAAATAGGAGCCTTCAAATATTTACGGTGTTCTTCTGAATGTAATCATTATAATCCCGTATGTCTGATTACACACGGTTTAACCCTTTATCTACTGCATTATGATCTACTGCAATTTTTTTCATGTAATATTTTTTTTTACAATTACTACAATGAAAATTAAAAGAAAAACACAAAAAAATACTCACCCGTGAGAAATTTAATTATTTAAAGGTAATTAATTAAAGTGGTACTTTAACCCTTTCAGAGACAAAGTACTTCTGCTGCTAAAATTTTAAAATGATTAAACTACACCGGTTTTTATGAACAAATTTATATGAAAGGAAGTAAAAGGTCTTCTTAGCGTACATTATATAAAGCAAAATGTAATTCCTAAATTCTGGTGCTATCGTGGCACTTGGGAATATAGATTAAGTGGTATATATAATATACCAGTGCCATTCAAAGGGTTAAAGTACCGTCAGTACACTATGACTAAAATATCGTAACAGAAAACCCACAATGTATTTCAATGGCATCAGAAAATATTTTCGATTTAATAAGTATCTGAAATATAGCCCTTTTCTTTGATATAAATAAATCTTTTAGCAAGTTCCGGCGAATCACTTATTTCAACACTTTAGATTTGAAAATGCTTTGCCCCTGAAAGGGTTAAAAAACTGTTTGTTAGGTTTCGATCTTGTTACCAGTCTTTTAGTTACGCGACGTGTGTATCCCAGGGACAACATGTTCTCTCGTATCTCCACATATACAATATATGAATTTACATATGCCATTTCTAGCATAGCAAAAACGAGCCGGCTCCACAACTTTTTCATTTTCCTTTAAAAAATAACAATGAAACAGGAAAGAAATAGCAGGGACATCATTACTACACTACATTTTAGTAATTACATTTTAAAGCAAATGAAAACGATGGATAACTACACAGACGAAAAGAAAACAAGTTTTCTCCAACACCCAGTGCATTGACGGTACTTATAAGTAACACCGAATAATTTAACTTTTAAATCAAATACATACACCATTCACCTAAAATAGCTAGTCAAACTGTATTCTAAGATCATAATGAATACATAAAAATATCCAACACTTATCTTATATTCTTTACTGTGTTTGCAGCAATAAAAAGACGAGCGTGATAATCTGTACAAAATGTCTACACAAAACCCATCATCAGTGTCAAAGATAACCTCCTTCCTCACTAAAACAACAAACCTAGAACTGCTGCTGCCATGCAGTGTTGCCAGTGGGCTACCTTTTTTTTTAAATTCAGATTTCTTGATTGGCACCACTTTTTTGAAACGGTAACATTCACTTTGTTTTCTCCTTAATTAATATGTAATTAAATTAGGCACATTTTACCATTTCAAAAAAGTGGTGCCAATCAAGAATCTGATTTTTAAAAAAGTAGCCCATCTGGCAATGCTGCTGCCATGTATCCGGATAAAGTTGAGTTAAAAGAGTGTTTTTGCAAGGATCAAAGTTTAAAGTCAGAGGTTGAATTATGAAGCCACTTCATAATTTTAAGCCGCAGGGTCACATGATGGTTTCTTTTGATGTTAAATCATTATTTACAAACGTTCCGGTTGAGGGGGCTTTAGATTGCCTCAAGAAAAGGCTTTGTGAATTCCATTTCTCTTATTTTGAAATCGAGGAACTTATACTTCTCACTCGCGCTTGCTTGTCGCAAAATACTTTTGTTTTCAATAGTAATTTCTTCCGTATGATTGACGGTTTGGCTATGGGTAATCCTCTTAGTCCAATTTTATGCGATATTTATATGCACTATTTTGAGGTCAAGCTTTTTGAAATCTTAAAATTTCCGTTCTATGTTCGTTATGTTGATAATGTTTATGTCCTGATTGAAATGAACTCGGATATTAATCATATTCTCTCTATTATGAATTCCATTGATCCCTGCATTTAATTTACCTCTGAAATTGAGACCAATAACTATCTTTCTTTCCTGGATGTCCTTGTTATTCGTTGTGAAAATGGCTTTCAGACTACCGTCTTTCGTAAACCTTTTGCTGTCAGTCTCCCACCTCACAGGTATTCTTCTCATCCCCCTAATCAGAAATTCGCTGCTTTCAATACTTTTGTTTTTCGGGCTACTAATATTTGTTCCACTCCTCAGTTACTTAGTGCTGAACTTAATTACCTCAAAGCTATTGCTGTCGATCGTGGTTATTCCTATAATATTATCGATTCTATTTATAAGAAATTGACGAAATCCGACCATTCTGAAAAGCATTCTAATTCCAACTCTAATACTTCAGTTGTATTACCATTTTTTCCTAAAATCAGTCAGCAAGTTGCTAAAATCCTAAGAAGGTTTGATTTTAAAGTTATTTTTTCTCCTGTTAATAAAATCCCTTTTTCAAATCTCAAACACCCCGTTGATCGCCTAGATAATTGGGGCATTTACCAGATCTCTTGTCAGTGTGGTCTTTCTTATATTATTCAGACTAAACGTGCTCTTAGATTTCGTTTAAAAGAGCATGAAGGTTATGTTAAAAATCAGGAGCTCAAACGTTCTTCTATTGCTCAACATTCTTGGTCTTCTCAACATAGGTTCGATTTTTCCTCAGCCATCATTATCCAAAAATGTTCTTCTAACCTTGATCTTGATTTATGGGAAGCTTACCATATCATTAAAAATTCTCACTCTTTAGTGAATGACTTATCTAGTACTCCAGATTTTTCAAGTATTTGGAAAGCGTTAATTTAATTCCCCTTTTTTGGTTTCTTTTCCATACTTCTCCGGTAGATGTCGCTACTTGTCCACCCAGTCGTTTCCACTGCTTCTCTCTCATTGGTTGTTTCGGCGCCTTCGCCACCCGCATAGGGTATAAAAGCCAGCGCGTCTCTGTCTATGATTTTGCTCAGCCTTGCTTTTTCTAGCACGCTGTTCCTTTTGCACTGAAGAAGAATCTCGCTAGTAGATTCGAAACAGCTGTTTGCTGCTTTTCATATATTATTTGTGCATTTTAAACGTTGGTTTTTCTGCTTTTTAATGTTTTTTTATCGTCAAAATAAAGAATATAAAAATAATTATGGAAATACATAATGAAATAAAATAAGCTTTACAATCAAATGGCATAGATAATTTATTTTATGTAAATTTTAAAGTAAAAAAAGTGTCACAAATAATTTGAAAAAAACAACAAAATGAAATATTTGAAAAATATGATCCAAAAGTAATAGTCCATAATAAACCGAGAAATAAGTTAAATAATGTCTTTTTACGCCCCATCCGAAAACTCGGAAAATTTAAGCACATATCGCAAAGATATACATAATCGTCATTCTCATCTATCCCTGCGCATGCATTTAGCGCCCACTTACGACATATGACACACTGGATCGAACCTTTACCTTGTGCAGAGGAGGCAAATAGTTCATCGCAATAAATACACTTGTGTTCATCTTCTGAACCTGTTTCACTATATTCCAAATATTGGTTTTGAGGCACCCATTTCTTCTTTACGGGAATCAGTGTCGCCAGTGGGCTACTTTTTTTAAACTCATATTTCTTGATTGGTACCATTTTTTTAAATAGTAAAATTCTCCTTATTTAATGACTATTAATTAAGGCGAAAACAAGAGGAATTTTACCATTTCAGAAAAGTGGGCCCAATCAACAAATCTGAATTTGACAAAAGTAGCCCCCTGGTAACGCTGATGGTGATACGTCTTTCCTTTGACTTCATTCTCTTTTCTTTGCTTGTTCTGGCTATTTCGTTTTTAGATTTAACATATTTTAATTGGTTCTTCTTAGCCGCAGCGTCGTTAATCTTCTCTTTCTGTTCTCTATTTTTTTCTTTCAGAGCACAGTTGATTCGTATAAGGACTGCTCGTTAAAATGGCACATTCCATCGAATTCCTTTTTCGCGGAGTGCTTGATTCCGTTTTCATTGGAGACAGTAGGATAACACCATGGAACTATTAATAAAGAGGAACTGACATATCCTTAAAATAGTGAAGCATCAACTGTAACCGCTATCGCAGGCGTTGTTTACGGCCGGTGGAAACTTCCACCAGTATATTTATATAGAAATTTTCAACTTATTTAAGCGCCTTAATATTAAAAAAAATCAGTCATAAATAATGGTAGAAACAGATTTTCATTTTTACTGGTAGGAATTTGTTTTGGCAATAGTTAGGTACTGCGTTTCCGCCATTTGTGACAACCAGGGAAACAAACTGACAGTTTTAATAAACATACTGACACCAGTAAAAACAAACAAAAGTTGTTACGACATTTTTGAGAAAGATTTTCATCAATAAGACGTAGAAATAAGACGAAATTTTCTATTAAATTTTACTGGTGGGATGTTCGCCCTAGTGGTAATCAGAAACTGGAGAACCTATTTTAAAAAAACAGCCGCCATCTTGTGACAACCTCCTCAGTTACTTCACTCGCAACTAGTAGACAGCACACTACATGTCGCCTCCTCTTTATTCATAACTCCATTGATAACACGTCGACTCAAAGAGACAGGTTTTAGACAGTCACACATTTGGCGCCCATGATGGCTAGGAACTTGTATCGGATTTTCTTCAGCCAATAAAATTGTAGTTAAACGATCTACATAATGGATCATTTTATCCGGCAACATGGCCTTCCATTTTAGGTCATATAATTAGATGACGCCGAGAAACATAACAAACATAGCATCTACAATTCACATCTAAAAACATAATCTATTAAGTAAAACAAGTCACATTTCTTTACACGAAAGACTGTATATGCAAATAAATATGAAAGTTAGTCCTTATCTTATAACAGATGTTATAAAACCACTTTTTCAAAGAATTCTATTCAGACGCGTAATACTGCGATTGTTTGAATATCGCCATTGCTTCTTCTTCACTTGGTACAACTAGTTTATGTGTTACCCGGTAGATAGCGCTACCTGTCTGGACGAAAACCTATGTCAATCGTTTTGCCCGCTAGGATCATCCTAGGCAACCTTTCCCTATTCTGAAATATGTCTTTCGTTAAAAAATTACATGTGATTCTAAAAAAACATCGAATGCTCAGCCTTTAAAGAATAGTACAAACAAAAATCAGTATGAAGTCTATAACATCAGTTCTAATGAATTCATAGGTAGCAAGTATTAAGAAATTTTTATACTACTATTTTTTCAGAAGTAATATTCCACTATTTAGTGCAGAATTTCTGAAAATGAATAAAGGATTGATAACTATTCTAAAATAGAGTTAATCAAAATCTGTAATACAAGCCATCTATAGTAATACATAAAAATTATAAAACGACTGTTTTATTCGTGTAACCGTGATTTAATTACTCAAAACGGTCATCTATATATACAAAAACGTAATTATATTTATTTTTCAAATGATAACACAAGTTAACCCATTAAAGACGGAATTATATTTTCTTTTTAAAATACAATAATTGCATTTC
Organism: Maratus speciosus; assembly: GCA_963932465.1. Taxonomy (NCBI): domain Eukaryota; kingdom Metazoa; phylum Arthropoda; class Arachnida; order Araneae; family Salticidae; genus Maratus; species Maratus speciosus. Next base: position 453,465,807 of record OZ010796.1, read on the forward strand.
GCACCACTTTTTTGGAAAAGAAAAATATATATCATATTATAGCAGAATTTCTGTCATTAAAGAAAATGAAAATTTTTGTTATAAATTACTGGTAATCAAACAGCAAAAAGGTTGACAGTTATGCTGTGACCATATGGTAACGCTAGTCCTTAATAGGTTAAGTACACTACTTAGAATTTTGAAGGATTCTCAACCACTTTTTATGATTAAAAATTTTCTGACTGCCTGTTACGACAGTAGCTGTCAACTATTCCACTTTTTTGTTCGGCAAAAATTTAATAGAAATCCTTACCTTATTTTATCGGCAGATTACGGCCATTTATAAAGGTGAAATTTCTTATAAATATTTTGTGGTACAAAATAGTGCAAGAGATGGCAGCTATGGTAATGACGACATATGAATATAAAAATCTTTATTGGCATTATAACTCTATTCTCGTGTTATTTTTTCCTTAGTTTAAACTTAATTCTGAAAATGCGCCGATTATCGTATGAATTTCTTTACGAAAGATTTTTCAATACTAAGGCAGGCCATTATAGCCGGCTTGGCTTCTTTTTTTATTCAGAAATTCAGTGTTTATATCGGAAATTCCGGTACAAGATTTATTTTATGTAATCAGAAAACGCCTGTCATTAAGTAAAACAAAAATCACTATTCGGAATTTCTGGTATAAATTTGGAATATTGGAATAAAAATGGAAGCAAACTTGCATTCCTGCGGCTGGCTCATCTTAATATTTTTCTTTCTGGGAAATCCAAGATTAAATAAGCAATACTTTTTGTTCGAATATTCCTAAACTTTCTGTTCGAATTAACTAAAAAATTGTTGGAATTTAGATCATCGCCTTGCCTTCTGATTTCCTATTAATCGATGTATGGATGTAATGTTACCAGGCAAAATCAGGGCTTTATATGATCTGTGCGCCACTAATTTCTTACAGATTATTTCGCCATCTTTAATTGCCCATGAACCTGCCATTAGGTAAGACGAAGAAAATTACTTTAAAATACTGATGTCCAGAGCATTTAAAAGCACGAATTACGCGAGACACCTGGCAACACGTTATATTGGATAGCATATGTATTATTAGGTATATTACGTAAGAAATACTTCTTATTACATTCTCCCCTATGTTGGAATTTCTGAAAAAGTTTGCAAATCTACGCCCATTAACCCCTTCACGGTCGCTTAATATTTGGAAAAAACATCAAAAAAGTACTTATTTATTACCTATTATTACAGAAATTGAATTATTATAAGGTTTCTAAATAAAATATGCAATTAGTTTTTTTTTAAGGCGAAAAAAAAATGTTATAGAACAAATTCATATTTTTAGAAAAGCCATCATGCGCGAATTCTGTCTTAATGTTTGTTTTACACCGTAAAAGTTAATGCGAATAAAACCTTTTATTTTTCACATCTTAGATCTTCATTTATCATCATTACACACATTTTTACAAATAACATTTGAAATAATATATATACATTAAATTTTGATTATGAATATTTGTTATAGTGTTACATATTTCGAAACATGCAATACAAAACCCAGCATTAAAGTCAGCGTAAAAGTTAAACCCACACGGCAATATTCAAAGACTTAATGCCAGTTAAATTTTTCTGGTTTCAGAAGTTTTTTTCCAGCAATAAATCTCCAGCCCGGAAATATGACGGGAGCGAGAAATAACGGACGACACCTCAGTCCGTGATATTGACGGGAGCGAGAATTAAGGGGTTAAAACCCCTAGAACATAAAACTACACCCAGTTCAAAACTTTATCTATCTATCTATCTATCTATATCACTTTATTATGGTCACGACAATATCCATAATTGTGCGCAAATCTCTTCCAAACTGACATATACAATCAAGGGGCAGAAAATCTTGGTCAAGTTAGTAAAAAATAAAAGTAGCATTTTTATGCGATCAAACTTGCCGTGTTATGTTGCAGGATATCATGCAGCACATTTAATTTAAATAAGCACTGTAATGCAATATTTCTATTGAAGCTGGAGCAAAAATACCTATCAGTAAATTATGTAAGGCAGTGTTGCCAGATGGGCTATTTTTTTAAAAATCAAGTTCTTGATTGTCACCACTTTTTTTGTTATGGGAAAAGGCGCCTTATTTTGTGAAATATTAATTAAGACGAAAACGAAGGGAATTTTAACGTTCCAAAAAAGTGGTGCCAGTCAAGAAATCTGAATTAAAAAAAGTAGCCCACTGGCAACACTGATGTAAGGTATAAATTCAAACAAAAAGTGTTTAACATTTCAGAAGGAATTATTCAGAATACACCTAAATAAGTCTGAAACATCTATATTTTATGCTTAATAGACATATAAGCAAAAGTTAAGACAATGGTGATATTTAACCTTTAAATAAAAAATACGAACACTTGGGTTATACAAATGGCTGTACATATTTTAAAATATATATTAAACCTTTTAGGACAGAAATATTATACACTTAAATATTATGTATATAATATACATTTAATATCATACATATTAAAATATTATACATTTTAAGATATTAAATGTTGAAAATGGTGTTTTTTACCTTAGTCCTGAGACCCCTTAATTCATTTACTAATTATCGATATTTCTCCTTGATTTTTTCGCTTATATTAAAAGGAATAGTGAATTTTATTTTGTAAAATACTTATTAAATATGGATTTATATATATTTTTTCCTAATTCTTGAATCATGCGGACAAGGGAAAGTTAACGTAAGTATTTCGAACGTTGGAATTCAAGGGTTAATACTTAAATGATTGTGAGAATAGAACTTAAAAGAAAAACAATTCCAAGTACTTTTTTTAACCGTTAAAAATTTTATGTTATTTTAAGTTTGATACGTTATAATAGCAAGCTGAAATTCGTCTAGATCTGATTTCCTTAGAGACTCTTGAAATAAGAGCTAATCATTAATAATTAAACCTTTTCAAATTAGTCTTTTTGCCCAAGGAGAAGTAACTCTTCTTTTTCTTCTTATCTTTGAAGGAGAAGTGACTCTTCATATTTGAAAAGTTACTGAAATGAGATTTTTTTTTTTAATGTATGATTTGCAGATATTTATAGAAACGAACTATTTCTGGATGCTGCATTATATTCAAAGTCTTATTTCCTAGAGATATATCAGATTGAAAGGTTGGAGGCTAAATTAATTTAAGACATTCTTATAATCCTTTGAGTGCATAAGCAAAAACATTAACATATTAACTGTCATCGTAACTGTCGCAGTGACTTTACAAAGTATAATAAATATAATTAAATGTTCATATCTCTTCCAAAATATTACAAATAACTATTTAACACAATATAGGTCGCGCTTTTAAATTTTTTATGTGGCTGATTTTTTGTTTTCGACCTCATTTACAATTTTGTAATGAACTGATAACAGAAAATACTATTTAAAAGCACAGGTTATTTAAAATAGTAATGGATCTGGACGTATAGGGAAACTTAAAAGACGATATGTGATATGTCCGTCTTTTGCGAATCTGAAACTTTGGAGAAACTGGTATTGTTATCAAGAATGGTATTGTTATTAATAGAATCAAGCAGGTTTGCCAGTTCGACATTCTCTTTTATTCAAAAAATTCAAATTCATTCCAAAATATCACTGTTCCCACTGGCCCGTTTTTTGAAACCAGTAATTTTTTAGAAAGAAATTCGTGGTAGGTATCTGCAACAATTACACGAAAAACGGTTATCCAGGTAAATTGCTGCGAAATTTATAAACAAGGTTTTTCTTTGAAAATAAGTGGTGTTCAAAAAACGGACCGAGTGGTAGCCCTGAAATATCCTACTAGTAATTTTTGCTTTATTTAAATGACAGACATTTCTTTATTGGATAAAGTAAAAATTCGTCTTTTGGAATTTTTGAATAAGAAAGTGGCGAAACTGGCAACCCTAGAATCATGACAAGTGTTAGCAATGGAGTTTGTAAAAACAAAAAAGCAAAAATGAGGAAAAATGAAAAAAATGCTATGACCCAGCAAATTTCTTTCCGTTGGTGCACACATGTCCTATGTCGAAAAGTAGAGAAATTTCTACAAAATACCTACCAGAAATACTATAATTTAGAAATTTTGGCATTCGATGTTTAAAATAACGCTAACAAATTTGAAGATTGAAAGAGTGTTGCCAGATGGGCTACTTTTAAAAAAATCAGATTCTTGATTGGCAGCACTTTTTTGAAGTGGTAAAATGTCCCTTATTTAATGACATATTAATTAAGGCAAAAACAAAGTGAATTTTGCCGTTCCAAAAAATTGGTGCCAATCAAGAAATCTGAATTTAAAAAAAAGTATCCCACTGGTAACACTGCATTGAAATTGAGTATCTTGTGCCAAAGCGATATAAGTAAGCGTACAAACTTAATACTGGAATCTGGTGTAAATTAATACAGTTGTGCCATCTTGTGGACGGGGCGATAATCCACATACGCATAATTTTAGTGTGACATCATATATGACAGGATATCTATCATTTGCGCATATTTTCTAAATATTGAGTCACTCATGGAACTGAATTTCGTTTACCGAATTCACAGTATTGCCAGATGGGCTACTTTTTTTAACCCCTTAATTCTCTCTCCCGTGATATTCACGGGCTGTGTCTCTAATTCATTTTATTCTTTTTTTATTGATTCCCACCAGCTTTATAAAATAGTGTAATTGGCTTTATTATGGTATCATTTGTCCTGTCATCACAAAAGGTGAATATTTCCTTTTCATAAAAGTGGTGCCAATAAACAATTTGAATTTGTATACCGTAATTTAATGCGACCGTTAAGGGGTTAATGCAGATTCTTGATTGGCACCACTTTTTTAAAATGGTAAAATGTGTCTTATTTAATGACATATTAATTAATGTCTAAAACAAAGTGAATTTTACTGTTTCATAAAAGTAGTGCCAATCAAGAAATCTGAATTTAAAAAAAGTAGCCCACTGGCAACACTGCGCATTTATTGCACAATAATAGAGCAGCGTGAGGGGCATCCAGGTGCACTTGACACCACAAAGTTTTCCTCGACCTGTCAGAACATTTCAGCTATTAATCAACGTGAAAAATCTTTACAATGTTAGTGGTGTGAAGTAAGAAAACAGTTAGGCATCTTCTAGTTTAACTCCGTCATAATTCAGAAAATTCGCATTCACACCTGAAATTTGATATAATATTCTTTTCTTTATTTAATGATAGACATTCCGACATTGCTTAAAGAAAAGCTTCTTCCTTCAGAATTTCCAGTATGAATTTGAAATTTTTTATCTAACCCCTTGAAGGTCACCGGTATGTTGTACATACCATTTAATTCTAATTCCCAAATGCCACATATTGGCACTGGAATTTAGAAATTAAAATTTCCTTAATTTAATGTACGCGAAGAAAAGCTTTTATATAAATTTGTTCATAAATATTGGTGCCATTCAATCCTTTTTACATTTTATCATTAAAAGTACTTTGCCCCTGAAAGGGTTAATGATCGCATTAAATTACCGTAACTTCCGGCGTATAATCCGCGGATCAAACAATCATTTTTAGACACAGAATTTTTTTCAAGTAAAATGTAACTTTTTAGATCGCGGTAAATATTTGGCTTCAATTAGTAAGTAAAATTTCTGGGTCCGAACAGAATTGTTTGATCCGCGGATTATACGCCGGAAATTACGGTAATGTTTAAAAATTCAAATTGCTTATTGACACCACTTATTTTAAAAAGAAATATTCACCTTATTTAATGACAGGTAAAATGAAACCATAGTAAAGCCAATTACACCATTTTATGAAACTGGTGGGAATCAAAGAATTTAAATAAAAGACATAGCCCGTGAATACCAATGAAGTAAGAATTTAAGGGTTAAAACAAAGACCAAACTGCCAACCATGACTCATGAGCAGAATCACAGACCCCTGAATACTGGGCCGGAGGGCTTTCACAAGCATGGCTGCTGTCGTAGGAGGATTTTTTTAGACGATTGTACACTCCTCTGAATTTAAACACCAATTTTTTCCAGAAGTTTTTTTTTTTTTTTTTTTTTTTTTTTTTTTTTTTTTTTTTTTTACTTATTTAATCTCAGAAGAGAAAGCGGAAAAATCTTTAAAAAATATTGGTATTCAAATTGAATTGACCTTACAGATGTTGAAAAAAAAAATCCGCCTGCAACAGCCGCCATATTTGTATTAGCATTCAGGGGGCGGTTTCAATATGACTGTTTTCGTACTTCGAACGAATTACTCGTGCATGTGGAAAGCATTGATAAGAACTTTGGTATTTCTTTTAATTAATTACCACCTGAAATTTTGTAAAAGAAAAAAAAACACAGTAGCCAACCTTTGTGTTCTATTAACCCTTTCAGGGGCAAAGCACTTCAGTTGCAAAAATGTTCAAATGATTGATTGACACCGGAATTTATGAACAAATTTATATGGAAATAAGTAGAAGCTTTTCTTCGCGTACATTATAAAATGCAAAATTTAATTCCAAAATTCTGGTGCCAATGGGGCATTTGAAAATTAAAATTAAGTGGTACATATTATAATATACCGGTGCCCTTCAAGGAGTTAATAAATTTGATGATTCTAATATGAAAAACATTCATTCTACCCATCAATGCTAGTAATAAGTTGGGGTCACAGAATTGAAATTTATGGAAAGCTACTTAGGAACTAATGGCATTCATGCTGAAATTGAAAGGATCGGAAATAATATGTAGCTCTATTTGCATAAAGTCTCTAAAAGATAATAAAACACAAGCAATTTGGCGTATGTTTCAACCATGGAACTATTAATAAAAAAGAGCTGACATATCCCTAAAATAGTGAAGTTTCAACAGTAACCGCTTTCGCAGGTGTTGATTGCCGCCAGGAGAAACTCTCACCAGTGAATTTAAATAGGAATTTTCTTCTAATTTAAAGGCTTTATTAATGCAAAATTTCAGTCGTAAATAATGGAAGAAAAAGATTTTAATTTTAACAGGTGTAAGTTTACTTTTGCGGTAGTAAGGTCCTTCGTTTCTGTCATATTGTGACAACCAGTGATGCAATCTCACTGTTTTACCTGTCAAACTGACATCAGAAAATATTTGTGAGAAAATATTTCCACGTATAAGACGCTTAAAAAAGAAAAAAAATATATTCATTTTTACTGATGGGAAATTTGCCCCGGCGAAATTAAAACTGTATATCCGATTTGTAAAAATAAGCAGCCGCCATCTTCTGACAACCTCCTCATTTAAACGCCTTAATAATACAAAATTTCAGTCATAAATAATGGCAGAAACAGATATTCATTTTTTCTGGTGCAAGTTTACTTTGGCGGTAATCTGGCCCTGTGTTTCAGCCATATTGTGACAACCTAGAGAACTTCCTATCAGTGTCAGTGAAAAAGATTATAATACCTGTGCAAACTGACCCCAGTAAAAAAAAAAAAAAATAGAAAATTTTACCATATTGGTACGAAAGCATTTCCAGGAATAAGGCGTTTAAATAGGACGAAATTTTTTGTTCATATTTACTGACGGGAAGCTCGCCCCGGCAGTAAGCAGAAATTGTTGATCCGATTTAAAAAATAGCCGCCAGCTTGTGACAACTTCCTCAGTTACTTCATTCGCAACATGTGTACAATACACTGTATGTCACCCCCTCTTTATTCATAGCTCCATTGTTTCAACAGTGCACATACAACGAACTTAGAAACAGAAAATTTAGGGGTCTTATACCCTCTGATTTTTTTGTCTTATGTTTCCCCCCCCCCTCTCTTTTGTATATTATAAAATAAAATTGTTAAATAAAGTGAATTTCACTACAAAAAATATAATATTATGATTAGATTTAAAAAAATATTTTTTTAACCCCTTGAGGGGCAAGTGATTGTGTTCCTGTAATGTTGAACTCACACCGGAATCTTTGAAAAATTCTATTTCAAAATAAGTAAAAGCAATTTTACGGCCTTTTTTCCACCAAATTTAGAAAAGCAAAATTTAATAAAATTTTTCTGGTGTAAAACTTCATTAATCGTAGGTGGTATATAATATATACCGGTGCCCCTCAAGGGGTTAAAGTAAAGTTTTGAAACTTTTCTCCTTTTTCACTTGCTAATTCAAGATTTCCAACAGAAATTTTTAATTAAATTTTACTATTATAACTTTGGTGGGAAAATGTTGTAAAATTCCCTTTCCTTATTATAAAATGATATATTTCAAAGATTCCGGTGTGAATTCAACATTACAGAAACACAATTACTTAGGTGAAGAAAATTACTTTAAAATACTGGTGACAGCAGCATTTTTAGCCTTGTTTTAAACGGGACACCTGGCAACACTATTTACGGGAGCGAAGCAGAGTGTAAGGAACACCGTAAAGTCCTGGACATTGATAAATTTTAGACTTTTTTTTAGTTGTATTACTATTGATGTTTGTACTTTAAACATAATGTACCCCCAAAACACGATGGCCTTATCAGAAAGTTTCCCCTCGAATTTTTAGCTCACTAGAATGATGGCAGATTCTGTTTTTGATGACAAACATGTTAAATTGTTAAAAATTAATTTTAAAAATTACCTTTCTTTTTCGACCCAGGAATGACATTGAGGAAGTCATTTAATAATATTTTTGGGGAAAAATCATACCTGTATTTTCCTTGGTAAGGTATATTTTGCGTAATTTTCTGTACTTCTTCAGCAAAAATGACTACTATAAGAAAATGCTGGTACCGAAGAATTTCCTGGTCTTGAAATTTCGGGACAAGTACGACCCTGAAAATATTTAAGTTAGCCGAAATTAGCTCCTTTGGTCCTTTTATCTAGTTGAATTCTAGTTTAAGAAAATATAATTATTATCTGCAATCATCTGCGACCTAGAGAATAATTCCAATTGTAATTCAATTTGTAGTTCCAATTTTAATATTCAGTATGCATTCTATATACATTCCGGTATAGCGTCTAGAAGCTCAAGCAATAAGGTAAACTTCCGTCAATAATTTTAAAATGCTATTTATTACCAGGTTTTCCCGAATACCGCACGTGCAAGGAGAGTTTGCTTGCTTCGTTTCTCAAAGCTGTACCACTAATTTAAAACTCCAATATTAGCTTTATTCAATCGCAGACATAGTTCGTTTATATAAGGCCAATAATTTAGTACGGTAAAAGTAGTGTACGTTCCCTATATTTAGTTTATTGTGTAAAAGAAAATGAACCTCTTAAAACCTGAACGCCCGGAAATTTTACTTAAGTTTCATAAAAATATTTCATACCAGAATTTTTATTTAAAATTGTTTAACAGATTTATTTAACGTATTTCTGCGCGAATTTAATTTAACTTTTTTAATTAAAAAATTTCTGGCTCCAATGGACATTTAACCATTTGGCCCGGGTCGAATCGACTCCTTTCGGGCGTGTAATCTAGTGTTAACCCCTCAATCCTCACTCCCGTGGTATTAACGGACTGTGTCTTTTATTCAGATTTTTGATTCCCACAAGTTTTATAAAAAGGGTAATCGGCTTTATTATGATATCATTTTACCTGTCATTAAATAAGGTGAATAATTCTTTTTCAAAAAACTGGTGCCAATAACCAATTTGAATTTTTAAAACATAATTTAATGCGACCGTTAAGAGGTTAAATATTTTACTCTTAAATGCTTAGTGATGCATATCTGTATCACTTATTATTTAAATCTTTTCAACCACTATATATAGAGAGAAATATTAATCCTGTAAAAATTACAAAAATATGCTACTAAATAAAGTTAAAAATCTACCTTAAAATTTCTGGTGTCCAATTTTTAATATAAGAATAAAAAAACACTATTTTAGAAAAATAATTCACGAAATTAAGGGTTAAGTTTTACAAAATAATAAATTATATAAAATAAGGTACTATTTAGATTCATACTTATTAAAATATTTACTAAGTTGCAATATTTTAGTTATGAGAGTAGTTATTACTTGTCTTGCAGATGCGCGACATAACCATTTAATTCTCGCTCCCGTCATATTCCCGGGCTGCGTCTTTTTTTCGGATTATTCAGATTCGGTTGATTCCCACCAGTTTTATAAAATAGTACAATTGGCTTTATTATGGTATCATTTTACCTGGTCATTAAATAAGGTGAATATTTCTTTTTCAAAAAAGTGGTGCCACTAAGAAATTTGAATTTTTAAACCGTAATTTAATGCGACCGTTAAGGGGTTAGAAAAAATTGACTTATTACACGAAAAAATGTATGTCTCATTGCCTACTTTGCTCCTGTGAGGTTGTCACCTCTGGAAACTTTATTAATTGATATCGCGACCGGATCACTTAATCAGTGTATTATATTTTGAAAATTCTACGATTATGTGCCATCACTATAATAAATTTTTGCTTGATTTTACCTTGGTTATAGTCGTAGTAACTTGCGATTGAAGATTTATTTTCAAAATAATTGGTGGCAAATAATGGTAGAAGTTTGAGGCTTTAAAAACATTCCATAGAAGAGACTGCAACGAGAAGAGAATGTTAGTTTAACACTAGAAAAACCCGCGAGCAGTCATTTTGACTGCTACCCATTGAATATACCTCGCTTCGAACCAGAAATTTTTTTGTAAAACTAGTTTAATATAAACAAAGAAAAAAAACCTACTTAAATGGGTAAGTTAATAATTTAAAAAAAATTCTGGTGTAAAATATTTTTCTAAAATTTGAGTAAAATTCTTGGTCTTTCTAATGTTAAAGCATATTTTTTCTCTACATGGAAAGATTAGCCTATTTTCTATGTAAAATTTCTGGTTTAAATTAAATTGATTTCATGCGTGCTTTAATGCGCCAGAAATTGTGAACTTAAATAGCTGCCAACATTTACGGTTTTTTGTACTGCAAAAATTTCATAGACATTTTTGCCTTATTTAAAGTCAGATAACGGTGATTTTAAAAGGTAAAACTGGTAAAATTTACCATTAAATTTTTGTGGTACAGAAAAGCGTAACAGTTCGCAGCTATGAATTTATTCATATTGAAGAAGAGTTTCTTCAGTGCTAATATTTCAACGCCGATAAAAAATTAGAGGAGACTTTTCTATGTATTTTTCATCCACGGTTACGAATAAAAGCATATCTCAATAAGTTTAGAAAATTCAAATATTTGTACTAGCTTCTCTTAACTTATTTCAATTTTCTTCTTCAATAGAAATTTTAAGAGTAAATTTAAATATCCCTTTTAAAACCAATATAACGTTTTTTTAGTTTTCTGGGACATGTCGCAAATTTATTTTTCTCCCTATCATATAAACAAAAACTCCAGGCACGATCTTCAAATTTGGAAAGGGAAAAATTTAGATTTCCAACTCTGTAATTTCTTTCTACATTTAAAATCCTAAATCCTGTAAGGCAATAAATGCTTGCTTTTAAAAGCAATTTTCGTTTTATTTCCTACGGAAAATAAAAAAATTCCATCTATATTTAAATTTGCTAAAAAAGAATATTTAAAAAGGGTTGATATGTTTATGTGTATGTGTTTTTATCGGTAAAGCCGGAAATAGTAGTAAAATCGAATAATAATGTATCTTTTGGTGTTTATTTGAATAGAAAATTTTTAAACAATTTGAAATAACAGTTTGCTAATGTTTATAACTTTTAATAGAATTTTTTGTGTTATGTATTCTCGGAGGTATATTAAGAAATAACAATTAATCCTACGTTGCGTGAATTTTTCTTTTGAAAGTACTTTTTTATACTCATATTTAGTGTTACATACCCAGGGCTGCCACAGGCGAATATTTTTCTATTCTATTCACACCGCTATTTTAAAAGAACAAATTTTGTAATATAGTTCTCTTGCAAATGTTCTCGAACAGTATGTCAAAAATTTTTATTTTGAGGAAGTGGTGTCAGGTAGAATTAAATAATAGTCGCCTGTGGCAGCCCTGCATACGTCAAATATCAAAGAGATACGTCAAATATCATTAACTTATTTAACAGCAGACTTCTGTGATTACATAAGGGAAGTATTTGTATTAAAAGACAGTGGCAGCCAGAAACTGAATCTGGTCATTGAAGGTTACATTTTAATGGTTCATAATAGCGGAGTGGACAAGTATCCGCCTCTTATCAAACCAGTAGTTTCTTAGAGAAAATATTGATCTCTTAAATAGCATATTAAATGAAAGATTTTATTCTGTATGAAAATACTCGTATCCAAAAAGCTGGAGAATTGGCAGCTCTGATATTAATGATGGGCAAATGTGTACGTCTGATATTCCAGTGAATCATTCGGAAATGCGCAAAAACGTAGCTGCCAACCTCCGTATTCTTTTTAATCAATTACAGCCAGAAAATTTGTAAAAAAATTAATTTGTAATTAAATTAAGAGCTACAAAAGCAAGTTATTTTTAACGTGGATTTTTACCCTTTCAGGGACAGAAAAATTCCGTTCGTAAAATGATGAAATAAATGACTGACACCTGAATTTACAGAAGAATTTTTCAAAAAATTAAAACCCGCTTTTCTACACGTTCATTATAAAAGAAAAAAACTATTAAAATATTCTTGGGGCCTTTTGTTAGTTTTGGAATTAAAATTACGTGATCACAACGTGTGAGCACAAGCCCTTGAAAGGGTTAAAAAATAATTCTGTTTTTTCTTTACAAAATGTCTGTTTTATATTTCAAATGTAATGTCCAACTACGGAAAATCACTGCATTTACAATGTCTAATTGCTGAATTCGAGCTGATAACTATGGCAGGAGATACAAACAAAATTAAGTTCATTATTTTCGATATAACGTGAGGTAAACAAATGTCATGGAGCGTTTTCGGTCATTTACATCATGAAAAACATATATATGAGTAGATATAGGATATTGCTTGCGCTAGGATATTGCGTGTAACTGCAGCTTTACTGTGAAAAATAAATTTCCTTGACACGTACTATCATAGTATCACGTACATATGATCTAATTAATACCTTTCACTTAGTTCGAACTTTCATTTAGAGCGGCAAGTAGGGTTATTTTCCAGACATAACAGAATCTGCACATGTAAGCTACACGAAACACGTTTGGCGAGTAATCGCTGCTAACTGCATTAAAAAATATTGTGCATCCCCAAAACTGCAAGCAGCTATTTTTATAGCGTTCTCATTGCTTGAATTCGAGCTGATATCCATCGTAGACAGAGAGATTATACTCAGAGCGGTCACAATACCTGTTAACCTTTTAAGCTCTGGAGGGTGTATTTCTTCGAAATTCCAAATGTCACATTGGCACCAGTATTTTTCAAACAAAAAATTCTATTTACAATATACACGAACAAATGCATTAATCTATTTTCAAATAAATTTGGTCGAATATTCCGGTGCCATTGTGACATTTCGGGATCAAAATTAAGTGGGAAGAAATTCAACCACCAGAGCTCAAATGGTTAAATTTGTCAGCGCACATAAGTGCCACTTACCCCTCCTGCGGCCTGTTGTAAAAAAAAAATAACCGTTTAAAAAGAAAGCCAATCTACTAGTATTTAATGTGCTTTTGGAGCAGTTTATTAGTTTTTTATTTTCGTGTTTACCCCTTTTAAGCCCTTGAGAACCCCTTTTAAACATTTGTTTTCTTGAAAATGACTCGAGTAGAGTTAAAAGTTTTAATCTTACACATTTTAGCAATTAGAAATTGTATATTATTACAAGGTGTTAATTTGTTTTATATTTACATAAAAAGGTTGATGTGTATGTATCTGAAATTACCTAAGATATTATAGTCAGGGGTGTAGTGGAGGGTTTACGGGAGTATATGCCGTATACACTCTAGATTTTTTTAAGGAACACCGTATACCCTCTGTTTCTGAAGAAATCTATAGTAAATATACACTAGGGTACACCCTCTGCCATGGGCGTATACCCTCAGCTTAGAACGTATACCATCTGTATTTTTTTTTTTTTTTTTACGACTACACCACTGATTATAGTATGTATCATCTGCTGTAACCCCTTGGTGGTATGGTACATTGTTATACCTTTTAGTTTTAATTCTGAAATGCCACAATGTCAAGTTATTTTGTAAAATAAACTTCATTTACACAATACGTGAAGAACAGCTTTCACTTACGTCCAAATCTGTTTCAAAATCCTTGTGGCATTCAATCACAACAGCCGAAGTACTTTGTCTCGGAAAGGACGAATCATGCGTACGCAAAATTAACTAAAACAAAACAGAATGTTTTGAATTTTTCAAGAAATCATTACTTCATCTTCCCGGTAAAAAGTAAATTGGTATATCTAATATTTTAAATAAGAACTTTTATGTGAAGATTTTTTTTTTTTTTTGAGAAGAAATTGTTTTGAGTCTGATTTTGCTTTTCATTACAAAGTTAAGTACCCTTTAGAATTCCCAACTTAGAATCCACTATTTAGGTTTAAATATCTTTGTCCAAAAATTTTTTATCTTATTATATTCTTGTATTTCTCGCAGATTGGACGATACTATTCTGCGATTAAATAAAATGAAAAGTTTCTTGAAAAATTGTAGTAGAACTGTACATAACTTCAAATTTAAATTTTAAACTGAAATTTTGTTATAATTTTATACAATTAAAATATTCTAAATTTTATAAAAACTTTGTATTCGGAATACGAAAACCGGCCAAATACTTATTTTATCCCTTTCAGGGGCAAAGCTCTTCTATTCACTAATTGCTGAAAAGATTTATTGCACAAGAATTTACAAACAAATTTATCTGAAAATAAGTAACAGCTTTTCTACACGTACTTAATTAACCCTTTGAAGGGCGGTGGGATATAATATATCCTAATTTTAAGTCCTAATCAACACAATGTCACTGGAATTTTGGAATTAAATTTTGTTTTTATAACAATACGTATAGAAACCCTTTTACTAATTGTAAAATAAATTTTTTCTCAACACTTAAATGCGCGATTTTTCATTTTGTTTCGAAAGAATTATATTTGATTCTCTGAAAGGTTTATTACACAGGGAAAATAATGAAAAGAAAATCACAAATGCATTTTTCATATAATACGCCAATCATTTTTTCTGTTGCACATCTGCAATACAAGTAAAAACTACCGTAATTTCCGGTGTATAGCCCGCAGATCAAACAATTCAGTTTGGACCAAGAAATTTTATACAGTATTTGAAGACCAATATTTACCGTGATCTGAAAAGTTACATTTTATTTTTAAAACATTCTAGGTCGAAACACGATTGTTTGATCCGCGGTCTATACACCGGAAATTACGGTACTGTCGTGTGGCTGTTTTACGCTAAAATATTGCAAATTAGTAAATATTTTAATAAGTATGTCTCCAAATACCTTATTTTATATAATTATTTATTTTATAAAGATTAACGTTTAACCCTTTAATTCCCATGATAGAATACGTTCTAGAAATTAAGTAGGCCAGAGAATCTGACTTTACACCAGAAAGTTACAATGGTTAATTTCACTTTATTTAAACGCGGAAGGTCTGTTATTATTTAAAGCAAATATTTCTGTTTTAATTTCCTGGTATGAATTAGGTGTATGCAAATAAAAAAAAAATCTATAAAATTCAAAACACTGTTGTTTTTATATATGCAAAGCTGCGTACTAAAGGGTTAAATCCTGGTGGGATTCTATAGTTTCAACCTTTTAATAACGTACGTACTTTGCCCTTGAAAGGGTAAAGGAAAATTTTAATCCCGAAATTCTGATACCAATGTGGCATTTAGGGATTAAAATTAAATTGCCCAAAAATGAACGACCTCCTTTCAAAATTAACCTAACTATAAGAAAAAAGCAAGAACTTTCGAGTTAGTTATGCAGAATTACGTAAGTCAGTCGTAGTGAATGAAAGAATGAAAGATCTGATACGATATTTGTCTTTTTATCATTTTTGCATGTATAAATAATTTTTACGGATATAAAAAAGAACAGATTAATTACAATTCCCATGCATTCATAAAATTTAATATATTTTGACACGTTCACTGCCGCAAAAAGTAAGAATTTTCAAATTTCTTCTTAAAAGACGTTTGCCACTACAAATTCTGAAAGGTGAATTTCGCTTTACGAATACAGCGAAGTTTCTGCCAATAAATAAGTCAATTTTTTTATTTTAAAATATTGCTGAGAAATAAATTAATTAAAGCCACAAATATTAAACCTACGAATATACTCTTAGCGTGGCAGCCAACCTGTTAAACATATTCTGAAAGATGAAAAAAGGTTTTATGTCTTTGATTAAAATGAGATTTCAGTTTTGCAGAAATTTTTAGGCTTCTCTTTTTAACAAAGAATCTCGCAATTCAATTTCTAAACAAACATTTTTAGATGTCTTCTCTACAGCTGCGTTACATGTAAAATTATCATACGACTAGTAACGTCAAGAAAAGGCGAAAACAATGAATTCCCACTCTAAATGTTATATTACTTTTACAATATGAAAAAATAACTTGTTCTTTCATGTTATCAAAAAATTTTCAAAAGTACCTTAGGCTAAATATATTTTGAAAACCTCAACGAAAACCATAAAGCCTGCAATATCACAGTATCTTATTTTTCTAAAAGGAATATCATCGTAATTTACATTATAGATAGTTGTTGGAAGGAGGAAACTTATTATCTTTTAAACAGAACTGAAAGAAAATGTTAAAGATTGACGTAATTTCGTGCCCATAATCCGCGGATAAAACAATTAAGTTTGGACCCAGAAATCATATTTCATAACATGTAACTTGTTAAATCGCGGTAATTATTTAACTTTAATTAATAAATAAAATTTCTGGGTTGAAACATGGTTGTTTGATCCACGGAATTTAGGTCTGGAATTACGGTAATTCAATCCCCAAATTAAGCATATATTAACTAAATTTTTTAATTTAATTTTTAAGAAATTTTAAAATATTATTTATAGTTATTTGTATGTATACAGGGTGTTTCACAAATGCCCCAAAACTTTGAATATAAATTACTCGGAAACGGTGATAGATAGAAGAATGAAACCAGCGGTATGTTTATTCAAAAACCGTAAGAATTTGATACAGAAACCTCAAAATTTTAGTAACGATATGTGCCGATAGACTGCACTGCTGGTTGCATTACCATAATTAGGCTGCATCACATCAAAAATGATTCAAAATGTGCACTTATCACACAACACACATTTCCCAAGCGAAGAATGAATTTGTCAATAACTCTCTGTAGTGCGTCATCGGAAATCAGTACACAAGCTTGACTTGGAACCTCCTACAACTCGTCGAGTGTTAAAGGATTGCTGTGGTAAACAATGTACTTCCATCAAAAATAGTCACAAGGGGTGAGGTAGGGTGAATACGGAGGCCAGATCATGCCTTTGCCTTAACTGTCGAATAGCTCAACGCAATAACTCTATCCTCCAAGTATTTGCCTAGAAAGTCAAAACCATCTTGTGTACATGGTGGACGCATTAACCTCTTGCATTAACCTCTTGAAGGGCGGTGGATCATTTTTGGACCACTTAATTTTAATCCCTAAATGCCACACTGGCACCAGAATTTTAAATATACTAAAAAAAAGAGCTTTTACTTATTTTCAATTAATTTTTTTTTTGCAAATTCTTGCATCGATAAATCATTTCAGTGTTTTACACATAGAAGTACATTGCACCTGAAAGGATTAACCACGTCGATTTTCTAACACTGGTTGAGGGGCGACAAATTGTTTCAAAAGAGCAATATAACGGTCAGTCCTCACCGTTCCTTGCAACAGAAACTGCCCAATGATGCCTTTGCAGATGACTGCAGCCCATACTGCAACTTTTAGGAAATGGAGTCGACGTGCATGAGACAAATGTGAGTTTTTGGTAGCCAAAAGTCACAAAATGTGTCTCATAACCCTTTAAGACCCGGCGTACTTGTAAACAAAGCTAGTCATGCCTGTAGAAAGGAAAACATGGACTGCAACCGCTACCTGTTGATAAAAAATGATACTTTACCATATCTGCAAACCAGAACGATCGTTCGATTCGAGTTTTTATTATAAACGACTCAGAAGCAAACAATTAAATGAATGTCTAACCCGCACGATCGTGAGGGTTGGGTCTTAAAGGGTTAACGACACCATCCGAATGACAATAGACCTCGTCTGTTAACCATATGCGGACGACATCGAAACCAAAACCATCAAATATGTCGAGCATCTTGTTAGCGAAAAACCCCTCGCAGTTTTGCCAGTAGGCTACTTTTTTAAATTGATATTTCTTGATTGGCACCACTTTTTTGAAATAGTAATATTCGCCTTATTTAATGACAAATTAATTAAGGCGAAAACAAGGGGAATTTTATCATTTCAGAAAACTGGTGCCAATCTAGAAATCTGAATTTAAAAAAAGTACCCCACTGGCAACACTGTCCCCTCGTTGTCGTTCAGCTCGAACTGTTATGGCGTGCCGACAATGAATCTTGTACAGAAACATGTATAATGTCTTCCGCAGGATTCTGTACGTGCTGGATGGCGCAGTTCCAGATTCATCTGCAATTCTTCTGGGAGTTTTATTCGGATGACGTTCAATAACTGCAACAAGTGTTGTTGCATTTTCTGTTGTAACGACAGAGTGTGGGACTAGTGCTCGCAGGTGTCCCAAGTAAATCATGGCTCCAAATGCTCTGCCCACCAGTATTTTCTTACACTTTATTTCGCCATCTTTAATCCCAGATAATTCTGCCATTATATAAGGCAAAAAAAAATTACTTTATTATTCTGACGTCCGAACATATGGAAGCCCGATTTACGCGGGACACCTGCAATCACTAGTTGTGAGTAAGAGTAACCAGTTGAGAGTAAAGCGTTATATATATGATTATGGCAATAATGCGAATCGCATAAATTACGCGATATACAAATTTTCTGTAAGAATTAATTGCTCCCCGTGTACCGCATTTAGAACAAACTTGAATTGCCATAAGACCAGAGTTGCCAGTTGGACTTATTTGTTTTATACAGATATTATCCTTGCTACCACTTTTTAAAAATAATTTGCCTATATTCGCCTTATTTAATGAGACGTTACTAAGTAAGGAAAATATTAACACTTAAAGGCGGTAGCAAGCAAACAATCTGAATAAATGAAGTAGGGAACAGGGAAAACTGTCTATGACTGGTTACGTCAAGAATATGCAAAAACAAATTATGAATTTTTATCGTGATGATTATGGTAAGCGTTTAAGTAACTGACCATTGGGACTCAAAATTATATATAAAAAAAAAATTACTGCACAAGTATGTACATTTGGATTGGAACATTAACCCCTTGGAGAGCGGTGGAATATATTATATCCCACCTCATTTAAACAAGATTCGCATCAGAAACTTTTAACTAAAATTTATATGTTTAGCTTTGGCGGGAAAACGTAAAAAAAAGAAAATGCTTTTCCTTATCATTATCCTGATTTAAAAATAAAAAATTTCGGTTATTCCGATGGGAATTCAATATTTCAGAGACATTATTACTTGCCCCTCAAAAGGTAAATTGTTTGTTATTCCTTTATATGTCTCACTATTATGTATTACCGGTGCACATCTATTATTTTAAACAAATGTTAATTGATAGAGTAAATTAAGCTTTACAAAATATTTTCAAATATTTTATATAGTTTATTATATCTACACATCTATCCAAAAAATAAACAACAGAGAAAAATAATAATTTTGAAAAAAAAATTAATTGTGAGTACTCAAAACAAAGTAATATAAACGTTAAGTGCAGAAAATTGTCGTTATCCGTTAAAATCCATCGAAAATAGACTATACCTTTACAGCGTACGCACTCGATAAGATGAATTGTTGAAGTCAGTCACAGTCAATACGGTGAATCAAATTGTGATTTCTTTTGTTAGTCTCATTATTGCTCTCCCAGCATTATCATTTTATGACTATACTTAGAATTCACCCTGAATGTTGCTATGTGTCGACTCACCAGGCAGTGTTGCCGGTGGGCTACTTTTTTAAAATTCAGATTTCTTGATTGGCACCAGTTTTCTGAAATGGTAAAATTCCCCTTCTTTTCACCTTAATTAATATGTCATAAATAAGGCAAGTTTTACCATTTAGAAAAAGTGGTGCCTATCAAGAAAGCTGAATTTTTAAAAAGTAGTCCACTGGCAACACTGTCACTAGGTGGCTTTATAATTTGTCAAGTAACAGTTATTCGGATATTCTATTGAAGTTATCATGATCCTTACGTTCCGATGAGTCACCAAAAGGTTCAATATGAAGTCAAATAGTCACTCCGAGGGCTCATATTTGGAGTCTCTACCGTGAAATCACCGTGGTCGTTGTTCGGTAACGGGCAACATATACGTCCATTTTGATGTCACTTGGGGACTCGTAACAAAGAAACAATAATACTAAAATTACAATGGAGTTTCCAAATGATTGTTTAATGCAGGGTTGGCCAACAGTGGCACGCCGGATACCACTAAAATTTTACAGAAAAATTCGACTTCTTGAATCGCTGAGATTCGATGATTAGATAAGGCAATGATTACTGTAAAATTTTAGTGGTGTGGCGCGTGCCACAGTTTGCCACACCTGGTTTAATGTAACTGACAACATGGAACCAATATAAAGTCAACCCATGACTTCTCAAACCACAGTCAGGGAGACTTCTCAAGGAAAATACCAAATGACTAGATGATCAAATGAGTGAAAGTATCACAGTAGTGATTGTGACACTTATGACCATTTTTAACCTCAAAGATATCCAAGATTGCGCTTTAAAGGTGTTAGCTATTTGCTACATGTAAAGTCTAAATATTCCTCTTCTGAGTACTGGCATTTAAAGTTAGTATTTGAAAGTAAGAATTTTAAGTATGTTACTTAACTTTTCGACTTTTGATTATTTTAACAACTTCTCCGTTTGCCCCGAGATAAGACTTTGGAGATCATAGACTGATCACATCGAGCTTTAATATTGAAATCCCGCAGTTACCAAACAGAAGATATCGAAGAAAACAAACATAATTTAAAAAATTCAACGATAAAATTAAAAAAGAATTAAACCAGCAAAATTTCAACTTCAAAAATATAAAAACCACTGAGGAATTTGAAGAAAAATATGAAGAATTTTACCAACTACTTAAAAGAACATGTGATCATACACTCAAGAAAAGAAAAAGCACTCACCAACCGAAGATAACATGGTGGAACGATGAGCTACGCACAAAACGTAATTTAGTTAGGGCACTAAGAAGAAAAACAAAGCTCCCGACAGCTACAGTACAAGATATAATTAAATTTAAATCACAAAGAGCCATGTATAAAAAAGCAATTTTGAACGCGAAAAAACAGGCATGGACAAGATTTTGTACACAATCCAAAAACCCTTATGGAAAAATAAAAAAAGTAGCTTTTAAAAATTATCATAATCGAGAACTGTATTCATTAGAAGAACAAGAGGAAGAAACGGAAACAGCAGAAGGATTCTACGAAACTCTAACCACAGAAATATTTGGCCAATCAGAAATGCCAGCGGACACAATATTTAACCAGCAGAAGGCAGAGGCAATTGAAAATTTTACTTTAAAAGAAATTAAAAATGTCATCTACTCATTCAACAGGAACAAAGCCCCGGGGCCCGATGAAATTGATCATAACATAGTACGACAATTATTCAAGCATCATAAGTTTCTCTTACTAGAAATGTACAATGTTCTGCTATATTTAAATTACTTCCCCAAAACATGGAAGATTGGAGAATTGGTTTATTTCACAAAGCCCTCTAAAAAACCAAACATCGCATCTTCGTATCGGCCAATCTCCTTACTGCCAATCTTCGGTAAAATATATGAAAAACTATTATTAAAAAGGATAAACTTTAACGTATGCAGCCAAAAAGAACTACAAAAATCAGAACATGGCTTCCAAGAAGGTCGTTCGACGGAGTCAGCGATAGCCGAACTTTTCTCATTTATAAATCTGCTCAAAGAGAAAAATAATTATATTTCCCTAATATCCCTAGATTTCAAGAATGCATTTGATCGACTACCCTGGCCAGAGACCTTAGAAGAATTAAAATTCCTAAAACTAAAACAAGCATTAATAAACATAGCAGCATCATTTCTTTCAACAAGAGGAGCAATGCCGAATTGGCTGTCAAAAAAGATCCACTGGTTTAGAAGAGGTTGCCCACAGGGGTACTGTTTTGGACCTTTTCTTTGGAGAATATTCCTGAATAAATTACTGAGAATATTAAAGAAACATGGCTTTAAGATAATAGCATATGCCGATGATCTTCTTCTAATTATTTTTGGCCAAACAAGAAGGCAGTTGGAGCAGATGGGAAGAGAGGTTCTACAAATAATACGTGATTGGGCAAAACAAACGGATATGAAGTTCTCATATGACAAATGTGTAGTGTTAAATCTTCGAAGACCACGTTTCCTGAAGAGAGGACCAATATATAAATTGGATGGGTACTCACTTAAATCTGAAAATACAATAGACTACTTGGGCTTAACATTGGATAAAACACTGTCTTTTCTTCCGCACCTGAATAAAAAACGTATAGAAATTAATCAAATATCACAAAATCTTCTAAAATTTGCCGCTGCATATGGAGGCCTTTCGAAGCAAATTTTAAAAATCTGGTACTTACAAATATTAGAAAAAAAATATCCTATGCCTCTTCATGTTGGTTTCCACACCTACCAGTCTCACAGGGCTACAGGCTACTATCGGCAATTCAGACACAATGCCTTTTGCTTCTGTCGAGAGCTTATAGAAAATCATCAACGGCAGCTTTGAATGTAATGTGCGGCATTCAACCATTGGCGATCCAATTAAATACATTAGCAATTTCAGGACAGGTCCTACGTCTGGGGATTCCAATAGAGGACAACTTTCCAGTCTTCTATCAACCGAAAATATCCTCATCCATACCTTCCCCACATCAAGATTATCTTTTACTACAAGAAGGATTTCCATCCACTTCAACAATAAATATATACACTGACGGCTCAAAATCAGATGCTGGCACAGCGTATGCTTTCTGTGTTTATAAAGAAGGGAAATGCATCCATACTCATCAAATAAAGTTACAAATATCAAATTCAATCTTTCAAGCTGAACAACTCGCCATATTAGATGCAATATTATGGGCTCATATGGACTCCTCATATATCCATATATATATGGACTCCTCAGGGGACGGGAACTTCGTCATTTACACAGATAACCAGTCAAGTCTTGCATTATTGGAGAACGTTTTTAGTACAGATTTTATCACGTCAAAAATTATAATAGCCTTACAGAAAACATCTAAATCAATAAAATTTCAATGGGTTCGGGGACACACAGGTGTTAAAGGAAATGAACATGCAGATCAACTAGCCAAAGATGCAATAACAAATATTAAAGTACGAGAAATATTTCATCCATACCCAGCTTCACACCTTAAAAAGAAATTGAAAAAAGAAGCCATAGACAAATGGCAGCAACAGTGGGATTATGGTACCACTGGCAGATTTACTTACAAATTATGTCCAAAAGTATCAACAGACTTCATGTTAGTACATAGAAACCTGTATATCTTCTCAACTAATCATGGACCCTTCCCGTCCTACCTATTCAAAATAAATAAAGCTCCGTCGCCACTGTGTATCTGTGGTGAAATTGGTAACTCTCTTCACTATGTGCTCAGCTGTCCATTAACATCAACCCTCCATATCCGTAAATCAGCCACAATAGAACATCACCATTGGTTCAAATTTGTGCTGAAAACACCAATGCTCTATAGTAAAATAATAGATTGTGTGCGGTTACTAGAAAACAATCAACAATTTTTTCAAAACCCACAAATGCCAATAGATGAACAAGATTAGCACTAATGAACAGAAACATGAACTTCAGGCCAAACAGTGCCTAACTAAATCGAGAATATAAAATTTAGAAAACTCTTGTACATAGAACAGCCATACACTCGGGTTATCCATAACCTTAAAGTTATCTCACAACAAAACACTTGAACTCATGATAATAACTATTAAACTAATGCACCTGAGAACATGTAGAGCTTAAGAACATCTTATTCATCTGCTGCTATTTGTAATTAATCAATCATATTCGTGTTGAAAATAATACACAATTTCGTCTGTAAAGCACTCAGCTCATCTGTTCTATTATTACTTTTATTATTATATTTATAATTACCATTAATATTATTTGTACTATTACCTTTATTTCTTATTGTTAAAACTATTGTTAAATATTGTAATTTTTTTTTCTTTTTTTTTTTTTCAATAAACTTGCAACGCGGGATCTGGAAGCCTATGCCAATGGTGGGTTATCCCGCGTTGTAGAAAATGTAAAAGAAAATGTAAAATGCCCCGAGATAAGACGGGGGTAAAAGCACTATTTCCCCATACCCGTCTTCGTTGAAGTGGTTAATAAATTTCAAGTTACTGTAGCCATAATTTTTCATGGTAGACTTACTTTTATTTTTTATTTCTTCAAAACACATGAAACAGAAAGTTTTATCTTCTTTTCATTTGAAATTATTTTTACGAAATGAAAAAAAATATTTTGCTCAAAATCAGAATAAAAGCTTTTCAAAGCACTCATTCATTTTAATATTTACTATTTAGAAATGTGTAAAAGAAAGTTTGTGTCGTTAATTAAAATCAGATCTCAATTGCTGAAGCAATTTTCAAGATACAAATAGAGTCTCCATATTTCATTTCAAACAAGTATATTTTAGATGTTTTCAGTACAGCAGTTTTACACGATTAATTATCATAATTCTGAAAACGTCAGGAAATTGGGTAAATGAAAAAGAAGTTTCACTATAAATCTTTTATTATTTTTACAATAACTAAAAAGAATTTCTTCTTTCATATCTTCATAAAATTTTGAATGCACTTCAAGCTGAATATCTGTTGAAAATCTCAAAGAATAATACAAAGCCTAGAATATATATGAAATTTTTTCCTCAAAAAATACTCTATCACAATTCACGTCAAAATTATGAATAATGCAGTGTTGCTGTTTCCATATATATATACATATATATATATATATATATATATATATATATATATATATATATATACGGGTGTCCCAAAAATGACAGATGGATATTAAAATTCAATAACTTCCAAACGGTGACAGATATTAAAAAAAATCTTGCAGGAGGTTCATGTATGATGTCAGGAGTTTTTGTACTGTGACTCTTGATTTTAGTTCGAATTTCAAAGAATAGATGGCGCTGAGAGCAATACGCGCTCAGTCCAGACCCGATTTTTGATACTTTGGGATCCATTCAAAACATTTTAATCCCCTTTTTTCTCATGGAAGAAGAGAGAAACCGAAAAATCGATCCTGGATTTAGCGGTTATTGCTTGCAACGACATCTATCGATGCTATTTGTAACTAAAACTGAGAATAGTGGCATAACACTCATGCAAGAATTGCTTTAATATCTATCACCGTTTGCAAGTTATTTAATTTTAAAATCCATCAATCATTTTTGGGGCACCCGGTATATCATGTTGGTATCACATGTTGTAGAACACTTACTATATAATTTTATGAAAAAAGTAATGACAAAATTTTATATGAAGTTTTCATAATTTAAACAAGTATTAACTTTTCGCATAGTTTGAATATTACAAACAATTTTTAATACAGCAGGGCTCCTACTCGGTCTGTTTTTTAGCCCTTTTTTCAAAGAAAAATCTTCTTTATAATTTCCGTCAAAACTTACCATGAAACACGTTTTTGCTACTATTGTTGCAAAAACGTACCATGAATTTTTCTCTTGAAATTTACTGGTTTCTAAAAAAAAACGTACCAGTGGCAGCTCTTACACAGCTTGCGTACATTCTTACCACACTATTTAACCCTTTAATACCCATGCTATCATTTATGATACCATCAGTATTCCTGATTCAGTGGATTTTTTTATTGACACCCGAAATTTAAAATGGATTTTTTAAATTTATTTAATAACATACATTTCGTTACTAAAATAACCGAAATTTATTATAAAGATTTTATGGTATGAATTCCATTTCTTTGTATTACTTTAATTTCTGGAGCACATTTGACCATGGACATTAGAGGGTTAATGGAATTTTCTGCATTATTTCACATCAGGTAAATACTTAAAATTCTATGAATAAATGTGGCGATTATTAGGTTATTCTGCATTTTAAATTTTAAGTAGAAAATTGCTTACCGTATATACTCGCGTATAAGGCAACCCCTATATTCGAGAAAGAAATATCTTTAATACCAATATTTTTGTCTAGTTACCTTTACCTTATTTGATATCATAATTTTTTTTCTCCAAATTCTGCAGTTAGATATGACGACGATAACTTTTTTTAAATACTGATATACCGTCTGTTATTAATCTTGAATTTGGGGGTGGCTTATACCATTGCCATCGAAATACTCAAGGCAAGAGGACATAAGTTGTGACGTCATCACTAATCGACCGACTTCTGACTAGTGTTGGAATTCACGCCGGAAATTTTTGAATAGCAATTTTATTTTATTTGTGGAATATCTACTAACATATAAAACAATAAAAACTATTTAAACATACTGGTGAGAATTCGTAATCCCCCAGTAAATATTCAGCCAGATGCGGAATGCCACAGTGTTGCTGTATCTGACGGATTTTCTATTAGAGTATTCAAAATTTTCACCAGTAAGTTTAAATAGTTATTACTGTTTTATAAGATGTAGATATTCCGCAAATAAAATAAAAGAAAATTGCTGTTCAAAATTTTCTGGTGTGAATTCCAACACTAGAAAGAAGTAGTTCGATTAGAGATGACGTCAGAATTCGTGTTGAGTACTTCGGTTACAGCGCTTATACGCGAGTATATACGATATTTTAATCTTCTCGGCGCCGGGAACATATGTCCCCTTTCGCTAAGCTCTAAATTTTACTGTAACACAGGTATGTCAAAATATAGCCCGCCGGTTACCACAAAAATTTTATAGAAATAATGGCCTTAACTAATCGTTGCATCTCTGCAATTCAAAATGTCCATTACATCTTAAAGAAATTAGTGGTATACGGATTGCCACAGTTTGACATCCCTGGTACAACAGAAGCGTTATTTTAATTGCCGTATATACTCGCATATAAGTCGACCCCTAAATTCGTGGAAAAATATGTTTCATCCCAATATTTTCTCGTAGCTATCTTCGTCTTATTTAATGTCAGCAAATTCTGCATTTAGATGACAAAAAGATAACTTATTTTAAATACTGGTATTCAGTTTGTTATTCCTCTCGAATTTAGGATCGACTTATACGCGAGTATATACGGTAATATAATTTTACAAATATAATGCAGTTTTAAAACATTGAATAATGATTAATACTCTGAAGCTTTAAAATCACATTCGTAATTAAGTTTTTATATC
Source organism: Maratus speciosus (assembly GCA_963932465.1). Classification (NCBI taxonomy): domain Eukaryota; kingdom Metazoa; phylum Arthropoda; class Arachnida; order Araneae; family Salticidae; genus Maratus; species Maratus speciosus. The sequence continues at coordinate 453,493,203 of OZ010796.1, forward strand.
ATGTTTTAAAAATCTTCATTTTTAACAATTTAAAAAATTACTATTAAAGCCACATTACAGTTTAGCCCTTTTGCAGGGCAGTCATTCTGTTAAATAGCGGTTGCAGCCTCCTGGGAAATTCCAAGAACTGTACGGATCTTGTTAAAATATACGCATATCTTATTGCATTTTAAATTCATTTATAAATAAATTTAACAAAATCAATGCTTTTAAATCTGATGATTTACCCTTTTTTAAAGCGCTTGGAACAAATTGTTTCCTTATGCATTATACAAATAGTTATATATATTTTTTTAATATATATGCGTTGGTAAATACAATAAATATAATTTTCTTTAAGAAATTGTTTTTCGGAGAAAATGAAACGCTTTGAAATTCAAAGGATTGAATTAATTTTAATTAGTTCCATTTCTCGTTTAATTTCTCCTTTCCTCAAATTGAATTCCAGCCTGGAAAACAAAACGCACCAGTCGATTACCAATGATGTTTAATTACGGCCGATCTAATACTAATCGATTAGTAACAACGCTTATTAGTAATATAAAGAGCGATTATACTTTGAGTGTGTTCAGTACATGTTAAATTTGTTAGAGCACACTAGCGCCACCTTGCGGCCGGTTTGCAAAATAGGAATGACCAGCAAACTTACATTATGTAAATTTTGTTCGGATACATGATCTCCACCCTCCTCTCCTACCACGAGTCGTGAATAAAAAAGCCGCGGACGGAAGCATTATAGCTGCAACTTGTTCTTAGAATAGATAGTTCATCACACTGACAATTTTCCGATCTAGGTTCCACGCTTGATTCACATGTTATCAGATTTCATTTGGAATAATATTTCATAATCTCTCTTTTTAATTTTTTCTTGTGTCACCTTTTAATTTTACAGTATCCAAAAAGAACACCGGATGCAGTGTTGCCAGTTTGACTTCAATTTTTATTCAGAAATTTTTAGTTTATACAAAAAATACAGAATAGATTTTTATACTTTATTTATTTAGAGATCACATAAAGTAAAAAATTTCTTTCAAAATATACGTCATGTATTTAAAATTTGTGTTAAAGTTGGAGGCCAAACTGGCAAAACCTTAATTAATATCATTAAATCTCATCAATTGCCAGGAAATATGTATTTTAAAAAAGTAGCAAAGCGATATATGTAAGCGTCCTATCTTAAATGGGAGAGGTAACCGCAAGATTAAAGACGAGGTCACTTCAATCAAGGTCGCACGCCACGTAGCGGACGGGGTAAAACTACAGGAAGATGCTTAACTGTTATCTTACTTCATACCACTAAAATTGTAAAGTTTTTTCACCATGATTAATAGCTGAAATGTCCCTGACAAGGCGAAGAAAACTCTGTGGTGCCAATTTCATCTGGATGCCGTAAACAAAATTCAGTTCCATGAGTGACTAACGATTTTAAAAATATGTGTAGATGGTAGATATCCTCTCACGAGGCTAACGAAAAAGGACAGGCTACCACGGTGGGTCCGATCAAAGCGATATAAGTAAGCGTCCTATCTTAAATGGGAGAAGTAACCGCAAGATTAAAAGCGAGGTCACATCAATCAAGGTCACGCGCCACGTAGCGGATGGAGTGTGAACTACAGGTAGATACCTAACTGTTTTCTTACTCACACCACTAAAATTTTAAGTTTTTTTCACCTTGATTAAAAACTGAAATACGGCTATCAAGTCGCAGAAAACCTCGTGGTGTCAAGTGCATCTGTATGCCGCGCTCTGTACGCCATTATTTTTCAATAAGTGTGGCAAACAGAGTTCATTTTCATGAGTGACTGCAGATTTGGAAAATATTCGCCACACTGAAAGCCCGCTTATGTGGATTATCACTCCGTCCGCAAGATGGCGCAACTGTGTTAATTTACGCCCGATTCCAGCATTAAGTTTGCACGCTTACTTATATCGCTTTGGGTCCGATTCTTCTTTTTTTACAGACCGCTGGAGTCACGTGATGCTCGAATGCACCAATGAAGGTGAAAGAGCATCACATGACTCCAGCGGTCTGTAAAAAAAAGAAGAATCGGACCCACCGCGGTAGCCTGTCTTTCTCGTTAGCCTCGATCCTGTCATATATGACGTCACACTAAAAGCCCGCGTATATTGATTATCACCCCGTCCACAAGACGGCGCAACTGTGATAATTTACGCCCGATTCAAGCATTAAGCTTGTACGCTTACTTATTCCGCTTTGAAAAGTAGCCTTCTGGAAACACTGCCCACAGCATAAGCCATCAACCTAAGATCCACGCTTGCTTCAGTTTGGCTTTCCTAGTTGGATTAATATATATTACTCAGTTTTTCTTTTTAATTTTTCTGGTGAAAACTGTCCATTTTATAGCATGTAAAAAGAACATCAGTCGCAATAGAGAGCTATTTCCAACTTGCGAAATTTCTTCCATTCATCTAATCACGCTTTTTACATAATGGCTTTGGTAGTAACTTCCCATAACCCTTTGACCATATACCCAAATGTCACATTCAAAGCAGTATTCTGCAAACAAAAATACGGTTTATTATATATACGAAAAATTGCATTAACTTATTTACAGATAAATTTGGTTGAATATTGCGGTGGCATTGTGACATTTGGAGATTAAAATTATGGGGGAAGAAATTAACCCTGCAGAGCCCAAAGCAGTGTTGCCAGATTGGGGACTTTTTTATTTCAGATTATTTGACTGTCACCACTTTTTAAAAATGGTATTATTTGCCATATTTTTCAGAATTTTTGATCTATTTTTAAATAGGCCGAATATTTCTCTTTCAAAAAACGTTGACTCTCAAAAATCTGGGGACAAACAGTCCCCGATCTGGCAACACTGTCTCAAAGGGTTAAAAAAAATTGTCTCATGTAATCACAGCAGTCTAGTGTTAAGTAACGCAAACAATTATTATATATAATTTTTGGTATCTAACACTAAATGTGATTATAAAAAGAAAAAACTTCTAAAAGAAAAAAAATGGTGCAGCATTACGTTGAAGTACTGTTTATGTACTCGAAATATTAGTTAGATAACGAGATAGAGAATAATAAAAAGAAGTGCCCAGTTAAACTGGTGGCATTGAGCTCACAAGATATTCACACTAATTGTATTAGGTCTACCGGAAAGTTCTCTCCGATAAGGTTATTTCACGCCGACTTTTTTAAAATTCAGGTTTCATCATTGATATCACTTTTTTGAAATGGTAAAATTCCCACTGTTGCCACCTTAATGCGAAAGGGAAAACATTGGGAGTTTTGCCATTTCAGAAAAGTGGTGCAATGAAAAAAAAATCTGATTTTTTAAACAGAAGGCTTGCGTTAACCCTTACCGGCGCGGAGTAATTCTGTTTATAAACTGGCGAAATAAAGGACTGACACCGCAATTTATAAACGAATTTATTAGGAAATCCGAACTTGCTTATTTTCACGTACATTATAATAGGAAAATTTTAGTTAAATGTTCATGGTGCCGTTTGTCAGTTTTGGCATTAAAATTAGGTGTACCTTTTTTAAGGACACCGCGTCGGAAAGGGATAACATTATAGGACAGAACTTTCCGGTAGACCAAAGATATTATACTCTTATTTCAAAGAATAATGAACCTCGAAAAATAAATTAAGGGATGGATCAGCCCTCTCCCCTTTATACTTAGCCAGTGAACCTCCAAATCTAATCAGGGAAGCGCCTTATCAGAATAAACCTATATACCGAATTTGAAAAAATTCCGATAATTCTCATGAAAAACCCATTTAGCTAAATTAAGGGAAGGTATTAGCTCGCCCCCCCCCCCTTTTTATACTTAACGAATGAACCTCCAAATCTAATCAAGGAAGTACTTTTTCAGAATAAACCGGTATACCAAATTTGAAGCAAACCTGTGATATTTCTGCATGAAAAACCCATTTATCTAAATGAAGGGGGGATTTGCTCCGCCACCCTTTATACTTAACCGATGAACCCTTAAAACTAATCAGGAAAGCTCCTTATCAAAATGAACCTAGGAAAAAAATTGAAGCAAATCGTATATTTCTATCAAGAATTATCGCGTTGCATACATACGTACAGAACCTGCGACCACATTAGCTCTCAGGCTTTGATAGCCTGTGATTTAAAAATGATGTTTCGAAGCTATAAAATTTGAGAGCGTAACTGCGAATAAACTGTAACGGAAACTTTAACAGCGTATTTTTAGAACAATATTTTCAGAACCGTTTGAGACACAGCTCCTTCAATTTTAATTGAATAAACCTGTTCATTTTTTGAAAATCAATCGCCACATACTTTTTTTATTTAAATAGGTAGAAATATTTCAAAATATTTATATTTCGTTTTTCTGTGTAACGTTAACACTTTGGTGCCGTCCAATATTTGTTTTTTGTTTTTCTGTTTTTTAACAGGAAGCCCGCCATGGCCGTTATGCTTGCATCTGACGTTATTTAGCAAAATGTTTGTATCTCTTCATATTTATATTAAAAATGGATGTATATAATAGAGGTATTGTTTTTAAACGAATTATTTATATGAGTAGTATTCTAATTGTAAAAATACCAATTTTTAGTTTATAATTTTTTGAGAAGTAATGCATACCTGCCAACTTTTATGCGTTCTTCATTCTGGTAAAATTTTATAGAAAATATTGTCTTATTTAATCTTAGACATCTTACGACTAAACAAGGCGAAAATCTTTATTAAATTTTAGTGGTACCGTAAAAGCTTAAACGTTGACAGCTCTGAGTAATGTAACACATGGAATGCTAAAGAACTACATAATTTACATGTCCAAAAGACATGAATTCTCATATCCCGTCAGCATTGCGTTGAGTAACGTAATTTCCGGTTGATAATTTACTTCTTACAATTAACTACTTCTATTTCACAAAATGTTTATTTTTTTAAGACTCATATGTAGTTTAGAAGCTTTTTGTAATTTAATAGATTATTGTTTATGTCTGTTGTTCTAGGTAATGTCTATGATGTGTTACCGCTTGATACACATTTTTCGAAGCGTCTCCGCTCACCTGTCAAGCAACCATCTTTAACCCTGAAATGCATAATTTTTTTATTTTATTTCGAAAATATTATATATGATTCTCTGAAAGATTTATAATACAAGGAAAATAATGGAAAAAGTCAGAGATATATTTTCGTTTAATACGTCAACCTTTTCTTATGTTGCTCATCTGCAATACAAGTAAAGACTAAAATATTGCAAATTAGTAAACATTTTAATAAGTATGAATCTGAACACCTTATTTTATAATTTTTTTTTTTATTTTCTAAAACTTCACCCTTAACCTCTTCAGTTCCTAGCTTTTAAAACAAACTTTTTTCTAACAATTTAGGGTTTTTCTTATTTTAATATAGGAACTAAAAAATAACATGCAGGAAATTTTCTCTTTCTGAAATTTTAAATGTGCAAATTACATTGTACCCAATCGGGGACCTTGGTACTGAATGTCAAAAAATTATAAACTACCCAACCGGATACCCTTGCAGAGCTGCCAAGTCTCCGGCTCTTTGGACACCAGTACTTTAATACAGAAAATTTTCTTTTGTTTAATCGGAACATTTGTGAGATATAAAAGAAAAATATTTTCTCTAAGATAATAGTGGTGTGCAAAAAGCCGGAGACTTGGCAACTCTGCCCGTGAACTAAAACACCAAAATTAAAAAGCAGATTTGGATTTTAATGTAGAAATATTGTTAAAAATAACATTACACTACTCAACGATCGAATATTATATTTATTTATATATGAAAAATATAATTCAAATTTATTTAGAATGAAATCCATAAAAACAATTTCGATTTTGGAGATGCGAGAACAAATTGCACTTCATGCATCTGACACGGGATTTAACTTTCAACCCAGATTGCGACACTTCATGTGGCTTTGCTTATTTTTTGCACCAATTTTTGTATGCTCAGGAAAATATCCAACATTATCAAACCTCATGTCATTCACAAGAATGGGAATAACCTTTTGACATATCTGAGGGCTCTCACTTGTATATTCTCGGCGGGAGTTGTCAGCTCGAATTAAGCTCTCGGCTATGGACAATTTAAAATTAAAGAAAGGCAAGATACCTTTTGTAGGGATAAAATTTTTAAGGAATGCCTGGTGTATAAAATCCAGGAATTGCCGGTTGCCATAACCAAGAAGTGGGAAAGTATTCTTATCGAACACTTCTTTCTCCTCGCTGAAATTCTATAGTAAGTAATTTGTCGATCCATCAAATAAACTCCTCCCATATATTAATTATAGGACTTAACTATAGATTGTTGTTGAACATCTATCTTGCATTTATCTTCTTTTGACCACCTTTTTGCAAGAAGATTCCAGCTTTACTCCAAATGCACTGTATAAAAGCGAAACAGATATTTTATCCTTCCATTTGACCAAACAAGCTTTATTATCTTTTCTTGTTTTGGAAGCTGATGTTTCTCTTGTCATTTCCTTATTTTACGGTAAAGTAGCAGCCACTGCTTCTGTTCTGTTGGTCATCATTGTGCCTATCAAAAAGGTATTTCCAACAATCAGATTGTCCAGTATTTTCATAGCAGTAAAATATCTGTCAGTAAATAGTAGGATTGGCATGGATACAATAGGGGTTATATGAACCAAATGCTTCAATACGGAGCCTCCTAGACTATAAAAATTTGTATCCGTTTCCAGAACAGTAATCTTTCCTGTGTATATTACAAAGTCTAATATGTCTAGTACGAACATTGGGCTCGGGGTAAATGTAGACAGCGCTTTCTAAAAGAATCAAGGAATGGCCTGACTATAAAAAAATTTGTCACTTTTCTGTTCCTCCGTTTGAATTGACTTATCAACAAAATGTAATGTGTTCCTAAGCTCAAAAAATCTAGGAATGTTATTCGATTGATCATAACTTTCAGTCAATTCTTCATTTGGATCACTCTCAGAATGTTTTTCGTCATCAAATTCTGGATCGTCAAGATCCGAAAGATATCTATCACTTTCGGCAAGAAGAGCTCCAATTTCCTCTTGAGTCAAGTAAAAGCACTGAAAAATATGTTTTAAGGGGTTGAATGGTGGATTGAATTCCAAGGTCCCCGAATGGGTACTTCATTTCCAAAGTTCAAATTTTCGGACATAATATGTAATGTTACATTGAAATTAACATGCATCATATTAAATGATTATCCTTAAACCAAAAAGTGAAAGAATGAATTAAAGTATTTTTTTTATTATTATTTGAGATAAACAAGGTAAAAATCTCACCTCTAGTAGGCCGAGACGAACTTTCCCGCTTTTCTGCCATTTTGAATGTGTTTTTATCTTTTCAGCCACAGAATCGTACTGTCAACTGTCGGAAATTATACAAAATACACCTTTCCCAAATGGAGTTTTTCGTTTTTCAAACAGATAAATGCTCTTTATTATTTTTTAAGAATTTTTTAAAAAAAGTCTCCGTTTGGGGCCCCAGAGACCGAAAAGGCTAAATGCATAAATTATTTTTTGAGATGTTTTTTACTCTTATATTAAAGATTTGAAACCAGAAATTTTAAGACAGATTTCTAAGTTTATATTTTTGTATTTTTTAGAGGATAATTATTTCTATATAAATATAATAGTTGTTAAGAATTAAGTAAATAGTGACGTAGATAAGTATCACTATGCATTTAACCCTTTAGTGCGCAGCTTTGCATATATGCAAACAACATTGTCTTGAATTTAATAGATTTATTTTATTCGTATATACCTAATTCACACCAGAAAATTAAAACGACAATATTTGCTTTAGTTAATAAGAAACATTTTGTAGTTAAATAAAACGAAATTAACCCTTGAAATTTTCCGGTGTGCAGTCAGATTCTCTGAACTACGTAATTTCTAGAACGTATTCTATCATGGGAATTAAAGGGTTAAAGGTTAAGTTTTATAAAATAAATAATAATATAACATAAGGTATTTGGAGACATACTTATTTACGTATTTGCTATTTTGTATTATTTTAGCCTAAAACAGCCACACGACAGTAGTTTTTACTTTGATTGCAGATGTGCAACACAAAAAAAAAAAAAAAAAAAAAAAAAAAAAAGTTTATCGTATTAATATGTAAAATGTATCTCGGATTTTTTTTTCATTATTTTTCCTGTGTAATAAGCCTTTCAGAATATCATATATAATTTTTTCGTAACAAAATAAAAAATCGCGCAATTATGGGTTAAGGGTTAAATCTCTCTAAAAAATTACTCTTCTTATTCAATGCATTTTTAAAAATTTAGTGTATAGGAATTTTTAAAATTACTTTGATTTTTTAAATAATTCCTTAAAAATATCTTACATTTCAGGTCGTCAAAAGTGGTGTCAGAACTTAACCCTTTCAGAGGCAAGCAACTGTGTCTCTGTAATGTTAATTTTACACAATTCACCGGAATTGTCTAAAACTTTTACTTCAAAATAAGGAAAAGCAATTTCTCAACTTTACAAGCAGGGCCTGATTACAAACGGCGGAAAACTTCTACCTGTGAAAAGAACAGACAGCTTCTCCTTATTCATGAGAGTCATTTATTATGAAACCAGCGTATTAATAAAATGATAAATTCTGTTAAAATTTACGGGTGGAAATGTACTTCGTCGACAATCAGGCCCTGTTTACAAATTAAAAAAGTAAGATTTAAATAAACGTTTCTGGTGCAAATCTTGATTAAAATTAGGTGGGATATAATGTATCCCACCGCCCCGTAAGGGGTTAGATAAGGTGAAGATTTCAAATTAAAAAAATGTGGCAGCTGTGCAATTTGCCGACGGGATATTGAGTACAACTATTCTAGACAATGATGAGATTTTTCAAACTTCAGAAAGTTAGTTTCTAAATTTCATTACTAATACTATGTATGTATATCAGATGAATTACGAAAGACATTATTAATGTGATTTTTAAATATTGATTTAACAATAATTGCTTTTTACTGGAAACTGTATTCATTTTAACCATTTCAAGTGCAATATACTCCTATGCGTAAAAAGCTGAAATGAGTGACGCCAGAATATACAATCAAATTTAATTCCAAAAAAGCGAAAGCTTTTTTATGTACTTGAATCAGCTAGCCGGAACGCCAACCTGTAAAGGCTTATGGGCCTATGTCCCGGCACCAAAACCCTCCTCTACTACTCAGAGAAGCCAAGCCGAAACGGCTTGTTTACAGCGACAAATAATACAAAATAAAATGCAGCAAAGTCTCATTCAGACTATATACAAGCAAAATTGGCACCTGCTAATGGACAGCACATGCTGTTTAACTAAAATGATAATAATAAAAAATAACTAACCAAAATAAAACTAACTCTTATATAAACCAAGCTAAATTAAAACTAGAATAAAAGCACAAATCTCACACAGTGAGAGAAGAATTAACTAATAATTTACATGACAGAAGACAAAAGAAGAAAATAGATAAAAGTCTGTCATCATTCGAACAGTCTCTATTAATAATTCAAGCAAAACAAAATCACTTCCACTCAGACAAGATATCAAATATTGTGATAACTGTTCTGAAAAAGTCTATAAAATAAAGTAGTATGGAAGTAAGTTCAACAAATCCGAGATACTCAGCGACAAAGATTACTGATATTAGGAAGAACGCCATGATAACACGGCATGTTGTGCTAGAACATAATGAATGGTTTGCATAGTTAACCACAACATATGACCAAGGTTTAAAATAGTTTCTAAGAAATTTTCTGAAAATGTCATTCAAGAAGATCACTAAAAGTTTTCTCAGCAACCACTTAATAACAATATGTTTACTTGCCTCAGAGATAAACATACACCAAAGATAAGAATAGCAACCAGACACCAAGGAATAAAGGTGGTCTACATGCCCAGCCATGTGATTGAATACATATTTAAAATAGTTATTAATAAGTTTATAAGAAAGTTCAGCGAGAGAGTCACTAAAATAATTTCTAAAAAACCAGTCTCCAACTAGTCACAGTACACCATCAATGATTGTTACTAAATCAGGAAACCAATGCCAAGATCCAATGATGTAACTAATTCACTACAGATGAAGAAGCGATTCTTATATATCTGTATATGTATACGTAGTTGAGTAACCAAAATAGATCTGTATAGGGATGCATATGGCTAAGTCAGCTCATTCACAAAATTATATACTTAAAATGAGTTAACAAACTCGAATCAAAGTGTTGAAATGAAATGCAGGATAAATCTCCCGCCAATAACAAAAGCAATGATATCAGTATGAAACCATCATGTTCAGCCTGATCATATACAAAATAACTTTCTAAAACTTATATTTTATAAATGAATATAGATTATTTAAAACGTTATAATTTTCCTATAACTTAAAATAATTATTTCCTTCAAAAAGAACCTGTTTAAAATTCTGTCTCACTATAAGATTAGAGTTGAAAAACCAGCTCTTCATCAGAACACAGTTACAAAATATATAATGCATAACGTCTCTAATTTTACCGCAGTTACACTTATCGTTAACTCTTTTCCCAATTTTGAACAAAAAAGGTGGGAAGCTACCATGACCACTGAGATAATAACTTAAAATTTGAGAGCTGCACAAAAAATCAGTGACCACACGTTTTAAGACCGAACGTGTCTCTAACTTTAGTGGAGTCCGACCAATAATTCTGCTAGTGCTCTATTGAAGATTTTCTAAAATAATTCTTTACCACTGAGACTGGAAAAGCAATATTTTCTATAATATCCACGTCATTTCTAACCAGAGCTCCCTTAGCCAGTTCCTCGGCTCGTTCGTTACCTCTCAGACCTACCTGAGCTTTAATCCAACCTATCATTAAAATTTTATTCGAACTGCTGATTAACTTCTTGTAAATATCAACCACTATATTATTTCCCGGGATAAAATTCTGGAGTGCCTGAACTGATGAATTACTAGCCGTATAGAGAAATGCCATCTGATATCGGGATTCAATTAGTCAAGTCAATGCACAAATAATTGCGGTCAACACCGCCTGGAAGATAAAATTCAGTTTGTGAAGTATTGCCGAATAACGGTAAACAAATTCTACTCCATAATACACTGTAAAGCCAATAGCTGTACCACTATCCATTTTGGATACGTCAGTATATATTATAGGGTCAGGTAACACTGGTTCTCTATCTACAACTGAATTAACAAAATATAAATAATTTAAATCAAGATATGACATATAATTATTATTAAATGAAGATCCCATATTTGTCGCATTTATACAAGTATCTTCAATTATGACTTGTGAAGTTCCATGAGTAACCCCAATGCGCTCTAGTTTATATTTCAAATCAATATATATAGGAAGGACAGCCGCCAGTACACAAATAGCCTCTGTCGAAGTGGTTTTGTATGATCTAATAACAGTTAACAACGCTAATATTTGACAGGAACTTAATCTTGTATGACCGTGTATATTCAGGTCCTTAAACCACGCTTCAAAACCGTAAGTTATTTTCTTGCTTAATACAGTGAGGTACCAGTATTTCAATAATGAGGCCCTGATGTTTTTGTCTCTGCAGCCTGTACGCTTGATGTTAACTAGAAAACCTCTGAGATTCTCTCGTACAATATCCAGATGTTTAAGCCAGTTAAATCTAGCATCTATTGTAAAACCAAGGTATCTAACCGTTTCCTTGACCGGAATTGAGATTCGACCATATTTAAAAATAGGTTTTCTATTGGGCAATATTTCCTTACCTAGCAACATTGATGTGCATTTGGCTATACTGATTCTTAATTCCAATTCTTCCCTAATTTCTGAAAAGATAGATACTGCAGCATTTACATTATTTTCTAGCTCAACTCTTGTGTTCCCGCCCTCCCACAGACCAAAGTCATCTGCATATAAAATGATATATCGTCTTCTCAACTTGTATTCTCTTAGCAGTTGATTAGCCACTATTGTCCAGATGAAGGCTCCAAGACAGGATCCCTGCAGGCATCATCTGTACAATAAGAACCAGATAAGACCTCTTGATAATGCAGTATCTATTTCTCTGTTTGAAATATAATTCTTCAGGGAAGATGCCAAGTAATCTTCTATAGGTAAATTATCAATGATTTTGATAACAATTGACCATGATACATAGTCAAAAGCACCTTTGATATACATAGAAATGAATACGCAGTATTTCCCTTCCAATAATATATCATGTGCTATGTTCTTAAAAGTTTATGTACTTATATTTATGTTTTAATGTTTTTATAGTTATGTTCTTGTTTATGTACTTAATAAAAGAAAAATTTTCATTCAACTATTCTGGTGCCAATGTGGCATTTACGAATTTGAATTACCTAGTCCAAAAATGAACTACCGCCCTTGAAGGGGTTAAACCAGCAACGTACTAAATTCTCCGTACACTTTCCGTGACAAATAATTAATTTCATTCAATTTTGCGGTTTTGTAAATTAGAGAATGACATAATTAAGTGATATCATATTCAGTTTTTGTATATATTTCTTACATAAATTTTATTACGAGTATAACAAGGCTCCCAAATGGTCCACATACTGAATACCAATATTTTTTTAGAAAAATATTCTTTGTAGATTTTTCTTACAAACCGCCCCGGAACCACCTTTGAAAGTTAATTCTAGCGCAAGCCTACCATAAAATTTTCTGTTAAAATTTATTGGTATTCAGTTGGCGGACCATTTGGGAGCCCTGGTATAACAAAATATTGTTTTAAAAAATAATACAAGAAAGCTGTCATACACATGGTTATTGATTTAATCATTTATTTAAATTCATAAATTCCGAATGATAATTTTTACTGCATATTTATTATATAATTACAGGCGTTTTCTGGTTACATAAAGTAATAATACTATTTTGAAAGCTTTGTGTAAAATTGGGACATGTGTAAAAAAAGGTTGACAACCCTGGCAACCCTGCACCCTGGCAATCCTGCCCATGCATTCATATATCGAGGGTTGCCATGGGCGACTATTTTTATATTCTGTTCGCACCACTATTTGAAAAAAAAATACATTTTGTCGTATATTTCCCATGCAAATGTTGCAAAGCGTATGTAAAAGATTTTTGTTTTCAAAAAGTGGTGCGAAGTGGAAATAAAAAATAGTCGCCTGTGGCAGCCCTCTATACATTAGTAGTATGAAATATTTAGATACCGTATTCATTAAAAATTTGCATAGTACTCAATACTACCGATATTTTCCATAAAAAATAATTACATTCTAAAAATTTTGCGTGCTGAATGTTAGTAAATGAAAGAATCGACTGATTACATGTTGTAGTTTTTATATTATTTTTATTGCTCAAATTTTATGATGGGTATCACAAAATCACAATAAAAATCACAAATGAATTCACGATAGAGAATCACAATAAAAGGACTGACATATATTTATAGTTTTTAATATTAAAACATTTATTTATTAAGAAAAGTGGGAAAGAAGATTTATCTCTTTGATTAAATTCATATTTCAGTTTTAGTAGCAACATTTAAGATTCTCTTTTAAACAAAAAATCTCTCAATTTTAAAACAAGCATCTTCTAGATGTTTTCTCTACAGCTGTGTTACATGGTAAATTGTTATACAACTGAAAACGTCTAGAAAATGAGCATACAAAAAGAAAATTTCATTTTAAATTTTATATTACTTTTACAATATCCAAAAACAACTTTTTCTTCCACATCTCTGAAAGAATTTATAAACTACTTCAGGCTGAATATCTGTTGAAAATATAAAAGAATAATATAAAGCCTAAAATGTCATAAAGTATTCTTTTTTCGAAAAGAAATGCCATATCATAATTCACATCATACATATCAATATTGAAACGTTCCTTTTCGTACATATAGGTTTTAAGATGTTATGAAGGGGGTAACTTATAAATTTATGAAAAAAATCTAATTCTTCATTTTTCAGTAATTATCACGTAGGGGCGTAATATATTTACACTCGAGTAACATAACAACTATTTCCAAATAATAATCTTCCCCGAATCAGGACTTTCACCACTGAATTTTAATAGTATTATTTGTTTTATTAAATCTAAAAAATTCTGTCATTAAATGCGGCGAGAAATACATATTAAAATTTAATGGTAGCATTCAAATTTAATGGTACAATTAAATTTTAATGGTAGCATTCGGTCATTTTGGTCGGAGTGCTCTAATACCTGCCTAATATAATTCTAGAAAAAATATTGCAAATGCTGCGATGAAAAAGGTGAAGATTAACCCTTTCGAGCCTTTCGTCTTTTACACAAATTTTCTTCGGTTAACATCACTTTTTAAAAAGAAGTTTCCTTCAAGTACACAATTTCAAAAATGCTCTAATTAAATAAGGCAAATTTTATTTTCCTTTATTACTGGTGCCTTTGCAAAGAAAGATGATGCCTAGTCAGACTGGACATACGAGTGCAAAGGATTAATATCTAGAATCATATTAAAGTCGTACAAAAGTGGAAGCACTGTACACGTTTTGCTATATGTTATAATAATATTAACTTGTAGAATTAATTAAACTTTGCAAAAGTTGTTTTAACCCTTCGTGATCGAAGTACTCCTTCCAGGCACAGGCGTTTCTTACGCGAATTTATTATGTTTGCACCAAATTTTTTTTAGAAACTTTTTTACTTGTACTTTGACAGCATGCGTAAGAGAAATTTACTAAAAAATGTACTTTTAAAGCATAGTGGTGCGAATAAAATATAAAAATAGAATCACATATATAAAGTTTGCGCGACTACTTGCCAACACTGGACCGCAAAGTGGTAATATTATTTACAGTTATACCTGGTAATACTATGCAGGTAGCTATGCTATGTAGTTTTTGCAGGTAAAGCGATTTGAATATCATCATTTCCGAATAGTAATCTTCTCCTTCTTTAAATGAAAAGTTATTCATAAGCTAAGACGAATTTTGGTTTTCGTAAATTGTGGTACTGGAATTACCAGACACCTAGCAACCACTGTCCCCTTAATACAAGGTCTGAGTACTGACACAAAAATGTCGGCGGCCGAAGACGAATAATTTTTACGTATGTACGGTCCCGAAAATTTAGGCACCAGTATTTTATAAAAGATTTCTTTGACTTGTTTAATCTCAGAAAAATATAGTGGAAAAAAAGTTTTAAAAATTATTGATACTAAAATTCAAGGGACCGTACACACGCTGTAAAAAATCCACCTTCGGCAACCGCCATTTTTGTGTCAGCGATCAAACATAGTAGTCAGTTGTCGGTGTAGAAACTCTGTTATATGTATAACTAATGTTTTTCAATTTAGTATAGCAACAAATTAAACCCGCCTGGCAAAAATCGTAATTTATCTGTTTTAACCCTTTGCACTCCTTTGACGCATCTGACGTGTCATCATCTTTCTTTGCAAAATTTGTTTTTGGCACCAGTAATAAAGGAAAATAAAACTTGCCTTATTAAATCAGAGCAATTTGAAATCGTATACATGAAGGAAACTTCTTTTTAAATAGTGGTGCCGAACGAATAAAATTTGTGTAACATGCGTCGGAGTCGAAAGGGTTAAAATCTCTTGAATCAGATTTTTTTTAATAAACCTAATTCTGTCTCAAATGACCATACGTTTAAAACCTTAAACTCATTGAAAATTATAGTTTCAGAAAGCTATCTCCATTTTGCTACTACTATTTCTATACTGTGATCTTTGTGATATTTTCCTATTACAAATGTTGTAGAAATGTACTACGATAATTATTTTTTTTTAATTAGTGGTGGCTAAAACTTAATTTTGAAATAGCGGTAGCGACAAGCGTCTCAGTGTGACGCTATATTAAGGAGTTGAAATAGTTAAGGCAATGGTACTGACTATTTTTCCAGGAAAGTATACTCACCAGCTATTTGCAAAAATGTATAATTCGTCTTATTTAATGACTGTCTTTTGACGAATATCGCCAAATAAGTAAATTGAAGATTATTCTTTAAAAAAAAATAATAACACTACAGCTCTACTGTAAGTACTCCTGATTTTAAGGGTTTACAGCGGGAGTACCAAACTGTGACTCCCCTGATACCACTAAAATTTTATAGAAATCATTGCCGTATCTAATCATCGATATTTGTGATTTGAAGTCGATTATTTCTGTTAAAAAATAAGTGGTATCCGGCGGGCCACTGTTTGACACCCCTGGTCTACACACATTGAATAACAGAATTTTTAAAAAGCCTATATTTTTCTTAACACTAGAACGCCCGGAAGCAGTCGATCCGGCTCCAACCCTATGATTAAATGTCAACTGGAACCAGAAATTCTTTCATAAAATAGGTTAAATTTAAACCACACAGATTTAAGTTAAATGACTCAGTCAAACAATTTTAAATAAAAATTCTGCGTTCAAATATTTTTATGAAACTTGAGTAAAATTTACTGGCGTTCTAGTGTTAATTTACTGCAGATTTTTGTGATTAAATAACTTGAAGATTTCTAATAAAAAACGTTATTGTATTTCTAAGAACATTAAAACTACACTGCTCAAAACTATTAGTGGAGCAAGCAAAAAATTGAAGAAAACAGTGCGAGACAGATATGCATGGGCATAAATGGAGAGTGTAAGTGTATCAATGAGCAATACATATAAAAGGTGCAAAAAATTGCAAGAGAGCTTTAATACTTTGAAACGACAGATAGAACATCAAAACATGATTTAGGGCAACAATTTCGTTAAATTTTAACGACAAAAACGTACTGTTTAGGAATGATGCAAGATATTTGATATGACGTGTGGTCCCCACGAATAGATAAAATTGCCGCACACACACCTGTTTCCATGGATTCGATGACATTACGATAAAAATTTGGGGAGTACTGTTCACTCCTCAATAATTGCAATCACGAAGTCCCAAACAATAAAAGGAGACTGTAGTCTTGCTTCAATTCGTCGTCCGAGTGTGTCCCAAACGTGCTGGATCGGATTCAGGTCAGGGAAGTAAGTTGGCTATTCTATACGCTGTATTATTGCAGTTGTAAGCATGTTCTCCACAAGACTAGCTGTATGCTGTCTGGCATTATCATTCATGGAAAAAAAAGGAATCACTATTTGCTGCAGCGTAAAATATGACATGAGGTCTCAGTGTCTCGTCTGTATAACTTTGGGTAATCAAAGTGCCATTCTGAAGTTCGTGCGTCCACTTATACAGAATTCTGCCCATACTATCAACCACCCTCGTCTGTAATGCAATCTTTCACTAAAGAATGTGGGATTACTTAGGGTGACCCTTTCCCTCGATATTAAAACACATCGGACGTCAAATCCAGGCTGAATCGGGACTCGTCTGTAAACAGCCCAGATAGCATTTTTAATTTGCAGAAAATTTTAACAGTTTTGCTTTGAAAACCTGGAAAGTTGCAGCTAGCTCAGGATGACAAGACTGAAAGTTCATAACAAGACTGCAGCAAGATAACGCAAACGCCGAAGTCACCACACTTTGAACTTGCAGCTAACTTGTCGTGCAAGTTAAATTCATGCTGTATCAAATTTATTGCAAATTAACGGCAAACAAGTACCGTAATTTCCGGTGTATAGCCCGCAGATCAAACAATTCTGTTTGGACCCAGAAATTTTATTCAGTATTTGAAGACCAATATTTACCATGATCTAAAAAGCTACATTTTATTTTTAAAAATTTCTGGGTCGAAACACGATTGTTTGATCCGCAGGCTATGCACCCCAAAATTACGGTAATCAAAAATACTGCAAAATAGTAATCTTCCCATGCCACATTATCTGTTTACAACTGTTACATTATAAGTTTAACCCATTCGGAGGAATCCATACGCCTGACCATGTCTATTCATGCGAACACACCGTCAGAATGTGCATGCAACGTTTTCAGCGACATAAACAATTTAGGGTAAAATTTGTGGTTTTCGGTAAGAGCCTTATTTGGTATTTGACCAGCACAGCGTTTAGAAAAAGCTGTGCCAACCGAATAGAATTTCTGCAATTTCTGCGCATGTGCTGATTGTCTATTCTCTTAACTCTTTTGCTTTCATCGTTTTCGTGAATTAAAGACAGCCTTGCCACCAGATTCACAATAAACTACTCATGCAAGTGGGGGATGGTATACCTTGCGGGAAATTTGCTACGAATTTCTCACTTCAAATTTGTCATGGCAAGATAATGACAGAAAAAAATCAAACTTACTGCTAATGTTCATGCTATCTGGGAGCGCTTGACTCCAACCGCGTTGCCTCCGATCTTGATGTTCAGATGCACAACTTCTTAGTACCACACAATCAGTGGCGTATCCAGTGAGGGAGTCCAAATGCTCTTCAGACCACTAATATTGTAAAGTTTTCTTCGGCTAGATTAATAGCAGAAAAATCTCCGATTAGATAAGGCGAACAGAACTTTACAATATTAGTGGTATCCAGAGCATCTGGACATCCACCCCGGCTACACAACTGCACACAATAGTTTGAGGTAAACGGAATACAAACCAATGGCTTACATGCAGAGGCCCATTTCGGACTGTTTGGCTGAACACTCTTCATCCTGTGGCCGTGAACAATTGTGTTTGCAGCTGAGTAGCATTGACTGTTCCGGATCGACGAGCTGTTAACAGGATATATCGGTCAATCCGTTTCTCTGGTAGCACATGGCCGGCCATGCACTGGTCTACGTCTAACACTCCCCGTGTCTTGGAATCAATTACACAGCCTTGCATGACATTTCTTGCATCCCCAAGAGTGTCCGGTACACTTCGTTGTGTTTTCCCGGATTCGACTGCCCTGATAATAAGCCAAAGCCATGGATTCCGGTAAATCACGTTGTTGTGACATTTGCAAGTCACCTTATCTCAAAACACAAGCTGAGAAATTGAATTTTGCAACTGTGAATCAGACAGTGAAACAGACGTTTCTGAGAAATCCCTATTTCTGCACTAGTCTGCTTTTGAAATTTTTTGACGTCATAAACTTTGATTTACATGTGACGTTTTCTTCATTTGTTTTCTACTACGTTTTAAATTATGGATGTTTTATTTTACGTTACTTATCGGTGTAAGTATTTTACGTAATTTTGTTAAAACCATGTGCTCCCCTAATTTTTTGAGCAGTGTTAAATCGCGTTTGAAGCAATGTAGTAAATTTTGCCTCCCATTTTAACACTTTCCAATAAAGTTGACAAGTGTTTATGCATTCGCTTTGTCTGTCCGTCTGTCCACGCTCTAACTCTCGTAAACAAACTCGGATTCTCATGCAATTTATAAACGTTATTTAGGGTTACCAAAGCATGTTTGGTATTGTTCATGAACTACCGTGTATACTCGTGTATAAGTCGACCCCTAATTTCGTGAAAACAAAATAAGTTCCATACCAATATTTTCTCGTAGCCATCTTTGCCTCATTTAACATCAGCAAATTCTGCATTTATATAAGACGAAAATAACTTTTTTTAAATACTGGTATTCAGTCTGTTATCCCTCTCGAATTTGAGGTCAACTTATAGGTGAGTATATACGGTATGTGGGATTAATTGCTCATTTACAGGGGCACTCAAAAGAATTCCTTTACATTATGCTTTATGGGGGAAAGTCGTTTTCAGAGTACTTCAATGAGATTCGCTATTTCAAATGTACAGAATCTGGTTTAACCCCTTCAAGGGCGGAGGTTCATTTTTGGACCACCTAATTTTAATTCCGAAAAGCCACATTGATACCATATTTATGGAATCAAAGTTTTCCTTTTATTAAATACACGAATAAAAGCTTTTACTTATTTCCAAATAAATTTGGATGTGAATTCTGGTGTCAGTAAATCATTTCAGCATTTTAGGAGTAGAAGTGCTTTGCCCCTGAAAGGGTTAAATCGCTGAATTTCACTACAAGATAATTACGATAGAATAGGCATTCATAGCATTTGTCGTTCATTTAGAGGGACACACTAAAGAAATCGGTTACAGTACTGTCTTTGAGTAATAATTTCTGGAAATGCGCTTTAAAATTTGCCATGCACTTTAAAATTAAAATAATTTTTACTTGTTACTGTATATAAATTCTATACCTCATATACAGGGCTGCACAAAAGTATTCAAGTACCATATTAGTGGAAATGCTCCCTATTAGAGGAAAAAGCTGAAATGGAAATTTCAACAGAGGTGTATGTATTTCCAAACTGAAATAAATTTTGACATGTGTGTAGTTAATAGATATAAATTTATATGTCATATACAAGGCTTCTCAAAAAATTCGGATAATTTTCTGATTGTATATGCGGGACAGCTGAAATTTCGGTTTTTAAATGTGTTATGCGTTTCCATATGGTTGAATTAGACATAATAATTTAACTTATTAAACGGTGCAGTTTTGTAACATTATTCTGAATGTGTTCGAAAGTATTTCATAATCTATGCTTGATGCATGATTTTTTCTTTCTTGTTTTTAGATATTTTGAATTCATACTGACAATTCCAAATAGCACAAGGTGACTTTTAACAGCTTGAAGGGCACCGGTATATTATATATACCAATTAATTTAATTCCCAAATGCCACATTTGCAGCAGGATTTAGGAATTAAATTTTGCTTTATGTAATGTACGCGAAGAAAAGCTTTTACTTACTTTAATATAAATTTGTTCATAAATAGCGGTGTCATTCAATCATCTTATTATTTTAGCAACACAAGTACTTTGCCGCTGAAAGGGTTAATTAACCTAAAATATCAAACAGAAATAACTTGTCAGATTTCTCACTAGCTGCCGGCACGAATGCATGCAGTGAGAGAAGGCATAACACAGGGTTCGTAAGGGTCCTTGAATTTTCAAACTAAGAAATTCTTCGGAATCAGTATTTTCTTATAGAAAATCTCTTCTTAAGTAAGGCAAACTTTCGCGCGTTCAAACTAGATTTATTTTTCTAAAAAAAAAATAAATAAAAATAAATAAATAAACTGATTTTTCCCTTGAAAATAACGGTACCAGTACGAACTCTGTAAAAGGAATTTGTTTAGTGTCAGTTCCACGCAGTTTTGAAAATGTCTCCCAAACCGTCATATTCAACTCAAGATCATATTTTTATTGTTAAAAATTGGTATTTATGTGGTGAAAATGCAACACTATCCCTACAGACGTGGTCTTTGACCCTTTCCGGCGCGGTGTCCTTAACCCTTTAAGTGTTTGGGGCGTAATATTCCGTTCACTAAGCTCCAGTTTTTACAGCAATACAAGCAATATTTAAGATAATATAATTCTATAGATTTAAAGAATTTTAAATACACTGAAGAATGATTAATACTCTCAAAGATTACATTCATATTTGCAATTGAGTTTTTTTTATAATGTTGAAAGAATCATATTTTCGTAGCATTTAAAACAAAATGCAAAGAAAACAACATTACAATTTTACCCTTTTGCAAGACGCTCGGAGGGAAAAAGGACGCCTAATTTTAATTCCAAAACTGACAATCGGGATCAAGAATATTTAACTAAAATTTTCCTATTATAATGTACATGAAAATAAGCAACTTCATATTTTCTAATAAATTCGTTTATAAATTGCTGTGTATGTCCATTATTTCATCAGTTTGTAAACAGAATTACTCCACGCCGGTAAGGGTTAATATTCAGAAACCGATGAAATCCTTCTATACAATGGTAAGAAATCGGATAAGAAAATTTGAAAGGTAGTAGCTGAGGTTGTCATTTTTTCTCCAATTTCGTAATCTGGGTATGAACACCGATGCATATTGGTTTATGCGGGACGGTGCCTCCCCCACCCCCAACATGCAGTTTTAGAACATGCAGTGTTTTTGAAACCAATAACAGTGAGTTTGGAACCCGAGTTATCGAATATCAATACTCAAATAATTAGCCTGTTGCATTGCAATGCTCAAAATATTCACCAGGTACGAATCCATATGATTTCTATCTTTGGGATCACATGAAACATTTGGTTCACAAAAAGAAGCCGACAGACATTATTAGCCTCAAAAGTTTCATAACTGATTTATTTTCCAGTATTAAAAAAGAAGCGCTTCATTTTGTAATACTGATAACTTTGTGACTAACAAGGAATGTCTCCTTATTGGGCATACTTAGAATATTTTGTAAAAAACTACTAATTAAACTACTTATGTATGTAATAAAGTATCAGTCCAATTTAGCGGCGGAATTGCAATAGGCCAGTTCCATGAGTACTTGTAGTGTAAGTCACATGCTACGTTTTTTGTCTGCCAGTATTTTAGAACGGAAAATGTGACATATTTTACTGGAGATATCTCATTAATTGAATAAGGAGATGCAAACTTTTCGAAATTAACGGTGGCCAACAAGCATAGCAGTTATTAGCTATGTGACTTACACTACAAAAACCATGGAACTAGCCAGTAGGAAGTCTGTAAAAAAATAAAATACTTTCCAGTATTTGGCACAAAAAGACGAAAGCGTCACGAGATTTGGCGAGCAGCGCTTTTCCTCACCAAAAGCAAACGAATTTAATGCATCTGAAAGTTGCTTGTTAATTGAAATTTAGAATGCGTGTAAATAGTATTTAATGAATTTACACTTAAATAATGAGAAAGTTTAATAAATACATTTTTTGTATTAGATATTTATGTTGATTGTTGCTGCAGTTATTTAAATTTACCACTGTTAAAATGATTTCATATATAAAAGATATTTTCATGTTGAAAAATGTATTTTCATATATTTAAGCGTATTCCAAAACAAAGGCCAGATGAAGAATCGCCTATATTGAATGGCCTAATATAATAATAATGGGCCATAAATATAATAATAAAAAAGAATGGCATAATAATTCTGCACCTATGTTATACATTTCAATATCGGATAAGTTTTTTTTTTTTTTTTTCCATAGCAACAAAATTGAATCGACTGTGCTCAATCGGACTTCATTTTGAGATTGAAACAATTTTAATTTATTTAAATTTTGTTTTAATTCATAAAATTTCGTTGTTAACTTTCATTATTCAAGAGTATTTGACATAAAAAAGTATTTTTTGAAATTTTATTCCCTTGACAACCGGTGATAAATCACCAGATAACGAAATTTTCATTATTGTTTTACGGGCACTCTATCGAGTTTCCAGCGAAATTTTTTTTTATAAACATATCTTTCCTCATGAGATGTTCTATAATTTTCTCTATTATAGAACATTATTACACATAAATATTTCTTATAAAACATTCTATAATTTTTTCAGATTTTTCGAAATATGAACTTATGAAGACCTTCCATGTAAGTTTTGCTGTTGTTTCATCTGTGAAGGTTCTCTCTTTGAAAACCATTTCCATTAAATTCCAGTTGCACGTTCTTTTCAATAGAAAAATGTTTGTAATCCTATCTGCAACGACTCAAATATTATTTGAGTTAACACTTTCCGGCACCGGCAAATTTTCTTGTAAAATGATGAAATCATCGACTGACACCGGAATTTATATACGACTTTTTTAGAAATTAAAAACTTGTTACTTTACACTTTCATTGTTAATGCAAAATTTTATTAAAATGTTATTGGTGCCGTTTGTAAGTTTGGAATTAAAATTAGGTATCCCGACCCGAGCACACTGTGCGGTAAAGGGTTAAAAGTTGTAGGTCAATTAAAATACACCCTGTATATTTTGCTTTTTTTCAACCCATTGAAAGGAACAATAATTTTCATAGTAGATTTCTACAAAAATTGCAAAAAATATGTATTTAAAACAAAAATCAATCTTCCGAAATAGCGGTTTCGAAAAAAAGAGATTGCTGCGGCCTTATTTGTTTGAATAGAAAAATGTTTTGTAAACGAAATAATTATGCTTTGTTTAAAACTTTTCCTTTATGGATGCATGAATAATTTAAATACTTTTCAACATAATTAAAAAAATGTTTATGACTTCCGTTTGACTACCCGCCATCTGTCTTTCCGTGCTCTAACTCGCGTAAATATAGTCGGATTGCCATGAAACTATGTTAATTCACATGTATGTTAATGTATGTTAGTTCACAATGGCATATTTGGTATTAAAAAAATGAAGCTTGTAGCAGTTACAATTCCTTTACATGGACATTCAAAAGAATTCAGTTACATTACAGCATATGAGGAAAAGGTGATTTTTAATAATGTTTCAGAATTTCAGACTCATTGAAATTTATATATATTTCTGAAGTACGCTACAAGATGCCTTCTGTGTACGATATTGTATGGATTGCATTCATCGTTCATTTACAGGGACATTCAAAAGGATTAAATTACATTACCGTATACGCGAGAAAATCGTCTGCGGTGTATTTTATTCATGTTACATTATTTCAAACATATTGGAATTGATATATATGTCTGAGGTGCACTGAAAGATATTTACCATCAAATATGATGTGCAAGCATTCATTATTGATATCCAGGGACACAGAAAATAATTCGGGTACAGTACTCTGTGTGAACAATTATTGCTGGAAAAGCGTTTTCTTTTGTGGGACGCGTTTTTAAATTAAACGTTTTAAAAATTATTTGTTAGTGTGCATAAATGCTACAAATCGCGTACGGGCTGCGCAAAACATATGAAGTACATTTCTGTTTATTGATGCAAATTACTGAAGGGAACTTTTCAACTATGCTATACGTTTTCTATTTGAACTAAATTTTATATACTATGCATTATATTATATATAAATAGTTCATATATGCATCCTCTGCAAAAAATTCAGATTTTTTTTTTTTTTTTTTTTTTTTTTTTTTTTTGATGAGAAAAGAAAAATTGTGTTTTCAAATGTGTTACGCATTTTACAAATTGTTTGTTTACAAATTGTTTCTTTTTTCACCTTATTGAGCTGTGAAGTATTATTATAGAATTCGAAATGTATTGGAAAGTGTTTCATAATCTTTGCTTAACACATTTTCTCACATTGTTGTTTATCCTTAAAGAAGGAAATATTTATGTAAACAAAGCTTCGACGCTCGTATGATTTCCATCACATTCATATATTTTATTATTAAATATTTAAGCTATTTAGAAAAGTGGTAAAACATTCCTCTTTGATTATATCAGATTTTAGTTATAAAAGCAATTTTAAATTATTTTTCTAACAAAAAGTCTCGAAATGCACATTCACAAAAATGCATTTTCTAGGTGGTTTCTCTACAGCTGTGTCACATTATCATACACTGGAAATTTCAAGAAAATGTGAATACAAAAATGAATTTTCGCTCTAAATTTTATATTACTTTTACAATATCGAAAAACAACATTTTCTTTCATATCGCCAAAAGAATTTCAAAAGTACTTGAAGTAGAGTATCTGTTGAAAATCTCAAAGAATAAAATTGAATATCATAGTGTGTATTTCTTTCCAAAAAGGTATATTTTATCATTATTCACTTGAAAGATATCAATATTCTTGTTTTCGTATGCATTAGGGGAGACTAGGGAGGGTTGACCAAGTTTTTACAAAATGATTTTTTATTATTTAAATATTGAACGTAGAATAAAGTTTTATATATCATGTTATTCGTTATACAATTAGTTACCAAAATAAAATTGTTACATAAGTGTAATATATAATAAATTTGACAAACGATTGATTTTAATCATGAGAAAATAATAGGTCAAGGCTCCCCACATATGGGAGGGCTGACCCACTTTGTTTTACATTGAAATATGTGTGAAAAGAAATAAAACCAATTTAAAAAATGCAAAATAACTTTATATTACATGCTTTAATTATTATAAAAAATATTTTTAAAAATATGATCTTTAAACCAAACCTTTTTAGGTGCATTCGCATGTCAGAGGACAGAATTTTGTCTGAGCAGGTATAATTGTACAGAAGGGGAAATAAAATTTTAACATTTAAGACAGTATTCCGCTAGTGACATGTTCCGTTTCCATAGAGTTTCATGCAATATAATGCCCGGATTTAGCAGACACTCTCCCGCTTTTTTGCCTCCTTGTCCTACTTTTTATAACATTCGACCTGACAACTCTAGTTGTCACATAGTTTGGCTTTCTCTCACTTTATACATCAACAGTGTTGCCAGATTGGGTACTTTTTTAATTCACATTTTTTCACTGTCACCACCTTTTTAACATAGTATAATTCGCCTTATATTTCAAGATTTTTAATCTATTTTTAAATACACCGATTATTTCTATTTAAAATAAGCGGCGACAATCAACAAACTGGGGACAAAAAAGTCATGTTGAAATTTGTCTGCATACCTTCCTAAAGTTTTTCGATCAATTCTAAGTTCTTTTGCAGCCGCATGAGTACATAACTTATCATTAACATAGATGCCAACATCTGTTAATTATTCCGGAGTCTGATCCAAGAAAAATATGTTTCCGACCGGAAATTTTATTTAATAAACGATTTTAAAATTAAATCTATTAAGTACCATGTTAAAAGAAGACACATTTTCTTATAATCACTTTCCGGTTTTAAACTTGTTTTTCTTGGATCAGACTCCGGAAAAATTAAGGGCTGTTGGCATCTATGCATTAACACCTTTTAACCCTTTCAGGGGCAAAGTACTTTCAGTACTAAAATGTTGAAATAAATGACTGGCACCGGAATATATGAACGAATTTATTTGCAAATACGAAAAGAGGCTATATTTTTCTTACTTATTAAACGGAAAAGATTGTAGCAAAATTATGGTGCCAATGTGGCGTTTGGGAATTAAAATTACGTGGTTTCATAAACATACAATAGCCCCTGAAACGGTTATGACTACTGCATTCTAGCCTTTTCCATTGTTTCTATTTACGTATTGAAAGTACTATCTAAGTGGAAAACAGTTCCTATCAACTTTCCCGTTTATATTTTATTTATGTTTTCCGAGCAGTTGACTAAAGCAATTTTTCGTATCTTTCTTTAATCAGTTTTAAACGTTTTATTTTCCATCACCCCATTTTACTGTAGTTTTGCAGAATAAATTTACATTCATTTTTATATATAACCATTAATCTTTCATTATGCACAGTATGTTTCATTTCCAAAATCACTTAATTAACACATTGCCGACCGGCAATTTTATCAAATCTGAATTTTAAAACAGTAGGAGCTCCTCCCTATTTTGAAAGTCTTTTGTAAATTGTTGTTCTAGATAGGTTTCCAAAGTTTATATATCGGTAAATATCTTTCAATGCACGAATTTAATATAAAATGTCTTACAATCTAAAAAAAATATGGACAACATGATATAAACGCATTTTCTGTAAGGTAGAAGCCACACCCTTAGTCAGTGATGTTTTTCGAATGAAAACGAGAATTCTCGTTTCCCGTTTTGAATGTGTTAAGGGGGACTTGAGCATATGGTCAAACCTCCCTCACATTGACTCTGCAAAGACGCCCCACATAGCACTTTTCTAAAGAATAGCACATTGTTATGTTAAGCCTAACTTACTGTATAATCTTTATGCCTAGAATAAAAGCTCAATATTTCTGCATTACGTAAAAACTACTTACTTAAATTTCTATGATATATTTTATCTGAAAAAAGCTTACAAAATATTTCTAAAAAACAAAACTTTTAGTTTGAAAACGCCACAATTGATTTGTTCCATACCTATTTCGATTATCTGTATAAAACAGAGGCTGTTGTTTGAGCATTTCAGTAGCTTTGGTTAACACCTATTAATAAAACCCTGAAATTCTTTTAACCCCTTGAGGGGCGCCGTTTGCAGTCTGCAAACGGTTAATTTTAATGCCTAAATATTCAAATGGCCCCAGTAATTTTTTAGTACAATTTCGACCTCATAATAAACGTGAAAAAAGGCTTTTGATTATTTTCAAATAAATTTTTTTGTTAATTGCGGTGTGAATTAATTATTTGAACATTTTTTGAGCAGAAATGCCTTGCCCCTGAAAGGGTTAAATATGAAAACTGATGGGTGTGTCAAGCTTCCCGTATGGTCTGCCCTCCCTAGTCTCCTTTACTGCGAAGTATCTGGATTTTTCTAGGTCAGATAAACATGTTTCAAGCAGAAATTTTGTTTAATAGATGAAAAGACGAAATTAATACATAGAAGGACGATAACAATATACTAAAAAGGTTTTTCTGTGTCGAAGTATGTACATCCGATTTTAAAAAGACAAAAGGTTGTGAGCGATGCATAGTTTTTTAGAGGTTATAGATAATACAACAGAGTAATGAACAATATGAACGTATATAAATGATATATATAAATCAATATGAATCATATAAGAACAATATGAGCATATGCACAATATAATATCAGATTACTTTAATTAACACTAGAACCGCCGGCTCTTTTACTTCAGTTTTATAAAAAGTGTTTCACACCAGAATTTTTATTGAAAGCTATTTAACTTATTTAATTAGTCAATTTTTGGGCTGCCTAAATTTAACATATCTTATGAAGAAATTTCTGGTAAGAATCGACTATTATCAATTTGGCAGGGGTCAAAATGACCCCTAATGGCGGTTCTAGTGTTAATAATGTAATACCTATATGTTTAACACGTTCACGCCGGCGCGGTGGGTCACACTCGACTGTCTCAGGTTTGTCAAATCTCCGGCTTTTTGCACACCACTATTATTTTCAAGAAAATGTTGTTCCTTTAAATCGCCCAATTGTTCTAATTACATAAAACAACATTTTCTGTATTAAAATACTGGTATCCAAAAGGCCGGAGACTTGGCAGCTCCGAGACAGTCGAGTGTGACCCACCGCAACGGCGTGAACGTGTTAACCAATATTAACTATAAGTTTTAAAAAAATTGTACAAAATCTTTTTTATTAAACCTCCCAGTGCCATTATATTCTTACGACCACATTTTATTTTATTTTTTTCATTTTTTGAAGCACAAAAATAATAAGCTAAACTTAATAAATAAAATCAAAGAGGCATCTCGTAGAAAGAAACCATATTTTGTTGAATCAAATTGCTGTACGAATAAAATCAGGAGACATATAGCATCCTGCATACCAGTTGCGAGTGAAGTAACTGAGAAGGTTGTCAAAAGATAGCGACTGTTTTTTTTAATTCGCAACAGCAGTTTCTGATAACTGCTGGGGCAAACTGCCCACCGGTAAATTTTAATAGAAAATTTCCTTTTATTTAAGCGCCTTATTTACTGAAATGCTTTATCACAAGTATGGGAAAATTTTCTACTTGTTTTTAACGGTGTCAGATTGCCCAGGTATTATAATAATTTTCATTGAAAATGACAGGAGGTTGTCTAGGTTGTCACAATATGGCGGAAACGCAGGGGCTGACTACCGCCAAAGTAAACTTCCACCAGTAAAAAGGAATGTATGTTTCTGCCATTATTTATCACTGGAAGTTTACATTAATAAGGCGTTTAAATGAGGAGAGAATTTCTATTTAAATTTACTGGTGGTAGTTTTCTCCGGAGGCAATCAACCACTGCAAAAGTGGTTACAGTCGAAGGTTCATTATTTTACCCCTAGGACACCCGGAAGGAGTCGATTCGACTCTGACCATATGATTAAATCTCAATTAGAACCAGAAATTCTTTCATAAAATAAGTTAAATTTTAAAAACGCAGATTTACGTTAAATAAATCAGTCAAATAATTTTAAATAAAAATTCTTGTGTAAAATATTTTTATCAAACTTGAGTAAAATTTCCTGGCGTTCTAGTGTTAAGGGTATGTCAGTTCTTCTTTATTAATAATTCCATGGGCGGTCATGAGCCATTTCACTGCACTGCAAAAGAAAAAAAATGTTGATTTTACAGTATAATACTGGCAGTTCGTGTGCACGTATTATACTCTAAAATAAGCAGTAATATACCGTCGTATAACTGGATTAACACGTTGAGCGCCACGATGACTGACACTGAAGCGCTGAAAATTTACAATGTTTAAAGTAATTTTTATGAAAGTATAATCCTGTTATAAATAAAATGTAGGTAAATTTTATATATTTGTTCAGTAATTATTTAAATCAATGTATATTTTTTCAGTTTTGTATCATATTTAAGACGTCCGCCATCGGTGAATGACGCATTTTAAACAAAAAGTTCGATGTCAGCCATCGGTGGCTGACATCGAACTGATTTACGTTACTTACGTTACTGACTACTTTGACTGATTTACGTTAAATAAATCAGTCAAATAATTTTAAATAAAAATTCTGGCGTAACATATTTTTATGAAACTTGAGTAAAATTTCCGGGCGTTCTAGTGTTAAGTATATGTCAGTACCTCTTTGTTAACCCCTTGAGGGGCACCGGTATATATTATATACCACCTATGATTAATGAAGTTTTACACTAGAAAAATTTTATTAAATTTTGCTTTTCTAAATTTGGTTGAAAAAAGCCGTAAAATTGCTTTTAATTATTTTGAAATAGAATTTTTCAAGGATTCCGGTGTGAGTTCAACATTACACGAGCACAATTACTTGCCCCTCAAGAGGTTAATAGTTCCGTGGGCGGTAATGAGCCATTGCACTGCATTGCACTTCAAAAGAAAAAAATAATGTTGATTTTACAGTATAATACTGGCAGTTGGGGTGCACGTATTATACTGTAAAATAAGCAGTAATATACCGTCGTATAACTGGATTAACACGTTGAGCGCCACGATGACTGACACGGAAGCGCTGAAAATTTACATTGTTTAAAGTAATTTTTATGAAAGTATAATCCTGTTATAAATAAAATGTAGGTAAATTTTATATATTTGTTCAGTAATTATTTAAATCAATGTATATTTTTTCAGTTTTATATCATATTTTAGACGTCCGCCATCGGTGAATGACGCATTTTAAACGGAAAGTTCGCTGTCAGCCATCGGTGGCTGACGTGCCGCTCAACGTGTTAAACAGTATATTATTGCGTCAACCATTACCCGCTGGTGTTTCATTTACGCAAGGGTAAAAATAAATACGACTCGGACCATATGATTAAATGTCAATTGGAACCAGAAATTCTTTCACAAAATAAGTTAAATTTTAAAAACGCAGATTTACGTTAAATAAATCAGTCAAATAATTTTAAATAAAAATTCTTGTGTAAAATATTTTTATGAAACTTGAGTAAAATTTCCGGGCGTTCTAGTGTTAAGTATATGTCAGTACCTCTTTGTTAACCCCTTGAGGGGCACCGGTATATATTATATACCACCTACGATTAATGAAGTTTTACACTAGAAAAATTTTATTAAATTTTGCTTTTCTAAATTTGGTGGAAAAAAGCCGTAAAATTGCTTTTACTTATTTTGAAATAGAATTTTTCAAGGATACCGGTGTGAGTTCAACATTACACGAACACAATCACTTGCCCCTCAAGAGGTTAATAGTTCCGTGGGCGGTAATGAGCCATTGCACTGCATTGCACTTCAAAAGAAAAAAATAATGTTGATTTTACAGTATAATACTGGCAGTTGGGGTGCACGTATTATACTGTAAAATTAGCAGTAATATACCGTCGTATAACTGTATTAAACTGTATATTATTGCTTAAACCATTAACCGCTGGTGTTACAGTTACGCAAGGGTAAAAATAAATACGTGCTTTAATTAACTATCAAGCTATTACTATTTTTGAATTAAAAAATTTCCTTATTTAATAACAGAAACTTGGACCTTTAAATAAAGCGAAGATTATCAATAAAAATGTGCGGTGCCAAACGTTTTTTCAGCAAAAAAGCTGAAGACCACTTCTGTGGTTAATTTGTTAATGGTATATTAACTGGCTAATTTTACGGTTTATTAGTGTTAATTTTGTTAATTACTGTTAAAGTTTTAACCCCTTGAGGGGCAAGCAATTACCTTTGCGGAATGCTGAATTCCCACCGGAATCTTTAAAAAATTCTATTTCAAAATAAGTAAAAGCAATTTTATGGCTTTTTTCCACCAAAGTTAGAAAAGTAAAATTTAATAATTTTTTTCTGGTGTAAAACTTCATCAATCGTAGGTGGTATATAATATATACCGGTGCCCCTCAAGGGACTAAACTGGCACCCCAGTTGCCAGTATTATACTGTAAAATCCACATTTTTTTTTTTTTTTTTTTTTTTTTTTTTTTTTTTTTTTTTTTTTACAGTGTGTGAAACCGGTTACAGTTGAAGATTCAACATTTTGAATACATGTCATTTCCTCTTTATTTATACAGTGTTCATATTCAAAATATTAGAATAATTGAGAAAAAATAATAAGAAAAAAATATTTTTCATGTATTTACTTTTGATACTAAGTAAATGTAATTAAATTTCTTATAAATTATATCTGGAGTGTGTAGATACGATTTTAATATTTACAAAATATAAAATACAGTACAATAAATTAGGTATACAGCTTTCTGAAACACATCAAAGTATTAGAATAAAATTTAGATTGGTTCAAAATACTAGAATATTTTATTTTACGCAACAATATTTCCTTATGAATATGAAATAAAGGGTAGTTAATATTTTGTAGCATCCCCTATGGTTTTCATAACAGCGTCCAATTAATCTTGCATACTATATACAAGGTATTTATATATATTTCTAACAATATTAGCCTAAATGGATTTTATACGTGCCAAAAATTCAGTTTTACTTGAAGGAGGATTTGCTTGGAGTTTTTTCTTCATTATACACCGTAGGTTTTCGATGGGATTAAGGTCTGGTGAGTTTGGTGGCCAAAGAAGTATCTTAAAGTTGCGTTGGCGGAACCAATTCTTAGTTGACACCGAGGTATGTGGTGACGCTAAATCTTGTTCAAAGATGAAATAATCTTCAAATTAATCTTCTGATGATAGAATCATGTAATATTCCAAAATTTCTTGATATATCTGAGAGTTAACCTTTTCGTAGATAATGCATAACTTTCCAGGTCCTTCTGCACTCATGCAACTTTCATCACTAAATAATATATTTTTCCAATCTTCTTCGCTCTATAAACGTCCTGATTTACACCCATTCAATCTTATGCGCTTTTGTTTTGCAGTCATAAGAGGTTTTGTTTTCGGTACACGAGATTCAAACTTAAATTTATGGAGACGTCTTAACACTAGAACGTCGGGAATTTTCACTCAAGTTTTAAAAAAAATATTTCACATCAGAACTTTTTCTTAAAACTATTTAACTTATTTATTTAAGTTAATTTTGTGCAGCATATATTAATCTTATATTACAAAGAAATTTCTGGTTCGAATCGACATGTATTCATTCAGAAAGGGGCAAAATGACCCCTCGCCGCCGTTCTAGTGTTAATGTTGTCGATGTAGAAATTTCAACTCCTTCTTCTTGCCATTTTCGGTGCAAGAATCGAACACTTTTAAAACGGTTTTTCTGAACTATACTCTTCAGCTTCCTGTCATATCTAGCAGATGTTTTCGACCGCCATTTCGGCGATTATTTTGAAATTTTCCATTATTTTTTTAAATATTGTGTTAATATTTTACAAACAATTTATTGCAAACAATGTAAATAATCACTGATTTTAAATAAAATCGTCTGAATTTAATCAATGATGCCACCAATTGTGAATTGGTGATAATTAAAGGAGAATTTGAACCACTTGAATAAATACTCTAATATTTTAACATTTCAAAGTAATTTTTTTTTCAATCAATCATTTCAAAAATGATATTTATTTTAAGATAAAAAATAAGTTTAATCAACAAAAAGTTTAAAAAATATATATCGTTTCCATATTTGCATTAAAAGACATTAAATTTCCAAATGATATTTTCAATTTGCAGAAAATAAGTAATTATTGTAATATTTTGAATATGAGCTGTAGTTCCCTGTTGGGTAGTCAAACGAACTCTTTGTCCCGTATATAATTAATGTAGGGGTCTCCAACCTGTGCCCCATCCGCCAACAAACTACCCCGATTTTAATATAGAAAAATTACCTTATTTATTAACATAAACTTTGCTGTTAACCACTTGAGGGGCGCCGGTATGTATTATATACCACCTACGATTAATGAAGTTTTACACCGGAAAAAAATTATTAAATTTTACTTTTCTAAGTTTGGTGGAAAAAAAAGGCCATACAATTCCTTTTACTTATTTCGAAATAGAATTTTTCAAAGATTCCGGTGTGAGTTCAACATTACAGGAACACAATCACTTCCCCCTCAAGGGGTTAAATAAGTCAAAGTTATGCTCTTTGAATATCGGGTAGCAAGCAACTTTCAGGCAAAAAGTTTGAAGATCCCTAAATTAAATTTAGTTTAGAAAATAGAACTTTTAAAAGTAATGAACTTATACTTGTACTTTTTCCAGTACAAGTGATTTTACTGCTCGAGGTTT
The DNA here is from genome assembly GCA_963932465.1 of Maratus speciosus. Lineage (NCBI taxonomy): Eukaryota > Metazoa > Arthropoda > Arachnida > Araneae > Salticidae > Maratus > Maratus speciosus. The sequence goes on from OZ010796.1 coordinate 453,527,404, forward strand.
TGTTTCGTTCTTTTATTTTTGAGTACCACACTTTCCAAATAGTAATCTTAGTCGTATTTAATAGAGAAGAGTTACACATGTTTACAAAAAAATAGGGTGAAGTGTAGAATTGAGAAACAAGGCATAGACTCAAATGAGGATCGTACAAAACCTGTATATTCCTAAAGCATTAAAGTTCTATTGTCCATTTTATGAATAATGTATAGCGAGAATTCTATTTTTTACTTATTTTTTTTCCTTGCCGATTTTATAAACAATAAAAGAATAAAAGGAATAAAAGAAAAAAACAGATATTTGTATTTACGCATGTAATTTTTCATCTAATTCAATTGATTTTTTAGAAAAATAATATATTAATAATTATAATGGCTTTAAAAATATTTCCCTATAGGAAAAACAAGATATGTTTGGTTACACATAAACGCCCCCAAATTATATATATATTTCATTTCAGTAGTTCACTCAGAATCTTCTCTAAAAATCTGATTAACACAGATTTTAGGAAACTCATACTAAAATTTTATATACAGGTTTAGAACATTTTAAAACTTAACGGTCGGTTGTTTTAAATACATGGTTTTATTTTTGTATTCCATTAGCATTATTATATTTTAGAAGTAATTTTTTTTTGTAAATTTCTCTTGCACATGTTGTCTAAGTACAAGTATAAGTGTTTTCTAAAAGAAAGTTTTTCCAAGCGATTAAATTTGGTTAAGTGTGACAATGCCGCTTATACAGGGTGTAAGCACAGTGGTTACATTATTTCAGGAGAAATATATTACACGTAGACGATTGAAAATTACAGAGCAATACAAGGTCAGAAACGCTTTCCTGGCGCGGTAGTGACGACAACCAGGGGTCGCATTGTATGGGGAAATTTTTATTGTTCCTACCAGAAGCCTTAATCAGTAATCTTCATAATCATTTTATTTAAAATATACCATAGAAATGTACAATAAAGACATTATTTTCAAAATAGTGGTAGGAACAATAAAATTTTCCCTATAGAATGCTATTCCTGAACACAAAACGCAAGAAAGGAAGAACACTAAAAGGGCGAGAAAACATGTTTATTATTAAGTCCTGGTCACGTCCAGTATTTTTTAGGACTTTAGACCTTCCATGCGCCAGAGATGTGAGGCCTGCATCACGGCTCTGAGTAATTTTGAACAACTTCTTTGATGAAGATCGTTGTCTCGCTTTTTGTACTTATTTCTTAGTTTTTTGCTATATTAAGAATAATAAACATGTTTTCTCACACTGTTCTTGACCTTTCTTTCTTGTGTTTTGTGTCGACACTCAGTTTTGTAGGTTTCCCGTGTAATTCGGTGCTCAAAATGCTCTGGACTAGTATTTAACAGCAATTTTCTTCGCCGTATCTAATGGCAGAATTATCGGCGATTAGAGATGGCGAAATAAACTGTGAGAAATTAGTGGTTTTGCAGACTTTTAGAGCATTGGTTTACGCGGGACACCTGGCAATACTAGTGGTCAATACCGCGAAGGGAAAGCGTTTCCGATTATGCATTGCTATCTCATTTCTTATCGTCTAGGTATTCTCTATCTCTCCTGAATATTTATTACCACTGTGCCGAAACACCCTGTATGGTGGCATTGTCCGTTAACCCTTTCAAGGACGGTGGTTCATTTTTTTTTACCACCTAATTTTAATTCCTAAATACCACATTGGCACCACAATATTAAAATGAAAATTTTTCTTGCATATTTTGTACGTGAACAAAAGCGTTTTCTAATTTTGAAATAAATTAGTGTGTAGATTCTGGTATCATTCACTCCTTTTAACATTTTACGAATAGAAGTACCTTGCCCGTGATAGGGTTAACGGTTAAAAAAATATGGTGTATACTTATTAGTTTTAATACGTATTCTTTATAGGAAATGTTAAAAAGCTGAAATTTAACTTTACTCTAAGAATTTTTTCTATGTAGTTTACTTCATTATTTTTTTTAAAATATCATTTTTAACCCTAGAACTACCGGAAATTTTACTCAAGTTTTATAAAAACATTCTACACCAGAATTTTTACTTAAAACTATTTAATTTGTTTATTTAACTTATTATTGTCTGATTTATACATTTCGTTTGTTTTGAAGAAATTTCTGGTTTGAATAAATATTTTGAACGTACATGTCGGGTCCATTGGACCCTTCTGGTAGACAGAGGGTTAAGTATCGTTTTATGTTTTGACATAATAAATATGAATGTGGAAATAATTTAATTAATATTTTTTTATATACGCATTGTTTTTATAAAAAATATTTCATAATGTGTCAAAATATTTCAAAGGGAATTCATTTTACAAAAAGTAATTACAGTGGTAAACATTCTCTGAAAAAATAAATTACATTTCACTCACTAACATTTCACAGCACTTAGTCATAAAAACTGCAATGTGTACAAAACGATACCTACATTTTACTTAAAACACCAATACCCATGATACATGTATGCTAGAAATTCCAAAATTACGAAATTTACCTGAAAAGCCGAATAATGATTTTCCCTTTATTTATTCACGGAATGTCTGTCATTAACTAAACCAAAAATTTCTATTTGGAATTTCTGACGTGATTACCGAATGCCTGAATAAAAAAATATGCTAAATTGACAACAGTAGTAGTAGCATATATCGTCGGTACCATGTCAAACTATCCAATGTGAAAACAGAGGCCTACTTTTTAAAAATACAGATTTCTTGATTGCCACCGCTTTTTTGAAACAGTGAAATTGGCTTTATTTAAACTTATTTAATGACATATTATATAAGGCGAAAACAAGGGTAATTTTACCATTTCAGAAAAAAGGTGCCAATCAAGCAATCAGAATTTTAAATAAAAAAGAAAAGTGCCCAGCTAAACTGATGGCATTGAGCTCACAGACTATTCACACTAATTGTATATTATACTCTTATTTTAAAGAATAATGCCACTCAAAAAAATAAGTAAATGGGAATTAGCCCCCGTTTCCCCCTTTATACTTAACCAGTGAACCTCCAAATCTAATCAGGGAAGCTCCTTATCATAATAAACCGGTATACCAAATTTGTAGAAATCGAATAATCTTGCAAAAAAAAAACATTTATCTAAATTAAGGTGGTGGACTAAACCCCCTTTATCCTTAACCAATGAATCGCCAAACGAATCAGGGAAGCTCCTTAACATAATAAACCGGTATACCAACTTCGGAGCAAATCGAATCATTCTGCATGAAAAACCCATTTATCTAAATTAAGAGAGGCCGGCTAACCTCCCTTTTCCCCCTTTACCCTTAACCAATGAACACCAAAACTAATCAGGAAAGTTCCTTAACATAATAAACCGGTATACCAAATTCGGAGCAAATCGAATCATTCTGCATGAAAAACACATTTATCTGAATTAAGGGGGGTGGACTAACCCTGTTTTTCCCCCCTTTATCCTTAACCAATGAACCCCAAAACTAATCAGGGAAGTTTCTTAACATAATAAACCGGTATACCAAATTCGGAGCAAATCGAATCATTCTGCATGAAAAACACATTTATCTGAATTAAGGGGGGTGGACTAACCCCGTTTTTCCCCTTTTATCCTTAACCAATGAACCCCCAAAACTAATCAGAAAGGTTCCTTAACTTAATAAACCGGTATACCAGATTCGGAGCAAATCGAATCATTCTGCATGAAAAACACATTTATCTGAATTAAGGGGGCTGGGCTAACCCCGTTTTTCCCCTTTTATCCTTAACCAATGAACCCCCAAAACTAATCAGAAAGGTTCCTTAACTTAATAAACCGGTATACCAGATTCGGAGCAAATCGAATCATTCTGCATGAAAAACACATTTATCTGAATTAAGGGGGGTGGGCTAACCCCGTTTTTCTTCTTTATCCTTAACCAATGAACTCCCAAAACTAATCAGGGAAGTTCCTTAACATAATAAACCGGTATACCAAATTCGAAGCAAATCGAATCATTCTGCATGAAAAACCCATTTATCTGAATTAAGGGGGAGTGGACTAACCCCGTTTTTCCCCCTTTATCCTTAACCAATGAACTCCCAAAACTAATCAGGGAAGTTCTTTAACATAATAAACCGGTATACCAAATTCGGAGCAAATTGAATGATTCTGCATGAAAAACCCATTTATCTGAATTAAGGGGGTGGACTAACCCCGTTTTCCCCCTTTACCCTTAACCAATGAACCCCCAAAACTAATCAGGGAAGTTCCTTAACCTAATAAACAGCTATACCAAATTCGGAGCAAATCGAATCATTCTGCATGAAAAACACGTTACATTTATCTGAATTAAGGGGGGTGGACTAACCCCGTTTTTCCCTCTTTATCCTTAACCAATGAACTCCCAAAACTAATCAGGGAAGTTCCTTAACATAATAAACCGGTATACCAAATTCGGAGCAAATCGAATTATTCTGCATGAAAAACCCATTTATCTGAATTAAGGGGGGTGGACTAACCCCGTTTTTCCCCCTTTATCCTTAACCAATGAACTCCCAAAACTAATCAGGGAAGCGCCTTATCACAGTGAACCTAGGAAAAAATTTTGAAGCAAATCTGATGTTTCTATCAAGAGTTATCGCGTTACGTACATACATACGTACGTACATACATACATACATACAGAACGGGCGGGCACATTAGCTCTCAGGCTTTGATAGCCTGTGAGCTAAAAAGTAGCCCACAGATTTCACATTGGATAGTTGGACATGGTACCGACGATATGATACCATAGACATTAAAAGGTTATCAAAAGAGTCTTCAATATCAGGGGTCAATGCTTCCTATGCTTTTATATATCCGATACCAATATTTCAAAGCAATAATCTACGTTGTAGATTTGTGTTGTACCTTTTAAAGAGTTCTTCCTGAAGATAATTGCTTAAAATAATAATGGAGTTATGGATAAAAAGGGGGGAACATATAGTGTACTGTCTACCAGTTGCGTGTGAAGTAACTGACGAGGTTGTGACAAGATGGCGGCTGCTTTTTCTAAATCGAATCTACAGTTTCTGAATAATGACGGGTTAAAATTCCCACCAGTAAAATTCAATAGAAAATTTTACCTTATTTAAGCGTCTTATTCATCGAAATATTTTCTGCCAAATATGGTAAAAAATTCTATTTGTTTTTACTGGTGTCAGTTTGACTGGTAAAACAGTAAGTTTATTTCATCAGTTGTCACAATGTGGCGGAAACGAAAGGTCTGACTTACACCAGTAAAAATGAAAATATGTTTCCATTAATAAGGACATTAAATGCGGAGAAAATTCTTTTTAAATTTACTGGCGGAAGTTTTCACCGGAGGTATTCAGCCCTTGCGAAAGCGGTTACAGTTGAAGCTTCATAATTTTAAGAATATGCCAGTTCCTCTATATTATAATTTCCATGAAAATAATACGTACAGCGCTATTTATTAAGTACCAAATACTTACAATATAAATAACGCCGCGATCTCTGTAATATGCTAAATTGTATATACATTAAAAATGTTACTGCTATTATTTAATAATTGATTCTTCTTATCGCTACATTCGAAAAAAATGTCATGTACATTTTTTTAAAGTTTCTATAAGCACTGTTTCATTGAACAAAGGATTACAAATGAGTTTTATTCATATATCGGTTTTCAATAATTCAATAAAAGCACAAACATAACGAACACTGCTGCTATAATAATCATACTAATGAAATTGTTATCAATTAAAAAAGTGACATATTTAACATAAAAAAATATTTGTAATTAATTTAGTAAAAAACTAAGCGTTGGCAAGTATTTAAAATTATCTATGTCCGTGGCTAATTTTTCAGTACGGATAAATATTAATAATAAAAAATATTAAAACTGCTTTTAGTCCTTAAAGGAGATTTTGCCTTATTTTCAGAGAATTAATAAAAAAACTTAAATTTTATTTTGAAAGCATTAAGTAAGTGTATAACATTGCTTTAAAATGGATTTAAATACAGTTTAAGTTTGGTTTAAAATTATACTGCTCAGTACAGAACTACGAAGACGTCGGGCTCTTAGAATCAAAAGAACATGTTTTAAACCAGTTGTTTTAATTAATGAACGAAATAAAATAAGATCACAGACGAAAACGTCAAATTTTATTAAAAACATCCTTTCGTTTAACACATCTTTTTAGTGAGCATTTAACCACGTCTTTAGAGTATTATTCGCATCACACACTGCTCAGCAAAAGTTTAGACACTGGTGATTTTTAACCTTTAACCCTCTGTCTACCAGAAGGGTCCAATGGACCCGACATGCATATTCAAAATATCTATTCAAACCAGAAATTTCTTCAAAACAAACTAAATGTATAAATCAGACAATAATAAGTTAAATAAACAAATTAAATAGTTTTAAGTAAAAATTCTGGTGTAGAATGTTTTTATAAAACTTGAGTAAAATTTCCGGTAGTTCTAGGGTTAAATAAAAAATACGAACACTTGGTTTATACAAATGACTGTACATATTTTTAAATATATTTTAAACGTTTTAGGACAGAAATAACGGTTTTAATGTAGGATATTATTTAATTTAACTGAAAAAAGTGAAATTTGCATATTGCAAAAGTTTAGACACTTTTGTTATTTTTTGGCATTTGTTCACGAAAAAACGCATATTTCAAACTTATGACGTCACATGCATGAAGTATGTAAGTGCACCTCGCGATAGCATCTGTTAGTGAGGCTGCCTCGAGCAAGAAATTTTCAATCAGATGAAGTAATTAAAGCTGAAATCGAAAAGGAAGACTGTTGCAGAAATTTCAGCTACTTTGAATCGGCCAAAGAAGTCTGTATATTAAGTACTATCTAAGGGTGACTCTTTCAATGCAAAACATAGATCTGGAAGGACTCGTGTGGCCAGAAAACGAGATATAGAAGGATCCATAAACTGGCATCTAGACAAATGATGACTGCTAATCGCATTAAAAGTGAGTCAGAGCTTTCTGTGTCAGCGGATAATTTCGTAGATGCATTAAAGAAAAAGGTACATTAGTTTACATGAAAATGATAAAACAATCAGCCTTGAAAGCTCACAACAAATTGACCCTTTCCTGTCGCAGAGTAATTCTTTTTATAAACTGATGAAATAATGGACTGATACCAGAATTTATAAACAAAGTTATAAGAAAATATGATATTGCTTATTTTCACGTGTATTATAAAAGGAAAATTTTAATTAAATATTCTTGCCACTCTTGGAATTAAAATTAGGTGTTCTTTGCCCTGGAAAGGGTTAAATGACTTGGGCCTCACTTTGTTTTAATTCTCAAGTATCTCTGGAGTTTCTCAATGGTCGCCAAGCTGCCTAAGACTAGATACATACATTGGAAAACAATTTACAGCCATTTGGTGAGCTTTTACCTCTTCCAAAGTATGTATTTGAGCAAGATAATGCGTCTATGCATCTTGCATACAAATCAAAAAATTGGTTTAACTCTCAAAATATTACTATTTTCAACTGGCCCGCGTGTAGCCCTGATCTGAACCCAATCGAAAACTTTTGTGGCATCATATCTCATACGGTTTATGCAATTGTTAAGCAATACTCCCTTCGGAGAGTATAATTATTATAGCAGCAGTGTTCGTTATGTTTGTGCTTTTATTGAATTATTGAAAACCGATATATGAATAAAACTCATTTGTAATCCTTTGTTCAATGAAACAGTGCTTATAGAAACTTTAAAAAAATGTACATGACATTTTTTTCGAAAGTAGCGATAAGAAGAATCAATTATTAAATAATAGCAGTAACATTTTTAATGTATATATCAGATGTTGAACGTGTTTTGTACGAAATAGACACCCAAGTAATGCAGGATTTAGTTTCTCCGATGGAAAGTCACATTTTTGCATTAATAGCAGACAATGTAGGTGCAGTTCGATTTTAATTTATGGATATTTTTCTGTTAACAGACAAATTGTCTATACTTTTGCAACAATGTTAAATTTGTTTTTTTGTCATTATATATATGTGTAAAGTGTATAAATTAAAATTTATTGTTTGTGTATGAAAGATAAGCCCCCAGTAATATATGACAGTTGAATTATAACAATTCGTTACATACTTCTCAGCACAAAAGCATAATCGATCATTGTCTAAACTTTTAACTTTTGCTGAGCACTGTAGTAGCCTTATCAGTGCTGCCTCGGGCGACTATTTTTCTATTCTCCTCGCACCGCTATTTTAAAGAAGTAAATTTTGTAGTATATTTCTCTTGCAAATGTTGTCAAACAGTATATGAAAGATTTTTGTTTTTAGAAGGTGGTGCGAGATACAAGAGTAGCTTGTGGCGGACCTGCCTTATGCATTTCTTTTTCTATTAACACGTTCACGCCGGCGCGGTGGGTCACACTCGACTGTCTCAGAGCTGACAAATCTTCGGCTTTTTGGATACCGGTATTTTAATACAGAGTATGTTGTTTTATATTTAATTAGAACATTTGAGTTATTTATAGCGATAACATTTTTTCTAAAATAACAGCGGTGTGTAAAAAGCCGGAGACTTGACAATTCTGAGACAACGGAGAGTGACCCACCGCGCCGGCGTGAACGTGTTAAACGGCATAGGAAGAAAATGCCTCATATTTTTCAGCCTTTGTTTCAACAGTTTTTGAATTTTAATATAGTTGAGAGCATAGTTTTCGGTTTGGTCCCCTTTTTTTCATATTAACTGTTATGAAAATAATTACAAAAAAACTAATAATCTTACATTGGTTAGTCTAACTCTTAACACAAATATTATTTTAACCAAAGTTACCAAAATATTTTTTCCATAGACTTGAACTTTATAAATTATCGAAAATGTAAGCTTTGTTCCTATAAGTAATCAGTAACATATAATCAAGGGAAGTAATTATGATAACGTTATCTATTAAAACTCTGATCCTTGATATTACGGAACATCAGCAAAAATTACGTCACTTTGTATCAACCATAAATTTTTAAATGGAATCTACCGGTTGTCCCAAAAATGACTGATGGATTTTAAAATTCAATAACTTGCAAACGGTGACAGATATTTAAAAAATTCTTGCAGAAGGGTTATGCATGATGTCAGGAATTTGTTTACTGTGATTCTTGATTTTAGTTCGAATTTCAAGCAATAGATGGCGCTGAGAGCAATAGGAGCTCAGTCCAGACCCGATTTTTGGTATTTCGGGATCCATTCAATACAATTTATTCTCCTTTTTTTCGCATGGAGGAAGAGAGAGGCCAAAAAATTGAACCTAGATTTAGCGGTTATTGCTTGCAACGCCATCTATCGATGTTATTTGTAACTAAAACTGAGAATCTCAGCATAAAAACTCCTGAAATTTTACATAACCCTCCTGCAAGATTTTTTTAAATATCTGTCACCGTTTTCAAGTTATTGAATTTTAAAATCCATCAGTCATTTTTGGGACACCCGGTAAGTATAACGTGAATCTCACAGTTCAAAATTTACATGCGTACTTCTCACATTCATATGCATCATTAAAAAAAATTCACGCGCAGAAATTTAAAAATAAATTCTAAATTTAATGTCACATTTGCCAGCTATAACTCTGCATGTGAACAGTCGGATTCTTGTCTTGAGATTCTAATCTCAGTGCCGGCGAGAAAAAGTCCAGACATTTGAGGTTTTACACACATTCGTAGTAAATTTTGTAGTAAAATAGTAAATTAAGTTTTATCAAAGAAAATGCTTGCTTCCCTTTGAATATGCAGTGGCCGAGAGGTTCTGGTCTCAAAGCTGGTAGGCAGGAGGTGCTGGGTTCGAACCCAATCGCGCCCGTCGGCCTAATCCTTCGGAGTTTTTGTGGCTTTCTTCGAACCTTGGTTTTCCTTAGAAAGGCCCCCACGGAGGCCACCCCCCATTTGGGCCCCTATCCCTATGTTGTTAATTAATAACACCAACATACCACCCTTTGAATATGACGCCATATTCACTCACTGAAGCATTTCGACCTCGTCTGAAATTAACGTCGTAAACTCAGTATCAGCAGAATGAAAATTATTGATATGTAATAACTTTATGGATGAAAACATGTGTTTTTTAAACGCGATGTCATTTTCTGTTCAAATTTTTGAAAATGTTGATCTTAATTGTAATGAGAAAATGACATCGGTAACGATATATTTTTTCCTATTATTTCCCTTTCCTCTGTAACAATCGAAGTGATTCGATTGCAACCATTTTTAAGAAATGTAATAAAAAAAAATTTTATTTGAAAATAAGCCATAAAAATAAAAAGATTTAAAAAAATACAGTGCGTGTAAAAACTTTAAGGACAGCAAAATATATATATATATATATTTATACATTTCAAATCAGATGAAAAAAATTTACTATAACGTGTATCGTAAAGTTGAAAAGCTAATAAAAAAAGTCAACAAAATTCATCGGTAAGTATTTTGATACAAAAATAAAGTAATTGTATATAAAAATGACTTTTTCTGCTTGTGTAAAAATTTTAAGGACAGCAAAACAAAAACAACACAGTAACGAAGAAAGAATTACTTAATATATTATGCACAACACACACCATGCGTTTAATGACTGCAATCTTTCATGGACATTATTAATTTTTGAGACAGTTCGGACTGGTTTTGTACCATTCATATTCAATCGTAGATCTGATTTCTGAAGCTGAGGAAAAATGTCTTCTATTTTTACAAACTGGTGTAGCTAGATCTCCCCATAAGTTCTCGAGAGGGTTTGTTTCTAGATATGCCTATTGAATTAACTTTTTCTGAAAGAAATGCAAGTGACCCAACGCCGTTGAAATAAAAGCAAACACATGTCATAATCTATCCGCCACCTAAATGACGTTTTGAGAAAATTACTTTTCCTTTTCTCAAATCATACCAATATTTCCAGCCATAAGGGCCATTTATGTTCCATTTCTTTTCATCGGAGAAAATAACTTGCAGCCATTTTTCGTCCCAAGTCATCACTTGTCTTTCAAACTGTAAACGCTGTGTTTTGTGGCTAGTCAGTAAAAGGGGTTTACACATTTTTGCTGTGTGTTGGAAATTCCCAGATTGATAAATATTATTTCAGATCGTTTTCTAGCACTCTTTGAACCGAGCCATTTGAAAAATTTCTCTACTTGTGTATTTTGCAGTTCATGATAACTTTAAAACTCAACTTTCTTCTCTGGGTGACAAGGAGTTTGGTCTGCTTCTCGCGATTTTTTTGCCATACTCGTCTTTTAAACTTAAAAAAATGTTCATGACGGTTATATAACTTCCTATCTTTTTGCAATAGACCCAAAACTCATTCTTAAAAATGGAGTTATGAATAAAGAGGAAGAGACATATAGTGTATTGTCTACCAGTTGTGAGTGAAGTTACTGAGGTGGTTGTCACAAGATGTCGGCAGATTTTTTGCATCAGATAAATAGTTTCTGATTATCTCAGGAGCAAACTTCCACCAGTAAATTTTGAATAGAAAAATTTGCCTTATTTTAGCGGCTTGTTTCTGCCAAATTTCTCTCAAAAATATTATTAAAATTTCTATTTGTTTTTACTGGTGGCAGTTTGTCGAGAGATTATAACTTTTTCACTGACTCTAACAGGAAATTTGTGGAAGTTGTCACAATATGGAAGAAACGCAGGGTATAAATATCTCCAAAGTAAACTCCCACCGCTGAAAATGAAAATCTGTTTTTGTCATTAATTATGACTGAAATTTCGCATTAATAAGGTGTTTAAATAAATAGAAAATTTCTGTTTAATTTACCGGCGGAAGTTTGCTCCGTTGGTAATCTACCCCTGCTTAAAGCGGTTACAGTTGAAGCTTCTTTATTTTAAGGATATGTCAGTTCCTCTTTATAAATAGTTCCATGTTCCTAAGAATGCAAAAGATTCAACAGCACCTTTTTCATATTCAGTCTGTTTACTTGCTTTTGGCAAAAGTATAAACGTCTGAAAAATTACCATGCAGAAGAGTTTGTAGCGTGCATATGAATACTAATTATATTTAACATTCATTTCAAAAAATAGTGGTATCATTAAAGTTTTTACACCAGCAAAAATAGCGTTTGTTTCCATAATTATTTTTATTTCGCAATAAAAACCTCACAGATACTTTGTGTTGACTTTTATGTTAGCACTTACACTTTATGATGAACATTATATTAACATTTCAATTATCGCATTTTAAATTTAACAAATTTTTTACAGAATTTTTCTGCCCTTGAAGTTTTTACACACACTGTAAAAACTACTGCAGGCCCATTTTCTAAAGAACAGCTTTAGATACAAAAAATATTTTCGAATTGGTTCAGTAGAGGGCAAATGACAAAAAAAAAAAAAAAAAAAAAAAAAAAAAAAAAAAAAAAGTTTTTGTTTTAAATTTATAGATTATGTAGAGGTGCAATTCAGATCAATGTAAAGAAAGTATAACTTGTAACAGTGATGCCAGAAGTCTACTCTTTTTAACCCTTAACCCTTTCAGGGGCAAGGTATAAATATCGCCAAAGTATCTTGCTAAGATCCCCTAGAACAGAGAAGTACCTAACAGGCATTGATAAAAAAATATTTATATATTTTAAAGGGCGTATTATTTGTCGAGTAGTGCTAAAGGCCTTTTGAATCAGAACCAAAACCACATTCGTAAACCTGATTGGCGATTGGGAACATTTTTTGGCGATCTATCTGCATGAATCGGATAATACGTAAGTCCCCAAAAAGTGAAAACAATGTCTAACATAGGCAATTAATCGGAAATGTTACTTTACAATTAAGAAAATCCTATAAATTACGTTGCATGCCTGTTCGCACACTTTTTAAAGGATTATAAAGACAGGTTCAAAAATCATATGTTACGAAAGATTTTCTTTCGTATGTAAAAACTTCAAAGTATGAATTATATTTTGTACACTCACCTTTGTTTGCATTAAAACTTGGTATTTTCTCCTTATTCCGATTTTTCGATTTTTATTAGCTAACACTATTGGACAAATTTTATTTGTGTTAGATATGTATACTAGGGTGTATCGATTTTTAACTTTTTTTTTTGTTTCCAAATTCCAAGTTGATAAAAAGTTGCTACTGGACACCACAACATACCACAAAAAATTTTGGATTTAAAAAAAAAAAAAATGTTTAGGTCTCCCGCACAATGCCTAAAGTTTAGAAATTTTACTTAAAAAGTAAATTTTTACAAATTGTTTAAAAAAAAACCTAAAACATTCTTTTTTTAAATTGCAAGTTCAAATTCCACTAACAATAAGCATGAAAAACGATAGAAAATGTATTAGGTTGGCAACTAAGTTCCCGCAGTTTTTTTAAATAGAAGTTTTCTACCGGAATCTATATTTTGTTTTTGGGATAGAGTTAATTTGTGTTACAATTCGGATCGTTAAATTAGAGTGTCAAGCTGAGAAAATGGAGCGTTATCGACACATACCTCTCTTTGCTGTTAATCAAGGTCGTAAGGCCACAAAAGCTGCTAGCGACATTTATTCTGTATATGGAGAGGGTGTCATAGCTGAAAGAACCGCTCATGATTGATATGCCAAGTTCAAAAATGGAAATTTTGACATCAAAGACTCGTTCTGGCCGCCTAGTTGAATTTGATGAAGAGCGATTAAACCAAATTTCGCCCGAAAATTCGCATCAAACTACAAGGGAACTCGTAGAGAAAATAAATTCTCCCACACTGCCATAGAGAAGCATCTTCAGTCGATGGGAAAGGTTCAGAAGTGTGGAGTATGGGTTCGGCATGCTTTAAGTGACAAAACAAAAATCAATGAGCCACAATCTCCGCTGGTTTGCTTCCTCGTCACCGCTCAACTCATGAACACAAGCAACGATTTCTGTACCGAATCGTTATTGGCGACGAAAAATGGTTCCTGTACATTAATATGAAGCAGCGCAAGGAATGGCTTAGCCCGGTAAATTACCAACAGCGCGCGTGAAACAAGATCTTCATTCACGTAAAACGATACTGTGAGTATGGTGGGATTGAAAAAGGATTATCCAGTACGAATTGCTTGAATGGAATCAAACAGTCAATGTGGAACTCTATGTTCGACAAATGAACGACTCAACACGGCTATTGAAAAGAAAAGACCTAATCGGCAGCATGGAGTTCTATTGCTACACCACAACGCCCGCCCTCATATCGCCAATATGTCCAAAGAAGCCATTTAAACGAATGGCTGGGAAATGCTACCGCACCCGCATTGGCCCCAACGGATTTCCACCTCTTTCGATCCCTATCAAGTGCTATGCTTGGAGTTTAATTCAATACTAATGCAGAATTGAGAGCTTGGTTGGGTGAATTTTTTGAATCGAAACCGGGGGATTTCTACCAACGAGGCAGTGTTGCCAGTGGACTACTTTTTTAAAATTTAGATTTCTTGATTAGCACCACTATTTTGAAATAGTCAATTTTGCCTTATTTAAGGACATATTAATTAAGACGAAAACCAGGGTAACTCTTTACCATTTCAGAAAAGTGGTGCCAATCAAGAAATCTGATTTAAAAAAAGTAGCCCACTGGCAACACTATAACGAGGTATTGAAAATCTTGTTGAACGTTGGGAAGAAGTTGTAAGCAACAAGGGAGGATACATTGTTGATTAATTATTAGTTATTTTTTATTGAAAAATAAACTTTTAAAAAATTTAAAAAAAAGGCGGGAACTTAGTTACTAACCCAGTTGACATTAAATTTTAACCCTTTCGACTCGGGCATCTCTTACACAAATTTTATTCGGTGTACACAACTTTAAAAAAGAAGTATTTTTCAAGTGCACAATTTAAAAAAAGCTGTAATTAAATAAGGCAAATTTTATTTTCCTTTATTACTGGTGCCCAAAACAAATTTTGCTAAGAAAGATGATGTCCAGTCAGACTAGACTTACGAGTGCAAAGAGTTAACCCTCTCGCTGCGTAATTGTTTTATCAAAATAGCTTCCAAAATTGCGTATTTAATTCCTTCGCGACGAGCGACTTTTAAGAATTTTTATTCTTTTTCATCGATTTTTCAAAACAAAAATTTTCGCCTGATTTAATCGGGAAAATGCTCCGATTAGATAAGGCAGAATTTGCAGTAAAAAGTTACTGGTGGGAATGATCAAACAGGATTAATTAGACGGGAAAAATGCATCCGATGAAATCTCGGGTTTCGCAAATTTGCTACTTTTACGTTGCCCGAGAAACTCTCGGGTTCAGTGTTGCTAGGTGGGCTACTTTTTTAAAATTCAGATTCTTGAGTGGCACCACTTTTTTAAATGATAAAATGCGCCTTGTTTAATGACATATTAATTAAGGCGAAAACAAAGGTAATTTTACAGTTTCGGAAAAGTGGTAGCAATCAAGAAATCTGAATATAAAAAAAAAGTAGCCCACTGGCAACACTGCTCGTGTTGAACAGCGAGAGGGTTAATCATCTGAAATTTAACATAAATTAACTCCATCAAAAAAGTAGTTAAAAAACCGCAGGAACATTGTTGCCAACCCACTTGGGATTCTATAGTTGACATTACGTTTTAACGATCTGAAATTTAACATAAATTAACTGTATCAAAAAGCAGAATATAGATTCTGGTAGAAAAAGTATATTTAAACAAACTGCGGGAACTTAGTTTCCAACCCAATATTTCAAAAACTTAGCACAACATTTAGGTCTCCCGCACAAAACCTAAAGTTTGTTAATTTTGACGAAACTTTCGTAATTTTTAGTGTAAATGAACCATTTTTTTTTTCGTTAAAAACATCAGATTAAACTGTATTTTTGTTACAGGAGGCATAAAATGATACAATATAAATAAATAAATAAATAAATAAATATACATATATAAATAAATAAATAAATAAATAAATAAATATATATATACACATACTACATAAATAATATAAAAATGTTGTATATCTTAAAAAAGATACATTAACGATGTAAATTGTTTGATAAAGGTGTTTAAATAAACTCTATCGTTATTTGTGATTACTATTGTTTATTACAAATGTATAAAATATAACGTGGAATAAAATGTAGTATATAAGTACAAAATGTTGCTGGTGTATTGTCATAGAACATGAGCGCAGTTTTCTTGTTCTATTTCAAATTAACTGACTTGTTTTAAATATTCGTCCTTTCATTTTGTCTTCAAAACCTGAAACGAAAGTTATATACAGTATTTACGTAGACCTACAGATTTTTACAAAATTATAGAAATGATCACCAATGAATTTCAAATATATGGAAGACAGTAAGATAAAGATGTTATTTAAAAACATTAAAAATCAAAGTAGTACAAAAAACACTTACTTACATATTAATCATTCACTGAGGTTTTGTACTGGCTCTTGGTCTCGAACGTAGGTAGCTCTTTACGGTCTTCCAGTCTGGCACGAATGAAACCATCTCTTTCGATCATCCCACACACTCGCTTTGAAGTTTCTGTGACTTCTTTCACAATTCGTTCCACAGCTTGATTGTGAGAAGGAATTGTAAATTCAACCCTTCCACTTTTAACCGTTTCCGCAATTAACTGTAACTCTTCTAGGCTCATATCGGTAACAAGAGGGGGTTCGGTTACTGAAGTGGTTTGCCTGTCAATCATATCTACATAGTCTTTAGCATTAAAATCGATCTGAGGGGGTTTAAATGTCCTTACCCCTTTCTTTTCTGTTTCACGAGCTTTCTGGATTCTCTTATAAGCCAAGACTCTAATATGTTTTCGTTCATCAAACCACATAGATATTAAAACATGCTCTGGGGGAGCCATGAATGCATTTCTCTGTAACGTTGCATGGACGACATGTTTTAGCTCGTCTTCAAAGTAATTGCTAAAATGAATCATTTAAAAAAAATTAATGGAACGCTGCGGGATTTTGGGGTTGCACTTAATTGAGCACCATGATGGTATGTAGACTTTCATTATGAACTCTGCAAGCTTTCTCATCTCAGGGGTCGGATCATCCATGGCTACATACAAACGAAGGATTCGATTTGCCAGGGTAAGCCACCTGGCGTGCGAGATGTTTCCGGGGTTTCGTCTGGCCAACTCTTCTGTACATGTACCTGTTGATACGGCTTTGGATATTTCGTACAAATACTTTTGGTCTGTGCTCAACTCTTTAAGATCAACTTCTGGTATATCGCTTTCAATTGCAACAAAATTGACAACATCCAGATTTTGGCAGCTTAGAAGTTGTTTACCAGTAGGCCCGCTAAATGTGTTTGGTCCAGAAGTTGGCCCATCAAGAGCAACCATAATGTTTCTAAATGGTAATTCATTTACATGTAGTAGACACACAACTGCCTGCAGTGGCTGTTGAATTTTATTTTCAAATAAGGTGATAACTCCATTTGAAGTGCCTGTGTTTGCTGCCGTACCATCACAACCAATAGCTTTTAGCTTTTTAAGATCGACAGTTTTTTCTTCACAATACTTTACAAGTGATGTAACTATTTCTTTTCCTGTTCCATTTATGGGAGTTACATGACCGAAATACTTGGATCCAGGTTCTTCAACAACAGATATGTGTTCTTCCATTAAAGATTTTCGGACACTTTTACCAGCTACAATTTCTTTTGTTATAGTTTCATCTTTACGACCATCAAAGTAAATGGCCAACAGATCGGAGGTTCGAGTTGAGCTTACTTCTTTACGAGACATAAGTCTTTCACGTGCTACTTTTGATTTGTCGATTACTGCTTCTTGGTTCTCCGCAATAACGACATTTAAGTCTCGCAAAAGTGCAGTAGCTAACTGAGCTCCAGCTCTACTAGAAATGCCCCTGCGGTCACAAGCTCGTGAAAACAAAGACAAGCGTTGTGGCAGTTCTTGTTTTACTTCTACACTTGAAACACTTTTTTGACTCGTATCAAGTACATTTATTTCAAAATCACTATCTTGACATGATGTGTGAGACATTGAATCATCTGTACCAGAATCAATGTTATCAACAGATTTTAAGTTTTCATCCTCAGTCTTTTTTACAACTACCTGCATTAAAGCTTGTGACCTAGATTTTCTTTCTAATCGCTTTTTAAGCTTTTTAGTCTCGTTTTTGTCACACTCTGCAATTGATATCAATCTAGGACCACGTTGGTCGAGCAAAAACTCGTGTTCTAGTGCCGGGACTTTTTTGTCAATAGAGCAAATACAGTTGCTGAGGTCACATTTGCAAGTACAAATATCAAACAATGCAGTTTCAGTTTTTGACTGAAAGCTAGTTACTGCATCTTTGTAGGAGTTAGGATACTTCCTTTTAGGCCCTGAATACATTTCAATTTTCTCAAGCTGCTCATACAGTTTTAAAACCATAAATATTGTGTTTTTGGTACCACAAACAGGAATTGAAGCTCTTTTCCATATTTCCTCAATTTTTAAAGCAACTCTTAACGCAATTACCTTCTTTGCAGCCTGATGTATTCCCTCTTGCTTCATTTCAATGCGTACCCACTCAAAATACTTCAAAACATCCATCTTGGTTGGCAGAACATTAAACTCACTCACATCAATTGGTTGCCCGATAGCCGGCCTGTCGTTAATTTTTTTAGTTAGATGCGGTTTTTTACTCATAATGAACAACAACAACACTCACTCAATTGATTCTTAAAACAAGACTATCGCTCTAAAACACAACCGTAATGCTCTCTTGCGATCTGCGCGGTGATTCATAGGTGTCGCGTCACCGCGGCGCAACAGTCTGGCCTTCCCCCACCCCATCGCTTCAAGTTGACCTTTGACGTATTGAAATGTGATTTATTATTTCACTTATTTCAACAATTCCAATCACGCCTAATGAGACTTTAGTTACATTTAATTTTTAAACCAGCAACAACACAAATATCAAAGCACTGAAAAATGTTCAAAAATTGGCTGAAATTTGCGACATTTAAACCTTGTGCGGGAAACCTAAATGTTGTGCTAAGTTTTTGAAATACATTTTATATCGTTTTTTGTGCTTATTGTTAGTGGAATTTTAACTTGCAATTAAAAAAAAATGTTTTAGTTTTTTTTTTTTTTATTTTGTAAAAATTTACTTTTTAAGTAAAATTTCTAATCTTTAGGCCTTGTGCGGGAGACCTAAACATTTTTTTTTTTTTAAATCCTAAATTTTTTGTGGTAAGTTGTGGTGTCTAGTAGCAACTTTTTATCAACTTGGAATTTGGAAACAAAAAAAAATGTTAAAAATCGATACACCCTAATGTATACTCATATCTCATTTCCTTACATTCACGCAATATATATATTTATATATCTTTGATTTTATTCCATTAATTGACTTCATTCTTTTGTTTATAAACACTTGCTTTTTATTTTTTAGTCGGTTCTCTCATTTTGATTTCCTGTAATACTAGCATTAAGTCCCCCGGTTTTCTTTACATAATACATTTGGTTTTATATCACAGTATCTTCTATCGTCTTATCATCCCTATCCCTGTATTTTTTTGTGGTGAATAGTTTAATACTCACTGTTGTTGGTAGATGGCAGTGGCACTTTGGGATGATCGCAATTGCAACTCTGATCAGTGTCAATGAGGGCCAGATTACTAAGGTGGGAATATTTTTCCAGTAAATTTTAATAGAAATTTTCGCTTTATTTAACAATAAACGTACCTATTTTTTTATACCTATTCCTAGCGGAAGGGGTCAAATTACCCCTATATAAAACGTTATCTATTTTACGATGTTTTGCGAAAAATATACAAGTTGATACACTTTGGTGTATGAATAAAACATTTTTTGTTCAAATAATTATTACAAATTGTTTATTTATTAAAGTAAAAATATATATATATAATTACGCAAAAATTTTAAGAAAAATTAATTATATTAAGAAATTCGAAACTTTAATAAATAAATATTGTGCAAATTTGTTTTCTGTTCACCACATAATTTTAAGATAATTTCGTTCTCTATATAACTTGAAATGTTCAGACTAGAATCGCACTCGGAGTAAAGTCAATTTCTAATTATACCATCACACATTAACCCTTTCGAGGGCGGTGTCCTTAAAAAAAGACACATAATTTAAATCCAAAATTGACAATTGGCACCAAGAATATTCAATTAAATTTTTTCTTTTATAATGTACGTGAAAATAAGCAAGTTCGCATTTACTAATAAATTCGTTTATAAATTCTGGTGTCAGACCATTATTTCATCAGTTTATAAACAAAATTATTCCCGCCGGAAAGGGTTAGCAAATATGATGTAATACAATAGAATAAATGATGTAATAGCCAAAACACGCAATTTACTAATGTTCTTACAAAATAAAACATTTATAACTTTATGATTTCACATAAATTTATTCAGGGGTCAAATGACCCCTTGCGGTAGTTAAGCCTAAAATATTTTTTTCCATGCAGAAAAAGTAGTTCGGCGATGAGGCATTTTAAGGAATAATATGATCATACACTTTAATAAAAGTCGTGAAATATTAAAAAATCCGTAATGTTTTAGTTTAAGAAATTCAAAAAGAAAATTCAAAAATGTGTCATTTGACCCCTCGCGGTAGCTTTAGTGTTATACACTTTATACACGCAGGATTTCTGTCATGAATAATGTCAAAATTTCCATACACGTTTATTCCTGGGAGTTTGCACCGTTCACAATCAGACACTTGCAACAATCACACCGCCCACTGAATACTATACCTGAGCGTTGACACAGAAATGGCGGCTTTCGTAGGCAGATTTTTTTAAACGTTCGTACGGTCCCAGTAATTTATACACCAGTATTTTACATAAGTTTTCGGGGACTTATCTAATCTCAGAAAAGTAAAGCCGAGGACAAACTTTTAAGAATTATTGGAATCCAAATTCCTGAAACCGTACAAACACGGTGATTTTTTTTTTTTTTTTGGTGAAATATTTATTTATACAATTATCACTATAATAGATAATTAATGATGACAAATGAAACGTTTTGTTAATTAAAAAGTAAAATATTATAAAAGATTAAGCAGCTGGTTTCTCTTATCAAATAGAAATACCAATATGTTGGATTTATTGCAATATTCATTTAGTATGTCATATAGACCGGGAACCGGCAGAACCGACAATCACCTCATCGAGATGAAATTCTAGGATTAGTTAAATCTTGATTCGTATATTAAAATGTAATCGGTCTGCCAAGTCACATCTTGGTGGAAAAAACAGAAAACCCGATTTTAGCGACTGACTCGTAGGTTTGCCATTGTGTTTTCCTGCTCCCAGTCCACCATGTTTTCATAACTTTTGATGCAGGAAAACACAATGGTAAACCCTAGTCAGCCGCTAATATCGGGTTTTCAGGTGTTTTCCACCAAGATATGACTTGGCAGACCGATTGCGTTTTAATATGCGAATCAAGATTTAAGTAATCCTAGAATTTCATCCTTGAACTCGATGAGGGGATTGTCTGTGCTGCCGGCTCCCGGTCTAATATGTATTATTTGAAAAAATTAGGTAATATTTTATGTTTGTTTGTTTCTTTCTAGAAATGTATTAGTTCTTTTAACCCTAGAACTACCGGAAATTTTACTCAAGTTTTATAAAAACATTTTACACCAGAATTTTTACTTAAAACTATTTAATTTGTTTATTTAACTTATTATTGTCTGATTTATAAATTTAGTTTGTTTTGAAGAAATTTCTGGTTTGAATAAATATTTTGAATGTACATGTCGGGTCCATTGGACCCTTCTGGTAGACAGAGGGTTAAATTGTCGTCTTTTTAACCCTAGAACTACCGGAAATTTTACTCAAGTTTTATAAAAACATTCCATACCAGAATTTTTACTTAAAACTATTTATTTTTTTTTATTTAACTTATTATTGTCTGATTTATACATTTAGTTTGTTTTGAAGAAATTTCTGGTTTGAATAGATATTTTGAATATACATGTCGGGTCCATTGGACCCTTCTGGTAGACAGAGGGTTAAATCCACCACAGGCTAAGCTTATTAAAGTATACTAAGAGATGCTACTTTAATTTTAATTGACACATTAAAATACTTTATCTGGTTACGTCAACAATTCTCAATTAGCATTTTCATTGCAAATGCACAACCAGTTTGCTACTTTCGAAATTTATACATCAGCTGTAGTAATGCCCAAGGGTGCAAATATCTAGGCGCCAACGGGATTTAAAAAAAAATTGGCAATATTTTACGTTTGTTTTTTCTTTCAATAAATGTATTAGTTCTTTTAAACTGTCGTCTTTTTAAATCCACCACAGGCTTAGCTTATTAAAGTATGCTAAGAGATGCTACATTAATTTTAATTGACACATTAAAAGACTTTATCTGGTTACGTCAACAATTCTGAATTAGCATTTACATTGCAAATGCACATTAATTTTGCTACTTTAGAAATTTATACATTACCTGCAGTAATGGCCAGGGGTGCAAAAATCTAGGCTCCAGCGAGAAGCGTCTCACCACTAAATTTTATTCGTTATTTTTCGTTAAATATTTCGTCTAGATTTTTTCTAAGAATGCTCATAAAATTTAAACGAAGAAAACTAATAAAACTTAGTGGTGAGAGACTACCCGCTTGCGCGTAGATTTTTACATCCTGGTAATGCCCTTCACATTTTTGACTTATATTGTTAAAAATCATGTTTGGAAATTATTTGACATATAAAAAATACAACCCGAGTTACTATCTTTTGTCAAATGAAGTTAAAACAGCATTTAAAAAATTCTACTATGTATAGATATGTATTGAGATTAATTAATTTATTTATCTATTGAGGAAGTTTTAATATTATTATGGAATATTAGTTGGAAACAAATGCTGAAGGATCTATATGGTTTTAAGTGCAAACGTGCATGCATTGAAAGATCGCTATCTATATAAAAGACAAACGTGTCCGTGTGTAACGCTGATGTCATTTTGCGGTTGGCCACCGCCCCCTGAAAACTAGGCCTGCGCGATGACACAAAAATGGCGTCAGACGTGAGATTTTTTTTTTTCGGTTTTGCTCTTTTCGCTACTGCAGACTTTTAAATTTCTAAACACCGCACATTTTAAATTTTTGTACCGTCGTATTGGGGCTAAAATGTACTTTTGAATGCAATTCGATAGAAAACTGTGTCGCTAATTATTCGTTTATCGTAGTTTAAAAAAAAAATCAATCATGAATTTTTATGAATTTTCATCGCTCCATTGCGGAAGAATAGCCATTTGAACTTATAACAATATAAATATGTTACCATTCGTCTCCGGATAATTTTCCATAACGAAATTAAAATTCCTCAACATAAATATAAAATAAAATAAAATAAAATAAAATACAAATTTAGCATATATGTAATCGAAAGTTTTAATTTTTACACTACAGAATAGGGGGAAAATGTGTATTCAATTATAATTAGTTTGAAAACTGTATCTCAATTTAGTGATTGTGTTGATGTTTTAAAATAATTTTCGAGCATGATTTTTTGTTAAATAAATCTGTATTGCATGCAACCGAAATACGAATGTTTAATCTGTTTGCACTTAAAATAATATAAATAGTTCATCATTTCTTTCTGGTAAACATTCCAGAACAAAATTAAAACTTCACCAAAAAATATAATAATACTGTAATATAAATAAAATACAAATTTAATAGACATGAAATTGAACTACGCGATTAAACCGCTGAAATGATCATAATAAAAAAAGCCGCAGTAAGTAGTGAGATCTTGGGCTAACTCCTGGAATGCAGATAACATAGGTGCCAAGTTGCCACTCATCCTCCGTAATGGGTGGGCTAATTTAACCCTGGTTTAATACTTTTCGCACCAGAATTTTTTTTCAGGGATGAAATTAAAGAAGTTCCACGTAGGAA
Source organism: Maratus speciosus (assembly GCA_963932465.1). Lineage (NCBI taxonomy): Eukaryota > Metazoa > Arthropoda > Arachnida > Araneae > Salticidae > Maratus > Maratus speciosus. The sequence goes on from OZ010796.1 coordinate 453,551,208, forward strand.
CCTGTAATTAAATAAATAAAGATTCATCGAATATTTTTTCTGGTTCGAAACGTTGTTAAACTGGGTTAAATTAATCTACGCATTACGGAAGATTAGTGCGAACTTGGCACCTCTGAGATAATGCAAAACTGTCGCGTTTAATATGCCTCAAAACTTTATTTGAATACATTATTGGTATTTTTATATAAAATTGAATTTTAGTGTTGTTAACCCCTTGAGGGGCAAGTGATTGTGTTCCTGTAATGTTGAACTGCAACCGGAATCTTTGAAGAATTCTATTTCAAAATAAGTAAAAGCAATTTTACGGCTTTTTTCCACCAAAGTTAGAAAAGTAAAATTTAATAAAATTTTTCTGTGTAAAAATTCTTTAATCGTAGGTAGTATATAATATATACCGGTGCCGCTCAAGAGGTTTAATGGGCAGTTTAAGCCTATTAGAATTAGGCAAAAAATAGTTTACATATTTTTATGTAGTACGGGGAACCCGGGTTGGACCTTCTAGTTTTTCTTAAATTGAGATTACTTGATTATAAATAACATATTAAATTATGGTAAAATAAAGCAAATTATATTACCCCCCAAAAAAGATGACAATAAAGCGATCCGAATAAAAAATAATTAGCGGACAGGCAACACTGAACCGGGCTGCACCTGATAGAGATAGATTTTGAAAATTCATGCTTCAAAATTATTTTACAATCCACAAAAATTATTAAGTTGAGGTACAGTTTTCAATTAAATAGATTTTCAAGGTACATTTCTTCCCTATTTAACCGAATAAGAATTTAAATTTTGCTGTGTCTAGAGGATATAAAAATTGCAGTGAAAGCGAAATATATTGGGATATTTTTTGTCACCGTCCAAGTGCCGCAGGCACGGACATTTTTTTATAATATAGATTTACAAAACTTATTATATAAATGCAATAAAATGCACCGGACCGTAATGGATTTTAATGGAATTTAATTCTTAGTCTAAGCAGTTCCTTCATTTAAACATTATAACCAGGGATTATTGCTTTTCCTTTGATAGAAGTGCTAAATATGTGCAGTGCTCCCAAGTTTCTCAAGTTTCGATATCGCTCTTTCCCACTAGTAATCTTCGCCATATTTTATTGAAGAACGTCTGCTATTACAAAATACGAAGATTACTGAAAGGAAGAAACGGTGGTTAAACAGGGTGGTGAGGCGAGAGAATGGAGTTGAGAATAAATAGGAGGACACATATAGTGTACTGTCTACCAGTTACGAGTGAAGTAACTGAGGATGTTGTCACAAGATGGCGGCCGTATTTTTTTACACCTTAACTGTTTTTTTTTTGTTGTTGTTGTTTTTTTTTTTTGACGCAATAAATTAAAAATAAGGACCCGTCACCACTTTTTTTTACTAAAGTATTTGGATTTGTACAATCGAAAAAGGTATGCCATTTAACAAACCAAGGATAACAGTTAAAATTAAGTGCTATCAAAAAGTTTATAGTATCAAACATAGCAAACTGTTTTTTTTTTTTTTTCCCGAACGGCAAAAGAGTTAAGGGGTTAAAAAGATCTTTTAGTTGTTACTGTTTCACACCAGATTCACTTATATGAGAGTTGCCAAATGTGAGGCTTTTTGCACACCACTATTATAGGAGAGAAAATGTTGTTCTCTAAATCGCTCAAATATTCCAATTAAATAAAAGAACATTTTCTGCATTAAAATACTGGTATGAAATAGCCGGAGCTTATGTTCTTTTGAAGTTTTCTAATATGTAACATTTTCTCGAAAAATATCTCACATGTAAATGATAGATTTCATTCAGTATATTCACCAAAACTATTTTTCTGACATTTCTTTTACAATATGGTACTTTATTCTCTTATTTAGAATATCACTTAAAAATCAATAGTTTAATAGCTTATAAAAATCATTGACAACTAGAAATTTATTTTTATTGAAAACCAGTTAAATTTCTTAAACAATAGAAATTATATTTATCTGTAAAAATAAAACTCTAAACAACATTTTTTCTATTTGCGGCTTTTCGCAAGAAAAGTTACAAAAATAATGTGTTAGATAACAAAAAGTTTCAAAAAAATGTTTTTAATTGCGAGCTTAGTGCTTTGTCCAGAGGGCTGGTGGGACATGTATGATTACCACTCTTTTCGAAAAAATAAGGCGTGTTCAAATGAAAGTTATTTGAAGCTTCGCATGCGAACAGTTTTCAATGTATTTTCATGACACAAACGCAGTAGTGAAGGTGTATGTACGAACTTGTGCAAGTACAAGCAGATTTGAGATAACTTCATTCGTAAGGGCGTGACATTCAGTTGAAAATGGCTGGTGTGAATGCAACTGCGTCCAAAAAGGATCAGAGAGCTGTAATTAAGTTTTTAACGCTGGAAGGGTGTAAGTCGGTGGATATTTATCGCCGAATGCTGACTGTTTACGGTGACACGCGTGTGTCAAGCCCCACGGTGACAAGGTTGGCGATAATGTTTAGCGACGATCGACAGGAGACAACGGATTTGCTGCGTCCTGGTCAGGTGCACAAATTGTGACAGAGAAGCTGATTACGGACATTGACACAGCAATCGAGGGAAATCGACGCCGAAACATTCGTGAAGTCGCACAGTGGAGTATTTGACCCGAAATCCTGGACAAAAATATTTTTCAAGTGTTCTAAAGTTAAAACCATTGCTGTTATTTACTATTAGTAAATACACTTAATTAATGTTATTTTGTCATACATGTATGCATTTATTTAAAAAAATAAATATATTATACAAAGTTTTTTTAACCCTTTCAGGGGCAAGGCATTTCTGCTCAAAAAATATTCAAATAAATTAATTTGCACCGTAATTAACAAACAAATATATTTGAAAATAATCAACCGCTTTTTTCCCCGTATATTATGAGATCGAAATTGTACTAAAATATTACTGGTGCTATTTGGCAATTTAGGCCTTAAAATTAACCGTTTGCAGACTTCAAACGGCGGTCCTCAAACGGCTAAGGCTGCTAATCACTCAACTTCCGAATTCCTTTCGCTAATGTCTATGGGCACGTAATGCATTTGTATATTTAAAATATCTCGACGATAAATTACTATCTTTAACTCTTATTTTTAACACTTACCAACAAAACAAAGCTGTAAAGTGTTTATGAATTCGGTTTGTCTATCAGTCAGTCTGTCTGTCCGTCTGTGCTCTAACTCGTGTAAATAGAGTCCGATTGCCTTGAAATTCTTATATGTTATTAAGTATCTCTATGGCCTGTTTGGTATTGTAAATGAAATCTATAGCATTTACGGTTCATTTACAGAGACACTCAAAATAATTTTGTTACATTACGATCTATGGGAAAAATCGTTTGCTCTGTATTTTAATGATATCACACTATTTTAAACGTACTGAAATTTGTATATATCACTGAGATGTACTACGGCACTTACTGTAGAATAGGGTGTGCATAGAATATATCGTTCATTAACAGAGACACACAAAAGTATTTGGCTGAAGAATAAATTTAACTACTGAAGTCTATGAATAATAATTGCTGGAAGTGCGTTTGTAGTTCTGATATGCGTTTTTAAATTGAACTATTATTTAAAATATTACTTGGAATGGATACATTATGTAGATCATATACAGGACTGCACAAAAGTTCTCAAGTACTTTTCCGTTTATTGACGGAAATGGCTCCCTCCGACTGTCTTGGAAAAGGGCAAAATTGTAATGTTATTTTCTCTGCGTTTTGTTTTAAATGCTAAAAAAAAAATATTCTTTGAACATTTTATAAAAAAAATTAATAACGAATATGAAAGCAATCCTTGGAAGTATTAATCATTGTTCAATGTATTAAAAAGACATTAAATCAAGAGAATTATATTACTTTAAATATTGCTTCTACTGTAGTGAAACCTGGAGCTTAGCGAACGTATTAACACGGGCTTGTCAGTGAGGGGATTAACAGGAAATTTGTAACTGTGCTATGCGTTTTTCTGAACTAACTTTTAGCGTAATATGTATGATACATACAAATCCATAGCTTAATTTAATATTTTATATCTTAAAAGCTGACGAAGTGTAAGATTTTAACACTTCACATAAAATAAGTATACATTTGATAAACATTTTGAAAACTAAGAAAAAAAAAGAGACATCCTTTAAGAAGAGTACAAAGAAAAAAGTAGTTAAAATTTTAATTTGCTAAGTAGATATTCTTAAATACATGAATACATCACATGCCCGTAGACTTAACATTAGCGAAAGGACTTGGAAGTTGAGTGGCTAGCAGCCTTAAATGTTTACCGTTTATAAGAGAAAATTAATTGTTGATAGATTGCTTTATTTACAAGTAATGTTTAATTAAATGTATTTAATTTTACTAAATATAAAATTTATTATTTACATTTAATTTACTTTAATAATAATTATTACATTTAATTTACATTTAATAAACATTATTTACATTTAATAATATATTTAGTAAAGTAGAGTCTCTACAGTGTAGATATGCTGTCTTTTCAGTGACTTAACCCTCTGTCTACCAGAAGGGTCCAATGGACCCGACATGTACATTCAAAATATTTATTCAAACCAGAAATTTCTTCAAAACAAACTAAATGTATAAATCAGACAATAATAAGTTAAATAAACAAATTAAATAGTTTTAAGTAAAAATTCTGGTGTAGAATGTTTTTATAAAACTTGAGTAAAATTTCCGGTAGTTCTAGGGTTAAATAGATTACCAGTTTCAATCTGATTCATCAGAACTCAGTTTTTCATCTTCCTCATTACACACCTCTTGGCTTTTATCAGGAGTACCATCAGACCTAGCTAGAAGAAGAAATTGTAGCGTCTGGCTACTGTATGGCTTGCTCTTATCACTTGGTCTTTGTAAAGAGCAGATGATAAAAGGATCACTGCTTAAAATAAGACAATTTGGGACATGACTTTTGCAAATTTCTCTATTGCTCTTTCTTCAGTACTTTGTTCGGTACTGTCTAAAGTGTATGTCTCTGACCTCGGTAGCTTCTTCTGATCGTTGGGTAGTGGGTACGACTGCTTTTTTAACACGTTGAGTGCCACGTCAGTCACCGGTGACTGACACTGAACTTTACGTCAGTCATCGGTGACTGACACTTATAGGTTGTGTAACAGGGATCTTATTTCGTGGCCCAAACGGAAAGACAGGCAAAATAGACTTGGCATTCAACGTGTTAACACAAAATGTACCGTGAGGGGTCATTTTGACCCCTACCAATTGAAAATATTTCGGTTCGTACCACGATATTTTTACACAATAAATTAAAAAAATACAAGGATGAAAAAGTCAAATAAACAAATTAAACAGTTTTAAATGACAATTCTGGTGTAAAATATTCTTATAAATCCTGAGTAAAATTTCCGGTAGTATTAGTGTTAATTACAGTGGCATAATGAATCAAAACCTTGTGCATTGTTGGAATCATGGGGTACCAATTGTAAAGGTTCACATTCAGTCTTGCTGTTTCATCAGCACGTGTTTGGAATTTTTTTTCGTTAATGCGATGTCCACTTGTTATGAATTCCAATATTACTTACAATCTTTTAATCATTTCTGCGTCTACTCCAGACTTCTTTAATTCACTCCTTTCTACCCTTATTTTCTACCAATGAGCTCTCGAAACTAATTGGGGAACCTTTTTTCAGTAAATAAGTGTTTACAATATGAAGCCGATCTCATATTTAAATCAAGTGATATCGAGTTGTGTACGTATGTATGTACCTACATACGTACGTACATGCATGCATACAGACTCTGTAGGTGCGAAAGCTCTCAGGTAATATCCTGTAAGCTAATAACCTGCAATACGACAGTGGGCTACTTTTATTAATTAAGATTTCTTGATAGCAACCACTTTTTTGAAACGGTAAAATTACCCTTGTTTTCGCCTTAATTAATATGTCATTTAATAAGGCCCTTTTTACCATTTCAAAAAAGTGGTGCCAATCAAGAATCCGGATTTTAAAAAAGTAGCCCATCTGGCAACACTGCAATACGACAGTAAAAATAAACTTTTTATCTCTTCAATTTGGTTGCCCCAAAAAGATGGAATTTAAGTAGTCCCACCGAAAAAAAATATATAAAAAATGGCAACAATATGCGGATCATTTTTTTGTGGAATTGGCGGTCAAAACCATATCCAATAGGATTATAGTCCAAAAATGGCCCGGCAAAGCACGGCACACTTTTAAAAAGAGCTTTCGTTAGGTTTAAACTAGAGCCAAAAACGCTTTAAAAATACCCTTTTTACAAATTTAATCTTTTTTTTATTATAATAAAATCTAAACTAATTTATTTCACACATAGTTTAACACTAAACTCGGACCTTTCTTAAACACGTAAACCTTATTCAATTTCAGTTCAACAATTCATTCAGCCACAAAAAAAAATATTTTAAAAATAACAACAATGCTAAAAGCAACAAAAAATCACGTCTTCTTTCAAAGAAGTTTTCTCTTCAACTGATGCCTGGAGCTACCGAATAAGGCTCAGGTTCCTGAAATAGACATTCATCGACGCGCCAATTTGCCAGCTATTAAAAATATGATTTATACAATTGTTGATGAAATTTTAATTTTTGCATTTTTGGCCAGGTTTTTGGGTCAAATACTCCACTGTGCGTTGCAACTGAGTCCAAAGTTTCCATTCCAACCGACATAGTTCTTCGCGGACGGAATTCGTCAATTTCCCAAGCAATGGGCCGCGTGCCTAAACGCCATGGGTAGTTTTTTTAATTATCAAACTTTGAATGCATTTCACTCATTAAATATTGTTTCTTCTATGTATCTGTCTCATTTCGGTCCCTACGCATCTCATGGATACACACCTCGAATTACTTTCATTTAAACAACCCTCGTATATCTTCTTTTTACTTAACCGTACAATACTTTGAATAAATATGCTTTGACCACATATGTTTCACTTTTCGAAAAAAGCAGTATATTTTAAGAAACATTTTCGTACCAGGTTTCTGCACCGTTTCCAACAAAAATAACTTCCGAGGTAGACTCTTTCAAAGATTTGAAAAAAAAAATACTTTCTTTCTAAAAACGGACAATTGAAGATCCCAATAAACCAAAAAGTCTTGATTTTGGTTTGTCTGTCCGTCTGTCCGCTCTCTAGCTCTCATAAATATACTCGGATTGCCCTGAAATTTTCGGATGTTATTGACGTTTACCCTAGCACGCACTCTATTTCAAATGAAGTTTGTAGCATGTTTAGTTTATTTACAGGAACAGTCAAAATTTTACCGTTACATTACGGCCAATGGGAAAAAAATCGTTTGAAATGAATTTTGAAGATGTTACACCTTTCAAATATAATAAAATGTACATGCATTTATGAAGTGAACTAAAATATGAATTCTATAGAATATGCGGTGCAACGAATACTTACTATTCATTTACAGGGCCACACAAAAGAATTCCATTACATGATGGTACAGGGGGAAATTGTTTGCGGCGTGTTTTAATTATGCAATTTCATACATAATGAAATTAAAATACGTCGGTGAGGCTTACTGTAAGTTATTTCATATATAATACGTAGCTCATAGCATTTACTGGGACACACAAAAGATTTCAGACAAGTATATTCTATCCGAGGTACTGTATATTTGTGATGATGGCAAGAAATGCATTTTTGATTATAATATGCGCTTTTAAGTTCCACTATATTTATGCATACTATATAGTGAGTATAAATGCTATAGTTGATATACAGACCTACACAAAATAATTCGTAAAGGTTACTAGGTATGTGCGTAAATTGCTGAAAGGTGGTTTTTAAATGTGTTATGCATTTTTGCGCTGAACTGTGTTTATTTTACTAAGAAATACTTGTAGAATATAGACAAAATGATATACTCAAAGAATTGGATACATGACCGTCTATGGATGATAAATTCTGGAAATGTGATTTCAGTAGTTTTAAGAATTAGTTTGAATTAAATTTTAGCTAAATAGTGACATGTACTAAAGTTTCTAGGTAAACTACAGAGCTGAACAAAAGTATTTAAGTATGTCTCCATCTATTAACACGTTCACGCCGGCACGGTGGGTCACACTCGACTGTCTTAGAGTTGTGAAGTCTCCGGCATTTTAAACACCACTGCTATTTTAGAGAAAATGTTGTTCCTTTAAATCGCCCAATAGTTCTAATTAAATAAAACAACAATTTCTGTATTAAAATACTGGTAGCCACAAAGCCGGAGACTTGGCAGCTCTCAGACAGTCGAGTGTGACCCACCGCGCCGGCGTGAACGTGTTAATATCAATTGCTGAAAGGGGAATTTTAACCTGCCATGCCGTTTTCTTGCTAATCTAAATTTTCCCATTATATAGTATGTGGGGCATTCTCACAATCTTTTGACTTTCGGGAATAAAAATCTGGTGAAATTAAACTTGCTAAAATAACGTTTTAATCTGGTAGACGAATGCCTTAATGATTAAATTAAAGAAAAAATGGTCAGCAGCGAAAAAAAATTTATTTAACTGAAGTTCATGTTAAACTTGCGAGTTTAATTTTTCTTACCATTTTACCACTAAAACTGTTTATTTTCTTCTAAACTTTTACTTATAATGAATTTGCATAGTACCCACAGGACATTCAAATAAGAAATAATAACAATGTAGTATTTTCAGTACAAAATGTTGGTATAACAGTGTGTTAAAGGGGTGTTAAAGAAGGGACGGTACGGTAAAAAAGGTGACGGTATCGGAAAAAGGGAAGAAATGGGAAATAATGGGACAGTAAGGATGGAACGGCAAGGAAAATTACAACTTACTTTAGGCAAATCATGTCAAGACTAAGTGGTAGCCACAATGTTTATTGAATTTTAGAAACAGTTATTTACATTGGATTAAATTAAAAAAAAAATAATTTACCTTGAAAAGTGCAGGAATAAACCTTGGGGACGGTGAGACTACCAATAAAGCCACGATACTTGAAAATGACATTTAAATTCTGCAGTAAATTTCCTGTCAAAGAATTTTAGACATTATTTCTCTAACATACTTCTGCCATAGAACTATTAATAAAAAGGAACTGACATAGTCTTAAAATAGTGAAGTTTCAACTGTAACCGCTTTCGCAAGGACTGATTACCTTCGGTGAAAACTTCCACCACTAAATTGATATATAAATTTTCTCTGTATTTAAAGGCCTTATTAAGGCAAAATTACAGTAATAAATAATTGCAGAAACATATTTTAAATTTTACTGGTGTGAGTTTACTTTTGCGGTACTCAGACCCTCAGTTTCCGCCAAATTGTGACAACCGATGAAAAAAACTTGCTGTTTTATCAGTCAAACTGATACCAGTAAAATCAAATAGAAGTTTTTACGATATTTGTGATAAAATATTTCCATGAATAAGACACCTAAATAAGCAAATTTTTCTATTCAATTTTACTGGTGGGAGGCTTATCCCGGCGGTATTCAGAAACTGTAGATTCGATTTAGAAAAATCAGCCGCCATCTTGTGACACTCGCTCCTCAGTTACTTCACTCGCAACTGGTAGACAGTACACTATATGTCTCCTCCTCTTTATTCATAACTCCATTACTTCTGCATGAGAAAAAACTTGAAAAAAATTCTGTGGCTGCATCTGAAATGATTTTCTGTATAATTTTAGAAGAGGGGCGGTAAGGAATCTGAAACCCAGGGACAGAGTTTAAAAAATAATAACAACCCTAAAAATGTGTTCAGGTTAATTTTTTTCTACATATTTATATAAAACAATAGTTCCAGTTTCGGAAAAAAATTACATTTATTTTTATTGAAACAATTTTATACAGACAGTTCCAAACTTAAAAATCAGCATCAGGGACACGGGACGGTATAGGAGTTTTCCTGGTGTTTGGAAGCCCAACATCGTCCAAAACTTATTTATCTCGTTAATATTGTTGTACAGTCATGCAATGGGATGTTTCCCAGTGCACAAAACAAACAAAAACACAAGAAAATGTACTAAAATAAAAAATATTACTCAGGGACATAAAAGTCAAAAGGTTGGGAGAATGCCCCATATATATCAACCAACAGATCAAATACAAAGGATGTGTTCAACGGAATTGGAATACATATTTGGCTATGGAAAGTAACTGCTGAAATCAGATTTTCAAATGTTTTATTTGTTTTCAAAATGTTTACTTAATTATCTTATTTACATTTTTTCCATAAATAACGAAGTTTTGTTAAAGATTTCAGGAAGTTTTGGAAAGTGTTTTATAATCTATGCTTAACACATGAATTTTCTTTCTTGTTTTAAATAGTAGTCGTATCCTACCCCCTACACATCTTGAAGCTTCTGTCTATAGCAATACGTGAAATTAACGACGAAAGACAAACAAAAAAATTTCGGAATAGATAGATGTATTAAAGAAGAAACTGTCACAAAAATTTGTTTCATTAATTATATTTTTTTAATTAAATGTTAAAAGGCATAAAAAATGTAAAATTTTTTATTCGTAATTAAAATGTTAATTGTTATAATTATACAGTGTATTGACATTATTGATTATATTCTTTTTCATTTTAAAAGTTACAAATACATAAAAAATTATGTAACGTGCATTATTGAATATCGATAAAACACATCATTACGTTTCACCAGGAAAGAAGAAAATATCTATATTTCGTTTTTTTTTTTTTAAGCAAAAAATAAACTATAATATTTAAAGTATGTTTAAAATATATGCAGTTTGTCCACTGTTAGAGATGTCCAAAGGCTAATTACTAAACGGTTTGTCATAAACAATTAGCTATTTCCAATTACAAGAATGTTTTAAATGAGGTAAAAAAATATTTTAAAAGTCGTTTTGGTCAATAAAAACAATTCTTTAAAATTTACGAAATTTGATTTTTTATACTGTCTTCCCGGCCATAGTGATAGTTAGTAAAAATTTACTATTACACTAACAAGTAAGACAAAAAAGTCTCATTCATGTAACACTAAAATTGACCGAGTAATGAAACTTTGCATGACTTATGCCAATTTTCTCCATCTTAATACAAATTAGTTGGGCCATGCTTCGAGGGATAGTACATAAAGTGCTTAAAATATTAGAAGGATTTATTTCGCGTGTACATTTCTACATTGCAGCTGAAGGTAGTTACTTCAAGCAAATTTTAAGAAAAATTTAATTTTCATTAATTGAGTTTTAGATTACGTAATCTAATAGCATTTTAAAATATGTATCATTTTATAAAGAATTGCAACTGTTAATTTTCATCATTTCCTTTAACAAAATTTCTGTTATTTTTTAACTGATAATTTTATTACAAGTCGCATATTTTTCTTACATATGTCAGAATGAAAATAGACATTAAATTTATATTATAATGTTAATTTTACTCTCAATTGTTATTTTTTATCTGACTTTTATTTCTATCTCTAATAAATGTGGGAATGACCCCTATTTCACAACAAAAAATTGCTTCAACTTTAAGGGGACCGGGTAAGCGAAATTGAACCCAAAATCGATTTTTACTTTTTTATATCATTAAATAGTTTAAACTTTTATCTTTCCAACGATATATTACACATGTTTATATATATAAAAAAAAGTGATGGATTTTTTCATTCTTTCTAAGAACACTTCACAGCAGTGGGCTACTTTTTTTAAAATGCAGATTTCTTGATTGGCACCACTTTTCTGAAGTGGTAAAATTCTCATTGCTTTCGCCATAATTAATATGTTATTAAATAAGGCTTATTTTACTATCTCAAAAAAGTGGTTCAAGTCAAGAATTCAGAATTTTAAAAAAAGTAGTCCACTGGCAACCAGTGTTGCAGTGGGCTACTTTTTATAAATTCAGATTTTTTTTAATTAGCACCACTTTTTTGAAATGTTAAAATTCCCCTTCTTTTTCGCCTTAATTGATATGGCATTAAATAAGGCGAATTTTACCATTACAAATAAGTGGTGCCTATCAAGAAATCTGAATTTAAAAAAAAAGTAGCCCACTGGCAACACTGCTTCACAGCTTTAATTGACTTTTTTTCAAAACTTTGATTTTTCAGGTTTGTGTTCCTTTTTTTCAATATTTATTAAACTTAAGAACTCAGATTTTTCTAAATTCTTATAGTATGTTATAGTGCATACTTTAACACAGGAATTTAAGGATTTGTTGAGAATTATTTATTTTAGGCAGTGAAATCTTACCAAAAATGCTAATTTAAAAATGTCTTTCAATAAATAATTAATAATTAATTTCAGTTTCAATTAGAATGTAAATGGTCTGTTAAAATATGTAAAGCATGTTATTCAAACTACTCTAAAATATCTAGACCTCTATCTTTCTCCATTTCTGAGAAAAAGGTACATAAAGTTGGTGTATTTTAACATGGCCTAGATAGAGCTTACCCGGTCCCCTTAAACAAGAGAGTTATGAATAAAGAGCAGGAAACATATTCTATTGTTTACCATTTGCGAGTTAAGTAACTGAGCAGCTTGTCACAAGATAGCGGCTGATGTTTTACGTCAGGTCAACAGTTTTTGATTACCGCCGAAGCAATCTTCCTCCAGGAAATTTTGAATGGAAAAATTTACCTTATTTTAGCGGATTATTCCTGAAAAATTTCTCTCTCAGATATTCTAAAAATTTTTATTCGTGTTTACTGGTGGGAGTTAGCCCGTGTATTATAATCTCTTGTGAGACTGGCTGGAGGTTGCTTAGGTTGTTACAGTATGGCGGAAATGCAGGGCCCTGACTACAACAGAAGTAAACTTCCTTCCATCAGTAAAAATAAATATCTGTTTTTGACTATAATTACAGTAGTGGAAAATTGGCGCTGAGGCGGAGCCTATCGACATCACTAAATTTTAGTAGTATTTTGCGGCTTATCTAATGACATAATTTCCGAGTTTTTATTAAGGTGAATAATACAATAAACAATTAGCGGTGTTAATAGGCTCCTTCCCTGCGCCAATTTTCCATCACTGTAATTATGACTGAAATCCCGCATTAATAACGATAAATACGATAAAAATTTCAATTCAAATTTACTAGTTGGAACTTGCCCCGGCTGTAATAATCCACTGCGAAACCTGTTAAAGTTGAAGCTTCACAATTTTGGGGACATGTTATTTCTACTTTATGCATAGTTCCGTGCTTTAAACAGCTATTACTCGGCCAGTTTTAATGGTTCAAGAATGGCACGTTTTTTGTTTTATTTCTTAGTTTAATAGGGTATTTTTCCTAAACATATCTCATAGGACCGGGAGACCATATAGAAATTTATATTTCGTAATTAAAAAAAATGACTAAAACTTATTTTAAAATACTTGTTTACCTCATTTAAAATATTTTTGTAGTTGGAACTATATCTCTCTGTTTAACGGCTAATTTCTAAGCCGTTGGACACAGAGTTGCCAGTTTGGCCTTCACTTTTAGTCAGAAATTTTTTCTTGCATACTTAAAGGAAAAATTCTTCGTTAGAAAGTTACGCTCTGAAGACTGTATTTCATTATAAAAATGGAGGCCAAACCGACATTCCTGATTGAACACCGTTGAGAGTGGTCACTGCAGGTATTACACTTTTATCACAGGACTGTGTTATGTGTATTAAATTTTAGTGGTAAGAAAAAGCATAAAAGATGGCAGATATGATTATACAAATTAATTAAATTTCTTTCTCAAATAAAAAAATATATATATATACAATTACCGCAGTAATTATAAAGAAGGAGCTTGTTGCAATAAAATAGAATTGTAAAAAATACAATGTTAAAAGCACCAAAAATTTTAAATTTTAAGCATACCGGTTTCGGTAGCATATAGCATACCTTCCTCAGTGCTAAGTACGGCGGAAATTTGCTCACATATGTAGGAGAGATGGGTTTTCAAATTAAAGGTTTATTGACCAATAGGAAAACAGAGGATTGCAGGTAACAGCCAATAGGAAAATAAATGGGAAATGGAACCGAAGTAGTGAGGGAAAAAAATTAAGAGACAGAAGTTTTTATGTAATATTTCCAACAATCTGATAATGGGGGAATTGCGAATTCACAATTAACAATATTTTAAAAAAATTTATAAATATGAAATGCTTCAAGGAAGTTAAGTTCGTGTATAGAAGAAGGTTTAGAGATTATTTTAACCGAATTGAAGTCAGAAGTATGATTCATCTCCCAGCAATGTTTTGCAATAGAGGATTTATTGATTTCTTGTTTTTTAATATATTGTTGATGTTATTTGATGCGAAAATTTAAGCAGCGTTTGGTATGTCCAATATAGGAAAGGCCACATTGGCAATTAATACGGTAGATACCCCATGAATTGGATAATTCAATAGGGTCTTTGAGTTTGGAGAGAGTGAGTTTATTGGTAGGGGCAAAAATTATTTTGAAGTCATATTGTCTAAGAATTTTAGCAACGGGAAAGCTTGATTTAGGAAAGAAGGGAAACACAATGCTAATATTGGAAAGAGTAGAAGACTGAGGAGAGTTTGGGGAAAGAGGATGCTGAAGTTTAAATAGAGCAGTATCAATTATAGAAGGGTTGTACCCGATTGCGATTGACAGAGGTTACAACCATCCTATAATTGATACTGCTCTATTTAAACTTCAGCATCCTCGTTCCTCAAACTCTCCTCAGTCTTTTACTCTTTCCAATATTAGCATTGTGTTACCCTTCTTTCCTAAATCAAGCTTTCCCATTGCAAAAATTCTTAGACAATATAACTTCAAAATATTTTTGCCCCTCCAATAAACTCACCCTCTCCAAACTCAAAGACCCTATTGAATTATCCAATTCATGTGGTATCTACCGTATTAATTGCCAGTGTGGCCTTTCCTATATTGGACAAACCAAACGCTGCTTAAAATTTCTCATCAAAGAACATCAACAATATTTTAAAAAACAAGAAATCATAAAAATATTGTTAATTGTGAATTCGCTATTCCCCCATTATCAGATTGTTGGAAATATTACATAAAAACTTCTGTCTCTTATTTTTTTCCCTCACTACTTCGGTTCCATTTCCCATCTATTTTCCTATTGGCTGTTACCTGCAATCCTCTGTTTTACTATTGGTCAATAAACCTTTAACTTGAATCCCCATCTCTCCTATATATGAGAGCAAATTTCCGCTATCCTTAGCACTGAGGAAGGTATGCTATATGCTTCCGAAACCGGTATGCTTAAAATTTAAAACTTTTGGTGCTTTTAACGTTGTATTTTTTTACGCTTCAATTACCGCACTGTCTGAGGATTTACAAAAAGAGAAATATGCCCAAAATATTTCTAAGAAAAATACTGAAAATGCCTATTTGAAAACAACAGTTTCACAATTTCGATTAAAAAATTATTTAATATATTTCTTAATATTTTACAAAAAAGTTCAGTTATAATAACTTATACTGCTGATTCCCAATCAAAGAGTATTTTATTAATAAATAGTTCATCTATACAAAATATTCATTTCTGAAAATTTAAGAATGAATAAAAGGTGTAGTTCTCGAAAAGCAATATTGATTAAATTTGCACTTCGCACATGATGTTAGAAAAATATTTTCTTAAAGTTGCTAAAGTGACGCAGATGTTGTAACGATCTTCCACAAAAGTTTTCTAAATTTGATAAGATAAACAAATTAAAGGTGTATATGTATGAAGAATTTTAAGTTATAAGTTTATTGCTAAGTAAATATTATTTTTTGCTAATCTCTGGAGTGATAAATGATTCCTGTCTACATCCCTATAAATAATTTTTAGTTTACAAAATATCTTTTAATGCGAATATGAAAATGAATTATTTCATATTAAAAACGGAATTTTAATAGCTGTTGGTCTCCATTATATGAAATTAGTAAAAAAAATTGCCATGATAAACTATCGCTAAAAGTATGTGGAAAACATATCCAATATAAACCTTTGTTTTTGGTATTATTAATTTCTAAATAAATACAAATTTTCAAATGTAATATATCTGATTTTTCAGAAATAGCATCTTAACACTTTCAGGGGTAAATTATAATGTTGTTATAATCTTGAAGAGCCACCACGATTTACCAAAAATTCATCTGAAAATAAATAAATGCAAATTTGGTTTTTACTTCACCTAAATTATAAAATCAAACACTATTTTAAAATAATGGTACGCAGTTTGATTCCATTTAAGTTGTATGTTACGTATCTTCATCGAAGTACTACAATGTTAATATATAAAAATTTTTTTAAAAAATATGTCGAAGTTTCCACTTTAGAATTGGTGGTGGCAAACAAATTTCAGTCAAATACGTCGAAGACCATTAGAATAAATAATATAGTACCATTGAAAGGGGTTAAAATATTCCAAAATATCGTATGTTATATTTTCTATATAATTAAACTACATGTAAAAATTCCTTTTTTAAATAGTTACTATTAGTATCAGAATGAAATTAAATTAAGACCATATGTTTACATATTATAACAAAGGTCAAATAATAAAAAAATATTGGAAATGACCTTTAATTTCACTAATGAAATAAAATTCTTTAACCGAAATATTTTAATCAATAGCAAATTAATCGCTTTGTCAGTCGATATTTTTTTTCATTAATTATTAAAAAAGGAAAAATAAATAATTTTTTTACCACAAGCTTAACTGCAATATTTAAATTTATTTCGTTTGTTTTTTATTTGAATTCCCTTTTAACATAAATGAATATATTATAAATTATCATTAAGAGCTTTTAAATACACTTTATGATACACTTTAATGAAGTGGAAATCATGTATGTAATAAAGTATTTTAATATCGATAGCTTAAAGCCAGTAGCATTGGGACAGAGTAAATTCTAATATCGCGTCTGTTTATCTTATTTTTAGCTTATTATCAGTGCATCTTTACTTGTAATCTTAAATTTAATAAAACGAAATATTAATATTGTTCAATAATTAATTTTTAGAAAATATAGAATATTGAAGTTTGTATGATACTTTAGGCAGAAGAATAAAAGCTATTTTATGCACATATAAATCATAGCTTCCTAATTTACGCTTTTATACAACCACTTTTTCTAATTGAAATTTTTTCCTCATTTAATTTCAGAATGTTGAGATCAAGTTAAGAAAAATTTCTTTTCAGAAATGCCGATTGCAAAAAATCGTAAAATTTGGCAGCCATGATACATTATAAAGTATTTGCGAACATTTTAGCATTGGAAATTGCCTTAAAGATATAGGCTCCGACTTAAAGGGATAGACGGTGGCACAAATCAGGTAGGCTTCCACGACTAATTATTTTAAAATATTATTTTTATCCTGATTAATCAGAGTAACTAAATATGACGATATATAAATATGATATATATGACTATACAATATAAAAATAAGACGATATGACGAATCATATAAAAAATTAGTGGTAGATGTATACCAGATTGCCTATTTCACCCTCGTGAAGCCGACACCTATGCTCAAAAATGAATTTAAAGATTATTTATTTACAATTTTCAAAATGGTATTTGAACAGTATTGCATAGCTGCTAATTTTTAGCCTTTTCCATTAATTCTAAAGTTTAATAGAAAAATTCTTTGCCTTATTTAATCGCAGTCTAAATTCTATAGAAATTTGGTGGAGTGAATCTCAGTGATAATTATAATTTCATTATGTTTAAAAAATAATAACGTTATTTAAATTCACCGCAATCGTTTATTCGCCATGGATCATAGTGTAATGGCATTATTTTGTTTGTCCTGGTAAACTAACTATAAATGGTACTTAATCTACACGCCTGAAACACCATGTTTTATTCCACCTCAGAAATGAATATTAATGTGATTATGTTTGAAATATCATAACAGTAAAATGCACCTTAAACTATTCTCCCCACCATAGGCCACAATGTAAGATTATTCTTCTATGTGTTCTTTTAAATGAATTGTAAATGCTACATACTTCACTTTCTATACGGAAAATCCTGGGCTAAAACTTAATAACATACAAAAGTTACATGGCAATCCGATTATACTTACAAATACTATAAAACGGTCAGTCAGACAAAAAGTATCCATAAATACTTTTCAATTCTGTCGGTAAATTATAATCACGATAATCATGAAATATCGTGGTAATCATCCTTAACCCCTTAACAGTGACATTTGTTTACTTACAAATAATTTAAAAATGGGGCTGGACACCACTTTTTCCATACTAAAATAAGTACCTTACTTAATCGAAAAATATCTGACAATCGATAAAGAAAAAATTACAGTTACAAATTAGTGGTATCAAAATGCTTTTAATAACGAAGTAAGTAGAGTGTTCTTGCCCGAATCCATTTCGGGCCACACTGTTAAAGGGTTAACCTCTTGGCCTGTAAAGACGTGCTATGTACGTCGCCTTGGATTAACACCTGAAAGCCCGCGAGCAGTCATTTTGACTGCTACCAAATGAATACGAACCAGCATTTTTTTTTTTATAAAACTAGTTTAAAAGATACAAAGAAAAAAAAACTAGATAAATTGATAAGTTAATAATTTTAAATAAAAATTCTGGTGTGAAATATTTTTCTAAAATATGGACGAGATAGTCACGGGCTTCTGCCAATTAACCCCTTAGGGACGAGAGACACGTATACGTATGACGCGCTCAAAATCCTTGTTTTTCCTCACCAGTAAAATTTTACTGTAAAATTTGCCTTTTTTATTCAGCGCATTTTCTCGATTCAAGAAGACACAAATTTCTGTTTTTTAAAAACCGTGACAAAAGATTAAAAATTTCGTAAAAGGCTCCCGTCCCGAAGGGGTTAAGAGCCAATAATTTCCAGCGCAAGAGGTTAAACTGAAATAAAAACAAATCCTCATTTTTAAATCAGTGGTTCCCAAAAATTTGCTTGTAATCCAACTTGCCACCAATACTTTAAAAATAAATTTCCCTTTCTTAATCGTTTGAAGATCGGTGGTATTTTATATGTACAAAATTTAATTCCCGAATGCCACATTGGCATCAAAATTTCGGAAAAAATATTTGCCTTTCATAATGTGCGCAAAGAAAAGCTTTTTTTTTTTTTAACTTTCATATAAATTTTTCGTAAATCCCTGTGTCATTAAATCATTTTTCCATTTCAGCAGCAGAAGTACTTTTCGCCTGAAAGGTTTAATCTCAGTTTTATTGAGATTAATAGATCAAATTACACTATTCAGAAACAGTGGTAAATGTGCGATTGCGGAATGGTTATTGGTCATTAACTTCTAATCTATAACAGTTAGGTTCATGGCAGTTAATTTTAATCCCCAAATTGCCAAAAATATTATGTTTTTGATTAAATTTTTCTTTTAATAATTACGTCATCAACGTTTTTTATAACCATATGTGGTTGTTCTTAAATTCTGTCGCGCCCTCAGCATTACAGCAACATAATAACTTTACACATAATAGGGTAAAAATTAGCACAGTACAATTAAGTTTGTAGAGTAAATTTCATAATCTCTTGTAAACAATACATATAAATTAATTTTTTTGGAGCCGCAATTGTACACTCGTCATAAAAAGAGAAAAGAAATAAAAGTACCTATATTTTAATTGCGAAATTATCGCACAAAGATTTAAGATGTATCGTTTCACATTCAATTTTTTTTTCAAATTTTAAAGTATTATTATAATTTTAGAAATATGGGTTGTCTACACATTAATAATTGTCCCAACTTTGAATTTTCAAATGGATACATCTACCTTTTATAAAATATCTGAGTTTTTAGATCAAGGCAGTCCAGAAAATTTATAGTTTATATATTTTTCCTTACACCTTTCATAGAATTTGATTAGATATTTAGATTTCAAATATTGATTATGATAATGTAACATCGAAGCGACAAATTTTATTTATATCTTCACAAAGAATTATCTGATTGAATTTTAATGTTAAATGCGACACAATGAAAATATCCATATCCGTATATCTTTTAGGTATTACTTCAATCCGAAAACATACATGAATTATTAGCATAGCTGCCAACTTTTACGCTTTTTGGCTACCACTAAAATTTAATAGAAATTTTCGCATTATTTAATCATGAGATTTCGACGATTAAATAAGGCAGTATTTACTTATTGTGTGGCAATATATTTTGTTTACTTTCCCCAGGCAGTTTAATTAATCTTACTTTTAAACATCTCTCATTTATTTAATCTAACCTTTTCTGTTTTAAAGTTACTGGTTTCATTTCCCGTTTTCAGTTTAAGCACTGTTTTCATTTCAGCACGCGATGTTTAGTAAATCGCATTTTGCAACCCTCTTTGCGCCGTTTTAGCGAGGTCGTCTCGCTCCTGTCTTTTCTTGGCGCGCTCTCGCCT
Organism: Maratus speciosus; assembly: GCA_963932465.1. Lineage (NCBI taxonomy): Eukaryota > Metazoa > Arthropoda > Arachnida > Araneae > Salticidae > Maratus > Maratus speciosus. The sequence goes on from OZ010796.1 coordinate 453,571,522, forward strand.
TTTTACGGCAACACTTCAGCTGCCGCGCGTGAGTTTAAAAAGCGTTCTCTCTCTCTCCTAGCAGACAGTCTAGTGCAGTTACTGGTATAGAGTAAAACGATTTAGCTCGCCGCGCATTTCGCGGGCCCCGTGCCCCGGATGTGCCGGTAATGTAGGAAGGAAATGCCGTGATTCTTGTTAGAGAGCATCTTCATAACGAATTAAGTTTCCCCTCCTAGAGGCCTTTTCTTTGTGTGTTGAATCAATTAGTTTTAGCGTACATACTCAAAATTCACTGTGAAGATCCTTTGTCTAAATCATGATTCAAGTCTCCAAGATGCCCGGAGATTCTCGGATGCCGAGCCGTGGACCCCACCTTTCACCTGCATACTTTGAAAGAATAAAAATCTTCCTTGTTCGAAACAAGTATTAGAGTTGGTTTTTCATTGCAAGAGTGGGGGTATTGTACTTTTATTACTTTTCCTTTCTCAGCTTGATCAACCACTGGAATCGGGTTATTCATCTACATTCACAGCGCATAATTTATCGAGGCAACTGGACGATCGCGTTTATTATAATGAATCCATTTCTAGTATGCAAAAGACAGTAGTGAACCTTTTTTAGAAATATTATAAGCACCCAAAGAACATTATTACTTCTTAATAAATGGTGCTAGTGCCAGGTGCACAGACAGTGCATTTGAGTGATCAAGCAGAAATATAAGTTTTTCAATGACTTTTTATGTATATAACAAATTTTACTGATTAATCGTATTTACTCCAGCTTTTTCTTTTACTGATTTTCATTTTTACAAATGTATTTTAATGGATGCATTCGGATTTAACCCTAGAACTACCGGAAATTTTACTCAAGTTTTATAAAAACATTCTACACCAGAATTTTTACTTAAAGCTATTTAATTTGTTTATTTAACTTATTATTGTCTGATTTATACATTTAGTTTGTTTTGAAGAAATTTCTGGTTTGAATAAATATTTTGAATGTACATGTCCGGTCCAGTGGACCCTTCTGGTAGACAGAGGGTTAAGTGTTATAGCGATTGCATCGTTTTATTTTCGGCGACCACGTGCTCCAGTTGGTTGTTTTTTTTCCTCTTCAAAAAAAAAAAGAATTTCGAACAATAGTTTAAGTAAAAAGAATAAATAAAATAATAATGTGGCAGTTTGTGAAAGTATAGAAATAAATAATACATGAAGATAAATTGCTGAATAAGATGAAATATTATACACGTGTAGTATTTGTTCTAAGTCCATTTTTTTCTTTCAAATATTTCATTTGCAATGAAAATTTTAGTGAATATAAGAAAATATGATGTCTCTTACGACATTTATAACGCTTTTTTCAAGATTTAATAGTTCAAATGATGGATGTTAATAGATAGAAATGCAATACAAGATTATGCCTTATTTTAGCACTTTGTGCTCTGTCAAGATGTGTTACAACAGTTTTACATTTTAAGCCTAGAACTACCGGAAATTTTACTCAAGTTTTATAAAAACATTCTACACCAGAATTTTTACTTAAAACTATTTAATTTGTTTATTTAACTTATTATTGTCTGATTTATACATTTCGTTTGTTTTGAAGAAATTTCTGGTTTGAATAAATATTTTGAATGTACATGTCGGGTCCATTGGACCCTTCTGGTAGACAGAGGGTTAAGTAATTTTTGCCTCAAGTAAGAAGATTTTGTTTTTAAAAAGAAAATTTTAAGTGTTGTTTTGTATTGTGTGATGTGGAAGATTGACAAAATTCAAGTGTTTTAAAGCTATTTCAGAGAGCAGTCAGATCTTGTCAAAGGTCATTACGCAGTGGCTAAAACTGAAATTATTTTAAAAGAAAATTATTTTATACCCAATTAAGAAAGCAAATTGAAAGTGTCATTGCCAACTGCATAGAGTGTATACTTTGCAATAAAAAGCAGGGAAAAGGAGAAGGTCTATTGAACCCGATCACCATACAAAATATGCCCCTCGAGACCTATCACATAGATCACATTGGTCCCATGCCTTCTACAAATAAAAATTACAATCATATTTTTACTGTTGTGGACGCATTTACTAAATTTGTTTGGCTATACCCAGTTAAAACTACAGCCGCTAAAGAAGTCATCGATAAGTTGACCCGACAACATGATATTTTTGGAAATCCATCGCGAATTATTATCGACAAAGGACCAGCATTTACCTCTGCTGATTTTGAGAAATATTGTAAGGAAGAGAACATAGAGCATATTCCCATAACAACAGGGATACCTAGAGGAAACGGTCAAATAGAGCGAATGCACAGAATTCGTATCCCAATTCTAGCAAAGCTTAGCGTAGAAGACCCCACTAAATGGTACAAATTTGTCGCGCCCGTACAACGCATCATGAATAGTACCGTATCGAGGAGTACAAAATTTACACTTTTTGAATTACTGACAGGAACGAAATTGCGGCAGAAAACTGACCTGCAAATCAAAACGCTGTTAGATGACGAGGAATTAAATTCGTTTATATCGGAAAGAAATTCGAATAGAGAAATAGCTAAGCAAAACATATTAAAAATACAGCAGGAAAACATGAAAACGTATAACAAAAAAAAAAGCGAAAAAAGGCCAACTCATATAAACTCGGTGATTTGGTGGCCATTCAAAAAACACAGTTTGGGACAAGTACCAAACTAAAGCCTAAGTTTCTTGGTCCCTGTGAGATTACTTCGGTAGAAAGAAACGATCGCTACAACGTGAGCAAAGTTGGACACCATGAGGGTCCAAATACGACCTCAGCATTTGCAGATCACATGAAGCCATGGACTTCTACTGTCTAATACGAAATATTTGAGCTTTAAGTGATTTTTGTGTTTTTTATTTTATTTTTTTAAACTGTGTGTTATTGATATCTTTTTTTTTTTATTACTATTATGAATAAACTGTGAAAAGATCTACCTCCAAGTGACAAGCAGAAAAACTTTATTATTTTTCTAACTCTAAAATACTGGTCCAGGACTGAAAACTTTTGATCATCAGTATTTAGTGATTGATTTTACTATTATTTAGTTTTATATATTATTTGTGAATTTTTTTGTGTGTATAATATACGTTCTGGAAAAAGTAGTACAGTACCAGTCACGTATGTTGAGTTGATGGGTGACTGGAGGTCCCAGCCCTGTCAGGTAGGCCGAATTGTGGTGACAGAATTTGAACTCTGCGCTGCAAACACTAGCACATTCTTAGATGAGGCTCTGGACGATCGACCTCAACTTCTGAGCCTACGAAAAACTGCTGAACTTACAAAAACTATTGTGAGAAAGGGAGATGACTGCTGATTGCTGTCGTGAACGGACGTGTGAAACGTCGTGTCGACCGAATACCGGGTCAGCGGACCTCGGTTTTAAAGCAGAATGTCGCCGGCCAGTTATATTTATCATGGTTAAATTCAAATGTAAATACCCCATATGTAAATATGTACATTAAATTTCCACAGTTATTTTATAAAACTAACCACATCCGACAAAAATATGGCTGTGTATGTTTACAGTTTATTCCAATTATCAGTTTTCGAAATATTAAAGAATTTTACTTTCGACCGTAAAAAAGAAAATGTTTGAAATTCAGCAGAAAAAATTACTGAATTTTCTTGCTTAATGTTATACTTCGAAATTTATAGATAAAACCCTAACACATATTTATTTTTACGAGAAGTGTTACGGTGAGAGAAACACATAAACACAAAAGTAATAAATTAAAATCTAAATTTTATATTTAATAGGTTTTAATGAAGTAACTTTTTGTTATTAATTAATTTTTTAATAGTACATATGAATAGAAACACTTAAAATTTTGCCTTGAAATATTTTAAAAAGCCACATCACATATTTTTTTACGATTATTCACTCGTGAAAACATGTTTATGACCTCAAACATTGTTAATTAAAAAAGCTTGAATGATTTTAATTAGCTGTTTAATTTTCAGTATTTTCAGAGTCTACAGAGATGTCTAACGACATATTTTGTTAAGCTCTTTTATTGTTACTTATTGGTGTCTTTATTAAAACATTGTATACACTAATTAAAAAGACTTTAAATTCATTTTTTGCACAGTAGTAAAATGAACCGCTTACCACCTCATTTAATTTTATAAACAAATTGTCGCAGAGAGATGCCAGAGATGAGTTGCACAGAGTATTGCGTTTACTTTCCAATTGTTTTGAAGTAGGGGTCATTTATATAATAAAATTTGCTTCACATTTAATTTTTCTTAAGGTAAAAACCCACTTTTGACAATTTATTTTATTTATCTGGATCAAATCAGTCAGGAAAATGTACAATCTATGTTCTGTTATTTTTATAGAGTTTTGTAAGAAAAAGTTTTAGGCTTTTATGAATACAATATAGAGAAATAAATAATATCTTACAATGAAAATAAGGAGAACGTGGAATTTTGTACGAGAAATCAAATTATATTTAAGTTATACATATAAATTAAACTCAATTTATATGAAAGAAAATATTATAAATATTTTTTGTAAGATTTTCGTTTTTGTGGATGCAAGCGAAAGGTAAATTTCCTATCTAAGGGGCACCATTATTTTGAAATGGTAAATAAATTTTGCTCTTTTTAATAACACATTTTGGGGGATCAACGAAGGCAATAATTCCAATTACGAAATTCTAGAATGGTTGAGATCCATTAGAATAAAATTTTTCACCATTCTTTTCGACCTTGACTCAGTAAAATATATGTATATTTTGAAAACGAAAGATAGCAGTGCATTGTGAAGCATATAACCAAGTTTTGAACATGGAGTTATAAATAAAGAGGAGACATATAGTGTATTCTCTACCAGTTACGAGTAAAATAACTGAGAAAGTTATCACAAGATTACGGCTGATTTTTTACATCGGTTCAACAATCTCTCATTATCGCCAGAGCAAATTTCCACCAGTAAATTTTGAATAAAATGTTGCCCTATTTTAGTAGCTCCTTCTATGGAATATTTTTTCATAAATATGGTTAAATTTTCTATTTGTTTTTACTGGTTTACTTTTACCCATGTATTATAATCTTTTTCACTGACACTGTGAGTTAGTTGTCTGGGTTGTCACAATGTGGCCGAAACGCAGGGCTTGACTAACGCCGAAATAAACTTCGACCAGTAAAGATGAATATCTGTTTTGAAATTATTTATAACTGAAATATTCATTAAATAATGCGTTAAAAAAGGGAGAATGTTTCTATTTATATTTACTGGCGGAAATTTGCCCCCGAGGCAAACAACCCCAGCGAAAACAGTTACAGTTGAAGCTTCACTATTTTAAGGCTATGTCAGTTCATTTCTATTAATAGTTCCATGGTTTCGAACTACACTCATACTTTTTTATATAAAAAGTAATGTGGGTGGCAATTAATATATTTTTTAAAATTTGAATTCATAAATAATTTTTATAAGTACTTTAAAAAAAATGTCTGGAATGTATTTGGGTCTGTAACTTGTTAAAAAAAAACGCTTTAACACTAGAACCGCCGGCAAAAAGGTATACCTATAACCAAAAAGCGGTTATTTTGATCGATGTAGATTACCATGCTGAAATAAACTTGCTGAAATAAACTATACTTGCCCTTTTTTACTCTGAGTATCGTTTATTACTATTATTCACATCATTGCACATATAATAATATATATTTCATAATTATTATTATTTTTTTTTATTTTATTAAGTTATAATTAAATTATATTGATATATATATATAATTATATTGATATATATATAATATTATTGATAATATTGATATATATATAATAATAATATATATATATATATATATATATATATAACTTATGTTTTTTATTTTAAGAATATTTTTATAGTAAAAAATATTTTTCATGAGAAATCGAAATTGCTAAAAAGAAGAATAAACTTGGTGAAAACAAACATTTATATTTATCCACTGAGCAATACAATATTCAGGTTGGCGAGTGGTCACGAAAAAACACAGTCAAAAAAAGAGGGAACTACCAGTATTTTCTTCTAGAAAATACTACGAATAATATATAGGGGCTAAAGAAAACGGATTTCTCTTTAACAAAATACTGGTGTTTAACACCTTTTTTGACTGTGTTTTTCAGAATTCATGCCCGCTAGATTGTGAAAATTATAAAACACTTGTAGAGGTCATCGTCTAGAGTTAGCTTTTGTAGAATACTTCCGTGCCATCTGGTCGGGCACGTCGACATCAAATTTTGTAGAATTGTAGAACTTTACAGTTTTTGGTAAGTGTTTATCACCAGTTTCAAATGTAACCGATGAATGTCGGGAACTTAGAATTAAAACATATTTATTTTTCTGCCCTTGATACACTCAACGTAATATCATCTTTGGCAAGAATTTGGATACTGTACAAAGACTTTTTTGTGGTTTTGTGACCTGTGGAATTTTTTTTTTTTTTTTTTTTTTTTTGTCCGCAATTGACCGTGCCAGCAATGCTTGTTTTTAGTGACTTCAGCTTTTCTGCAAGGGGAAGTGAAGTAAAAAAGTTATCTGTGAGAATGTTGTAACTTTTGTTGAAGTGTGGTTGTATGAAGTATGGACTGTTGCGACATCTACTAGATAAAATGTGCATTAAAATTGACGGCGATAATTTTGTCCGTGTCGGCTGTTCTAGGTATAATGCTGCAATACTTCACAAATTTTGGCTGACTGGAAAATTTATCACTGGCATATCATAGCTTTTCGAATTATAGGAAAAGTCACAGAAACTGAAAGTTATAATTTAAATAGAAACAAAATGGTACGCAATGAAAGCTTCGAAACGGTCAAAATGACCGCCTTGGCGGTTCTAGTGTTATTTGGATGATTTATATTTGGCAGATATAACTTAAGGTTCGACATGAACATTTAATATTAACGACCTCAAATTTTGACCACTGCTCCAGTGGCGTAGTGTAGGGTGGGAGGTCGATCATTTTACTACTAGGATTCTGTTACGGTTAATTTTGCTTTATTTAATCGCATAAGGTTCAATTATTAAATGAATCAAATTTTCTATATAATAGTGCTGGTAGTAAAATGATCGAGCTCCCCGCCCCCCCTAAAACTATGCCACTGCGCTTCTCAGTATATAAAAGTGGTGGTGGTGTTTTGATACGACCAATAAGCTGCACGTGCGATACAAAAGAAGAGGTTATTGTTCTTCGTTGGGGTCTTTTTAACCTTCCTACCCTGTTGAAATTTTACCCAACCTTCATAAAAGCATTTCACACCAGAATTTTTATTTAGGACTATTTAAGATATTTATTTAACTTATTTGTTAAGATTTTTATTATTATTACTTTTATAAAGAAATTTCTGGTTCGAATTGAATGAAACGAATTACAGAAATGGGTCGATTACACCCATTCAGGGTAGGAAGCTTAAGTGAACCTAAGTCATATTTATGATAATGTCCGAAGAAATACATGAAAAACTCCGAGCTGTTAGGCGGACGAGGGCCTAATATAAAATGGATTTTGAACCAGCACCTCTCGTATATCATCTTTGTAAACAAAATTTATCAGATGCTACAGGGATCATAGTCCATGAAGGTATATCAAAAATATATACATAAACTCTTCATTTTACGAGCTGCATTGAGCTAAAGAATTTATGCAAATATGTCAAAAAAGGGTGTTTCCATTTGAAAAAACAAAACGTTTGTGCTATTTTAAATATGTAGCCGACCCCCATTTCAAACATTGTGTTTATATTCGGGAAGTTGACACCATTATGAGTCCAATGTTTTTTTTTTTTTTTTTGTGTGTTTGTGTGTGTCAGTGCAACAAATTGCAGATAAAAAAAAGCATGGGATGACACTTTTTTATTTCTTTTACGAGTATAAATATTATGTCTTAATTTCTTCTCCATATTTTAAAAATATAACGAAATTTTATCTATATTTATTTTGATCAAAAAGTGAAAACTTAGCTGAAAACGAGGAACGAACTTTGCTGAAGTGAGGTTGATGCACACTTACTCAAAGTTCAAAGAATAAATAGTTTCATTTATGAAAAAAATATTGATTTTTGTGTCATCTTTTTCTTTCTTTCATACGTACGTTAACATACAATTCTGCTGTTTTCAAAAATCAAATCAATTTAAAGCTACATTTTAAATCTTTATTAATCGACTATGAGCATGCTTGTGGTTTTGAACCAAACTTCATTGAGTGTTGCCAAATGGGACTTATAATGTCTGATTGCTATCACATTTTTGAAGTAGTCATATTCGACTTATTTAATCCATATCATTCGCGTTATAAATAATGTGAATATTAAGTTTTCATTAAAATCAATCCAGCAATTTGAATAATATAACCCTCTAAACAGTACACGCTGATTGACGGAGATGGCGTTGTATTTTCAATGTTTGTCTCCACCAGTATTATTTATACGTAGAAAGTTTTTTATATATTGAATTAAAAAATTATATTTTATATTGATACATATTAGCGATCTTCCACATGTGGCCCATTGACCAACATGGTACCACTATTTAAGAATCGAAAAATTTCAATTAATTAATGAGATAACTACGGAAGGAAAATATAAGTTTTCATAATTTCTGGTAGCAAACGACTCTGAGGCAAAAGGTTGAAAACCGCTAATGTAGTATATATTGTTATATTAGAGTAGCGTACTGATAACTTATTTTAAGGAAAGAGATGGAAAGACTTCAATAGTAATTTTAAAAGATTAAATAATGTTCACCCTATTCAACTGTATAGTATTTTATAATTTTATGTGATTCAATATTTTAAGAAGCACTGTTCGGAAAAACTGTTCGGTGTGATGAACCTTTCCCGTACAGTGTTGGCAGTGGGCTACTTTTTTATATTCAGATTTCTTGATTGGCACCACTTTTTTGAAATAGTAAAATTCGCCTTCTTTAATGACATATTAACTAAGGCGAAAACAATGGAAATTATACTATTTCAAAAAAGTGTTCCGAACACGAAATCTGAATTAACCCTTAAATGCGAGATTTTTTATTTTGTTTTGAAAAATTTATATATGATGATACTCTGAAAGGTTTATCGCACAGGAAAAACAATGAAAAAAAATCAGAGATGCGTTTTTCATATAATATGTCAAACTTTCCTTCTATTTCACGTCTGCAATATAAGTAAAAACTACTGTCGTGTGGCTGTTTTACGCTAACATAATGCAAATTACTAAATACTTTAATAAATACGTTTCCAAATACATTATTTTATATAATTATTAATTTCATAAAACTTAACCTTTAACCCTTTAATCCCCATAATAAAATAAGGGTAGTTGGAGCAACTGTGCCATGATTTTACAATGTGACTCTGGAGCTTCCGACAATTCAGCTTCAAAAAACTAATGTTCATTTGAATTAAAGTCTGAACTTCTGTAAATGTGTTCAGTTAGGATCCCTCTATCAGACAGAAATGCTCAAAATTACATTTTATTATTTAAAAATATAAAAAAAGCATATTTCTTTCCTCATGGGTCCAGTTGCACCATAAAAATGGGGTAGGTGGACCAGGAGGGTCTATGTTCCATACGCGTTTATTTTTTTTTTTTTTCATACGAGATATCAGGTCCTGTTTGAAAAAGTGTAAACAACTTAAAAACAAAATTAAACCAGGCAGATCATGTAAATTATATATCAAATAAAGAACGTTGTAAGGGAAACCTTTGCTGTCAATGTGTCTAAAAAGAGCATTAAAAGCGAAAATATTAGATTTAGTTATACCAAAAACATAAAAATTAAGTACGAACTTATGTACTTTAGTATGGGTAATATGTATGAAAGTCACGTGGGTATTTTAAGGGAAAAAATATCAAGGTAAATCTACGAACAAACGATAAGTACTTAAGTACTTTATCTGTATCCTGAAGTCGCATTATATAGGGAAAATTTTATTATTCCTACCAGAACCCTTAATGAGTTACCTTCATGATCATTTTATTTAACATGTTTTAAAGAAAGTTGCGATGAAGGTATTATTTTCAAAATAGTCGTAGGAACAATAAAAGTTTCCCTATAGAATGCGACCCCTGTGTCTTATAATTTCAAGGTTTGGCTATCTCGCTTTCAGTAGATACCTAATAACATTAATGTAGTTATATGCCTAATCTTTAAAAAAATGATTGTTTAATAAAAGTTCTTACAGTATTTTAATAAAAAGCCGAGGAAGTTCAACCATGTAAACGTTGTTTAAAAAAAAAGAAACGCACATTTTTGACAACCTATCACAGCAAAGTGAGAGGTATGATTGAGTTGACACACGTTGTTTAAGGAAGTAGAGATTAAGGTCCATTGTTCACAAAAGCCTAAAACTTAAAAAATATCAACAGTTATTTATAATATTGCCTATGGCCCCGTTACCTCGCGTGTCCCAACAAACTTCACGTTCTAGAAATTACGTAGTTCAGAAAATCTGACTCTACACCAGAAAGTTTCAATAGATAGTTTCGATTCTTTTAATTAAAGCAAAAGCTGCTATTTTAATTTTCTGGTGTGAATTATGTGTATGCTTATAAAAAAATCTATTAAATTCAAAACAGTGTTGTTGGCATATATGCAATGCTGAGCACTAAATGGTTACAAAGTAGCCCACTTGCAACACAATATACGAAGCGGCCTACTTCCCACCAGTTCATGAAAATTTTTACTTGATTACCACGATTCTCCAATTATTTCGCTGTAATAAAAGTCTTAAATTAGGTTGTTTCTAAACGGCTTAATGAAGTTTTTGCAACTACTCAACCCCAGGCTGCAGTGAGGCTATTAATTTTGAAAATAATCTTTACTTTATCTAACCCCTTAATTCTCGCTCCCGTCAATATCACAGGCTGAGGTGTCGTTCGTTATTTCTCGCGCCCGTCATATTCCGGGCTGGAGATTTATTGCTGGAAAAAACTCCTGAAACTAGAAAATTTTAACTGGCATTTCGGTGTGAATTCTTTGATTATCACCTTACGGGTTTGGTTTTTGGCGCTGATTGTGATGTTGGACTTTGAATTGCATGTTTCGAAATAAATCATACTCAAAAAAATTATTAATGATCAAAATTTAATGTATATTATATTATTTGAAAAATTATTTGTAAAAATTTGTTTGATGATGATAAATAATCATCTAAGATGTGAAAAATAAAGGTCTTATTCGCGAAGCGAATGTGTATGGTGTAATACAATATGGTGTAATATAATATGATGTGTGTATGGCGTATTTGTATGGTGTAAAACAAACATTAAAACACAGAATTCTCGCATGATGGCTTTTTCACAAATGTGATTTTGTTCTATAACTTTTTTTTTCGCCTTAAAAAAAAAAAAAAATACTAATTGCATATTTTATATAGAAAACTTATAATTATTCAATTTCTGTAATAAAATAAATAGGTACTTTTTTGGTGGTTTTTCCAAATATTAAGCGACTTTTAAGAGGTTAACCTCTAAATGTGAATTAACTTGCTGCGATTAAATAAGGTGAAATTAAATCGGTAAAATTACTACTAGCTATTTGACCAGCGGTGGAGTTCTTAGAAATACCAGATCTAAAACATATTTGAAACATTTAGAAAAAAAATATGTAATTTTTAAGCGTTTCTTTCTGCGTTTCGCATGAATATTTCAAATTGATTCTTCAGAGAAATCAGAATTTATAAACGTTTACATTTAGATGTTTTTTAGGTTTTACAGTGCTGATCTTCAAGTGATGCAAAATTAATTCTTATATTAAATTTACATACTTTAAGAATACACTTCCACATTTACATAAAATTTCTCAACCTATATGCAGTGTTGCCAGTGGGCTACTTTTTAAAAATTCAGATTTCTTGATTTGCACCACTTTTTTTAAATGGTAAAAATCCCCTGGTTTTCGCCTTAATTAATTTGTCATTAAAGAAGGGGAATTTTACTATTTCAAAAAAGTGGTGCCAATCAAGAAATCTGAATTTAAAAAAGAAGCCCACTAGAAACACTGCCTATATGTGTAGAGGCTGTAAACAATAGTAAAAGTTTCAAACCCTTACATTTTATTGCATTTTTATTTCGTTTTATAATAGCAAAATTTGGAAATTTTTGCTTCATTTTAATATTTAAAACGTTAGATCACCTGTGAATTCAGAAAAAGAAAAAAATTAATTTTTTTCTGTACAGAATTCCTTGGTGGTTTATTATAGAAATTTATGCGAAAGACAGAATAACTTTATAGACATACAATTTAAAAAAAAATTTATTTCATTAATTCAGCAATATTTTCATGGAAACGTTACTTTAAATGAATTACCTGTAATCTCCTAGAAACTTTATATTTTGTTCTTATTAATCTCGGAACTCTGTTGATATATAAATTTACAATAAACAATCATTCGAAAAAAATACATTTCTCAATAATTCTGTTCGTGCCAACCGATTCAGTTCTTCCAGTTGGGGGATTTTGTTTTAGAATGTTACCACAATTTTCGAATATGCATATTCGGTTTATTTATTCTGTTATTAAATGAATCGAATATTTTCTATTGAAAAATGTGTCAGAATTCTGACTGAAAAAACAGCAACATGGCAACAATGAAGCTATTTCAGATAAAGATTAATATTAAATGATCATTTACATATTAAAAATTGTACCGACTTTCTTTATCTTCAAGTAGCATTACACGCAATACTTGAGTTTATTCTAACAAATCAGCCCGTAAATGTATATAGTTTTAGCAATTTTCTGAAATCTAATAGCCATACACGATGTCAAATCTTGACAATCTAACCAAGGCAGGGCAAACTTCCACCAGTAAAAAAGAAATAGAATTATTTTTTTATTTTTTCTTGACGGTAAAGTTTGCCCCGTTGCTAATCAGGCCCTGAATCTAACGTGAAATCCATGGTGCAGACTTTACTTTACAATTCTCCTGTATAATAAAATATTTAAATGTATTTTCAAAATAATATACAATGAATGGGCCGAAACAAGATCTAGGTATTTTTTTTTAAATGACGCATTTTATTTACTGTAAGTATTAATAAATTCTTATTAAGAAATATTAAATATATTATTCAAGGTGAGTACACGTCATCGTATTTTCTGGGAATCTTACGTCACTATTTCAGAATTTCTATTTAAGGAGGCACAGGACATTTAAACTTTCAAAAAATCAGTTTTCGGATTCTGTTTTATTCTGATTTTTTTTTTTTTTTTTTTACATTTCCTAACAATATGCAGAAAACCCATTCAAAAATATGCATTATTTCTTGAGTTATAATCATTTATAGACGGTGAGTATAATCGAAAGTCCGTTCATAATGAAATTTTAAACGGCGTTTTCTCAAATTTGTAAATTTGGAGTTTGCGCGCATTGTTACATTCAAACTATATAAGCTACAGATTTAAAAAAATTAGTAAAATATGAGTTTCATTATAGCCTTCATGCTAAATCCTAAAAAATTCACATACTTTCGTTATTTATTTTTTTGCGCTTGAAAAACTTGAAATTTTGTATTGTTTTGTATTTTCTGCTAAAATTAAATTTTAAACAAACTTTTTTGTACATATTTTTGTTTTAGTTTAGAACTAGGCATATTATGTTTTTATTTTGTTCAAAAATAGTTTTCTATATGCATAATTGAGAGTTTTATCATGCGCGAAGCAATTAATGATTTAAATTCACTCAATGAGATGCGTTTTTAAATTTAAAATTATAATTATAATTTTGTATGTACAACATTTATTTTTCTAGATAAGTCTATGTACTTTAGGCAGAAAGGGTGAAAAATATCTTTTGGTACTTTGAAAAAGACGATTTCTTTTATCGTTTCGACAAACTCAAAGGTCTTGTGCCCCCTTAATATTTAAATATGTGATATTGCATTCCGTTGTTTCATTGCAGACTTTCTAATCGTTTTCTGTGATTAAATATCTCAACATATACATTTAAATATTTATGGTTAAATAGTAAGTCCTCTGCCTACTTATTTTATTTCTTTCTTTCTTTTTTCTTTTTATTTCTTTTTTTTTTCTTTTTACTTTAAAAAAGTCACCATTGTCAAATACTTAGTAGATGAATTTAACAGTGATTCCTATCATCACTTTTCGAGATAAGGGAATAATTTATTTTATGAAATCACGTAATGGCAGCCATTAATGAAAGAAAATAATATTATAGGGAAATTCTGGTATGAATGAGAAATTTTGTAATTTAAAAAAGGTCAAACTTGCAACCCTGTTCCTAAAGTTATTTCTATTAAAAATGTTGTAATAACCTACATTGAAAATTATTATTTTGAATTATTGGTATTCAAAAAGCGTGCTCGTGGGAGCACTGCAAATTTATTTATTTTTTAACGGTGAGTACTCAAATATTTACATTTTATTTTAGATAAATTCCACAAATGCTGTCGCGGTCAAATTTTCACATTTATTGAATTTAAAATCAATGAAGGGTAAGATATTTAAAATGTTCCAGAAAAAGCATTCCACGTAAATCGTGAAGGGTCGTTACAATATTTTTGGCGAAAGGTTCATCTCAACTTCTTCATTAAAAAATCAATATGTTCTTATACTTCAGATAAAATATTGAATTTTCTGCTCACGTCTATTGAAAATATCGATAATGTAAGGGTAATATTCTTTAAAGACGCAGAAATATGGATTGGATATAGAGAGATATTCAATTTTGAACTTTCAAATTTACAAAATGTTCGAAAAGTCATATGTACTAACAAAAAGTCGAGGAACTCCTTATAAAAGATATAATTTTATGCCAAGTATTGTATTGTATTAAGTTATTATTTTAAATACTGTTGTCGTGTTACATTAAATAAATATTGATCATGCTAAAACTCGTTGGAAAAGTGTTCTATGTATTTATTTCATTAAATAACGAAAGTTAAATAAATTACAATTAATATTTCCTATAAAGTTTAATCAAAAAAGAAGAGAAGCTGAAACTCAAGGAAGAAATTTTAATTTAGGTGAAGGTGGCCTAAAATGATCCTAGCCGGCAAAACGATCCACGTAGGTTTTCTTCCAGACAGGTCGCGCTATCTACCGGGTAATACATAAAATAGTTGTGCCAAGTGAAGAAGAAGCAATGGCGGTATTTAAACGATCGCAGTTTTACGCGTCTGAATAGAATTCTTTGAAAAAGTGGGTTTCATAACATCTGTTATAAGATAAGCACTGACTTTCATATTTATTTACATATACAGTCGTTCATGTACAGAAATATGATTTGGTTTACTTAATAGATTATGTTTTTAGATGTGAATTGCACATGCTATGTTTCTTATGTTTCTTGGGGTCATGTAATTATATGACCTAAAATGGAATGCCATGTTGTGGGTAAAATCATCCATTATGTGGATCGTTTTCCTATCATTTTATTGTCTGAAGAAAATCCGGTACAGGTTCCTAGCCATAATGGGAGCCAAATGTTTGACTGTCCCAAACCTTTCTATATGAGTCCACGTGTTATCCTACAGTCTCCAAAGAAAACGGAATTAAGCACTTCGAGTAAAAGGAAATCGATGGAATGTGCCATTTTAACGAGCATTCCTTTTACAAATCAACTGTGCTCTGAAACGAAAAATAAAGAACAGAAAGAGAAGATTAAAGACGTCGCGGCTAAAAAAATCCAATTAAAATATGTTAAATCTAAAAACGAAATAGCCAGAACAAGCAAAGAAAAGAGAATGAAGTCAAAGCAAAGATGTATTCCCATCAGCGTTGCCAGTGGGCTACTTTTTTTAAATTCAGATTTCTTGATTGGCACCACTTTTCTGAAATGGTAAAATTCCTCTTGTTTTCGCCTTAATTAATATGTCATTAAATAAAGCGAATTTTACTATTTCAAAAAAAAAATGGTACCAATCAAGAAATCTGAGTTTAAAGAAAGTAGCCGACTGGCAACACTGATTCCCATAAAGAAGAAAAGGGTGCCTAAAAACCAATATTTGGAATATAGTGAAACAGATTCAGTAGATGAACACAGGTGTATTTATTGCGATGAACTATTTGCCTCCTCTGCAGCAGGTGAAGGTTCGATCCAGTGTCACAAGTGTCCTAAGTGGGAACTAAATGCATGCGTAGGGATAGATGAGAATGACGATTATGTGTATCTTTGCGATATGTGCTTAAATATTCCGAGTTTTCAGATTAGACGTAAATAGACATTATTTAACTTATTTCTCCGTTTATTATAGACTATTACTTTTGAATCGTAATTTTCAAATATTCTATTTTATTGTTTTTTCAAAATTATTTGAGACACTTTTTATTTTAAATTTTACATAAAATAAATTATGTATGCTATTTGATTGTAAACTTATTTTATTTCATTATGTATTGTCATAATTACTTTTATATTGTTTATTTTGACGATAAAAAACAATTCACAATTATTTTTTAAATGAAGGTTCATTTTGCCATTGGGTGAAGGTAAATTCATACTTTGGACACGTTTTCAAAACTCTGTTATTTTCATGACTCAATTTGGGTTTAAAATATTATTAAAGTATGTTTCTGATGCAGAATATAGTGTAAAACATATTAGCATAGGACGAAAATTTTATTTATATTGTTATGTTATTTTACACAAACCCTTAAGGGGATTATTTTAGGTCACCTTCCCCTACAGCGTAAAAAAAATAAAACATGCTCCAAATTGTACATCAAACGTGACAAATCAGGTGCGTTCGTACTATGTTAAGTTTTATAAATATTCAGATCTTGGTATAATAGCTGTTGCACTTATATGCAAAAATGCATGAATGCAAAATTTATTACGACTATATCGTCGGTACCATGTCTAACTATCCAATTTGAAAACAGTGTGCCACTGGGATATTTTTTTAAATTCAGATTTCTTGATTGGTATTACTTTTTTGAAATAATAAAATTCGGCTAATGGAACATTAGAACGCCCGGAAGGAGTCGATTCTATGCCGACCATATGATGATATGTCAACCGGAATCAAAAATTCTTTCATTAAATATCCTAAATTTAAACACGCATGCTTACGTTAAATAAATCAGTCAAATAATTTTAAATAAAAATTCTGGTGTTAAATATTTTTATGAAACTTGAGTTAAATTTCCGGGCGTTCTGGATTTAAATAATTTGAAATAAAATTTCTCGTGAGAAATCTTTTTGCGAAGCAGGGGTAAAATTTCCGGGCGTTCTAGTGTTAATTACATATTAATTAAGGCAAAAACCAGGGGATTTTACAATTTTGGAAAAGTTGTGCCAATCAATAAATCTGAATTTTTAAAAAAAGTAGTCCACTGGCAACGCTGTTTTCATATTAGATAGTTTGACATGGTACAGACGATATACATTAAATTCAGAAATACGAAATAAGATCATACCTGCCAACATTTACGCTTTTTTCATACCCTTATTTTCAACAAAAAAAATTGCCGTATTTAATCTAACTTTTCGATGATTATGTATGACAAAATTTCTGTTTAAATATAGTGGTAGGAAAAAAGCGTAAACGTTGGCCGCTATGATAATATGACTCCATCCTAAATAGGACATAATCATCATGGCAACCTAGAATAATTACTTATCATGGGATATAATTGAATTAATGATGTATGATAGGATTCAACAGAATGAAGAAAACTTTCATTAATATCTTTTAAAGTTTTGATTCGATTTTCATAAAATTTCAACTGACTCGACAAATTTATACAACAATTATATATATTAAATTTCAAACCATTCGGCTGTGTGGTTTTTGCGCTGATATATGCGGACAGACGGAGAGAGTGGTGGACGGAGCAGATGGCGAGTATTGGTGCTACGTATTTATATAATTACGGACGCACATAAAATAAAGAAAAAAAAAAACGTTGGTATGCCAGAAAAGACATGATGCATAGCAGCCAAATTTTTTAGTTTGTTCTTAACGCCTTAACGGTCGCATTAAATTACGGTTTAAAAATTCAAATTGCTTGTTGGCACCAATTTTGAAATAGAGATATTCACCTTATTTAATGACAGGTAAAATGATACCATAATAAAGCCAATTACACTATTTTATAAAACTGGTGGAAACCAAACAATCTAAATAAAAGACACAGCCCGTGAATATCACGGGAGGGAGAATTAAGCGGTTAAGACGCTTTCTACTAGACAAAGAGTGGCGAATTCGAATTCGATATAGCTATGGACGTATATTATGGATCGGATTCAACTTTTAGCGGAGGTCCTCTTGTGAGCTCTCAAATGCTTAAAAAAGACCGTAGCGTACGCAACAAACAAAGTCAGAGGTTCGGCTTTTTCTTTTTTTCCAAATGTTAGTTCATGTTCTTAGTGGAAGAACATGTTAAGATACATTTTCTCAAAAATTGTTTTCTTTTATGGATGAAATGAGTGTTTAGCATTACCCATTAACATTCAAATATATGCTACTAAGAAGGAATTAAATAAATGACTAATTTACAATAAAAATCTTTCACTTCAATTTACTCGAATTCTAATTATCGTTACCTAACATCTTCTTCCACTCAGTTCTTCAATTATTAGCATAATACTTTATTCGATTAACCCTTAACCCTTCCAATATTTTAGTGCCAGTGTGGCATTTACGAATGAAAATTAACCCTAGATCTACCGGGAATTTTATTCAAGTTTTAATAAAACGTTCTACACCAGAATTTTTATTTAAAACTATTTAACTTATTTATTTACCTTATTTTTGTCTGGTTTATATACTTAGTTTATTTTAAAGAAATTTCTGGTTTCAATGAATATTTTGTATGTACCTGTCGGGTCCAATGGACCCGTCTGGTAGACGGAGGGTTAAGTGGTCCAAAAATGAGCCACCGCCCTTGAAGGGGTTAAATGCATAGTGATGTATACTGATGAGACAAAACATTACGACTAAATACCTAATAACGCGTTGGTTCACTTTTGGCTCGAAAAACAGCTGCAACCCACCTAGGTATGAATACCACAAATCTTTGGTAGATAGACGAAAACAGATTGTACCAGACGTTCAAACAGCGGTCACGCAAATCCGGGATATTCCAACATAATTGTCTTTCAATTTTGAGCTACCATTCTATGACACCCCAAATTTGTTCTATCGGATTGAGATCCGCTGAGTTAGGTGGCCAGGACCTTAACTGAAATTCTGTATAATGTTCCTGAAACCACTCCAACACAAAAGATAAATCAATTTATTGAAATAAATACATTTCAATGCATAGTATAGATTCAATGAAAGTGATATTTTTAACAGTGAATTGGAAAATTAAAAGTATTGTGCAGGTGTAAAAAGATATTTTAACCAAGTCAAAAATAATTTAAATTGAATTTTAAAACAAACCTTTTAAAGTCACATCAAGGCGTCACTTAAATTTTATATCATATCTTTTAAAACTCATATTTTGAATTTATGAGAGATGTAAATGATAAAGCAACAGCGAATAAAATTTTATGCAGCTTTTCATGTTGAACATAACTTTTGCACATGCGATTATAAATAAAACAAAAATAAAATGATGAAATAAATACAAATATATTTTTTAAGAAATAGCATAACGTCACTCAAAATTTGATATCAGCATTTTTAAGTTCCATATTTAAAATTCTTAGAGCATAAGATAAAGTGCTGCGTCAGAAACTTTTAACCCGTCAAGGGTTTTTGCATTGATATAGATATATACACACATATATATATACATACCAGAAATTTTCTTTCATAAATGAAATCAAATATATACAGTATAGAAAGAACACACATTATTATGTGCTTATACTAAATATAATTTTTGGTTCTTCGTACGCAAAAAAATGAATTAATACTCATTTAAGATGTATTATTACAGAGAAGGACCCAGTGGTTGGTGGATTCATATAAACCACTCTTTTCGATATTTTCTTCTCGAAATTATATGCATACAAAAATCATAAATTCTTTTTTCATTCAATTTTTATTAAATTTTTGATTAATTTCATCGATAATTCTGCGATTAAATAAAGAGAAATTTGTTTTCGAAACTAGTCGAATCTTTTCCAGTATTACTCACAAGAAGTGCACAAACTGTATTACTCACAAAAAGTGCACCTATTTAATTTTGCGCATCATTTGCAAAAAAACGGCCAATGCTGCCATCTATGGAGCTTTTTAAAAGCATCTGTACTTTTTGATACAGAGAAATATCTCATTCGCCCTCCCCCCTCCAATGTAGGATTGAACTCAGGATGTGGTATCTGGGAATCCAGTGCTTTACCAGTCTTGTCACTTGGATCGTTCTAGGGTAGGATTTTAAAGCCGAGTAATGGTTAGTGAAGATGATTCTGCAGTTTGTTGATTTTTTTAGAGTTAATGCAGGGCTCGCAGTGTTCCTAAAATTTTCACACTTTGCTACCACTATTTTAAAACGACAATCTTCATTGTATAATTCTATTATGAATCTTAAAGGAATCTACCACGAAGAAGTTTTATTTAAAATACTGGTAGCAAAGTGTGAAAATTTTAGGAACGCTGCGAGCCCTGGTTAATGGTAACTTTATATATGCTGCTATAATTCCTCCAAGTTTTAATTAATGGAATTAATTTATTAGTAGGGTATTTATATGGTTAATGAATAATTAAAATATGGCTTGATTAATATAATTTTATTAGAGAAATTTTTCTTTGCTTTATGAATGTTTAGAATATTGTCTGATTAATTAGTTGCTGATAAATAAAAATTTTTGAAGTGGATTTTGCCGAAAATTTGTAAATTTGAGATGGTGCTTAGGATTTTAAAAATGTAGTATTTATGGGGGGGGGGGGGGGTTGATTAAGCATATTTTCAATTCGATTGTGCTGAATATATTACTTAAATGAAAAGTTGTCCTTGACTTTTGACAATTAATTGTCTAAAGATTCATTTTGGTCGAGTTTGAACACACAGTAAACTTATTCTGTGGAGTAAATAAAAAAAAATTAAACGATAAGAGAAAGTAAAACTAAGAATTTTTCGTTATGGGGTTATTTCCCCCTAAATCCCTATGGAAATAAATTTTTATTTCTGCTGTATTTAAGTTGATATGCTAAAAATTTATCTCAAACGAGTGCTGTAAGGCAGTGTTCAATTCAGGTGGCGGTGGCCCGGCTAGGACATCTCCCACCATCTAGATTATGAAAAGTTAATTGTCCGGGTTCCCGCAAAAGATTAAACTTTTTTTTAACAGGAAACCGTTCAAATATTAGTCTCATCACACCTAAATTGAGCTGGACATCGATAGTGCCATAATCCAACAGGGATTGAAAATCCAAAATATTCGTACCATATATGCATTCATTTATAACCCAGATATCATGAACATTAGCAGCAAGATTGATTTTTTCTGATATTATCTTGCCGCGACAAATTTGAATTGAGAAATTCGCAGCAAATCTTCCGCAAGGTATACCATCACTCACTTGCATGAGCAGTTTGTTGTGAAACTGATGGCAACACTGTCTTTAATTACCGAAAGTGACGAAAGCAAAAAAAATCCCTCGATTGAGATAATAGACAATCAGCACATACGCAGAAATTTTAGATATTTTATTCTGTAGGCACAGCTTTTTCTTAAAGCTATATTTATAAAATACCAAAAAAAGTGCTCGAATTGAAATGTACAACTATTACCTTAACTTGTTTATGGTGATAAAAACGATGCATGCATTTTCTGAAGGTGCATTTGCATGAATGGACTTTATCACGTGAACTTTTAGTGCAATAGTTGTAAACAAATAATGTGGCATGAAAAGATTACTACTTTGTAGTAAGTTTGATTGCTTCTTTGCCGTTAATTTACAATAAATTTGATACAGCATGAATGTAACTTAAACGAAAAGTTAGCTGCAAGTTCAAAGTGTGATGACTTCGGCGTTTGCGTTATCTTGCTGCAATCTTGTTATGAACTTTCAGTCTTGTCATGCTGAGCTTACTGCAACTTTGCAGGTTATCAAAGCCAGACTGTTGAAAATTTTCTGCAAACTAAAAATGCTATGTGGGAATAAGCGTGTATTCATGTATGTATTATTATTTTAATTATACGTTTGACTGTATCTATGAGCAATTGTAACAAAATTTTCTGCTAAACGTTTTTCGCAACCCTTCACTTAGCGGCATACGATACTCCATACTTTTCTGAGGACAAGTTTCGACCACAGTCAGCTTCGAGTAGGTGAACTTTAATTATGTACAACTTGTAGATTATACCTTATTTTAAAGATATCAATTGAATTACCAAATCCATGGCGTGTATCTCATACTTTTACTCGTTAATTAGTTTTGCATTTAACGCTAAAACGCCCGCAATGAGTCGATCCGACACCGACCATGTGATTAAATGTCAACTGGGACCAGAAATTCTTTCATAAAATAAGTTAAATTTAAACAAGTTAAATTTACGTTAAATAAATCAGTCAAATAATTTTAAATCAAAATTCTGGTGTTAAATGATTTTTATGAAACTTGAGTAAAATTTCCGGGCGTTCTAGTGTAATAGAATGAAAAAAAAAAACAAAAAAAAAACACTAAACTTTTAAATTAAGTATTTTTATGTTTACCAAACTTTACCCACTGCAATGTACTAGCATCTATTTTCTGAAAAATGATCTTCATCTCTAAAAGACAGAAATTTCCTGTGTTTCCGGCTTGATATTGATGTTACAATCACAGAAGAAAACTAATATTTTTTAAAGAAGAAAAATGTCATCGCTGCCAACTTTTACACTTTCTTGCTACCACTAAAATTTAATTGTGATTTTCGTTTTGTTTAATAGTGAGATTTCGACGATTAAATGAGGCAACATTTACTATGCAGTTTTAGCGGAAATTTAAAAGCGTCAAAGTAGGCAGCTATGACAACGGTGATTTGGACGATCGATGCCACTATATTACGATAGATAAATGTTGTGTAAACCATAAAAATATTTAACCTTTGAGACTCAACAATTCTGATTTGAAGACTACTTGCTTGGCTGTCAGAATGCTTCCTTTTACGTATGCAAAAAATAATAAAAATAATTTAGAGCATAAATACAAAAATTATTGGCTAAAAAGTACCTTTTCACAACTAGAATAAACATAAAGTATTATAATGCTCATAAATATCATCGATTTTCTGACCAAAGTTATATAGTATACGAATTTAGCTTTCTTAAAGTCAAATTTTGCACATATCCATCATTTTCAATTTTACAAATTTTACGAAGTTCATTTTAGGAATAAAGATGCGAAACAGCTCAAATGATAAATAAATGTTTAGCATGAAAAATTAACTCAGTTTCACCGTCTATTGAAAAAAAAAAACAAAAAAAAAAACAGTGAATAATTTATATTAATTCCTGCGCTGGGAGGTAAGGGCAATAAATAAGATCGCCTTTTAAAGCTCACTATATATCAGTAACGATTATATATAAGTAACAATTGACTTCTGGGTATGTTGCAGAAATGGATCACGGTGATACAGAGTGTTAACCCTCTTGCTGCACAACACGAGAAATACTCGGGCATGCATTTTCCCGTCTGGTTAATACTATTTGGTTATTCCTACAAGTTATTTTTTAGCGAAAACTTGGTCTGATTTAATTAGGACATTTTCCCATATTACCATATTAAAAAATTTCTGCTTTAAAGAATCGGTGATAAAAGAATAAAAATTCTGTAAAAGATGCTCATAGCGACGAATTACTTACGCAGCGAGAGGGTTAATTTAAAAGCTCGAGCTTTAATGCCATCAGATTCTGGGGATTTTTCCGTATTTTCATAAAAATGCTTGCAAATACCAGAATATATAATGGAGTTATGAATAAGACGAAGAGACATATAGTGTGCTGTCTACCAGTTGCGATTGAAGTAACTGAGGAGGTTGTCACAAGGTGGCGGCTGTTTTTTTATAAATCGGATCAGCAGTTTCTCGTAACTTCCCACCACTAAACTTGAATGAAAATTTCATCTTCTTTAACCCCTTCGGGACAAGCGTCTTTTACAGACACTTGAATATTTTATCACCGATTTTTCAAGACAGAAATTTTTTCCTTTTTGAATCGGGAAAATGCTCGGATTAAATAAGGCAAAATTTACAATAAAATTTTACTGGTGAGAACAATCACGGATTCTGAGCACCTATACCGGCACGTATACGAGTCGCTCATCCCCAAGGGGTTAAGCGCCGTATTCATCGGAATGTTTTGTCACAAACATGGTAAAAATTTCTATTTATTTTTACTGGTTTGCCCAGGTATTATAAAATTTTCCACTGACTCTGACAGGAGGTTGTCTAGGTTGTCATAATATCGTCGGTACCATGTCAAACTATCCAATGTGAAAACATTGGGCTACTTTTTAAAAGTACAGATTTCTTGATTGGCACCACTTTTTTTGAAATAGCAAAATTTGCCTAATTTAATCTTATTTAATGACATATTAATTAAGGCGAAAACAAGGGGAATTTTATGATTTCAGAAAAGTGGTGCCAATCAAGAAATCTGAATTTTGAAGAAGTAACTCACTATTTTCACATTGGATAGTTTGACATTGTACCGACGATATGACGGAAACGCAGAGCCTGACTACCCGTTGCCATCGAAATACTCAAGGCCAGACGACAAGAGTTATGACGTCATCACCATTCGACTAACTTCTCACTAGTGGTGGAATTCCCACCGGAAAATTTTGAATAGCAATTTTCTTTTAGTTTATTTGAGGAATATCCATTATCTTATAAAACAATAATAACTATATAAACTTACTGGTGAGAATTTGGAATCCCCCAAATAAAAAATCAGCCAGATGCGGTAACACTGTAGCATTCAGTTTAAATAGTTAACCCTCCGTCTACCAGACGGGTCCAATGGACCCGATGGGTACATTCGAAATATTTATTCTAACCAGAAATTTCTTTAAAATAAACTAAATATGTAAACCAGACAATAATGAGTTAAGTAAATAAGTTCAATAGTTTTAAATGAGAATTCTGATGTGTAATATTTTTATAAAACTTGAGTAAAATTTTCGGTAGTTCTAGGGTTAGTAGTTAATAGTAGGTAAGTAGTTAATAGTACTGATAGGAGAGAGTAGTCACTCTTTCATAAGAGTGAATGTTCTTTTTTTATGTAGTCGATTCTTATTTTTTTATTTTGCTTTTATGGTCATTTTAAAGAATCACATCTTAAACAGCATGCAATGAAAATAGATACAAGCGTGGTAAAGATTGGAATAAAATACTTTATTAGCAATATTTATTTAATTCATAGTTTGTAACACTAATTGATTTTTTAAGGAACAATTCAGGTAAAGTTACATACGAACTTAAATTAGATTACTGACAGAAATAAACTAAAATATTTTATTCCAATATAATCCTTTGTGATTGCTTTTATTGCATACCCTGTAAAGATATTACTTTTAAAGTTTTATTAATAACTTTTTAATAGGTGGATGTTATATATTTAACCCTAGATCTACCGGGAATTTTATTCAAGTTTTAATAAAACGTTCTACACCAGAATTTTTATTTAAAACTATTTAACTTATTTATTTACCTTATTTTTGTCTGGTTTATATACTTAGTTTATTTTAAAGAAATTTCTGGTTTGAATGAATATTTTGTATGTACCTGTCGGGTCCAATGGACCCGTCTGGTAGACGGACGGTTAACAATGTTTGATTTGATTTTAATTTTTGTTTTAAATATAAAACCGTACTTTTTCCTTAAACAATTGCTATTTTTGAAAAGTCCTATTGTTCTAAAATATTTTTAATTTTTTGCTTAAAAAACAATGCTTATAAACTCACATCTTTTTAAAATAAGTTCTAAGCATGATTTAAATATTTAAGAAAGTGTACATTTTTTTTGTATCCTCTGTCATTTGCTTTTGTTTTATTTAATATGAATATGGAGTCTAAATTTTAAGTTCTTTGGAATATGTATGTATTTTTCTTTTAAACATATTCCTTAACTTAATCATGATTTCTAATTTTCGTCCATTATTGCTGAAAAATGGTATTAATACAATACTTATTAATGAAACGATAAGATAAGCCAAATTTAATTTAAATTTTTTATTCACGTAGATATTGTATTTTGTGAATATGAGCAAAATAGATTTTATATGTTTTATAGAAAAAGATTGACCTCGGAAATAGAAACAAGTTGGAAATTGCTCGTCAAACGTGGCAAATGCGGTGCGTTCGTACTATAACTAATTTTATAAATATTTTTTGCACCGCATTTTGTACTAAATGTATATTTTAGTGAACTTCATAAGTGCATATCAATTTCATTCTGTTCGAAAGACTGTAACATCATTAAAATGCACTTGAAATATTTTTTCCCATTGACCTTAATGTAACGGAAAGCTTTTGACTGTCCCTGTAATTAAACTGTACATCTGTTTTTCATAAAATTTGAAACGACTCGACAAAATTTCGCAACAATTATATAGGGTAGATATGCCAGTAAAGGACACCCTTAAGGAATTTCTTTAAAAATTATTTTTTTTATTAATAGTTATGATTATTATATTCCAGTTTCTTTCAATATTATATTAATCTATCAACAATATTTAACCATTCATTTAGTATCATTTCCCAATGTGAATCGAAATTTAATTTTAAATAACAGAAATATATCAAAACACCAAAAAGCCCAGTAATGGACACCCTCTGTTTCAGTAATGGACAACCCATAAAAAGGTCATAAATATAATTGTTTTTATGACTGCATTTAGAACCAGAATTTAATGAATACATACTAATGAAACAAAATAGTTATTTTCAAATAAACTTAACGCTAAGGATACCTGTAATTAATAAAATATCTGTGATAATCATTTACTGTTTTCATCAATTATTGTAATATCAGAAGATCAATTATTTAATTATTTTAGATCGATAGTTTAAAATACTAAATATCAGGTAATTACAGCTATCAAATTACTGAAACAGTGGTGGATTTAAAAGGTAATAAAAAAAAAGTTTTGTATTGTTAGTGTTTAGTTTTGTCTCACAATTTTTAACAATTAATCTTCCAGAGAGTACGTGATACATCATTTATAATAATTAATATTACAAATATGAAAGAAATGATATTTTGAGTTGAATATGTTAAATGTTATGTTAAATAATTTCAAAATAAGGCTGTAGAACTGATGCTTGGGGCTACTGATCTGCAGATTTACTAGAGTCATGAATATTGCCTATAAATTAATGAATATTACTTTTTTTTCTTCTCAGAGGTGAATAAGAAAATATTTAAGACAGAAAACAGATTTTTAATAGCTTCTGTAACTTAATTATTTTAATTTAAACGGAGAGGTATTAAGCCCTATGAGCACCTCTTTGACTGTGCTCTTAAACAATATTTTCTGCTTCCTAGCTGGTTTGATTGCCAGATTTTAAAATAGCAAGGTATATATCCACAAAAAAAGAATAAAATATTGAAATTTTATTAATCACATAAAATAACTTAAAAGCAGCTATTTATAAAAGTTTTGGTGTTGTTACATTTTGGTAAGTATCATTTAAAAATTAAATTTGATTATTTAGGTTTGCAGTAAAGACGAAATATTTATGCACTATAAACATTACTGAAATTGCATTTTTAACAATGTCTACATGGGGTGTCCATAACACCATTACTGGAAAATGACTAATTAACCATTCCAGTAATGGGCACCCCCTCTTAAAACCTTAAAAATAAATGAAATATCGTAAATGACAGTTAGTATATAAAATTCTAAGTTAGTATATAAAATTCTAAGTATTTCTACTCAAACAAAAACATTCAAATTTTGCAAGAAAATAAATAATATATAAATTAATTAAACGAAGCCTTTTAGCCTCTTCATTAAGATTTTCTCAGAAAAACAGCAAAACTTTGAAACACTATTTTCTGCTTCCTAATTGGTTTGATTAAAAGTGCCAACAATAACCCAGTTTTATAAAACATGCAAGGGGAAATTATAAAAAAATTAATTAAAGTTAAATATTTATTAGTTATTTTTTTATGAACCAAAAACATCAAGGGGTGTCCATTACTGGCACATCTACCCTATTTAAAATTTCAGACCATTCGGTAGACTGTAGCATCATTAAAATGCACTTGCAATAATTTTTTCCCACTGGCCGTAATGTTACGGAAAACTTTTGACTGTCCCTGTAATTAAACAATGCCATATCTGCCAATTTTTACGCTTTTCTTACCGCTAAAATTTTATAGTAAATGTTGTTTTATTTAATCGTCAAAATCTCAGGATTAAACAAGACAAACATCTCTATTAAATTTTAGTGGTAGCAAAAAAGCGTAAAAGTTGGCAGCTATGCAATGCATCCGATTTTCATAAAACTTGAAATGACTCGACAAAATTTTGCAACGATTATGTATTTAAAATTTTAGACCATTCGGAAGGCTGTAACATCATTAAAATACACTTGCTCTGTTATATGCGGACGGACGGACGGACATACAGACGGACTGAACGACGACTATAGTTGCTACATATTTATATAATTACGAACGCACCTAAAAAAGGAAAATTAAAAATAAAGTAAATGGCTGCATTAGAAATATTCTTATTGTTTGAAAAACATTTTATTAATTTTATTAGTAGTTATTAATCTCTTTAAAAAATATCCAGACTTATATTTTGTAAGTAAATAATGAACTTTTTAAAAAAATATACTAAAGCAGTCTTATCCATAAACTTCAAAACAGGCATAAGAAACATTTTATTTCAATTCTTAAATGTCATGTTTTATTGTTCAGTGCCAAAAATTAAGTGTATCAAAAACTTAGAAAATGCGTTTATAATAGAAGGAAATTTAATAACTGATGCAGAATGTCTATAATTAAACTCTTTTACGTTACTCAGTCTCGAAATTTTAAAATCATAACCCCAGTAATAAACAAAACTGATTTATTTAACGTATTTCTGCGTGGTTTAAAAGTAACTTCTTTTATGGAAAAATTTCTGGCTCCAATTGGCGTTTAATCATTTCGTCGGAGTCAATTCGACTCCTTCCGGGCGTTCTAGTTTTAAAACAATTACATTTCAGACCGCTACATGAAGAAATCTCACAATCACTTTTGAATACTCCATGACCAATCTTTTTCTATACAACATACAACTATTTAGCTCATAATCAAACATTCCACATATCTACACGGATAAAAGCTTAAAATTAAATAAGACTTACCTTTATTTTATGTATTCCATAAAGAATAATTTTAATGATATCTTAATCTGTTAATCTTAAAATGGTGGACGAAAAAGTGATAATTTTTCTTATCTTTTAAGGGTGTCGTCGCCTTGCTGTTCTGATTGGTTAATAAGCAATGCATACGTAAGTCACACTTTCAGGAGTGAGACATTTCACTCCTTTCTAGAGAGTGGAAAATTCACTCCAAAAGAGTAAAAATGCCTGTCACTCTTTCAAATAGTAAACTTTTCACTCCTCCCAATTTTAGAGTGTATGCGCGCGTTCTCCCGTGTTTAAATCATTCATTTTAGCCCTCACTAAGTGGAGTAAATGTTATTGATTAAAAAAAGAATTTACTTAACCCTTTCAAGGGTAAGGTACTTCTATTCTCAAAATGCTGAAATGAGTGAATGACACCAGAATTTACAAGTGGGTTTATTTCAAAATAACCAAAAGCTTTGTTCACGTATTTAATAAAAGGAACAATTTTCTACCAATATTCTGGTGCCAATGTGGCATTTAGGGATTAAAATTAGGGGATCCAAAAATGAACCACCGCCCTTGAAGGGGTTAAAAGAAAGAACTGTTACAACCTTGTTGCAATGTATGAAAGTTTGAAAAAATGATTTTGTAAAAATGAAGTTAACTGTTATAAACTTAATGGTTTTAAATTTAAATACATTTTATCTACTTTGAAGCATGTTGCGATCATTTACAGAGCCTGATTACCAACGGGATAATCACACACCAGTAAATTTTAACAGAAAATTTCCTCTTATTTAAACGCGTTATTCATGTAAAATTACCGCCATGAATAAGATGAAAATTTCCTGATGATGGCATTGCGGCGCCAGACAAACAATCGCCATTTTGGCGCAAGAAATGTACCCCAGTACGTATGTGACATCGCTACCAATATATATATATATATATATATATATATATATATATATATAGGAGAGACCAGGGAGGGTTGACCATACGGGAGGCTTGACCCACCCCTCAGTTTTCATATTAAAAAGAATTTCAGAGTTTTATCAATAGGTGTCAACCAAAGCTACTGGAATGCTCAAACAACAGTTTTTGTTTCACATAGATAATCGAAATAGATGTGGAAAAAATCAATTACGAGGCTTTTTCAACCTAAAAGTTGTGTTTTTTAGAAATACTTTGTAAGCTTTTTTCAGATAAAATATATCATAGAAATTTAAGTAAGTAGGCTTTAAGTAATGCAGAAATACTGAGCTTTCATCCCAGGCATAAAGATTGTACAGTAAGTTAGGCTTAACATAACAATGCGCCATTCTTTAGAAAAGGGCTATATGGGGAGGCTTGACCCAGTCAATGTGAAGGAGTGTTGACCAGATGCTCAAAGCTCCCTTAATTAAGTGGTTTCGGAAATCTTTTTGTTATACATTGTGCATAATGAAAGGTTAATGACTATATATGAAAAAGAATGTAACTTTTTTCTGTAAAACTACAGTAATATGGGGTGATTTAAAATAAAATATTTGAAACTGGTTAAAGAAAGATGTGAAAAATTGCTATAGTATCCACTGCAAGAAAACATTTAATGAAATATAAATGGGAAAGTTGATAGGAACTTTTTTTTCCATGTAAATGTTACTTACAATAGGTAAATCGAAACAGTGGAAAATACTGGACAGTATGAAAGCACCAGATGTTAACCTTTAGGTTACAGACTATTTATGGGGACTATTTATGTATTCACTCGCACCACAATTTACAAAAGAATTCCCTTATGGCAGAAATCTCTTGAAAGTATTCTAGTATAAGTATATGACAGAGAATGTTTTTCAAAAAGTGGTGCGAATAGAATAAATAAATAGTCGTTGGGACGACATATGTCCAAACCCCGTAATTAAAGGTTTAAGGCTAAGTTATGTGCTCATGCTGCTGCAAAAAACATAGAATTGATCGAAAAACTTTATGAAGGTATGTAGACAAATTTCACCAGGATGAATACAATGAGATGAAGCCAAAGTATGGGAAAACTAGAGTTGTCAGGTCGAGTGTCGCAAAAATTAGGACAAGGAGATAAAAAAAGCAGGACAGTGGCTCCTAAATTCGGACATAATAAAACATGAAACCCTATGAAAACTGAACCTGACTTTAACGGAATACTGTCTTAAATGTTAAAATTTCATTTTCCCTACTGTACAATTATACCTTCTCAGAAAAATCCTGTTTAAAACAAAATTTTCCTCCTCTCACTTGCGATTGCGTCTAAACAGGTTTGTTTAAGCATCATATTTTCAAAAATATTTTTTATAATAATTAAAGCATGCAGCATAAAGTTATTTTGCTTTTTTTGTACTGATTTTAGTTTTCTTCACAAATATTTCAATATTAAACGAAGTGGGTCAAGCCTCCCATATAGTGGGTCAACCCTCCCATATGTGGGGAGCCTTGACCCATTATTTTGTCGTGATTAAAATCAATCATTTTTCAAATTTCTTATATATTATACTTATGTAGCAATTTTATTTTGATAACTGATTGTATAACGAATAAAATGATATATAAAACTTTATTCTACGTTCAATATTTAAAAAATAAAGCATCATTTTGTAAAAAATGGGTCAACCCTCCCTAGTCTCCCCTATATATAATGCATCATAAAATTATATATTATATTATATATAAATATTATATATTCTTTATATATTTATTATTATTTATATTATATATATATCCTTTACATTTAGTAATATTATATATTTATTTAGAAATTTTGAAAATCATTTTACCTAAAGACAAAAGGTCGCAACATAACGCTTTAAAACGTAAATCGAAAAAAAAATTGCCAAATTTTCCGGCACAGGATATCGAACTTATTCCTAATCATGTACCGACTTGTGTAAAGAATTTGGTATTTTATGAGTTAACTCGTTCAGGGGCAAAGCGCTTCCCTATCTGAAATTTTTTAATGACATTTGAATTTAAAAAGAGATTTATTTAGAGATAAGATATAGCTATCTTTCAAATACCTAATAAGAGGGAAAGTTTATCCCAAAACTCTGGTGAGAATGTGGCATTTGGGAATTAAGATTCCGTTGTTTCATAAAGTTACCACCACCCTAGAAATGGTTATTACAAGAAAGGCCGAAAATTTTACTCAAGAATTATTAAAATATTTTACAGCAGAAGTTTTATTTAAAGGTGTTTAACTTATTTCTTCCTTCTATGATTTAAACTTAATTTTTGAAGAAATTATTTTGTTCGAACTGAAATATATCCATTTAGTAGGGGGTCAAAATAACCTCTCACGGTCCTCCTAGTGTTAAGGAAATATAGCGTTAACCCCTTGAAGGACGGTGGATAATTTTTGGACCACTTAATTTAATCCCTATATGGCACATTGGCACTAGAATTTTTGAATGAAAATTTTCCTTTTTATAAGTACATGAAGTAAAACTTTACTTATTTTCAAATAAATATTGTCGTTAATTCTGATGTCATTCAAAGATTTCAGCATATTAGAATTAGAAGTATTTTGCCCCTGAAAGAGTTAAGAAATTTGTTTTGTTTCAAAAATCCTTACATTTGAATTACCGAAAGAGAAGTCGTCGGTAGTGAAGAAGATTTCTCCTTAAAAGTGATTTACGTCTGTTTTTATCCCTTTAAGCTAGATAAGACAATAAACTAATTACGAACATATACTTTCCTAAATGTTCAAAAGCAACCCGTCACCGATAAAAGAACTACTTAATCGTTACACTTGGTTGATCACTTGCTTTATCTCATAGGGTAAAAAAAGGAAGGAACAACGATAACGATAGAGACTAAGAAGTTACAACAATTTTATGCTGTGGTCGATTGAATAAATCAAACAGAATCAAGAAAATCAATAGCGAATCATGATAGTGATATTTAGAATCACCTAAAAGAAAATTTCCACGATACTATTTGTAAAAATCTGCCACTTATATGATACGTTATATATATATATATAATATATTATAAGTAAGGGCGAGTATCAGGTATATACAGTGGCTGTCAAAAGTTTCCGGCCAGCATAAAACTTTTGGTTAATTTGCAAGTATACCCATATGAAGAGGAATATCAAACTGATACTTATGCACTTTATTGACACAATTGTTAGGAACATATTTATGGAATAAAAAATAAATATTAATAAATTTAATTGACAAAATTAATTGCAAACGAAAACGAATGTTCTCAAACGTTTCCGGCCATCTTGGCAAGTTTGGAAAAAAATGGTGTTATAACAAAAAATGACAGTGATCAACAACATTTATAATCAGTATTTTGTTTCCGTACGTTTAAGAATAAGTACTGCAGTACAGCGACGTGGCATCGATTCAGAGAACGGTTGAAAATCGTCTAAGGTAAGTTTTTTCCACGGTGTTTGCAATTCTGTCGAAAATTCTGCTGAAGTGAAATATTTATAATTCCGCACACGTTTTCAAGTTCGTTCCAGAGATTTTCTGTTGTTTTCTGATCGGGTGATTTGGCTGTCCATTTCAAAAGCGGAATTTTTTCGTGCTAAAGCTACTGCTTGACGAGCTTACGTGTATGATTTGGGTCATTATCATGCTGAAACAAATAATTGCGACCATAATTTCTCCTCCAATAAGGTATCAAATGATCTTGCAAGATATCTTTATACATTGCACCATTCATCTTGCAGCGAATTTCAACTAACGGACCGATACATTTTCCAGAAATTGCTCCCCACACCATAACGTGTCCTCCGCCATGCTTCATTGTAGGAATAACATATCCCGAATCATATCTTTTGTTTTTAGGTTGTCGGACGTAGGGTCTGCCATCATCCCCAAATTGGTTGAACTTCGATTCATCGGAAAATAGTACTTTCTTCCAGTTTACGTTTGACCAGTCTTCGTGTTCCTTGGCAACCAACAGTCGAACCCTCTGATTTTTTTTTACTTATGAAAGATTTTTTAACACCAACACTTCCATAAAGTCCTACGTCACGTAAGCGTCTTGACACGGTAGACCGACTTATTTCAACAATATTTTAACACCGTAAATCGAGAGGAATTGCAGCGGCATTGTTATGCGGGTCATCAACTGCTTTTCACCTGATAAATCTGTCCACACGAATAGTCGTCTCCCGGATCAGGGCAAGTCCTGAATGCCATGGCCGTCTTTATATATATTTATAAATATCGTTCACAGTAAATTTTCCAATCGATAACTTTGCCGAAATCTCAAGAGACGATTGGTTCTTTTGCGACAAACAAACCACTCGTTTACGAACAATAATTGTTAAACTTTTAATTTTTGAATTTCAAATATGTTATTCACGTTGATTAATTAACAAACACGGTCAGAAAACACTTTAGCGATAGCAAAAACTAACGAATAACGGATGGCCGGAAACTTTTGCCCACGCGGATTTTGAATTCCTCCCCTTTACATCAAGTATCTTCAGTATCCAATCAAAATAATCACGTGGTCAGAGGTCATTTGCTTACCCCTAACTTTTGGAACAATTGTGCTTCTTCTTCGTTGAAACGTTCTGGCAAACAAACCAAAGAAACCAACTGGCCGGAAACATTTGACCGCCACTGTATATATATATATATTTCTTATTTAATTGCTTCGATTGAGTTTTCGTGGGCGAAATAATTATGCTGCAAAAATGATGAAATGAGTGACTGAGAGAAGAATTTACGAGAAAATGTATTTATAAAAAAAATAATGCTTTTCTTCACATACCTTATGAAATAAACTTTTTTCAAACATTTTAACCCATTAGCCCTTTATCTACTGACGGTATTTATAAGTACCACGCACATTAAACTTTCATCCCATAGTGAATATTACTAATATTCTAATGGTACATTGCAAAAAAACTCTTTTAACTCCACTTTATCCGGATACATGGCAGCAGTAGTTCTAGGTTTATTTTTTAGTAAGGAAGGAGGCTATCTTTGACACAGACGATGAGTTTTGTGTCGACATTTTGTACAGATTGCAATGGTGGAAAATTGGCGCAGAGGAGGAGCCTATTGGCACCACTAATTTTTTATTGTGTACTTCCCCTTAATAAAAACTCGGAAATTTTGTTATTAGATAAGACGAACAATACTACCAAAACTTAGTGGTGTCAATAGGCTCCCCCTCTGCGCCAATTTTCCACCACTGAGATTGTAACGCTCGTCTTTTTGTTGCTACAAACACAGTAAAAGATTGGATTTTATTATGTATTCATTATGATCTTAGGATACAGTTTGACTAGCTATTTTAGGTGAACAGCGTATGTATTTGATTTAACAGTTGAATTACTCGCTGGTACTTGTAAGTACCGTCAGTACACTGGGTGTTGGAGAAAAACTTCTTGTTTACTTTTCGTCTGAGTAGTTATCCATCGTTTTCATCTGCTTTAAAATGTAATTACTAAAATGTAGTGTAGTAATAATTTCTCTGGTATTTCTTTCCTAATTCATTGTTATTTTTTATAGGAAATTAAAAAAGTTGTGGCACCGGCTCGTTTTTGCTATGCTAGAAATGACATATGTAAATTCATATTTGGCATATGTGGAGATGCGAGAGAACATGTTGTCCCTGGAACATAGACGTTACTAAAGGACATATAACAAGATCGAAATCGAAAAAAAAAAAAAAAAAGGATTTTTTTTAACCCTTTAAGGTGCAAAGCATTTTCAATTCTGAAGTGTTGAAATAAATTATTAGCACAGGAATTTGCCAAAAGATTTATCTATAAATAAGACAAAGCCTATATTTTACATACTTATTAAAGCGAAAATATTTTCTGGTGCCACTTGAAATAACCTTGTGTGTTTTTGGATATGATATTTTAGTCATAGTGTACCGACGGTACTTTAAAGTACCACTTTAATTAATAACATCTAAATAATTAAATTTCTCACCAGTGAGTATTTTTTTATGTTTATCCTTTAATTTTCATTATGGTAACTGAGAAAAAAATATTACATGAAAAAAATTGCAGTAGGTCATAATGCAGTAGATAAAGGGTTATAGTTTGATTAGTTCCACTTCATCGCCTAAAGTAAAGGCATTTACAATTCATTCTATTCAATACTATAGGCTATTTCCATGAGTACGTGTTGTGAAGGATATTAACTTCCCATATTCTATTAATACATTTTTTCCTTTACCCCCCCCCCCCTTTTTTAAAATAAGTTTATTTTACTAAATCCCTATATTTTAAATCTGTCTTTAAATCATAAATTAAATTTATTTTCATCGCTCTTTTCCTTTAGAAATACATTCTCGTTTCACACTCTTAATTCTCAAAAACCGCAAAGAGCAGTCGTATATTAAATGAGGCATGCTACTTTTATCTCGCATAGAAACAACTTACTCAGTACACTTGCATTCTTAATTTGGTTGCTATGCGGGATCTTTCTTATGCCTCCTTTCTTTATTTTTTTGATTGGGGCACTACATCTGCATCTTTCCTTTCCAACGTATAAATTCTTATCATAAATTTTGTCTGCAATATCTTATTTTTATTTATAATACATATGCCTTCAAACGGCTCGCCGCGCCTATTCCCATGATTTGGCAAACCCCCTGTAAAATGCAACTTTGTGGTTTTCGGTTGCCCACATTTTCTCGGTTATCCGTTGGCGTTAAATTTTCATATGTTGCCCTTTTACCCTCCTCATTGACAATACATTAACGGTTTTGAACACATGTCTCATTTCAATGGAATTCTCGCCAGATATCTACTGGCTTGCTGGTTTTGTAAATTACTGCTCGCCAATAACTCAATGCTCTAAAATGTGATTATGACATGATTCTGTTCCTGATCGTGCATCTGTGAGCATAAAAATGTAGATCGACCCCTCTCCAGCACCGGCCGTAGGCTGGTATCCTCGATATGTACGAACCTGGCAATAAAGCACCTTTTACTGGACTTTCTGGACTTTCATCTATTAACTGGCTATACATCTTTTCTCATATTAAAAGGGTAAATATAAGCCTCCGTCATAAATCACCGATGCTACGTGTATATTTATCTCATCTTGTTTTCCAGATAGATGGAGTTTTTTTATTCAGGGTTGGGTTGATTTTTGACGGCCAATTATCTACACGAGGGATATAGGCCCGGGGGGAGTGCCCTCCGTGGGGGTCTTTCTAAGGGAACCTAATCCGTATTAACGCATGGAAGATCCACGGCTCGAAGAAAACCACGAAAACTCCGAACGATTAGGCCGACGGGCGCGATTGGGATCGAACCCAGCACCTCCCGTCTACCAGCTTCGAGAGCAGAACCTCTCGGCCACTGGTGGGGCCCGTTTTTTTTTTTATTCAGACTAAAAAGTCTGTATCCGTGTAGTGTAAGTCATATGCTCCGATTTTTGGGTTCCAGTATTTTAGAACGGAAAGTGTGACTTATTTTATAGGAGGTATCTGATTAATTGAATAAGGCCAAGCAAACTTTTCGAAAATAACGGTGTTCAGCAAGCATTGCAGTTATCTGCCATGTTGAAGACTGACGTTGCGTTATCGCAAAAATTATGTTTATGATTAATTTTTTTTTTCGGTTACCAGTAAAAGAGAAAAGTAAAAATTGCCTTATTTAATTAACTCATTTCAGTGATTCTTAAAATAAAAGTAAGTGTTTAACAAAAAGTGGTGTGAACTCAATAAACTTCCTGTAAATAATGCTGGTCCTTAATGGGTTAGAAAAATTTCGCCAGTTAAGAAATAAAATTAACCCATTAACGCCAAAACTACAATGTTGAAATTTTCAACATTTTAGCTGAACGTTGTCTGGCACCACAGATTCTGAAAGATAATTTTTGCTTTATATGATCCTAAAATTTTATGTCTTTAAGCAAGGCCAAATTTTTAATTCAAAAATGTTTTGTGTATGTAAATAACTTAACTATGTGCATTTATTTTGACCGTTGCATGAACGCAACATCAGCGGGTACTGTGTTAAATGGGAAGAATACCGTAATTTCCGGCGTATAATCAGCGAATCAAACAATTCTGTTTGGGCCCAGAAAGTTTATTTAGTAATTGAAGCCAAATATTTGCCGCGATCTAAAAAGTTATTTAAAGAAATTTCTGGGTCGAAAAATGATTGTTTGATCCGCGGATTATACACCGGAAATTGCGGTACTTCCCACCACATTTGGAAATGTAGTTATGAATAAAGGAGAGACATATAGTGCAATGTTACCATTGGGCTACTTTTTTTAAAATTCAGATTTCTTGATTGGCTCCACTCTTTCGAAATGGTACCACTCCCTCAGTGTTGCCAGATGGGCTACTTTTTTAAAATCAGATTCTTGATTGGCACCACTTTTCTGAAATGGTAAAATGTGCCTTATTTAATTACATATTAATTAAATAGAAAACAAAGTGAATTTTACCGTTTCAAAAAAGTGGTGCCAATCAAGAATCTGATTTTAAAAAAAAAGTAAAGTGATAATAAAAAAAGTAGCCCACTGGCAACACTGCAACCCCCTTGTTTTCGCCTTAATTAATATGTCAATAAATAAGGCAATTTTTTTCCATTTCAGAAAAATGATGCAAATCAGGATTTTTTTTTAAAGTAACCCACTGGCAACACTGTTATAGTGTAGAGTCTATGAGTGAAGTAACGAATTACGAGTGAAGTAATGGTGGAGGTTGTCCAAGATGACGGTTGATTTTTTTCATCAGATCAACAGTTTTCTATTAACGCCGGAGGAAACTTCCACCAGTAAAATTTTAATTGAAAAATTATCCATATATTAGCGGCTTATTCATACGAAATTCGTATTACAAATATGCTAAAAATTTCTATTCGTTTTTACTGGTGAAAGTTAAACCGTGTATTATAATCTCTTTCTCTGACAGTGATAAGATGTTATTTAAACCCTTAGAGCTCGCTCCCGTGATATTCACGGGGTGTGACTTTTATTCAGATTATTCAGATTTGTTTAATCCCCACCAGTTTTATAGAATAGTGCAGTTGGCTTTATTATGGTATCATTTTACCTGTTAGTAAACAAGGTGGACATTTCTTTTTCAAAAAAGTGGGGCCAATAAGCAATTTGAATTTTTAAACAGTAATTTAATGCGACCGTTAAGAGGTTAAGTTTTCACAATATGGCTGAAAAGCAGGACCTGACTTCTGATGAAGAAAACATGTACCAGTAAATATAAATATATGTTTTTGGCCATTAATAAGGCACTTAAATAAGAAGAGAATTTCTATTCACGTTTACTGGTGGAAGTTCCACCGGCGGTAATGAGCCACTCCTAACCGGATACAGTTAAATGTAGTTATGAATAAAGAGGAGGAGACATAGAAGGTTTTACTGAATAATTAATACTGAAATTCTACATTTATCCTCCAGCCGAGGAAAACGCTATTTTCGCGTTCCAGTTGGCTACTTTTTTCAAAATTCAGATTGCTTTATTCCCTCCCTGTGATACAGATCTATCACATATCCTTATTGCTTCAAAATTAATTTAATTCATTTATTTTTGGCTTTCGAAAGATGTCGTTTTTTTCCCTTCGTTAGGTAAAATCTATTATTTAACTCGACGCTTAAAATCCATTTAGAATCTTATCAGTTTGTTTTTTTTCTTTCTTTCAATATCCTCTAGGATTTAGTGCAGTATGTCTCAATTCAATTATTTATTATAGCTTTCCTAATAACATCTACGGCCGTTAAAAATAAAATATAAATAGATAAATCAGATGCGCCTGCTGCTGTTTTCAATGGATATTATTTTGTTTTCTTATTCTTTGGCATTGCCCACGCGAGATGTAATTATTTCTCCTTTATTTATTTAAGTAAGTGACTGTTGAAATAATTTATATAAAATACAAAATGAATGATTATTGATGCGGTGTTTAAATTACTTTTCATGTACATTAATTTTCTTTATCTGTAGTGTTAAAACATATCTTTCTCAGTATTTCGCAATTTTAGGTACCATTCATCGAACATAATCATTTTGTTTTGATAACTTATGGCCGGCTTTGTGGCGTCTGTAATATACATATGTAGAACCGTTTTTCTGGCAATCTGTCTGCATCACGCGATTTATTTATTCTTTTTTTGTTGGGATGCTAGATTCTGGGTTAATCATTTTGGCGTGTAAATATCACTGCTGCTTTCCGTTCACTAATTTTAATGCTCAGAATTTGGCGATGTTGTGCGCCAAGTCTCATATGTTGATTATGAAATGATCCTCTTGAACTTCTGCTCTCAATCGGTACAGATGTAAAAGACCTGGTGGTCTGAGGGTACGCTCAGGCGTACCCCTCTTGCTCGTATTTCCTCTCTCCCATCTTATAGTTCTAAGTAAATTACCCTTTATTATTATGTCAAAAATGTTAAAATAAAGTTTCTAGTTCCTGTGTCTTGGGTTGGAGTTTTTCTTATGCACTTTTACGAACCCGAACACTGAACTTCACCATACTCCCCCTTTTTAAAAGCGTATAATTTGACTTATTCTCGCATTATTTAATCTGTAATTAAATAAAGTGACTATTACCACTTCAAAAAAGTGGTGGAAATCAGACAATCTTCATTTAAAAAAGTAACCCACTGAAAAAGTCGTCCACTGCTGGAGGGTTAATAAGGCATTTACATAAGAAGAAAATATCTATTCATGTTTACTGGTGGAAGTTCCTTGGCTGTAATAAGCCACTGCGAAACTGGTTACATCTGAAGCTTCAAAATTTTGAGGCTATGTCAATTCATCTTTATTCACAGTTCCATGCATTTGAAATGTCTAAACATAATAAAAAATAAAGAATTACGAATTTTGAATACCGCTAAAATAGCCTCCAATTATTTCGACTTTTCGTCATTAATATTTCGAAATAAAAAACCTTTTTGTGTCATAAATTTCAGTAAGTAAATAAGACGAAGATTACTACTCCAGAAACAGGATGTTGTTCAAAATTCCGAATACTTGGCACCTATGCATATATATAGTTACACCTGCTAATTATTAAACAAATAATGATAGACAAATAATATACGTATTGATATATTAGGAACTGTACCACTATTTCTACATTTTAAACTTCGCATTATTTAATTGCAAAATTTATATCATGCAATAAGGAGAATAAGTCTTTTCAAAAATAATGGTACACACAGGAATATAAATCTCAAACCCTGGGTGCGTAATTGCTGTGATAGATTGTGCTTTTTAAAAATGTTAGTATTTTTATGTAATTCATTCATTTATTTTAAGGGATCATGAGAAAAACGTGAGTTAAAAATCGTTTTGCTTTATGTAAAAAAGCTTTAATCTCAAAAAAAGAAAAAACTATTTTACGCTATGAATAACTTTTTATAGTTCGCATATCTTGTACAAGAAAAAATACAAATTATTCGTGAACACTATAAAATAAATTACAAACTCGTCTGTAATAGGAAATAAAGCCTATTAAACAGCCGTGTTTTCGATCATAAAAATTGTCTTTGTATATGTAATATGAAATATAGATCCCACAATGAATATACTTTTACAGGGGATCAATATTCAGTTTTTAAAGCCATTTTCATATAAAATAGTGTAAGCCCGAAAAAGATGTAATGAGAAATTTGCGACGTTAAATTTTAGAGTGCTTATATTGCATACATTTTAAAGGATAAAGAACGGTAGGTTTTTTTATGTATATTTACTTGAACTTTAGAGATAGAACATGATATAAAAATAGCAGACAAAAAATGAGGCAGTATTCTTCTTTTGTTAAAATTTATCTCTTATTCAAGACGGCATTGAAATGTCTATTTAGTTGTGCGTTGTATAGTTTATTTATACGGTTAAATTAAGTATTGAATGCAACTAAATGTAATATATTATTTTTTTAATTAAAAAAAAATATTTAAATGATCTCTAGTGAATATTATTTACGTGAATGAAAGTTTGGATGATGTTCAGAGATAGTATTATTTTGCCACGCCGTATGAATTGAATGTTAAATTATGTTAAAAATTTATAAACAATCTCTTAACCCTTAAATGCATTTTTTTTTAAATTTTGTTTCGAAAAAGGTATATATGATTCTCTGAAAGGTTTATTACACTGGAAA
This sequence comes from Maratus speciosus, assembly GCA_963932465.1. Lineage (NCBI taxonomy): Eukaryota > Metazoa > Arthropoda > Arachnida > Araneae > Salticidae > Maratus > Maratus speciosus. Next base: position 453,613,779 of record OZ010796.1, read on the forward strand.
AATAATGAAAAAAACAGTCAGAGATACATTTTTTGTATAATACGTCAACTCTTTCTTATGTTTCATATATTCAATACAAGTAGAAACTGCTGTCGTAACTAAAATATTACAAATTAGTAAATACTTTAATAAGTATGAATCTAAATACCCTAATTTATATAATTTTATATTTTACAAAACCCTTAAATGCATGAATTATTTTTTTAGAATTGAGTTTTTTATTTTTATATTAAAGATTAGACACCAGAAATTTTACGATAGATTTTTAACTTTAGTTAGAAGCACGTTTATGCAATTTTTAAAGGATTAATATTTCTATATAAATATAGTGATCGCTATGAGTTAAATAAAAAGTGATGCAGATCTGCATCACTATGCGTTTAAGGCTTAAAATTAAATAGAATTATCTGAATATGCATAGCTGCCAACATGTTAATATTTTAAGTACCACAAACATTTAATAGTAAATTTTGCCTTTTTAAATCGCCGCAATCTTTCAAACAAATAAGGCAAAAAATTGTATTAAATTTTTGTGGTAATGAAAAGCGGAAGAGTTGTATGCTATGAATATGCAACGTACGAAAATTTTACAGAGAAACTAAAAAATAGTATAAATAACATTATTCGGGGCTCCCACTGATCCGTTTTTTGAAAAACAGTATTATTTTTAAAGAAAAATATTCATGGTATGTTTTCACAACAATTGCAAGAACAATGTGTTTCCAGGTAATTTTCTAAGAATTTTAAAAAGAAGATATTTCTTTGAAAAAAAAGAGGCGTTCAAAAAACGGACCGAGTGGGAGCCATGCATTATTGCCAAATTGGTGCAAATATTATTTAAAATCTCTACCAGATTTTTAGAATAGTAGCTTTTAATTTATTTAATCAACGAATGTCTGTCATTAATAAAAAAGAAAAATTACTTTTCAAATTTTCTAGTTCATATTTTGAATAAGGAATTCGCTAAATTGGTAACACTCTTATTAGAAAAAAATTTTTTTTTTTTTAAATTAAACTTGAAAACTGTGTGTAAATACTCTTTAAAAAATAATTAAAAAATTCTAAATTAAAAAAAAAACAGGAAAAACAATTTTTTGCATTTCTTATTGTTCCTAAATATGAATATACATGGCTGCCAAATTCTACGATTTTTTAAAATCAAATAAATATATCTGAACAATAAATTCCACTTAAATAATGAAATAATGTATTTTGCGCTATACTATATATATAGTACTAGCTGTTTAACCCATTCTATGCACGGGAGTTCATCAGGGTGGCGAGTGGTTAGGGAAAAACACAGTCAAAAAAGGTGTTAAGTACCAATATTTTGTTAAAGAGAAATTTGCCTTCTGCAATCCCTTTATATTATTGGAAATATTTTCTATAAGAAAATAGTGGTAGTTTCCTCTTTTTTTGTCTGTGTTTTTCCCTGAAGTGATTTCATAAACGTACCACCGCTACTGAAAGGGTTAACCTTAGAACTACCGAAATTTCACTCAAGTTTTATAAAAGTATTTCACACCAAAATTTTTATTTAAAACTATTTAACATATTATTGTCTGGTTTAGTTTATTTTACATTTAGTTTATTTTACAGAAATTTTTGTTTGGAATAAATATTATGAATGTACCTGTCGGGTCCATTGGATCAGTCTTGTAGACGGAAAGTTTATGGCAGATTGAAAGCAAAAACGTGAAAAAATATAGATCTTGAGATTTATTAAATATCTTGAATAATATTTCCATCCTTTCAAGCGATATATCACATTTATTTCAACGACAACAAGAAGTGTGAAAATTTTAAGCAATATTTTTTACTCCTATCTGGGGATACACTTTTACCACGCCCATACAAAAAGCTAACAAGATTTATACATGGCATGCTAAGAATACCTATTAAGAAAGGAACACAATGAACCGACTGGCATAGCTGCCAACTCTTCCGCTTTTTTGTGCCACAAAAATTTAATACAATTTTTTGCCTTATTTATTCGGCAGAGTACGGCGATTTACAATGGTAAAATTTACTATAAATTTTCTATGGTACAAAAAAGCGTGTCATGTTGGCAGCTATGGACTGGTGATATAAAGAATCAACCTAACCTTCCGTCAACGGTTACAAAATATAACATAAAACTTTTGAACAGAGAGATAAAAAATTGATTACAACGGAGTAGTACTCTTTTAAACATTTAAAGAATTGTTTGATATTATTTCTACCACTTAATTTTAATTCAATCGGGTAACATTGCCACATAATGCTGTAGGTCATATAACATTCGTTTTAACACGTGGTCTATTGTTACCCCAATTCAAGAAGTGGCGTAGCCAGGATGGGGGTCCAAATACTCTGGATACCACTAATTTTGTAACGTTCTGTTCGCCTTATCTAATCGTCTAGCATGACTCCGAAACTTTCCAGCAAAGTTTTGTTTTTATAATGTATGTGAGGAAAAGATTTTATTTATTTTCAAACAAATTTGTTTTTTATTTCTGGTATCATTCATCTATTTCACCATTTTTGCAGCAGGAGTGCTTTGCATATGAAAGGGTATATTTATTTATGTTAAACTAATTTTCTACTAAATGTTGTTTGTAAACATCAGTGTACATTTTTATAGAAACTCCTATACCGTCAAATAGGGTAACGCGGCACAAATTTCTCAGATTCTTGGCATGTTCAGCATTTCCATTCTCTTATTTTATTAAAAAAATGAATATCCCGTTAATTTTTTGTTTGCTAGGAACATATGGAACCACAACGTTATCATAAATTTGACGACATTGAAATTGTTTTTGCAAAAAAGTTACTTAGGAAATTTAGGTCAATGTTACCTTGAGTTCAGTGGCGTAGCCAGGAAGTTGGGTCCAAATGATCTGGATAACAGTAATATTGTAAAGTTTCCTTCGGCATTATTAATAGCAAAACATTCTCTGATTAGATAAGGCGAACAGAACTTTGCAAAATTAGTGGTATCAAGAGCATTTGGGTCCTTTACCCTGGCTACGCCACTTCTTGAGTTGGGGTAACAATGGACCATGTGTTAAAACGAATGTTATAGGGCCTACAGCATTATGTGGGCCAATGTTACCCGGTTAAAAAAACTGTGAGAGAGAGGGTAATAAGTGTAAACATGTAAAAATACAGTCAATTAGCACATATTTTAATAAAAAAAAACTATTACAAAACTCATAAACATTGCTTAAAGCGGATTGTCCAGGTTTGGGATTGAATACTGGCTTCTCTTAGACAGAAGTTTAGGTGGACTAATTTTTGCAAATATATCGTTCCATTCATACACCATATTGTTGGGTCGCTGTGGCCAACTCTAACACTTTAACACCTTGGAGACGAGCGATCAGTATACTTGCCGCGAAAGGTGCTCAGAATCCGTTATTATCCTCCCCAGTAAATTTTTAGTGTAAATTTTGCCTTAAATCCGAGCATTTTCCCGATTCAATTAGGCAAAAATTTATGTTTTGAAAAACCGGTGATTAAAGGTTAAAATTTCTGTAAAAGACGCTCGTCCGGAAGGGGTTAACGTCTTTTCCATGCGTCCAACAACACAACCCTCCTTTGATTTCAATGTAATCTTCCCGCGATAGAGATTGCCATTAAACAGCACAAGTATAAAATTTTGAACGTTTCAGTCATCTTTGACAATAGCTTTATTCTTTGGTTCAGTTGGAACCAGTACACTGGATGAATCTTCAACCAAATTATTGTTTGTATAAGAACATTTTCTTAAGTATACCAAAAATAAACAAAAATATGCCAATGTTACCCCAAATATTGGACCAAAGTTATCCCAACTTAGAAAAATGATTTTGTCTCAGGAAAGGCAATGCATAATACTACATTAACCCTTGATCTACACTAATGAGGTTATAATAACATGTACTTACCAAGGTCTAAATGAATTAACTTACAGCTTGGCAGACAAAAGTAGTAAGAGCAAAATTCTCACAATCTTCACACATTGTTTTTTCACTGCTGCTTCCACGGTGGAACCTTAATGAATTACTTATAATGAGCTGCTAGCCTCAAGCTAGAGCTCCCACCTATATTTTGAGTTCAAAATATTGTCGATAACTCAAGCGATGTACAAAATAAAGCAGATTTTTTTTTCTCATTTCATCAAAAGTTACCCTTAACCCCTTGAAGGGCGGTGATGCCATCACGTCATCACATAATTTTAATCCCTAATAGCCACATTGGCACCGGAATTTTATAATGAAAATTTCCCCTTTATTAAGTTCGTGAAAATATACTTTTACTTGTTTACAAATAAATTTTCTTGTAAATACTGGTGCCGTTAAATTGTTTCAACATTTTACGAACACAAGTACCTTGCCCCTGAAATGGTTTATGAGCCAAAGTTACCACAGTTGACGGTACATTAGCTTTTTAGATTTTGCCTATTCTGCAGATATCTTAGGTACTACGTTAAGCTATCCAATGTGAAAACAGTGAGCTGCTTTTTTTTTAAATTCAGGTTTCTTGATTGGCACCACTTTTTTGAAATAGTAAAATTCGCCTTATTTAACCATATTTAATGACATATTAATTAAGGCGAAAAGGAGGGAATTTTACCATTTCAGAAAGGTGGTGCCGAAGAAAACTGAATTTTAAAAAAGTGGCCCACTATTTTCACATTGAATAGTTTGACATGGTACCGACGATATCTCCATTATCTGCTATTAAATAAGGCTAAGGATACTATTTTAACAACATCCTTCGAGACTGCACAGGCTACAATTTGACGTGCCAGCTATAGCATTGCTGCCAACTTTAACGCTTTTTTGCTACCACTAAAATTTAACAGCGATTTTCGTCTTGTCTAAGCATAAGATTTTGACAATTAAATACGACAACATTTACTTTAAAATTGTAGTGGTAATAAGAAAGCGTAAAAGTTGGCAGATATGCTATAGAATGTTTCCTATTGAAAATGAAGCGTGTGCCTTTGCTTTTTTTTTTTTTTTTTTTTTTTTCTTTTGCATTTTTGACACAATATGGTTTATGGGCGATATATAATTATTTGAGTCCATTTTGTGAAACTTACATTAATTCAAACATTACTAAACTGCTATGCATTTCTGAGAATTACCGTAATGCCCGCGTATACGCCACAGCTCAGGTAATTTGATTTCCTACCAGAATTCGTTTTAAATAAAATGTGACTTGCTTTTATTTGACTTCATTTTTAAAATAAAATTTCCGGTATGAAAAAGACTTAACTAAGTCGCGGCGTATGCGCGGAAAATTACGGTATATAGAACATTGGTACTTAGTACGTTTTATGAAATATAGTCTTACAATCCTGTTTCAAAAAGTAATATTCTTTTACTTACTGACAGAAATATTTGCATAATTTGAGTTACAGTTTTTTTTTTTTTAAAAGAGTGGTAACTCCGCGGACATCGTCATGAGTACAGTTTAACAGAATTTAGTGTATTTATCATGTATTGTTCACGTTATGCGGACACAAAAATGTGCTATATTACATTACATTCTATAGGAAGCAACGATTTGAAGTGTGCTTTTTAAAATTTTTTTACATTAATTTGAAAATTTAGATACCATATTTAGTATAAAAATATTGTAGGATTAATTTAATATTCAACATATGGCCGGATGAAAATATGTATACAGGGATCGTATTCTATTGGGAAAATTTAATTTGTTATTCCACTATTTTGAAAATGATATCTTCATCGTACCTTTTAAGAGCACATGTTAAATAACATGATCATGAATATTACTGATTAAGTGTTCTGGTAGGAAAGTTTTCTCTATATAATGCCACCCCTGTATATATATACTGGGTATTTCAGCACATTTGTTACAAACTTTCAGGGGAGATAGCGTATACCAAGACGATAAGGAATCACATTGCAATGCATGTTCAGAAACGCTTTCCTTTCGAGGAATGGACGACTAGAGTTGACAGGTGTCGCGAGTAAATGAACGCTTTAAATTCTCTGGAAACTACTAATTTCTTACAGGTTATTTATCCATATTAAATCGCCGATAATTCTGCCATTAACACTAGAACGGCGGGAAATTTTACTCAAGTTTTATAAAAATATTTCACATCAGAATTTTTGCTTAAAAATATTTAACTTATTTATTTAAGTTATTTTGGGGCAGCATATATTGATCTTATATTTTAAAAAGTTTTCTGGTTCGAATCGACATGTATTCACTTGACAAGGGTCAAAATGACCCCTCGCCGCCGTTCTAGTGTTAAGTACGGCGAAGAACATTACTTTAAAATATTGGTGTCCACCGCATTTGGATCCCCGATTCACACGAGACACTTAGAAACATTAGTGACGACACAAAACACAAGAAAGGAAGGGCACGAACAGGGTGAAGAAACATGTTTATTATTCTTAGCATAGCAAAAAGCTAAGAAATAAGTACAAAAAGAGAGACCACGATCGCCATCGAAGAATGTGTTCAAAATTACGACCCACTGCCGTGATGCAGGCCTCACATCTCTGGCACATGGAAGTTCTTAATATCTGGAAAATACCGAACGTGTCGCAGACTTTCTCAACAGCTGCCACAATGCATCCAACAAGTTCCTCAGCACTGTCCAGCATTGTCACAGCATTTCTGCGGTACTAAGAATAATAAACATGTTTTCTCAGCCTGTTAGTGTTCTTTCTTTCTTGTGTTTTGTGTCCCAGAGTCGCATGCTATAGGGAAACAGTGTTGCCAGACGGACTACTTTTTTAAAAATCAGATTCTTGATTGGTACCACTTTTTTGAAACGGTAAAATGTGCCTTATTTTTCGACATATTAATTAAGGCAAAAACAAAGTGGATTTTACCGTTTCAAAAAAGTGGTGTAAGCCAAGAAATCGGAATAAAAAAAAAGTAGCCCACTAACAACACTGCAGGGGAAAACTATATTGCTCTTACCACTATTTTGAAAATAATATCTTTATCGTACCTTTCTGTAGCATATTTTAAATAAAATGATGATGAAGATTACTGATTAATGTTTCTGGTACGAACAATAAAATTTTCCCTATACAATGCGACCTCTTTGTGTTGTCACTAACGCGCCACGCAAGCGTTTCCGACCATGCATTCCTGTGTGAGTGTGCATCGTTTAGGTGTACTGTATCTCTCTTGAACGTTTGTAACCGCTGTGCTGAAACACCCTGTACATCATTGTGTATGGGCAATAATTGCAGTACGTGCTCTTTTGTTTGCATAGCTGCCCAATTTTACGCATTCGTATTAAAACTTTTTAAAATATAATAAAATATGAATTTCTCACATTCCACATTATTAAGGCTGCCACTGGCGACTGGTTTTTAATTCATCTCGAACCACTTTCTCAAATAAAAATACTTCACAAGTCCTTCGATAACATGTGCAATAGAAATATACTATCAAATTTATTTTTTAAAAAAATTGTGTGCGAATACGATATAAGCACAGTAGTCCGTAGCAGCCCTGTATAGCGAATATAAATCCGATAAATATATTTTGCGTGATTTTTTCTTCTTTTTTTCTTCAGACTTTTTTTTTTTTTTTTGGGGGGGGGGGGGGGGGGGTCGGACGAAATCAGAAATTTAGGGAACTTGTCTAATTTAGACGTAGTTCGATTATCAAAAAATAGTTTTTTTCAGCATTTTGCGCTGAATATTGAAAGCGATAGATAAGGAAAAAAAAAGTAAATATGAATTTTATTACCAGAAATTTGATTACGATATTTTTACCAATCCTTTAAGCACAAATCCTTTTAGGAAATTTCTATAAGCAAAGAACAAGATAATCAGCAACACAATTTCTATTTGTGGATAAAAAAGTCCGACCTGTCGTTTTGTCATCGACTAAAACACATTGACCTTTATGGGTTAAAAACTTTTTGCTAATAAAGGGTATGAAACTTTACCCGTGAGCTCTAAATATTTGAGAACCTGATTCCAAAATTACACCAGTTTTCCGAATACAAATTTTCCACATAATTAATTCTACGTTTCTCTATATTTAATTCAGCGTTTAACTTATTGAAAGACGGCGGTATGTTATATAAAATGTTTTATTTTAATCCCCAACTGGCACACCAGAATTAGAAATTTTTAGGAAAAGTTTGCTTTAATAAAGTTCCCGAAGATAATTAATTATTTTCAATACAATTTGTTAAAAACGTCTGGTGTCAATCAAAAATTTCGATATTTTAACAACATAATTAATTTTTTCCAGGAGAGTTAAATAAGGAGACGAAAACTAATCAGAAATACTGGTAGATGTTTCCCAATGTGACTTTTCAATTCTCCAATTTTAGACTTGGGGTCTAATATCATGTGCCATGTCCTCATCTATACGTGATGTATGGTTTTCTAACTATAAAAAATAAAAGCAGTGCCCGTAATGTCAACCACAATTTTTAATAGATCTTTTGCCTTTTTAATTGCAGAAAAATAATACAAAGCGAATGTTTAATCCTTTCAAGGGCAGTGGTCACACGTTGAGACCACCTAATTTTAATTCCAAATTGACAATCAGCACCATAAATATTTTAACAAAATTTTGGTTTTATAACGAAAGCATAAAATAAAACATTTTATTTTCTAAGAATTTCCTTTTTGACTTGTGGTGCAGTACAAATATTTCATCATTTTACGAACAGAAATTTACTGCAGAATTGAAAGGGTTAAATAAGGTGATAACAAATAAGGAAATTTAAATATTACAAAGAGGTTTATTTTTATTTGCCATATTGGTGCGATACTCCTTGGTTATTGTTAGATGCTTTCAATCCTCCTATTATTAATTTAATGCGAAGTAAAACATAACAAAGTTAAAATAATTATTTTAAATTCTATGTATTAACCCTCTGTCTACCAGAAGGGTCCAATGGACCCGACATGTACATTCCAAATATTTATTCAAACCAGAAATTTCTTCAAAACAAACTAAATGTATAAATCAGACAATAATAAGTTAAATAAACAAATTAAATAGTTTTAAGTAAAAATTCTGGTGTAGAATGTTTTTATAAAACTTGAGTAAAATTTCCGGTAGTTCTAGGGTTAAAAGGAAATATATTTAGTTTTAACCCTTAAATGCGGGATTTTTTATTTTGTTTCGAAAAAATTATATATGATTCTCTGGAAGGTTTATTACACAGGAAAAATAAAGAAAATAAATCAGAAGATATATTTTTCATATAAAACGTCAATCTTTTCTTTTTTGCACATCTGCAATATAAGTAAAAACTACTGCCGTGTGGCTGTTTTAGGCTAAAATATTGCAAAAGAGTAAATATTTTAATAAGTATGTCTCCAAATACCTTAATTTATATACTTCTTTATTTTATAAAACTTAACATTTAACCCTTTAATTCCCATGATAGAATACGTTCTAGAAATTACACAGTTCAGAGAATCTGACGTGACACCAGAAAGTCTCAATGGTTAATTTCGCTTTATTAAAATACGGAATATCTGTTATTAATTAAAGCAAATATTGCTACCTTAATTTTCTGGTGTGAATTAGGTATACACGAATTAAAAAATCTATTAATTTCAAAAGACTGTTCTTTGCATATATGCAAAGAGTCACACTAAAGGGTTAACATCGTTTTATTCTTTCTTTTGTATTGCATATTTTCCCCGTATATTTCCGATTTCATCACTATGTAAGCAATCGGTACGTCCAAAAACTATATTAAAAATTGCTTTCACTGTCTATATCTTTAGCTTAAATTAAATTAGTAATATCTTACGTATATATTGGTTTTTTACCGGTTACTGCGGATTAACGATTATTTACTTTTATTTTCATCCTAACAAATACGATTATTTTCTACAAAAGGGGCTTTAAATCACAGTTCCTGATATGCAATTTTAAAAGAAGTAGTTACTTACCTCAGAGTGTCCCATTTTCGGATTTAAATCCAATAGTGAATGAAACATATTCTTATCTGTATGACAGCAACCCGTTGAATGCAAAGGAAGAGTTTCGATGAATTTTTCTTAAGATGTTGGGAGTAATACCAAAGAAAATACCATGTATGAGTTTTAAAAAATTCCGAATTCAAAGAATAGAAACATCAAAATCGTTATTTGAAATATAACGTCGTTTTATAAAGGAAGTTAATTTAGCGATATGCTACAAAGTTGAAGGTTTATTTATTTATTTACATATATATATATATATATTTGATGATTAAAATGAAGTTATTTAAGTAATGTACCGCCGTCTTTCAAACGGTTAGCTTATTTGACTTTAAGTATTTTATATAAATATTTTATTCCAGTTAGAAAGTAGCAAATTTTAATTTGGACAAATTTAATATTGGCTTTTTATTGTTAAACTTTTTACTGATAAGCTTAAATGTAAAATATATAAATTAAAATAGACACTTCTCTACGTAGCATTGTATTTCTTTTAAATACTACATTATTTTTAACAACAATTTAGGATACCGCCAGTAGCCGAGAGGATCTGCCGTAAAAGCTGGTAGACGGGAATTGCTGCAATCGAACCCAATAGCGCCCGTCGGCCTAGTCGATCTGAGTTAATTGTTATTTTTTCCTAACTTTGTATAATCTTGCGTAAATGCGGGCTAGGTTCGTTACAAATACCCTCTCGGGGGGTACTCCCCCTTCGGGCATATATCCCTTGTTATAAAATCGCCCATCATAAGTAACACCATCACCAAAAAAAATTAGAATATTATCTTCGCCTTATTTAACACTAGAACCGCCGGAAATTTTACTCAATTATTTTTAAAACATTTGACATCAGAATTTTTATTTTAAACAATTTTACTTATTTATTTAACTTATTTCTCTGTGGTACATATTTAACATATTTTAGAAAGAAATTTCTGGCGCGAATCGAAATATTTTTATTTCGTACCAGTCAAAATGACCGCTCTGGCGGTTCTAGTGTTAATCGATGAAGCTCTGCGATAAAAAAGAGAAGAAAAATATTTCAAAATTCTGAGAACAAAAAAATGTGAAAGTTGGCTCTTATGCTATATGTAGGAGTGATTGTAATCCAATAGATGCAGATTATTTCTTTTGAATACCTCAATATGCGAATTCTTATCTTCCCCTTTTTGAATCTCAGATATTTGTGATTCAATATGGCGAAGTTAAATAGTAGTACAAAAAATCAAAAATTATGTGTGTTCACACATGTTTAGTGTAAACACCAGTGTGTTCCGAATTATTATAATTACTACTATTTTTGAATAGTTATCTTCATCTTTTCTACCCTGACAACTTCTTTTCATAATTAGCAGTTCGTCAAGACAAGCATTCATACTCTGAGTATATATATAAAATTTAAATTAAAAGCATCAAAATAGCCATGAAATGCATACATGTAAGTAGTTTCTAATATAGAAGCAAACATTCTAAATAGAATCAAATCATTCTAAAATTGCATGTATGTAAGTAGTTTCTACTTTAAAAGCAAATAATCTAAATAGAAAGTGTCAAAGTAGTCTCAAAATGCATGTATGTATGTAGTTTATATTTTAAAAGCAAACATTTAATTCATTACTATATTAACCCCTTAATTCTCGCTCTCGTCAATATCATGGGCTGAGGTGTCGTTCGTTATACAGCAAAAGTTTAGATAATGATAGATTATGCTTTTGTACTGAGAAGTATGTAACGAATTGTTGTAACTCATGTGTCATATATTACTGGGGACTTATCCTTCAATCATAAACAATAAATCTTAATTTATACACTTTACGTAATATATAAAGAGAAAAAAAAAACAAATTAATCATTGTGGTAAAAGTATAGACGATATGTCTGTTAACAGAAAAATATCCATAATTTAAATCGAACTGCACCTACCTTGTCTGCTATTAATGCAAAAATGTGACTTTCCATCGAAGAAACAAAATTCCGCATCACTTGGGAGTCTATTTCGTACCAAACACGTTCAACAGAAGGTCAAATTTCATTTACAGAGGAGTATTTTCAAAAAATTGCATAATCCGTATGAGATATGATTCCACAAAAGTTTTCGATTGAGTTCAGATCGGGTCTACACGCGGTCCAGTCTAGAACAGTAATATTTTGAGAGTTAAACTAAATGTTTGATTTGTGTGTAACCTTAATAGATCTTGCTCAAATACGTACTTTGGAAGAGCTGAAAGTTCACCAAATGGCTGTATATTGTTTTCCAATGTATGTATGTAGCCTTACGCAGCTTGGCGATCATTAAGAAACTCCAGAGATACTTGAGAATTAAAACAAAGCGAGGCCCAAATCCTTAACCCTTTCGAGGTCAAAAGACGCCTAATTTTATTTCCAAAAGTGACAAGGGGCACCATGAATATTTAATTAAAATTTTCCTTTTATAATGTACGTGAAAATAAGCAATTTCTTATTTTCTAAAAAATTTGTTTATAAATTCTGGTGTTAGTGCATTATTTCATCAGTTTATATCCAGAATTACTCCGCGACGGAAAGAGGTCAATTTGTTGTGAGATTTCAAGTCTGGTTGTTTTATCATTATCATGTAAACTAATTTATATCTTTCTTTATTTCATCTACGAAAGTATCCGTATACACAGAAAGCTCTGACTCACTTTTAATGCGATTAACAATCATTATTTGTCTAGATGTCAGTTTATGGATATGTCTACAATCTCGTTTTCTGGCCACATGAGGCCTTCCAGATCTATATTTTGCTTCGAAAGAGTCACCCTTAGACAGTACTTGACAGACAGACTTCTTTGGACGATTCAAAGTAGCTGAAATGTCTGCAACGGTCTTCCCTTTCAATTTCAGTTTCCATGCTTTAATTACATCATTTGACTGAAAATTTCTAGCTCGCGACATCTTCACTAACCGATACTATCGCGAGGTGTACTTAACCCCTTCATTCTCGCTCCCGTCATATTCACGGGCTGTGTCTTTTACGCAGATTGTTTGATTCCCACCAGTTTCATAAAATAGTGAAATTGGCTATATTTTAGTATTGTTTTACCTGTCATTAAATAAGGTGAATATTTCTTTTTCATAGAAGTGGTGCCAATAAGCAATTTGAATTTTTTAACCGTAATTTAATTCGAGCGTTAAGGGGTTAAATACTTCATGCATGTAACGTCATAAGTTTGAAATTTGCAATTTTCTGTGAACAGTTGCCAAAAAAGTGTCTAAAATTTAGCAATACTCAAATTTCAAATTTTTCAGTTAAATTAAATAATATCCTGCATTAAAACCGTTATTTCTGTTGTAAAACGTTTAATATATATTTAAAAATAAGTACAGCCATTTGTATAACCCAAGTGTTTGTATTTTTTACTTAAAGGTTAAATATCACCAATTTCTAAACTTTTGCTGAGGACTGTATCTCGTGCCCGTCCAGTGTTGCCAGTGAACTACTTTTTTTAAATTCAGATTTTTTGATTAGCCACACTTTTTTGAAATACTAAAATTCGCCTTATTTATTGACATAGCATTTATGGCGAAAACAAGGGGAATTTTACCATTTCAGAAAAATGGTGCAAGTCAAGAAATCTGAATATAAAAAAAGTAGCCTACTGGCAACGCTGTTCCCGTCATATATCCGGGCTGGAGATTTAATAACTGAAAAAATCTTCTGTAACCAGAAAAAATTAAGTTGCATTTCCGTGTGAAGTCTTTGAGTATTGTCATCCAGGTTCGGCTTTGTCGCTGATTGTGATGCTGGACTTTGTATTGCATGTTTCGAAACGTATCACACTCAAAAAATCATTAATAATCATATTTTAACACTAGAACGCCCAGAAATAATTTTACTCTAGTTTCATAAAAATATTTGACAACAGAATATTTATTTATAATTATTTGACCGATTTATTTAACGTAAATTTGCGTGTTTTAAATTTAACTTATTTTATGAAAGAATTTCTGGTTCCAAATGACATTTAATCATATGGTCGGAGTCGGATGGACTCCTTCCGGACGTTCTGGTGTTAATATACATTATTTCAAATATTATTTATAAAAAATTGTGTGATAATGATAAGCAAATATCTAAGATGTGAAAAATAAAGGTCTTATTTGTATTAATTTGTATGGTGTAAAACAAATATTAAGACACACATTGTAGCATGATGGCTTTTCTACAAATGTGAATTTGATCTATAACATATTCTCTTTTCGCCTTAAAAAAACTAATTGCATATTTTATTTATAAACTTTATAATTATTCAATTTCTCCAATAAAAATATTAGATACTTTTTTAATGGTTTTTCCAAATATTAAGTGATCATTAAGGGGTTGATTTCGCAAAAAATTATCATTATTACTAGAGTGTGTGTAGTTCTTCAAGAATTTCTAAATAGAAATTTTTGATTTATTATAACACAGAAGTATAAAAAATTCTGCGAATAAATAAAGAGAAAATTCCTAAAACGAAAATATGTTTTACGAAGTTAAAAATGCCAAGAGAACGCCTAAACAATAAACTGTGCTTCCACTCTGAGTTTTATATTACTTTCACTATATGTAAACGCTATTTCATTGAGTACTTGTAGTGTAAGTCACATGCAACGATTTTTGACCACCAGTATTTTAGAACGGAAAATGTGACTTATATTATGGGAGATATCTCATTAATTGGGTAAGGTCAAGAAAACGTTTCGAAAATAACGGAGACCAACAAGCATATCAGTTATCAGCTATGTGATTTAAACTACAAAAACCCATGGAACTAGCCTAAAACATCTGTTTCGCTCCAATCGTCAATCTTTTTTTGATAATACTTCATCCTGAATATTTGTTCAAAATTGTCATACGTAAAGGCACTATTGAAGTAAGTTTTTTTTTTCAAAGAAAATTTCATCACAAATCAGCTTATATGCTAGCATTTTTGTATTTACCGGCCTCCAAATCGTCCGTTTTATAAATACACCTTTTTTTCATATGAGTATTTTTAGATTTTTCTTCCAAATATTCCATAAACCAAAACCGAAGGTTATCAGTTGTTAATGCTGTAGAAACTCATCACAAATGCTGTAGAATCTCATTTTTAGAAATTACAGAAATTAAAAAAACAAACCATTAGAGCCATTATGGAGAATGTTAGGTGTTCTGGAGTTTTCAAAACCCTAGTATTTTATGATCTAAGTAGTCTCAAAATGCATGTACGGTAGCAGTTTCTAATTTAAAAGCAAAGATTAAGTTCATTATAAAATTTATTAAAGAAAACATTTATATTACTAGACTAGAACAATGTCTGAAAAGACATTTCATATAGTCGCAGAAAAGTATAACAGATTCTGAGATTAAATAAAGAGAAGTTTTCTGATATGAAATAAATATGCCATAGGCCAAGGCAGCGGTCGTAAAAACTATTTTTTTATTATAGTGAACTACAAATACATCTACTTCAACGGAAATGTATTTAAGTACATTTACAACAATATGCTTTAAAAATTACTAACTACAAATTACTTTTCAACAAATAGCCACTATTTCGTTACTTTTAGGTTTTATCAAAGGATTGCATATGCACTCGAATTTGAGGTCACGAATTAATTAATACCTATCGTAATGTTGTGTCTTCTGCGATACAATCAAATAAGTGCGATGTAAACGAGGTCATTAAAATATTAACACATTGAGAGCGTGACAAGTAAAAATACAAAGTACTTTTGTTGCTAATATGTTAAAATGATTGATTGACTCCAGAGTTTACGTAATATTTATACAACAGTAACTAACACTTTTCCTTCGCGTATATTATAAAAAAGCAAAATTTAATTCCAAAATTCTGGCGTCAATGCGGCATTTGGAAGTTTAAATTAAGTGGTATAGTATGTAACATACCGCCGCCCTTCAAAGGCTTAAAAAGATCACCACGAAAGATTTTTTAACACTTGTTTGGCAGTGGTTTATTTATAGACCAATTAATGTTAATGCCTAAATGCCACTTTGGCACAAGAATTTTGGAATGAAGCTTTTCTTTCATTAAGTATTTTTCAAACAAATTTCTTTGTAAATTCTGGTGTTATTCATTCATTACAGCATTTTACGAATATAAGTACATTGCCCCTGAAAGAGTTAACCATTCATGGGCAAAGTGACTCTGCTGCTGAAATGCTGAACAGATTGAATGACAGAAAGTATGATAGAAACATTTATTTTCTTATTATCAGTGCACTAAACCTTTTTTTCGAATCATCTTTCTCTACTCTCTCTCAGCCTGATTACCGACAAGAAAAATTCCGCTAGTAAATTTGAATAGAAATTTTCTCCTTATTTAAACGCCTTATTTATGCAGAAATTCTGGTATAAATAAACAACAAATGCTATTTGTTTTGCCTGTGTAAGTTTGTTCGGCAGTAATCAGGTCTATTTAACTTTTATGTTACAGAAGGTTCAATAAAGTACATTAAAACACATATCTAGCAAGACTTGTAACGAAGGCTTTCTTAAAGTAAGAAAGTTCTGCATGAATGTGGATCTTCTGTCTTCGTAAGTAAAGCTGTGTACATAAATTGGAATTATTATTCCATCAAAGTACACTGTTTTTTATATTTATTGATTTGTCTTTTTTTTTTTTGTCGAAACCAACTTTTTGTAGAGATGTAGTGGAGTCTGGGGTAAATTGTCTAAAAATATATAGCAGTGTGGAAATCGCGTAAAACGGTATTGCTCTCTTATGTATCCCGCGCTCCCACTGGTCCGTTTTTTTGTAAACCAGTAAATTTTTAGAAAGAAATTCGTGGTAGGTTTCTTGAACAATTTCAAGAAAAACGCTATTTCCTGTATGTTTCTGTGAAATTTATAAACAAGATTTTTCTTTAAATATAAGTGGTGTTCAAAAAACGGACCGAGTGGGGAGCCCTGTGTATCAAGAAATTGACATTTTATTGGGCTGCAATTGCATCGATTTTATTACTCAAAAGTGTAACCACTAAGTGCAAATTAGAGCGTTTAGAAATATTTGGTCGAAATGCGTATAAAATATTAGGTCATTACCGTACGTTCCGATGTATAATCCACGGATCAAAGAATCATTTTTCGACACAGAATTTTAAAAAAATAAAATTTAACTTTTTGCATCGCAATAAATATTGGGCCACGAAAGATTTTTTAACACTTGTTTGGCAGTGGTTTATTTATAGACCAGTTAATGTTAATGCCTAAATGCCACTTTGGCACAAGAATTTTGGAATGAAGCTTTTCTTTCATTAAGTATTTTTCAAACAAATTTCTTTGTAAATTCTGGTGTTATTCATTCATTACAGCATTTTACGAATATAAGTACATTGCCCCTGAAAGAGTTAACCATTCATGGGCAAAGTGACTCTGCTGCTGAAATGCTGAACAGATTGAATGACAGAAAGTATGATAGAAACATTTATTTTCTTATAATCAGTGCACTAAACCTTTTTTTTCGAATCATCTTTCTCTAAACTCTCTCAGCCTGATTACCGACAAGAAAAATTCCGCTAGTAAATCTGAATAGAAATTTTCTCCTTATTTAAACGCCTTATTTATGCAGAAATTCTGGTATAAATAAACAACAAATGCTATTTGTTTTGCCTGTGTAAGTTTGTTCGGCAGTAATCAGGTCTATTTAACTTTTATGTTACAGAAGGTTCAATAAAGTACATTAAAACACATATCTAGCAAGACTTGTAACGAAGGCTTTCTTAAAGTAAGAAAGTTCTGCATGAATGTGGATCTTCTGTCTTCGTAAGTAAAGCTGTGTACATAAATTGGAATTATTATTCCATCAAAGTACACTGTTTTTTATATTTATTGATTTGTCTTTTTTTTTTGTCGAAACCAACTTTTTGTAGAGATGTAGTGGAGTCTGGGGTAAATTGTCTAAAAATATATAGCAGTGTGGAAATCGCGTAAAACGGTATTGCTCTCTTATGTATCCCGGGCTCCCACTGGTCCGTTTTTTTGTAAACCAGTAAATTTTTAGAAAGAAATTCGTGGTAGGTTTCTGGAACAATTTCAAGAAAAACGCTGTTTCCTGTATGTTTCTGTGAAATTTATAAACAAGATTTTTCTTTAAATATAAGTGGTGTTCAAAAAACGGACCGAGTGGGGAGCCCTGTGTATCAAGAAATTGACATTTTATTGGGCTGCAATTGCATCGATTTTATTACTCGAAAGTGTAACCACTAAGTGCAAATTAGAGCGTTTAGAAATATTTGGTCGAAATGCGTATAAAATATTAGGTCATTACCGTACGTTCCGATGTATAATCCACGGATCAAAGAATCATTTTTCGACACAGAATTTTTTAAAAATAAAATTTAACTTTTTGCATCGCAATAAATATTGGGCTTCAATTACTAAATAAAATTTCTGGGTCCAAACAGAATTGTTTGACCCGCGGATTATTCGCCGGAAATTACTGTAAGTATGAAACGTCTGATCACAAAGCGTTTTTTTTTTTTTAATTTAGAGATTCCAAATTCACACTTAAGAGATTGAATATTTATTTTAACCTTCTAAGACGATAAATATTCCACAAATAAAATAAAATAAAATTACTATTAAAAGTTTTTTGGTGTGAATTCAGAATGTCTAAATAAAAAATTAAAAAAAAACGCTTTCAAATCGGATGTTCCATACTTATTGACCTAATATTTCCCTGAATTACTGTTAATTCCTAATGTATCGCGTATTACGGCATAAAGCTTTTAATTTCTATTTTTCGCAAAATTTTTATTTCAAAAGTAAGTTTTCCGTTTTTTAAATTGCATCTTAAATATCTAAAAACACACTGGATTTCTATTCATTCGTAGCAATAGACTCGATCATAGCGCCCTCTGGTAAGGCTGTATGCTGGGAAGATCTAGGCCCATTTAGGATTGTACATAACCCTTTCCTGTCTAATCCAGCAATAAAGTGTGTGGGGAGACCAATATTTCGTGGCGAAAGATATCCTAAATTAAAAGAAGGGGAAAGAAGAAGACCCACTCTCTACGAGGAGATTAAACCAGCCATAAAATTAATCCCTTGCATAAACCTGTTGTTCATAGTACAGTTGTGCTCAAAAGCATTTTGACAACCTTATATTCTCTCTTATTTTATTTAATATAAAAATGTAAAAGAAAATATATTCCCTATAATTGAGAACACCAAGACTGCAGTTATTGAAATGTATCAAGTTTCAATTTGTTTGTATACATTCGGCGCCACCGAAGAAATACGACTCCTCCTTAGCTCAAAAGTATTTTGACAATTACTTTGCATTTAATTGTTGAAGGTGTCAGCGGCGCTATACCTTCGGTTAGTATTTATATTGACTTATTGTGGTTATTTTTTAATTCCCGAAATGTAAAAAATATTGAAGTGATTTTAGAAAAGCCGCTGTAAATGCACTTAAGAAAGGTAGACTGCAAGCAGAATTAACTCGTTCTTTTAACGTGTCTCGGCAACTTGTTATTACATGGAATAAAGTTTTTAATAAACAGAATTAAATCGAAAATAAACCTCATAGTGGTCATCCAAAAAAAAACAACCTGCAATGTTGACTGTATTATAAAAATGATATCTACATGTGATTGTTGTAAGTCCGCTGTAGTAATAAAAAATGAATTTAAAGAAAATTACGAGATATACATACACGTTTCATCAGTCAGACGACGCCTAAACCTCTATGGTTTACATGGCAGAAGACCAGCAAAAATACGTTTGTTATCTACTAAGAATAGGAAGATTAGAGTTGCATTTGTAAAACGGCATAACCCTTTTAGGGGCAAAACAATTCCATTGCTAAAATGTTGAAATTAATGATTGACGCCGGAATTTGAAAACAAATTTACTTGTAAATAAAGAAAAGCTATTTTTCACACACAGAATAAACCGAAAAATTTTTAACCATAATTCTGGTGTCAACCATTAATTTCAACACTTCAGCAATGGAAGTGCTTTTCCTCTGAAAGAGTTATGCTGTTTTACAAATGCAACACTAGCCTTCCTATTCTTAGTAGATAACAAATGTGTTTTTGCTGTTCTTCTGGCATGTAAACCATAGAGGTTTAGGCGTCGTTTGACTGATGATACGTGTATGTATATGCCGTAATTTTCTTTTAATCCATTTTTTATTATTACAGCGGACTTACGACAATCACTTATAGATATTATTTTTATAATACAGTCAACATTGCAAGTTGTGTTTTTTGGATGGCCACAATGAGGCTTATTTTCGATGTAATTCTGTTTATTATAAACTTTATTCCATTAAATAACAAGTTGCCGAGACACGTTAAAAGAAAGAACTAATTCTGCTTGCAGTCTATCTTTCTTAAGTGCATTTACAGGGTCTTTTCTAGAATCCCTTCAATATTTTTTACATTTCGGCATTTAAAATTAACCACAATAAGTCAATATAAACACTAACCGAAGCTATAGCGCCGCTGACACCTTCAACAATTAAATGCAAACTAATTGTCAAAATACTTTTGAGCTAAGGAGGAGTCATATTTCTTTGGTGGCGCCGAATGTAAACAAACAAGTTGAAACTTGATGCATTTGAATAACTGCAGTCATGGTGTTCTCAATTATTGGGAATATATTTTCTTTTACATTTTTATATTAAATAAAATAAAAGAGACTATAATGTTGTCAAAATACATTTGAGCGCTACTGTAGTAAGTGTAAAAGAAATAAAGATTAAAATATATACGTGATCGTCATGACCCTGATCAGTCTTTGGAGATAATAACCAATCCAATTATCTCAGAAATAAGGTGGAAAGCCATAATTCAACACACCAGTTGCGTTGTGTAATTTTTCGTAAAAAAGACCGACGTTTAGGTTCCCCAACAACGCGTGCATTATTAAACAAAATGCACCGCGCATAAAACTCTAATAAAAATTGCTAAAATAGATAAAGATCTCAATTGTTAGAATTATATTTAATCTGAAAGGTAAGGAATGTTATTAATAAAAGAGAAAATACTCATGATAAAAAAAGAACTAAAATTTGACATTACTAAATATTTATTTACTACAATTTTAACCAACAGGTTACCGCCAATCTCGCACACCTAAGAGAGATCGTTAAATTACCTTTAATTAATCTCATCATAATTTAATTTAACATAATCAGTTCACCATTCATTACTAATATTAAAATTGGGCATATAACCTCTACGGTACTTCAGTACACTTTCAATTAAAAACAATATGGAACAAAAATAGGAAATTAAATACCTGTTAATCATCACACAGAGAGACGAGTAAGGCATCGACACGGGTGGTCCATAGGTAGGTATCACATAAAGCCTATAATAAATCCTTTACTGCACACGCGCACAAATTTTAAACAGACCGTTCCACTTATTTAAATATCAATTAATATAGACATAAGCAGGGATGAGAGTTCCGACTTTTGTAATACCAGTATAATCTTAGAGAACATGTCGTTTTCTTTAATCGGAACATTTTTGCGATTTAAGAGAACAACATTTTCTCTAAGATTACACTGGTATCCAAAAAGTCGGAAATCTCATCCCTGCATAAGTCCGAAGATTTTATACTTAAAAGAGTTAAGGCCTAGGATCAAAGATACAGGACAAGCCCGATCCATTAGCCGCTCGCTCCGGACTAGAGGTAGAGTCCGAGCCAAATATAATCACAGTCATTGTATTTTGATCGGGACATCAGAACTAAACTACATTCAGTAGTGTCGGGATACGTTCCACGAATAAGGCATCAGTGCTGTGGTCTCTTCTACTATTTGTCCTAACGTGTGCTAACTTCAGACTGTATTCATACTATATTCATCTCTCTACATTTCTCTTCGTTGAGGAAAATGGGAAGGGGCCGACCCTCGGACAGTTTAGGTCCCACAACAACATGTTAATTCTTCAACCACTGCTCGTCCATTTTCGCTTCTTCATTATCACAAAGCTCTCTGACTCGAGAAGCGCCGCTCACCTCGATACAGCGACAGCTCCTCCTCTGACGTAAGACTTATTTTCCCGTTCTTAGCCCCTGGTCCTTCCTTGGTGAGATCTTCATCTGCTTACCATAAATTCAGTTACAAATTCCGACTGACGTAAAGTGTAAATCTTATTGTGTTATGTACGCCATCCAGACTGGACATCTGGAATCATGAAGATTCATAGAAATCGATAAGGATACCCCCAGACCATCATGCTTGTTGACATGTTTACTAAAAACAACTACTTTCTTTCGAAATACTTATATTACAACGTATATATCTATTAAATACACATTTTAATTCAAACCATAATAATAATAACAATAATAATAATAATACTTGTGATAATAATAATAATAATAATAATATTTAAACCATATTTAGTGTATGAAACATCATTAAAAACTGCTGTACGATTATACGACGATAAACTTACAGCACTTCTAGACACTACATCAGGGATACTGCCAAACTGCGAGAAATGGCGCTCATCAAATTATCTCAAAATTTCTGATGACTGATGATGACCCTTTCCGGCAAAGAAAAATTGCGTTCGCGAAATGATGAAATGATTGACTGACACCGGAATTTACAAACGAACTCCTTAGAAAGTAAAATCTTGTATTTTAAAGCTTGCATTATAAAAACAAAATTTTAAAAAAATATTATTGGTGCCATTTGTAAGTTTTGAATTAAAATTAAGTGGTCCCGCAGTGGGATCATTGTACGGGAAATGGTTAAATTTGTCCACTCAGGAATCTTTGGAGCGAAAGCATCCATTTTACCACTGTTTATGCGTTATTTGCCACTGCGTTATTTGCCCTCGAAAGGGTTAAGGATTTGGGTCTCACTTTGTTTTAATTGTCAAGAATCTCTGGAGTTTCTCAATGATCGCCAAGCAGCGTAAGACTACATACATACATTGGAAAACAATTTACAGCCATTTGGTGAACTTTTAGCTCTTCTAAAGTATATATTTGAGCAAGAAAATGCGTCTATTCATGTTGCATACAGATCAAAAAATTAGTTTAACTCTCAAAATATTACTGTTCTCAACTGGCTTTCGTGTAGCTCTGATCTGATCCCAATCGAAAACTTTTGTGGCATCATATCTCATACGGTTCATGCAATTTTTTGACAATACTCCTCTGTAAATGAACTTCGATCTGCTGTTGAACGTGTTTGGTACGAAATAGACCCTAAAGTGATAGGGGATATAGTTTCTTCGATGGAAAGTCACATTTTTGCATCAATAGCAGACAATGTAGGTGCAAAAGAATAGACCATCTAATAGTTCTACTCTTTCCAAATCTGTCAAAAGCAAACCTGATAATTTGGTTGTCCTCCCCTTTTATCCTCCTTTATGTTTCAAGTTAGCTAAATTTTTACGGCATTTCAATTTTAACATTATCTTTAAACCTGTCAATAAATTCAAATTCCCCTCCACTAAATCTCCTGTTCCTGATCTTCGTAAATGGGGAATTTATAAAGTTCCTTGTAATGGTTGTGATTTATCTTATATTGGTCAAACTAAAAGGAATCTCGAAATCCGCTTAAAAGAACACTCGCGTTATGTAATCAATCAAGAATTTTCTAAATCTTCTATTGCCAAGCACTCTTGGGATTCCGGCCATAGTTTTAATTTTCAAAATGCTAAAATTATCTCTAATGCCAATAGTATCTCTGAATTGGACTTTCTTGAAAATTTAGCTATTTATCTTAATCGTGATGTTATTGTTAATGATAAATCTGATTCCACAATGCTCTCTGCAGCTTGGAAAAACCTTTTCAGTACTACCATTTAATTTATTTTTGTATTATTATTAATCTGTTTTTTTTTTTTTAATATATATTATTTATTTATTTATTCATTTTAATTTCATGTGTTCCCATATTGGATTATATGTATTTTTCCCCCTCCTACTTTGTGTTCTTTTGTTTTGATTATTCTCTTCTGTGATAGGCTGTTGTCTTTTACTTTCCTATTGGCTGTTGATTTCTAACTTCCTATTGGCTGTTTCTTCAGCTTGTTTCCTTTCCCTTGTCTCTCATTTCAGTTTTGCCTCTGCTTTCATAGTAGAAGGACGTCTTTTTTGCGCCTGACGAAGAAAGACTCAGATCTTTCGAAAGGCCTAGCGCATTTACAATTTTTATATGGTGTTTCAAGAAGATTGTTTGTTCTTAGTCATTCACACCAGTTTTAACTTATTTTCTTTAATGTAGGTGCAGTTCGATTTTAATTTATGGATATTTTTCTGTTAAAAGACAGATTGTCTGTACTTTTGTCATTATATATTATGTAAAGTGTATGAATTAAAATTTATTGTTTGTGAATGAAGGATAAGTCCCCAGTGATATATGACAGTGGAGTTACAGCAATTCGTTAGATACGTCTCAGTACAGAAGCATAATCGTTCATTTTATAAACTTTTGCTGCGCACTTTACGCCTGACAATGTCTCAGTCGAAATGGACTCACATGCACTACAGGCGTAATGTTCAATGTCAGCAAAGGTTTGTGGCTTTTGCAGGTACACCTCTTCTTTGAAGTGTCCGCACAGAAAGAAATAACAAGGATTTAAATCAGGCGACTAGGGGGGGGGGGGATCCCATGCCTGTTCCTGCATGGATCATGAGGTGCAGAGAAATGACACGATCATCAAAATGTTCCTGCAGGAAATCAAATATTACGACCACTCGATGGGGTCTGGCACCATCTTTCATAAATCACCATGAACTATGTGATTTCTCTAAGGCATTGTGTATGGCCACAATATCATGCAGAACGTCAGGTATCGTGCTGCAGTTATTGTATTGTATATAAAATTTCCCAGTGCTTTTATCGAGTATTTGGCGCCCTATACTGTGACTTTTAGCGGATGCAATGATGGTTATACAGAAATATGGGGGGGGGCGTTCTTTCCCCCAAAATAGCCAATTTTGTTTATTTACAAATCTGTCGAGATTAAATTGGCCTTCATCGGAAAACCAAATGTAACCCACATCAATTTTTGAAGCAAATCGTTTGCGAAGATATCTCTTTGATTGGCGGTGCAAACCATGGAACTATTAATAAAAAGGAACTGACATATCCTTAAAATAGTGAAGCTTCAACTGTAACCGCTATCGCAGGAGTTGTTTACCGCCGGTAGAATCTTCCACCAATAGATTTATATAAAAATTCTCAACTTATTTAAACGCCTTGTTATAACAAAATTTCAGTCATAAATAATGGTAGAAAGAGGTTTTCATTTTTACTGGTAGGAGATTACTTTGGCGGTTGTTAGGCCCTGCGTTTCCGCCATATTGTGACAACCAGGGAAACAAACTGACAGTTTTACAAGGCACACTGACACCAGTAAAAACAAATAGAAATTTTTACGATATTTTTTGAGAAAATTTTCCAAGAATAAGACGCTTAATTAAGGCGGAATTTTCTATTCAATTTTACTGGTGGGATGTTTGCCTTGGCGGTAATCAGAAATTGAAGATCCGATTTAAAAAAAGCAGCCGCCATCTTGTGACAACCTCCTCAGTTACTTCACTCGCAACTGGTAGACAGCACACAATATGTCTCCTCCTCTTTATTCATAACTCCATTGTGCAAACACCGAGAGGTTGACGAGCTTGAATATTGTATGAAAACAGGCTTAAATTCTTTTTCATTATTTTATGCATCGAGGATTTTCATTGCCCACACTCCCTTGCAAATTTTTCTGAGAGACGACCGAGGTCGCGTTTAGATCGCCAGTTGTACTGCCTGGATACTATCGTCAGTGATTGATGCATGGGGTGGCCGACGTTTCCTGCACAATCGTCGTTCACTTTTCCAGTATGTTCAAATTTTGCAAACAAATTTTGAATTATGTTCAACGCCGGTCCTCTAGTTACATTGAGTTTTCGCAGGAAACTTCTCCGGGTTTTCGCAATACTTTGATTCAGGCAGTAAAAATTTTAATACTAAAAATAACCGGTGTTACGCAGAATACAATATCTTTGCACAACAAACTTTAGCAGGGACTGACTCAACAACAACTGACTGAAACCTACACGTTCTGTCTGTGTTCCTACAGCAGGTTGCCGCCAGCGCCATCTTTTGCCCAAAGTTGAAACTATTTGAACACAATGTATTTTTTAAATATTATTGCTTTTCTAATTAAAATGCAGCAAACGGCGAATTCTTTTTTCAAACAGTTTTTTTTTTTTTTTTTTGGGGGGGGGGGGCGTTCAAAATGGGTCTGTCATTTAGCGGACATCATGTACTGAAGAAACTTAATAATACACATCATTAGAAGATGCTTAACCCTAGAACTACCGGAAATTTTACTCAAGTTTTATAAAAACATTCTACACCAGAATTTTTACTTAAAACTATTTAATTTGTTTATTTAACTTATTATTGTCTGATTTATACATTTAGTTTGTTTTGAAGAAATTTTCTGGTTTGAATAGATATTTTGAATATACATGTCGGGTCCATTGGACCCTTCTGGTAGACAGAGGGTTAATACAGAATATGATAGATCTAGTTTACATGGGCACTTAAAAAATATCGTTATGTTATGGTCTATGTAGAAAAAAACGTTTGTGGCGTATTTGAAGGAAGTTACACAATTTTAAAAATAATGATATTGATATGAACTGCTGAGCAGTGTTGCCAGTGGGATACATTATTTTAATTTAGACTTCTTGATTGGCATCACTTTTTTGAAATTGTAAAATTTATCATGTTTCGCCTTAATTAATATGTCAATAAATGACTCAAATTTTATCAATTCTAAAAATTCGTGAGAGTCAAGAAATCTGGATTTTTAAAAAAGTAGCCCACTGGCAACACAGCTGCTGAGGGGCACAAAAACGTGATTACTGCAGTGTTGCCAGTGGGCTACTTTTTATAAATTCAGATTTCTTGATTGGCACCACTTTTTTGAAACGGTAAAATTCACTTTGTTTTTGTCTTTATTAATATGTCATTAAATAAGGCACATTTTACCATTTCAAAAAAAAGTGGTGCCAATCAAGAATCCGATTTAAAAAAATGTAGCCCATCTGGCAACACTGGATTTCTGTGGAATATGGACTATAAAGCACTTATCATTCATTCACATCAGTGTTGGCAGTGGGTTTTTTTTATAAATTTCGATTTCTTGATTGGCACTACTTTTCTGAAATAGTAAGTTTCCTCTGGTTTTTGCCTTAATTAATATGCCATTAAAAAAGGTGAATTTTACATTTTCAAAAAAGTGGTGCCAATCAAGAAATCTGAATTTAAAAAAAGTAGCCCACTGGCAAAACTGATTTACATAGCCACGCGAAAGAATTCGGTTTCATATTGGCCTCGGGGAAAACTGCTTGCAGAGTATTTTAACTATGTTACACTATTTCAATGTTAAGGAAATAGTTATATAAAAAACTGAAGTTTACACAAGATACTTGTTGTAGAATATAATGCAAATAGCATTTTTCGTTAGTTTATAATATCACATAAAGTATCGGGTACAGAATTGTATCCGAAGTTTTGTCTAAAAGCGGTTATTGCTGGAAGTGCGTTTTCAATTAAGGTATGTGCTTTTAAATTTAACTTATTTTTTTACTACGTTGTGTGTGTAAACTTTATATATAACATATAGGGATACCCAAAAGAATTCATAATTAATAATGAATATTTGCGTGGATCGATTAAAGATGGTTTTTAATTGAATTATGTATTTTCAAGCTGAACAATATTTAGTATATTAGATATATTGCATGTTATAAATGAATTCATATACATCTCTGCGCAAAGTACTGTATGCATCGCTGCCTATGAATGACAGATTACAGTTTTTTGTTACCACAAATATTTATAAAGGTATTTTTCTTCTTTATTAGCTGAATTTTGCAAATAAATAAAACAAAAATTGTTATTAAAATTAGTGGTAAGTAAAAAGCTTAAATATTTTCAAAATGTTAATATGGTTTTTAAGAATTTTTCAAATGTATGAGACACACAAAAATGTATATAACATGTTCATTATTTTCAGCAATTTTATTTTCTGTTGAGATTATAGAAAATACGTTAATTTAATTATCGATGATATTTTGAAGATCCTATGAAATGTAAAGAAAAACAACTGGGGACAAAAGGTTACAAATTTATATTAAGACGGTGATAGAGATATTGATCTTTATATCACGAAACTGTGTTTAAGAAATATTATACTTATCTGTCACAGTGTTACAAAGACTTACACAGCAATCAATATTTCAATACACTTGACAAAATGATGGTGTTGCAAGTATTTTTTAAAAAATAAGAGCTTCAGACAATATTATTCATTTATACGAGTAAATATTTTCAATAAACTAAGCAAAAAATGAAATTTAATGAAGGATTATGTCTCCATATTGGATATCGATAAATTGGTATTTTACTTTGATTAATTATTATATAATATAATTATTTTTTTATTATCTTTTGTGATAAAAGAAATTTCTCTGGTATCGTAACAACTTATATCAAAACCCAATTTAATATAAAAAATTAGTCAGCTTCATGGAAAGTGTACCAGTTTTAACCAGTATTATTTAACTTAATTTGGTTTGTGTATAGAAAGATCAAATTTTTTATTGACTTTACACTCATTTCCCGATGTGCTGGAAATTGTGAAATTACGCACAGTGTTGTTTTCACGATGAAATTACAATATGCTTATATTTCTTAACATAATACTAAATTAATAGATCAATTTTAGTTACATTTTGATTTTGTACTGAGGGAAAAAAATAGAGTTCCTAGACTAGGAATCCCTAACTTGTAATCCGCGGCTTTTTAGAATAGAAAACATTCATTTTTGTTGACAGAAACTTTGCGATTAAATGGAGTTTAGATCAACCTTGGGACTTCGTGGTGACAAAAACAGTGTTCCTGCATTTCTATCACATTTTTTAAATAGAAATTTTCGCTAAAGCAAAAAACAGGAGGAAATTATTACAAATTTTGGGAATAAACGAGTCTATTACAAATGCTCTGTTTAAACAACCGGGTAATACATATAGAAAAAAAGTAAACTTTTGTTATAAAAAGTTGTTTTTCGATATTGATAACATTTTATTTTCATAAATTATTAAAAATATCGTCTCTGCTTATTCATAGAGACGATATTTTTATAATTTTACTAATTTAAGCATATAAAATTTTATCAATATCGAAAAACAACTTTTTATAACAAAAGTTTACCCCTGGAAGGGCGCCGGTATATTATAAATACCACTTAATTTTAATTCCCAAATGCCGCATTGGCACCAGAATTTTAAAACTAAATTTTACTTTATTTAATATATGTGCAGATAATCTTTCTCTTACTTTCATATATTGTTCTCGTAAATCCTGGCGTCAATCAATTATTTTATCATTTTTGCATGAGAAGTACCTTCCCCCTTAAAGGGTTAAATGTTTATGTGAATAAAGAAAACAAAAAGGGGTGGTCTCAAATCTATCCCAGTAACTGCGGCATTTTTTAGAATAGCAAGGGATAATTATTACACACTGGATTTCTGTTTTTTTTTTTTTTTTTTTTTTTTTTTTTTTTTTTTTTTTTTTTTTTTTAATACAAAAAGGATCTTATAAAGAATCAGTCAGTAACTGATTGTGTTGTGTACTTTAAATGGTCTAAATAATGGCATTTTAATACAGAGGGAAAAATGTTGCAGGTTTGGTATCACTCTTTGTAACATTTTATAAAATGCAGATACCATATGGCAATAACAAAGAATACTGTTTAGTTATGAACTGTATATATACTACTGGGTCGTTCGGAAAATCGTGTTCGTTTCAAAAAAATCAATTCGTAGCGGAAAACTCTGCCCGGTAATTATTAGACATTAGATATCGGAATCAATGTCTAATAATTAAATTTTAGAATTTTTCGGTACGAATTGATTTTCGCAAACGGACACGACTCTCCAAACGACCCAACAGTTTTACAACGCCAAGTGTGTGTAACAATTACACAGAAGTCTTTTGTCGAACAATTACAGTGATTAAACCTACATCTGCTGCTAAATAGTGACATAATTCAGTGACAATAGAATTTACGAACAAATTCATTTAAAAATAATTTAAAGCTTTTTTTAAGTAGTATGTAGCACATTAGTATTAACAATAACATTAAGTATTAACACCTCTTTTTTGAAAAAGTAAAATTCGCCTTATTTAACCCTCCGTCTCTCGGGTCCATTGGACCCGACAGGTACATACAAAATATTCATTCAAACCAGAAATTTCTTTAAAATAAACTAAGTATATAAACCAGACAAAAATAAGGTAAATAAATAAGTTAAATAGTTTTAAATAAAAATTCTGGTGTAGAACGTTTTATTAAAACTTGAATAAAATTCCCGGTAGATCTAGGGTTAATGACATATTAATTAACGCGAAAACAAGGGGAATTTTACCATTTTAGAAAAATGGTGCCAATCAAGAAATCCGAATAAAAAAAAAAGTAGCCCACTGGCAACACTGTTTTCATATTGAATAGTTTAACCTGGTACCGGCGCTATTTTGACACCAAAATTCTATTAAAAATTTTGGATGCAACTTCGCAGTCTAGAAATGAATCGAAGTTTTAGAGTCATACAAAAACCGGCCACCGCTTCCTGAATAAGAGGCCTGTACGCTGAAGTACAAACATGGCGGCTGCCGTAAGCGGATTCTTTTCATCGGCAGCATGGTCCCTTAACACTAGAACCACCATAGCGGTCATTTTGACCGGTACCGAATAAAAATACTTCGATTCCAACCAGAAATTTCTTTCTAAAATAAGTTAAATTTGAACCACGGAGAAGTAAGTTAAATAAATAAGATAGATAGTTTTTAATACAAATTATGGTGTAAAATAATTTTATAACACTTGAGTAAAATTTCCGGCGGTTCTAGTGTTAAATTTCGATATCAGTATTTTATAAAACTATCTTTCTCTATCAGCACGCCTGTCTGCCAGTGTTGCCAGATGGGCTACATTTTTTTAATTCAGATTTTACCTTTTCAAAAAAGTGGTGGCAATCAAGAAATCTGAATTAAAAAAAGTAGCCCGCTGGCAACACTGCTGTCTGCAGCGCTACAGATCGGGAGTTCAATTTCCGCAGGGCAAGGTTCACTCAACCTTTCATCACTTCGGTTTCGATAAAATGAGTACAAAGCTTGTTTGTGAACTAAACACCATAGGTCTCGGGTTAGGCTGACCTAGGTTCAAGTAAACATGGTTGAACACTGTGAGCCATGATTCTTCACTGTTCCTATAGCCACAGGTTTAGTTTCTTTTATTTTTCTCTTTATTTAATCTCAATGCAACAAGGGTAAGATTTCTTTTATAAAATACTGGTGAAAAATTCAAGTTACCGTATAAATTTTGAAAAAAATCCACTTACTTTCTTTTATTTTTCTCTTTATTTAATCTCAATGCAAGAAATATAAGATTTCTTTTATAATATACTGATAAAAATTTAAATTTACCGTATAGACTTTGAAAAAAGACCACTTATAATCCACTTTTGAAAAAAGTCCACTTATGATAATTTACTTGAAAAAAAATCCACTTATGACAGTCAATATTTTTGTGTCAGCGCACAAGCCTGTTATTCGGAGGGCTCCGCCAATGAAGTGTTAAGAATTACGTAGACATTTTGTTATTAATAGTGGTCCTAAATATCGTGGAAATTCAAAGGAGTTACGCACCTTTCAAACATCATTTAGCCAAACAAGTTAACCCTTTGCATTCCGTTGTCGCCGCTGAGGCGACATCATCTTGCCTTTAAAATTTTGTTTTTGGCACTAGTAATAATGGAAAATAAAATTTACATCATTTTAATCACAGCATTTTTAAAATTGTGTACGTTTTCTTCTTTTAAATAACTGGTGCCGATCGAATAAAATATTTGTGTAACGACCCAGAATTGCTGGTAGACCACAGTCAAAATGACTCGGAGTTGCTGGTAGCCCATACTCAAAATAACGCGGAGTGCAAAGGGTTAAATACTTTTAGCCAAGATAGTTTAATCCTTTCTGGAGCAAGGAATGTTCGTTTCTAAATATTTAAAATGATTTACTAAAAACAGAAATATAAAGAGTAATAAATTTGAAAATAAATAAATGCGTTTCTTCACGAACGTTTCATAGTTGCCAACATCTTGCGTTTTTTGTAACACAAAAATTTTATGGTAAAGTTTACCTTTTTAGTCGACGTGATCTACCGATTAAATAAGGCAAAAATTTCTATTGCATTTTTGTGGTACAAAAAGTGCGAAAGAGTTGGCAGCTATGCCGTTATAAAAGTAAGATTTTAATCACGGATTTTGGTGCAATCTTTTTTGTTGGGGATTAAAATTAGTTAGTGTTAAAAACGTACGACTGGGTTATAATTATCAAATTGTAAAATAATCTTCTGTCATGACATTTTTAGATCCATCCTTTATGACTGTCAAATTACCAATATTTTTTGTAATCTTGTACTGTTATTTATTGCACCAAAAAAAAAAAAAAAAAAAAAAAAAAAAAAAAACTTGTTTCGAACCAGAAATGGTGGTAAAAATGGTGGCTATTATATTTGTGATTTTGAAAAAAAATTATTTATAATTAATAAAAGTCCATATGGACCATATTTATTAGACATGGTCAAATAAATTTATATTCTTTCATTTTTAAGGTATTTTTCGAAAAATTAGCAGATATGCATGTAGCACAAAAATAAATATTTTTCTTTTACAATAAAAGTTTACAATAGCATTTGTCAAGTGTCCGGATGATAAAAGTATTTTCATATAGAAAAAAATATATATATTTGACCCAAGACCAAAATCCTTTGCACTTGAAATATAAAGCGCTTAGAGTCCATAATTTGTCTTAACAGGAACTTTGTACAATAATTTTTGTCTTATTTAATTACAGAATTTCTGTGAATATATTGGTAAAAAAAACTTTATTAGAAGATTTCCCCTGTTAAATATATCAAAATTTTCTGTACGAAAAAACTGGTACTCCAAAAAAGAAAAACGTAGCAGCTTTGCTACGCTTGTTACACAAAGCTTTGTTACACAGCTTTGTTACACAAAAAATTTCAGCTTTGTTACACAAAAAATAATTTAGAGTAACAATTTTATTCTTCAACGTTGCCTTATATTAAAAGGAAACTGAGCCAAAATTAAATTTATTTATAAAACCCATTAATTTTGAGGATTTTTACATAATGGTTTTTGTATGTGAATGTAACCGGAATATAACGTCATATAAACAAGTTTTACACTTTTTAACCACGATGCTTCAAAGACAAATTTTACTTTATTTAATCTCAGTAACCAGTGGCGTAACCAGGGTAGGGGTTTAGAGGCACTGGATACCACTTTTTTTCTAAGAGTTTACTTCGCTTTATTTAATCGAAAACATTTTGTAATTAAATTATATGAATTTCACTACATTAAAATAGTGGTATATTGAGCTGCAAAAGCCCCACCCTGCCCGCACCGCTGGTTACTAAGAGTGTTTGGTCAGTAACATATAACCGTTATCGAGATCAGAGGAGGCGATTGCTAATCCTGCTGTTTATCCCTTTGAAGGGCGGTGGAATATAATTTTGCCGACTTAATTTCCCTTGTGAAATGCAACATTGACACCAGAATTTTGGAATGAAAATTTTAATTTTATTAAGTACGGGAAGAACAGCTTTTACCTATTTTTAAATAAATTTGATTTTGAATTCCGGTGTTCATTCAATCATTTCTGCATTTTACTAATAGAAGTACACTGCCCCGAAATGGTCAAATAAGAAAAAAAAAATCAGAAATAGTGATACCTGCCTCTTTGGGCATTCGAAGTAGTGTGCGCACCTTGTTTAAAGAGCGTGAATTTCATTTATAAAACGCGAAATTTAATTTAGGCATGTTTCTACTTTTAACACGTTGCACACGGGCAATTTTTCGAAGATGAGCACTAAATTTACTTTCACAAACGCCACTGTCAATTAAAATCTGCTCACAACCAATAACAAGCAAGCATGCTTGGAGTACACCTTCTTTTTTCGCCGGTACAAAATTCCCGGTACCAGTAATAATTTCTGTCCCCAACCCACAAAAATGTACCGTAATTTCCGGCGTATAATCCGCGGATCAAAGAATTCTGTTTGGACCCAGAAATTTTATTTAGTAATTGAAGCCAAATGTTTACCGCGATCTAAAAAGTTACATTTTATACTAAAAACTTTCTGGGTCGAAAAGTGATTGTTTGGTCCGCGGATTATACGCCGGAAATTACGGCACTAGTACTTGTCCCGCAAACAATGTGTTAAAAACTCTTCTAAAAGCATTTTTGTTAAAAAAATTATTTTTTTTCAGAGCTTTATTCAGAACTTTTATTCAGAAAAGTTGTGTATAAACCTCTGTGTTGCATATTTATTTCACAAAACTTGAGGATTTTTAAGGGGGAAATTCTTACTAATCGAGTTTTAATATTAAAATGTACATTTTATAAGCTAAAAATGTAGTTATTACTATTATCATTTATAAATCTTAATTAGACTTTAAAATAGTTCTAAGATTCCTTAAAATTGGCTAATCAGTTCCCGAGTTTATGAACATTGAAAGATTGAGTGATGATTGATTTTCCCGATTTTTTCCGGTTTTTGCACTTTTTTTTTAAATACGGCAATGCCAAAAACAACGGATTCTGAACCGATATATCATTTATAAATTTTTAATTGCCGTTATATTACTTAAACAACCGCGTACGGCTCCCGCGATTTCCGCAGATAGCTAATTAACCAAATTTATTCTATTGGCATCAATATATTTTAAAAGTAAATATTTTAGTAAATTTTTCTTCCACATGTTGTCAAAGTCACAGTAAAAGTGTTTCTTAAAAAAAAGTGGTGTAAAGGGAATAAATTTGGTTAACTTGCTATCCTGTGGGTATCCCGGGAGGTTTACGTGGAGGGTTAAATTTGATCAGGTAGTTCTCAAGTTTTTGGTTATTGACAGACCTGGTGATTGATTTTCAAGGTTTTTAAATACGTTCTCAAAGAATATTATAGGTATTGGAGTCCGAAAATCTTAAGATTGTAGTCACACGCAATCTCTATCTGGTTCTAATAAGTTTAGTCATTGTCATGAAACCGTTTTTGAGTCTATTCCAAACAAATAGACAATCGGGCAGAGAGACGAAAAGAGAGTTTTCTTTTCGACTACAACTAGTGGAAATAAAGGAACGATTTTTTTACTAAATGTGGATTTTTTTTACTAAAAGTGGACTTTTATTTACTAAAAGTGGATTTTTTTACTAAAAATAAATAGAACACATTTTTTTACTAAAAGTCACAGACAGACAATCCAATTTTATACATTAGCAGGGCTCGCACCGTTCCTAAAATTTCCGTACTTTGCTACCACTAAATAAAAACGATGATCTTTGTTGTACAGCTCTATTATAGATGTTAAAGGAATGTACCACGAAGAATTCTTATTTAAAATACTGGTAGCAAAGTGCGAAAATTTTAGGAACGGTGCGAGCCCTGCATTAGTATAGATTATTACTTCAAATTTAGAATTATTAAATAACGATTTGTATCAATCTAATATCGCCATTCTTATAAGAAGAATTTTATAAAGAACTGCAAAATTTGAAGAATTCTATACCTATCTGTGAAATTTTATGAAATGTGTTACAGCATTTGCTCCAAATGCGGCTCGTGTGGAACCAATATTTTCTTTCAGAAATTTTCATCTTTTTTTAATCACGGAATACCCGTAACGAAAAAAGAAACAGTTTCTGGAAATAAAATTGTATTTCTACAAACATCCCAATTCAACCATACTGGTCTAGAGTTTGTTAAATCTTTTTTAAAGTACAGGAATGGAACATGGATAATTTTCAAAAATAATTTTCACTTAGCCCTTTCCGGTGCGGAGTAATTCTATTTTTAAAAGGATGAAATGATGGACTGACACCGAAATTTTCAAACGAATTTATTAGAAAATAAAAACTGGCTTATTTTCCCGCACTTTATAAAGGGAAAATTTTAATTAAATATTCTGGGTGTCAGTGCTCTTAAAATTAGTTGTCCTTTTTTGTGGACACCGCCCACTAAAGGGTTAAATATAAATAATCTTCAATCTGCAAATAAGTCTTTAACCCCTTATTTCTCGCTGCCGTGATATTCATGGCTGTGCCTTTTATTCAGATTGTTTGATTCCCACCAGTTTTATAAAATAGTGTAATAGTTTATTAAGGTATCATTTTACTTGTCATTATATAAGGTGAATATTTCTTTTTCAAAAAAGTGGTGCCGATAAGCAATTTGACTTTTTAAACCGTAATTTAATTCGACCGTTAAGGGGTTAAAGCTTCTTTTTCAAATTTTCCAAATAATTTTTGATGTATCATATTGGTCTTCAACATTTAGCCCCCCTGGCTACAACTGTACCAGTATTTTATAATAATAGAAAAATTTGCCTTATCATAAGTTTTTAGAAGCTTTACTATTAAATAAGGCGAAGATTACATTTCGGAATATGTGGTGAAAAATAAATCTTAATTAAATCATTTGCATAGATGCGCATTATGTATTTTAAAATCATTCTATTAATTCGGTCTAACATTCATATTGCAGAAAAATTCTTTTCCTCTTATAATTTTTATTTATTCCATAATAGTTTACTTTAATAGCATTGCCTAATACTTAAAAATTATATACTAACCTAAAAATATGTTTCACTTACAAAGAATAACACACATAAAGTAAGATTATATTTATCTTATTGATTTAAAATCTGCAGTGAATAGTTCTATTTATTATTTTCTTTTATAATATCACCTTGTTCAGTATAAATTATTTGAAGAAACAATATCATTGTTATCCATTCTTTCACAATAATTTGTCCTGTCGTTGTCAAGAAAAACTCTCATAAACTTTCTCAGGAACTCATTTAACTAGTGTTGTATTAAGCAAAGTATTACAGATGATTTTTTATTAAAATATTGGTTTTCAATACTTCAACAAAAGGCAGGAACATAATGAATATTGACGCAAAGAAAATAACAATAATAAAGTTGTTAATACAAAAAAAAAAAAAAAAGGAAAAGTTTTATACAAACATGTATTATGTCTGATTTTACCGACAATACCAAATGAATAGATAAATAAACGAATAAGTATAATGTTTCTAAATTAACCATATGTTTTATTTATTTTTTTATTGTAAAAAAATAAATAATAATAAATATTAGGAAAAAAATATTTTGATTATCGAAAAAAACGGCCAATCTATATTGATTGTAATAAAATAATTTGCTTTAATTTCTGGCATAACAATCCGTTATCAAATAACTTTATTTTGAACCAGAAGTAATGCTTATTCTCTTTACCACAATGTTCCTCGTAAAATTAAGTTAAAGTTTATTAATTAAATTTTCCGATCTAAAGGGCATAGCCGGATAAGCATTGGAAACACGCCTTTTAATAAAATTTCCTAATTTTTTTACCAGACGTAGCTACATATCTGACAGTATATTTCCCCTATTATCACCCTATAAATATTGATATTTAATGAGATGTAAATGTTTTTTCGGTTTTTTAAAAATCGGATTTTCTCAAAAAGTGCAGCACGGAAATTCATGCCATTAATTGAGGATATATAGATACCAAAGATGCATAACTGGTAATTTTTGTATAATTTACTGTTTATAAAAACTGTTTGAAATAGCGAAATAAAAATTGAAAAAAATAAAAATCATATCTTATGATTATCCGAAAATTACTATTTTCTTGTAAAAAATTCTTCATATGTGCCCGTATATTCTATATAAATGCCGAAAGTTTGAGTTGGGTACTACATATAAATATTTACAAAAATGCATATAAAAATTATTGAAATTCATTTTAAGGCGTTATTTTGGCGGAGCTACTCAACTTCCACACCTGAAAAATTTTTGAATAAACAGTTACAGAATTGCTGTACTATAAATTTTAATGAACGCATGAGCAACATTCTCAACACTGTCGATATCAAAATGAACATGATGTTGAAAAACATGGCTTATAAGCTTAATGGAATCTAAAATACATCAGTTGACATATTTTCTGCTGACTTTGTTCCAAAAATTCTTCGGATGTTGAAGTTAAGTAGCTCCACCCCCAAATAACGCCTTAAAATGAATTTCAATAATTTTAATATACATTTTTATAAATATTTATATGTAGTACCCAACGCAAACTTTCGGCATTTATATAGAATATACGGGCACATATGGAGAATTTTTTACGAGAAAATGGTAATTTTCGGATAACCATAAGACATGATTATTATTATTTTCAATTTTTATTTCGCTATTTCACACAGTTTTTATAAACAGAAAATTATACAAAAATTACCAGTTATGCATCTTTGGTATCTATATATCCTCAATTAATGGCATGAAATTCCGTGCAGCAGTTTTTGAGAAAATCCGTTTTTTTTAAAAACCGAAAAATCATTTTTATCTCATTAAATATAAATATTTATAAAGCGATAATAGGGGAAATATATTGTCAGATATGTAGACACATCTGGGGAAAAAAATCAGGAAATTTGATTGAAAGGCATGTTTCTAATGCTTATCCGGCTATGCCCTTTGTTTGACCTGCGAATTTGTATGCTGAAAAATAGGGTAATCTGAAAGGTTTCAAGTAATCGTTAATCGCAGTTTGAAACAGGCTTGACATTTTGACCTCCTTTTTCATTTCGAAATTTCAAATTCATACAGGGAATTTTGAAAAAAGAATATTTACTTTATGGAATCACAAACTTTCTGCCATCAACTAAAGCTAAAAATACTACTTTTAATTACTGGCACGAATTTGAATTTTCTGAAAAAAAAAAAAAAAAAAACTGGAGGCCAACCTGGCAACACTGATTTAACAACAACTGGTTGGAAACACTGTTGCCAGTTTGACCGCCTTTTTTATTAAAAAATACCCAATTAGCAGCAGAAATTCATAATAGTATTTTTTTTTGCATTTTTAATGACAGAAATTTTTATTATTAACTAAAGTTAAAATTCTTGTTTCGGAATTACCGTCAACGATTCGGAAATTCTGAAAAAAAATAAGAGAAGACCAATTTGGCATCCCTGTTAAAATAAATATATATAGTGGATTTGCAAAAGAGCAGCATTATTCAACTGCTATCTTTTTTCATCCTAATTGTCAAAGACTGTTGTATGCAATTCCTTTAACGAATAGTATTCTATCACCGTTGTTTGAAAAAAATTGTATTATTCGACAAATTTATTTATAGAAATTTTACAAATAAACAGAGTAAAAATTTCTATATTTTTTAAAGTGGAAACTAACGGCCTGTAGTCTTATTTAATTGCAGAATTTGGCAATTAAAATAGCCTTATTAAATAAGCGAAAATACATTGTTAAATTTTAGTCGTAATAAAAAAGGCGCAAAATTTGAGACATGCTGCCAAGGAATCTCGGTTCCCTCCAACCTTCCACAGTCAACTGAATACAAAGCCAAAGTCCCAGGGCTCCCAAATGGTCCGCCAAATGAATACCAATATTATTTTAGAAAAATTTTCTTTTTAGATTTTTCTTACAAACCGTCCCGGACTCACTTTTGAAATTTAATTCTAGCGCAAACCTACCATAAAATTTTCTGTTAAAATTTATTGGTATTCAGTTGGCGGACCATTTGGGAGCCCTGAAGTCCTGACACAAAAATGCCGCCTGTCAAACGCAGCGTTGCCAGTCGGCTGCTATTTTTAAATTCAAATTTCTTGGCATGCACCATTTTTCTGAAATGGTAAAATTCCTCTTGTTTGCTCCTTAATTACTATGTCATTAAATAAGGCGAATTATAGTATTTCAAAAAAGTAGAGCTAATCAAGAAATCTGAATTTTTAAGAAAGTAGTCTACTGACAACAGTGGTCAAACGTGGATTTTTTTAAACGTTTGTACGGTCCCGTGAGTTTAACACGTTCACGCCGGCGCGGTGGGTCACAGTCGACTGTCTCAGAGCTGCCGTGTCTCCGGCTTTTTGCATACCAGTATTTTAATACGGAAAATGATGTTATATTTAATTAGAACAATTGGGCAATTTAAAGGAACAGCATTTTCTCTAAAATAACAGTGGTGTGCAAAAAGCCGGAGGCTTGACAGCTCTGAGACAGTCGAGTGTGACCCATCGCACCGGCGTGAACGTGTTAAGCACCAGCAATTTATAAAAGTTTTATTTTACTTATTTAATTTCAGAAAAATAAGGCTGGGAAAACTTTTAGAAATTATTTGCCGTAATTGTCGGCCAATAACCTCTTCAGTTCCGGAGCTAAAATAATAATACAAATGCTTATTCATTGGTTTATTCCAAAAAAATGACATCGTAAATGACAGAAAAAATATCGTTTCTGAAATGGATCCTTTAGGCGCTTAGTAATTTAGGTTAAAAAATATGGATCTATAACTACAAAACCCCTTAACCCCTTGAGGGGCGCCGTTTGCAGTCTGCAAACGGTTAGTTTTAATGCCGAAATTAACAAATGAGACCAGAAATTTTTTTGTACACTTTCGATCTCATAATATACGCTAAAAAAGCTTTTGATTATTTTTAAATAAATTTCTTCTTAACCTTCCGTCTACCAGACGGGTCCATTGGACCCGACATGTACATTCAAAGTATTTATTCAAACCAGAAATTTCTTCAAAACAAACTAAATGTATAAATCAGACAATAATAAGTTAAATAAACAAATTAAATAGTTTTAAGTAAAAATTCTGGTGTGGAATGTTTTTATAAAACTTGAGTAAAATTTCCGGTAGTTCTAGGGTTAAACTGCGATGTGAATTAAATATTTGAACACTTTTAGAGCAGAAATGCCTTGCCCCTGAAAGGGTTAAAAACATCATTTCAATAACCGTTAACAAAATTAACGCAACCACAAATTTAAGAGCTTTAAACAAGTACATAATCTGTAAATCATCAAAAATTTTTATTGAAAAAGATTTAAGTTAAATACTTATGAAAATTTCTCACTTTCTTGGTCATATTGTCTTTTGGGCATTTTTAGGCATTTTGCAAACTCAGATGAAAATAACATTTATTTTATGTTGGAATCAGTTCAGATGCTGCCATTTATTCGTTTGCTTTGAACGCAAAAAACATTCAGCTATTAAGAAGTGATATGAAAATGCAAAAAAATCCGAAATTTTAATTTTTATAAGGAAATGAACAGAGGTACCCGTTTGGAGACCCAGGGACCAAAGAGGATAATCCACGGATCAAATAATTACGTTCTGACCCAGCAATCTTATTTCGTAAAATATAATTAATTAAATCGTAGTAAATACTTAACTTCAATTACTAAATAATATTTGTGGGTCGAAACATGATTGTTTGATCCGCGGATTATTGGCTGGTATGTATATAAAAAATTCAAGGGACCGTAGAAACTCTGAAAAAAAAATCGCCTTAAGACAGCAGCCATTTTTGTTTCAGCGCGCAGGGCCTGCTATTTAGGGGACGGCGAAACCTGCGAAAAATGACGAAAGTAACAACATTTTTAATATTTTGCTTAAAATGTATTTAGACGTCCCTAGAATATTCGCGTGGATCTCCGAAAAGATAAGATAACTATAAACATGTGAAAGGACTTGTGTACTGTACCACTTTTTTTTTTTTTTTTTTTTTTTTTTTTTTTTTGTTTAAGTGTATTGAAATTTCTGATTTTGATTTATTTTATGTTTTTATGTTTTTGTGGGTTTTTTTTGTTTGTTTTAGTCTAAGAAAATGTTTAAGCTTGAGTTATTAGAAATAGATATAACCTGTAACGTCTGAACATATCTTACAAAATGTGAGTAGTACCACAGATAGCTTTCGCCCAATTCTAAAACGCCTAATGTTAATGTAAATCACTTTAATGTACATTTTATTAAAATTTGAATTATTTTATATTGGATTACTTTTGAGTTAGTAATAAATATTTTAATTATGACATATTCTTTAAAACCACAAATAAATTTCACAGCTATCTCGCGTAAAATATTGTTGACGTGTTATTTTGACCAACTATTTTGTATGAAGACAACCGAACCTCAGATTTATTTTTTGAAAATTATGAGCTTATATGAGTTTCCCAGTTTAAGTCATGCAAAATGTACCAATAGACATATCGTCGGTACTATGTCAAACTATCCAATGTGAATACAGATGGCTACTTTATTTAAATTCACATTTCTTGAATGATACCACTTTTTTGAAATGGTAAAATTTGCCTTTTTTAATGATTTATTAATTAAGGCAACAAGGAGTAATTAACAAGGAGAATGTTACCATTTCAGAAAAGTGGTACCAATCAAGAAATCTGAATTTTACAAAAGTAGCACTCTGTTTTCACATTGGATAGTTTGACATGGTACCGACGATATTTATATTTCATATAAAACTGGCTACAGGCCAAAGAAAATTTGGTCAAATGTATGATATAAATACATTTATTTCCTGTCAAAAGATTACAAACGCCAAGAAACATCAATATATATATATATATATATTAGGTGGATGGATTCAGAGCGCGCGCTTGTCGATGGAGAGTGCTTAACCCTTTCCGGCGCGGTGTCCTTAACCCTCTGTCTACCAGAAGGGTCCAATGGACCCGACATGTATATTCAAAATATCTAATCAAACCAGAAATTTCTTCAAAACAAACTAAATGTATAAATCAGACAATAATAAGTTAAATAAACAAATTAAATAGTTTTAAGTAAAAATTCTGGTGTAGAATGTTTTTACAAAACTTGAGTAAAATTTCCGGTAGTTCTAGGGTTAAATAAGGACACCTAACTTTAATTCCGAATCTGACAAACGGCACCAAGAATATTTAACTAAAATTTTCCTATTAAAATGTACATGAAAATAAGCAAATTCCCATTGTCTAATAAATTCGTTTATAAATTACGGTGTCAGCAAAGCGTTATAAGTAAGCGAACAAACTTAATGCTGGAATCAGGCGTAAATTAACACAGTTGCGCCACCTTGTGGACGGAGTGATAATTCACACACGCGGGCTTTTAGTACGGCGCATATTTCCTTAATCTTTAGTCACTGATGGAAATGAATTTTGTTTGCCACATTTATTGCAAAATAATGGCGTAGCGAGAGGGGCATCCAGATGCACTTGACACCACAAAGTTTTCTTCGCCTTATTAGAGGTACTTCAGTTATTAATCAAGTTGAAAAAAACTTTACAATTTTAGTGGTGTGAGTAAGAAAATA
The DNA here is from genome assembly GCA_963932465.1 of Maratus speciosus. Lineage (NCBI taxonomy): Eukaryota > Metazoa > Arthropoda > Arachnida > Araneae > Salticidae > Maratus > Maratus speciosus. The sequence goes on from OZ010796.1 coordinate 453,656,971, forward strand.
GTTAGTTATTTACCTGTAGTTCACACTCCATTCGCTACGTGGCGCATGACCTTGATTGATGTGAACTCGCTTTTAATGTTGCGGTTATTTCTCCCATTTAAGATAGGACGCTTACTTATATCGCTTTGGTGTCAGTCCATTATTTTACCAGTTTATAAACAGAATTCCTCCTCGCCGGTAAGGGTTAACGGTAAAGAAATGTTGAACTTAAAACAAATGTCTCTTTTCGATATCGGCATGTAATGGTAGCAGACTGGGCTCCAGCAACACGCATATTCACAATACCTACTCAGTTCGGATTGGACGCTGGTATTTTGCAGTATATTTTTCTGGTATGAAATTTTGATTATTCTGAAACACTTATAGTTTTGTTACTATTTTTTTATGTAATAAGATAGTATCCTAATTCTAATAATATTATAACTGTGAAAGTGTAAAAATGTCTGGCTGAACTTAGCGCCAAAACAAATAATTAAATGCCTATGTATTCATTATGCATTATATATATATATATATTTTTTTTTTCAATTTCTAAAATTTTCACTTCAGTTAAAAATAATTGCACATTTTATTTGTTTGTAATACATAACATAAAACTTACAAGCAAATTGCAAAAATATTCACATTATAATGGAAATATCAATAGTGAAATTGCAATTTTTTTTTCAATATTGCGCAAATATATAAGCAAAATGTAAATTGGCAAAAAATATTTTGCAATTTTACTATTATGGCTGTTCTCAAATCCAAAGGGGCAACTTTCTGACGTAAGTTTTGATTTATTTTTGTTCGGAAATGCATAAAGCTAGCAAGTGTTGTTGTTCAGAAACTATGTAATTGAGCTGTTTTTTTTTTCAAACGCAATAGATCTTTCAGAAAACAGTGTCAAAGTGGGCATTTTGAAGTGAATTTCCGCACGAAAGAGAATAAGCACCGAAGAAAGGATAAAAAACATGTTTGTCACATGATCAAAATCGCTTATAACTCGATAGGTAATTTATTGATCAAAAAATAGAAAACACAGTTCCATTCCAAATCGCTTCCATGGTCAGGCATTTCAATTTTATATCTTTCGGTTAAAAAATGAATTTGTAAATGTGGCAAAACTTTTGCGCTTATTCAGCAGAGCAGTTAAGAACAGCCTTAGGAGCATTCCATGAAAAACAGGACATTTCATGAAAAAAAAAAAAGAAATTTAATTTTTCTCTCAAAACTTCTAATATATTTTCTTAAGAGTCTAAATTTCTAGTATCCATGAGTATTTTTCAGAATTTGTCACCATATGAGTGGCAACACTGAATCCAATATGGCCACCATCAACTTGCTCACATGTGGTTGAAAAGTTGTCATTTTTGAAAGCTTCATATTATTTTACTGTTACAGTTGAAGACTTTATTGCTATTGCAGTGTGAAATGTAAGTATCTCATCTATTAAACATATTCTTTCAATATTTAATTCTCAATATAAACTGCTAAATTAAATATACTAAAGTTATTAAAAATTATTGTCCCACACGTGACACCATTTAGTGTTTTTTTAATATTTATTATTGAACCAAGCAATTTAGCTTGTAGCTATGCAAGATTATAAGTTACCTAAACGTAAATAAACTATTTTCAATTAAAAAAAATAATTTTTACTATTTTAGAAGTTCCTATAGCCCATTTTATTATGTCCCACACGTGACGTCACGTGTGGGACATCAGGTGTAGAATAACCATTTAACCACCTAAAACTCATGAATTTTTATCATTAAAAAGAAAATAAACATAAATCATCATTTTTAATAAATATGTTTACAATTAAATTTCTGTATTGTAACTTTTAAAATAGCAGACTAATGATTAGGCTTAGAAAGGTTTGATAGTAAATAAACCCCACATTATGTATTATGCAGGAGGATGTAATGTAATCTTTTTTGTCATTTGGCTTCATCACATGTTCACTAATTATGTTTTATAATAAAACTCACTTACATATTTTATAAAATTAAGCTGTAGATTTTCTATTTTGTTTCAGTAAGAAAAAATGTCTGACAAAGTAAGCCATACTTCCAGCGCTACCAGAATGAAGAAAATGAGAGAAAAGTTAAAGAAGGAAAATCCAGATTATCAAAAGGAAGAAAATAGACGCATATCAGAGCTAAGAAAATATAAGAAGCAGCACATGTCTGACAAAGAGCTAGAAGATCTTAGAAGGTATGAACGAGAAAGAAAAAAACTTCAAAGGGAATAGAAAAAAAAAAAATCCCTGCCGGCTCGGGCCTACAGGCGGAGGTAGATTTCGAAGTTAAGTACTAAATTAACCAACAAAATTTAAATCAAGATTAGAGATAAACCCAGTTCCTCCACTAAGAATGAGCTCTAGGGAGCTAAACATTTTGTGAAAATTCTAATATACACGAATACACACACGCATGCATATGGAATAGGTTTAAAAAATAGCTAAAGCAAATTCAGAGAACCTCAAAGTGATAAATAAGTGAATATTTCCATAGTCGGGTTTTTATCATGTTTTAATACGTTTCTTCAAACTCACATGACGTTACATGTTCACCTGCTGAGGTCCATTTTATTTCCAATATGACGCAATATTTTGTTGTTTTTTTTTTAATTCGTCAAACTATTTATTTCATTTTGAGTTTTCATGCGGAAATCTTGATCTAGGAAACTTATGACGTAATATTCAATTTGTTTTCAATTCGTCAAACTATTTATTTTATTTAATTTTTCACGTGAAATTCTCGCAAAAGAAAAGCAATTGTTGTGGTGAGAATTTTATTGTTTTTTTTTTTAATTGTTGGCAACTGCAATAACGAAAAATATTTATTTTTTTCTGTTATTGTTGTGTAAGAGCTGATTTTATCGGAATCATGTTAAGACGGTATTCAAATATTTGAACCCTCCCCATTTCCATTCCCTTGGTCCGATTTTACCCATTTTCAATCCCCGCCGAGATATTAGCCATCTCAAAGTTGTTGGCGAGTTTGAAGACGATCCGTGCATAATTGCGACTTTTATCGTGCGGACAAAATTTAGTACATACATACATATATATATATATATATATATATATATACATATATATAAACTTTTTAGGTGGGGGTGGTTTTGGGTTCCTGGGGTCCTATAATGAAAAGTAATGAAGGAATTTTTCAAAAGTCGCACCATGGTAACGACTGCAATAGGTAGTATTTCTTACGAAATCTACCTAAAATCCCTGCCGGCTCGGGTCTACAGGCGGAGGTAGATTTCGAAGTTAAGTACTAAATTTACCAACAAAACTTAAATCAAGATATTCACTTAGAATGAGCTCTAGAGAGCTAAGCGTTTTGTGAAAATTCTAATATACACGAATACATACACGTATGGATACGTAATAGGTTTAAAAAATAGCTAAAACAAATTCAGAGAACCTCAGAGTGTTAAAATAAGTTAATATTTCCATTGTCGGGTTTTCATCATGTTTTAATACGTTTCTTCAAACTCACATGACGTTACATATTCACCTGCTGAGGTCCGTTTTATTTCCAATTTGATGCAATATATATTTTTTTTTAATTCGTGAAACTATTTATTTCATTCCGAGTTTTCATGCAGAAATCTTGCTCTAGAAAACTTATGACGTAATATTCAATTTGTTTCAATTATTCAAACTGTTTATTTAATTTAATTTTTCACGTGAAACCTTGCAAAAGAAAAGCAATTGTTGTGGTGAGAATTTTATTGCTTTTTTTAATTGTTGGCAACTACTATAACGAAAAATATTTATTTTTTCCTGACATTGTTGTGTAAGAGCTGGTTTTATCCGAATCATGTTAAGGCGGTATTCAAAATTTTGAACCCTCCCCATTTCCATTCCCTTGGGCCGATTTTGCCCATTTTCAATCCCCGCCGAGATATTTACCATCTCAAAGTTGTTGGCGAGTTTGAAGACGAACCTTGCATAATTGCGACTTTTATCGTGCGGACAAAATTTAGTACATACATACATATATATATATATATATATAAACTTTTTAGGTGGGGGTGGTTTTGGGTTCCTGGGGTCCTATAATGAAAAGTTATGAAGGAATTTTTCAAAAGTCGCACCATGGTAACGACTGCAATAGGTAGTATTTCTTACGAAATCTACCTAATAAGAAAAACACAAAAGACACTACACCTACGTGCAGTCCTAGCTCTTCAACTGGCCCGGATGCTACTTATTCCCCATATTTGCGTCCTCAGTCCCTTGGCAAGGCAATTTGGAGGACCGTTAAGTCACTTCCAAAATCCCCTCGCAAACAACAGGCAGTTGTGAGTGGATTGGCTAAGCGTGTAGGTCTTCCATTAGTTGATGAAATGAACAGAAACATATCAGATCGTAAAGATTTTTCCAAAGTAGTTGATTTTTACTTGCGTTCAGATATAGTTTATACTTGTCCAGGTATGAAAGATAGCATGACTGTGTGGCAGGAAGGAAAAAAGTCAGTCCTACAAAAACATTATCTGACTATGTTTTTAAAGGAAGCTTTTTTTATTTTTAAAGAGGAAAATCCAGACTTTGAAATTGGATTTTCAAAGTTCTGTTCCCTTAGACCAAAGAATGTTCTTTTACTTAAAAGTACCCCAACAGAACAGTGCAAGTGCATAATACATGAAAATATATTTTATAAACTTAAAGCCTTACACTACGAATATTCAAATGAATTTTGGAAAAACATCCTATGTGATATTACTCTTAATTCAGAATGCTGGCAAAATAATTGCAGTAGTTGTTGCGATGGTAAGTTACTACCAACTCCTGACAACCCAGAAAATCTTGTAATATGGAAGATGTGGGAAAAGAGGGACAACAGACTTGAACTTGTATCTAAAGAATGTGAAGTGGGAGAACTTTTTGAAATGTTGATTCAGGATTTGCCTAAAATGATGTCTCACGTTAATCTGAAAAGAATACAACATTCAGATTTTGAAAAAGACAAAAAAGAAGAATCTACTCGAATTTTACAGATAGATTTTGCCATGTCTTTTGGATGTGAATACCAAAATGAAGTGCAAAGTGCACTATGGTCAAGATCAAGTGTACTCTTATTTACAGCAGCAGTATTTCAAAGAGGAAAATGCCAAACATACCTCATATGTTCTGATACATCACATAAAGATAAAGACACCATATTTGTTTTCATAGAGTTTCTTTATGAAGAAATTTTTCGTTCATCTGAAAATGGTGACATAAAAACAAAGAAAGAAGTCATCTGGAGCGATGGACCTGCTTCTGAATTTAAAAATAAGTTTATGACAAAAGTTCTATGTTACTTGTCTAAAAAGTACCCTGAATTACAATTTTCATGGAAATATTTTGCTACTGCCCATGGTAAAGGTGTCGTTGATGGGGTCGGAGGGAATGTAAAGAGACTTGTGCGCCAAAAGATGATGAGCCAGGGTGAGAAGCACATTGTTCAGTCAGCAAAGAATTTTGCAGATCTTGCAAGCCAACTTGTGCCTAGTACAACAATTTTCTATATCGGAGAACAACGCATACAAGAGATAATAACACAGAAAAATCCTTGAGATTGTGTAATTTCAATCCCTGGTATATCAGGCTTTCATATGATTGAGATAAAAGAGGGTGATATCATTAGCTGTCGGACCCATTCCCTTTCAACAGATATCATCAAATTTGGAAATATAGTTCCTCCTGCAGAAAATCTTGAATGTGTAAAGTGGGTTACCATAAATTATGAAGGCACCCTATATACTGGTGAAATAACCAAAATAGATGGTATTGATCAAATTACTGTCAATGTCATGGAAGAATCAAAGATCAAAGGCTATTTTAGGTGGCCCAAATCTCCTGACGCAATTCCATACAAACGAGAGGAAATCATAAAATGTATCTCAGCACCAGTTGTTGTCAATAGTCGAGGCTATTACAAGTTTTTAGACTTTTAAAAGCTGGCCAAAACAAAAACGTTACAACTACAAGACTTTAATTATATTATTTGTGTTACTCTATTGCTTTAGTTTAACTTTAAAAGGTGTACCTTTACTTATGTATGTTTGTATCTATACTACTTACATATGTTAGTAATAAAAATACTAAATATGGAAAAAATGCCTATTTATCATTTATCTGACATGTAATCAGTACAGGATTGAATAATTTAATAGTTAAAAGAGAGTGAACATTGTATAACTCAATATTTAACAATTGAATTTGATAAAATGTCTAAGAAAATCACACGATGTCCCGCACGTGACACTGGTGTCCCACACGTGACATTTGTCTAAAAAATTGTTATTGGTTTATGTTTAATTTTTTTCCCTAAACTATATAAAAACAGATGATAGCAATCATGAAGTTATGATAAAAAAATACTACGTTGGCAGTGTTGTAAAAAGTTCACAGATTTTTTAGTTACAAGGAGGAAAAGTGAAAAGTTGTGTCCTTTTGCATGTCCCGCACGAGACAGATAGATTTAATTAAAAATCTTAATAATAAATTTTTTTTGAGAAATTGATTACTTTCTAATAATTAAGTAAGTTGTGTACTTTCATCACGCAATTGCACATTTAAAAAATTCAGCCTCAAAAAATTGGTAAATAGAAAAATACAGCTGAAAATTTCATCTAAATGTCCCACACGTGACTGTGGAATCGCCCCTTAATATTTGTAACATAAAGTAAATATTTTCGCAATATTGACATTTTGTTAGATTGTTAAATTTTAAAGTGTTGCCATTTCATTAAAAGTATTTCTAATGTAAATCCAACCTGTATTGGTATTATATTGGTATCGGTTCAAGTATCAGTTTTAAACATATTTTGATTCAAAATAGTTATTAGAAAATTTTCCTACTAATTTTCGCTTTATTTAATGGCTGAACAGGTGAGCAGCATTGAAGGGTTTCCTAGCTGGTATCAGCTTAACACCCAGTCTAGGAAATGAAATATCTTATGTTTTGTGCGGCTTTGGAATAAGTTAAGCTGTAGTTTAGAACTACTTAAAAGAAAAAAATTAAGAAATTTAATGAAAAAAAAATATATTTAAGGCATAGAAAAGTATTAAAGTTAAAATTTAAGTTGAGGCTGTTCTTAAGTGCTCTGCTCAACAAACGCAAAACGTTTTGGTACAATTAAAAATTCATTTTTTAATGGAAATATATAAAATTGGAAAGGTTGACCTTGGAATCGAACAGTGTTTTCCGTTTTTTGATCAATAAATTACCTATTGAGTTATAAGCGGTTTTGTGCATGTGAGACAAACACGTTTTTGACCCTTTCTTGAGAGCGTTTCTCCTTTCGCGCGGAAATTCAGTTCAAAACACCCACTTTGACGCTATGTTCTGAAAAATCTATTACGTTTGCAAAAAAAAAAAAAAAAAATAATAATAATAATAATAAATAAATAAATAAATAATAAAAAGAAAAAACAGTTCGATTTCATAGTTTCTGAACAACAACAACTGCCAATTTCATGCATTTCCGAACAAAAATAAAGTAAAACTTATGTCAGAAAGTTTGCCTTTTTTATTTGAGAACACCCTTAATACTTAAGATGAGTAAAAAATTGATAAAGATCATAAAGACTTATAAGAAATTGTCTACCTGTAGTTAAAAAACTATTTACTGGCAAACTTTCATCGGTTAAATAAAGTGAAAAAACTGTATAAAAAGACCGGTAGGTATTTTGAATTCAGATTTTCGGTGAATTGGCAACACTGCTAGCAATCAATGCAAATATTAGCATAATATAACTAACTAATTCTGGTTTTCAGAGTAATTGTGTGTTAGGATTTTTTAAATCTTTACTTCCAAACAGTAATTGTCGCATTTGTTAATATCTTAATTTATAAGGCGAGTATTACTATTACAAAGAAATAGTGGTTATAATAAAATTTAGAAACACAATCGCTCTTGGATTTTCGCACCAGGTGCATCTTTAGTAATGTTAACATTGCTGTACCTATTATTACTTTAACTCCTTAATTCTCGCTCCCGTCATATTCACGGGCTGTGACTTTTATTCAGATTATTCAGATTTGTTTGATTCCAACCAGTTTTATAGAATAGTGTATTTGGCTTTATTATGGTATCATTTTACCTGTCATTAAATAAGGTGAACATTTCTTTTTCAAAAAAGTGGTGCCAATAAGCAATGTGAATATTTAAACCGTAATTTAATGCGACCGTTAAGGCGTTAATATCAAATCAATGTTCATATTGTTTTTCTTTGAAATGCCACAATATCACAAAGGCAATAGAATATTGTATTGCTACATTTGTTTGAAAGTAGGTTTTATTTTTATAACTTTTATTTTTTGTATTACAGACAAATAAGTATGTAAATTTTATTAACTTAACGTAAAAATTAAACAATGAAAAAAAAATAATACAATGGATAATGGATGCAAAGAAAATTAGTTATCTGTTTTTATTCTGACTTTAACTAAACATATTCACGCTTATAATATTAATAGGAATAGGCTACTTTTATTAGTACTTGGAGATAATAACGAAACTAAGTATTTTAAAATATTCAATATTTCACACCAGAAAAATATACTGGAAAACACCATTGTCGAATCTGAACCGAGTAGGTATTGTGAACGTGCCGGCAGCACAGGCACATGGTTCGTACGGATACCGATGCTTCTCCAGGAAAACTACCAGTATCTTTCAATAGAAAAAGAAATCTAGGTTAACCCCTTGAGGGGCAAGCAATTACGTTTGTGAAATGCTGAATGCCCACCGGAGTCTTTGAAAAATTCTATTTTGAAATAAGTAAAAGCAATTTTACGGCTTTTTTCCACCAAAGTTAGAAAAGTAAAATTTAATACATTTTTTCTGATGTAAAACTTCATTAATTGTAGGTGGTATATAATATATATCGGTGCCCCTCAAGGGGTTAAATCCGCAAAATTTCGCCTTCTTTTAGTAAGAGATTTTTTATAAGATAATACTGGTACCGAAAATTTTCTGGTCTGCAAAATTCAAAAAGGCGTAAGAACCATGAGACAACCACCTCATCGAGTTGGAGGCAAAATTCCAGAATTAGCTAAAACGCGATTCCCATGTTAAAACGCAGTCGGTCTGCCAAGCCATATCATGGTGGAAAACACCTAAAAACCCGATTTTACCGGTTGACTCGTAGGTTTACTACTGTGTTTCCCTGCTCCCAGTCCACATTGTTTTGTAGTTGTTGGGTGCAGGAAAACGCAATGGTAATTCTAAGAGTCCGCTAAAATCGGGTTTTAACGTGTTTTCCACCAATATATGACATGGCAGACAGATTGCGTTTTAATATGGGAATCGAGTTTTAGCTAATTCTGGAATTTCAGCCTCCAATCAGATGAGGTTGTTGCCTGTGCTGCCGGCACCCGGTATATAAAGTTCTCTATCAAGCTTCAAGAAAATAGTGGAGTAGCGTCAGGGGACGCTGCACAGGTGTTGCCAAATTGGGAATTTTTTTGTTCCCAGATTGTTGATTGTCACCGCTTTTTTAAAATAGAAAAATTCGGCTATTTAAAAATAGATTAAAAGTTCTCAAAAATAAGCAAATTATACTATTTAAAAAAAAGTGGTGACAGTCAAATAATCTGAATTTAAAAAGTCTCCAATCTGGCAACACTGACGCTGCATCACTTTACTACCACTATTCTTATATACTAAATTTGGGCTTGTTTTATCTTTCTACTTCGTACGATTGACCTTTCATCATTACGGAAATTTTGCTCAATATTCATATAAATATTTCACCAGGTTTTTTTTTTAACTGTTTAACATATTTATCTTAGTTCTCTGTGGGTTTTAGTTAACATATTTTTGAAGAAGTTTCGGGTTCGTATCGAATGAAATGAATTCTTGTAACGGATAGATGAGACCCATTCAGGGCAGTGTTGCCAGATGGGCTACTTTTTTAAAATTCAGATTCTTGATTGGCACCACTTTTTTGAAATGGTGAAATCGGTCTTATCAACGACACATTAATTAAGGCGAAAACAAAGGCGATTTTACCGTATCAAAAAAGTGGTGGCAATTAAGAAATCTGAACTTAAAAAAAGTAGCCTACTGGCAACACTGATTCAGGGTAGGAAGTTTAAATAAGGCCAAATTTATCATATAATAATACTGATAGCAAAGTGAGCAAGGCTCTTCCCTACCCCATCCATACGCTAAGCTACTCTAAGAAAAACACATCTGAGTGCTTGCGCTCTCTGGTCCTTAACCCTATAAGACCGGAAGATTTTTGGTAGAATTGAAAAGTTTTGGAGGCTCCCCTCATTAATAGGATCTTATTTGATTGAAAAAAAATTTCGATGTCAGGTTATGCCAAGGGAGTAGCCATGCAAGTCTGTGGGTGCAGGCTCGACATTATATCGCACAAAAAGAGGAATTATTTTTCTTTTTCTTTGGAACACCTACACAATTACGTAGGCCAGGTCTTAAAGGGATACGTAAGCGTGGCAATATACTTTTATATGCACTGAAGAGTCAAAACATTATGACCATCCCCACTTTTTCCAATGAACTCACATGGATGACGTGGAGGGTAAGTAATCAGGTAGGAATGGTATTTAACTGCTTCTAGGAAATCTCAGGAATTATTTTCGTGCTTACTTCTGCCTGTGATGGGAAAGGCTGTTGAACTAAGCTACTTTGACAGAGTGCAGAATTCAATGGCCAGACAGCTCAGAGCGAGTATCTACGAAACTGTACGACTTGTGTGTTGTCCGTGACATATCGTTATTAGTACTTATGCAAAATGGATGAATGATGGTGAAATCCTCAGTATACGCCACGGCGTTGGGCGTCCAAGGGGTTATCAAAGAAAAAATGATGTTGGAGACTATCCACTTTATAATGCAAAATCCAAGCAATGTGTGGATCAACCGACATCCCAATACAATACAGGCCATAGTAGAATTGGTTCGGAGCACAAAGTTCAGATGACACTGTTGAATATGACACCACGCAGCAAACGTCCCACTCGTGGCCCCTGTTGACCAAGCATCATGGCCAACTACTCCTACAAAACGCCCAGGAACATCCAAACTGGGTCATGGACCATTGGCTGAGAGTTGCCTGATCGGAAGAATCTCTATATATCCTTCAACACATCGATGGACGTGTCAAGGTACGCCGTCTTCCAGGCGAATTCTTGCTCCCTCTTATACAGCAGGTCATACACAGGCCTGTTGTGATGATATTATGCTTTGGGTAACGTTTTCAAGGGCGTCTCTGGGACCTGTGGTTGTGGTTGAAGTGACCATGAAGGCCGCGGACTATCTGAACATCACTGAGAACAATTAACACCCTTACATAGTATCTGACTTCTGAAATGGAAATGGAGTCTTCGAGCAAGACAACGCACCATGTCACAGGTCTCAAATTGTGCTGGATTGGTTCCAGGAACATAATACTGAATTCCAGTTATGGTCTTGGCCACCTAACTTAGCGGATCTCAATCCGATAGAACAAATTACGGGTGTCATCGAACGGTAGCTCGGAGCTGAGAAAACAATTATGACGCAATATCCCAGATTTGCGTGGTTGCTGTTTGGACATCTGGTACAATGTGTCTTCGGCTATCTACCAAAAATTGTGGTATCCATACTAAGGTGGGTTGCATGTGTTTTGCGAGCCAAATGTGAACCAACGCGTTATGAGGTAAGTGGTCATAATGTTTTGGCTCATCAGTGTATGTTTAGTTATAATTAGCTTAATTGTTAGAAATTGATCATGCGGTCAGTTTTAAAATCCGCAGATAACATTTATTTTTGTCTGGTGACACTCAAACATTTCTACATTCTATAAATACAAATTATTTTGCCTAATGTAGAATTAACCATTTTGCGGCCGAGTGTCGGCAAATAGCCGCTCAAGCTATAATTATGATTATATTTTTATATTCTAATCGAACCACTATATTTTAAAATTATATTTATTAGCAAATTTCTTTTGCACATGCTTTCAAAGCGCAAGTAAAAATGCTTCTTAACACGTTGACTGCCACGCTACGAGTATACTCTTAGCTTTAATATTCGTGGCTTTAATTTATTACTTTCTAGCCATTATTTAAAAAAAAAATCCTTATTTGTTGGCAGAAATTTCGCTGTATTAATAAAGCGAAATTTACCTTTCAGAATTTGTGGTGGCAAACGATTTTCAAGAAGAAATTCGAAAATTCTTACTTTTTGCAGCAGTGAACTTGTTAAAAATATGTGTCACCAACCAAATAAATTCGTGTAAGAGATGAATTTGCCTAGGCAGTGTTGCCAGATGGGCTACTTTTTTTTAATTCAGATTCTTGATTGGCAATACTTTTTTCAAATGGTAAAATGAGACTTACTTAATGACATATTAATTATGGCGAAAACAAAGGGAATTTTACCGTTTCAAAAAAGTGGTGCCAAACAAGAAATCTGAACTTAAAAAAAGTAGCCCACTGGCAACACTGTGCCTAGGAGGAGTACTGCCACCACAAACGGTTAACTGATCGTTATCACGGCTGAAAAAAAGACTGATCAGAAACCTTAAACCTTTTTCTCGAAGCACGTTTTCAGTACATTTGTTATGCTTAAATATTTCAAGCTGTCGAGGAGATTTTTCTTATTTGATTACTGGTTTCTTAAATTAAATTAGTATTTTTAATTTTAATGGCATATCCTTAGTTATATATATAACACGAATTTATCGAGTTCTATAAAAAATACAATACTAAGGCCAAACAGTAATGTGAAAATTCAAACAGCTTCCATTTTGTGAAATTTTAATTTATGTTACCAAATTCACTTACCTTGGCTTGCCCTCCACATAGTTTAATATAGTTTTAAAAAATCGTGTGAAAATTTTGTCTCAGATAATTAATAAAAGTTCAATCACATACAGTGATTTTCTGTGCAGGCATTGTATAGCAAACGTACAATGAGTTTATATCGATTAAAATATGAATATTTTAATATGAAAATAACAACAGTCTTAAACCTCTCGCTGCCCAACCATAGGTTTTCTCGGACATGAATTTTTCTGTCTTATTAATCCTGCTTAATTATTTCCACCAGTTATGTTTTTCGTAAACTTTGGCTTATTTAATCGGAGCATTTTCCCGATATAATTTTTAGCTTCTCTTTCCAGTGTTCTCTTCTTATAGGGTATCACTTTTTTTCTTAGTTGTCAAAATATTTCTAAAATGTATGCTTAATTTAATATTTTATATATTTCTTTCTTTCTAACCGATGACAAGGACCCTACCTGCGGGTCTCCCTATCTGAACGGGTTTGATACCTGGTATCGGGGCGGTAATCGCCTAATCGCCGCCTAGCGGCCTAAAATCTGACGAGGGCCTAGATCTTCATTCTATCGATTGTGCCTACTGTTTAGCTGTGAACTTAGTTAAAGGGTTACTTAACATTTTGATCTTGTTGTTTTGTACATGCGCTTTGCTATTGAAGCTGGCCTCGTAATTTAGAAACTTGATCAGGTGACGAGACCTTCACCTGGCAAGGCACCTCCAGAGGTATAATTCACAGGTAACTTGGAGGACTTTGCACCCAAGACAGATTTTACATGCACCAGGCGCCATTAGCGTACATGGCGGACATCGGCTGACTCCAAACCGATGACCAGACCCCTAGCTGCCAGATTTCCCTAGTCGAACGAGTATACCCGTCTCTCATCGATGCGGTTGTCCGCTTGGTCACCGCATGGCGGCCATCCAGTTAAACAATGTCCCGGCCGACCTAATTGTAGAGCCTGTAATTTGCTGGTTTCTCTGTTGTACAGCTTGCTTAACTAATTGACTTTGTTGATTTGGCTCCTGCAGATTACATACACATATCCAGCTTCGGGAATAGGAAAATCTGGATTTTAGATACCTAATTGGTGGAGGGTACTTGTCGTGAAAAGTGGTTCTTGGATCAATTTAGAGGAAGAGGAAAAAAAACAATGGGTGCCGCTGAAAGACAAGTATCACCATAGGAATTTTTGGGCAGAAATGAAAATGAAGGTCACGATATTGAGGGATGAGACATCGCCTTTCTATCGCACTCCACCGGGTAAAGATTGGCTCCGTAAGATGTCCCATAGGAGCGGGTTCGGTAGCTCGTGCAGGCCGCAGCCTATATGGACCTAATAAAAAGGCAGCAGTCAAAGAAAAAAACCTGAAAGGGTAGGGGGTTAGTTGGACATGTTTAATACACTTTTAACTTTAGGATTAGTTTTAGTGCTTTGATATAAATTATAATTATCCTATGTGCCAGGCCAGAGCTATCTAAGTGTAAAGGTCGCGATATTACCTAAATTACTAGTAATTGGTTAAGAATACTAACAGACATTAACTTAATTTGTTGAGTACTTTGGCTACTTACTATGAGGGTGAATCTATAGCTTAGCATGGGAGATCAGGTGTTGTTTATCTGATTTAGTTGATTAGAAATGGTTTACTATTTAAGATTAAGCGTTAATTGCTGTAGATGAATATTAGACTATTGGGGGAGGGGGGCGATGGGCCTTTCAACAGAGTGCATCCTCTGGGGCGCGGTGAAGGGTATATGAGGCTGGGGGATGCCCCAGGTCTTCAAGAAAAAAAAGGGGGCTGAGATGAGAGTGTGGGGAAGGGGCCTATAGGGGCTGTCATTAGCTAATCTGATGTTACTTAGTATTTCCTTAAGTAATTTGTTATGCGAAATTGGTGGTTTGCCTAAATTGTCTTGAATTATCTATATTGACCTAAGTTAATCAGATTACCTATTTATGGTTTACACTAATTAACTTTGTAAAAATATTTATAATTTACTTACCCGGTGACCTTGCTTTTCTTGGATGTCTTGGTTCGTCTTCTTTGGGGTATGTTCTCATATTTCATGTATTCGTCTCTGTGGTGGATTTTCTTTAATTCTCTATTCATGGGAATTGACACTGTGCGATCTTATTGCCTTTTGGTTTGACTCATTTTTCATTTTGCCAACTTCTCGCTGGTGTTGACACATTGCGAAATTGTCGCTGATGGGTTCTTGTTTTGCTCTCATCTTGATTTATGACATTTTTGGATATTACTTTGGTACGCGAGTGCGCTCTTTACGATCAGTCCATTGGAATCTAATGGTTGTTCGCACGATTTATTGCAACATCATTGCGAGCTTTTTGGATTGGCTTGCGCACTACTGGGGTGAAGCATGTTCCTTGCCCTTTAGTCCGTCATTATTATTACTTTTTTTATGATGTCTGTTATCACAAGATGTATTGTTGAGTTTTCTCCTTTATTTTTATTGAGTTGTTTCCTTTGTTCGTGGTCTTGCTTTGATTTATTTGGAGCACATCTTTTCCTTACCACTTGGCTATCTATGTTGATTCGCTGGAGTGGTGTGAATGAGCCGAGCTGTCAGTTCATCATAAATGACTATCACCACACACCAGTGCGAGAATACATTTTTATTTTTCAAGTGAAAGGTTCCTTCACCAGCGGCCGCGGTTAGCTCGGTAATGTAACTCGGGCCTTTTTTCCCTTTTTCCTTTTTCCTTTTTTCCTGTAATTAAGGCAGTTAATTAGACGGGGTGATGATGTCCACTGCGTCGTTTTTTTTAACTTTATTCGTTTTTCATTGTGATATTATATCTATGTTTTCTGTTAACCATCTGATGACTGCTTTGCCTTTGTTTTGTTACGTATTTATTGCTTGCTAGTTGTTTATGCCAAAGTTCTTCATTGTTTGGTGTGATTTGTGCCAGATGGGGTGTTTGTGTTAGTGGGCAGGACATTAAGTAGTGTTGTGGGGTTCCCAATTCCCCGCATGCACAATCAGGCGAATATTTGCGCTTGAATTTTTTTAAGTATTTTGGGAAAGCTCCGTATCATGTGTAAATCTGGCTCATAAGTTTGCAGCTGACTAATCTAGCGATACTTACTTTTGGGAAATATTTGTGTGTAGTCCTACCCTTTTCACCGTAATCCCACTCGAACTGCCACTGTTTGATTATTAGGTCTTTTATTGTTCTTTTGAGGTTTGATATTGATCTTTACAGGTCATATTTGTATTATTTTGTTTTCTGCTGCTTGTTTGGCTAATTCGTCTGCATATTCGTTTCCTTGGATGCCCACGTGTGCTTTAACTCAGCTAATCTTGAATTTGTAGTCTGAGAGTTTGATTATTTATAGTATATCATTTACTAGTTGTGTTTTTTAAATGGTTTGCTTAGTGCTTGAATTTCTGACATGCAATCCGAACGGATGCTGTAATCCAACCCTGTGCTGTTACCCCATTTTGCTGATTTTAGTATAGCCAGCAGTTCGGCTTGAAAGACACTATTGTACTTCCTTAGAGGTGCTGGCCATGTTTGAATTTTTTTATCGTATTTGAAAGCTACGAAAGCCGAACCCGTAGCGCCTGATTCCAATATTTTATATTTTAAAAACTGACGGACTGGGAGTAAAATTTTAATGCTTCATATAAAATTAAGCATAGATTTTAGAAATATTTTTGACAACTAAGAAAAAAAGAGATATCCTTTAAGAAGAATACACAGAAAAAAGAAGTTAAAAATATTTATTTTGCGAGGAGATGTTTTAAATATACGAATGCATCAAACGCCCATAAACTTAACGTTACCCAGGGTAATTCGGAAGCTGAGTGACTAGCAGCCTTAACGCTTTGCTACGGTTTGAAATATACACGAACCAGTTAATTATTTTTCCATTCTATTCGTGACACTATCAGAAAAATAATCTCTGCTGTACACTGATACAATGATATGCAAGATAAAAGTAAAAATATACTATATATTCTGATACGATAAATAAAAATAATAGTCACCACTCCTGGTCCGTTATAATGGGTTCATGCACGAACATCTACGAAACATATGGAAGAACACAGACAACTTTCCACATACATTTTCCCAGAAGTAATGATAGTTTTATTTAAGAACGCTGAATATCCGTCCTAAATAAAGCGAAAATTTCATTGTTTTTTTTTTTTTTTAGCTTAACTCAAAATACTTTGTTTGTATGAAGCACTAAAAATATTTAGGTTTTGTCAAAAGATACAGATATAATCTGTAATTCCTAAACACATTGCGTGTGAAATAATTTGTTTTGCAATAAATCACTTTAAAGTATATTTTGTTAAATCTTAAAATATCCAATAATCTAGTGCACATGTATCGAATTATATTTAGATCAACAATAAATATATACTTTATGAAAAAAAAATATATACATAGATGCCGACATCTTACGCTTTTTTGTACCAAAAAGAAAAATTAATAGCAAATTTTACTTTGTTTAATCGCCGTAATCTGCCGATTAAATAAGGCAAAAATTTCTATTAAATTTTTTTGGTACTGAAAAAAAAAAAAAAAAAAAAAAAAAAATAAGAGTTGGCAGCTATGGTTCATGGTTCGTACGCCTCCTTAAATTTTGCACACCAGAAAAATTTTCGGCATCAGTATTATCTTACAGAAAATCTCTTCTTAACCCCTTAAGGGGCAAGCAATTACCTTTGCGAAAAGCTGAATTCCCACCGGAATCTTTGAAAAATTCTGTTTCAAAATAAGTAAAGGCAATTTTCCGGCCTTTTTTCTACCAAAGTTAGAAAAGTAAAATTTAATAAAATTTTTCTGGTGTAAAATTTCATTAATCGTAGGTGGTATTTAATATATACCGGTGCCCCCCCCCCAAGGGCTTAAAAGAAGTCGAAATTTTGCGCGTTTGACCTAGATTTCTTTTTCTATAAAAATATACTGGTAGTTTTCCTGGAGAAATAACGGTATCCGTACGAACCATGTGTATTAATAAATTTCATACATACAGGGTGTCCAGTGAATAAGACCCGGATTTCAAAATTAAATATCTCAAAAACAAAAATCAATAAAATTATGCGGTAAACGGTTTGCTTATTAGTTAAGCTGTAAAAATGTTGTACAGAATTTAGAATCAAAATTTCGTTGCAAAAACCGTTGACAGATGCGCTATAATCGCAATGCCTATAAATTGTGTTTTTAAGTCCAGAGCATTAGAGTCTCATTCCTATATGGTTACCCTTGGAAGGACGAAAATTGGGAAATCGTTTCTTAGTTGGAGTGATGTGCAGAAGCGGAGCCATGTGTTGACAGAATCGGGATTTGTTTCAAACTTTGTTATAAGGGGCATTCTCACAATTTTTTGACTTTTGGAAAAAAAAAAAATCTGACAACATTAAACTTGCTAAAATAACATTTTAATCAGATAGACGAATGCCTAAATGATTCAAAATAAACAAAAAAATGGTCAGCAGTGAAATATTTTTTATTTAACTGAGGTTTAAGTTAAACTTGCGGGTTTAATTTTCCTTACCATTTTACCCCTATAATTTTTTATTTGCTTCTAAATTTTTACTTATAATGAATTTGCACAGTACCCACAAGACATTCGAATAAGAAATAATACCAATGTAGTACTTTTAATACAGAATTTTTGTATAACATTGTCTTAAAGGGGTGTTAACCTTTTAGGGGCAAGGTACTTCTATTCACAAAATTCTGAATTGAGTGACTGACACCAATTTACAAGCATATTTATTTCAAAATAAGCAAAAGCTTTTGTTCAGGTACTTGTTCACCCGACCGGAGCACCAACCAAAGAATGGCATAGGATGAAACGCTACGGTGGAAAATCCCCACAACAATCACCGATGCCGGACATCGGAAAGCACCCAAAATAACGAAGAAAAAGGCACATATTCTGACGAACTTACATAGTAAATCGTAAATTTACAAAACAATTGATGTTGCTTTCATCATAATAATAAAAATAAAAAAGAATAGTGAAGTGACTCTTAAATGTATAACAAAAGTTAAGACTATAAGTCCTTGTTCAAGATTATGAAGTGTAAATGTTCATTAAGGTTCACTGTTCACTAATGTTCAAATGAGTTCAGTGTTCGAAAGAAAAATGTTCATAAAAGTTTTATATAAGAAAAACTAACTTGAAGAAAGATCACCATAATGTTCAGACCTCAAGAGAAAATAACCGCAAACAAAAATGTCAGACAAAGGACAATTACTATAAAAGGCACAGTGTTGAGCCTTTGATGTTGTGTCAGAAAACTACGTAATGTCTGCAGCGAACCACTGATGAGTATTAACAGTATGATAGAAGTAAATAGTTACGAGTGTAAAAATTATCAAAATTTATACCCAATAAATGAGTATTCCCTATTAACCTTCCGTCTACCAGACGGGTCCATTGGACCCGACATGTACATTCAAAATATTTATTCAAACCAGAAATTTCTTCAAAACAAACTAAATGTATAAATCAGACAATAATAAGTTAAATAAACAAATTAAATAGTTTTAAGTAAAAATTCTGGTGTAGAATGTTTTTATAAAACTTGAGAAAAATTTCCGGTAGTTCTAGGGTTAAGTGCGTCGTACATAGCACATAGTTTTGTATAGTTTGAACGGGTGATGAGAACGTTTCGAATGTTCCATCTCAGTTTACAATTCCTGTTGAATTTAAATGTACAAGGCATTAACGGACAATGTCGATACAAATAATGTTGTATACTTAATACATCACCACAGTTGCATCTGTTATTTGGGCGTTTTCCTATTTTAAACAGGTACTGTGGAAATGCTCCATGTGAAGAAAGAAAATAACCTATCACCTGGGATTCACATAGAAATAAATCATCAACCTTGTTTAATACCGCATAAGTATCTCTTCCCTTCTCCGAATTTTCCCAAGAAACCTGCCATTGATCATGTAGAAGTGTTTTAAAATGACGCTTTAAAATAGAAGTTTGTGCAGGAATGCGTAGAACTTTATCATACAGATCATTTATAATAACTGATTTTGCCAACATGTCCGCTCTTTCATTTCCTGATATTCCAACATGCGATTTTATCCAGCCAATATATATGACTTTATTATGTAACAGGCGCAAAGAGTTGAAGATATTAAAAAGCTGACCGTTGGATGGAAATAAGCCTGAAGAGCGTTAATTGATGACAAGCTGTCAGTATAAAGATGAAATGAATCATGAGGGGAGCCGATGCACCAACTGATAGCCTCGTCTATCGCAGCCAATTCTGCTTGAAAAACAGAGTTATAGTCATGTAAGTTTAATCTCATGTCTAGCATAAAAGAATCCCTATACCAAACCGTAAATGCAGCTCCTACACTGTTCATCATTCAAGAACCATCAGTATACAATATCGGATGATTCACCACTGGCACTGTATCAACCACTGGCTTAACAAATTTTATATTTAAGTTTTCAAAAAAGTAAGGATAATTATTTATATGTCCTCAGTTTATTCATAAAATCTTCACCTTTAAAACACATATTGTCAATCAAGACTGTACCATTTCCATAAATGATATTATAACGCTTAGAAGGCAAATTCCAGTTCTATGTCAAGTGGTGGAGCACC
Organism: Maratus speciosus; assembly: GCA_963932465.1. Lineage (NCBI taxonomy): Eukaryota > Metazoa > Arthropoda > Arachnida > Araneae > Salticidae > Maratus > Maratus speciosus. Next base: position 453,677,371 of record OZ010796.1, read on the forward strand.
CACCAAAACACACAATGCGTTATTAGAAATCGTACGATATGCCTTTAAGACAGATAGCAGACATAGACGTTGACATGAGAGTAATCTTGTTATTCCATGTTGATTTAAGTCAGGCATCCAGATCTCATGCCCATATGAAATACGTTTCTTCAAGACGGTATTGTACCATATTTTGAGATAAATAGAAGGAAGACCTCTATCACGGATTCTGGTTTGGCGCATTTTACACGTGAAATCGTTAAGCCTAGTTCGAATCATATCTAGGTGATCCATCCAGCGAAAATTGCTGTCAAGTAGAAATCCCAAATAAAGAATATTGTCCTTTACACTGATACTTTTGTCATTATGTTTAAAAATTGGTCTTCTTTTACTAAGAGTGTGGCTCCCAAACAGCATTGCGGCTGACTTCTCTGCACTAATTTTCAAATGATATATAGAACACATATCCGAAAAGTGATGAACACTAGTATTCATTGTATGTTCTAGCGCAGAGCGCGTATCTGCGCCCTCTATAATAACGCTATCATCAGCTTAAGAAATAAACAGTAATCCTCTCTGCTTGCAACTCTTTAAAATCCTGTCAGCAACTAGTGTCCAGATAAACGGCCCAAGACATGACCCTTGCGGACAGCCACGGAATACATGAAACCATGTTAATCCATGCGTATATTTAAAACAAATAAGTCTATGACTCATGTAATTTTTAAGTGTAGACTTCATGTAATCAAAAATAGGTAATATATTTATGATATCGGCTACAATACGACAATCCAAAATGTCGAAGGCACCAGTGATATCAAAAGAAATCATTGCACAGTATTTATATACTGATAGTGTTTCTCCAATGATATTCTTTAACGCAGAAAGTGCTGTCAAGGTGCTCCGCCCCTCACGAAAGCCATGTTGTCCATCATTAAGATAATTAGAAGACTCCAGCATTGTAATAACTCGAAGTTTTAAAAGTCTTTCGTATAACTTACAAATCATAGGGAGAAGAGTAATAGGTCGATACGAATTAATTTTTTCAGCTGTCCTATTACGTTTTCGAAAAAAGATGATCATTCCTCGTTTCCAACATTTTGGGAAGTGACCAAGTGAAAAACAAGTATTAAATAGCATCAAAATAAGAGTTGTAAATCTGTTACACAAATTTTTAATAATTATTCCATCAATATCGTCCGGTCCTGGAGCTTTATTTATGTCCTGAAGGCGCAGTACATGAAAGAGTTCTTTTTCTTTAAATGGAATAAAATCAGGTGATGAGGAATAATTGAATGAGTTAATGTACTCATAAGGGACAGAAGGTCGATAATCCACCTCAAAATTACCAGACATAAGGCTATGCGCTACGCTATCATATGTATCAAACACAGAAGATTCTTTTAATGTAGTAAAGATAATGTCGTTATGTTTCGGGTTTTTACCTGAGACATGTCTGTATAGAGACCCATAGGCATTATCAGTGCGTTCACAGAATGACAGCCAACCCTGTCGTTTTGCACGACGTAAATTACTTTTGTATTGTCTTCTAGCAGTAAGATATTTATCCTTGTAATCTTCTCTATTCAAATTCTTCCTATAACGCTTATACAAGGCGTTAACTTTGTTTCTTTCAACCCTAAGAATTTCTGTATACCATTTTGACGTAGGTTTATATGATAATGAACCTCTTTTAAAACAAGTACTCATAATCTCATGCAAAAGGTCATAAAAATTAGCCGTCCAATCTTCTAGTGCATCAGGACTAAAAACTCTGCGTAAAGTGTTCATCAACTGAGGAAGATACTCCAAGAGTCTTTTGTTGAAATTATATAAACTCTTGTTTTTTATTTTATATCTTGTGTAGGTCTTAAATGAGGGATCAAGAACAAGGTGAAACCTGATGTAGCGATGATCGCTGTATGAAAAGACACTATCATCTACAGACGAGTCATCCAAAACCTGTACAATTTCGTTACCACCCAGCGTAAGATCTGGACGGCCTTTTCGGTCGTCTTGTTCAGGTACTTGATAAAAGGAAATTTTTCATTACTACATTTTGGTGCCAATGTAGCATATAGGAATTAAAATTAGGTGGTCCAAAAATAAACCACCGCCCTTGAAGGGGTTAAAGAAGAGACGGTAAGGTAAAAAAATGGGATGGTATTGGAAAAAAGGGACGGAATGGTCAAAAAAGGGACGGTAAAGACTGAACGGTAAGGAAAATAATGCTAAGATTAAGTGATAGCCACAGTGTTCATTGATATTTAGAAACAGTTGTTAACATTGGATTATATCATTTTTTTTTTATTATTTACCTCGAAAAGTGCAGGAATAAACCTTGGTGGAGGTGAGACTACAAATAAAGCCACGATGCTTGAAATTGATATTTAAATGCTGATTTAAATTCTACAGTAAATTTCCTGCCAAAAAATGTTAGACATTATTTCTCTAGCATACTTCTGCAGGAGAAAAAACGTGAAAAAAATTCTGTGGCTGCATCTGAAATGATTTTCTGTATAATTTTAGAAGAGGAATGGTAAGGAATCTAAAACCCACGGACAGAGTTTAAAAAATAATAACAACCCTAAAAATGTGCAGTTTAAATTTTAGCTATATATTTATATAAAAAAATAGTTCCAGTTTCAGAAAAAAATGCATCGAATAATTTTTATTGAAACAATTTTATCCAGACAGCTCCAAACTTAAAAATCAGCATCAGGGACACGGGACGGTATAGGAGTTTTCCAGGTGTTTGGACCCGCAACATCGTCCAAAACTTATTTACCTCGTTAATATTGTTGTGCAATCATGCAATGGGGTGTTCCCCAGCATATGAAAAAAAGCACAAAAAAGTGTATTAAAATAAAAATTATTATTCAGGGATATGAAAGTCAAAACATTGTGAGAATTCCCCATAAGCTATTTCGGTCTGGATACAAGTATCTCTGTAGTATGTGTTTTCTCTCCAATTTGGTAGATTGTAAAATCGAATCCAAGCAGAGGAGGATTTGAAGAAAAAATGAATTCTTTACTTTTTAATATTTATTTAAATTGCGAAAAAAATTTGAATTAAAAATATCCAAAGTTTCTAGTTTTAAAATTTAATTAAGCTAAATGAAACACTTGTTTATAATCATTGGGCAATTATGATAATGATTCATAAATATATATTTTTTAATTGTTGAAAATACTTTCAATGAAAAAACACAAAGTTTCTATACAAGTTTTTTATACAAAGTTTCTATTTTTAAAAACATAATTAAGTTAAAAAAATCATTTTAATTTAAAAACTAATTTTCATTTGTTTTACCATTGAGCACAGAAGTATGGTGCAGCTTCTAGCGATATGATCCGAAGTTTTGGAAAGGACTGCAGCTTCCAAAATAATTTTGCTTCGACGTTTCTGATATGACTCATCATAAATTCCTTTTAAAAAAGAAATAATTTAATGCATAATTTCTGTCCCTAAAATTTTGTTTACAAAGAAAAGAAATGTATGTGTTTTGCTAAAACCAAATATTATACCGTGATTTAAAACTATAAATGAAAAGTACAAAATTACTTCTTTATTTATAACAATTCAGGTATAAACAATAATACTAAAATATTATGTTTGATTTAAATATATGAAAATTAAATAAAAAGTACAAAATTATTTTTTCTAAATATATGCATTTTGATTTAAATAATTATATGGCATTGAAATTTTAATTTAATAAAATATTTTAATAAGTTCTTATATAATGATTTCTGAACATTTTATTGAAAATTCTATTAATTGAAACTCTCTAAAATTAAACCTGGTACAATAATTCTGTGATCTGATGTCTCCACTTCTGCACATAACCCTAACGAAAAAATGGACTTTCCCGCTTTTCGTCCTTCCATAGAGAACCATCTAGGAATTAGACGCTTGTGCTCTGGACTTCGAAGCACAATTTATAGGCCTTGTGATTACAGCGCCATCTGTTAACGGCTTTAGCAACTACATTTTGAAACTTCTGTATAACAATTTTACAGATTAGCTAATAAACAAACCGTTTATGGCATAATTTTATTGACGTTTGTTTTTTAGATATTTAATTTTGAAATCAGGGTCTTATTCTCTGGACACCCTGTACATAATGTTCAGAATAAATAGGACAATTGCTAGCGACAGTTTAAAATATAAATTATTCAAGTGAAAAGAAATTTTAATTGAAAAAAGAATAAGTGAATAAAGCAATATAACGAAGCAATGAGACTTTAATCAACGTAGTCACATTCAGGAGCATAACTGTCTAGAGATAATTCCGGAATCTTGAACCTGGTACATGAATCTGCCAAATGCTGATATTTATTCTGTCGATCGAATGGCCCTTTCTGCTATAGGCATTGCGTTTGGTTAAATACTCAATATATGCGCATGCTGAAATTAATAACCTAGCTAGCACGGCACACATATGGTAATTCATACTATTGCCATCACGGAAACAAACAGAAGAAATTTCCAACTTACTTTCTAAAAGTAGTGTGGCGCCATAAATTCTTAAAAGTAATCTTCTCATTATTTAATTAAAAAAATTCTTGTCATTCTATAAGGTATTTTTTTATTCTAAAATATTTGTATTCAGATCATTAGTTTCAGCAAGTGCCTTTATTTGACAGTTGTGTCAACACAACACTAGCGGGTAGTGAATTGACATTGTAGTCTTTAACCTTTTAGCCTGAAAGTAGTTTACAGACACAAATTCAAAAAGGTAATTTTCGCCTTGTTTAAACGAACAGTTTCACCATTTAGACCTCATCGATCCATTTTGCCTTTTTCTTCTGTAGTTAAAGGAGAATTGGGTAGCTACCGCCATAAATCATGATTTCCAGTCTCGCATCCTTTTTTTCTGAATATTTAAATTCATACAGAAATTCTAAATGAAGATTCTTTTATGTAATTACGACCACCCTGGCATGCACTAAAGCTATAAAACTGTAAAATGTAACTCACCAAAGTGGATATCCATTTATTTAATCACGAAATGTCTGTCAATAAATAGAGCAAAAATTACTATTCGGATCTTCTGGTATGAATTCTGAATTTCCGAATATAGACGTAGACAAAACTTCCAACTCTGAAACATATCATTATGATGTAGGTGACTCTTTTTCAATATTCTGATACTTTTTTGATGTGATAAGTCCTTTTCCGTGAGTTTTCACATCAAGGGTGTATCTCGTAGAATAAATTTCGAGTAAGAGAATTAATAATACTATCGCTATGTGTACTATATTAAAATTGTATTTGCTAAATCCTCTTGTAAAATCCGTCGATCTTAAAAATAAAATTCCTGCCCTACTGACACTAACTAACTACTAATTTCTAATCTCGTTGATAATATATATTGTAACATTTCTCACTGGTCGCATTTCTCAGGAACATTAAAATCTTTGAAGACTCTGTAAGCACTACGCTTCCAATTATAAAGAGATTAGGGTTTTGTAATTTTTTTGCCGGAGTAATGACCTTTTTTATTAACACTTTCCAACAAAGTTGAAAAGTGTTTATGCATTCGGTTTGTCTGCCCGTCTGGCCGTCTGTACGCTCTCTAACTGCCGTAAAAATACTCGGATCGTTCTGAAATTTTTGGATATTAGTGACCTCTACCATAGCACGAACCCTATTGCAAATGTAGTTTGTAGCATGTTTAGTTCATTTACAGGGGCAGTCAAAAGTTTTCCGTTACATTACGGCCTATGGGAAAAATCGTTTAAAATGATTTTTAATGATGTTACATGCTTTCAAACATACTAAAATTGATATGCATTTATCAAGTGCACTAAAATATGCTTTCTGTAGAATATGCGGTGCAAAGAATAAATATTATTAATTTACAGGGCCACACAATAGAATTCCGTTACATAATGATATACGGGTGGAGGGATTTTTTCCGGCGTATTTTAATTATGTTAAATTATTTCATGTATAATGAAATTGATATACGTCGCTGAGGTTTACTATAATTTATTTCATGTGTAATACGAAGTGCATAGCATTTACAAGGACACACAAAAGATTTCAGATACTATATTGTATCTGAAGTACTGTGCGGCAGCGATGAGTGCTGGAAATGCATTTTTAATTATGTTATGCGCTTTAATGTTTCACTATATTTATGCATTGTATACGGTGTGTAAAAATTCTGTAATTCATATACAGGGCTACACAAAAGAATTCGTAATGGTTACTGGGTATGATTGTAAATTGCTTAAAGGTGGTTTTTAAATGAGTTATGCATTTTTAAGATGAACTGCATTTTGTTTACTAAGAAATGCTTGTACAACATAGATAAAATTATATACAGGGTCACGCAAAGGATTGGATACATGGCCGTCTATAAATGATAATTTCTGGAAATGTGATTCCAGTAGTTTTAAGAGTATTTTACTTTGAATTAAACTTTAGCTAAATCGTGGCGTGTAATAAAGGTACTAGCTTAACTACAGGGTTGTACAAAAGTATACAAGTATGTTTCCATCTATTAGTATAAATCGCTGAAAGAGAAATTTCAAACTGTTATTCGTTTTCTTGCTAAACTAAATTTCCCCATTATATAGCATATATATCAACCTACAGATCAAATACAGAGCTGTTCAAAAGAATTTGAATACATATTTGCTATGGATGGTAACTGCTGAAATCAGATTTTCAAATGTTTTATGCGTTTTCTAAAATGGTTACCTAGTCCTGTTATATACCTTATTTCCCTAAATAATGAAGTTTTGATAAAGCATTGAAGAAGTGTTGGAAAGTGTTTCATAATCTATGCTTAAAGCATGATTTTTCTTACTTTTTTTTTTTTTTTTTTTTTTTTTTTTTTTTTTTTTTTTTTTTGAGTCACTAAGTTATCATTTATTGTTAAAATAAACCCAATCCATGAGAATAGGTGTCTCCGTGTCTGAGATTTTTATCCTAATTAGCTTTGTATTACAACAGTCATGACGATTTGTTTATGTCTTTTTAGCAGAATAGATATGACCATTATATTTTATTCGCCTATGCCCGTTAAGCATGCTTTGCCTTTTAACCCCCCCCCCCCCCCACGCGGGTGACTTTTTCAGTGGGTTACTTTTTAAAAAATTAAAATTGTTTAATCTCACCAGTGTTTTGAACGAGAAATAGCCAATTTATTTAATTACAGATTAAATAATATAAGAAAAAGCCGAATTATACGCTTTTAAAAAAGTGATGGGAATCAAGCAATCTGAATTTTAAAAAAGTAGTCCACTGGAACGCAAAAATAACGTTTTCCGCTGCTGGAGGGTTAACAAAATTATTGTCTGCGGTCGTAATTAAATTACAAATACACGTACAGTCAGAGAGAAAAAAAAGAAACACCAATTTATGCTTACATCGTTTAACCCATTGAGGGGCACCGGTATATATTATATACCACCTACGATTAATGATGTTTTACACCAGAAAAATTTTATTAAATTTTACTTTTCTAACTTTGGTGGAAAAAAAAGGCCGTAAAATTGCTTTTACTTATTTTGAAATAGAATTTTTCAAAGATTCCTGTGGGAATTCAGCATTTCACAAACGTAATTGCTTGCCCCTCAAGGGGATAAATTATAATAAAAGTAAATTTGTCGTTTGACTCACAAGGGAACAACTTTTGGTGTTGCTTGCACCTGGCAACGAGATCTGGTGCGTTTTGTAGCCCTATACATATAAGTTAGAGAACCGAAAAGATTTCTCTGTTAAAATAATATTTTATATACTTTTTATACTTTTAATTTTTTATTATTAGATATTTATTTGTTTATTTCACGCCAAAAGTGAGTTAAGTCGTCAAATATGGCACTACAATTTTTCGCCCGCTTTATCCAAAGAGAAAATGTACAAAACATATTACTAGAATTATATCAGATTGCGATTTTTTTTTTATAATTGATAGCATAAGAAACAAATATTAGGTTTTTAATTTTTTTTTCTATGCAGACGATAAATTTATAAGTAATAAATATAATTCTATAAAAGCTTCGAAGGTCATTGAAAACTATTTTTTAGTGAAATACAAAATAAGCAAACTTATTTTTTTGAAATCGAATGAAATAAAGTTTCGAATGTTTAAAATGAAATGTTGCTGTATTAAATTGTCCTTCGGTAAAGTAAATTGATATTTTTACACAATTTAGAGAAATCACTGTGGCGAAATAGGTCGGACATAGCAATTTCTTGCTATTACAAATTCAGCTAGGACATTTGGCTAGGATTGCCGAAAAGCTCTACTTTTGAAAATAAACGTCAACTGTTTCCCCGCCAAAAATATGAATATAAAGTTGCATTTTCTCAAAATTAAATTCGCGGATTTTTGAAGGAATTTTCAAACTTTTTTCAATATTTTATATTTATTATTAACTAATTTTTATTTTTAAATGCTTTTCTTTAAAAATATTCAATGTTAATAGTCCGATAAGTGGTCTCGAAAATTGCATTTTCAGAAAGTTACTCTGCTGTATAATCAAGAAATATTATTTTAACAGAAAAATTTTATCGATTTTCAAACTTTATAATGTAGGGCTTTAAAATGAACCAGGTCTCAATGCTAGGTACGAGCAACACCAAAAGTGGTTCCCTTGTCAGAATAATAGTTTCCTTCGCAATATGAATGCAAGGAAAGAAATGGGGGTCAACTGCATATTAATAATTGTATCAATTTTAATTTTTCAAATGGGAGTCTTCGCTTTTGACATTCTATTTCAGTTTCTTTTTATATGATTCTATCATTATCTCATTCTATTATCCGGGTGTTGTATATAGTTTATGACTTTTAACAAAATCTTCAAATCATCTTTGATGACATTAAAAGTGTCCAAAATTTAGGGATGCTAATTTTAAATTCACTTGTTAAACCATTATCTATATCACCCTTCCCCCCGCCCTCCAAAAAAAAAAAAAAAAGATCTGATTATTATTATTTTAACAAAAATGAGTTACCGTAAGAAGACTAAAACCCAATGTAGATTATTTTTCAATTAAATAACACTTTTTTACATGGGAAAATTAATAACGGACATTTCACGCTTAAATATTGAAAAACTTGATTTTTCACGGAATATGCATTTGAAGAACATCATTTTCTATGCATTTTAAATGGAAAAAATGATTAAAATTTATAGTGATTTTATTTCCAGTTTACAGGCAATTAGCACGTCCAAATCAACAAACCAACAAGTCTTGGAAATTAACCCTTTATCGGGCAATGGTAATATACTTACCACTTAATTTTTATTGAAAACTAGTCGATTCGCACGGGAAATTTTAGTAAAGTATTTTCTTTTTATGATGCCGCTGAGAAAAAAAAAAAAAAAAAGCCGCATTTTATTTTGAAATAAATCTGTTTGGAGAATCTGGTGGCAGTGAATCTTTTCAACATTTCAGCCACTTAATTAACTTGCCCGGTAAAGGGTTAAAATCCAGCTAAAACGTCTTTTACATAAGTCCTGACTTGGTCATGTCTTAGCACACAAGAGGATTTTTGGTAATGAGTATGCAGATACACTAGCTAAAAACGCAACCAACTTTCCCGTAGTTTACTACTCTCTGCCAGCGCCGCACTCATATGTTAAGAGAATTTTGCACTCAAAATTGTTGGAGCAGTGTCAGAATTACTGCGACTATTCGTAAAATTGAAGGTACTCACACAATATTGTTCCAAAGGTCTCCTTAGAGCTTCTCCCTCTCTCTTCTGCTGTTACCGCATTCCTTACAGGACATGGTCAATTAAGGGAGTACCTCCGTAAATCCCATTGCTTAAACTCCTCTGCATACGAATGTGGCTATTTAGCAAGTGCCTCTCATTACTACTACTTTTGCCCACTTACCTTACGCCGGCATATTCGACGCCCCTTATCAATCCCTATAAACTGGATTAGTAACATTTTATCCCGTCCGGCAATTCGTTCAAAATTAAAACAAACTTTTAGCTTTCTAATGGACCTATCTAACTTCCAAGTTCTATACTTGGAACATAAAGGAATGTTCTCTGTTATTTCCTGTCATCTTAGATTGTGGTCTCTTACCTTAAACAGTTGTTGCTTTGGACTTACTATTGCACCTTGTCGCGTTGATTGCGATCTGGCCTACAAGCATAGTTTACAACAAATTTATGTATTATTTTTTTTCAAGTTTCATAAAGTCGCCCATTGCTTGCGTTTTCTTTTTCGGCTGTTTGAGTCTGCGAACTCATTGATGTAACCCCCCCCCCCTTTTTTTAACCCTTAAATGCGCGATTTTTTTTGTTTCGAAAAATCTGTATATGATTCTCTGAACAGTTTATTACACAGGAAATATAATGAGCAAAAAAATCAGAGATGCATTTTTCATATAATACGTCAATCTTTTCTTATTTTACGCATCTGCAATATAAGTAAAAACAACTGTCGTCTGGTTGTTTTACGCTAAAATATTGCAAATCAGTAAATACTTTAAGAAGTATATCTCTAAATACCTTATTTTATATAATTATTTATTTTATAAAACTTAATCTTTAACCCTTTAATTCCCAAAATAGAATACGTTCTGGAAATAATGTAGTACAGCGAATCTGACTTTACACCAGAAAGTTTCAATTGTAAATTTCGCTTTATATAAATACGGAATGTCTGTTATTAATTAAAGCAGATATTGCTATTTTAATTTTTGGTGTGGATTTAGGTATATACGAATAAAAAAATATCAATTAAATTCAAAACACTGTTGTTTGCATATATGCAAAGCAGCACACTAAAGGGTTAATATCGTAATAAATGCATCCTGCGGTAACATCTATGCTCTACAAATGAACTCCCTACGTCTAAGCACTCATTGATGTAACTTTGGCCCTTAGGCAGTGAAAACGAATGTGTTTTTTAAAGTTTCTTTCGTTACTTATCTTCCACTGGGTAATGTAGTTAATGCTATTTTTTTAATTGCTCTCAAAGATTCTCTTCAGACGCTTAAATTTTTACATGCAATCTTCAGGGATTTACATGCTATATCTGTATCATAAGATTAAACAAAAAAATATTTGCTTCTTTTAGCAAAAAATTCTGTTTGTAAAATGAATTTGAATGTACAGTACGGTGTTTTTCTAGAATTTAACTTTAAATTTTTTTAGATAAAACGATAAGCATATATAGGTTCAGTCTTATTCCTTTCAGCGACAGAGTACATTTATTCGTAAAATGCTGAAATAATTCGTTAACAACAGAATTTATAAACAAATTTATTTATATATTGATTACAAGTTTTTCTTCACGTACTTAACAAACAGAAAATTTTCATTCAAAATTCTGGTACCAATTTGGCATTTAGAGATTGAAATTAGGTGATTCAAAAATGAACTGTCAAACTTAAATCCTAGAAGGTACTGTTATACTCTATAATGTACATAAGTGTCATGTAAAATTATTAAACGGCTTCAGAGATATCTTGCGTGTGATTCTGAAAAATCTTCTTTGAGATAATTTACTTGAAAACTATATTTTATTATAACATGAAATATCCATTGCTCTAGTATACTTGCGTTGGAATATTTTCTAATAAGAGATAAATATGGATCTTTAAACATATTTTTAAAAATATATTAAGGAATTCCATGCACAGAGAATATTTAGGATAATTATGACCATTAATGTAGAAAGTTTAACTATTTATCTACAAACGGTACTTATAAGTACCATTAACACTAGAACGCCCGGAAATTTTACTCAAGTTTCATAAAAATATTTGACACCAGAATTATTTTTTTAATTATTTGATTAATTTATTTAACGTAAGTCTGCGTGGTTTAAATTTAACTTATTTTACAAAAGAATTTCTGGTTCCTGTTGACTTTAAATCATATGGTCGGTGTCGGAACGACTCCTTCCGGGCGTGTATAGTGTTAATATAACTTGTAATGAAATTCATTTAACGCATCGATTACTTGTAATACAGTTTAGAATGAGTTATAGATACATTACTTTATTGTGTTTCAAAAGCATTATTGGTTCCACAAATAAAATATTTTTAAAAGAATGATTTATTTTACCTTTGTATCGTTTCAGCTTTTTTGGCGTTTGGGGGGGGGGGGGGATTTTTCAATTGGGAAATATTTCTATATTTCTATTGTAAGAACATTATATTTGTACAGTTAATAATTCTACAAAAGACTAAGAAAAATATTTAAAATAAAAGATTTAAGTGAGGTTATAAATATTGCACAAAATCCCTATAAATTCAAATTTAATTAATCCTTCTAAATCCTCCAATCCTTCTAAAATCCATCTAAAATTTATTAAATGATTATGTAAATCTTCTAATGTGGTTTAAACAATTCACGAAAAATGCTTTAGAAGATGAAATTTTCATGAATTCATAATTCAGTACATAAAGAAATTTCCGGATGTAAAGAACGCCTAAATGGCATAATCATCATAACGATCCAGTGAGACTTAAAAAACACTCTGCCCAACTGATATCAATCATACTTTGCTCAAGCCAGACAACTTCCACAGCAGAAAAAATCTATAACTCTAACCAAGAGCGATTGTACTTAGATAATGTGCAGTACGTGCAAATTTGTTATCCCACACAAGCTCTACTTTCCTTTCCTATGGCCGGTAGTCAAAACAGAAGTGCACTACAGGTGGTGTTGCTCGAGTTGCCGCGTAAATCGATGTTCCAAATGCTCTAATCACCAGTTTTTTAATTTAATTTTGTTGGCCTTATCCCTTTAAGACCCGATGTATTTGGAAACAAAGATAGTTATGCCTGTAGAAAGTAAAGCATGGACTACAACCGCTACCTGTTGATAAAAAAAATGATAGTTTACTCTATCTGCAAACCAGAACCATCGTCCGATTCGACTTTTTATTACATAAGACTCAGAAAAAAAAAATGGATGTCTAACCCGCACGATCGTGCGGGTTGGGTCTTAAAGGGATAACTATGACAAAATTATTTGCGATTATATATAGATAAATAAACAGTTAGAAATTAGTAGTGTCAAGAGCATTTGGAACCCTGATTTACGCGGAACACCTGGCAACCCTAGCTACAGGCGAACAGTGTGTAAAATTTGTTAGGGCACATGAGCGGCTATTTTCAATCCGGTAGCCAGTTGCCAAAGCAAAATTTGGCTATAAGAAACTGAAGTTTCCAAAATCCATCCATCAGTGACCAGTGTTGCCACTGGGCTACTTTTTTTAAATTGAGATTTCTTGATTTGCACCACTTTTTTGAAACGGTAAAATTCCCTTTGTTTATGCCTTAATTAATACGTCATTAAGGCGCATTTTACCGTTTCAAAAAAGTGGTGCCAATCAAGAAATCTGAATTTAAGAAAGTAGCCCATCTGGCAACACTGTAAGTGACTTTACCCTAGCATGGGTTTTCAATCGAGGGTACACGCTTCATCTATTCATCCACTCTGATCTTTTTTAAATATCCCTTTTTTTATTTGGGATTTTTTTGTGCAATATTTCCATTTAGTGTTCTGGTGTAAACTTTTCATTTAGCATTTTTGCATACCGGAGCATGCAAAAATACTATCAGTGGTAAGGAACAGGGTTGCCAGTTTGGCCTCCATTTTTATTCCCAAAAATTCAAATTTCTACCAGAAGTTCTGGAAGTAGAATTTTTTCTTTAAGCACTAACGAAATGTCTCTCATTTAATAAAGAAAAAAGTATTTTCTTAATTTCTGGTATGAACCTGAAATTTCTGAATAAAAACGGAGACCAAACTAGCAATCAGTAAGAAAGCGCTATATTCAACTATTGAAATTCCTATCATTCACCTCCCCAGGTTTAACCCATTAACCGCCGAAACTAAAATTTAGGTATCTTCAATTTTTTTGCAGAAAAACATTTTCCACCACAAATTTTGAAAGAAAATCTTCGCTTTCTTTAATAATCAAAGTTTCTGTTATTAACCCTTTAGTGCGCAGCTTTGCATATATGCAAACAACAGTGTTTTGAATTTAATAGATTTTTTTATTCGTATCTACCTAATTCCCACCAGAAAGTTAAAACAGCTAAATTTACTTTAATTAATAACAGCCATTCCGTTTTTAAATAGAGCGAAATTAACCATTGAAATTTTCTGGTGTAAAGTCAGATTCTCTAAACTACGTAATTTCTAGAACGTATTCTATCATGGGAATTAAAGGGTTAAATGTTAAGTTTCATAAGATAAATACTAATACATAGCTGCCAACTTGTACGGATTTTTGCTGCCACTAAAATTTAATAGAAGAATTTGCCTAATTCAATCGCCGAATTGCCTGTTGCCTGTGCTGCCGGCACCCGGTATATAAAGTTCTCTATCAAGCTTCAAGAAAATAGTGGAGTAGCGTCAGGGGACGCTGCACAGGTGTTGCCAAATTGGGAATTTTTTTGTTCCCAGATTGTTGATTGTCACCGCTTTTTTAAAATAGAAAAATTCGGCTATTTAAAAATAGATTAAAAGTTCTCAAAAATAAGCAAATTATACTATTTAAAAAAAAGTGGTGACAGTCAAATAATCTGAATTTAAAAAGTCTCCAATCTGGCAACACTGACGCTGCATCACTTTACTACCACTATTCTTATATACTAAACTTGGGCTTGTTTTATCTTTCTACTTCGTACGATTGACCTTTCATCATTACGGAAATTTTGCTCAATATTCATATAAATATTTCACCAGGTTTTTTTTTTAACTGTTTAACATATTTATCTTAGTTCTCTGTGGGTTTTAGTTAACATATTTTTGAAGAAGTTTCGGGTTCGTATCGAATGAAATGAATTCTTGTAACGGATAGGTGAGACCCATTCAGGGCAGTGTTGCCAGATGGGCTACTTTTTTAAAATTCAGATTCTTGATTGGCACCACTTTTTTGAAATGGTGAAATCGGTCTTATCAACGACACATTAATTAAGGCGAAAACAAAGGCGATTTTACCGTATCAAAAAAGTGGTGGCAATTAAGAAACCTGAACTTAAAAAAAGTAGCCTACTGGCAACACTGATTCAGGGTAGGAAGTTTAAATAAGGCCAAATTTATCATATAATAATACTGATAGCAAAGTGAGCAAGGCTCTTCCCTACCCCATCCATACGCTAAGCTACTCTAAGAAAAACACATCTGAGTGCTTGCGCTCTCTGGTCCTTAACCCTATAAGACCGGAAGATTTTTGGTAGAATTGAAAAGTTTTGGAGGCTCCCCTCATTAATAGGATCTTATTTGATTGAAAAAAAATTTCGATGTCAGGTTATGCCAAGGGAGTAGCCATGCAAGTCTGTGGGTGCAGGCTCGACATTATATCGCACAAAAAGAGGAATTATTTTTCTTTTTCTTTGGAACACCTACACAATTACGTAGGCCAGGTCTTAAAGGGATACGTAAGCGTGGCAATATACTTTTATATGCACTGAAGAGTCAAAACATTATGACCATCCCCACTTTTTCCAATGAACTCACATGGATGACGTGGAGGGTAAGTAATCAGGTAGGAATGGTATTTAACTGTTTCTAGGAAATCTCAGGAATTATTTTCGTGCTTACTTCTGCCTGTGATGGGAAAGGCTGTTGAACTAAGCTACTTTGACAGAGTGCAGAATTCAATGGCCAGACAGCTCAGAGCGAGTATCTACGAAACTGTACGACTTGTGTGTTGTCCGTGACATATCGTTATTAGTACTTATGCAAAATGGATGAATGATGGTGAAATCCTCAGTATACGCCACGGCGTTGGGCGTACAAGGGGTTATCAAAGAAAAAATGATGTTGGAGACTATCCACTTTATAATGCAAAATCCAAGCAATGTGTGGATCAACCGACATCCCAATACAATACAGGCCATAGTAGAATTGGTTCGGAGCACAAAGTTCAGATGACACTGTTGAATATGACACCACGCAGCAAACGTCCCACTCGTGGCCCCTGTTGACCAAGCATCATGGCCAACTACTCCTACAAAACGCCCAGGAACATCCAAACTGGGTCATGGACCATTGGCTGAGAGTTGCCTGATCGGAAGAATCTCTATATATCCTTCAACACATCGATGGACGTGTCAAGGTACGCCGTCTTCCAGGCGAATTCTTGCTCCCTCTTATACAGCAGGTCATACACAGGCCTGTTGTGATGATATTATGCTTTGGGTAACGTTTTCAAGGGCGTCTCTGGGACCTGTGGTTGTGGTTGAAGTGACCATGAAGGCCGCGGACTATCTGAACATCACTGAGAACAATTAACACCCTTACATAGTATCTGACTTCTGAAATGGAAATGGAGTCTTCGAGCAAGACAACGCACCATGTCACAGGTCTCAAATTGTGCTGGATTGGTACCAGGAACATAATACTGAATTCCAGTTATGGTCTTGGCCACCTAACTTAGCGGATCTCAATCCGATAGAACAAATTACGGGTGTCATCGAACGGTAGCTCGGAGCTGAGAAAACAATTATGACGCAATATCCCAGATTTGCGTGGTTGCTGTTTGGACATCTGGTACAATGTGTCTTCGGCTATCTACCAAAAATTGTGGTATCCATACTAAGGTGGGTTGCATGTGTTTTGCGAGCCAAATGTGAACCAACGCGTTATGAGGTAAGTGGTCATAATGTTTTGGCTCATCAGTGTATGTTTAGTTATAATTAGCTTAATTGTTAGAAATTGATCATGCGGTCAGTTTTAAAATCCGCAGATAACATTTATTTTTGTCTGGTGACACTCAAACATTTCTACATTCTATAAATACAAATTATTTTGCCTAATGTAGAATTAACCATTTTGCGGCCGAGTGTAGGCAAATAGCCGCTCAAGCTATAATTATGATTATATTTTTATATTCTAATCGAACCACTATATTTTAAAATTATATTTATTAGCAAATTTCTTTTGCACATGCTTTCAAAGCGCAAGTAAAAATGCTTCTTAACACGTTGACTGCCACGCTACGAGTATACTCTTAGCTTTAATATTCGTGGCTTTAATTTATTACTTTCTAGCCATTATTTAAAAAAAAAAATCCTTATTTGTTGGCAGAAATTTCGCTGTATTAATAAAGCGAAATTTACCTTTCAGAATTTGTGGTGGCAAACGATTTTCAAGAAGAAATTCGAAAATTCTTACTTTTTGCAGCAGTGAACTTGTTAAAAATATGTGCCACCAACCAAATAAATTCGTGTAAGAGATGAATTTGCCTAGGCAGTGTTGCCAGATGGGCTACTTTTTTTTAATTCAGATTCTTGATTGGCAATACTTTTTTCAAATGGTAAAATGAGACTTACTTAATGACATATTAATTATGGCGAAAACAAAGGGAATTTTACCGTTTCAAAAAAGTGGTGCCAAACAAGAAATCTGAACTTAAAAAAAGTAGCCCACTGGCAACACTGTGCCTAGGAGGAGTACTGCCACCACAAACGGTTAACTGATCGTTATCACGGCTGAAAAAAAGACTGATCAGAAACCTTAAACCTTTTTCTCGAAGCACGTTTTCAGTACATTTGTTATGCTTAAATATTTCAAGCTGTCGAGGAGATTTTTCTTATTTGATTACTGGTTTCTTAAATTAAATTAGTATTTTTAATTTTAATGGCATATCCTTAGTTATATATATAACACGAATTTATCGAGTTCTATAAAAAATACAATACTAAGGCCAAACAGTAATGTGAAAATTCAAACAGCCTCCATTTTGTGAAATTTTAATTTATGTTACCAAATTCACTTACCTTGGCTTGCCCTCCACATAGTTTAATATAGTTTTAAAAAATCGTGTGAAAATTTTGTCTCAGATAATTAATAAAAGTTCAATCACATACAGTGATTTTCTGTGCAGGCATTGTATAGCAAACGTACAATGAGTTTATATCGATTAAAATATGAATATTTTAATATGAAAATAACAACAGTCTTAAACCTCTCGCTGCCCAACCATAGGTTTTCTCGGACATGAATTTTTCTGTCTTATTAATCCTGCTTAATTATTTCCACCAGTTATGTTTTTCGTAAACTTTGGCTTATTTAATCGGAGCATTTTCCCGATATAATTTTTAGCTTCTCTTTCCAGTGTTCTCTTCTTATAGGGTATCACTTTTTTTCTTAGTTGTCAAAATATTTCTAAAATGTATGCTTAATTTAATATTTTATATATTTCTTTCTTTCTAACCGATGACAAGGACCCTACCTGCGGGTCTCCCTATCTGAACGGGTTTGATACCTGGTATCGGGGCGGTAATCGCCTAATCGCCGCCTAGCGGCCTAAAATCTGACGAGGGCCTAGATCTTCATTCTATCGATTGTGCCTACTGTTTAGCTGTGAACTTAGTTAAAGGGTTACTTAACATTTTGATCTTGTTGTTTTGTACATGCGCTTTGCTATTGAAGCTGGCCTCGTAATTTAGAAACTTGATCAGGTGACGAGACCTTCACCTGGCAAGGCACCTCCAGAGGTATAATTCACAGGTAACTTGGAGGACTTTGCACCCAAGACAGATTTTACATGCACCAGGCGCCATTAGCGTACATGGCGGACATCGGCTGACTCCAAACCGATGACCAGACCCCTAGCTGCCAGATTTCCCTAGTCGAACGAGTATACCCGTCTCTCATCGATGCGGTTGTCCGCTTGGTCACCGCATGGCGGCCATCCAGTTAAACAATGTCCCGGCCGACCTAATTGTAGAGCCTGTAATTTGCTGGTTTCTCTGTTGTACAGCTTGCTTAACTAATTGACTTTGTTGATTTGGCTCCTGCAGATTACATACACATATCCAGCTTCGGGAATAGGAAAATCTGGATTTTAGATACCTAATTGGTGGAGGGTACTTGTCGTGAAAAGTGGTTCTTGGATCAATTTAGAGGTAGAGGAAAAAAAACAATGGGTGCCGCTGAAAGACAAGTATCACCATAGGAATTTTTGGGCAGAAATGAAAATCAAGGTCACGATATTGAGGGATGAGACATCGCCTTTCTATCGCACTCCACCGGGTAAAGATTGGCTCCGTAAGATGTCCCATAGGAGCGGGTTCGGTAGCTCGTGCAGGCCGCAGCCTATATGGACCTAATAAAAAGGCAGCAGTCAAAGAAAAAAACCTGAAAGGGTAGGTGGTTAGTTGGACATGTTTAATACACTTTTAACTTTAGGATTAGTTTTAGTGCTTTGATATAAATTATAATTATCCTATGTGCCAGGCCAGAGCTATCTAAGTGTAAAGGTCGCGATATTACCTAAATTACTAGTAATTGGTTAAGAATACTAACAGACATTAACTTAATTTGATGAGTACTTTGGCTACTTACTATGAGGGTGAATCTATAGCTTAGCATGGGAGATCAGGTGTTGTTTATCTGATTTAGTTGATTAGAAATGGTTTACTATTTAAGATTAAGCGTTAATTGCAGTAGATGAATACTAGACTGTGGGGGAGGGGGGCGATGGGCCTTTCAACAGAGTGCATCCTCTGGGGCGCGGTGAAGGGTATATGAGGCTGGGGGATGCCCCAGGTCTTCAAGAAAAAAAAGGGGGCTGAGATGAGAGTGTGGGGAAGGGGCCTATAGGGGCTGTCATTAGCTAATCTGATGTTACTTAGTATTTCCTTAAGTAATCCTTTATGCGAAATTGGTGGTTTGCCTAAATTGTCTTGAATTATCTATATTGACCTAAGTTAATTAGATTACCTATTTATGGTTTACACTAATTAACTTTGTAAAAATATTTATAATTTACTTACCCGGTGACCTTGCTTTTCTTGGATGTCTTGGTTCGTCTTCTTTGGGGTATGTTCTCATATTTCATGTATTCGTCTCTGTGGTGGATTTTCTTTAATTCTCTATTCATGGGAATTGACACTGTGCGATCTTATTGCCTTTTGGTTTGACTCATTTTTCATTTTGCCAACTTCTCGCTGGTGTTGACACATTGCGAAATTGTCGCTGATGGGTTCTTGTTTTGCTCTCATCTTGATTTATGACATTTTTGGATATTACTTTGGTACGTGAGTGCGCTCTTTACGATCAGTCCATTGGAATCTAATGGTTGTTCGCACGATTTATTGCAACATCATTGCGAGCTTTTTGGATTGGCTTGCGCACTACTGGGGTGAAGCATGTTCCTTGCCCTTTAGTCCGTCATTATTATTACTTTTTTTATGATGTCTGTTATCACAAGATGTATTGTTGAGTTTTCTCCTTTATTTTTATTGAGTTGTTTCCTTTGTTCGTGGTCTTGCTTTGATTTATTTGGAGCACATCTTTTCCTTACCACTTGGCTATCTATGTTGATTCGCTGGAGTGGTGTGAATGAGCCGAGCTGTCAGTTCATCATAAATGACTATCACCACACACCAGTGCGAGAATACATTTTTATTTTTCGAGTGAAAGGTTCCTTCACCAGCGGCCGCGGTTAGCTCGGTAATGTAACTCGGGCCTTTTTTCCCTTTTTCCTTTTTCCTTTTTTCCTGTAATTAAGGCAGTTAATTAGACGGGGTGATGATGTCCACTGCGTCGTTTTTTTTAACTTTATTCGTTTTTCATTGTGATATTATATCTATGTTTTCTGTTAACCATCTGATGACTGCTTTGCCTTTGTTTTGTTACGTATTTATTGCTTGCTAGTTGTTTATGCCAAAGTTCTTCATTGTTTGGTGTGATTTGTGCCAGATGGTGTGTTTGTGTTAGTGGGCAGGACATTAAGTAGTGTTGTGGGGTTCCCAATTCCCCGCATGCACAATCAGGCGAATATTTGCGCTTGAATTTTTTTAAGTATTTTGGGAAAGCTCCGTATCATGTGTAAATCTGGCTCATAAGTTTGCAGCTGACTAATCTAGCGATACTTACTTTTGGGAAATATTTGTGTGTAGTCCTACCCTTTTCACCGTAATCCCACTCGAACTGCCACTGTTTGATTATTAGGTCTTTTATTGTTCTTTTGAGGTTTGATATTGATCTTTACAGGTCATATTTGTATTATTTTGTTTTCTGCTGCTTGTTTGGCTAATTCGTCTGCATATTCGTTTCCTTGGATGCCCACGTGTGCTTTAACTCAGCTAATCTTGAATTTGTAGTCTGAGAGTTTGATTATTTATAGTATATCATTTACTAGTTGTGTTTTTTAAATGGTTTGCTTAGTGCTTGAATTTCTGACATGCAATCCGAACGGATGCTGTAATCCAACCCTGTGCTGTTACCCCATTTTGCTGATTTTAGTATAGCCAGCAGTTCGGCTTGAAAGACACTATTGTACTTCCTTAGAGGTGCTGGCCATGTTTGAATTTTTTTTATCGTATTTGAAAGCTACGAAAGCCGAACCCGTAGCGCCTGATTCCAATATTTTATATTTTAAAAACTGACGGACTGGGAGTAAAATTTTAATGCTTCATATAAAATTAAGCATAGATTTTAGAAATATTTTTGACAACTAAGAAAAAAAGAGATATCCTTTAAGAAGAATACACAGAAAAAAGAAGTTAAAAATATTAATTTTGCGAGGAGATGTTTTAAATATACGAATGCATCAAACGCCCATAAACTTAACGTTACCCAGGGTAATTCGGAAGCTGAGTGACTAGCAGCCTTAACGCTTTGCTACGGTTTGAAATATACACGAACCAGTTAATTATTTTTCCATTCTATTCGTGACACTATCAGAAAAATAATCTCTGCTGTACACTGATACAATGATATGCAAGATAAAAGTAAAAATATACTATATATTCTGATACGATAAATAAAAATAATAGTCACCACTCCTGGTCCGTTATAATGGGTTCATGCACGAACATCTACGAAACATCTGGAAGAACACAGACAACTTTCCACCTACATTTTCCCAGAAGTAATGATAGTTTTATTTAAGAACGCTGAATATCCGTCCTAAATAAAGCGAAAATTTCATTGTTTTGTTTTTTTTTAGCTTAACTCAAAATACTTTGTTTGTATGAAGCACTAAAAATATTTAGGTTTTGTCAAAAGATACAGATATAATCTGTAATTCCTAAACACATTGCGTGTGAAATAATTTGTTTTGCAATAAATCACTTTAAAGTATATTTTGTTAAATCTTAAAATATCCAATAATCTAGTGCACTTGTATCGAATTATATTTAGATCAACAATAAATATATACTTTATGAAAAAAAAATATATACATAGATGCCGACATCTTACGCTTTTTTGTACCAAAAAGAAAAATTAATAGCAAATTTTACTTTGTTTAATCGCCGTAATCTGCCGATTAAATAAGGCAAAAATTTCTATTAAATTTTTTTGGTACTGAAAAAAAAAAAAAAAATAAAATAAAAATAAGAGTTGGCAGCTATGGTTCATGGTTCGTACGCCTCCTTAAATTTTGCACACCAGAAAAATTTTCGGCATCAGTATTATCTTACAGAAAATCTCTTCTTAACCCCTTAAGGGGCAAGCAATTACCTTTGCGAAAAGCTGAATTCCCACCGGAATCTTTGAAAAATTCTGTTTCAAAATAAGTAAAGGCAATTTTCCGGCCTTTTTTCTACCAAAGTTAGAAAAGTAAAATTTAATAAAATTTTTCTGGTGTAAAATTTCATTAATCGTAGGTGGTATATAATATATACCGGTGCCCCCCCAAGGGCTTAAAAGAAGGCGAAATTTTGCGCGTTTGACCTAGATTTCTTTTTCTATAAAAATATACTGGTAGTTTTCCTGGAGAAATAACGGTATCCGTACGAACCATGTGTATTAATAAATTTCATACATACAGGGTGTCCAGTGAATAAGACCCGGATTTCAAAATTAAATATCTCAAAAACAAAAATCAATAAAATTATGCGGTAAACGGTTTGCTTATTAGTTAAGCTGTAAAAATGTTGTACAGAATTTAGAATCAAAATTTCGTTGCAAAAACCGTTGACAGATGCGCTATAATCGCAATGCCTATAAATTGTGTTTTTAAGTCCAGAGCATTAGAGTCTCATTCCTATATGGTTACCCTTGGAAGGACGAAAATTGGGAAATCGTTTCTTAGTTGGAGTGATGTGCAGAAGCGGAGCCATGTGTTGACAGAATCGGGATTTGTTTCAAACTTTGTTATAAGGGGCATTCTCACAATTTTTTGACTTTTGGAAAAAACAAAAATCTGACAACATTAAACTTGCTAAAATAACATTTTAATCAGATAGACGAATGCCTAAATGATTCAAAATAAACAAAAAAATGGTCAGCAGTGAAATCTTTTTTATTTAACTGAGGTTTAAGTTAAACTTGCGGGTTTAATTTTCCTTACCATTTTACCCCTATAATTTTTTATTTGCTTCTAAATTTTTACTTATAATGAATTTGCACAGTACCCACAAGACATTCGAATAAGAAATAATACCAATGTAGTACTTTTAATACAGAATTTTTGTATAACATTGTCTTAAAGGGGTGTTAACCCTTTTAGGGGCAAGGTACTTCTATTCACAAAATTCTGAATTGAGTGACTGACACCAATTTACAAGCATATTTATTTCAAAATAAGCAAAAGCTTTTGTTCAGGTACTTGTTCACCCGACCGGAGCACCAACCAAAGAATGGCATAGGATGAAACGCTCCGGTGGAAAATCCCCACAACAATCACCGATGCCGGACATCGGAAAGCACCCAAAATAACGAAGAAAAAGGCACATATTCTGACGAACTTACATAGTAAATCGTAAATTTACAAAACAATTGATGTTGCTTTCATCATAATAATAAAAATAAAAAAGAATAGTGAAGTGACTCTTAAATGTATAACAAAAGTTAAGACTATAAGTCCTTGTTCAAGATTATGAAGTGTAAATGTTCATTAAGGTTCACTGTTCACTAATGTTCAAATGAGTTCAGTGTTCGAAAGAAAAATGTTCATAAAAGTTTTATATAAGAAAAACTAACTTGAAGAAAGATCACCATAATGTTCAGACCTCAAGAGAAAATAACCGCAAACAAAAATGTCAGACAAAGGACAATTACTGTAAAAGGCACAGTGTTGAGCCTTTGATGTTGTGTCAGAAAACTACGTAATGTCTGCAGCGAACCACTGATGAGTATTAACAGTATGATAGAAGTAAATAGTTACGAGTGTAAAAATTATCAAAATTTATACCCAATAAATGAGTATTCCCTATTAACCTTCCGTCTACCAGACGGGTCCATTGGACCCGACATGTACATTCAAAATATTTATTCAAACCAGAAATTTCTTCAAAACAAACTAAATGTATAAATCAGACAATAATAAGTTAAATAAACAAATTAAATAGTTTTAAGTAAAAATTCTGGTGTAGAATGTTTTTATAAAACTTGAGTAAAATTTCCGGTAGTTCTAGGGTTAAGTGCGTCGTACATAGCACATAGTTTTGTATAGTTTGAACGGGTGATGAGAACGTTTCGAATGTTCCATCTCAGTTTACAATTCCTGTTGAATTTAAATGTACAAGGCATTAACGGACAATGTCGATACAAATAATGTTGTATACTTAATACATCACCACAGTTGCATCTGTTATTTGGGCGTTTTCCTATTTTAAACAGGTACTGTGGAAATGCTCCATGTGAAGAAAGAAAATAACCTATCACCTGGGATTCACATAGAAATAAATCATCAACCTTGTTTAATACCGCATAAGTATCTCTTCCCTTCTCCGAATTTTCCCAAGAAACCTGCCATTGATCATGTAGAAGTGTTTTAAAATGACGCTTTAAAATAGAAGTTTGTGCAGGAATGCGTAGAACTTTATCATACAGATCATTTATAATAACTGATTTTGCCAACATGTCCGCTCTTTCATTTCCTGATATTCCAACATGCGATTTTATCCAGCCAATATATATGACTTTATTATGTAACAGGCGCAAAGAGTTGAAGATATTAAAAAGCTGACCGTTGGATGGAAATAAGCCTGAAGAGCGTTAATTGATGACAAGCTGTCAGTATAAAGATGAAATGAATCATGAGGGGAGCCGATGCACCAACTGATAGCCTCGTCTATCGCAGCCAATTCTGCTTGAAAAACAGAGTTATAGTCATGTAAGTTTAATCTCATGTCTAGCATAAAAGAATCCCTATACCAAACCGTAAATGCAGCTCCTACACTGTTCATCATTCAAGAACCATCAGTATACAATATCGGATGATTCACCACTGGCACTGTATCAACCACTGGCTTAACAAATTTTATATTTAAGTTTTCAAAAAAGTAAGGATAATTATTTATATGTCCTCAGTTTATTCATAAAATCTTCACCTTTAAAACACATATTGTCAATCAAGACTGTACCATTTCCATAAATGATATTATAACGCTTAGAAGGCAAATTCCAGTTCTATGTCAAGTGGTGGAGCACCCACCAAAACACACAATGCGTTATTAGAAATCGTACGATATGCCTTTAAGACAGATAGCAGACATAGACGTTGACATGAGAGTAATCTTGTTATTCCATGTTGATTTAAGTCAGGCATCCAGATCTCATGCCCATATGAAATACGTTTCTTCAAGACGGTATTGTACCATATTTTGAGATAAATAGAAGGAAGACCTCTATCACGGATTCTGGTTTGGCGCATTTTACACGTGAAATCGTTAAGCCTAGTTCGAATCATATCTAGGTGATCCATCCAGCGAAAATTGCTGTCAAGTAGAAATCCCAAATAAAGAATATTGTCCTTTACACTGATACTTTTGTCATTATGTTTAAAAATTGGTCTTCTTTTACTAAGAGTGTGGCTCCCAAACAGCATTGCGGCTGACTTCTCTGCACTAATTTTCAAATGATATATAGAACACATATCCGAAAAGTGATGAACACTAGTATTCATTGTATGTTCTAGCGCAGAGCGCGTATCTGCGCCCTCTATAATAACGCTATCATCAGCTTAAGAAATAAACAGTAATCCTCTCTGCTTGCAACTCTTTAAAATCCTGTCAGCAACTAGTGTCCAGATAAACGGCCCAAGACATGACCCTTGCGGACAGCCACGGAATACATGAAACCATGTTAATCCATGCGTATATTTAAAACAAATAAGTCTATGACTCATGTAATTTTTAAGTGTAGACTTCATGTAATCAAAAATAGGTAATATATTTATGATATCGGCTACAATACGACAATCCAAAATGTCGAAGGCACCAGTGATATCAAAAGAAATCATTGCACAGTATTTATATACTGATAGTGTTTCTCCAATGATATTCTTTAACGCAGAAAGTGCTGTCAAGGTGCTCCGCCCCTCACGAAAGCCATGTTGTCCATCATTAAGATAATTAGAAGACTCCAGCATTGTAATAACTCGAAGTTTTAAAAGTCTTTCGTATAACTTACAAATCATAGGGAGAAGAGTAATAGGTCGATACGAATTAATTTTTTCAGCTGTCCTATTACGTTTTCGAAAAAAGATGATCATTCCTCGTTTCCAACATTTTGGGAAGTGACCAAGTGAAAAACAAGTATTAAATAGCATCAAAATAAGAGTTGTAAATCTGTTACACAAATTTTTAATAATTATTCCATCAATATCGTCCGGTCCTGGAGCTTTATTTATGTCCTGAAGGCGCAGTACATGAAAGAGTTCTTTTTCTTTAAATGGAATAAAATCAGGTGATGAGGAATAATTGAATGAGTTAATGTACTCATAAGGGACAGAAGGTCGATAATCCACCTCAAAATTACCAGACATAAGGCTATGCGCTACGCTATCATATGTATCAGACACAGAAGATTCTTTTAATGTAGTAAAGATAATGTCGTTATGTTTCGGGTTTTTACCTGAGACATGTCTGTATAGAGACCCATAGGCATTATCAGTGCGTTCACAGAATGACAGCCAACCCTGTCGTTTTGCACGACGTAAATTACTTTTGTATTGTCTTCTAGCAGTAAGATATTTATCCTTGTAATCTTCTCTATTCAAATTCTTCCTATAACGCTTATACAAGGCGTTAACTTTGTTTCTTTCAACCCTAAGAATTTCTGTATACCATTTTGACGTAGGTTTATATGATAATGAACCTCTTTTAAAACAAGTACTCATAATCTCATGCAAAAGGTCATAAAAATTAGCCGTCCAATCTTCTAGTGCATCAGGACTAAAAACTCTGCGTAAAGTGTTCATCAACTGAGGAAGATACTCCAAGAGTCTTTTGTTGAAATTATATAAACTCTTGTTTTTTATTTTATATCTTGTGTAGGTCTTAAATGAGGGATCAAGAACAAGGTGAAACCTGATGTAGCGATGATCGCTGTATGAAAAGACACTATCATCTACAGACGAGTCATCCAAAACCTGTACAATTTCGTTACCACCCAGCGTAAGATCTGGACGGCCCTTTCGGTCGTCTTGTTCAGGTACTTGATAAAAGGAAATTTTTCATTACTACATTTTGGTGCCAATGTAGCATATAGGAATTAAAATTAGGTGGTCCAAAAATAAACCACCGCCCTTGAAGGGGTTAAAGAAGAGACGGTAAGGTAAAAAAAATGGGATGGTATTGGAAAAAAGGGACGGAATGGTCAAAAAAGGGACGGTAAAGACTGAACGGTAAGGAAAATAATGCTAAGATTAAGTGATAGCCACAGTGTTCATTGATATTTAGAAACAGTTGTTAACATTGGATTATATCAATTTTTTTTTATTATTTACCTCGAAAAGTGCAGGAATAAACCTTGGTGGAGGTGAGACTACAAATAAAGCCACGATGCTTGAAATTGATATTTAAATGCTGATTTAAATTCTACAGTAAATTTCCTGCCAAAAAATGTTAGACATTATTTCTCTAGCATACTTCTGCAGGAGAAAAAACGTGAAAAAAATTCTGTGGCTGCATCTGAAATGATTTTCTGTATAATTTTAGAAGAGGAATGGTAAGGAATCTAAAACCCACGGACAGAGTTTAAAAAATAATAACAACCCTAAAAATGTGTGCAGTTTAAATTTTAGCTATATATTTATATAAAAAAATAGTTCCAGTTTCAGAAAAAAATGCATCGAATAATTTTTATTGAAACAATTTTATCCAGACAGCTCCAAACTTAAAAATCAGCATCAGGGACACGGGACGGTATAGGAGTTTTCCAGGTGTTTGGACCCGCAACATCGTCCAAAACTTATTTACCTCGTTAATATTGTTGTGCAATCATGCAATGGGGTGTTCCCCAGCATATGAAAAAAAGCACAAAAAAGTGTATTAAAATAAAAATTATTATTCAGGGATATGAAAGTCAAAACATTGTGAGAATTCCCCATAAGCTATTTCGGTCTGGATACAAGTATCTCTGTAGTATGTGTTTTCTCTCCAATTTGGTAGATTGTAAAATCGAATCCAAGCAGAGGAGGATTTGAAGAAAAAATGAATTCTTTACTTTTTAATATTTATTTAAATTGCGAAAAAAATTTGAATTAAAAATATCCAAAGTTTCTAGTTTTAAAATTTAATTAAGCTAAATGAAACACTTGTTTATAATCATTGGGCAATTATGATAATGATTCATAAATATATTTTTTTTAATTGTTGAAAATACTTTCAATGAAAAAACACAAAGTTTCTATACAAGTTTTTTATACAAAGTTTCTATTTTTAAAAACATAATTAAGTTAAAAAAATCATTTTAATTTAAAAACTAAATTTCATTTGTTTTACCATTGAGCACAGAAGTATGGTGCAGCTTCTAGCGATATGATCCGAAGTTTTGGAAAGGACTGCAGCTTCCAAAATAATTTTGCTTCGACGTTTCTGATATGACTCATCATAAATTCCTTTTAAAAAAGAAATAATTTAATGCATAATTTCTGTCCCTAAAATTTTGTTTACAAAGAAAAGAAATGTATGTGTTTTGCTAAAACCAAATATTATACCGTGATTTAAAACTATAAATGAAAAGTACAAAATTACTTCTTTATTTATAACAATTCAGGTATAAACAATAATACTAAAATATTATGTTTGATTTAAATATATGAAAATTAAATAAAAAGTACAAAATTATTTTTTCTAAATATATGCATTTTGATTTAAATAATTATATGGCATTGAAATTTTAATTTAATAAAATATTTTAATAAGTTCTTATATAATGATTTCTGAACATTTTATTGAAAATTCTATTAATTGAAACTCTCTAAAATTAAACCTGGTACAATAATTCTGTGATCTGATGTCTCCACTTCTGCACATAACCCTAACGAAAAAATGGACTTTCCCGCTTTTCGTCCTTCCATAGAGAACCATCTAGGAATTAGACGCTTGTGCTCTGGACTTCGAAGCACAATTTATAGGCCTTGTGATTACAGAGCCATCTGTTAACGGCTTTAGCAACTACATTTTGAAACTTCTGTATAACAATTTTACAGCTTAGCTAATAAACAAACCGTTTATGGCATAATTTTATTGACGTTTGTTTTTTAGATATTTAATTTTGAAATCAGGGTCTTATTCTCTGGACACCCTGTACATAATGTTCAGAATAAATAGGACAATTGCTAGCGACAGTTTAAAATATAAATTATTCAAGTGAAAAGAAATTTTAATTGAAAAAAGAATAAGTGAATAAAGCAATATAACGAAGCAATGAGACTTTAATCAACGTAGTCACATTCAGGAGCATAACTGTCTAGAGATAATTCCGGAATCTTGAACCTTGTACATGAATCTGCCAAATGCTGATATTTATTCTGTCGATCGAATGGCCCTTTCTGCTATAGGCATTGCGTTTGGTTAAATACTCAATATATGCGCATGCTGAAATTAATAACCTAGCTAGCACGGCACACATATGGTAATTCATACTATTGCCATCACGGAAACAAACAGAAGAAATTTCCAACTTACTTTCTAAAAGTAGTGTGGCGCCATAAATTCTTAAAAGTAATCTTCTCATTATTTAATTAAAAAAATTCTTGTCATTCTATAAGGTATTTTTTTATTCTAAAATATTTGTATTCAGATCATTAGTTTCAGCAAGTGCCTTTATTTGACAGTTGTGTCAACACAACACTAGCGGGTAGTGAATTGACATTGTAGTCTTTAACCTTTTAGCCTGAAAGTAGTTTACAGACACAAATTCAAAAAGGTAATTTTCGCCTTGTTTAAACGAACAGTTTCACCATTTAGACCTCATCGATCCATTTTGCCTTTTTCTTCTGTAGTTAAAGGAGAATTGGGTAGCTACCGCCATAAATCATGATTTCCAGTCTCGCATCCTTTTTTTCTGAATATTTAAATTCATACAGAAATTCTAAATGAAGATTCTTTTATGTAATTACGACCACCCTGGCATGCACTAAAGCTATAAAACTGTAAAATGTAACTCACCAAAGTGGATATCCATTTATTTAATCACGAAATGTCTGTCAATAAATATAGCAAAAATTACTATTCGGATCTTCTGGTATGAATTCTGAATTTCCGAATATAGACGTAGACAAAACTTCCAACTCTGAAACATATCATTATGATGTAGGTGACTCTTTTTCAATATTCTGATACTTTTTTGATGTGATAAGTCCTTTTCCGTGAGTTTTCACATCAAGGGTGTATCTCGTAGAATAAATTTCGAGTAAGAGAATTAATAATACTATCGCTATGTGTACTATATTAAAATTGTATTTGCTAAATCCTCTTGTAAAATCCGACGATCTTAAAAATAAAATTCCTGCCCTACTGACACTAACTAACTACTAATTTCTAATCTCGTTGATAATATATATTGTAACATTTCTCACTGGTCGCATTTCTCAGGAACATTAAAATCTTTGAAGACTCTGTAAGCACTACGCTTCCAATTATAAAGAGATTAGGGTTTTGTAATTTTTTTGCCGGAGTAATGACCTTTTTTATTAACACTTTCCAACAAAGTTGAAAAGTGTTTATGCATTCGGTTTGTCTGCCCGTCTGTCCGTCTGTACGCTCTCTAACTGCCGTAAAAATACTCGGATCGTTCTGAAATTTTTGGATATTAGTGACCTCTACCATAGCACGAACCCTATTGCAAATGTAGTTTGTAGCATGTTTAGTTCATTTACAGGGACAGTCAAAAGTTTTCCGTTACATTACGGCCTATGGGAAAAATCGTTTAAAATGATTTTTAATGATGTTACATGCTTTCAAACATACTAAAATTGATATGCATTTATCAAGTGCACTAAAATATGCTTTCTGTAG
Source organism: Maratus speciosus (assembly GCA_963932465.1). Classification (NCBI taxonomy): domain Eukaryota; kingdom Metazoa; phylum Arthropoda; class Arachnida; order Araneae; family Salticidae; genus Maratus; species Maratus speciosus. Next base: position 453,708,506 of record OZ010796.1, read on the forward strand.
AATATGCGGTGCAAAGAATAAATATTATTAATTTACAGGGCCACACAATAGAATTCCGTTACATAATGATATACGGGTGGAGGGATTTTTTCCGGCGTATTTTAATTATGTTAAATTATTTCATGTATAATGAAATTGATATACGTCGCTGAGGTTTACTATAATTTATTTCATGTGTAATACGAAGTGCATAGCATTTACAAGGACACACAAAAGATTTCAGATACTATATTGTATCTGAAGTACTGTGCGGCAGCGATGAGTGCTGGAAATGCATTTTTAATTATGTTATGCGCTTTAATGTTTCACTATATTTATGCATTGTATACGGTGTGTAAAAATTCTGTAATTCATATACAGGGCTACACAAAAGAATTCGTAATGGTTACTGGGTATGATTGTAAATTGCTTAAAGGTGGTTTTTAAATGAGTTATGCATTTTTAAGATGAACTGCATTTTGTTTACTAAGAAATGCTTGTACAACATAGATAAAATTATATACAGGGTCACGCAAAGGATTGGATACATGGCCGTCTATAAATGATAATTTCTGGAAATGTGATTCCAGTAGTTTTAAGAGTATTTTACTTTGAATTAAACTTTAGCTAAATCGTGGCGTGTAATAAAGGTACTAGCTTAACTACAGGGTTGTACAAAAGTATACAAGTATGTTTCCATCTATTAGTATAAATCGCTGAAAGAGAAATTTCAAACTGTTATTCGTTTTCTTGCTAAACTAAATTTCCCCATTATATAGCATATATATCAACCTACAGATCAAATACAGAGCTGTTCAAAAGAATTTGAATACATATTTGCTATGGATGGTAACTGCTGAAATCAGATTTTCAAATGTTTTATGCGTTTTCTAAAATGGTTACCTAGTCCTGTTATATACCTTATTTCCCTAAATAATGAAGTTTTGATAAAGCATTGAAGAAGTGTTGGAAAGTGTTTCATAATCTATGCTTAAAGCATGATTTTTCTTACTTTTTTTTTTTTTTTTTTTTTTTTTTTTTTTTTTTTTAAGAGTCACTAAGTTATCATTTATTGTTAAAATAAACCCAATCCATGAGAATAGGTGTCTCCGTGTCTGAGATTTTTATCCTAATTAGCTTTGTATTACAACAGTCATGACGATTTGTTTATGTCTTTTTAGCAGAATACATATGACCATTATATTTTATTCGCCTATGCCCGTTAAGCATGCTTTGCCTTTTAACCCCCCCCCCCCCCACGCGGGTGACTTTTTCAGTGGGTTACTTTTTAAAAAATTAAAATTGTTTAATCTCACCAGTGTTTTGAACGAGAAATAGCCAATTTATTTAATTACAGATTAAATAATATAAGAAAAAGCCGAATTATACGCTTTTAAAAAAGTGATGGGAATCAAGCAATCTGAATTTTAAAAAAGTAGTCCACTGGAACGCAAAAATAACGTTTTCCGCTGCTGGAGGGTTAACAAAATTATTGTCTGCGGTCGTAATTAAATTACAAATACACGTACAGTCAGAGAGAAAAAAAAGAAACACCAATTTATGCTTACATCGTTTAACCCATTGAGGGGCACCGGTATATATTATATACCACCTACGATTAATGATGTTTTACACCAGAAAAATTTTATTAAATTTTACTTTTCTAACTTTGGTGGAAAAAAAAAAGGCCGTAAAATTGCTTTTACTTATTTTGAAATAGAATTTTTCAAAGATTCCTGTGGGAATTCAGCATTTCACAAACGTAATTGCTTGCCCCTCAAGGGGATAAATTATAATAAAAGTAAATTTGTCGTTTGACTCACAAGGGAACAACTTTTGGTGTTGCTTGCACCTGGCAACGAGATCTGGTGCGTTTTGTAGCCCTATACATATAAGTTAGAGAACCGAAAAGATTTCTCTGTTAAAATAATATTTTATATACTTTTTATACTTTTAATTTTTTATTATTAGATATTTATTTGTTTATTTCACGCCAAAAGTGAGTTAAGTCGTCAAATATGGCACTACAATTTTTCGCCCGCTTTATCCAAAGAGAAAATGTACAAAACATATTACTAGAATTATATCAGATTGCGATTTTGTTTTATAATTGATAGCATAAGAAACAAATATTAGGTTTTTAATTTTTTTTTCTATGCAGACGATAAATTTATAAGTAATAAATATAATTCTATAAAAGCTTCGAAGGTCATTGAAAACTATTTTTTAGTGAAATACAAAATAAGCAAACTTATTTTTTTGAAATCGAATGAAATAAAGTTTCGAATGTTTAAAATGAAATGTTGCTGTATTAAATTGTCCTTCGGTAAAGTAAATTGATATTTTTACACAATTTAGAGAAATCACTGTGGCGAAATAGGTCGGACATAGCAATTTCTTGCTATTACAAATTCAGCTAGGACATTTGGCTAGGGTTGCCGAAAAGCTCTACTTTTGAAAATAAACGTCAACTGTTTCCCCGCCAAAAATATGAATATAAAGTTGCATTTTCTCAAAATCAAATTCGCGGATTTTTGAAGGAATTTTCAAACTTTTTTCAATATTTTATATTTATTATTAACTAATTTTTATTTTTAAATGCTTTTCTTTAAAAATATTCAATGTTAATAGTCCGATAAGTGGTCTCGAAAATTGCATTTTCAGAAAGTTACTCTGCTGTATAATCAAGAAATATTATTTTAACAGAAAAATTTTATCGATTTTCAAACTTTATAATGTAGGGCTTTAAAATGAACCAGGTCTCAATGCTAGGTACGAGCAACACCAAAAGTGGTTCCCTTGTCAGAATAATAGCTTCCTTTGCAATATGAATGCAAGGAAAGAAATGGGGGTCAACTGCATATTAATAATTGTATCAATTTTAATTTTTCAAATGGGAGTCTTCGCTTTTGGCATTCTATTTCAGTTTCTTTTTATATGATTCTATCATTATCTCATTCTATTATCCGGTTGTTGTATATAGTTTATGACTTTTAACAAAATCTTCAAATCATCTTTGATGACATTAAAAGTGTCCAAAATTTAGGGATGCTAATTTTAAATTCACTTGTTAAACCATTATCTATATCACCCTTCCCCCCGCCCTCCAAAAAAAAAAAAAAGATCTGATTATTATTATTTTAACAAAAATGAGTTACCGTAAGAAGACTAAAACCCAATGTAGATTATTTTTCAATTAAATAACACTTTTTTACATGGGAAAATTAATAACGGACATTTCACGCTTAAATATTGAAAAACTTGATTTTTCACGGAATATGCATTTGAAGAACATCATTTTCTATGCATTTTAAATGGAAAAAATGATTAAAATTTATAGTGATTTTATTTCCAGTTTACAGGCAATTAGCACGTCCAAATCAACAAACCAACAAGTCTTGGAAATTAACCCTTTATCGGGCAATGGTAATATACTTACCACTTAATTTTTATTGAAAACTAGTCGATTCGCACGGGAAATTTTAGTAAAGTATTTTCTTTTTATGATGCCGCTGAGAAAAAAAAAAAAAAAAAAAAGCCGCATTTTATTTTGAAATAAATCTGTTTGGAGAATCTGGTGGCAGTGAATCTTTTCAACATTTCAGCCACTTAATTAACTTGCCCGGTAAAGGGTTAAAATCCAGCTAAAACGTCTTTTACATAAGTCCTGACTTGGTCATGTCTTAGCACACAAGAGGATTTTTGGTAATGAGTATGCAGATACACTAGCTAAAAACGCAACCAACTTTCCCGTAGTTTACTACTCTCTGCCAGCGCCGCACTCATATGTTAAGAGAATTTTGCACTCAAAATTGTTGGAGCAGTGTCAGAATTACTGCGACTATTCGTAAAATTGAAGGTACTCACACAATATTGTTCCAAAGGTCTCCTTAGAGCTTCTCCCTCTCTCTTCTGCTGTTACCGCATTCCTTACAGGACATGGTCAATTAAGGGAGTACCTCCGTAAATCCCATTGCTTAAACTCCTCTGCATACGAATGTGGCTATTTAGCAAGTGCCTCTCATTACTACTACTTTTGCCCACTTACCTTACCCCGGTATATTCGACGCCCCTTATCAATCCCTATAAACTGGATTAGTAACATTTTATCCCGTCCGGCAATTCGTTCAAAATTAAAACAAACTTTTAGCTTTCTAATGGACCTATCTAACTTCCAAGTTCTATACTTGGAACATAAAGGAATGTTCTCTGTTATTTCCTGTCATCTTAGATTGTGGTCTCTTACCTTAACCTTCCGTCTACCAGATGGGTCCATTGGACCCGACATGTACATTCAAAATATTTATTCAAACCAGAAAATTCTTCAAAACAAACTAAATGTATAAATCAGACAATAATAAGTTAAATAAACAAATTAAATAGTTTTAAGTAAAAATTCTGGTGTAGAATGTTTTTATAAAACTTGAGTAAAATTTCCGGTAGTTCTAGGGTTAAACAGTTGTTGCTTTGGACTTACTATCGCACCTTGTCGCGTTGATTGCGATCTGGCCTACAAGCATAGTTTACAACAAATTTATGTATTATTTTTTTTCAAGTTTCATAAAGTCGCCCATTGCTTGCGTTTTCTTTTTCGGCTGTTTGAGTCTGCGAACTCATTGATGTAACCCCCCCCCCCTTTTTTTAACCCTTAAATGCGCGATTTTTTTTGTTTCGAAAAATCTGTATATGATTCTCTGAACAGTTTATTACACAGGAAATATAATGAGCAAAAAAATCAGAGATGCATTTTTCATATAATACGTCAATCTTTTCTTATTTTACGCATCTGCAATATAAGTAAAAACAACTGTCGTCTGGTTGTTTTACGCTAAAATATTGCAAATCAGTAAATACTTTAAGAAGTATATCTCTAAATACCTTATTTTATATAATTATTTATTTTATAAAACTTAATCTTTAACCCTTTAATTCCCAAAATAGAATACGTTCTGGAAATAATGTAGTACAGCGAATCTGACTTTACACCAGAAAGTTTCAATTGTAAATTTCGCTTTATATAAATACGGAATGTCTGTTATTAATTAAAGCAGATATTGCTATTTTAATTTTTGGTGTGGATTTAGGTATATACGAATAAAAAAATATCAATTAAATTCAAAACACTGTTGTTTGCATATATGCAAAGCAGCACACTAAAGGGTTAATATCGTAATAAATGCATCCTGCGGTAACATCTATGCTCTACAAATGAACTCCCTACGTCTAAGCACTCATTGATGTAACTTTGGCCCTTAGGCAGTGAAAACGAATGTGTTTTTTAAAGTTTCTTTCGTTACTTATCTTCCACTGGGTAATGTAGTTAATGCTATTTTTTTAATTGCTCTCAAAGATTCTCTTCAGACGCTTAAATTTTTACATGCAATCTTCAGGGATTTACATGCTATATCTGTATCATAAGATTAAACAAAAAAATATTTGCTTCTTTTAGCAAAAAATTCTGTTTGTAAAATGAATTTGAATGTACAGTACGGTGTTTTTCTAGAATTTAACTTTAAATTTTTTTAGATAAAACGATAAGCATATATAGGTTCAGTCTTATTCCTTTCAGCGACAGAGTACATTTGTTCGTAAAATGCTGAAATAATTCGTTAACAACAGAATTTATAAACAAATTTATTTATATATTGATTACAAGTTTTTCTTCACGTACTTAACAAACAGAAAATTTTCATTCAAAATTCTGGTACCAATTTGGCATTTAGAGATTGAAATTAGGTGATTCAAAAATGAACTGTCAAACTTAAATCCTAGAAGGTACTGTTATACTCTATAATGTACATAAGTGTCATGTAAAATTATTAAACGGCTTCAGAGATATCTTGCGTGTGATTCTGAAAAATCTTCTTTGAGATAATTTACTTGAAAACTATATTTTATTATAACATGAAATATCCATTGCTCTAGTATACTTGCGTTGGAATATTTTCTAATAAGAGATAAATATGGATCTTTAAACATATTTTTAAAAATATATTAAGGAATTCCAAGCACAGAGAATATTTAGGATAATTATGACCATTAATGTAGAAAGTTTAACTATTTATCTACAAACGGTACTTATAAGTACCATTAACACTAGAACGCCCGGAAATTTTACTCAAGTTTCATAAAAATATTTGACACCAGAATTATTTTTTTAATTATTTGATTAATTTATTTAACGTAAGTCTGCGTGGTTTAAATTTAACTTATTTTACAAAAGAATTTCTGGTTCCTGTTGACTTTAAATCATATGGTCGGTGTCGGAACGACTCCTTCCGGGCGTGTATAGTGTTAATATAACTTGTAATGAAATTCATTTAACGCATCGATTACTTGTAATACAGTTTAGAATGAGTTATAGATACATTACTTTATTGTGTTTCAAAAGCATTATTGGTTCCACAAATAAAATATTTTTAAAAGAATGATTTATTTTACCTTTCTATCGTTTCAGCTTTTTTGGCGTTTGGGGGGGGGGGGGGGGATTTCTCAATTGGGAAATATTTCTATATTTCTATTGTAAGAACATTATATTTGTACAGTTAATAATTCTACAAAAGATTAAGAAAAATATTTAAAATAAAAGATTTAAGTGAGGTTATAAATATTGCACAAAATCCCTATAAATTCAAATTTAATTAATCCTTCTAAATCCTCCAATCCTTCTAAAATCCATCTAAAATTTATTAAATGATTATGTAAATCTTCTAATGTGGTTTAAACAATTCACGAAAAATGCTTTAGAAGATGAAATTTTCATGAATTCATAATTCAGTACATAAAGAAATTTCCGGATGTAAAGAACGCCTAAATGGCATAATCATCATAACGATCCAGTGAGACTTAAAAAACACTCTGCCCAACTGATATCAATCATACTTTGCTCAAGCCAGACAACTTCCACAGCAGAAAAAATCTATAACTCTAACCAAGAGCGATTGTACTTAGATAATGTGCAGTACGTGCAAATTTGTTATCCCACACAAGCTCTACTTTCCTTTCCTATGGCCGGTAGTCAAAACAGAAGTGCACTACAGGTGGTGTTGCTCGAGTTGCCGCGTAAATCGATGTTCCAAATGCTCTAATCACCAGTTTTTTAATTTAATTTTGTTGGCCTTATCCCTTTAAGACCCGATGTATTTGGAAACAAAGATAGTTATGCCTGTAGAAAGTAAAGCATGGACTACAACCGCTACCTGTTGATAAAAAAAATGATAGTTTACTCTATCTGCAAACCAGAACCATCGTTCGATTCGACTTTTTATTACATAAGACTCAGAAAAAAAAAATGGATGTCTAACCCGCACGATCGTGCGGGTTGGGTCTTAAAGGGATAACTATGACAAAATTATTTGCGATTATATATAGATAAATAAACAGTTAGAAATTAGTAGTGTCAAGAGCATTTGGAACCCTGATTTACGCGGAACACCTGGCAACCCTAGCTACAGGCGAACAGTGTGTAAAATTTGTTAGGGCACATGAGCGGCTATTTTCAATCCGGTAGCCAGTTGCCAAAGCAAAATTTGGCTATAAGAAACTGAAGTTTCCAAAATCCATCCATCAGTGACCAGTGTTGCCACTGGGCTACTTTTTTTAAATTGAGATTTCTTGATTTGCACCACTTTTTTGAAACGGTAAAATTCCCTTTGTTTATGCCTTAATTAATACGTCATTAAGGCGCATTTTACCGTTTCAAAAAAGTGGTGCCAATCAAGAAATCTGAATTTAAGAAAGTAGCCCATCTGGCAACACTGTAAGTGACTTTACCCTAGCATGGGTTTTCAATCGAGGGTACACGCTTCATCTATTCATCCACTCTGATCTTTTTTAAATATCCCTTTTTTTATTTGGGATTTTTTTGTGCAATATTTCCATTTAGTGTTCTGGTGTAAACTTTTCATTTAGCATTTTTGCATACCGGAGCATGCAAAAATACTATCAGTGGTAAGGAACAGGGTTGCCAGTTTGGCCTCCATTTTTATTCCCAAAAATTCAAATTTCTACCAGAAGTTCTGGAAGTAGAATTTTTTCTTTAAGCACTAACGAAATGTCTCTCATTTAATAAAGAAAAAAGTATTTTCTTAATTTCTGGTATGAACCTGAAATTTCTGAATAAAAACGGAGACCAAACTAGCAATCAGTAAGAAAGCGCTATATTCAACTATTGAAATTCCTACCATTCACCTCCCCAGGTTTAACCCATTAACCGCCGAAACTAAAATTTAGGTATCTTCAATTTTTTTGCAGAAAAACATTTTCCACCACAAATTTTGAAAGAAAATCTTCGCTTTCTTTAATAATCAAAGTTTCTGTTATTAACCCTTTAGTGCGCAGCTTTGCATATATGCAAACAACAGTGTTTTGAATTTAATAGATTTTTTTATTCGTATCTACCTAATTCCCACCAGAAAGTTAAAACAGCTAAATTTACTTTAATTAATAACAGCCATTCCGTTTTTAAATAGAGCGAAATTAACCATTGAAATTTTCTGGTGTAAAGTCAGATTCTCTAAACTACGTAATTTCTAGAACGTATTCTATCATGGGAATTAAAGGGTTAAATGTTAAGTTTCATAAGATAAATACTAATACATAGCTGCCAACTTGTACGGATTTTTGCTGCCACTAAAATTTAATAGAAGAATTTGCCTAATTCAATCGCCGAATTGCCGTGAATGTTGATAATTTATTAAGGCAGAAATTTCTTTTAAATTTTAGTGGTAGGAAAAATCCGTACAAGTTGGCAGCTATGCTAATATAAATAAGGTATTTGCAGACATACTTATTAAAATATTTATTAACTTGCATTATTTTACAGTAAAACAGCCACACGACAGTAGTTTTTACTTATATTGCAGATGTGTAACAGAAGAAAAGATTGAGGTTTTATATGAAAAATGTATCTCTGATTTTTTTCATTATTTTTCCTGTGTAATAAACCTTTCAGAGAATCATATATAATTTTTTCGAAACAAAATAAAAAATCGCGTATTTAAGGGTTAAATAAGGCAAACTTTTTAATTCAAAAATAGTGGTAGATCGATAGTAAAATTAAGCATGAGCATTTAATTTTACTGTTGCGTAAATGCAACAACACCGGGTAATGGGTTAATCCTTTCGGCAAGGTACTTGTATTAGTAAAAAACTGAAATGAATGAAGGACACCGGAATTTAAAAACAAATTTATTTGAAAATAGGTAAAAGCTTTTCCTCACGTGCATAATAAAACGAAAATTTTCAAACCAAAATTTTGGCGTCAACGTCTCATTAGGGATTAAAAATTAGGTGGTCCAAAAATGAACCCCCGCCCTCCAAAGTGTTAATATAAACCAACTTTTATATCCACTGCCCCCATTTTTTAGGCGAACAGGATTTCTTGAAGGCTTTGTACGACCTATACCACAGTTATAAAATGAGAATTGGGAGTACTGAGAGATTACATTATATATATATATTTTCTGGGAGAAATGATATTTTTGATTAGCAAAATCATTGTGCTTAACACTAGAATGCCCGGAAGCAGTGTTGCCAGATAGGCTACTTTTTTATAAATCAGTTTCTTGATTGGCATCACTTTTTTGAAATGGTACAATATGCCTTATTTAATGACAATTAATTAAGGCAAAAACAAGGAGAATTTTACCGCTTCAGGAAAGCTGTGCCAAACAAGAAATCTGAATTTAAAAAAAATTAGCCCACGGGCAACACTGCCCTGAAGGAATCGATCCGACTGCGACCATATGATTAAATGTCAAATAGAACCAGAAATTCTTTCTTAAAATAAGTTAAATTTAAACCACGCAGATTTACGTTAAATAAATCAATCGAATAATTTTAAATAAAAATTCTGGTGTCAAATATTTTTATGAAACTTGAGTAAAATTTTCGGGCGTTCTAGTGTTAAATGATACACGATTCCCCGCTTTTTTCAGATTTTTTTTTTTTTTTTGGCATTTTATCAAATTAAAATACTTTGTATAAAGCAAAAGATTCAATATTATGCTTTAAATTAAAATGTAACCTTTTATTTGAAAATTGAATCATTATTTGTAATCAAACCAAACAATGTATAATTGTAGCATTTAGGTCACTTTTGTGACATTTACTGTAGATAAAACCTAAAGGAGAAGTCAAAATTACTAAAGAGGCATCGCATTTTATGCGTGTCATTTGATCAGCGTGTCAGATTCATTTATATTCTCTCACTTTTTGAAGCTCTTAATAAACAGTTGTAAAACATAAAATTGAAAGTTAACACACTTATTATAGAACAAATTAAAATAATAATAACATAATATGATCGTAACTTTAATAATAAAAAATAACTCTGAGATAGAAAATATTGAATAAATTTAATTAAATACAGAATATTTTACCACAATCAACTGACTAGAAAATATTTGGAAGATAATGTACCCCTGCCTGAACATATAAACTGTACTAGTAAATAGAGACTGCTTTAACCGTTAAATGCATAGTGATGCGTATCTACATCACTTTTCATTTAAATTTTAACAACCACTATATTTATATAGAAAAATTAATCCTGTAAAAATTAAAAAATATTATACTAAATGAAGTTAAAAATCTACCTTAATCCTTAAATGCCTAATTTTTCAAAAATCATTGTAATAATGTTTTTCGGCTTTCGTTTTTTAAATAAATCATATTTTGTTTTAAGTATAGTTTACGGCTAAAAAACAGTTTGTTTCTAATCAGCCATACTGGTGTTTAATTGAAAAAATAATTTTCCTTGATAAAATTCTATAATATTAAACACACAAGAATTTTAGGAACTATAATAAGAAATAAATTTTACTTGCTCACTGCAGGTCAAAATAGGGTATTTCGCAAGCTTCCAAAGAAAACAAAAAGAACAAGTACCAACAATTGAAAAAATAAATCTATCTTTATTCTTAAACAGCACAAGCGTTGCCATCTACATGTTGAAAATCGGTTTAATAATATTTTCAGAATGTATTTTATTTTCAACATTAGGCATTATAGCTTCAATATTATTCTAATGGTATTTTAGAGCCTAAATTGGGTATGTTGCCGAAAAGCAACACCAGGCATTTAAGGGTTAAAATATCTGGTGTCTAGTACTTAATATAAGAATAAAAAACGCAACTCAAAAAGAATAATTCCTGCATTTAAGGGTTAAGTTTCACAAAATGAAATTCATATAAATCAAGTACACTAGATTCATACTTATTAAAATAATTAATAATTCTGCATTATTTTAGTTATAACATTAGTTTTTGTTTGCATTGCAGATGTGCAACATAAGAAAAAGTTACGTATTATACGAAAAAGAAATCTATGGTTTTTTCATTATTTTTCCTGTATAATAAACCTTTCATAGAATCGTATATATATATATATATTTCGAAACAAAATAAAAAGTCTTGCATTTAAGGGTTAACATTCGTTCTTGAAACATTTTAAACTTTGGCCATGTAAAAAAAAAGAAGTAACTAATAACCAATAAAACATAAATTTTGTGAAAGATTTGTTTATTACTGCATTTTTTTAAGCAAAGATTTTGCTTTTCAGTTATCTTTTAACTCACATTTGCTTTTCATCTTCCATGTAAGACTCAATAATTTCTTTTTTGTTTCTGGAATGTAGGGTTCTAGATAATTTTCATGTTTATGCTTCTTCACATCTTCTATTTCTGCTGTACCACTTTCAGATTGTTTTAGAGACTGACTTCGAGATTTTTGATGACTTCTGTTTTTGACTGCAGTTTTTACCACTTTAATCTTTAATTGTTCTTTTTTCGCACTTTTTGTCTATGTTTTTCCTCTTTCATTTCCTTGACGTATTTCATTTTTTTCATATATGAGTCAGTTATTAAAAATTATGCGAAATTGGATCCTACTGCTCTTCACACTTTGGATGGATTTTGATTTGTTAGTGAAAGTATTTTTAAGTAAAACCTTTCAAAAAATGTCATGGATTAGGTTCAATAACAGATATTTCCGAGTGCATAGCTGCCAACTTTTACGCTTTTTTCCTACCACTAAAATTTTATAGAAAATTTCTCCTTATTTAATCATCGAAATCTGCAATTTAAAAAAAATCAAAAATTTCTGTTAAATTTTAGTGGTAAGAAAAAGGTGTGAAAGTTGGCAGCTATGCGAGTGTGACTCTGTTTGAACTGTGGAATATTCTTCGAAAGAATCTTATTTTTATGCGTTATTGTTTTAAACCACGCTTTCACTGTTTCCAAAACTTTACAATATTTATCATTTATATTCTTATGCAATGACAAATTTGCTTGAAGTGACAAGTCATACGTTATTCGAGAATTTGTATGACGACCTTTACGAATATTCTATTTGAAAATTTATATCTTCGGAAAACTCAGCATTCGCTGTTAACTCTTCATTACACATCGGTATGAAATTATCGATAATGTCAAAAGCAGGAGGAATACAGCCTCTTTCAGCATGAAAATCCACATTAACACTAAATGTACCAAGAACGGTCATTTTTCCGGTACCGAATTACATATTAAAGCAGATGAAAACGATGGATAAGTACGCAGACGAAAAGTAAACAAGAAGTTTTCCTCCAACAGTCAGTGTACTGACGGTACTTATAAGTACCAACGAGTAATTCAACTGTTAAATCAAATACAAACACCGTTCACCTAAAATAGCTAGTGAAACTGTATCCTAAGATCATCATAAATGCATAAAAAAAATCCAACACTTATCTTATATCTTTTACTCTGTTTGCAGCAATAAAAAGACGAGCGTGATAATCTGTACAAAAAGTCGGCACAAAAAACACATTGACTGCTTCAAATATAAGCATATATATTGCATATAGCCTCATTCCTCTCTAAAATAACAAACATAGAACTACTGATGTCATGTATTCGGATAAAGCGGAGTTAAAAAAGTGTTTTTGCAAAAGTGCCATTAGAATTTTAGTTATATTCGCTATGGGATGAATGTTTAAATTGAGTGGTACTCATAAGAACCGTCCGTAGATAAAAGGTTAAGGGTTAAGTTTTACAACATAAAAAAATGTACAAAATGTCGGCACAAAAAACACATTGACTGCTTCAAATATAGCCTCATTCCTTTCTAAAATAACAAACGTAGAACTACTGATGCCATGTATTCGGATAAAGCAGAGTTAAAAAATTGTTTTGGCAAAGTACCATTAGAATTTTAGTTATATTCGCTATGGGATGAAAGTTTAAAGTGAGTGGTACTCATAGGAACCGTCAGTAGATAAAGGGTTAAGGGTTAAGTTTTACAACATAAAAAAATACATAAAATAAGGTATTTTGATTAATACTTATTAAAATATTTACTAATTTGCAATATTTTAGTTTTTACTTGTATTGCAGGTGTGCAACATAAGAAAAGGTTGACGTATTATACGTAAAAGGTATGTCTGATGTTTTTCATTATTTTTCCTGTGTAATAAACCTTTCAGAGCATCATATATAATTTTTTTAAACACAATAAAAAAGCTTGAATTTAACCCGGGAGAACGCGCGCATACACAGGGCATGAATGGGTTTTACTTTGTCACCAATAAATACAAATAATGATTGTCAACTTATTTAATTGGAAATAATTTTGCGATAAAAGAAGTTCAAGATTACTTTTATAAAGATACAGGTGACAGTTGTAAAAACCTTACGCACTCCTTGTCTCTCAGGTTCGGCACGCGTCCTCGCGGGTTAAGGTTTTAAATAGTTCTAAATAAAAATTCGGGCGTGAAATATTTTCTTTAAACTTGAGTAAAATTCCAGGTATGTTTGGTGTTAATAATTATTACGTTAACATGAATCTCTATATTGCATATCTACTTTTGGAAGCATGTTTTCTATACTTATAATTAGGGACCACAAATCGTCGGTACCATGTCAAACTATCCAATGTGAAAAAAGCGGTCTACTTTTTTTAAATTTAGATTTCTTGATGGGCACCACTTTTTTTAAATAGTAAATTTAGCCTTGTTTAACCTTATTTAATGATATATTAATTAAGGCGAAAACAAGAGGAATTTTACCATTTCAGAAAAGTGGTGCCAATCAAGAAATCGGAATTAAAAAAAAAGTAGCCCGCTTTTTTCACATTGGATAGTTTGACATGGTACCGACGAAATTCTAAAGGGTAATTCTTTGCCTTATTATTGCATATTTCTGTGTTTAAGTAAAAGGAAAATTTAGTCATATACCGTCAACCGGGGCTACTTTGGGCCACTTTTTCCTGGTGCCACTCACATTTCCATTATTAAAAAATGTTGTAGGGTAGTCCGACCAGTAAATGAACACTTAAGCACTTTTGAAAAGAAAATGATTCATTATATTTTAATAAACAGTACCTATTGGTGTTTGACAGTGAAAATACATTTGTTTGTTTACAAATTATTAAAAAATAACAAAAGAAATTATATATTTTACTTGCTTGGGAAGCTAGAGATGTCTTAATAGAAATCGATATAAAAACCAAGTAAATGAACAGTTGTTGCCATTGAATGTACGCAAAATTTTCCTGTGAATGAACAGGCAGCAATTTAAAAATACTTACATTTCATAGTTCTTTATTTATTTTATAACTTGTACAAATAACGTAAAACATGTTTTTACAGAAGTACGGTTTTTTTAATCCAAGAAATATAATTAATTAGCTTTAAAAATTGTCACTTATAAGTTTTTAAATTACAGATTTTAAAAAAAAAAGAAAAAAGAACTAATTATATTTCCTGATATCATTGGCCCTGTACTTCTCTATTTCCGTAATAACTCCGGATGAATGGGTGGATGTTGCAGAAAAAGGTTCAGGTGTTTTTATTGTGCCTTTTCCTATTGTCCACACTCTCAGAAATAAAACTCTCAATTTTGACGATTCAGCAATCCTTGAGCTATATTTCGTTGGTTTTTGACAATCATTTCGTATCAAAATCACGTGATTTTTAACGACACGTAAACTCTCAAATATTTGACGAAGGTGTTTCTTCACTCACGGCCAGACTCAATGCATTTTAAGGAAACCGTACCTCCTCAAATCCTGCGACTTTAGCAAGCAAATATTTGCTTGTTTATGTTATTCCTGTCATAATTTATTTAAAAAAATTACGTTATTCCTTTCATAATTTATTTAAAAAATTTACTTTTTAGCGCTTTTCAGAAAATGCTGAAATACAGGTAGTTATTGTTTCTGCATTACTTATTTTTTTAGCTCTTAAAGTTTTTAAGAATGTTTATTAATATTATGATTATTTTACTTTGCTCGCTATGGTTTAATTCGAAAAGAATAAATTTCCTGTGTTTTACAAAATCGTTTGAAAAGAAAATTTGGTCAATAAAGTTTTAAAATTCCAAGATCTCTTTTTCATTTAAGAAATATATTCATATAACTATCAAATTAAATATGCATAATTGATCCCTCTCCCTTCTTTTCTGTAAACAGTAAAGTGTTAAAATCTTAACCAACTACTCAAATTGATAAAATCTCCCCCACATGTACTTTAAAATTCGTTATTTCTGAGCAACAAATTAACCAGACCATATTTTAATCATTCATCGAGCAAAGAAAATTTTCCTAATAAATTATATTAATCAAGCCATATTATAATTATTCATATTATAACTATTCATATTATAACTATTCATATTAACCATAGGAAATAATAATAATAAATTAGTCTTACTAATTAAAACTTGCAAGAATTATAAGTATAACACCATCGATAAAATTACAAACAACCTTATAAAAATATAAATATACAGTAGAATCCATTACATGCATGTAAAATCGTATCTGTTCGAGGACTCAATAGCGTAATAGCTAGAGTTACCGTCTCTCACATCCGGAGGTCGTGAGTTCGAATCAACCCGAAGACCGAAGCTATTATTTTTTCTCCTGTCGATACAAGAGCTTCCAAACTGTTCAATAGGTGGCACCACCAGCCCTCTGATTGCAGTTTTCAAATAAGCACTTTTGACGAAATTGTTATCCTCAAACAAGCGAAGAAAGTAATTTTCTCAATATGACGAAATATTCGCTCGGAGCATATCCCAGGAAATGGTTTCGTCAAAAATGAAGAAAATTTCGTGAAATCTGAGTATCCATTTCTGAGAGTGCATAAAACCATGGTGCTTACTTCATATTTCCAAACCTGGATGCTATTTTTAAAAAAGGGTCATCTATTTCTCCCCTGGATGCTTGTCTATAAATTCAGTTGCATTGTTAATTCAATTTGCTCTTTAAAACTATCCAATGTTCAAGGAGTTTTCCTCTTCAAAGGACAAGACAGAGTATGTCCCATACGTTTGCTTTCAATTGTTTTCCCTCACAGTTTCACAGACAACGTTGTTTTTGGAATATTAAAATGAAGAAATTAATTTTTCAAATTGAGCTGACCTGACACTCATAGCTTTTACAGCATTTTCAAGGTCCTCTGTAGAGTACTTGAAACTCCAATATTTTCTTTTTGAGGGAACTTCTTGGTCATCAGTAAGTATATTTCTATCAATCGTCTAAAAACATAGAAAAAGTGAGATTTGAATATCATCAATAATTATTACCTGTAAAAATGTGTGTGTATATGTTCTTTTGTTAAGTTTTTATATCTGTTAACTTTTCATTTGTTAACATTGTTGAAAAATCACTTAATTCAAACTATAGCTATAAAAGAAGGTACAAAATCATAAAGCCCAAAACTGTTCATTCACTAGGAAAAGCAGCCTAATGTATTCCTTCAAGTGAATGAACAGCTTTCCATTAATTGGATTTTTACCATTTGCCTAACCAGTTATTAACCTTTTCCGGCACAGTGTGCCCGGGTCGGGATACCAAATTTTAATTCCAAATTTACGAACGGCATCAAGAATATTTTTGTAAAATTTTGCTTTTACAATGAATAGTTAAAATAACATGTTTTTAATTACTAAAAAAGTCGTTTTAAAATTCCGGTGTCAGTCCATTATTTCATCATTTTACAACAAGAATTGCCCGTGCCGAAAAGTGTTAAACATCCCTATTCTCAAATTGTACATATTCTACAATAGTTAAAACAATTAGAAATATGGCTATAACATAGCTGCCAACCTTTACGCTTTTTTCATACCATTAAAATTTTATAGAAAATATTATCACATTCAATCGTTGAAATCTTACGATTAATCAAAGTGAAAATCTCCTTACAATTTTAGTGGTAGCCAAAAAGCGTAAAAGTTGGCAGTTATGCTATAATCAGAAGTGCCAAGTTCGCACTAACCTTCCGTAATGCGTGGATTAATTTAACCCAGTTTAACAACGTTTCAAACCAGAAAAATTATTTTATGAATCTCTATTTATTTAATTCCAGTTTTATACGTGGAATTTATTTAATTTCATCTCTGAAAAAAAAATCTGGTGCGAAATGTATTAAACCAGGGTTAAATTAACCCACATATTACGGAGGATTAGTGGCAACTTGGCACCTATGTATAATATATATATTTAATGCATGTACAATAAAATCAGTGCATAACGCAAATAAAAACAACAAATTCTTACCAAACATATGAAATGACATTGCACTTACCTTATTATTTCAGCATAGAAACAATGTGTTTCTCAGACATGAAAAATACAACATTTTCTCCAAGTAAAGTAATGTGACTTCAGTAACCAAACAGAAATGCAATAGCTTCCTAATGAATAGAATTAAGGCAATTTATTATCCCCATCTAGTGGGAATGTTTTCAAACCTTATTCTATTGAAATATTCAAAAATGTTCATTGACTGGGGGTTGTTCACTTACTGGTCGGACTACCCTATGGGATTTTTCAACGTTGAAATGGAGTTGTAAACAATTAACATGAAATAATGAAGCAAACTGTATGGTGTTAAAGAGGAAATTTTTATTTTTTATTTTTGAACTATTTATAAAGTTTTATAACAAAGTAGCCCCTGCTAGGGGCTTCTTTGGTCCGTTCACTTAGTTTCATATAAAGTGAATACATTTTTATGGAAATCCCCCTTGCAATAGCTTTTGCTAATAAATTAACACTACAAACCCGCTATTTTTTTTAAACATTTAAACAGTATAAACCAATTTTTAATATTATAGAAATGAGAAACAGTTTTCGTCATGTTATTCTCAGCAACTGGAACCAAAACAGTTAATGTAACATTTTGCAACAGTAACATTTGAAAAAAAAGTTACTTAAAACATGTTTTAAGAGATTTTGTGGTATAAAAGGCGTTTCTAAGTAATTGGGGCTATTTTCGGACCAAAACAGGCCTGGCACAAAGTAGTCCCGAAATACTAGTTTTCATGCTAGCTTTATGAAAACTTAAACATTTTCTGCCAAAATAAAAAGTTAAAGGAAAAATTATAATGACACGTGGGTTACAGGTTACTAAAGGTAATATTTTGTCGCTTACTTTATTTGTAGCTCTTATCGAGATTTTTCACAATAGAAAGTTTGGAGAGTTAAAATCTACACACGAAAACAGTTGTTTACAAACAGTGTTGCCAGTAAAAAAATGAAATTACCCCCAAACTATTCAAATATACTATAGTAGGGTATAAATTATTTTTCAAGGGCAAAAACTCCAAATTATCTTGTATTTTTTGTTCCATATAAAGAATAAAAACTTTTTTTATGGGATGGACCAAAGTAACCCCTCAAGGACCAAAGTAACGCGTTCATTGCCACATAATGTGAGAAAGTGACGTTTTAGGCTGACATTCGCATTTTTAGGGTTTATTGAGTTCATTCACTATTAACAACACCGCAATGTATATTATATTATTTGTTAATTTTATTTATTTTTAAATAAAAAATAATAAATCTTACTTCTGTTTGCTCAATGAACGTCAGATAAAAATCATTAAACATGACTGTCTGTGCTCGTTTTGTTTTTTTAAATAAATAGCTGTTTAGTGTTGCCAGATGGGGTACTTTTTATAATTCAGATTGCTTGATTGTCACCAGTTTTTTAAAATAGTGAAATTCGCCTTATTTAGTGACATTTTAAATAGGATCAAAGCAAGATTTATAATACAAATTTTTAAAAATGCCAACTAAGTAATTTAACCCTTTAGTGCGCAGCTTTGCATATATGCAAACAAAACTGTTTTGAATTTATTAGATTTTTTTTATTCGCATATACCTAATTCACACTAGAAAATTAAAATAGCAATATTTGCTTTGATTAAAATCAGACATTATTTTAATAAAGTATTTAAATAAAGCTAAATTAACCATTCAAACTTTCTGGTGTAAAGTCAGATTCTCTAAACTACGTAATTTCTAGAACGCATTCTATTTTGGAAATTAAATGGTTAAAGGTTAACTTTTATGAAATTAATAATTATATAAAATATTTTAGCGTAAAACAGCCACACGACAGTAGTTTTTACTTATATTGCAGATGTGCAACAGAAGAAAAGATTGACGTATTATATGAAAAATATATCTCTGATCTTTTTTGGTTATTTTTCCAGTGTAAGAAACCTTTCAGAGAATCATATATAATTTTTTTGGAAACAAAATAAAAAATCGTGCATTTAAGGATTAAATATTTAAAAAAGCAGCCCATTTCAGGCTTGCCAGTTTGGCCTACACTTTTATTTTAAAAATTCCATTTCACACCAGAATATGCAAAAAGTTTTTTTCAGATTTATTTAATGTCAGACATATGTTGATTAATCCCTTCACGGTCGCTTAATATTTGAAAAAACCATCAAAAGTGTACCTATTTTTTTTATTACAGAAATTGAATAATTATAATGTTTCTAAACTAAATAAAATATGCAATTAGTTTATTTTTAAGACGAAACAACAATATTTTATAGCCATATTCATATTTGTATAAAAGCCATCATGCGAGAATTATGTGTCTTAACCTCTTAAGCTCCGCCACCGATAAATGTGGGATACTTTTTTTTATTATTCAGATTGTTTGATTCCCACCATCGTAGTTTACGGCAGATAAAATGATGCGAAAATAAAGCCATTTACACTATTTTAAAAAAAACTGATGGGAGTCAAACAATCTGAATTAAAAGATAGTAGCCTACATTTATCGGGGGCGGAGCTTAAGAGGTTAAGACACATAATTCTCGCATGATGGCTTTTATACAAATATGGATATGGCTATAAAATATTGTTTTTTCGCCTTAAAAATAAACTAATTGCATATTTTATTTAGAAACCTTATAATTATTCAATTTCTGGAATTAAAAAAATAGGTACACTTTTGATGTTTTTTTCAAATATTAAGCGACCGTGAAGGGGCTAATATTCCAGTTATCATCTGAAAGGCTAGATTCATCAGAATCCATATCAAAATGATAAAAATATTACAAATCTATGACAAATCTACGGCAAATTATAGATCGTACAAATCAAACCAGAGCGCTAATATTCAAAGACTTCAAATGGAAATTCCAGTTCAATTTTTCTGGTTTCAGAAGTTTTTTCCAGCAATTAAATCTCCAGCCCGAGAATATGACGGGCACGAGAAATAACGAACGACACCTCAGCCCGAGATATTGACGGGAGCGAGAATTAAGGGGTTAAAGTAAAAATTGTTGTTGAAAAAGTTCCGGTCTGAATTCGAAATTTCGGGAACAAAATAGTGGGCAACCTGGCAACCCTGGTTCGGTTTCTTAGCAATAAATTGTCTTCAATGAAATTATTGATAGCATACGTATTCCTCTGGTATGGCGCCGCTGGAAATATTTCTCCACGCATATTTGCAAGCCTTGGAAGTCATTATGTAGAATATAGGGATAACCTGGAACTAAATTTATTTACAAAATTATAACATTTTCAATGGCAAAGAATTTCTGTTGCTAAAGTGCTCAAATGATTCACACCAGTATTTACAAACAAATTTATTTTGAAATAAGTAAAAGTTTCTCTTTAGGTACATTATAAAAGAAAAATTTTATTTTGAAATTTTTGTCTGAGTGTGTCAGTTTGGAATAACAAATAAATAAAACAAAAAATACTGTTTTTATTTTCTGGATTTTACTCGTATTTTCTGAATAAAAATGGAGGTCAAACTTGCAACCTTGCATTCCCTTCAAGGGAGGAGCAAGGTTGCCAGTTTGGCAACCAGTAGTGCAATAGTAATTGATTCGTATATCTTCGGTGTCATGTCAAACGAAATAATATGAAAAAAGTGTTGTCAGAAGGCTACTTTTTTAAAATTCAGATTTGTTAATTGGCAGCGCTTTACTGAAATGGTAAAATTCCCCTTAGTTTCGACTTAATTAATATGTCATTAAATGAAGTTAAATAAAGCGAATTTTACTATTCTAAAAAATGGTGCCAATTAAAAAATCTAAATTTTAAAAAAGTAGCCCACTGGCCCACTGTTTTCACATTGTATAATTTCACATATTACCGACGATATCCGTGCAGTATATTTATTAAAATTTTATTACATTTTAGTATTAACAAAAAGAGTAAGCTATGGAAACTATGGATATAACGAAATCGTTTTGCAAAAATCCCATGCAGATGAAACAATGGCAAGACTCTACGAAGATGTTGAAAAATACGTCCAAATGTGCTGTTGCAGAGTTCAAACTCTCAAATGAAAAAAGGTCGCAGTTTTTTAATAGACTCCTTCTGTTGTATTGGTCTTGCTAGCGTCTAAAAGGCTTCTTGTGACGAGGTGTTACACAGCCTCTACAGGTGTCTCTTAGAAGAATGATTTCATGTGGATTTAGGTCCAGGGAATTTTAGTCAATTTAGGTCTAGTCAATGTGGAAGCTGATTCAGAGCTCCACCACGTCCAATTCACCATCCATATATATGGCATTTAGGATATATCAAGAAGAGATGCTAAATTGGTCTGAAGTTCCATCATTCAGTAAAGACGTGTCCATCTGTGTTGTGAAGGGAACAGGATGCAATGAACCAGGCAGAACATCCTCCAGAAAGACACGGTATGGTCATTAACTTATTACTAACGGCGCAAAAATTAACCTGTGAATTTCAATTAAAAATTTCGTCCATCACCATATTCATGAAAAATTATTGTCATGAATAAGGCAACAATTCCTATTTCTTTTTTACATGTGAAGGATTAGCTCGTTTGTAAACGGGACATGGGTATGGTGCGTTAGTTGAACTTTCTGGCAACATTTAAGGTATCGCTAGCCAATCACGACGGATATCTCCCTAAATAGTCACGGCATATTTCTGCTACTGTTTACGAGGGACAGTATTGTGAATTTATTTTCAAGTAGGATCTGTTCGTTTCGGGTATTGGAAATAGCGTCCTGGGTAAACGAAGTTTCAGCAATGAATACAAGTAATTCTGTAAATTGCGTAATGTATGTTTTCTTCTGGAGCTTTTATGCACTAAATTCCTTACCATGTTGTGACATGTAACACGTTCGGATGTTATTGCTCATGTTCTCAATGTAGGCGTTGCTACAAATGTTTCCAAGGCATGCTCTTCTGCTTCCGACGTCCACCCACTTCGGACGTACCGCATCTTTCTGCTGTACATCAAACGAGCATGTTTTTCACGCTCTTCTGTCCACAGTGGAGATGGTAGAATGCTGTGAAATACGACAACTCGTAAATTTCTTTTGGTATCGCGTGCGTCCCCAGGTGACTGGCAGTACATTAAATATATATCTGCCAATTCCTCGTTTGGGTAATTCGACATAATATTTACTCAGTCATTTCGGACTTTTTTACCACGAAACAATTTGAAGCATTGATGATGTAATGCTTTTAACCCCTTGAGGGGCGGTGGGATATATTATATCCCACCTAATTTTAATGTAGATTCGCACCAAAAATTTTTAATTAAATTTTACTTTTTAAACTTTGGTGGAAAAAAAAATCAAAAAATTGCTTTTCCTATCTTTGAAGTAATTCTTTTTTTAAATTACCCCAGCAAACACAGAGCTATCGGTAAGCAATCGGGCGACAGCCGCTTGCCACTACCGGCGGTATTGGTACGATACCGGTTGCCGCTACCGGTTCCGTATCTTTTTTTATACGCCGCGCGAATGCGGCTCGATTCATGAGGCACGCAGCCGGTCCGGTATCGGCAGAAAACTATGCCGACAGCACGCCGATAGCTATCCATATGAATGCCGGCTGCAGCCCGACACCAGAATAAATTTTAAAAAAAATCTGTTTTGATGGCGCCATCTATGATCCATCGTGGAATGTACACTTGGAAGAAACGTGTTTCAGCGTTGGGAGAGGCGGGGTTTGATCCATGGTACCCAGGGACAGGAAGTAGACGCCTTTACCACTCAGCCACTGAGACTTGATCAGGGGCGGATTATATGAGGTCATAAGGGGAAGACATATCGGTAAGTATTGGTTGTCGTTGAAGGTAAGTGGTAGATGGGAAAATTTGAATTTTGAAGCTTTTTTATTTTATTTTTTATTTATTTATTTGTAATTGTCTTACGCGCGTGTATTTAAAAGTTAATTTAATATTTAAGTGAATGAAATAAATACCTTAGTGAATTTGTTAAAGCAAACGAATTTAAGAATAATTAAGATATATATATATAATTAAGAATAAATAAGATATAGATATAATTAAGAATAATTAAGAATATATATATATTTAAGAATAATTAACTATTAAAAAAATTTTTTAGAGGTTTTATTCAGTTAATCAAATTTTTTTTTAGGATTTATGATATAATTACATGTGTTGCGTTAATTTACAAAATACATATTTGTAACATGGAAAAATTTATTTTAATAAATAAAAAGTTGGTAATTAATAACTTTTAATTAGAATAAGAATTCATTTTATGTCGTTTTGATGATTTAAAGTAGAACATATATTTAATGAGTATGTTGCAATATTAAGTTGTTACTTATCAATAGTTTTAAGTAAAAAATAAAATAAAAATATTAATTTATATATAATTTTTTTTTTTGAAGACAATTTTAAATGGGGGATATTTCTGAATATTTCTTATAAATTTAAGAATGCTTATTAAATAAAATAAGTGAATTTTAGAGGTTTTTCTCTAAATACAATTTTTTCTTTAGGAATTATAATGTAATTAAATGTGTTAATTCAAGAAATATATATTTGTAACATAGAAAAACTAATTTTAATATAAAAGTAAGCTGGTTATTAATTACTTTTAATTAGAATAACAGTTCACTTTTTGTAATTTGATAATTTAATGTAGAATATATTTTTAGTAATTATGTAACAATAATGATCAACATTTCTTAATCATCAAATAAAATAGAAATATTAATTTATCTTTTTTTTTTTTTTTTTTTTTTTTTTTTTTTTTTTTAGATGTGTGAGATTTCTGAATCTTTCTTTTAAATTTTAATGATAAAAAGTTGGGTAGTTTTTTTTTAATATTTTTATAGCTTGTAAAATAATTTTAAACATTTTAATAATTTGATTTTTTGATAAAATAAGAAACATAGCTATTGCTTTTAAAAAGAATGTAATAGCTAGAAAATAATTTCAATTAAATTAATTTATGAATATTTTTTTTCTACGATTAAGTTTATAATGAATAATAATTTTAAGGTGCGATTGAAAAAATTCTTTTGATGATTCAAATAATTGTAAGTCCTTTTTAAAATGAATTCAACAAAAACTTTTTTTAAATAAACAAATATAGGCTATTTTTGACATTTATTTTGTTTATAACTGTTAGAAATTTATATGAAATACATGAAATATACATATCTTATCAAAACTGAAACTCAAACCAAATTAAGAAAAAGAAAAGTGTCGGCTAAGATTAAAAATTCTGAATTCGGACCGATGTTGGCAAATATGATCGGGCCACTATCAGAAATCACATATCGGTCCTGCGTCACTTACCGGCGTAAGTCGCTTGCCGATATATAACCATAAGGGGACCGATTACGGTAACCGGCAGTCGAAGAAGCAGATTCTTATATTTCAATTGCCGACATGCTGCAGACGCTTCACCGAACCACTGTGCCTATGCCGACACTTAACCGACAATGCCACCTGCGGTGCGATCGTGTGCCGAAAGGTATGTGTTTGCTGGGACGGTGTGAATTCAACATTACGCATGCATAATATATGGATAAATGCAATAGCTAAGAAGAATGAAATTAGAATATTTATGAGGAAAAGAATAGCTTTAACGATTCCTATCGCAGCCTTTAAAATCCAGTGTAAACTCTTCGCTTGAACGATATTTTAATTATCGAATGCGTAAAATTGGATTCCTTCTGCCGCAGATTTTTTATTTTGTTAAAACTCATTAACGAAAATGAGATGTGTTAGATTACTGACAATCATGAATAAAGTTGTTTCTCTGTCACACATTTCCTGAAATGAGAAAAATTCTGTAGTCGTTTCAAAATTCAATAAAATATACAAAGTTTTATAATTAATTCAAGTTGTATTTTTGCATAGGGAAATATGTTGATATTCTTTCAAAATGTTGATAATTGATATCTCCAGTTAAATTAAATATCTTTATAAAGAGGTTTACAGTATAATTCTGAGAAGATTAATTTTCAGAAGTAGTAATAAGAATTTACCCGTTGGTAAGCGGATTCACCACCACTAATATCTGCATTATTTTATGTATCAATTCTGAATCTATAACGGGCATGTTGAAACCGATAATACATACCTACCAAATCAATTTTTCGTTACAATAAGTACGCAAATAACGACAATTTAAGAAATCTGATTTCTATTTTTTTTTTCTCTATAATCGAACTTTTGAACTAAATATGAGATATCACAAATATATAAAGTTTAAAATTTTAACTTTTTTTAAGTTAACTTTATTCGTTATTCCGTAGAAATTGAATTAGAATGAAACAATTTTTCCTGTGAAGTTTTCCAATACATAATACATGAAGAAATACAATAGCTAAGAAGAATGAAATTATAATATTTATGAGGAAAAGAATAGCTTCAACAATCTTATCGCAGCCCTTAAAATCCGTAAACTTATCGCTTGAATGACATTTTAATTATCGAATGTGTAAAATTAGATTCATTCTGCTGCAGATTTTAAATTTAGTTAAAACTCATTAATGAAGATGAGATGAGTCTGCTTACTGTTAATCATGGATAATGTTGTTTCTCTCTCCCAGATTTCATGAAATGAGAAAAAATTTTGTAGTAATTTCACTATTTAATAAAGTATATAAATTCGTTTCATAAATTCAAGTTCTATTTTTGTATAGGACAATATATAAGTGTTCCTTTCACAATGTTGACAAAAAATAGTTAAAGGTAAATATCTTTAAAAATATTTTTTTTAATTGAAATTGTTAAAAACAAGTATCTAAAACAATAAATATAAATGTAGCAGAAATTTCATAGACCAGAAAGTACAGAGAATTCAACCGCATTCCGATGAGCTAACACTTTTTTCGTATAGTAATATTTTTATTTACCGAATTACAATTTTTAATTACAGAAAGCTACTTAACCTTCCTACCCTGAATGGGTCTAATCGACCCGTTTCTATAATTCATTTCATTCGATTCGAAACAGAAATTTTTTCGTAAAATAAGATAATAAAAAAAAAGGGCACCGAAAACTAACATAAATAAATACATTAAATAGTTTAAAAAGAAAGTTCTGGTGTGAAATGTTTTTATTAAGGTTGAGAAAAATTTCAACAACGATAACATTTGTGATAAAGCAAAATGACTGTTACACTACAAAATTATTAAAAACTCTGCCGCCTGCGGTTGAGTCGTTTGCAACCCTTTTCATGGACATACTGGAAACAAGGTTGGCAGTTTTGCCTCAATTTTTATTCGGAAATTCATTGTTCATATTGAAAAGTCCCCCCCCCCCCCAAAAAAAAAAAATCACTTTAAGTAACCGCTAAATGACTGCCATTAACACTAGAACGGCGGGAAATTTTACTCAAGTTTTATAAAAATATTTCACATCAGAATTGTTACTTAAAATGGTTTAACTTATTTATTTAAGTTATTTTTGTGTGGCATATATTACTCTTGTATTATAAAACGTTTTCTGGCTCGAATCGACATGTATTCATTTGGCAAGGGTCAAAATGACTCCTCGCCGCCGTTCTAGTGTTAAATAAATCTAAAATTACCGTTTTGAATTTCTGAAAAAAAGAAAACGGAATTGACTAATCTGATTAGAAGTTTCTAAATGTATTGGTCTCGCCATGGAACCATTAATAAAGAGGAACTGATATATCCTTAAAATAGTGAAACTTCAACTGTGACGGCTTTCGGTAGGGTTGTTGCCACCGGGGCAAACTTCTACCAGTAAATTTAATTAGAAATTTTCTCCTTAATTAAAAGCCTTGATAATGCAAAATTTCGGTCATAAATAATGGCAAAAGAGTTTACTTTGGAGGTAGTTAGGCCAGTGTTGCCAGATTGGGAACTTTTTTAAAATAGTATAATTCGCGTTTTTCAGAATTTTTAATCTATTTTTAAATAATTCGAATATTGCTATTTCAAAAAAACGTTGACAATCAACAATCTGGGGGGGGGGGGAAGTCTCCAATCTGGCAACACTGAGTTAGGCCCTCCATTTTCGCCATATTGTGAAAACCTAAACAACATCCTCTCAGTGCCGGTGAAAAATATTATAATACCTGGGCAAACAGCCACCAGTAAAAACAAAAAGAAAATTTAACCATATTTATGATAGAAATTGTTTGTGAAAAAGCCGCTAAAATAAGGTAAAATTTTCTATTCAAAATTTATTGGTGGAAGTTTGTTCCGGCGGTAATCAGAATCTGTTGATCCGAAGTAAAAAAATAGCCGTCATCTTGTGACAACCTCCTCAGTTGCTTTATTCCCAACTGGTAGACAATACAATATATGTCACCTCCTCTTTATTCATAACTCCATTGTTCTAGCATACTAGGTACTATTTACATCAGGTTTAATCAAATTCCAAACTCAATTTCCAATCAAAGTAAATGATTGAGTCAAATATGCAGGATTTCTATAGAGGATTACTTTTGAACACCATTACTTCTGAAAAATTTTCGCCTTATTTAACACTCGAACTACCGGAAACTTGAGTCAAGTTTTATAAAAATATTTCACATCAGAATTTTGCTTTAGAACAGTTTAACTTTATTATTTAACGTTTTTCTTCTTTGTATCTTTTAAACTTATTTCGTAATCGAATTTCTGGTTTGAACGGAAACATATTCATATAGTAGCCGTCAAAATGACGGCTCATGGTAATTCTAGTTTTAAGGAGAGAATCTTGACATTAACACTTTATCTACGGCATTATTATCTACTGCAATTTTTTTCATGTAATATTTTTTTTTTTCTCATACTACAATGAAAGTTAAAGGATAAACGTAAAGAAAATGCACACAGTGAGAAGTTTAATTATTTAGAGGGAATTAAATAAAGTGGTACTTTAAAGTTCCGTCAGTAACAAGCGTCTAGCGATCACACTTTTTCATTTTGATCCTGTGAACCTGCGGGATCAGCGTGCTCCGCGCATATCGTTCCGCGCAGGACGTAGCGATGTTTGTGTAAAATAATATTCTAAGCAAAATTCTTTTAGGAACTTTATGGAACTTTATTTTATTTTGATTCAAATTAAATAAACTCTAAAATTATTTTAAAAGGACGAAAAAATTATTAAATTATAATTTAAAAAACAGAAATTATTAAATTCAAAATTTTGAAAAAAACAATTTAAACATTGTGAATAAATATTAAATTTAAATTATTAAACATAAAATTACTAGAAACATATAAAAATTTATTATATTCAGAATTTAAAGGGCCTTTAAATGATAAAAAAAATAAATTACAAAATCATCATAAAATTTATTATATTCAGAATTTAAAGTGCCTTTAAATGATTAAAAAAATAAATAAATTACTAAATCCTTATAAAATTTAAAATTATGAAAAAAATAGCAACAATTATTATTTATTCAAAATTAAAAGTTCTTTTAAAATGATGATAAAAATTAAAATTGTTAAATTTAAAATTATGAAAAAATATTTAATTATTATTAAATTTAAAACATTCTTTACGATTTGCTTATCTTTACACCACTAGATGGCGATACAAAAGGCATTAAATATGTTAAAACTACGATCACCATATCAAATATCTGGAAAATTCACAATAAAAAAAATTGTTAATAGTAGTACAAATATTGAAAAATATAAATTTTCAATTTTTATCTTCAAAAACTTTTAATTTTTTAAAGAAATCTTGACATTCTTTTTCATTCAGCTGCGTAAGGAATCGAACCCATGCCATCTAATCTGAGGGTGAACGTCATACCACTACACCATAAAGTTCTTTAAAAAAAATTGCTTAGAATATTATTTTACACAAACATCGCTACGTCATGCGTGGAACGATATGCGCGGAGCAAGTTGATCCCGCAGGATCAAAGGATCAAGAAGAAAAAGTGTGATCGCTAGACGCTTCACCGTCAGTACGCTATGACTAAAATATCGCAACAGTAAATGCACAACGTATTTCAACTGGCACCAGAAAATACTTTCGATTTAATAAGTACGTGCACTATAGGCTTTTTCTTATTTAGAAATAAATCGTTTCGCAAATTTCGATGCCAATCATTTATTTCAACAATTTTGAATTGAAAATTCCTTGTGCCTGAAAGGGTTATAAAAAACTATTTTTTTAGGTTTCGATCTTGTTAGCAGTCCTTTCGTTATGCGACGTCAATATTCCAGGGACAACATGTTCTCTCGCATCTCCACATATGCAATATATGAATTTACATATGCCATTTCTAGCATAGCAAAAACGAGCCGGTGCCGCAACTTTTTCGATTTCCTATAAAAAATAACAATGAAACAGAAAAGAAATACCAGGGAAATCATTACTACACTACATTTTAAAGCATATGAAAACGATGTATAACTACACTGACGAAAATTAATCAAGAAGTTTTTCTGCAACACCCTGTGTACTGACGGTACTTATAAGTACCACCGAGTAATTCAAATGTTAAATCAAATACATACACCGTTCAACTAAAATAGCTAGTCATATTGTATTTTAAGATCATAATGAACAATAAAAAAACACTTATATTATATCCTTTACTGTGTTTGCAGAAATGAAACGACGAGCGTGGCAATTTGTATAAAATATCGGCACAAAACACATCGACTGCTTCAAAGATAGCCTCATTCCTCTCTAAAATTAATAACCTAGAACTACTGCTGCTATGTATTCAGATAAAGTGGAGTTAAAAGAGCGTTTTTTGCAAAGTACCAGTAGAATATTAGTAATATTCACTATGGTATAAAAGTTTAAAGTGAGTGGTACTTATACGTACCGTCAGTAGATAAAGGGTTAAATAGTGAGAAAATTATTTTCGAAATGAGTATATTAAAAAATATGCATCTTTAAGGACACTGCAATGAGATTCACATAGTAGTTATTCTTTTTCCGTGCCTTTTCATCTCAGGTTGAAACTTCCAGCAGTATTTCTAAATAGCGATTTTTGCCATATTAAGGAAAACAATTATGCGTTTGAAATAGGAGAAGATTATTCTTATGCATTATGGTGGAAATTTCCCTTCTATTAATTAGCTCCTGGTTATTTTATTATCACCACCATTTTTATAAATATGGAAGATACATTCACATGAGTACCATATACATAACTGCCAAATCTTACGTCAGAAGTATTTAATACTGAATTGTAAGTTCTTTAATCGCCGCAATCTGTCGATTGAATTAGGCAATAATTTCTATAAAACTTTTGTGGAATAGAAAAGCGTAACAGTTGCAGCTATGCATATATTAGTGAATTTTTAAAAATAATTATTTTTAGTTTTTAAAAAGATCCTGTATCCTGACAAAACTTTCTTGCAAACCACACTTCTGTATAAATACCTCTTCTTTTTTTATATACGTTTTTACTTTATTTGGACTTTCTACAGTCCGTATACAGTTTAGTTACTCTTTAGGAATTTCTAAACGGGTTTTTCTCACCAGTTGTCTGTTCAGTATTGCTGGTCTGCCACTTTTTTATTCGATTGTTTGATTTTCACCTCACTTTTCAAATAGTACTTTCGCCTTATTTTCGACTTATTCAATTTGTTTCTAAATAAGAGAAATATCCCAATTTCAAAAACCTAGTTTAAACAAGCAATCTGAATTAACCCTTAATTGCATGAATTATTCTTTTAGAATTGTGTTTTTTATTTTTATATTAAGGATTAGACACCAGAAATCTTAAGATAGATTTTTAGTTTTAATTTGTAGCATATTTTTGTAATTTTTAGAGGATTAATATTTCTATATAAATATAATGGTTGTAAGAACTTAATTTATGTATTAAAAATTAAATAAAAAGGTGATGGAAAGTTACATCACTATGCAATTAAGGGTTAAATGAATATAGCAGACTGGCAACACTGCGTATGACAAATTTTATAAATACTTTCCAATGTTGATCATTTCAGGGACAAGATAATTCATTTCCTTAAATAATTCACTGTCACCAAAATTTACGATCAATTATATTTTTTTGAAAATAAACAAATGCATTTGATGAACTACCTTATCTAATCAAAATTTTATTCAAAAAATTCTGAGAACAAACATAGGAACCGGATATTTAAAATTAATTGGCATAAATAATATACAATCCTCCTTTACAGAAGAAAAGTACTATTTCTCTTCTATATGTGGCCTGCTGACCACAAGGCACCATTATTTAATGACTGAAATTTTAGAATAAATCAGGCAATTACTATTCGGAATTTGTGGTAGCACACGAGTTACAGGCTCTAAGTTTGAAGACCCCTAAGTTAACCCTTAAATGCATAGTGATGTAAATTTCCATCACCCTTTTATTTAATTTTTAATACATAAATTAAGTTCTTTCAACCACAATATTTATATAAAAATATTAATCCTCTAAAAATTACAAAAATATGCTACTAAATAAAGTTTAAAATCTATCTTAAGATTTCTGGTGTCTAATCCTTAATGTAAAAATAAAAAAAACCCAAATCTAAAAGAATAATTCATGCAGTTAAGGGTTAAAGCATTTTTACTAGATGTTTCTACTAAGTTATTTATTAAAAGTTAGTAATTTTTAGTAATCTTTTGTAATAGATATGTACCATAAAATAAGGAATATAATAATATTCGGATAAATAGGAACCGGAAAACAAGGATCATGCGAACCCTAAATCAACTCAATGAAATTCTTTTGCACTTACTAATGCTTAGGTGCAAAGAGATACGGATTTTATATACCACCCTTTTTTTATAGAAACATTTTTCTTAAATAATTGTAGAAATCCGCAATTAACCCTCTGTCTACCAGAAGGGTCCAATGGACCCGACATGTATATTCAAAATATCTATTCAAACCACAAAATTTCTTCAAAACAAACTAAATGTATAAATCAGACAATAATAAGTTAAATAAACAAATTAAATAGTTTTAAGTAAAAATTCTGGTGTAGAGTGTTTTTATAAAACTTGAGTAAAATTTCCGGTAGTTCTAGGGTTAAGTAAGTCGAATTTTTCTATTAACCTTCCTACCCTGAATGGGTCTAATCCACCCATTTCTATAGTTCCTTTCATTCAATTCGAACCAGAAATATTTTCGTAAAATAAGATAAATAGAAGGCACCGAAAACAAAGAGAAATAAATACATTAAATAATTTTTAAAGAAAATTCTTGTGTGAAATGTTTTTATTAATGTTGACTAAAATTTCAACAGGGTAGGAAGGTTAAGAAAAGATGATACACGCAATCCGTAACTCTTATCACCTATGCTATGCAAAACACAGTTTATAAAATATATTTTTTGAAAAAAAAAAAGAAAAAATTTGCAAATCTTAAAAATAGTATAAAAATTATTATTTAAGCTTTTATTTTAAACGTTTATTTGTTTATTGTTTGAAATGTTTATTTTAAAGTCGATACTTTTTTTTTTTTTTTTTTTTTTTTTTACAGAAATTAATATACATTAGTTGTTGAAATTTTGCCTCTATATTATACACATATCTGTGTTATCTACGATTAAATAAGGCTAAGAATACCCATCGACTATAGTACTTTCTTCGAGACCAGGCAGGCTCGACCCATCTAGCCATTTGACGTCCCATCTAGCGAATGTTTCCTATTGAAAATGAAGTGCTTGACTTTACAGTTTGTTTGCATTTTAGACACAATATGGTTTATTGGAGATACTTATTTCAGAACATTTAAATAAAACTAAATTGCTTCAAGCATTACGAAATAGTTAAGCATTATTGCTGTGCATTACAGTTAATATTACAGAACTCCATTGCTTACTACATCTTATGAAGTATAATGTTGCACCACTATCTGGAAAAAAGTAACATTTTTTATTAAATAACAGGAGTCTTTCAATTAAGGATTCTTATATTTAAAATAGTGCTAGCTCCGTGGGCTGTGTTGTGACTGTGCTGTGTGCATATCTTCCAACCTTTCACTAATCCTCCGTAATATGAGGACTAATTTGACCCAGGTTAAATACGTTTCAAACCGGAAAATGTATTTCATGAATTTTTATTTATTTAATTTCTAAATTCTGCGTGTAATTTAATTAATTTCATTTCTTAAAAAAATTTCTGGTTCGAAAAGTATGAAACCATGGTTAAATTAACCTGCATATTGCGGAGGATTAGGGGGAGGTTGGCAGCTATGCTTGAATGTTATTTTTAAACAGCGTTCCACGATTTTCAGATGAAAGACATTTTGCTGTACAATGTGATGATAATATAAATAAACATAAATACCGTAATTTCCGGTGTATAGCCCCCAGGTCAAACAATTCAGTTTGGACCCAAAAATTTTATTCAGTATTTGAAGACCAATATTTACCGCGATCTAAAAAGTTACATTTTATTTTTAAAAATTTCTGGGTCGAAACACGATTGTTTGATCCGCGGGCTATACAACCTAAGTTACGGTAATATAAATGTATATAAATATTAATATAAATATTATTATAAATATACATAATGTAATATAAATGAATTTATATCTACGACTTCGCCATGAAACTATGAATAAAGAATTAATTGAAATAGCCTCAAAGTGGTCGAGATTTAACTGCAACCATTTACGAAGACATTAATTTAGGCCGGGGGTACCTCTACCAGTAAATTTGAATAGAAATTTTCACTAAATTAAATGCCTTATTCAAGCTAAATTTCTGTCATAAATATGGCAAAAATTTCTATTCGTTTTTACTGGTGGAAGTTTGTCCTAAATTAATCAAGTTCTGATCCAATGTAAACAAACAACAGCCGCCATCATATTACTGTATCCTCATTTAATTCAGTCATAAACAGTAAGACAACGCTGTCTGTCTCCTCCGATTTATTCATAGCGCTATTGGCCGCACAATCTACATGAGTGAATTGCCAAATATTGTTGGTAATGTGTGGCGGGTAAAAATCGCCTTTACTGAAAACTCTTTTCTTTACTGTTATTCGTTTTCATGGGTTCCAAGTATTGCGGATTCTAAATACTATTACTTCTGATTAATCATATTCGCCATATTTTATCTGAAAAATTTCTGTCATTAAATAAAACAAATATTACCATTCGAAAACACTGATATTAAAGATATGCAATCCAAATCACCAACGGATAATGCAGATCAAAAAAGTTTTCATACACTAAGTCAGTGATAGCTAAATCAAGTGCCAGCGGGCCAACTCTCACCGCTATTTCCGAATTGTTTTCTAAAATTCATTTGATGACCAATATTGTATGAATAAAATAAAGCGACCATTACTTTCTGAAATAATAGTGGTGATTGGCTTTCTAGCATGAGGATTCAAAACTCCTTCTGTATACAGTATGTATAAAAACCTATAAATCATGTACAAGGTTGCACAAAAGAATTTGAATATATTATTTTTTATTTGCGGTAATTGTTGAAAATGTGTTTGCAATCGCCTTATCTATTTCCAAATAAGTTTATTTAGGTAATAGCTCAGTGGTTAGGGGTTTGAATTCGGAATTAATTAGGGGAAAGCTGGAAATTGTTTTAATCCCTTCTGTTTAGGTCTAGAATGAATATGCTATGTTTTCCCCCTCGTACTAGGTGAGCGTTAGGAAATATGTATAGAATTATAGTCAAAAAACACGTTTTTTTGTATACCATAACAATATCTCAAAACAGCTAACTCTGTCAAAAACATTGTCAACACAAATGTTGTAGAGCTTAAAATTATGAGTAAAATGAGTACCTACACTCAATACTTATGTTGAATATTAAGGTCACAATTCTACTTCAAAGTTTTACACCCATCATCAGGGGGATGACCTCAGAATTAATTAGGAGAAAACTGGAAATTGTTTTAATGCCTTTAGTTTAGGTCTAAAATGAACGTACTATGTTTTCTTCCTCGTACTTGGGTGAATGTTAGAAAATATGTACATATTTATTTTCGAAAAACACGTTTTTTTTAGTTTCCTTAACAATATCTCAAAACAGCTGACTCTATAAAAAACATTGTCAATACAAATGTTGTAGAGCTTAAAATTTTGAATAAAATGAGTACCATCATTAATATTTTTGTTGAACATTAAGGTCGCAGTTCTATTTCAAAATTTTGCCTTCATCGCTAATCAATAGCTTGAAGCCAGGAGAGACCAAGTTAACTTAACAATATCTCAAAATAGCTAACTCTATCAAAAACGTTGTTAGTACAAAAGTTATAGAGCCTAAAATTCTGAGTAAAATGAGTACCTACACTTAATGTTTTTGTTCAATATTAAGGCCGCAATTTGAGATATTGTTAAGTTAACTTGGTCTCTCCTGGCTTCAAGCTCTTGATTTGAAACATTTTGAAATAGAATTGAGACCTTAAAGTTGAACAAAAATATTAATGATGGTACTCATTTTATTCAAAATTTTAAGTTCTACAGCATTTGTATTGACAATGTTTTTTTATAGATTTAGCTGTTTTGGGATATTGTTAAGGAAACTAAAAAAAACGTGTTTTTCGAAAATAAATGTGTACATATTTTCTAACGTTCACCCAAGTATGAGGAAGAAAACGTAGTACGTTCATTTTAGACCTAAGCTGAAGGGATTAAAAGAATTTCCAGTTTTCTCCTAATTAATTCTGAGGTCATCCCCCTGATGATGTGTCTAAAACTTTGAAGTAGAATTGTGATCTCAATATTCAACATAAGTATTGAGTGTAGGTACTCATTTTACTCCGAATTTTAAGCTCTACAACATTTGTATTGACAATGTTTTTGACAGAATTATTTGTTTTGAGATATTGTTATGTATGCAAAAAAACGTGTTTTTTGATTGTAATTCTATACATATTTCCTAACGCTCACCTAGTACGAGGGGGAAAACATAGCATATTCATTCTAGACTTAAACAGAAGGGATTAAACAATTTCCAGCTTTCCCCTAATTAATTCAGAATTCGGCCTTTTTTTGCTCCCCTACCACTGGGCTATAAGGTCATTGTGATTTAATGAAATGCGATTCCCTATAGTTTTGTCCCTATTAGGGTATATTTGTTCTTTTATTAAATAAGTATATATTTTATAACGCATAAAATTATTGAATAATGTGCCTTTAGTTCAAAACTAACTTGTTTTGTAGAAATTGAATTAATATATGTAGTATAATCCCACAATACACGATTGTCGCATTTAGGTGATTTTTCCTGCATTTACGGCAGTTAAAACCTAAATGAGACGTCCAATGCCCTAAATGTGACAATGCGTTTTATACATGCCAATTAATGTAAACATATTCAAATAACCATTAACTACTGTGACAGAAATTGTAGCATAGCTACAATGAACAATCTCCGAGGCCGCTTGATGAAAGATAAATAAAAAGCATTTTTAACTCAATGGATATTGATTATGTGCTAAACTTTATGTACAGGACAATTATAATTTAAAATCACTTATTCAGAAATCTTTAGCATTAGTACAAGGGCTCTAAACGGAACAAAATTTCACAAATATTTATAGTTAAACTGAAAATTTTAAGTTAATACCTGACAATTTAAAAAGTAAGTGGTCTGAGAGACCGCTAACAGCAGTCAAGTGTTAAACACTTGTCCCGGAAAACATCGTTTAAAATTTGCGGAGCTCGCGAGTGAATTATTAACCCGTAAATACCACAATAGTGCGATTTAGGATCCCGTAACTTCAACTGCGTACACTTTTGTTGCTAATATAGTGATAATGAAATATAACAAATGATTCTGATACCACATTTAATACGAAATTGAAATGAGAAATTTATTTTTATCAAAAATCTTCATTCGTTAATGAAAAATACAAACTAGTTAAAGCACGTTTTAAATAACGCCGCCATTTTAAAATTTGATCGATGCGAATTCGCATTAGTGTGAAATTCACGGGTTAAAAGAGCATTTAAAAGATATTTATGACATTGTTATGAAGAATATTTATTACATATAAGTCGTGTTATTATAAAATGTCTCATGATAAAAATATTAGACATATAAACAGATAAAATCGTGGAGTGTTTCTAACAATTTAATTTTAGCAGGCCTCATTAAGATTAACTGCGATATACGGGTCTTCAACTTTTCAAGTTTGTACCACAAATATTAAAAGATAATCTCCGCTTTATTTAATGTTCAAACTTTCTGTAATTAATGAAGGAATTTTTTTAATTAAAAAATAGTGGTATCTAGATAGTAAATATAAATTCATTTTTAACGGTGTTAAAACGCACCATTAGCAGGTAATGCATTGTTGCCAGTGGGCTGCTTTTTTAAAATTCAGATTTCCTGTTTGGCAATTTTTTTGAAACGGTAAAATTCACCTTGTTTTTGCCTTAATTAATATGTCATTAAATAAGGCATATTTTACCATTTCAAAAAAGTAGCGCCAATCAAGAAACTGATTTTTAAAAAAGTAGCCCATCTGGCAACACTGAGGTAATGGGTTAAGTTTATTACAAGTGGGTTCCCAGGGTGGGTGCTTACTTACTTACGAGCATTGTCATCTCATTTAGGAGCAATGACCTTGTATGCTTTAATCGTATCATAAAAAAATTTTCTGGTAATGTTAACCCCCTAATTCTCGCTACCGTGATATTCACGGGCTGTGTCTCTTATTCAGATTATTCAGATTTGTTGGATTCCCACCAGTTTTATGGAATAGTGTAATTGGATTTATTATGGTATCATTTTTCCTGTCATTAAATAAGGTGAACATTTCTTTTTTCAAAAAAGTGGTACCAATAAGCAATTTGAATTTTTAAACTGTAATTTAATGCGCCCGTTAAGGGGTTAAACCCTTAACAGTTTCATTTTGTTTTACACCATAAACTAAAAACAGGGACCAAACACCACTTTTTACGCACTAAAATACTTGCCGTAAATAATCAAAGTATGTATGCCAATTAATAAACCACAGATTACAGGTAAAACTTCGTGGCACCCAAAAGCTTTTAGTAACGAAGCAAGCAAAATTTCCTTGCCCGAACGCAACTCGTGCAAAATAGTTAAGTGGATAAAAAGTTTCTGGTAAAAATGAGTATAACATTTTAATTGATTAGAAATTTTCACCAGTTTTTCCCAATAGAAATTTTCTCCCTACTTAATTCCACGTTACTCCAAGTTCTTCCTGCGTTTGACCTATTGAAGTGCGGCGGAATTACACATACTACTTTTAATTTTAATTACCGTCTGAGTCTGACTCAACTGCGTCAGAATTTTTGAGAAAAAGCTTTCTTTCATAATGTACGTGAAGAAAAGCATGTATTTATTTCAAATCAATTTATAAGTAAAATGTGGTGGTAAGTAAATATTTCAATACTTTAACAACATATTTATCATTCCCTGAAACGGTTAATACTGTTTCTATCCGTGTCAGATGACATATTTTTAAAGTTTTTATTTATGTTTATTTTGCTCGTGGACTCTGAATGTAATATGCATAAAAATCTGTTCAATGTGTTAAAAATGAGTTATAATTATTTCGATCTAAAAATTACAACTGAAAAATCATAAATCGAAATCTTTTAAGCCTTTCTGGCACAGAAAAATTCTGTTCGTAAAATCATGAAATGATTGTCAGACACCAGAATCGACATACGAACTTCTTAGAAATTAAAGACCTATTGTTTTAAACTTAAGTTACAAAAGAAACAATTTATTAAAATGTTCATGGTGCCGTTTGTAAATTTGGAATCAAAATTAGATGGTCCCGCTTTGGGATCACTGTGTCGAAAAGGGTTAAAAGCTTTCATTTGACACCGGTAGAAATAGTGTTATATAAGGAGACGTAAAGTAATCAGAAGTACTCGGAGAATTTTCTCAATGTGGTAATTGACACCTTCAAAATTTAAAGCATGGAACTAAAATTCCATACACTATTCTAATCTGTACGTGATGCATGATTTTTTAACTATACAAAATAAAAGCAGGGTCATTAATGTCTACCACAATTTTTAATACATATTTTGGCCATTTAATTGCAGAAAAATATTATACAGCCTACAAAGAAATAAAGTGACAGCAAATAAGGTCATTTAAATATTAAATAGAAAATTTTCAATTTGACATATTGGTGCCTATTTCTTAGTAATTCAGTAGGTGGAAAATACTACTAATTAAGAAATATAATTTAACATGTTGCGCATTAACACTAGAACGCCCGGAAGGAGTCAATTTGACTCCGACCACATGATTAAATGTCCATTGGAGCCAGAATTTTTTTCATAAATTAAGTTAAATTTAAGCGACGCAGAATTACGTTAAATAAATCAGTTAAATAATTTTAAATAAAAATTCTGGGGTGATATATTTTTATGAAACTTGAGCAAAATTTCCGGGCGTTCTAGTGTTAAACATGAAATATATTTATTTTTAATATCGTTTTCTCCTTTCTATTGCAGAATATATTATTCCATTTATTTCCGCTTTAATCACAATATGATAAATCGTCGCTTCCAGAAAATGTGTTAAAATTTGCCTTCACTGCTCATATATTCAGCTTAAAATTTAATTCGTAATATCTTATGTATGTACTGTCTTCTTTCTGGTTACTGCAGATTGGCAAATACTTTCATTTTCATACTAAGGAGTACGATTCTTTGCTGGAAAGGGAGTTTTAAATCACAGTTCCTGATATACAAATTTTAAAAGAAGTAGTTACTTACCTCAGAGTGTCCAATATTTTGCTTTAAATCTAATAATGTATGAAACGTATTCTTATCTGTATGACTGTTGTTCCCGTTGAATGTAAAGAAAATGTTTCGATGAAGTTTTCTTAAGATGTTGTTGAAGAAAATACGATACATAAGTTTTAAAGAAAATCCTAATTCAAAGAATAGAAACATTGTATCAGTTATCTGAAATGTAATGTCTTTTTATAAAGGAAGTTAATTTAGCGATATCTTACGAAGTTGAAGGTCAGATTATTTCATGAAAAATTAAGATGAAATATTTTTAACTTTTTAAAAGTGGAAGAAATTCTTTTTCAAAAATGTTTATTCAGCGGCACCAGAATTTGAGAAAATATTTAGATAGCAATAAATAAAAATCGTTTTAAAAGTAATTTTTTGTTGTAAAAATTTGACATTTGATGATTAACCCATTGAAGGGAACCGGTATATTATATATACCACATAATTTTAATTCCCCAAATGCCACATTGGCACCATAATTTAACAATTACATTTTGCTTTATATAGTGTACGTGATGAAAAGCTTTTACTTACTGTCATACAAATTTGTTCATAAATACCGGCTTCATTCAATCATTTTAACACTTTAGCAACCGAAGTACTTTGCCCCTGAAAGGGTTAAAGTTCAGTTCTATAAGTAATGTATCACCATCTTTCAAACGGGTAACTTCTTTGATGTTAAATATTTTCAATAAATATTTTATCAAGTTACGATATAGGAAAATTTTAATTTCAGGCGGATTTTATATGGATACATTTTATTGTTAAATTTAAAAGCGGTCAGCCTCTCACCACTAAATTTTATTCGTTATTTTTCATCTAATATTTCGTTTAAAATTTTTGTAAGAATGCTAATAAAATTTAAGCGAGGAAAACTAATAAAATTTAAGCGAAGAATACTAATAAATTTAAGCGAATAAAACTAATAAAATTTATTGGTGACAGACTGTCTCCTGGTGCCTAGATTTTTACACCCATGCCCGTCGGCCTAATCGTTCGAAGTTTAACGTAGATTTCTTGGAACCTTGAACAACCGGGGTAAATTAGATTCATTTTACCTTAGAAAGAACCTCTTGTAGAGCACAGCAAGTGTGTATATCATCTATAGCATATCTATAATAAGGTAAAGCTATGAGAGTTTGCGCACATTTTAACCCCTTGGGGACGAGCGACACGTATACTTGCCGCATGAAGCGCTCAGAATCCTTGTTTTTCCTCACCAGTAAAATTTTACTGTAAAATTTGCCTCATTTAACCCTAGAACTACCGAAAATTTTACTCAAGTTTTATAAAAACATTTTACACCAGAATTTTTACTTAAAACTATTTAATTTGTTTATTTAACTTATTATTGTCTGATTTATAAATTTAGTTTGTTTTGAAGAAATTTCTGGTTTGAATAAATATTTTGAATGTACATGTCGGGTCCATTGGACCCTTCTGGTAGACAGAGGGTTAATCAGAGCATTTTCTCGATTCAAGAAGACACAAATTTCTGTTTTTAAAAAACGGTGACAAAAGATTAAAAATTTCGCAAAAGGCTTTCGTCCCGAAGGTGTTAAAAGAATAATAATAAAAAATCTAAATATTAATTTTTTGCTAAATTATGCATGAATAATTTTGACGTCATTTGTTTTTTATGCATTTCCATTGTTATCTTGTTTTTATGCTGTAATTTAATAGAACGGCAGTAATAAAACCAAGAAAACTATTTTGTGCAATCTCTCCTTACAGCAGGTGTGGCCAACTGTGGCACGCCGGACACCACTAAAATTTTACAGAAAAAGTCGACTTTATGAATCGCAGAGATTCGATGATTAGATAAGGCTATGATTACTATAAAATTTTAGTGGTGTGGCGCGTGCCACAGTTGGCCACCCCTGCGTTACAGGGTAGGTAAGACTGCGTAGGAGAGAGGGGTAGGAGAGATTGCGCACATGGGTAGAAGAGATTGTTTTTAATAATAACAACAATTAAATTGTTAACAATAATTGCACTTAAATGACATAGCTGTAAGGTTTTGTGAGTAAATATTATTGTATTAGGAGTGGCTATTTCAACCTAATGTTTAAATAATAAAAAAAGAAAGAATTTTAATAACAGTTAAAGAATTTTAATTTAAGAAGAAGATTGAAATATCAGTAAAAGCAAGCCCTACTAAAATATATATATAATTAAAAAAAAACATACATCGACTTGATAATATATTTAACTTGAAAATTAAATCATTTTCATTTCCACAGTTTCAATGTATTTTGTTTGCTAACTGAAGTTATCGTTTTCCATAATCGATAGACATATTTTTGTAAATCATGCAGCTTTCATACAATCACCTGCCACAAGCAATACATTGAATCCAGTCAGTGGTCGAAGTTAACTCCTGGTATAGTTTCAGACATTCAATGCGCTCTTCCTCACTGATCTTCGGTTTTTTTTTTCAGTTTTTTCATCCCGCTTTTTCTTGATGCACCTTATCTTCAGCTGTTTTTTTCCCTTGTTGTGGCATCTTTTATAAGTCTTTTTTATGCATATTTTGCGGATCAGTAACATTAGTTGCACCTGTTTCCTTTTGATTTCGATGGCATTAAACACTTGGAATGGGTGAAAGCTTTTCCAAAACATTGTAGGTGCTATTAGAAAATTTATTTATTAGAAATTAATTGTCCATAAATTAATATATATATATATATATATATCAGTTTAATAAATATTTCAACAAATATATTGTTAATTTATTAACAAAAATAATTACATAAAATTAATTTAATAAAAACTGTATTATTAATCTATTAATAAAACTTTTACCTGCAAAAGTATTTTTTGCAAATTAATTTGTTGCCAAATTTAGCTTCGATAGTTATGTGTTTTTTCTGAAAATTATTTCAAAATTTATTCATTCATATGTTTTACACGTAATTTGCAATTCATGCAAATTTATCACTAAGCTGCGTAATCTCTCCTACCAGTGAAACTTTTTGGGAAATGCGCCATCTGTCCTAAGTATCAGATGCGCAAACTCTCCCATTTTGGTGGAGAGACTGCGCGGCCTCTTATCTAAACATGGCCACTTCTAAAATGAATTGTTGGTGATCGCATCCTTAGTCTCGATTAGTAGCTCATAGGAAATCGTCTAAGATCAAAATATTTTGTACTACTGACATTCTATATAAATTCTGACGAACAGTTATGAAAATTCAAGCACTTTCTTTGGAAAAACAAAACAAAATAGCCATGCTACTTCAAAGACGCCTGGAACAATTAATGTTCACATTCATGTAGACACTGCACTAATGCTGCTGTACAACTACCTGGAGTCGCTGCGCGCGCACGCTACTCCTTCCCCTCAAATCTCTTTGTGTGCGATCTCTCCTATCGCGCTATCTCTCCTGGCTTTACCTTATAGCTCTATGCTGCATCTGTAGCATATCTTGGGGTGCGTAGCATCTATAATTCGTTTACAGGAGCACCCAAAGGAATTGCGTTACATTACAGTCTGTGTGTGTGGGGGGGGGGACGTTTTAGTGTATTCGAATGATGTTACATTCTTTCAAACATATTATGAGTGGCATACATTACTAAAGAGATTTATTGATGTGGATCACTAAAAGATGCTCACTTAACCCCTTAATTGTCGCGCCTGATAAGTGTCGAATAGTTTTTTTTTAATTCAGATTGTTTTATTACCACCACTTTTTTCAAGTTGAAATATTCTCTTCATTTAATGGCAGATAAAATAACGCAAGAATAAAGCCAATTGCATTATTAAAAAAAAAAAAAAAAAAAAAAAAAAAAAAAAAAAAAAACTGGTGGAAATAGAACAATCTGAATAGAAGAAAAGAAGTCTACACCACCCGTGACAGTCACGGGCGCGACGATTAAGGGGTAAAAGAAGTTTAACTAAATTTTGTTTTAATACGTTGTGTGCATAAATTTAACAGATAACAAACAGGGATACACAAAGTAAATCAAACGCTTTAATGAGTAAGGGCGTGGATTGATTAACCCTTTCTGGGGCAAAGCTTTTTCGATGCTAAAGTGTTGAAATAAATGAACGGCATCGGGGTTTACCAACAAATTTATTTGGAAAAAAAGAAAAAGGCTATATTACATACATATTAAATGTAAAATATTTTACCAAAATCCTGGTGCCAATGTGGCGATTCTGCGTTAAATTTAAATGGTTTCATAAACATACCACCGTCCCTGAAAGGGTTAACCTCTTGCGCTGGAAAGACGTGCTATGTACGTCGCCTTGGATTAACCCCTTGAAGGTGATGCCGTCACGGCTTCACATAATTTTAATCCCTAATTGCCACATTTGCACCGGAATATTATAATGAAAATTTCACCTTTTTTAAATATGCGAAAATATGCTTTTACTTGTTTACAAATGAATTCTCTTGTAAGTACTGGTGTCAACAAATTATTTCAACATTTTATAAATACAAGTATCTTGCCCCTGAAAGGGTTAACACTAG
Source organism: Maratus speciosus (assembly GCA_963932465.1). NCBI lineage: Eukaryota > Metazoa > Arthropoda > Arachnida > Araneae > Salticidae > Maratus > Maratus speciosus. The sequence continues at coordinate 453,753,137 of OZ010796.1, forward strand.
AAAGCCCGCGAGCAGTCATTTTGACTGCTACCAAATGAATGTATCGCGGTTCGAACCAGAATTTTTTTTTTATAAAACTAGTTTAAAAGATACAAACAACAACAACAACAAAAAAAAACTAGATAAATGGATGAATTAATAATTTTAAATAAAAATTCAGGTGTGAAATATTTTTCTAAAATATGGACGAGATAGTCACGGGCTTCTGCCAATTAATTTCCAGCGCAAGAGGTTAAATGTGGTTTATAATTCAGTTATGCATTTTCAAGAGCAACAATGTTTAGTAAATTTGATATGTTTGCTGAATATAATAAAATCAGATACATGGATGCACAAAGTGCTAGATAAATGGCTGACTATAGATGATAATTTAAGGAAATGGAATAAGCTTGTTTTTTCTTTAAGCTTGTTTTTGCCTGAATTATGTTTTAGCTTCCTATGGGACGTGTATAAAAATATGTAGGTGATATAAAAGACTCCACAAAAAAAAAAAAAAAAAAAAAAAAAATCAACTATGTTTCCTGCAATTGTCATAAAATGCAAAAAGTGACTTTTCTACTGTGCTATGCGTTTTCTTACTAAACTAAGTTTTAGTATACTATTTAGAGCATTTAAAAATCTATACATCACATAGAGGGCTGCACAAAAGAATTGCAGTATTTTTAGTCTATTAGTGTTATATGCTCAAATATGGGTTTCAAATGCGCTATGCGTTTTCTAAAATGTTTAGTTATGTATTTATTTTAACTTATTAAGCAGCAAAGGTTTGTTAAAATGCTCAGGAACTGTTATAAAGTGTCTCATAATCAACACTTGATGCATCTTTTTTCTTTCTTGTTTTCCTGAAAGTCGTCCATGGTTGTTAATATTTCTCTAATTAATGTACATGGTGCACCATTAGTCCGTTGAAATTTCAAAACTTTAAAATTAACATATTGCCTTCCGGTCTTTGCCGTAAGAATTTCTATGAGAATTAAAAACAAATTATGAACCCTTTTTCCCGTACACAAATTACGAAAATTTGCCAATTATTATACCCACAGGCGTCCCACCGCCAACCCGAATATTAGACCTACTCACTGACAGAAAAATAACGGCTATCGTTGGCGGACATTTTTCAGTGTGTGTACGGACCCTTGAACAAAAATTTCAATAATTTTTTTATTTATTCGTTGCCCTAATTTTCTAAGATTAAACCAGCCAAAGGAAAATTTTAAAATATACCAGAGCAGGGCTCCTACTAGGTCCATTTTTTGAACACAACTATTTTTCAAAGAAGAATCTTCTTTATGAATTTCGTAGAAACTTACTTGGAAGAGAGTTTTTCTTGTAATTTTTGCAGAAACCTATCGCGAATTTTTTTTAACTTACTGGTTTTCAAAAAACGAACCAGTGGGTGCAATGCTGGAATATAAATTCAGTGGACCGTACATATACTTAAAAAAATACGCCTACGACAGCCGCCATTTTTGTGTCAGCGCGTAGGCCTAATATTCAGGGGCGATGGGCGTCTCTAAGATCAGTTAAGGAGATGAAAACATGCTTTTATTATTTATTAGTAAACAAAGTGTTCTTTAATCGATACTTTAAATCAGGGGTGGCCACCTGTGTCACGCCGGATACCAGTAATTTTTCAAAGAAATAGCCGAGTTATTGAATCGCAGAGATTCGATGATTAGTTAAGGCAATCATTACTCTAAAATTTTAGTGCTGTTCAGAGTGCCACTGTTGGCCACCACTGCTTCAACCCATTATCTCCTGACGGAACTTTTAAGTACCACTCAATTTAAACTTCCAGCCCATAGTGAATATTACTAATATTCTAATGGTACTTTGCAAAAACACTTTTTTAACTCCACTTTATCCGGATACACGGCAGCAGTAGTTCTAGGTTTGTTATTTTAGGGAGGAAGGAGGCTACTTTGACACACAAGTGATGTGTTTTGTGCCGAAATTTTGTACAGATTGTCACGCTCGCCTTTTTATTGCTGCAGACACAGTAAAGAATATAAGATAAGTGTTGGATTTTTTTTATGTGTTCATTATGATCTTATAATTCAGTTCGACTAGCTGTTTTAGGTGAACGGCGTATGTATTTGATTTAACAGTTGAATTACTCGGTGGTACTTATAAGTACCGTCTGTACACTGGGTGTTGGAGAAAACTTCTTGTTTGCTTTTTGTCTGTATAGATATCCATCGTTTTCATCTGCTTTAAAATGTAATTACTAAAATGCAGTTTAGTAATGATTTCCCTGGTATTTCTTTTCTGTTTCATTCCTTTTTTGTTATTGGAAATCGAAATAGTTGTGGCACCGGCTCGTTTTTGCTATGCTAGAAATGGTATACGTAAATTCATATATTGCATATGTGGAGATGCGAGAACACATGTTGTCGCTGGAATATAGACGTCGCATAACTAAAGGACTGCTAACAAGATCGAAATCTTAAAAAAAAGTTATCGTCTTTTTTAAACCCTGTCAGGGGCAAAGCCTTTTCAATTCTAAAGTGTTGAAATAAATGATTGGCACCGGAACTTGCCAACCGATTTATTTATAAATAAGAAAAAGTCTATATTTCACATACTTATTAAATCGAAAATATTTTCTTTTGCCATTTGAAATTACCTCGTGAGTTTTCTGTTACGGTATTTTAGTCATAGTCAAAGCTATTAAATAATAAGCCTGATCAGATGAATGGAAGAATTTTCGCAAGTTGACAATAGCGCCCTCTGGCGTGTGGTGTACTTTTTGCATATTGTAAAATGAAAAATTGAAATTTTGAAAGATTAAACCAAAACGACCTGCCAACAAGCGGATCAAGCGTGAAATCTTCGACGGAAATTCATGCGATTCTGCGACTGTTGAATTGACTATGTATTCAAAAGCAGTTTTTATTATAAATAATGTGTGGTCGGAGAGGAGATTGGAGCTCATGTATATGAACAAAATTTACATAATGTGCGTTTGCAGGTCATTTCTGTTTTGTACACCAGCCGCAAGGTAGCGCTAGTGTGCGCTAACAAATTTAACACGTACTGAACACGCTCAAAGTATAATCGCTCTGGTCATAGTGTACTGACAGTACTTTAAAGTATCACTTTAATTAATTGCCTATTAATAATTACATTTCTTACGGGTGAGAATTTTTTTTTATGTTTATCCTTTAATTTTTATTGTAGTAACTGAAAAAAAAATTACATGAAAAAAATTTCAGTAGGTCATAATGCTGTAGATAAAGGGTTAAACGTCTAAATAATGTAAATCGTTCTATCGAAAAAATATTAAATATTTCTTTTTATTTAAAAAAAGTGTATAACAACACCCCAATGGCTTCATCCTTGAGACGCCCTAAATGACTGCAGCAAAGGTTTTTACTCTTTTTGCTACCTCAAATTTTTCGAAATATATTTTTAATTATTTATTTACTGAATTTCGGCGAGTAAATGTAACAATAAATGTACTTAAAAATTAATGTTTAGTAAAAAGGGTAAATATTTGCATGAAATGCTTATATGGTAAGAATTTTTCAAATGTGAACGGACTTACGAGACACCACTAACTGTAAATAAACTTGTATATTATTTTCAGCGATATTATTTTCAGTTGGTTATTCTAGAAATGATGTTAACTTTATTAACGATCATTATAGAGATTGATCTTTAAATCATGAATCTCTGTTTAGCAAATATGATACTTCGTTGTCATAGTATTACACCAGGGGTGGCCAACAGTGGCACGCCTGATACTGCTAAAATTTTACAGAAAAATTCGACTTCTTGAATTGCAGAGATTCGATGATTAGATAAGGCAATGGTTACTGTAAAATTTTAGTGGTGTGGCGCGTGCCACAGTTGGCCACCCCTGTATTACACAGACTTACACAGCAATCAATATTTCAATACATTGGGCAAAACGGCGGTGTTGCATGGATTTTTCTTGAAAAAAAAAAAAAAACTCTAGAAAATGTTACTCATTTATATTGATAAATATTGTCAATAAACTAACAAAAAATTTATTTTAATTACAAATTATGTCGCAGTAAGGGACATCGATAAATTGTAATTTTTTTTACTCAATTTATTTCTTATATTATTAATATCTTTAAAGTTTTAAGACATTTCTGTAATGGCATAATATAATTTAATCCAAAATTCGATTTTATCTAAGCCATTAGTAAATTTCATGTGAACGTAAACAACGTTTACACATTTTCATTCAACTTAAAATGATTTGTGTATAAAAAGATCCAATTTTTTAATTGATTTGTCACTCATTTCCGGATGTGCCAATGATCTAGAAATTGTGCACAATGTTGTTTTCCTAATGATATTACATTATTTTCATATTTTAAAACCTAATAATTAATTAATAGATCAATTTTATTGACATTTAAATTTTGTGCTGAGAAAAAATAGAATTCCTAGGCTAGTGATCTTATTGTTCGCGGCCTTCCGGTTACCACGATTTTAGAGCATAATAAAATCCCTTTTAATTACAGATACTTTTCGATTAAATAAATCTAAGATTTACCTTCGGAATTCCTGGCGACAAGTACAATGTGCGTACATTTCTACCACATTTTTAAATAGAAATTTTTACTAAATCGAAAGATACTGCTTTTCACCGTTTTCGGTTGATTGCCAACATAATTTAAAAATAATAATAATAAATTTGAAAATAAATAAATGCTTTTCTTCACGTGCATTAAAAAAGTAAAATTTTAAGCACGAATTTTGGGGCAATCCTGTTTGTTGAAGATTAAAATTATGTTGTACAAAATTAGAAGAATGGGTTATAATTTTCAAAGTACACTGCTCAAAAAAATTGGGAGAGCAAGCAAAAAAGTGAAGAGAATAGTGCGAGAAAGCCATACATGGGCAAAAAAATGGGGAGTACAACTGTATCAATGCGTAATACAGAAAAAAAGACTAAAAAAAATTGCAAGAGAGTTTTAATGCTTTGAAACGATGGGTAGAACATGAAAAGACGGTTTAGGGCAACAATTTGGTTACATGTAACTGACAAAATAGTGCTATTTAGGAATGTTGCAGGGTATTTAATATGTCGTGTAGTGCCCTCAAATAGATCAATCTGACGCACACCTGTTTTCCATGGATTCGATGACATTATCGATAACACTTTGGAAAATACTGTTCCACTCCTCAAAAATTCCAATCTATATGTCCCGGACAAGAAATGGAGGCCTTTATCTTGCTGCAATTCGTCTTTCGAGTGTGTCTCAAACATGCTCGTTCGGATTCAGGTCAGAAGAGCATGTAGGCTATTCCTTTCGCTGTATTGTTCCAGCTTTAACCCTTTCAGGAGCAAGGTATTTCTATTCTTAAAATGTTGAAATCAGTGAATGGCACCAGAATTTCAAACAATTTTATTTCGAAATATGAAAATGCTCTTTCTCTCTTACTTAATAAAAGGGAAATTTTCATTCCAATATTCTGGTGCCAATGTTGCATTTGAGAATTGAAATTAAGTGGTCCAAAAATGAGCCACCGACCTTGAAGGGGTTAAGCATGTTCTCCATAAGACGAGCTGTATAAGGCCTAGAATTATCATGCATCAAATAAAAGGAATCACAAATTGCTGCAGCGTAAAATGCGACATGAGGTCTCAGTATCTCGTCTATGTAGCTTTGTGTCGTCAAAATGCCCTTCCGAATGATATGCAGGTCCGTACGTCCACCTATGCTGATTCCAGCGAATACCATCATCCCGCCTCGTCTGTAATGTGATCATTCACGAACGAATGAGGGATTATTTTGAGTGTCCTTTCCATTCACACCAAAACACATCGGATGTCACATCCAGACTGAATCGGGACTCGTCTGTAAACAGAACTTGACTCCAACCACGTTGCATCCAATCTCGATGTTCAGTTGCCCAATTTCTTTGGACCGCACAGTTGCTTGAAGTAAACGGAATACAGACCATTGTCTTACGTGCATAGAGACCACCCTACCAAAGCCTATTTTGGAGTGTTTGGCTGGACACCCTTCGTCATGTGGCCAAGAACAACTGAGTTTGCAGCTGACAAGCATTGACTGTTCCGTCTCGACAAGCTGTTAACAGGATGTATGGGTCATCAGTTTCTGTGGTAGCACATGGCCGACCTTGCCCTGGTCGGTGTCTAGCATCTCCTGTGTCTTGGTATCGATTCCACAGCCTTGCAATGTCACTTCTTGCGACTCCAACAGCGCTCGCTACTCTTCGTTGTGTTTCCCCAGATTCAACTATCCCGATAATACACCAATCCATGGATTCCGGTAAATTACGTTGTCGTGACATTCCCAAGTCATCTTTTCTCAAAACACAAGCTGAGCATTTGAATTTTACAACTGAGACTGACACAGACGTATCTATAGAATCTCGATTTCTGCACTTATCTCCTTTTCCCAGTTTTTGACGTCATGAATTTTGATTTGCATGTGACGTTTTCTCCATTTTCTTCTACTACGTTATAAATTTTGGATATTTTATTTTACGTTGCTTATTGGCGTAAGTATGTGCGTAATTTTGTTAAAACCATGTGCTCCCCTAATTGTTTTGAGCAGTGTATAAAATAATTTTCAGTCAGAAGTTTTCAGATCCATTTTATATAACTCTTAACTTACCAATAGTTTTCGTAACATTATACTAATATTTTCTGCAAGAAAAAAGTGGTTCCCTTGTTCTTTTGAAAAAAGCAGAAATAGTGTTAAAATTGCTGACTATTATATTTGTAATAAAAAAAAAACTTCAATTATACTTTTTAAAATATTCAGTGTGAAATATATCCATCTCACTTTGTCAAATAAATTTATATCCATACATTTTTATGGTGTTTATTTGAAAATTGGCATATACAGCTCATATTAAATATTACAATAACTGTTTTTATAATTGAAAATATCGTTTGGTAATTTAATATCTTTTAACCCCTTGAAGGGTACCGGTATATTATATATACTAGTTAATTTTAATTCCCGAATGCCACATTGGCATCAGAATTCATGAAATAAATTTTTCTTTATATAATGTACGCGAAGAACAGCTTTTGCTTAATTTCATATAATTTTTTTTTTTTTTAAATACCGGTGTCATTCAATCATTTTAACATTTTTGCGACATAAGTACTTTGCCCCGAAGTGGTTAATTCAAATATGCTAACGAAATTTTTATTAAGAACTTATTGTTGATTAAACTTATTTATTATCTTAAAAATTAATATCATATCTGAAAGGATTAATTTTAAAAAAATCTTTTGAAAAGTCAAAATATTAGAATATTTATTCAAGTGGTTTAAAATATTATAATATTTCACATTTATTCTCCTTTAATTATCATCAATTCATAACATGTGGCATCATTGATTAACCCATTTGTGCCTGGCGTCCTAATTTTGGGACGCTTTCTTAAAAAAATTCCCATTACAAATGGAATTATGATATCCTTTCAAAACTTTGTAAAATATGTCCTTAAGGGGACGGTGGAGCTTAAAATCCTTAAAAATATATTTTTTTTATTTTTGTAAATTTCAACTTAAATATTATTCAAGAGTACATTATATACATTATAACATGCATTTATCCCAAAAAAAAATTAAAAAAAATTTTATTTTTGAGAAAAAAAGGGAATTTTACGCGTCGTGTTGGAAATCTTCGAAATGCCCCATGCGTCTTCAATATCAATGAAAATACCCAATATTTTTTATAAAAGTTTGGTTTATATATAGAAATTAAATAGAGCATCGAATTTTACATATTTGAATTTAAAGGTTAAAAAAAAAAAATGAAAAAATTTGAAATTTTTTCGAAAAATTTTCAAAATTTCAAATTTTTCAATTTTTTTTTTTTATTTTTTGTAAATTTTATCTTAAATATTATTCGAGGGTACATTATATGCATTATAGCATGCATTTATCGCAAAAAAAATTATTTTTGAGAAAAAAATGGAATTTTTCGCGTCGTCTTTGAAATCTTCGAAGCGCCCCATATCAATGAAAATCCCCAATATTTTTTATAAAAGTTTCATTTATATATAGAAATAAAATAGAGCATCGAATTTCACATATTTGAATTTAAAGGTTAAAAAAAAAATTTTTTTTGAAAAATTTTGAAATTTTTTCGAAAAAATTTTGAAATTTTGATTTTTTTTTTTTTTTTACATTTAAATTCAAATATATAAAATTCGATGCTCTATTTTATTTCTATATATAAACCAAACTTTTATAAAAAATATTGTACCTTTATATAAAAATATTGAACCTTTATATATCGTCCCAATTTTGGGACGCTTGGCACGAATGGGTGGGGGTTTTCTCCGTTACCGTCTATGCATTAAATGTATGTTTTATGCCATTTATTTTGTTGCAAAATGGTTACATACCATTTAAATTATTATTTGGCTATAAAATTATTAATCGGATTATTATTTGGCCATTCTTTGTTATTACTATATGGGGGGGGAGGGGGGTTAGTGGTTGGGCTCGGTTCAAGAACAAGACACCCACCCCTCCCCACACTTAGCTATTGGCTTGGTAAAAATTTATATCATACCGTTATGTTTTGTACTAGTTTAGTATTTGATATCCTGAGGTTACTAAAATACAGTAGAACATCGATTATCCGACATAATTGGGACCGAACCGCCAGCAGATAATCGAAATTTCCGGATTATCGAGAATTTATCAATAACCATCTAGTTTAATATGTAACATCGTCATCGAACTGCTATTAGGACTATTTAATCTGCTTAATAAATATCTAAATTTAAATTATGCATGAAAATAATTATATCTGTTTAGAACATGGACGTGTACACAGGGGGGAGGGGCAAGAGTACAATTATACCGGGATCGAATCTTGCGGGAGCTCATGCTAATTTCAATGGAATTCAAAGAAAGGGGAACCAAAATGCTTATATCTACACGTGGTTTGAAAAGGAACACTTGCATACACAAGGAATGTGAAAGTAAAAAAAGAAAAAATACGTTGGAACAAAATTCAGGATATCGGTTTACAGAGAGTTAGGGTCGGATAATCGAAGTTCTAATGTGCCATACATACTCGTGCGTAAAACGAAGAATTTTTGACAATTTTCTGCAAGTAAATTGGGGGGGGGGGGTAGACTTATACACGAGTCAATTACAAAAACCGAAAAGAAGAAGAAAAAAAAAACTTCGAATACTGCAAAAGTCTGTTTTTTTATGTGTATAAATAATAAAATAATATATAAAATATACAAATAATAATAATTTATTAATAAAAAAATTTCAATGATTTGTTTTTGTTTACTTACTAATTTTTCGCATTAGTAAGTGAACTCTTTGGTTTTATTTTGTGCGAAATTGAAGTGAAACGTTAGGGGTCGACATACGCGAGTTTTTGATTTTTTGCAGAATTTGCGTTCAAAAGTTAATGGGTCGGCGTATACGCAAGTACACTGGTTATCAAAAATTAAGGAAAAGTCACAAAATGCTAATTTTCAAATACGCGAACACTCAAAAGGAAATAATATAATTCGAGTAATTACTATCTCTACAACACAGCTAGCCCATATAACATCTCATTCATGTCACAAATGGTCACAATTGTCACAGTCACTACGATGAAGCAAAAAAATAGGAAATTCCATACATCTCATTATGAGTCTCAAATGATCACTATATATGATTCCACTGAGAAGTCAATGTGACTGCTGGTTTGTGACGAGTCACCAGGTGACTTTACAATGTAGTTAAATTGTGACTCTCATGTGACTGTCATTTTGAGATTCAATTTCATAGTCATCATGAACTTTGCATTATGATAAGTCACCAAATAATATCATATTATAGTCACATGGAGACTTTTCCCAAAAGAGCACAATGGTGACTTCACAGTAGTCTCTCTGTCACCTGAAAGTCATCATGTGACTTTAATGTGACATTATTTGGTAACTTATCGCAATGCAGCGTTCACGATGACTTTGAAATTGAGTCTACAAATGACAGTCACATGAGAGTCACAATGTAACTACATTGTAAAGTCACATGGTGACTCGTCCCAAAGCAGCAGTCACAGTGACGTCTCAGTGGAGTCACATATAGGTATTATATGAGACTCATAATGAGATGTATGGAATTTCCTATTTTTTGCTTCACCGTAATGACTGTGACATTTGTGATCATGTGTGACATGAATGAGATGTTATATGGACTAGCTGTGTTGTAGAGATAGTAATTACTTGAATTATTTCCTTTTGAGTGTTCGCGTATTTGAAAATTAGCATTTTGTGACTTTTCCTTAATTTTTGATAACCAGTGTATATGTTACGGCCAAAACCCGAAATTGGCCAATTCCCGAACTGGCCGGCCAATTCGCGAACTGGCCAACAACGTTTTAAACTGACTGGCCAATTCGGGAATTGGCCGGCCAAAACCCGAACTGGCCAGATGCAAGCGGCCAGTTTGCGAAGTGGCCATACACTATCGGCCAATTCGCGAAATTGGTACATAGAAACCGATTTTTACGTTTTATCATTTTCTAACATAGTTGAAAGTGTTTATGAATTCAATTTGTCTGGTCGTATGCATGCCCGTGCTCTAACTCTGGTAAAGACTCGGATTGACTTGTAATTGTTATAATATTTAGGTTTATAAATACATTTTGGTATTACTAGTGAAGTTGTACTATTTTTGGTTAATTTGCAGGAACACACAAAAGTATTTCATTACAATATCATCAATGGTTTTTTCAGTGCATTTTAATGTTGTTACATTATCTCAATTATAATAAAATAGGTATGCTTCATTAAGATGGACGACAAATTGTTATCTAAAGGGTATGAAATAAGTAGCAGTTATAGTTTGTCTACAGAAACACTCAAAAGTATTTCGTTACATTGCAGTGAATGGTGAAAGATCATTTCTAGTGCACTTAATTGATATTACACTATTTCAAATATAATAAAATTTACATGCCTAACTCATGTAGTGAGCAATATGTTTTTTTTTATTATTATTTATAGAGTATTGATTAAGTAGCCATTATAGTTCGTTTATAGGACTCCCAAAAGAATTCAGATAAAGAATTATGATATATGTGTAAAAATCGTTTATAAGGTATTTTAATTATGTTACACTACTTCAAATGTAATGAAACTCTTATATATTACTAATATGCTCTACAACATTTTTCTATAATTTATTGCTTAGGTAAAATTTGTCGTTTATTTACAGAGTCCCTCAAATAATTTGTTTATTGGATTGGACAATGAATCCGATGCATCGATATTTGTCACAGAGGACAGAGATCTTCAGCAGATTAGAATATAATGCTCACAATAAACCCAATTTATCGAAATATATCAAACAGGCGGGAAATTGTCCAACATATCAGAATATAATCGTCACAGTATAGAACGTTCTTTCCTATCAAGTGTGCACGTCATTGCCACCTACCGGGTAGCCTTGAATCCCCACTTCGTATATTGGCCAAGGCTTCCCGGCCAGTTCGCGAATTGGCCGGCCAAAACCCGAAATACGCTGTTCATTTCACGTATTTCGGGTTTTGGCCAGGAATCTCGGCCAGTTCCCGAATTGGCCGGCCAATTCGCGAACTGGCCAAGCTCCGGGTTTTGGCCGTAACATATATACGGTATATTTACTCCATTTGTAGTTATTGATTATTGTAAATTCTTACTATATAAATTGTTACTATGCCAATAGCTAATGGTGAGGAGGAAGGGGGTCTTGTTCTTGAGCCGACCCCAGCCCTCGCCCCCTTATAGTAATAATAAAGAAATTTTCATAGTCAAATAATAACCCGAATGATATATACCTTTTTGAAACATATTAAATGGCATAAAACATAGATATAATGCTTAGACAGTAACGGAGAAAACCCCTACCCTTTCGTGCCTAGCGTCCCAAATTTGGGACCTTTATATTTTTATACGTTAAATAAAAAGAAATTCAAAGGGAATTTTTTTATTATTTTTTACGTTCATTTTACACCATTTACTATAATTAAGCCCAATATTGAGTTGAAAAAAAATCAGGCACTAATGGGTTAAATTCAGACGATTTTATTTAAAATCAGTATTCTTTTTGCAGTTTGTTTGCTTTTTCGTCTTAAAATGGGTCGTGTGAGTGATATTCCTAAATCTACTAAATTTCGTATAGTTGAGTTGTATCGGCACGGTAATGTTATATAGCGAATTATTTACATGGTTTGCAATCAAGCGTTAGTAAAATACTAACACAATATTAAAAAAAATGGAAATTTTCAAAGTAATCGCCGAAATTGCGGCCGAAAACCAAAAACATCTGCTAGAGATGACAGGAAACTGAAGCGTATAGTTAAGAAAAACCGTTTTAAAAGTGTGCGGTTCTTGCACCGAAAAGGGAAAAAATAAGGAGTTGAAGTTTCTACATCGACAACATTAAGACGTCTCCATAAATTTAAGTTTGAATCTCGTCTACCGAAAACAAAACCTCTCATGACTGCAAAACAAAAGCGTAGTTGATTGAATTGGTGTAAATCAAGACGTTTATGGAGTGAAGACGATTAGGAAAATATATTATTTAGTGATGAAAGTATATTTTGTGTTTGATATTGTAGTCAAGGTATTCGAGATTGGAGAATGAAGCAAAAAGCATTTGATAAAGACTGCCTTAAACGTTCCTTAAAGTTTGCTGCTAGTGTCATGGTTTGAGGTTGCCTGAGTGTAGCAGTACGTGGAATGTTATGCATCGTCTACGAAAAGGTTAACTCTCAGATATATCAAGTAATTTTGTAATATTACATGATTCCATCAGAAGATTTATTTTATGAAGATTTCATCTTTCAACAAGATGTAGCGTCACCACATACGTCAGTGTCAACTGAGAATTGCTTCCGCCAAGCAACATTTAGGTACTTTCTTGGCCACGAAATTCACCAGAATCTTAATCCCATCGAAAACTTATGGTGTATAATGAAGTGTATAATGAAGGAAAAACTCCAAGAAAACCCTCCTTCAAGTAAAACTGAGTTAGTGGCACGTTTAAAGACTATTTGGGCTAATACTGATAGAAATGTTTGTAAATACCTTGTATATAGTATGCAAGATCGATTGTACGCTGTGATGGAATCTAAACGGGATGCTACAAAATATTAACTACCATTTACTTCATATTCATAAGGTAATATTTTTGCGTAAAATAAAATATTCTAATATTTTCAACCAAACTAAATTTTATTCTAATATTTTGGTGTGTTTCAGAAAGCTGTATACCTAATTTATTGTACTGTATTTTATATTTTGTAAATGTTAAAATCTTATGTAAACATTACAGATTTAATTTATAAGAAAGATAATTTCATTTACTTAGTATCAAAAATAAATAAATGAAAAATATTTTTTTCTTTTTACTTTTTGTCAATTATTCTAATATTTTGAATGTGAGCTGTATACACGTAACACAAAAATAAATATTTGTCTGTTACAATAAAAAGTGAAAAATAGCAATTGCCAAGTCTTAAGTCAATTTTTGAGTAAAAGTATTTTCAAGTAGCAAAATTTCATTCATTTAACCTTTTAACACGAACATCACCTGTACTCGATGTTTCATGGCGAATGTCGTCTGTACTTGATTTTTATATTGCATAGAGTCCATGATTTTTATTACCAGCAATTTTGTACAGTAATTTTTGCCTAATTTAATCACAGAGTTTCTGCGAATAAATCGGTCAAATATTTCTATTTGGAGTTTTTGGAGAAACAAGGTTAAATTTTCTATACAGTGTGCTCGAAGCGAAGAGGTTATTCTCAGATTTATCAACTTAAATAAATCGAAAAATTCTTTAAAAAAACTGATAATGAAAAATATTAAAACTTAGCATCTCTGGAATAATGAAGAAGATTATTTGGAGTAAAATTTTTATTCTTCGACATTGCGTTATCTTAAAATGAAACTCAGCCAGAAATATTTCTCGTAAAACCCATTAATTTTGATGATTTTTGTGTATATGGTTTTTGTATGGAAATATAACGTCATATAAACAGGTTGCATACTTTTCTCCACAAAGCTCGAATGGAATATTTCGCTTCATTTAATATTAGAAGCATATAACAGATACTTCCATCAGTCGCCGCGATTACAAATATTGTTGTTTAAATAATAAATAGAAATTTAACGAAGAGAAATAAGGGTACTAGTCTCTTGCAATATTCCAGGTAATGTGCGCACCTTGTATAAAGAATATGAATTTTCATTTATAAAACGTGAAATTTAATTTAGGCACATTTCTACTCTAAAGAACTCTTCGAAATGCTTGCTTGATAGAAAAATACTTTTATTCATAATTAGCTGTGTAAAAACCGTTGTGTAGCATTTTTAGTTTGAAGGTTTTAGGGGGAAATTCTTATTAATCTAGTTTTAAAATTAAAATATATAATTCATAAATTATTAACGTAGTTATTATCATTTAGTCTTTTTAATAGTCCTAATATTCCTTTAAATTATAAAATTATTTCTCTAGTTTATAAACATTGAAAGATTAAATAATGATTGATTTTCATCATTTTTCCCGGTTTTCTCTAAAACATTCTAACCCTTTAGTGCGCAGCTTTGCATATATGCAAACAACACTACTTTGAATTTAATAGATTTTGTTTTCGCATATACCTAATTCACACCAGAGAATTAAAATAGCAATATTTGCCTTAATTAAAAAACTGACACTCCGTATTGAAATAAAGCGAAATTAACCATTGAAACTTTTTGGTGTAAAGTCAGATTCTCTGAACTACGTAATTTCCAGAACGTGTTTTATTATGGGAATTAAAGGGTTAAATGCTAAGTTTTATAAAATAAATATTTATATAAAATAAGATAATTTGAGACATATTTATTAACCCCTTAACTTTTTTGAAAAAGAAATATTCACCTTATTTAATGACAGGACAAATGATACCATTATAAAGCCAATTACACTATTTTATAAAACTGGTGGGAATCAAACAAATATGAATAATCTGAATAAAAGACACAGCCCGTGAATATGACGGGAGCGAGAATTAAGGGATTAAAATATATACTAATTTGAATTATTTTAGCGTAAAACAGCCAGACGACAGTAGTTTTTACTTATATGGCAGATGTGCAACAGAAGGAAAGATTGGCGTATTATATGAAATATATATATATGATTTTTTTCATTATTTTTCCTGTGTAATAAACCTTTCAGAGTATCATATATAATTTTTTCGAAACAAAATAAAAAATCGCGCATTTAAGGGTTAATACCGTAGTGCAAACAACTGCAGATTGCAGCAAGATATATCATTTATAACTCTTAACCTGCATCACAGTGGTATTCGAGGTGCAGCCATTGGGTTACGTATCAACCAGTATTTTATAATAGAATTTTTTTTCTTAGTTAACCCTTAAAAGCTTTTATGGTATCATTTATGATACCATCAGTGTTCCTGATTGAGTGGATTTTTTAATTCACTTTTTTCGTACTCTCACGGGAAATTTTAAAAGGAAATTTTTGATTTATTTGCTAACATACATTTCGTTATTAAAATAACCGAAATTTACTATTTAGATTTTTCTGGTATGAATTCGGCTTCTCTGAAATATGCAAATTTCGGAACTTTTTCTACCCTGGGCATTTAAGGGTTAATGTTAGAAGCCTTGCGAGTAAATAAAAAATAATATTAGCTATCGGAATTTGTGGTATTAATTACATTTTTTTGGTATTAAATAACTGTTTTTAATGAGTGATAATTAGATGTGCTGTTATTCATTTTAAAAGAATTTTTTTATTCCCATCTAAATTTAAATGAGAGAAATATTCTTAAGATTTTTTTTTGTTTCGTTGATTTAAAATTTTAGTTAAATATCTGTAAATAGTTCTGTTTATTTTTTCTGTTATAAAGTCAGTTTCTTCAGAATAAATTATTTGAACAAAAAAATTTGTCATTTTTATTCATCCTTTCGTAATAATTTGTCCTGCCGTTGCCACGAAAAACTCTCTGAAGCTTTTTCAGGAACACTTAATGAGTGTTGTATTAAGCGAGGTATTACAGATGAGTTTTTATTAAAATATCGGTTTTCAATACTTCAACAAAGGGCAGAATCATAATGAATATTGGTGCGAAGAAAATAGTAATAATGAAATTGTTGATACCAAAAAGTACCAGCTTTATACAAAACATGTATTGTGTCTGATTTTTTCCGACAATACTAAATGAATAGATAACTAAAATAGTCAGTGTAATGTTTCAAAATAAACCTTGTTTTTTTTTTTTTTTTTTTTTTTTTTTTTTTTTTTTTTTGTCATAAAAAATAATGGAAAGTATTAAGAAGAACGAAAATTTTGATCATAAAAAAGAACGATGAATGTAGATAACTTTTAATGATATAAATTGCCTTAATTTGACGAAAAATCCCTGATCAAATAAATTCGTTTTGAACCAAAAATAATGCATAAATTTCTTTCTAATATGTTCCACGAAAAAAATAAGTTATATTTTATTAATTAAAATTTCCCTGTCTAAATTTGATTGCAAGGTTCGCTGATTATACACCAGAAAATAGAGTTATCTCAAAAATTTCGGCAACCATTAACCCGTTCAGGACAAGCATCTTTTATACGAATTTTATTCCTTTGGCACCACTTCTTGTTAATTATTTGGCATAACTTTATAAATCACGAAAGTGTTGAAATTAAATAAAATCAGTTTTACTTTTATTTGTTACTGGTGCCACACTCAAGTGTTTTAAGCACTTTTTGAGGGTGCATATATCGTCGGTACCATGTCAAACAATACAATGTGAAAAAAGTGGGCTACTTTTTTAAAATTCAGATTTCTTGATTGGCACCACTTTTTTGAAATAGTGAAATTTGTCTTACTTAATCTTATTTAACGACATATTAATTAAGTCGTAAACGAGGGGAATTTTACTATTTCAGAAAAGTGGCGCAAGTCAAGAAAGCTGAATTAAAAAAAAGTGGCTCACATTTTTCACATTGGATAGTTGGACATGGAACCGACGATATGCACCCATAGTCCCGAACGGGTTAAACATAGTTTCAAACACGGGGCCAAGATTTATCTCCGTTTCTGTCAACTATATACTTGCAATCTACTGTATACTTATTAGTTGTGGGGCTCACAAACGTAGTAGACAAAGTCCATTTTGAAAAGAAAAATGAGATGGTCCATTTAGAAGTGCATAAAATCTGTTTTATCCATTCCCACAGTGAAACAAGTCTGTTTTCACATACTTTCTCATATATGTCATCTGATTACAGACTTAGTTTAGTGTGGGAGTGCATAAGACATATTTTATGCATTTTCTATAAATTGTCTATCTCCTTTTTTATTTCAACGTGAACTATTTTGGTTATGCCCTCAGTTAAAATTAACCATTTCCATAATTAAAATGGAAATTATGCATGAACACGCGTTAAAACACAGAAAACAATTCACGTAAAAGTTATACACGTTCCCGGAAAGACCGAAGCCTCGAGATCAGTGTCGCCAGACGAATACTAAAATTTTATTTTGAATACCACTATTTTCATAGAGAGATAGTCGTCTTATTTATTTACAAAAATTTTGCGTTTAAAGCAAGCTAATAATACCGTACAAAAATAGTGGTATTCAAAATAAAATTTTAGTATTCGTCTGGCAACACTGCTCGAGATACAGATAAAATACAGCCGTAAAATTTTCTAAACACAGTGCTTTCAACGGGATGGTTCTCCCCCAGCAGGCGCACGCAAAGGAATAATATTATCCATAGCATTATTATAAAAATATGGTACGCAGAGAATTTTTTACTTAATAATTTTATTGAAATTGATTTTCAAATATGTAATTAATATTACCTATCCCAGGGGGTCAAAGTGTGGCAGGCCGTATACCACTTATTTTTAAAAAAATTGCCGACGTCTTGAATCATAGAAATTCGATGATTAGATAAGGCAATCATTGCTATAAAAGTTTAGTTCTATCCAGCGTGTCACGGTGTGACACCCTTGTCCAAATCAATAACGAAAACAGCAACATTTTTATTTACCATTGAACGTTTTTGAAAATCACAGCAAAGGATTATAATGTTATAAGATATCAAAGTAAAAATTGTACTTAAATTATTTTTAATGGTTCTTCAGATGGAAACCCGATTATAGAAGATCGCCACTGGTACAGATAATATCATTTAATCTTCCGTAATCGAGTAATCCTTTTTAACATAGCAAATTAGCCTATTTTTTTTAGACTCAAATATCTAAACGGGGGTTGGCAAACGTAGCTCATAAGGGTAGAGCACCTACATGCTTTAAATAATGAAAAATTAATAACATTTTTACTATAATATCAATAAATGTTATTTAGTTTTTTAAACTAAATAACATTTTTTTAAAATTTAATCCTTAACGTTATGAAACACGATTGTACGAAACGCATGCAAAAATAAATTTTCAAAAGTTTAAAATTGTATAAAAATAAAGGATTTAAAATTCTGTAATTTTTTAAAGGAATAAAATATTATCAAAGTAAATTTCTGTAGCATTATTAAATAGTTTTACCGCATAAATAGTTTAATAATATGTTTATATCACTTTATTATAAAAATCTGAAATAAAAATATTTAAAGGATGCACAGCCCCCTTAACAATTTCGAGAGTGGTGGTTCATTTTTGGACCACCTACCGTAATTTCGGGTGTATATGCCGCTGCTCAAATAATTCAGTTTCCGAATAGAAATTTTATTTCTTAAAATGTAACTTATTCAATCTTCGAACTTGTTTGACAGTATATATTAAATAAAATTTCTGGTTTGAAACAGACTTATTTTATCCTCAGCTTATACATCCGAAATTACGGTAATTTTATTTTCTAAATGTCACATTGGCACCAGAATATTGGAACGAAAAATTTCCTTTTATTAAGTACATGATCAACATTTATACGTACCATTTGTTAAGTGCATGGGTCGAATTAATTGGATTTTGGACAAACATGAGGAGAGCTCGGAATTTTTGTTATTACGCAGACGACTATGAATTGACTTCGAAAGATATTGTGTAGTCTGTTTTATTCTTAGAATTCGTTGTTTCCGTTGCCAGGCCCTTAGTACATGGCGACTAAATGTGAACAAGATCAGAAAAGCACCAAGTGCGCGGGAGGACATAGTCTGAAAGTTTGCACAGTGGAAACAGAGGCTTGTGCTAATTGTTTACGAAGGGATGACGATATAGATGCTGCACATCGATCTGATAGTCACGACTGTCCTAGTTTTATATCGTATCGTAACGGCTTACTTTCCAGCAGATTATAAAGGTTGTCCCGTCTGTTCAGATCAGAATACAGAATTTGGTTTTAGTGCAGATAAACCTCCACCGTTGCCCTGATGCTAAAAACGCTTTGGCGGGTTATGCGGAGAGTAATGGGGCCCATTTTTTCCTTTGACAGGATCCGTATGTAATTAATGGTAATTTTGTTGATCTATCACCAGGGCGGCTATGTTTCTCCTCTATTTCACTCACAGCTATGATTTTATGCACAAATGATACTTTTGCGTATGTGAAAGGTTTTCTCAAATAACACAGTTTTTGTGACGGTTACACTTCAGCAAGGGCCACTGATTATTGGATCCATCTATTCGGCACCTTCGTGTGATTTAGAGGAGGATTCCTCGTGTTGGTTTAATTACTATTAGAATTGTTCCTGAATGATTATAGGAGGAGACTTTAATGTTCCAAATCGTACACTTGGCTATTCACATGAAAACGACAGAACGGATATATTTATGGTGTATTTATTGATGAGCAATCTTCGTTTATTGAATGCAACTGATGCACCTCACCCTTTTGTCCAGGACGGGAGATTGGGCAGGCCTGATCTCACGTTTGCTGGTATAGATGTTTTCCACGATAAGATCTTTTTGTTCAGTGATCATAAATATTTGGTGGTCTCAGTGAGGACGAATCCTTTACAAAGGCTTTTTACACGTTTCAAGACTAAGAATAAATCGATGAATAAGTTCAACAAGTATTTCGGTGATAAACATGATCTACTATATCCATCCCTACAAAGAGTTTTCAATCAATATTCCCTGGAGGATTGGCTGCAAAATTTCAATGACTATCTTATCGGTATTATGAACAAATCTTTTAAACGTGGCGGATTATCTCACAAGCCATCTACAACTTGGTTTACTCTAGAGCCAAAAATACAAAGAAATAGAGTAAATGCTCTCTATAAAAGATACAGAAAAAACCTAGACAAGGAAGCATACAGAGATGCCTATTTAACGGCAAGAAGAGAGTATAAAAGGCTTATAAGACGTAAAATACGAACGAGTTGGTTAAGTTTCTGTCAGCAAACAGACGACGCATATGGCAATATCTTTAAATTCATATCTGGCAAAAAATTTAACTACATGGATATGGTTTTTACAACACACTAAAATTCTACCGTATTTGATACTTATGACGATATAACAAGCCAACTAATGTCAGATTATTTTAAGGTAAATGCACTCCCTGATAATATTCATGAATTTATAAGCCGTACAGATTATAAAGATCGTGATGACGTTTTATCCATTTAATAGACGTGAATTAAGAACTGTTCTGAATCAGCCACATAATAATAATAAACCGGGATATGGTGATGTGGACGCTTTGATCGTAAAGAATCTTTGCAATAAATATTATTCATTAGCCCCTTAACGGTCGTAGTAAATTACGGTTTAAAAATTCAAATTGCTTACTGGCGCCACTTTTTTAAAGAAGAAATGTTCACCTTATTTAATGGCAGGTAAATTGATACCATAATAAAGCCAATTACACTATTCTATAAAACTGGTGGGAATCAAACAAATCTGAATAATTTTAATAAAAGTCACCGACCATGAATATCACGGGAGCGAAAATTAAGTGGTTAATGCTTTTAATATACAAGACATGTCTTAGGTTTGCTCATTTCTCCCGTTGCTGGAAAAAAGGAATTGTCTTGTTCTTTAAAAAGCGTAACAAACCTGAAGGCTCTTCACAATCTTATAGACCAATAACATTGCCCTCGATAATGGGTAAGATATATGAGAGACTTTTAAAACTCAGGATAATAACAATGGAAACGCAGCATCATATTTAGGCGATGATCCGTACGGTTTCCGTGAGAGGAAAAGTACGTTAACAGCTCTCTCAGTATTAAAAAAGAAAATTAGAGATGGTTTGGCCACACTTAAGTACTGTGCAGCAGTATCATTTGGCATTTCTGGAGCATTCGATGCTCTGGATTGGAACATAATGGCAGATATTATCAATTATTTACATATTTATGACTACTTGAAAGAAGTTCTTGAAAACTATATTTCAAATCGGCTTTTAGGTTTCAGGTTTATCAGTTGGGTTCGCTGGTTTCGTTTATTTATTTTTTTTGTTGTTGTTGTTCACAGAGTTCCTGTTTGGGACCGTTAATATGGACTTTAGTTGCTGACAGGTTGTTAATAATACTAGAAAGTTCTTGGATAATAATGTTAACTGATGTGTACAAGATTTTGCTGTCAGTATGTCAAGATCATAATCTGGAATTAAATAATACAAAAACAGTTGTCATGTTGTTTGGGAGATATACTATGAAGAAGAGAAGACCAATATTCAAACATAATAATCGCGCATTCCGGTGAAAGATAACATTTTGTACTTAGGTTTTCTATTGGATAGTACGTTTAATTGGTTAGACCATTTAGATATGGTACGCTTTAACACTAGAACGGCGGCGAGGGGTCATTTTGACCCTTTCTGAATGAATGCATGTCGATTCGAACCAGAAATGTCTTTGTAATATAAGATTAATATATGCTGCACGAAAATAACTTAAATAAATAAGTTAAATAGTTTTAAGTAAAAATTCTGATGTGAAATATTTTTTTTAAAACTTGAGTAAAAATTCCCGCCGTTCTAGTGTTAAAGTTACATATTTCACTTGTAATAGTCGAAAAACAAGAATTAGAGATATGGGTATCTCATTAAAGTTTTTAAAAATTTGGTATCATACAGTATTAAAAAAGCAGATTTCTTGTGGTCATGAGATATAGTACCCCGATCTAAAGTCTCATGGCTTACGTCGATTATCATCATGTCAGCGTGTTTGTCTATTGACGATAATTAGGACATATCGTACAATTTCAACAGAGGCCCTGCATGTATTGATCGGCATAATACCAATTGAACTTGAGCTTTCAAATTCAGCTCATTGTTTTGGGATTATCTCAGGTGAAGAATCAATTTCTTTAGATGATATAGTGGCTAACTCAAGCAGTGTGATGAAGAAACTTCCATCCTATCATTATTCGAATTTTTACCAAAATCCCCACATTAATTTCGTTAATCCAATAGTTCGTTCACTGCCAGTTTATAAATATCCAACTATTTTCACAGATGGTTCCAAGATGCCAGAGTGTGTGGCGGCGGCATTTACGGTATTTTTAATGGATGAGATACTTTATGATCAACGTATTAAATTAAAAAATTTTAATTCTATATACCAATCTGAACTGGTGGCTATTTCTGAGGCTCTGCAGTGGTGCCATCAAAGTAATTTTAATCATTTTTATATCTACACGGACAGACTATCTTCAGTTTCTTCACTTAACCCTAGATCTACCGGGAATTTTATTCAAGTTTTAATAAAACGTTCTACACCAGAATTTTTATTTAAAACTATTTAACTTATTTATTTACCTTATTTTTGTCTGGTTTATATACTTAGTTTATTTTAAAGAAATTTTTGGTTTGAATGAATATTTTGTATGTACCTGTCGGGTCCAATGGACCCGTCTGGTAGACGGAGGGTTAAACGCCTATTGCGTAATGATTACCTTTTATTTGACAGTTTTACAAAATTGCGTCTTATGCACCAGAAAACCGTAAACCTTGGTTGGGTTAAGGCCCATGATGGGATTAAAGGTAATGAGCGTGCTGACTATCTGGCTAAATCAGTTATAGATGTAAATATCTACGACAAAATAGTGGACATACCTATTCCAGTCGGTAAATTAAAATATCACTTTAGTAAGAAATGTATGCTAGATTGTCAGTATCAATGGACATTGGACAATCCTTACAAACGGTAGAGATACACACGGCATTTTTAAACAAGCCAACGCGAATTTCTTATGTTATTCAGAAGTTTGTGCTTATTTTGTCTCAACACACGGTGCTTTTCCAGCTCATTTACACAAAATTAGAAGACGGTGTTCCGATAAATACAATTGTGGTATACGTGGTGATGTTCGTCACTTTCTATTTTATAAATGCCAAGTTGTCCCATTTTCTTTTTATTATATTAAAAATCGCTCTCTTGAATGGAACATCAGAAACGTAGTAATGTCCCGTTCAAACTACAGAAAACTGTGTGATATTTGCAACGATCTTAACAGGAACTTTTCTTTTATTAAATATCATTTTTGAGGGGTAATTTTGTGATCTGATTTGGCTTTTGTACTGAAGTCATTTTCAAATATAGCGTAGGACAGATCTACATTGATTTACACGATCTACTGACTCTTATCATCTCGGACAGTTATTTTACTTTTTCAGACTTTCTTTGAATGATGTGTACGCTTTTCAGTAACATAATTCGGACATTATAGTTATTTTAAATTTTATTTGTATATCTACTCCTAGTTGCTTATTACCTGCATATGGTATTTCATCTTTAGTTTCGCATTGTTTATATCATAGTTTGTTTATTTAATTTAGTTACCAGACAATTGTGTTCTGTAAATTATCTTTGAGAAACTGTATATGCGTTAATCTATTTTAGTGACATTTGGGTATGAAAAAAATGTATACAATATTTTCTAAGTTACATATAATTTCTGCTGGGGGCTAGGGCACTTGTTTTGTTGTTAGTTAGGGTCCGTTCATTCCGGGCGTGCTGACTTGGTTTTGGTTTGGCTGTTACTGACAGGGGCTTTTGTTCACGTTTTTTTTTCCTCCAAGAGAAATATCACCTCTGCCTTATTCTTTTGGGTGCATCGGGTGGGTGATCAAGTACATGAGCAAAAGCTTTTGCTTATTTTGAGATAATTTTTTTGTAAATTTAGTGTCATTCACCTATTTCAGCATTTTTCTAATAGAAATACCTCGCCCATGAAAGGGTAAAGAGGCAACACTAATCACGCGGGGAATCTCAATCTCTAATGTTAAACCTATTAGAGCGTTCTTTACAGATTTCTCTCTTGCATTTTAATATTTTAAAATAATTTGTTATGCATAGGATACCTGAGATCAATATCTTTCATTGCGGGTTTTTAATATTTCGATTTCGGTTGCGGTTTTTTTAATATGAGGACAGTTTCACTTTTCAGAACCGCTTCTAACCGGTTCCAGACAATTTCGGAAGTAATATACCACAACACTTCAAACGGATAAGGAGTGTTTCTGGCGAAACAAATTCAAAAAATCAATTTTAGTTTTTTAAACGTTTGAAAACTTATAGCGCATGAAATTTGTCCTGAAAGTGTAAAACAATTGTTGTAAAAAATGTGTCAAAAGTGTGTAAAAAATTGTTTTGTTTTGCCCTACCCAATAATTATGTTGTCACCAGTGACGAAACTATACTACATTTCACCTCGGCTAAGGAAGTACCGTAATTTCAGACGTATAATCGGCGAATGGAACAATCATGTTCGGACGCAGAAAGTTTATTTAATTATTGAAGTCAAATTTTAACAAGGATCTAATAAGTTACATTTTATTAAATAAAATGTCTGGTTTCAAACATGATTGTTTGATCCGCGTATGACAGATCGTAAATTACAGTATTTGGCGCCAACCACAACCATATATATATTTAGAAAAAAATTTGGGTAAAAAATTGTTGATATAGTTTAAAAATTCACGCTATTTATAAATGTTTAATATGCAAGTTGTTTTAAATAATAGCACGTTGCATGTATTACATTTACATAGCTGCTAACTCTTCCGCTTTTTTTTTGTACCACAAAAATTTAATAGAAAATTTTGCTTTATTTAATCGGCGGATTACGGCGATTTTAAAAGGTAAAATGTACTACAAAATTTTTGTGGTACAAAAAAGCGCAAGATTTTGGCAGCTATGCATTTAATATATAATATCCAATCTATTTTAAATATATAAAATTTATCCTATCTTAACCCTAGAACTACCGGAAATTTTACTCAAGTTTTATAAAAACATTCTACACCAGAATTTTTACTTAAAACTATTTAATTTGTTTATTTAACTTATTATTGTCTGATTTATACATTTAGTTTGTTTTGAAGAAATTTCTGGTTTGAATAAATATTTTGAATGTACATGTCGGGTCCATTGGACCCTTCTGGTAGACAGAGGGTTAAATAAAAAATAAAACATAACAAATACAGAAAATACATTAAAATTATCTATTAATTAAAAAAAAAATTAAGAATAATTTTTTTCCAGCAATGATTATAATATTATTTTATATCACAATGAAGGAGTTTATGAGATGAAATTATAAAACATATTCGAAAATTCAATTAATTATTTAATTGTTGCTCTTTTGTTAAATTTCTGACAAGCTTATGCACTCTTCAAATCTGGTTAAAAATAATTGAAGAAAAAAAAATGAAGTCAATTTACAATAAATACTCGACATTTGATCAAAATCAAATAAAATAAGCACTTTTTGCTGGTTAAAATAAAAATTATATTAATATTTATTTAATTTACTTTTCTTCTTGAAGAAACACCGTCTCAAACGTTTAAGCACTTTATGCATTTTTTTTTAGAAACACGGGATTGGACGGGTGTAATGAGGCTGTATGACGATGTATTGCAGTTTTATAAAAGTATAACAGTGAAAAAAAATATATATTCCTCTCGTTTTAAAAATGCCGAAATGTAAAGAATTCACAAAAGATTCGTTTTCAAAAGATTTTAAATTGAAATCTCAAAATAAAACTGTTTCTCAAATTTCAAAAATTTTAAATCGATCAAAGCGATGTATATACAGGTTGTTTCATCACAAAGGTTACAAACTTTCAGGAGAGAAAGAGTATACATAGTCGCTGAGAAATACCATGCAGTGCATGTTCAGAAACGCTTTCCTTTCGCAGTATTGACGACTAGCGTTGCCAGGTATCCCGCGTAAATGAATGCTCTAAATGCTCTGAAAACCACAAATTTGTTACAGTTTATTTTGCCATCTTTAATCGTCGATAATTCTGCCATTAGGTACGGCCTAGAAAATTACTTTAACCTTTGAGGGTCTTTGAGATATATTATATCCCCCTAATTTTAATTAAGATTTGTACCAGGAAATTTTAATAAAGTTTTGCTTTGGTGAAAAAAGCTGAAAAATTGCTTTTCCTTATTTTGAAATAAAATTTCGTGACTTTTTTCCGAATATTTGGTGGAAATTCATCATTACAGAAACGCAATTGATTGTCCTTAGAATGGTTAAACATTAAATGCATAGTGATTCATATCTACATCACTTTTTATTTAACATTTTGGAACCACTATATTTATATAGAACTATTAATCCTGTAAAAATTACAAACATATTCTATTAAATACAGCTAAAAATCTATCTTACAATTTCTGGTGTCTGATCTTTGATATAAAAATAAAAAAGCACAATTCTAAAAGAATAATTCATGCTCTTAAGTGTTAAGTTTTACAAAATAAATTTCATACAAAATAAGTTACCTAGATTCATAGTATTTGTTTAAATAATTTCTAATTTTGCTCTATTTTAGTTATAACAGTAGTTTTTGATTGCAAACATAAGTAAAAGTTAACGTATTATACAATAAATATATTTCTGATTTTTGTTTCATTATTTTTCCTGTGTAATAAACCTTTCTTCGAATCATAAAGGGGAGAATACGGAGGGTTGACCACTTTTTACAAAATGATTTTTTATTTTTAAATTTTGAACGTAGAATAAAATTTTATATATCATTCGATCCATTATACAATCAGTTATCAAAATAAAATTGCTACATAAGTGTAACATATAAGAAATTTGAAAAAGTATTGATTTTAATCATGAAAAAATAATGGGTCAAGGCTCCCCACCTATGGGAAGGTGACCAACAATATCCGAGGCTTGACCCACTTTGTTTTATATTGCAATGTTTGTGAAGAGAAATAAAATCAGTTTAAAAAAAGCAAAATAACTTTATGCTACATGATTTAATTATTATAAAAAAATATAAAAAAAAAAAACATGATGCTTAAACAAACCTGTTGTGACACAGTCGCAAGTCAGAGGAGAAAGATTTTGCTTTAAACAGGATTTTGTCTGAGCAGCTATAATTGTACAGCAGGGAAATGAAATTTTAACATTTAAGGCAGTATTCTGATAGAGACAAGTTCCGTTTTCATAATGTTTCATGTTATTATGTCCAGATTTGGGATCCACTTTCCCGCTTTTTTTTGTCTCCGTGTCCTATGTTTTGTGACACTCCACCTGACAACTCTAGTTGTCACGTAGTTTGGCTTCATATCACTGTATTCACCCTGGTGAAATTTGTCTACATACCTTCCTAAAGTATTTCGATCGATGCTATGTTCTTTTGCAGCCGCGTGAGCACTTAACTAATCATTAACTTGATTTAAGCCTTTAAGGAGCAAAATACTTTCAGTACTAAAATGTTGAGATAAATGACTTGCACCGGAATTTAAGAACAAATTTATTTCGAAATAAGAAAAAGGCTATAATTCACATACATATGAAATGGAAAAGATTTTAGCAAAATTCTGGTGTCATTGTGACGTTTCGGAATTAAAATTATATGGTTTGATAAGTATGCAACTGCCCTTGAAAGTGTTAAGACTGCTGTTTTCACCCTGTCTAGTCCTTTCTGGTATTTCCCACTGTTTCCATTTACGTATTGTAAGTAATATTAAATGGAAAAAGTTCCTATCAACTTTCCCATTTTCTAGCAATTTTTCAAATCTTTTTTTAGTCAGTTTTAAACATTTTCTTTTCCATCACCCAATTTTACTGAAGCTTTACAGAATAAATTTACATTCTTTTATATACAGAGTGTCCGAAAAGTCTGGAAACGGTCAAATAACTCGAGAAATACAAAGCAGATTGAAAAACGAAAATATACGTGTTAAATATTTTTTAAAAAGCTACTCAGTGATACCAAATTTGATGCCGGCAACTGACCCCCCGGGGGACAGAGGGGGTCCAACTTTGAAATTTGGAATGATAACCCCCATTTTTTATTGCAGATTCGGATTTTACGGACAAAAATACGTAACTTTTGTATTTTACATTTTTTCCTAATCCTCGTTGATCACGGTGTAATTGAGCAAATAAAACAAATACATATTTTGGTTTTCCCAACCAGGTTTTGACATCTCGAAATCTGATTGAACAGAACTTTCATCGTCAAAGGATGTACGTGCGGAAATAGTGTTTCTCAAAAACCATCAGTGGAGATTGTTTTCATGGCGCTTTATATGCTTTTTCCATAAAAATTTATAGAAATAAAAATAGCAAATAAAACCTTTGCGCAACAATATTAAAAAGCAGATATATTATTTGTGCATTTTAAACGTTGGTTTTTCTGTTTTTAAATTAATAGAAATATATTAAATTAGTTTTCTATTTGCATGTTTTTTTTTTATCAAGTCGATCATTTTTAAATAATAAACTGCGTATATTGATTTTTAACGAGTAAATAATCCTCTCCCGAACAGAAAAAAAGATAGTATTCATTATTTGGGGACGGAGTAGGTTGATATTCTGTGTTTCGATGTGTTCTGCTGTAAATTAAAAAAAAAAAAAAAAAAAAAAAAAAAAAAAAAAAAAAAAAAAAAAAAAAAACACTTAATTTGGGGCCGGATGGGAGTGTATAAGTTTTTTTTTAAATATTACTATAGAATAACATAAAGCAACAAAAAGATAAACGAACATATAAAATCTTTTTGCACTGGCTGATCAAAGGATGGAAAGTAGCGTAAATTTCAGGTGGAGGAGTGTGGGATTATCGGTTTTGATGATTGATTAGTTACTGCAACTACTGACTAGCAAGTAGGCCAGAAAACATTCAAAAATTCTAATAAATGTAATACTTGTTTGTAAATTAATATTTTTTTCCATTTTAACATTATTTTCCTAATTTTAAATTTATTTAAAATTATCATATATTCTATATGTTCCTTATCATTTTGTACAAACTCATAATAGGCATAATACAAAATCTGCAATACAAATATTTGCAACATAAAAAGGAAGAAAATTCGCACCGGAAAATCCTGACCGTTAATTATTAGACATTAGATATAGGAATCGATGTCAAGTGATTAAATGATAGAATTTTCCGGTGCGAATTGATTTTTCCAAACGGACACGACTTTCCGACGACCCAATAATTTTAAACAATTGAATTTTTTTTATCTTTTAAACTTTTGAATTTAAAATATAATTTAACTCTTTAAGTACTGTTAATTATTTCCTGTGTGAGAAGACGTTTTAATTTTCATGGGGAAGGATAATGTAAGTGTTTAATTATTTATTAATTATTACAATAATATAACAAATGGGGAAAATATATAAACAAAAACGTTATTTTGCAGAACAAAGTAAAAACAAATCAATTTTTTATCACATTTTTTAAGCCCGAGAAGGGACATTTATTCATATATTTCATTCAGTTACTTCGATGTTTTATGTTAAATTTTGTAATAAATAAGTTAGAGCTTTTGCGGTAAGTGTCCTTAAAAAAGGACTCATATTTTTTTATTTTACTGGCACCCAGAATATTTGATAAAAATTTTCCATTTATAACGTACTTGAAAATAAGAAAGTTTCTATTATCCAATAAACTTTTATAAATCCTGATGTCAGTCTATCATTTCATCAGTTTATAAACAGAATTACTCCGCGCCGGTAAGGGTTAAACCAAATGAACATTAAAAAATTAAAAACAAAATTTAAACAATATGATAATTTAAATACCCTAAAAATCCCTACAATTTCCCTTCAAATTAAATCGAAATAAATCTTAGACTTTTAAATATGTTTCCTTGTATTTTACATGTGCCTTGTCATTTTGTACACACTCATCATAGGCATAATACAAAATCTGCAATACAAATATTTGCAACGTAAAAAGGAAAAAAAGGTTTAAAATTTATACAGATTTCTTTTTAACGGGAACCTAAGTTTTTAATGGGTTTTATGTATCATATTGTTTCATTTTTTTAAAAATTGTTGAATTGGTTTAACTTATTTGTTATAAAAATTTAAGAACGTGTAACTAACTGAATGAAATATATTAATAAACGCCCTTTCTAGGGCTTAAAAAATGAAGAAAATAAACTTATCTGTTTTTAATTTATTCTGCCAATTATGTTTTACATTATATTTTTTGTCACATAAGTTATTTTATTGTAATAATAAACAAACAATTTTCTAGATTATCCTTCTGTTATGAAAATTAACACGTCGTCTACCCCAGCAAATAATTATTACACTTTAACCCTTTAGAGACCGCATTGCGTACACAAATTTTATTTGGAATACACCGTGTTTTTTCAACTGTCCCCTTTACTTGTGAAATACCAGAAAATCCTTTAATTAAAAAATTAAATAATATTATTCATTTATTAATGGTGCCCAAAACAAATTCCACATGCAAGTTTTGACGATGAATATATGTGCCTCACAAATCCCGACAGAGTTAAAGAGTTAAATTATTTTTTTAATTATATATTTTCAAATATCAAAATTTTTTTATTGTTTAAATTTATGAAAAAAATGTTAAATTGAAAAAAATATATTAATTTACAAAAAATTATTACATTTATTAGAATTATGGAAAATATTTTTGTCCTACTTGTTATTTTCTGGTTGCAGTAACTAATCAATGATCCTCCAATCCTGAATTTTACGCTACTTCCCCATTCTTTGCTCCGCTCGCACACAATAAAAAATTATATGTACTTCTTTTTATTTTGTCCTATATGTTACTCTATAGTAATAGTAAAAAAATCCCATACACCCACCTCCTGACCACGATTTAGAGTATAATAATAATTAAAAAAAAACAGCAGAAGCCTTCGATATGCCGAATATCCACGCCTAACTCTACCAAATAACGAAGATTATCATTTTTTCTGTTCGGAAGAGGAGGAGCATGTTTACACATCAAAATATTAAAAAAAAAAAAGAAAAAAAAAAACGCAGGTTAATTGATTAGAATGGACTGAATGGACAAAATAAAAACACAAATAGAAATCTAATTCAACATATTTCTGTTAATTTGCATGACAAAAGCATATAAAGCACTTTTGCCATCGAAACAACCTCCACTGATAGTTTTCGACAAGCACACAATTCCAGCTAAGGCGGCCCACTTTGGCAACGAAAGCTTTGACCCATCACATTTCGTGATTACAAAACATGGTTGAGAAAACAAAATATGTATGTGACATATTTTGTTGGATTACACCGTCATCTACAAAGATTCGAAAAAAAAAATGTTAAAAAAAAAGTTGCGTATTTCACCCCGTAGAATCCGAATCCGAAATAAAAAATGGGGATTATCATTTACAATTTCAAAGTTGGAACGCCTCTGACACCCAAGTGGTTGGGATGGTGTGTGAACCTTTGTATCACGGAATAGCTTTTAAAAAATATTTAACACGTATTTTTTTGTTTTTCAATCTTATATGGATTTCTTGAGTTATTCGACCGTTTCCAAATTTTTCGGATACCCTGTATTTTGTCACATATGATATTTTATTGTAATAATTTATAAATAATTAAACAATTTTCTACATCATCCTTCTCCTATGAAAATTAAACCTCGTCTTCCCTAAAATAATTAACATAGGTTAAAGAGTTTAATTATTTTTTAAATGAAAAAGTTTAAAAGATCAAAAATTTTATTGTTTAACACGTTCACACCGGCGTGGTGGGTCGCACAGGACTGTCTCAGAGTTATGAAGTCTCCGGCTTTTTGCACACCACTATTTTTTTAGAGAAAATGTTGTTCCTTTAAATCGCTCAATTGTTCTAATTACATAAAACAATATTTTCTGTGTTAAAATACTGGTATCCAAAAAGCCGGAGACTTGACTGCTCTGAGACAGTCGAGTGTGACCCACCGCGCCGGCGTGAACGTGTTAAAATTATTAATTTTAAAATTATGAAAAAAATGTTAAATTGGAAAATATTTTAAATTGCAATAAATTATTACGTTTATAAGAATTATTGAAGAAATGTCTGCCCGACTTGATATTTTGGAGTTACAGTAACTAATCAATCATCAGAATATATAACTCCACCCCCACTGAAGTTTACGCTACTTCCCCATCCCTTGTCAGACAGCATAAAAAGTTTTATATATTTTTTTAAATATTTTGTGCTATATTTTGTTCTATATTGATAATTTTAAAAACTGTGCACCAGCATCAGCCTCCTGAATTAGATGATATTTAAAAAAAAACAGCAGAAGCAATCAAAACGCGGAATATCTGCACACTCCGCCCCCAAATATTGAAGATTATCCTTTTTCTGTCCGCGAGAGAAGGTGTATATTTACACGTTAAAAAAATCAAAATACGCAGGTTATTATTTTGAAATGATTAACTGGACAAAAAAATATGCAAATACAGTACTAATTTAATATATTTCTATTAATTTTTATGGAAAATCATGTAAAGCGTCTTCGAATCAACAACTACTGATGGTTTTTGAGAAATACTATTCTCGCAAAAGACGGCTACTTTGACAATGAAAGTTCTGTCCAATCAGATTTCGAGATGTCAAAACCTGGTTGGGAAAACCAAAATATGTATCTGTTTTATTTGTTCGATTACACCTTGATCAACGAATATTAGAAAAAAATGTAGAATCCGAATCTGCAATAAAAAATGGGGTTTATCATTCAAGATTTCAAAGTTGGACCCCCTCTGACCCCCGGGGGGGTAGGTTGCGAGGGTCAGATTTGGTATCACTGAGTAGCTTTTTTAAAAATATTTAACATGTATACTTTCGTTTTTCAATCTGCTTTGTATTTCTTGAGTTATTCGACTGTTTCCAGAATTTTCGGACACCCTGTATATAACCACTAGCTGTTACCCGGGACGTCCTTCACGTAACATAAAAAGAAGAAATGAATTAATTAAGCAAAGCATTTCCCTTCCGATAATTAAAAACATATATATTAAACCAATTGTTTATCACATTTTATAAGAGACAATCTATATATACAGGGTGTTCCGTTAAAGGGGTCCAATATTAATAGGGGTAATAGAGGAGATCACATGGAGCATAAATCAGAATACAAAGCCTGGTCGGATCTCAATAGTTTTCAAGTTACAGCAAATAGAATGAAAATTCGGAAAATTGTAAAAGAACCCTCATTGCTAAACTATCGATAATGCTACATAAAAACGAAGCACATATTTAGAAAGAGCAGAAACAAACCTACAAAATGACATCAATTGTATTAAAATAGCAATATTTATTGTCGAGTTACAAGCCTTGAAACAGTGAAAAAAGTACGAAATCCAATATACATCAAAATAGTTAATCGTTAATTCCAAAAAGACAACTCTAGCTACAACAAGGAAAATGTAGTAAAATTTGGTCCATTCCGAAAACTTTCGAAAAAGCTTACAATGAACCATATCGGTTTAATTGTGTGAGAGAAATTAATCAGTTTCTTAGTTACAACTCCGCTTTCTTTGACACTAGCAAAGGTTAAACTCCGCCCATCACGATTGGAAACACCGCCTTTTTAATTACTCTCAACTATACATTTTCGATCATGCTTCTTCTGAGATGCAACATTTTTAATTATTCAAGAGTTGAATGAACCAAAATAACTTTACAATAATAGTCTACATTTTAACACTAGAACGCCCGGAAGGAGTCGATTCGACTCCGACCACATGATTAAATATCCATTGGAGCCAGAATTTTTTTCATAAAATAAGTTAAATTTAAGCGACGCAGAATTACGTTAAATAAATCAGTTAAATAATTTTAAATAAAAATTCTGGGGTGAAATATTTTTATGAAACTTGAGCAAAATTTCCGGGCGTTCTAGTGTTAAAGTGGTCTTTTATTGATATAAAGCTTAAGTTAAATTCTTTAAAATTAAACTGGTGGTGAAAATTCGGAAATAATTAAAAATATTGCGATTTGTAACTATGCAAGAAGTTTCAGTACATGTTTTACATGGACAATTATTGTATGTATATGTGCATCATAATTTATGATAGGAAATAATAATAACAAATAGCATAATAATTTTATTAATTATAAATTTAAAAAAGACACTAAATTTTAAATTAATTCATACAAACTTTGTAATTTACAATTTGAGTACACCACAGTCTGTGACTTACAAAATACTGTGCCAAAAAGTGTTGAAAATAAAAGAAAAATGACAAATAAAGAATTACATTCCACGTACTTTATGACATATGTGAAGCATAGTCTTCTGGCCTGCGCTGCACAGTTCAATGTCGGAAGGCAGACGAACGGACATTATTATAATAGGTGTTCGAAGTTGCGCCCATTAACAGAATTGCACAGCCGACAGCGACGTCGTAAAGATTGGCGAACACGCCGAAAAACTCCGACGGAGTTGGGAATGTCTCCTGCAGCGACAACGATTCGCGCTAGTAAATCCTCCGGTGTATCCACAGGCGTTTCATACACCAGCGATTTAAGGTGTCCCCAACAAAAAAGTCTAACGGATTGAGGTCTGGAGAGCGTGCAGGCCAAGCAACAGGTCCACTGCGTCCAATCCATTTCCCAGGATATGTTGAATTGAGGTGATTGCGAACACCTATGAAAAAATGTGCCGGTGCGCCATCGTGCATAAACCACATATTGTGGCACAATGTTGCTGGCACATTTTGCAGTAACTGCGGGAAGATATCCCGTAGGAAAACCAAGTACGTACTGCCATTGAGTACATCTGGGAGTAAATATGGTCCTATGAGATAATCGCCGAGGACACCTGCCCATATGTTCACACTGAACTTTTGTTGTGCGTTCGACGGGAAAACAGTGTGCGGATTTGTATATGACCATGTGTGCATATTGTGCGTGTTTACCACGCCCTCTCTCGTAAATGTTGCTTCATCAGTAAATAAAATATTTTCCAGAAATTGTGGATTATTTTCTGTTACATTAAGCAACCAGCGTACGAATTCTGTCCGCTGAGCACAATCTGTTACTGATAACAGTTGTACCCGCTGCACATGAAAGGGGTGCATGTTTTCTGCACGCAGAACACGCCACACACTTTGGTGAGAAACACCGACTTCAGACGCAGCAGCTCGTGTACTCGTGGAGGGGTTATCTTTAAAAATATTCAGTACATCTTCTTCCATCGCAGGTGTTCGTACATGTCGAGGTTTCCCTGCATCAATGCTTGCTGTATTAAACGATCCAGTCTCCCGTAATCGTCTATCGATTTTTATGAAGAGTTTCGAACTTGGGCAACGTCTCCTTGGAAATTGCTCACGGTACATGCGCTGTGCTAGACATGCATTTCCATGAGCTTGCCCGTACATCAGATGCATGTCCGCATATTATTCGTTAGAGTATTCCGGCATAATTATTATACATCAACTTACTACAATCGCACTTACAACAGCCTCCCTTTAACATAACGCCCACTGATGACTGCTGTTTTATTACACTTTTCTTCCTATACACATAGAAAATTTGCATAAAAAGTACTTCTTCTTCATCATCCTGAAAGTTCATTGAGGAAACGCAGCAGTCACGGAGTTTGCTTTAAGACAAGGCGAGAGCTGCACAATATGTCATTCACTTGACCAGACTGAATAATGAAAGGGTATTGATAGAGGTTGATCAGAAATGTATAATTGAAAGATATTAAAACGGGGTGTTTACAATCGTCATGGGCGGAGTTTCGCCCTTTCCGAGCGTGCAACAGTACAGAGTTGTAACTAGGGAACTGCTTGATTTCTCCCATACAATTAAACTGATATGGTTTATTGTCAGCTTCTTCGAAAGCTTTCGGAATGGACCAAATTTTATAACATTTTCCTTGATGTAGGTAGAGTTGCATTTTTGGAATTAACGATTAACTATTTTGCTAAATATTTGATTTTGTATTTTTTCACTGTTTCTGAGCTTGCAACTCGCCATTAATTCTCAATATTCTAAAACAACTTATGTCATTTCGTAGGATTTTTTCTGCTCTTTCTAAATATGTGCTTCGTTTTTATGTAGCATTATCGATAGTTTAGCAATGAGGGTTTTTTTACAAATTTCCGATTTTTCATTCTATTTGCTGTAACTTGAAAATTATTGAGATCCGGCCAGGCATTATATACTGATTTATGCTCCGTGTGATCTCCTCTATTACCCCTATTAATATTGGACCCCTTTAACGGAACACCCTGTATATATGGGTATTTCCACGAGCACTTGTCATGTAAGTCACATATTATGCTTGTTGGCCACCGTTTTTTTATAAGAGTTTGCTTCGCCTTTTTCAATTAATGAGATATCGCCCATAAAATAAGTCACATTTTTCCGTTCTAAAATACTGGTAGTCAAAATCGTAGTATGTGACTTACACGACAAGTGCTCGTGGGAATACCCATATATGTTACCCTGTCGTACGTGGCACAGAAATCGCAATTATTTGTTAATTGTTTAATGGCAACGCCCAAATGAAACGCATCTCATTGATTATTGAACAGAATTTAATGCATCTCTATACCTATGGGGTGGGTATCCGTAAGGGGACCTGTTCTGTCACCAAAAGTGACGCCAACTTGGCGATATCTCTAATAATTCGCCAAATTCCCATAGGCTTCCATTGTAAACTAATGGGGTTTACTTGCGTACAGAAAATCAACAAATTGAGATATTTTAATGCAACAAAAACTAATGTTAGCTTAAGGGATTATATTATTTATATTTACCCTCTCGCTGTGTATTTTTTTTTTTTTTTTTTTTTTTTTTTTTTTATCAAAATAGATTCAAAAATTGCGCGTTTTTATATTACATATTTCAAATCTATATATAGCTTAGAGTTTAAACATGTAAACATTTTTTGTAAAAGAGTTCAAGATCTTAGATCGGATATGATATTAGAAATTAGGCGAAGCCAGGACTGTCACTTGAGACTATTTTTATTGTCTTGCACTACTATTGTAAGAAAATCAATTTTGTAGTATATTTCTCTTGTAGATGTTGTTAAAGTCTATATGAATAAAGTCTTAATTTTTTTGTATTTAAAAAGTGGTCCGAGTTGAAATAAAATATAGTCGCCAGTGGAAAAAATGAATCGCTGCGGAAATCTCGGATTGTGCAAATTTTGCTACTTTTACGTTGCACTAGTAAATCTCGGGTTGCGCAGCGAGAGGGTTAAGGGAGTCCAAGTAAATTAAATTATGAATAAAAGTAACAGTATACAATGCTTAGCATGCTTTCCCAAACATAAATTTTAACGGAGACCAAAATGGTCGCCAAGGGCGGCTAGTATGAGTAATTTAAGGTATTTTTTTATTATAAGGTCATTGACATAGCTCAGGTTTATTTGCCGAACCAGGATGTCTGCTTATATCATGAACTAATAAGAAAATGGCAAAGATGTCATATACACACCGGGTATCTAATTGTCGCCCACATAGATTATTTTGCTTGACATGGTATCCCAGATATTGTTGTTTATTTATTAATAAATTGTTTATTTACTTTAATTTTCTTTTAAAATTTTATAAATTGCTTTGTTCTATAGTTTTTAATGAAACTTTTTTTTATTTATTGTTATTTCCCTTTTTAAGTAATAGAACATAATTTTAAAATATACATGTAACTGGTATTCGAAAATGATTTTTTCGCCAAATTGACGTCAAAAACATGCCGCGACAAACCAGGTGCATATATGGCATCTGTGTCAAGAAAATTATCGGATGATACTGTTTTATAGGTTTTACAATCGTATTTAGCATCAAAGGTGGGTTAAGAAATGATCATCTGGAATATTATTAAGTCTTTATCACACAAAAACAAACCTTTTTACAACAATGTATTTACTTTTGCAGTAAATTGCTTTCTCTAAAAAAAGCAAATTGATTACGAAACCTATTATAGAATATAACCATTCTATCTTGTTAATTTTTTATTTTTTAAGAATGAAAATACATATTTCCTGCTAATCATCACGTGATTTACGACATTGATAATTTTACTGTGCATATTATTGACATTTGCAATCCATTTGCTCTTCAAAAGTTTTTTTTTTTTTTTTTTTATTAAATTTTAAATTGAGATTTAAATCTTTGTGTTAACCGTGCGCAGACGATAAACCGCATTGATAACAAATTTCTTTAAAATATAAGAATTAATACCATAGCACAATCTCATTTTATTTCTACATCAAAGCGTATCCGTTTTATATTTTCCATATATGATGTCACTTTTGCCTTCTTTCCGCACTTACTCAAAATTCATGCACCTTGTATTATTAAAAATACTTGAAAATTTCCGTTTTACTCTTTCAATTGGAAATTAAATTATTATTCTGGCTTTTTATTTTTTGGCACGAAAAAAGGAAGATGGTGAAATTTTATCGGAAAAATGTCAATTCATTGTGTATGAAAAATAATGAAATTTTGGATTATTAAGCAAAATATTTGAATAAAATAAATTAAACATAGCCTATGTTCATTTCCGGGTTGTAATTCAGCTATATCCAAAAATACAAAAACATTAATTCATCTGTTTAGATGCTGTCTTCATTCAAACTTTCGGACACACATTGACATTTATAATATTATAAGGTACTGTGCATATTATTGACATTTGCAATCCATTTGCTCTTCAAAAGTTTATTTTTATTAAATTTTAAATTGAAATTTAAATCTTTGTGTTAACCGTGCGCAGACGATAAACCGCATTAATAACAATTTTCTTTAAATTATAAGAATTAATACCATAGCACAATCTCATTTTATTTCAACATCAAAGCATATCCGTTTATATTTTCCATACATGATGTCACTTTTGCCTTCTTTCCGCACTTACTCCAAAAAACATAGCCTGTGTTCATTTCCGGGTTGTAATTCACCTATATCCAAAAATACAAAAGCATTAATTTATCTGTTTAGATGCTGTCTTCATTCAAACTTTCGGACACACATTGGCATTTATAATATTATGAGAATTAGCTTTTCATTATGCACAGTATATAATAAAACGATTTCAAAAAACATTTAATTAAGGGAGACTTGAGCATCTGGTAAAACCTCCCTCGCACTGACTGGGTCAAGCCACCCTACATAGACCTTTTCTAAAAAATAGCACATTTTTATATTAAGCCTAACTTATTGTACAATCTTTATGCCTGGAATAAAAGCTTTATATTTCTGCATTACTTTAAACCTACTTACTTAAATTTCTATGATATAATTTATCTGAAAAAAGCTTACAAGATATTTCTAAAAAACACAACTTTTAAGTTGAAAACACCTCACACTTAAATTTTTCCACACCTATTTCGAATATCTCTATGAAACGAACATTGATGTTTGAGCATTCCACCATTTGACACCTATTGATAAAACTCTGAAATTCCTTTAAATATGAAAATTGATGGGCGAGTCAAGCCTCCCGTATAGTCAACCGTCCCTAGTTTCCCCTTTTTTTTTTTAAACAAAATAAAAAAAATCATGCATTTAAGGGTTAAAATAGTGGTGTCCAGCACATTTGGAGCCCCGATTTAAACGGGACACCTAGAAATACTAGTAACGACACAAAACACTAGAAAGGAAGGGCACGAATAGGGTTAAGAAACTTGTTTATTTTTCTTAGCATAGCAAAAAAACTAAGAAATAAGTTCAAAAATAGAGGCAATGATCGTCATTAAAGAAGTTGTTCAAAATTAAGACGAAGAGCCGTGATACAGGCCTCATATCTGGCGCATGGAAGTTCTAAAGTTCTCGAAATTACCGGACGTGTCCCGGATTTCCTCAGCAGCTGCCAAAATGCGTGCAACAAGTTTCTCAGCACTGTTTAGCATTGTCCCAGCGTTTTTGCGGTACAAAGAATAATAAACATGTTTTCTCAGCTTGTCAGTGTTCTTCCTTTCTTGTGTTTTGTGTCGAGGGATCGCATTCTATAGGGAAAATTTTACTGTTCTTTTCACTATTTTGAAAATAATATCTTCATCTTATCTTTCTGTGGCTTATTTTAAATAAAATAGTCATGAAGACTACTGATTTAGGGTTTTGGTAGAAACAACAAAATTTTCACCGTACAGTGCGATCAGGGCCTGATTACCAACGGGGCACACTTACACCAATAAATTTTAAAAGAAATGTTCGACTTATCTAAACGCCGTATTCATGCGAAATTTCTGCCATGAATGAGGCAAAATTTTCTGTTTCTTTTTTACTGGTGGGAATGTGCCCCGTTGGTAATCAGGCTCTGAGTGCGATCCCTGTGTGTCGTCACTACCGCTCCAGGAAAGCGTTTCCGACCAGGCATTGCTATGCGATTTTCCATAGTCTAGGACAACGTCCTAGTGACGTCTTCAAAGGGTGTCTACTTCTCTGTATCTCTCATTAATGTTTGTAACCGCTGTGCTGAGACACCCTGTATATCAAGTTGTCTCTAAAAATGATATTTTCAATCGGAAACCAAGATGCGGACGACCACGTATGAAGTTTGTTGAGACGAATTGGAGAATATGGAGCTTGGTGTTTAGATAAAGTATGTTCATACAGCAAATTAAAAGTAATCTCGGTATACAGGTGTCCAAAGATACTGTACATAAACGTATTAAAGAATGCGATTACATCATAGTAAACAAAATGGCTTGCAAATCGTGTCTCAAACTACACCACTAACAGGCAAAAATGAACATGG
The DNA here is from genome assembly GCA_963932465.1 of Maratus speciosus. Classification (NCBI taxonomy): domain Eukaryota; kingdom Metazoa; phylum Arthropoda; class Arachnida; order Araneae; family Salticidae; genus Maratus; species Maratus speciosus. Next base: position 453,794,034 of record OZ010796.1, read on the forward strand.
CTGAAAAACACATGTCCTACGAGTACCAGTGGTTTACTGTTTTAATCAGTGGTGAGAAAATATGGAACTTAGATCTCCTTGATGGGTGGAACATGTATTTGTATAATCTACAAAAGAAACTAAGGACTTTTTTCAGCAAGCAGCAACGAGTTAAGCCTGTTGTTGTTTTGGGTAGTATTCAGAACTCTCTGGATTTTCTAAAAGGACGACAAAATTTCAAAAATATCAAGATGCGCTGAGAATATTTATATCTTCTGTTTCTGCTGTACCTCTTTCAGATTGTTTTAATGATTGATTTCGAGTTTTTAGATGTCTTCTGTATTTGACCGCAGTTTTTGATTTGCTTCAATTCTTTTTTTTTTCCTTTCTTTATTTTTTTTTTGTCTCTGATTTTCTCTTTCACTTCATTGATTTTTTTTTTCTTCTATTATCCTTCAGATGTTAAAATTTATGCGTAGTTCAGTGATGGGACGACAGTGGCGCAGCAGTTGGGCGATCGTCACCAGGGCCTGATTACCAACGGGGCACACTCACACCAATAAATTTTAAAGAAATGTTCGCCTTATCTAAACGCCGTATTCATGTAAAATTTCTGCCATGAATGAGGCACAATTTTCTGTTTCTTTTTACCGGTGAGAATGTGCCCCGTCGGTAATCAGGCCCTGATTGTCACCACTAAATTTTTATAGTATTCTTCGCCTTCAACCCTTTCAGGGGCAAGGACTTCTATTAGTAAAATAAATGAAATGAATGAATGAGACCGGAATTTACAAACGAATTAAAACGAAACGCGCTTAATAGTCCAGGCGATAGGGGATTTTACCTGGCAAAATTAATGGTAATTCTGGAAATCGGATTACTTTATGTTTTTTGGGTGAATGAATCCGAATTCTTAACTTCACACAAAAATTTCCCCAGGCAACCCCCCCCCCCCCTCAAATTTTGGTAAAAAGCTCCCCAAAAAAGGTTTTTATTTAAAAAGTCAATTTTTTATTGTTTTAGGGAAAAAGTATCTAGAAATTCAGAAAGTAGACAAAATTTGCAACAAATAAGATATATGACATTATGACGTGGGATGAATGGGGAGGGGGATCTGCCTCGGAACATGCGCCGCTGTGCTGTGTGGACTAAGTTGCGCAATTCCCTTTAACTACTCACATCGTTTACATTCGCCCTCACTCTCCCCTCCGAACTTTCCCTATAAGGTTTACTTTAAGTTTTTTGGGTCGCTGAATCCGAATTTTTAACTTCCATCCAAAATTCCCTCCCCTACAATCTCCCCAATATAGTTGTTTTTAAATTAATTTTTTATTGTTTTAGGGGAAAAGTATGTAGAAATTCAGAAAGTAGACAAAATTTGCAACAAATAGGATATAAAAGAGTATCACGTAGGATATACGGGTAGAGAGGGGGACTGCCTCAGAACTTTCCCGCGCACTGTTCTCGAATACCAAATTTTTGGGGGGGTTGCCTGGTGAAATTTGTGTGGAAAGTTACAAATTTGGATTCAGCGACCCAAAAAACATAAAGTGAGTCGAAATCTAGAACTAGAATTAGTTTTGCCAGGTAAAATCCCCTATTGTCTAGACTTGCATAACTTGGTGCACTTAGCACCGCAGCGCATGTTCAGAGGCAGCCCTCCCTCTCACCGTTCATCCTACGTCATAATGTCATATATCCTATTTGTTGCAAATTTTGTCTACTTTCTGAATTTCTACATACTTTTCTCCTAAAACAAAACAAAACAAAAATAATTTAAAAACAACAATTTTCGGGGGGTTGCGGGGAGGGGGTGGGAATTTTTGGGGGAAGTTAAAAATTCGGATTCAGAAACCCAAAATCTTAAAGTAAACCTTATAGGGAAAGTTCGTAGTGGAGACGGGAGAGCAAATGTAAACGATATGAGTGGTTAAGTGAAATTGCGCAATTTAGTCCACGCAGCACCGCAGCGCATGTCCGAGGCAGATCCCTCCTCCCAATTCATCCTACGTCATAATGTCATATGTCTTATTTGTTGCAAATTTCGTCTACTTTTTGAATTTCTAGATATTTTTTCCCTAAAACAATAAAAAAATTGATTTTTTTTAATAAAAACCTTTTTGGGGACATTTTACCAAAATATTGGTGGGGGGGGGGGGGGTTGCCGGGCATAAATTGTGGTGGGAAGTTAGAAATTCGGATTCAGCGACCCCAAAAAACATATAGTAAGCCTTTTCCCAGGCAAGGTTGCCAATGTGCTACTTTTTTTAGTTCAGATTTCTTGATGGCCACCACTTTTTTTGAAACGGTAAAATTATCTTTGTTTCGCCTTAATTAATATGTCATTAAATAAGGCGACATTTTACCATTTCAAAAAAGCGGTGCCAATCATGAATCTGAATTTTTAAAAAAGTAGCCCATCTGGCAACACTGTTCCCAAAACTACCATGAATTTTGCTAGGTAGAGTCCCTATAATGGAGTTATGAATAAATAGGAGGAGACATATAGTGTACTGTCAACCAGTTGCGAGTGAAGTAACTGAGGAGGTTGTCACAAGATGGCGGCTGCTTTTTTTTAAATCGGATCTTCAGTTTCCGATTACCGCCAGTACAAACATCCTACCATTAAAATTAAATAGAAAATTTCGTGTTATTTAAGCGTCTTTTTCGTGGAAATTTTTCTCAAAAATGTCGTACAAATTTCTATTTGTTTTTACTGCTGTCAGTATAGCTTTTAAAACTGTCAGTTTGTTTCCCTGGTTATCACAATATGGCGGAAACGCAAGACCTAACTACCGCCAAAGTAAACTCCTACCAGTAAAAATGAAAATCTGTTTCTACCATTATTTATGACTGAAATTTTGTAATAATGAAGCGTTTAAATAAGTTGAAGATTTCTATATAAGTGTACTGGTGGAAGAGCGCTAAACAACGTCTGCGATAGCGGTTACAGTTGAAGCTTCACTATTTTAAGGATATGTCAGTTCCTCTATATTAACCCTAGATCTACCGGGAATTTTATTCAAGTTTTAATAAAACGTTCTACACCAGAATTTTTATTTAAAACTATTTAACTTATTTATTTACCTTATTTTTGTCTGGTTTATATACTTAGTTTATTTTAAAGAAATTTCTGGTTTGAATGAATATTTTGTATGTACCTGTCGGGTCCAATGGACCCGTCTGGTAGACGGAGGGTTAATAGTTCCATGGTCCCTATACGGTCTCTATTGCCTGGACTATTTAAAAATCGAAAATTTTCAAACCTTCATTCTGGTGTCGATGTCCCATTTAGGGATTAATATTAGGTGGTCCAAAGATGAACCACCGTTCTTGAGGGAGTCAAAAGTCTCGGAAATTCTTTCCTGAAGTAAGGCGAAATACTATTAAAATTCAGCGGTGTCAATTGATTCCTTTGTGCGACACTGTTCCATCACTGGTATTTAGGACCTACTGTTTTCCACTTTTTGTGTAGATTTTAATTTGTTGATAAAACAGTTTTTTACAATCATCTTTCAAAATCAAGGGATGGATTAGGTTCATGAAGAGATATTTCCAAGTGTGATTCTGTCCAGACTGTACTTTAATAGTTACTTAAGAACTCCAGACTATACTTCAATAGAAACTGGCTTGTGATCTTCATCACTTATGTTTTTATCCAATCATAAATTTGTTTGAAAAGTCAAATCGCACGTTATTAGAAGGTTTATCACAACCTTTGTGATTATATGTGATTGTGTGTGTTTAACTCAATTTGAAAATTTGTTCTGTCGGACAGTCAGCATTAGTTTTGAACTATTCATTACACATTTGTAAAAAATTACCTTTAATGCCAATAGCAGGATAAATATTGTCTTTTTCACGAGGAAAATGATCATCAGCACTAAATATACACGGTAAAAAACGGACTAAAAGACGGAAATTCTGCTTGCAATTGCGACGCCAGTACTATTTCCGTATTTTAACAGAAATTTAAATCCGTAAATTCCAGGAAAACGGAAATTTTTCTGTAATTTTCGGGGGAAAACTTCCATTAAAATACGGAAATAGTACTGGCGTCTCGATTTCCAGTGGAATTTCCGTTTTTCAGTCCGTTTCTTTTACAGTGTACAAACAACTGGTCATTTGGTTGGTACCAGATAAAATTATTTTGATTCGAACCAGAAATGTCTACACAAAAACATTAAATCTTAATCACAGAGAAGTAAGTTAAACAAAGCACAGGCATGTGATTTCCGCGTTTTCGCACACCAGTATATTCTTAGATAATATGTTGTTCTCTTAAATCGCAAAAATGTTTCGATTAACACTAGAACGCCCGGAAATTTTACTCAAGTTTCAGAAAAATACTTCGCACCAGAATTTTTATTTAAAATTACTTAACTTATTTATTTAACGTAAATCTGCGTGGTTTAAATTTAACTTATTTTGTGAAAGAATTTCTGGTTCCAATTGACATTTAATCATATGGTCGGAGTCGAATCGACTCCTTCCGGGCGTTCTAGTGTTAAATGAAATGTCATTTTCTGAAGAATATACTGGTGTGCAAAAACGCGGAAATCACATGCCTGAAAGTAGTTAAATAGTTCCAAATAAAAATTCTAGTGTACAATATTATTTTAAAACTTGCAAAATTTCCAGAATATATTGAACTGATAGTTAATTCATTAACATGAAACTTTATACTGCAGGATTTTCCTTTTGGAAGTATGCTTTTCATACGCATATTTAGGGAAACATACCACAATTTTAAATTGTAATTCATTGACTTACTTCAGCATACTTCTCCGTTTATGTATTATGAACATTTTTATCTAACGCTGTGACCACTACAGATTACAAGGAAGTGGCTTTTCGGTTAATACTGCTCTTTTAGCACTAGAACGTCCAAGGTGGTCATTTTGACCGTAAACGCATTTTAATCTCGCATATCTCTGTTTTGCTTTCATCTATTGCTGCGATAATTTTTGATTTTTCCTAAATATTCATTGGAAATATACAAAAAAAATTTCAATCAAATATTGTTTTTAGTTTAAAAAAAAAAAAAAAAAAAAAAAAAGTATATACCTAGAACGGCCAAAAACGGTCAAAGTGACCGGCGCCTGATACAGTGTTGAATAATTCAAACATTTTATTTTCCGGGAGGGATTTCTGAGGCTCCGAGGGGGGAATTATAGAGTTCTGGGGGGGGGGGGTAAATGGCACTTTTGATCATTGAAAGCACAAAATCTCAAATCTGCCATGGGAACATCTCACTTCTCCGGGGAGAAATGTCCCCCCGGAGCAACCTTTATTGTTATACCCTGAATTCAACACTTGTCAGACAGTGTTGTAGTCGTAAAAAATTGCAGAGATTATACGCTATAGGCAGAGGGTATACGCTAAAAACTAAACTTTCATGATTAGGGTATGCGTTATAGCTTTATTTGAGAAACAGAGGGTATACGGAGCTCCTTAAAAAATTTCAGAAGGTATACGGCGTATACCTGCGTATATCCTCCACTACATCCCTGTTGTCAGATAAAATCATTATTTTCATCTTGCAAAAGAGGTTTTTATACAAAGAACGTATAGATGTGGGGGAGAAGGGTGCTAAACAGCTGGTTTATTACGGTTTCTTCGAAAGACACCTATCTCTGTTGCTTCCGCGCATGCTCCGACGGCAGAGATACCCAGAAAAATGTTTGAATAAGTGATCACTTTATTAGTGAAGCAATACTTGATTTGTTACTTCCGTTTGAAAATGATACGGATAGATATTTTCAGTTAAATAATAATAGTTATTATTATTCTAATAATGTCTCGTAAAACTGTCGGGAAGAACTTTTTGACTGCGGAAGCAATTGTGCAGTCCATGCAAGATTTATCATCCGAAAATTCTGCTTCTGAAAATGAGGATGAAAACGATATCGAAAGTGACATCGAGTGCGATGATATCGAGTCTGATTCTAGTTTTGATTTCAAAATACATCAAATTAAAAATCCGCGTTATATTTCATCCTCTAGTTCTGATAATGAAACAGATGAAGACGTTATTCAAGGACGTAGTCGTGGACGGAAAAATAGCCGCGGAAGAAGAAAATATCAACTAATAGTGATTAAAATTATTCTGCAGAAGTAATAGCCGCAGATGGAAACATATGGAAGAAGATATCGCAAAATACTTCCGGAAGACAGCCAATGCATAATGTTTTGCGTGAAAACGCTGGCCCCACATCTTACGCTAAAAGAAAAATTAGCTTTGATAATGCAAGCAGTGCTTGGCGCATTTTTCTAACTTACCGGAATTTCAAAACAGAAAACGAAAGCAGTATCAAATACGCAAGAACTGCAAGGGCAATAAAACTTCCCAACAGTGTTCAAGGTGCCAGGAACACATTTGAGGGCTATGAGTGTTAGAAGAAAGGATAGTATCCGTCTGCATTGCTTGTGAAATAAACTGATAGGTATGTTACATTTTTCAGTATAATATTTTTTATAATCTATTAATAAAATTGCTGACTTTGAAAAAAAAAAATTGAAAACATATGTTATGTTTATAATTATAAAAAAATATGACGCTTACATTACCTAATTTCAGGATTCTATATCATTAAAATTGCCTAGGAAGAGTAAAAGATCGTAAAATGTTTTATTTTCTTGAAAAGTATTTTTTAAATGCAAGTCTTTTTCGTAGTTTGTCATTAAACTTGTTTTCTGGAAAGGAGTTTTTGATATTATTTTAGTTAAAATTACATTTTTTTTTTTGTTTTTTCGAAGGAGCGGACAAAATGACCGTTCACGGCCGTTCTAGGTATATTGAAAATGCGGCCGTCATAGTGTTAAAAAAGCATCGGAACCGGTCACATTTTTAGCAACCACACATTTTATAAAATTATTTTTATGGCACGTTACTATGATATTTGCAATAAAAAGATCACCACAAAGCGGGTTTCTGTGACAAAAGACAACTTTTTCCAAGACAAATCTAAAACGAAACTTTTCGTAAGGAAGTAGTGTTGGGAAAACATCTGATTTAGTCTATATGTTAAAATCATAGCTACCAACTTGTACGGATTTTTCTCACCACTAACATTTCATAGTAAATTTTATCAAAAACAATCCCCGACATCTGACCTTTTTTTAACGATGAAACAATACGAAAATTTCTGTTAAATTTTTGTGGTAGCAAAAATCCGTACAAGTTGGCAGCTTTGTAAAAGAGACTGCTCCGAGGCTTGATTTTAACCCTTAAATGCATAGTAATGCACATCTACTTCATCTTTTGTTTAAATCTTAGCAACCAGTATATTTATATAGAAATATTAATTCTGTAAAAAGTACAAAAATATAAAGTGAAAAATCTACCTTAAAATTTCTAGTGTCTAATCTTTCATATAAGAGAAATAACATAATTCTAAAAAAAAAATAATTTATGCTTTTAATTGTTAAGTTTTACAGAATAAAAAATTATATAAAATAAGGTATTTAGATTCATACTTATTAAATATTTACTAATTTGCAGTATTTTAGTTTGTACTTGTATTGCAGATTTGCAACTTAAGAAAAGGTGGCTTATTATACAAAAAATGTATATCTAATTTTTTTTTCATTATTTTTCCTGTGTGACAAAACTTTCAGAGAATCATATATATTTTTTTCGAAACAAAATACGAAAATTCTGCATTTAAGAGTTAAGGGATCATAAGAAAAACGTGAGTTAAAAATCGTTCTGCTGTCAATAAAAAAGCCTTAGTCTCAAAAATAGAAAAATCTATTTTTCACTTTGAATAACTTTTTATAGTTCGAAGATCATATACAAGAAAAAAGTGCAGACAATTTTTGAACATTATAAAATAAATTACAAACACGCCTGTAATAGGAAATACAGCCTATTAAATAGCCGTGTTTCGGTCATAAAATCTATCTCTGAATAGGTAATATGAGATATAGATCTCACAATGAATGTACTTTTATAGGGGATCAATATTCAGTTTTTAAAGCCATTTTCGTATAAAATATTGTAAGCTTGAAAAAGATGTAATGAGAAATTTGCGACGTTAAACTTTAAAGTACTTATTTTGCATATATTTTAAAGGATAAAGAACGATAACTTTTTATGTTCATTTACTTGAACTTTAGAGATAAAACATGGTATAAAAACTTCAGAAAAAATGCGCCAGCCTTTTCCTCTTGCTTTTTCTCTTACTCAAGACTGGTATTGAATTTTCTATCTATAAATATTTTTCTCGTATTGTTAATGTAAGTATTGAATGAAAGTAAATGTAACACATTATATTTTGTTATATATAAATTACTATTTAAATTATCTGTAGTGAATTATATTTATGTTAACCCTTTCAGGGGCGCCGTTAACAGTCTGCAAACGGTTAATTTTAATGCCCGAAATGCTAAAAGGCACCAGTAATTGTTTAGTATAATTTCGATCTCATAATATACGCGAACATATGCTTTTGTTTATTTTAAAATAAATTTGTTCGTAAATTGCGGAGTGAATTAATTATTTGAACATTTTTGGAGCAGAAATGCCTTGCCCCTGAAAGTGTTAAGTAGAGTTTGCATGACATATAAAATTGTATGTATTTTTGCAACATTGAATGAATTAAATGGTGTTTTATGTTAGAAAATTATTAAAAATCTCATAAAAATGCAAGTTTTTGGATGTATAACTCATGTTCGAATATTTTGCAGGCAAATTAAAAAATAGAATTAATTGCAGCATTGCTAAGTTAGTTGAAATTTTATTTAAAATATCTACAAACGTTATTAATATCAGCTTTTACTTTATTTAATCTTCGAATGTCTGTTATTAAATAAAATGAAAATTACTTTTAATAATTTCTTGTGCATATTTTGATTGAGAAATTCGATAAATTGGCTATACTCTCATTACAAAAGGATTTACTCTTTAAAACCATGCGTCTATACACTTTAAAATATATGAAAACAAAGTTATAAATTTTAATAAATGTAAAAAACAATCTTTTATATTTATTACCCATGTCAAATATCAATATACATGGATGCCAATTTCTACGCTTCTTAAAAAAAAAAAAAAAAAAAAAAAAAAAAAAAAAATCATTCCGTCTCGGTTCATTAGCATGGGCCGGTTCAGTGATCGTTAAAGGGAGTATATTGAAGGCGATAAAGGTTTTGATATAACTGGTCACGAATAAAAAGTTTTATGACGTCAGGCCTGTTTCTTAATAGCCACACTTCGTATGTATAGTATACATAAAAAATGAAGGTGAGTGCAGACCTTGCAGTTTCCATTGCATCTGAAAGACGCATTCCAGATTAGAAAATTTCTATTTAAACCCTTGAAGGGCGGTGGGATATATTATATCCCACCTAATTTTAATCATGATTGACACCAGAAACATTTAATTGAACTTTTCTTTTATAACATTGGTGGAAAAAAGGTTGTAAAATTGCTTTTCCTTATTTTGAAATAGATTTTTTGAAAATTTTCCTGTGTGAATTCAACATTACAGAGACACCATTGCTATCCCCTAAAAGGGTTACCCCCCCCCCCCCCAGCCGCCGGAAACGCTATTTTCGCGTTCCAGTGGGCTACCTTTTTAGTTTGCTGGATTCCCTCCACTTTTTAAAAAGTGTATAATTCGCCTTATTGTCGCATTATTTAATCTGTAATTAAATAAAGTGACTATTTCTAAATTTAAAAAGTGGTGGGAATCAAACAATCTTAATTTAAAAAAAGTAACCCACTGAAAAAGTCGTCCGTGGCTGGAGTGTTAAAGTTTTATTCTCACAATATGCAATTATCTCATTAAAAAAATTCCGACGTTGGGACACCGTATGTCCCATCGACTACGTTTTTATACTATTCGAACCACTTTTAAAGAGATTCTCTGTCATACACTCATACTAGGATTCAAACGATCCGTCTCACAAAGTAACTTTTCATAAATTATGTTACTATAGAATGTTAATAAAGTCGCCTTTCCGGGTCGCTAATCAGAAGGCTAATCTTCGAATTTGTAATATTTTTCATTTGATAACCCTTTCAGGGCCAAGGCATTTCTGCTCAAAAAATGTTCAAATAATTAATTCACACCGCAATTAACAAACAAATTTATTTGAAAATAATCAAAAGCCGTTTTTCACGTTTATTATGAGGTCGAAATTGTACTAAAAAATTACTGGGGCCATTTGAATATTTAGGCATTAAAATTAACCGTTTGCAGACTGCAAACGGCGCCCCTCAAGGGGTTAAAACATGCGAAATATTGTGTTGAAAAAAATGTACACAACAGAAGAATGTATTAAAACGAATTTAAACTGTTTTAATTATTATTATGAAACACTTTTTTTTACGTGCTAGATGTGACGACGAGATTTACATTAACCCCTTGAGGATCGGTGCGAGATATATCATTTCGCTTCTAATCTTAATCAAGTTTTGTACTACATATATACTGTTAAAAAATTGTGAAAAAAATGTACACGCCCAAAGAATGTATTAAAACGAATTTAAAAAGTTTTATTATTATTATTAAACCCTTTTTTACGTGCTAGATGTGACGACGAGATTTACCTTAACCCCTTGAGTATCGGTGCGACATATATCATATCACACCTAATCTTAATCAAGTTTTGCACTAGAAATTTTCAGTTAAATTTTACATTTAAAACTGTGACGGAAAAAAAGTTCTAAATTGTTTTTCCTTCTTTGAATTTTTTTTTCGAAAATACCGGTGTGAATTCAACATTACAGAAACTCAATTACTTGGCCATGAAAGGGTTAAATCATACCACAAATGTTATATTTGTTGTGGATTTCTCTTGAAAATATCCTACTATTAGATTACAGCATATGCTATTTTTTTTTTTTTAAGTCGCTCGAATAGTATAAGAAATAATCCACTGGATAAATATGTCTGGGCGGGCATTCAAATGTTTAAAGTTTTAATACCGCCTTTATAATTTGCTAAGCGACATTGGATTTTTCCTTTATGTAATACTTTTGCTTATTCACGATTACCGTATTTTCCCGCGTATACGCCGCAGCTCAGATAATTCGATTTCCTACCGGAATTCGTTTTAAATAAAATGTCACTTGCTTTTGCTTAGCATTTATTTGACTTCATTTTTTAAATAAAATTTCCACAAGGAAAAATACTTAACTAAGCCGCGGCGTATAGGCGGGAAATTAAGGTAAATGTGCAGCAATAATCATCAATCGTATTTTTCACCGAACCGGGTACAATAGTAAAAAAAACCGTTTTAAGACGAATTTTTTGAATTATTAATTAAATGTCTACATTTCTGGACTTTATATTTCGAGCAAAAACTGTGCATAAATCTATTGGTATCATTGTAGTAAATTTAATGTCTATCCTGTTAACCCTTTCAGGGGCGCTTTTAGCAGTCTGCAAACACTTAATTTTAATGCCCAAACTTCCAAATGGCACCAGTAATTTTTTACTATAAGTTCGATCTCATAATATACGTGAAGAAAAGCTTTTGATTATTTAAAAAAATGTTCTTAAATTGCGGTCTGAATTAATTATTTGAACATTTTTGGAGCAGAAATGCCTTGCCCTTGAAAGGGTTAAGAGAAATATATAACGCCTGTTCTGTGGCTATACACTCAGTAGTAGATAAATGAAGTGCTCACAAGCGTTTTCTTTTAATCTTGAGTCTAAAATCTCAGCAGTTTCCTTAGACAAATTCAAATACTTTATAAAATCAGAATGTGTATAAATTGAATATTTTAGTGCATCTTTGATTATATAACACTGACAATTACTTCCTTCAGCAGTATTAATCAAGATTAAGGAGGTGAGGAATTATGCGTTTAAATATATCCTAAAAAAAAATTGAATCTAAAAAAAATGTGGAAAACTTGGTAAAACTGGTGTAGATTTAGGCCTATAAAGCAGCGCTCGAAAAATCACATGCCCGGCATCAGAGTTGCTACTTTTTTTTTTTTAATTTCATTAGCACAACATTTTTGGAATGGTAAAATTCGCCTTAATTAATCTGTCATTAAATAAAGCGAATTTTACAATTCCAAAAATGTGGTGCCAATCAAACTAAAAAAAGTAGCAACACTGATGTCGGGCATGTGATTTTTCGAGCCCTGAATTACAAAGGCTTTCTTGTTTAATGTACATATAACCACTAATATCATAGAAGTAAAAAGAAAAAAAATCATCAGTGTTGTGTATGGGATACCTGAATCCGAATGCTTATTTTTCCTTTCAGCAACATTATTACATCCTGTTCACGAACATAAATAACTTTGCATTGAGTTTATTCTGATCTGTAGTAATTCTGTAATTTAAAAACCTGAATTTTCAGCACCTGTGCAAAGGTACATTCTAGGTACTGAACCTGTTATTCGGAAAACACAAAGAAATATATTATTCGTATTGATCCAGTAGTGTCAATGTCTGTTATCCAGCGACACTCATAAGGTGTGTCCAAAGGGTTCAAGTTTAAACTAAATCCAAATGAGAAAATTCGCAATATAGAAACACAGTGTCACAGTAAAATATAGTTAAATATTTCTTTCTAACGGAAATTGCAACACTTCGTACATTCACTGTTTACTGAAAAAGAAATTTGTTAAAATTTCTCATTAAAATTTCTTAAAAATATTATTAAAATATCTTAATTTGAAAAATGTTTTACCATTTCATTTAAATTGCATGTCTTAATACACTGCTCAAAACAATTAGCGGAGCACATGGTTTTAACAAAATTACACAAATATTTACACCGATAAGTAACGTAAAATAAAACATCCATAATTTTAAGCGTATTAGAAAACATATAAAAAAATCCACATGCAAATTAAAGTTTATGACGTCAAAAAGTAGAAAAAGGAGATAAGTGTAGAAATCACGATTTTGCAGAAACGCCTATTTCACTATCTCAGTTGTAAAATTCAATTGCTCAGCTTGTGTTTTGAGACAAAGTGACTTGTAAATGTCACAAAAATGTGATTTAACGCAATCCATGGCTTGGCGTGTTATCGGGACAGTTGAATCTGGGGGTACAGACGCTGTTGTGGTCGCAAGAAGTGTCAATGCAAGCCTGTGGAATTGATTTCAAGACACATGGAATGGCAGACGTTCACAAGGTCAAAGTCAGCCATGTGCTATATCACCGAAACTGATGACCGATATATCCTGTTAACAGCTCATCCAGACGGAACGAACAATGCTACCCTGCTGCAAACACAGTTGTTCTTGGCCTCAGAACGAAGGATGTCCAGCCAAACAGTACGAAATAGGTTTCATCAGGGTGGTCTCTATGCATGTAAGCCAATGGTCTGTATTCCGTTGATCTCAAGCAACTGTGCGGCCCAATGAATGTGGGAAACTGAACATCGAGTTTGGAGGCAACGTTTTTGGAGTCAAATTTTGTTTACAGACGAGTACCGATTCAGTCTTGATGTGATATCTGATGTGTTTTTGCATGGAGAGAAAGAACACTCAAAATAATCCCACATTTGTTCGTGAAAGAACACATTACAGATGAGGTGGGTTGATGCTATGGGCTGGAATCTGCATAGGTGGACGTACGGGCCTGCATATCATTCAGAATGGCACTTTGATGGACCGAAGTTATAGAGACGAGATACTGAGACCTCATGTCGTATTTTATGTCGCAGCAATTAGTGATTTCTTTTTTTCCATGCATGATAATGCCAGACCTCATACAGTACGTCTTGTGGAAAATATGCTTGAAGCTAAAACAATACAGGGTATGGAATGACCATCATGCTCTCCTGACCTAAATCCGATCGAGCATGTTTAGGACACACTCAGACGACGCATTACTGCGTGACCAATGCCTCCTTTTACTGCCCGGGACTTGGAGATTACAATTCTTGAGCAGTGAAACAGTATTCCCCATAGTCTTATCGATAACCTCATGGAATCCATGGAAAACAGGTGTTCAGCAGTCTTAGCTGTTCGAGGAGACCATACGCCATATTAAAAATCTTGCATCATTTCTAAAAAATACTTTTTTTTATCATTTACAGGAAATCAAATTGTTGCCCTAAACACTCTTTTCATGTTCTTTCCATCTTTTCAAAGAATAAAAGCTCCCTTGCAAATTTTGTTATGTCTTTTTTTTCTGTATTGCGCATTGATACACGTGTACTATCCATTTTATGCCCATACATGGCTGTTTTGCACTGTTCTCATCACTTTTTTGCTTGTTCCTTTAATTTTTTTTAGCAGTATATTGACATGGCGATATACAAAAATCCACGTTATGCAAAAATGGTACGTGATATTTAGTGTGACATTTTTATTGTGATATATAGATTAACCATCAGAACTTAGCAACTGCGAAAACTAATGAATCTTTCTATAGTACTTGAAATAACCAGATTTTGACATCTAACATATACATGCCAATACCAGTGTTGCCAGTGGGCTACTTTTTCTAAATTCAGATTTCTTGATTTGTACCACTTTTCTGCAATTGTAAAATTTCCCGTCTTTTCGCCTTAATTAATATATCATTAAATAAGGCGAATTTTACTATTTCAAAAAAGTGGTGCGAATAAGGAAATCTGAATTTAGAAGAAGTAGCCCACTGGCAACACTGGCCAATTCTACTAAAATATATATTTTAATGTATGCAAACGCACCATTTTTAAATCTATTTGCCTAAAATTAAGTATATTTCACAAAATATAACCAAATGAAATTCAATAATTTAACTTGCAATTAGAGGATTTATTTTACCAAGAAAAAATTGTGAAATTTTGAATTTCTACAAGCATAATATTTTTAAAACTACACAGGCTGCAAGCAATGTTGCCGAATCTTGTGGTTTTTTTATTCAAAAATTTCGAATTCACAATCGAAAATTTTTAATACTAATTTCCCTTTAATTCATTCGCGAAATATCTACCATTTTAGCAACATAAGTATTCAAACTTTCTGGGGAGAATTTAGAATTTCTTAACAGCAGTTTTATAAATGACGCATAAATCTGGGCTGCCAAAGGCTACTATTTTTTTTTTTAATTCTACCTCAGATCTCTTTCTCTAAAAAATTTTTTTGACATACTGTTAGAGAACATTTGTAAGATAAATATACTACAAAATCTGTTTTTTTTTTCTTTTAATAGCGGCGCAAATAGAGTAGAAAATTAGTCGCCTGTGGCAGCCCTAAGAAATTCGTCATCCGGCCTGGATAGTGTTAATATTCAATATTTCATTTCATTTCCAATGAAATTATGCTCTTTTGACTGATTTTGACTTCTGATACTTTTTAAAAATTTTAGATACTTTTTTTTTTTTTTTTTTTTTTTTTTTTTTTTTTTTTTTTAAATCTGATAAGATTTAAGAGATAAAATCTGTGACTATTAATTAATGTTTTCTACATAAAATATTTGACACTGGAAAAATAGAAAAATAATCCATCTTTGTAAGTGTGGGATTAAGGTACGTTACTAAAATGAAATCTTGATGATCAATTTATATATATATATATATTATTAATATATTCCGTGAAAGAATACCCATGATAAAAAAAGAGAGCCATCAGTCGGCTAAAATAACCCTTTGCAGGAGACTAAGCACAGTCATATCAAAGTCATGGCAGTCCTTTTTATGCCTTTTTTACCAGTAAAACTTAATATAAATTGTTGGCTTATTTAATCTCTGAATTCGGCGATTAAATAAAGCAAAAGGGCATAGCCGGATAAGCAATGGAAACATGCCTTTGAATCAAATTTCCTGATTTTTTTCCCAGCTGTGGCTACTTGTCTGACAGTATATTTCCTCTACTATCGCTTTATAAATATTGATATTTTATGAGATAAAAATGTTTTTCCGATTTTTCTTAAAAATGGATTTTCTCAAAAAGAGCCGCACAGAATTTCATGATATTAACTGAGGACATGTAGATACTAAAGATGCATAACTGCTAATTTTTGTATAATTCTCTGTTTATAAAAACTTTGTGAAATAGTGAAATAAACATGTACAAAAATAAAAATCATATCTTATATTTATACGAAAATTAACATTTTCTTGTAAAAAAATTACCCATCTGCGCACCTATATTATAATGCCGGAAGTGTGCGTTGGGTATATGTAATGGCAGATTTCATTAGCTATTTAACTCGAAGATAGATATTAGTGAAAATTGGTACATAATTTGAGTAAAATAAAAAGCTCCAAAGCCTATAACACTGGGTGATGCTTTGTATTTAAGCATGTATTTATTTAATTTTGAGCCTTTTAATTTTTGATGAGATAAAAATGATTTTTTTTAAATAAATAAAAATTAGTCTGAAAACGATGAAACAAATACCAGGAGATTAAAATATACTGTAAAGAGACAGCTAATGTTTTGCAAATATATTTATACGCATAGTATACACAAATACATAGTTGGGTGCAGTGCTTCAGGTCGCACTTTCAAGAAATGTGACTTTCATCAGAAAAAAAACAGCTTCGAATGTGTTAACCCCTTGGGGACGAGCGACACGTATACTTGCCGGAAATAGGCCTAAGAATCCTCGTTTATCCTCACCAGTAAAATTTTACCGTAAAATTTGCCTTATTTAATCCGAGCATTTTCCCGATTTGAATAGGCACAAACTTCTGTTTTTTAAAACCGGTAGCAAAGTAATAAACATTTCGTAAAAGGGTCCCGTCGCGAAGGGGTTAATGTATTATTAACTATATACATAAAAATAAAAATTTAAATAATATAAGCCAGTAAGTATACAACGAAAAGAAAGAAAAAGAAAATATTACTAATAATACTTTCATCAAAACTGGTGAAAAATCATTTTCATTTAAATTGATTAAAATCATTGTCGTTACATTTCGATATCGAAGAATGTAGTTTGTTTCCTTACCAAAAAATAGTCTTTCCTATTGTTGCCTGTGACACTAACGTCAATTTTTGATATTGAAGTAGTATCGACAGCATTTAAAATGATGTCCGTGTATTTATTTAAATTTGAAATACAACAATTCTGTAATTGCTTATTCAAAAAATTCTTCTGATGTCGAATTTGAGTAGCTACGCGCTAAATAACGACTTTAAATGAATTTTATGCAATTTTACACGTATTTTTGTAAATATTTATATGATATACCGAACGTACACTTTCACCATTTATATATAATATAGGTGCACAGATGAGGAATTTTTTACAAGAAAATGGTAATTTTCGTATGACTATACTATACGATTTTTATTTTTGTAAATTTTTGTTTCTCTATTTCACATTGTTTTTATAAACAGAAAACTATACAAAAATTAACAGTTATACATTTTTGTTATCTACATATCCTCAGTTAACCCATTAACCGCCAAAACTATTACGATAGAAATTTTCAAATTTCTTGTTGAAAGTAGTTTCCCACCACAAATTCAGTAAGGTAAATTTCGCTTTACTAAAATACAAAATTCCCACCAATAAATAAGACATTTTTTTAAATTCTAAAATAGTGGTGCCAATGTAATTTAATTCATTGCATGAGCAATTATTTTGACTGTTGCGTGAACGCAACGTCAGCGGTTAATGGGTTAATAGCATGAAATGTTTTTGGAAAATCCGTTTAACCTAGAACCGTTTAACCGAAAACCTAGTAGGTTCTGAACCGCCACTGTGAGCATATTGTGCACGTATTGAGCATAAGAAAATGTTTTGATATTCGAATGAATAATTCTGTCATGCACAAAAGCATAGCTTATGAAACTCGCATTCTTAAATATCTACTAAAACCAGAATTTTTGTTATTTTTTTTTAAATAAGACACGATAAAATAATTTATTCCGCCACGTAACCACGTTTTTCTTGAAACATGTTTTCAGATCAGTAGTATGTCCTAATGCATAACTCTTTGAGGTGCAATCATTTGTGTTTGTGAAATTTTGAACTGACACCGAAATTTAAAAAAGAATTACTTCAAAAAGAGGAAAAGCATTTTTTTTTTTACCTTTTTCTCCTCCAAAGTTTAAAAAATAAAACTTAATTAAAAGTTTCTGGTGCGAATATGCATTAAAATTAGGTTGGATATAATGTATCCCACAGCCCCTCAAGGGGTTAAATCTTTCAAGCTGTCGAGAATTTTTTTATCTGTTTCTTAAATTAAATTAAGGGTTACCACTCCGTCCGTTTTTTGAACACCACTTTTTTTTAAAGAATTTTTTTTTTCACTTAAAAAATGCTAGTTTTAAAAAATCGGACCAGTGACATCCTTGTAAATTAGTATTTTTAATTTGAATGGCATACCCTTATTATTTTTTAGGTAGATTTCGTATGAAATACTACCTATTGGCGTCGTTCCTATGTTGGAATTTCTGAAACATTTTTGCAGATCGACACCGATCATGACCCCTAGAGCCCAAAACCACCCTTAGTAAAAAACTTTATCTATCTATCTATCTATCTATGTATGTATTTATCTACATATATCACTTTCTTCTGGACACGATAACTTCCACAATTCTGCACCAATCTCTTCCAAACTGATACATAAAATCAAGGGCATAAAATCTCGGTCAAATTCGTTAATGGGCAAAATCGGACCAAGGGGATGGAAATAGGGAGGGGTTTTGTGAAAACCGAAAAAACCCCATACCTTCTTAAATTTTGTACATATCGAATCGGTTTAAAGTTTTTATTGTTTCTAAAAATAGGGCCAAAAATTTATGTATCACAGATTTTTGATAAAGTTATAAATGGTCTCAAGGGGCGCAAAAATAGGGTTTTTGGGAGAAAAAAATTCATAACTTCGTCAATTCTCAAGATATCAAATCCAATTAATTTTATCATGAATCTCCTTAACATTATCTACAACTTTTATATTCACAAGTTTTTGATAGGACCAATTCGTACCGCAAAAAAATAAATAAAAACGAAAACAAAAAGGGCGTTTGAAGAAGAAAAAATCCATAACTCCGTCAATTCAAAAGATATAAAATCCCCATGAATTTATCATATATCTTCTTAATATTGTCTACAACATCTATATAGACAAGTTTTGGATAGGACCAATTCTTACAGCAAAAACAAATTAAAAATACACAGCGGTTGAAGAAAAAAATCATCTTAGTAAGGATGTATTCAAATCCAAACTGCTTATTTTCTGACTCATTTTACAATTCATTCATCTCAAAGGCTTCCAATTGGTACCTTTTCTTACTCAGAAACTATAGAATGTACCGTAATGGTCCATTTTTTGATAGAGGCAGAATATATTTTAAAACATGCTGTCAAAGTGGGCCTTTTGAACCGAATTTCCCGAAGCGGATTGTGTTGGAAAAATCATCGTATTAAGGGAGTATTCAAATCCAAACTGCTTATTTTCTGACTCATTTTTAAATTCATTTTTGCTCTCAAACGCATCCAATTTGTAGATTCGCTTATTCAGAAACTATATAATGTACCGTAATGATCAATTTTTTGACAGAGGCAGAATATATTTCAAAAAATGATGTCAAATTGGGCATTTTGAACGGAATTTCCCGAAGCGATTGTGTTTGAAACGAAAAATATTGTCTTAATGAGAAAATAATTATTTATACAGGGTGTCCGAAAAGTGTGGAAACGGTCGAATAACTCGAGAAATACAAAGCAGATTGAAAAACGAAAATATACGTGTTAAATATTTTTTAAAGAGCTATTCAGGGATACCAAATTCCATCCCCGCAACCGACCCCCCGGGGGTCAGAGGGGGTCCAACTTTGAAATCTAGAATGATAACCTCCATGTTTTATTGCAGATTCGGATTCTACGGACAAAAATACGTAACTTTTGTATTTAACATTTTTTTCTAATCCGCGTTGATCACGGTGTAATTGAGCAAATAAAACAGATACATATTTTGGTTTTCCCAACCAGATTTTGACATCTCGAAATCTGATTTGCCAGAACTTTTAACGTCAAAGTTGCCGCCTTTTGCGGAAATAGTGTTTCTCAAAAACCATCAGTGGAGATTGTTTTCATGGCACTTTATATGCTTTTTCCGTAAAACTAAATAGAACTATATTAAATTAGATTTCTACTTGCATGTCTTTTTATCAAGTTGATAATTTTTAAATAATAAACTGCGTATTTTGACATTTTAACGAGTAAATAAGCACCTCCCTTCCCCAGCAGAAAAATGATAGTATTCATTATTTAGAGGCGGAGTGTGGGGGTATTCTGTGTTTCGATGTCTTCTGCTGTCAAAAAAATCACTTAATTCGGGGCCGGACTGGAGAGTATAAGTTTTTTTTAATTATTACTATAGAATAACATAAAGGAGTAAAAAAAAACAAACATATAAAATCTTTCTGTGCTGGCTGATCAAAGGATGTGGAAGTAGCGTAAATTTCAGGTGGAGGAGGGAGGGATTATAGGTTTTGTATGATTGATTAGTTACTGCAAATACTGACTACCAAGTACGGCAGAAAACACTAAAAAATTCTAATAAATGTAATACTTTTTTTTAATTAATATATTATAAATAATCCATTTTAACATTGTTTTTCCTAATTTTAAATTTATTATTGGGTTGGTCGGGAAGTCGTGTCCGTTTAGGAAAATCAATTCGCACCGGAAAATCTTGCCCGGTAATTATTAGACAATACATACAGGAATCAATGTCTACTTATTAAATGATAGAATTTACCGGTACGAATTAATTTTTCTAAACGGACACGACTTTCCGAACGACCCAATAATTTTAAACAATTGAAAATTTTTGATCTTTTAAACTTTTGAATTTAAAGTATAATTTAACTCTTTAAGCACTGTTGATTATTTCCTGGGGGAGAAGACGTTTTAATTTTCATGGAGGGAGGATAATGTAGGAAAGTGTTTAATTATTTATTAATTATTACAATAATATAATAAATGTGAAAAAATATATAAGGAAAAACGTTATTTGCAGAACAAATTAAAAACAAATCAGTTTTTTCCTACATTTTTTAAGCCCGAGAAGGGACATTTATTCATATATTTCATTCAGTTACTTCGATGTTTAACATTAAAGTTATGTAACAAATAAGTTAGTGCTTTTGCGGACAGTGTCCTTAAAAAGGGATTCATAATTTTTAATTTACTGGCACCCAGAATATTTAATTAAAATTTTCCATATATAACATACTTGAAAATAAGAAAGATTATATTTTCCAATAAACTCGTTTATAAATTCTGATGTCAGTCTATCATTTCATCAGTTTATAAACAGAATTAACCCGCGCCGAAAAGGGTTAAATCAAATGAACATTAAAAAAAAATAGAAACAAAATTTAAACAATATGATAATTTAAATACCCTAAAAATCCCTAATATTCCCCTTCAAATTAAATCGAAATAAATCTTAGACTTAATTTTTTTTTTTTTTTTTTTTTTTTTTTTTTTTTTTTTTGTATTTTACATGTGCCTTATCATTTTGTACACACTCATCATAAGCAGAATACAAAATCTGCAATACAAATATTTGCAACTTAAAAAGGAAAAAAGTTTAAAACTTATTTAGATTTCTTTTAATGGCACACAAGTTTTGAATGGGTTTTATGTATCATATTGTTTGATTCTTTTAAATTGTTCAATTGGTTTAACTTATTTGTTATAAAAATTTAAGAACGTAGAAATAACCGAATGAAATATATTAATAAATGCCCCTTCTAGGGCTTGAAAAATGAAGAAAATAAACTGATCTGTTTTAATTTGTTCTGCCAATTATTTTTAGATTATACAGTGGTGGAAAATTGGCGAAGAGGAGGAGCCTATTAACACCATTAAATTTGAGTAGTATTTTTCGGCATATTTAATGACAGCATTTTCTGAGTTTTTTTTTTTGTTTTTGTTTTTTTTTTAAGGTGAAGCATACTATAAAATATTAGTGGTGTCAATATGCTCCTCCTCTGCGCCAATTTTCCACCACTGATTATATTTTTTGTCACATAATTTATTTTATTGTAATAATAAACAAACAATTTTCTACATTATCCTTCTGTTATAAAAATTAACACGTCGTCTGCCTCCAGCAAATAATCATTACACTTTAACCCTTTCGAGACCGCATCGCGTACACAAATTTTATTTGGAATACACCGTGTTTTTTCAACTGTCCCCTTTACTTGTGAAATACCAAAAAATCCTTTAATTAAAAAATTAAATAATTCATTTATTATTCATTGCCAAAGCAAATTCCGCATGCACCTTTTGACGATCAATATATGTGCCACACAAATCCCTACAGAGTTAAAGATTTAAATTATTTTTTAAATTATAAATTTCAAATATCAAATTTTTTCTATTGTTTAAATTTATGAAAAAAAATGTTAAATTGAAAAAATATATTAATTTACAAAAAACTATTACATTTATTAGAATTATGGAAAATATTTTTGCCCTAATTGTTATTTTCTGGTTGCAGTAACTAATCAATGATCTAAATCTCCAATCCGACCAGCACCTGAATTTCATATTACTTCCCCATTCTTAGCTCCGCCCACACACACAAAAAATATATGTACTTCTTTTTATTTTGTCCTATATGTTACTCTATAGTAATATTAAAAAAATACACCATACACCCAACTTCTGACCACGATTTATAGTATATATATATATATATATAAACAGCAGAAGCCATCGAAATGCCGAATATCCACGCCTACAGAAGGGGCATGTTTACTCATCAAAATATATATTTTTTTTAAAGCGCAGGTTAATTGATTAGAATGGACTGAATGGACAAAATAAAAACACAAATAGAAATCTAATTCAACATATTTCTGTTAATTTGCATGACAAAAGCACATAAAGTACTTTTGCCATCGAAACAACCTCCATTGTTAGTTTTCGACAGTCACAATTCCAGCTAAGGCGACCCACTTTGGTAACGAAAGCTTTGGCCCATCACATTTCGTGATTGCAAAACATGGTTGAGAAAACAAAATATGTATCTGACACAATTTGCTGGATTACACCGTCATCTACAAAGATTTAAAAAAAAAAATGTTAAAAGCAAAAGTTGCGCATTTTCCCCCGTAGAATCCGAATCTAAAATAAAAAATGGTGATTATAATTTACGATTTCAAAGTTGGAACACCTCTGATCCCCAGGTGGTCCGGGTGGGGTATCAACGTTGGTATCACGGAATAGCTTTTAAAAAAATGTTTAACACGATTTTTTTTTTCAATCTTATATGAATTCCTTGAGTTATTAGACCGTTTCCAAACTTTTCGGACACCCTGTATTTTGTCACATTTGATATTTTATTGTAATAATTTATAAATAATTAAACAATCTTATACATCATCCTTCCCCTATGGAAATTAAAGCGTCGTCTTCCCCAGAAATAATCAGGAGAGCTTAAAGATTTTAATTATTTTTTAAATGAAAAAGTTTAAAAGATCAAAAATTTTCAATTGTTTAAAATTATGAAAAAAATGTTAAATTGAAAAATATTTTAAATTGCAATAAATTATTACATTTATAAGAATTGTTGAAGAAGTGTCTCCCCGACTTGATATTTTGGAGTTGCAGTAACTAATCAATCATCAAAATATGTAACTCCACCCCCACTAAAATTTACGCTACTTTCCCATCCTTTGCTCAGACAGCATAAAAAGTTTAATATATATTTTTTTAATATTTTGTTCTATAGTAATAATTTTAAAAAACTGTACACCAACATCAGCCTCCCGAATTAGATGATATTAAAAAAACAACAACAAAAAAAAAACAAAAAAAAAAAACAGCAGAAGCCATCAAAACACAGAATATCTGCACACTCCGCCCCAAATAGTGAAGATTATCCTTTTTCTGTCCGGGAGGGAAGGTGTATATTTACACGTTAAAAAAATCAAAATACGCAGGTTATTATTTTGAAATGATTGACTGGATAAAAAAATATGCAAATGCAGTACTAATTTAACATCTTTCTATTAATTTTTATGGAAAAAGCATATAAAGCGTCATCGGAACAACCACCACTGATGGGTTTCGAGAAACACTATTCC
The DNA here is from genome assembly GCA_963932465.1 of Maratus speciosus. Taxonomy (NCBI): domain Eukaryota; kingdom Metazoa; phylum Arthropoda; class Arachnida; order Araneae; family Salticidae; genus Maratus; species Maratus speciosus. The sequence continues at coordinate 453,817,994 of OZ010796.1, forward strand.
CGCAAAAGACGGCTACTTTGACGATGAAAGTTCTGTCGAATCAGACTTCGAGATGTCAAAACCTGGTTGGGAAAACCAAAATATGTATCTGTTTTATTTGCTCGATTACACCGTGATCAACTAATATTAGAAAAAAATGTTAAATACAAAAGTTACGTATTTTTGTCCGTAGAATCCGAATCTGCAATAAAAAATGGGGGTTATCATTCAAGATTTCAAAGTTGGACGCCCTCTGATCCCCGGGGGTTCGGTTGCGAGGGTCAAATTTGGTAGTAGCTTTTTTTAAAAAATATTTAACATGTATATTTTAGTTTTTCAATCTGCTTTGTATTTCTGGATTTATTCGACCATCTCCAGGCTTTCCGGACAACCTGTATATCAAGTTTTAATTAATTGAACGAAAATTAAAAACGCAGGTCGCTTATAAATCTCTTCAAAAATCACGTCAACAAGTTTCATGTTTTTCCTATTAAAAATGAATCTGGAGTTATGCCAGAAAATTTCGAGTTGTTGAGCATTTAAAAGTATTTTTTTCAATACCGCCCTAACATGATTCTGATAAAACCAGTTATTATATAAAAATGAAATAAAACTCGCCAAAAGCGGCCAGATAAAATTGTTAAAGTGGGTTTATCTCTAATCATGATTTGGTTTTTGTTTGTGAAATTGGTATACATAACTTCGAAACCTACCTCCGCCTATAGACCGGACCGGCAGGGATTTTTTTTATTATTATTATTAAATTCAACTTTTCAAGCAGTTTCGAAAATGTAGAGTTAGGGCTAAAAATTTACTTTAAAATTCAAACAGCTTTAATTTTTGCATTTAATTTATGTTACTAAATTGTCTTATTTTGGCATGAACTTGGTAAGTTTTTTCTATTAAATAACACATTTTTAATCAGGAAAATTTATAAAGGGAATGTTACGTTGAAATATTAAAAAAATTCAAATTTTCGAGGAATATGCATTCAAAAGAAAAAAACATTTCTGCGCATTTTAAAAGAAACCATATTTAAATAGTTTTAAAGATACTTCAGTTACCGGCCTCTCGCATTTACCCCTTAACGGTCGCATTAAATTACGGTTTAAAAATTCAGATTGCTTATTGGCACCACTTTTTGAAAAAAGAAATGCTCACCTTGTTTAATGACAGGTAAAATTATACCATAATAAAGCCAAATGCTCTGTTTTATAAAACTGGTGGGAATCAAGCAAATCTGAATAATCTGGAAAGAAAAAGACACCGCCCGTGAATATGACGGGAGTGAGAATTAACCCCTTAACAGTGTGGCCCGAACTGGATTCGGGCATGAACAATTTGCTTGCTTCGTTAATAAAAGCATTTTGATACCACTAATTTGTAACTGTAAATTTATCTTTATTGATTGTCAGATATTTTTCTATTAAGTAAGGTAAATATTTTAGTATGAAAAAAGTGGTGCCCAGCCCCATTTTTTATTTTTCTGTAAGAAAACAAATGTCAGTGTTAAGGGGTTAACACTAGAACTACCGTGAGCCGTCATTTTGATGCTACCATATGAATATGTTTCGGTTCAAACCAGAAATTTGATTATAAAATAAGTTTAAAAGAAGCGAAGAAGAAAAACGTTAAATAATATAGTTAAACTGTTATAAATCAAAATTCTGGTATGAAATATTTTTATAAAACTTGATTCAAATTTCCGGTAATTCTAGTGTTAAATTGTTGGAAATTTGATTTTTGTGTTTAAATTGCGCGTAAAGATTCTGTTGAAACGCCTAAAGTTTTACTTGAAATTTTCACGGATTTATAATCTATATCTGTATCATAAGACACAGATAGATCAGTAGACAAAATATATTTGCATCTTTTAGGAAAAAGTTTTCTTTTTAACATAAAGTTGAATGTACTGTACATTGTTTATCCGGAATTTATCTGAAAATATTTTTTTAGATGAAAAAATAAACATATTCAGGTTCAATCTTAATGCTTTCAGTGGGAAAGAACATCTATTCGTAAAATGCTGAAATGATTCAATGACAACCGAATTTATAAACAAATATATTTTTAAATAATTATAACATTTTTTTTCACGTACTTAACAAAAGGAAAATTCTCATACTAAATTGTGGTGCAAATTTGCCATTTATGGTTTAAAATCATTTGGTTAAAAAATAAACCCCCGAACTTCAAACATATATACTGATATACTCTATAACGAAATAAGTTTCAAATATATTAAGCCGTTTCATAGATATCATGGGGCTATTCTGAAAAACCTTATTTTGAGATAAAATACTTTAAAACTATATTTTATTAAGAAATGCGATATCCAAAGTTCTAGTATACTTGAGCTGTATTATTTTTGAATGTACGATAAATATATTCTTTGACACATATTTTGAAAAATATTAAGAACCTGCATACAAACAGTATTTTTCAGATATATATAACCATTCTGCTGAAAGTTTTAAACACAAAAAATTTCCGGGTAATTCTAAATATCGTACAAATGGTTACAAAGATGTTATAACGATGAAAACATCGTTATAACGATGCAATGAGACTTCAAACAAACCCGGGCCAATTGACAACATTGCTACTTGGGCAGTGTTTAATTAAAGTCAGCCAACCTCCATAACAGAAAAAATCTACAGCTCTAACCAAGAATGATTATTCTTAGATCGTCTGCAATACATGTAAATTTTTATCTTACACTAGCGCTACTTTTCTTTCTTGCGGCCAGCAATCAAATGAGGAGTGCTCTGCAGGCGCACAATAATTGAATTTTGTTAGCGTACATGAGCGACAATTTTTTCACCTATAGCCAGTTTTCAAACAAAATCATAGCTACAGAAATTCACAGGTTTCACAGTCCGTCCTTGAAATACATCCATCCATCACATTGACTTTATCCCTTAACACGGCACAGAAAAATTCTGTTCTTAAAATGGTGAAATGATTGACTGACACCGGAATTTACAATCAACTCTTTTAGAAATTAAAAACTTGTCATTCAATCTTTCAATGTAAAATAAAATTATATTAAAATATCCTTGGTGTCGTTTGTAATATTGAAATTAAAATTAGATGGTCCCTATGTAGAACCACTGAGCCGGAAAGGGTTAACGGTTGACGTTTACTACTTGTCGATAGACCGCCAGAAATTACGTTAACACTAGACAGACGGGAAATTTTACTCAAGTTTCATAAATAATATTATACACAAGAATTTTAATTTAAAACTGTTAAACTTATAATAAATAAGTTTAAGGGGACGAGGGACCGTATCTTAGCGTTCTCTTAATTTGTGCCTTTTAAACTTATTTTAAAAAGAAATTTCTGGTTCGAACCGAACCCGTAATGCCAATGTGCTACTTTTTTTAAAATTCATATTCCTTATTTGGCCCCACTTTTTTGAAATGATCAAATTCGCCTTATTTAATGACATGTTAATTAAGGAGAAAACAAGAGCAATTTCACCATTTCAAAAAAGTGGTGCCGATGAAGAAATCTGAATTTAAAAAAAGTAGCCCACTGGCAGCACTGAACTCATACTCATTTGGTAACGTTCTTCTAGTGCATTTACTACTCATGTGCCTGGGAGGAGGACTTGGCCTAGAGCGCCAAACTTTGCCTGCGAGGCATACTTGGACCGTTAAAGACTAAAGTACCCTGGGAATGCAATCCAGGTACCACGCTTGATCTAGCTTCCCACTTTTATCGGAAATAAAGTTTCCAGAATTACCTTTGAATTTTTCTAGTGTAAACTTTTCCTGTTCTCGCATCAAAAAATACTATCAAACTTAAGAAATGAATAAAAAAGAAACTTTATTTTACACTTTCATTGTAAAAGCAAAATATTAAAATATTCTTGGTGCCCTTTATAAGTTTGGAATTAAAATTGCATGTTCCCGACGTGGGACCCAATGTTGCCAGTTGGCTACTTTTTTAAAATTTGGATTTTTAGATTGGCACCACTTCTTAAAATTGTAAAATATGCCTTATTTAATGACATATTAATTAAGGCGATAACCAGGGGAATTTTACCATTTCAGAAAAGTGGTGCAAATCAAGAAATCTAAATATAAAAATGTAGCCCACTGGCAACACTGGTTGGACCACTGCGCAAGGAAGTGTTAACGTCCAACGTTTTCTACTTGTCGATAGACCGCAAGGTCGGACTTTTTATTTCAGAAATAGAAATTACATTAATACCGTAATTTCCGGCGTATAATCTGCGGATCAAACAATCATTTTACGACCCAGAAAATTTTAAAAATAAAATGTAACTTCATATATCGTGATAAATATTTGGCTTCAATAGCTAAATAAAATTTCTGGGTCCAAACTGAATTGTTTGATCCGCGGATTATACGCCGGAAATTACGGTACCTATTTTCCTATTGAAAAATCACACAATTTTCGTCTAGCGAAATTGCTTCCATCCATTTCCGCAGGCCAACTAACAGGTATACTAACTTTGATCTAACCACTGTCCCCTTTTTTTCAGGTGAACAGAACTTCATGAAATCAGTAATAACCTATAAACGCAATCTAATGTGCCAGTCGCAAAATGTACAGAGAGGTAATTTTTCTATGCACTTTTTCTGGGAGGAATGATATTTTTAATTAGTAAAGTCATTGTGCTTAAATGAGACACTGTTCATCATGGATTTCATCATGGTCACATTTAGCGTATATTCGGCATTTTATTTAACAAATACATTTTTTATTAAGCAAAAAAGTTTGAATACTGTGTTTTTATTTCAAAAGTAACTTGTTTTGTTGAAAATGAATCATTATTTGCAATCTAAGTGAACAATGTATGATTATCACGTTAAGGTCACTTTTGTCATATTTACTGACGTTAAAATCTATATGCGGATCTGGTTGCGGAAATTTTGCTAATTTTACGTCGCCCGAGAAACTCTCGGGTTGCGCAGCGAGAGTGTTAAAGACTGACGTTGCATTTTCGCAACATTATATTTGTGATTTTTCATTTTTTTTTTTTTTTTTTTGTACCAGTAAACTAAAAATTTAAAGTTTTCCTATTTGATTAACACATTTCGGTGATTCGTAAAGTAAAAGTAAGTGTTTAACAAAAAGGAGTGTGAACTGAAGAAAATTCCAGTAAAACATTCTGATCCTTAATGGGTTAAATGAAGTTGAGGTCATACAAAACAACTGTTCCAGATTCCAACAGTAATTGACAATAAACTGGAATTGAGCTGAATTACTGTCTCTTGGACATATTTTCACTCAGTTGGAAAAATTACTACGCGTAAATAAAGACTACTTTCACATTCATTCTTCAAACATTTCAAACTTTTCCCATGTAAACAATAAGAAGTAACTAATGAACAATACAACATATATGTTGCAAAAGACTTGTTTATTACTGCACATTTTGAGCAAATTATTTGCTTTTCACTTTCCTTTAACTCACATTTGATTTTTATCTGCCATGTAATTTTCTTTTTTGTTTCAGGAAGGTAGGGTTTTAGATAGTTTTACGGTATAGGCTTTTCATATCTTCTGTTACTACTGTACCACGTAAACTTTAAATGCTCTTTTTTTTTTCATTTTTTGCCCACTTTATTGCTCTGTCACTTCATTGACATCTTTTAGGTTTTTCATATATACTTCTTTGTTAAAAACTATTCGAAGTTTGATCGCACTACTTTTCAGTATTTGACTGGATTTTGATTTGTTTGTGAAATTGTTTTTAGCAAACAGATTTTAAAAGCATGGGATGGACCATGTTTAAGAAGACATATTTCCGAGCGTGATTCTGTTTGAACTCCAGACTAATTTTCCATAGAATCTGTCTTTTTTTTAAGGTTATCTTTTAAAATATGCTTTCATTGTTTGGATCATCATTGTTTTCTTCTATTTCTTTCCAATATAAACTTGATTGAATAGACAAATCACACGATAGTGGAGAAGTTGTATCACTACCTTTATAATTCTCATTTTGAAAATTTGTTCCTTCAGCATAGTTGGCAACTTTTACGCTTTTTTGTTACCATTAACATTTAATAGAGATTTTCGCCTTTTTTAATTGCGAGATTTTGACGATTAAATAAGACAATATTTTCTATAAAATTTTAGTGGTAACAAGAAAGCGTAAAAGTTGGCAGATATGTGTTGTGACGATTTGGACGCCACAACACACAGGGTCACGCGACAGTAAAATGATTAGTACAATAGAAACAGTTATCCCGATCTGCGTTGTGAAAAGATCTAATGGGATAATGTCATTTAATAAATTAGGATGGAAGAAAACTTTGGAATAAAATTAATTTTGGCAATAACTCAAGGACGACTTATTTAACGTTGAAATGGAGATATCGAACTTGTAGGTTGCATAGAGAAACATCCAATTCTAATAATTCCAAAATATTAGATACCATAAATTACGAGTATTATCTAAAAGGGAACAAGGAAAGAATTCAAGGAAAGACTTACAAGTATGCACACATAAACAAACTTTATTTTCATTTATATAAAATTCATAACTCAAATATGACCTTTTATATCATAATAACCTTTTCAAATTATCTACTATTTTATCAGAATATAACATAGTTCCATCCTCATTAGAACAGCAAAGCTTTCATCAAAATTATACTTTGTTACTTATTCTTTTTTTTTATCAATTTATGTTATCTTATACTTGCCCCTTTTTGTTCACAGCACGATCCGATGATGAGGCTTTTGCCAAAATTTTAATCAAAATTTTATTTATGAAAAATAGCATTCCCGTTATCATTAAAATCTTTATCATAAACAATCATAATATTCAATGACATAAGATTATGTACTTTAGTGGAAATTTAGAAAATTAGTTGCTTAATATTAAATGTACACATCATAAGAAAACATGAAAACAATAGCCACGAATATATTGAAATAAATATAAGGAGTTTCTCACCCAAACAGACTTCGATCTTTTCTGTAATCATCCAAATCATACAGTTCACTCATAGTTCATGGAATCCTAAACACAAGTAAGTTCATCGGGGCATAAAGTTCCTTTTTTATATATATATATATAGTTCATGGGGATCTTTCACAAACCAATTTCACTTTCTTTCGGCGCTCTGTGACGCGTGAAAATTCGAGCTCCATCTCCACAATGTACACTTTCATAGGCGAAATCTGCTGATATGTCATATCTTCGTTGCATTCGCATCTCATCACTAACCACTGTACATCTCCAAATCAGGTGAATACTTCTGTAAGATTCTGCATCAGTTAATTTCCTGGACAAAGACTTGTCTGCTCTCAGCGATCTTTGTCAATAGATCATGACAAGGACAGGTCAACTCTCAGCATTAATTTTCATCATCATTTCCTTTTTTTCTGCATCAATCATTTTTTGTGACAAAGATTTGTCTGCTTTCAGCATTCATTTCAATCGCTAAATTTTGTATTGTCCTTGAAATTTGCTGCGAAAGAACTTGGTGTAAAATTTTGAAGTATCAAGTCACATCTTAACAAAAATTATAGAACCTCTTGAGGACGAGACACAAGACTTAATCCTCTTTTTTCCTTCCTTCCTCCCAGATCCAATTTTTTTTTTGGGAGGGCTAAATTAACCCAGAGCTTTCGTTCTGATTGGAGGCTACTCCTGGTCCCTTATTGGTACTCTAGACATGCCTATCTATGGGCGTGCCAATTTATTTTTCACTGCATAGCATTAACTTAATTTTTGCCCCTTGCGCCAGGTTTCTCATGGGAATCACCACCCACGTTGAGTGTTGTAAAACCATCTTAATTGATAGAAAATTTATGGTTTCAACATCGTAAATTTTCTATTCTTTCGCTATACATTTACTGTCCATGTCTGGCGTCAGCAATGTTCTCTTTATCTATAATTTCCTATTTTCTGTCTGGTCTTATTTGGGGAGTTTTATTTTATTACACTGTTTTTGCACATATAAATATTTACAATTCGAAATGTTTTATTTTCAATATTAATACAAAATAAATTCACAATTCATATTCCTTATTTTTTTCTAAACATACCAATACCAAACAACATATATATTTTTATTTTTTTCTACGCATTATATACTTATTCATTTTAATATACTTTAATTTTGGAGTATTTTTTATGTTATTTTAATTTATTGTATAAATTAATTACTAAAGAATTATTTTCCGAGAATTCAATTATTTTTAAATGTTATTGGATCGTGCGAAAATTATTTAGTTAGTTAAATTAATAACAAGCCTTGTTGTGTAGATTTCTACACCACATTGCTTCTTCCCTCTTGTTTTTAAAAAATAATAATATGTACACCACAAAAATACACTTATAATACATATATATATTACAAAATATCAATCAAACCTGATATATATAGTAAGTTCTTCAGATTGTTCATCATACCCTGTAAGTACACTTGAATAATATAATACAAAATATAAAATAGTATATACATTTTCTCTATTGCATAGGTGAGAAATATTTATTCCAATATAAGATGGCTATTTCAATATCAAAATACTGCAAAAATGCTATATTAATTTTAGTCAACAATGTCCACTAATTTTTTTTTTTTTTTTTTTTTTTTTTTTTTTTTTTTTTTTTAATGCTACGCATACTGAAATCTATAAAAATATGTACAATCATGCAGCTTGTAGGTAATAAAGTTTACTTCAAAATTTTGGCCATAAAATAAAAATATGCGCTATCTACATACCTACAGTGTGGATATTACGTAGAACATTGTTTTTACAAAAAAAATTATAAACCAAAGTGCGTAAATATATATGTACATCGCTCTCTGCTTGAAAACATTCTTTTTTTATCTAAGAATGCATTTTCATCCCCGCATCATTTCTGCGGAATATCCACTTAAAAATTTCTCCTCGGAGAAAATGTGCCGAAAATCCCTTATAAAATCCCTGAGTGGTCTCCATGTGTCCTTGACAGTGATAATAATCTCGGAACAAGACGTACAGGTCAGTACTAACATGCCAAACAGGTTTGCTCGTTATCACGTCTGTGAACGTAGTAATCACTTTTTTTTTCTCTGAATGGCTTTATAAAAGTGCGCGATTTGTTTGAATTGTGTTCATTATAATATTGGATAATCTCTACACTGCATAAGGTAAGTGTCATTTATTTTAAAATCCGAAGATTTTAGTACTATCTAATAACTGTTATTATTTATATAGTTTATCATCCTTTATTCTTAAAAATGTCCTATAAACAATTCCCTTTTTTTTCTATCAGATATCATGTCGGACACTGCTCGCCATTTTCTCCCCATTATGAGTGTGTTTTCAGATTGTCTATCACGTAACAATAATTTATTTTCATACTGTGATTGTTCTTAAATTTTAAAAATATTTTCCTTACCTACTATATTTTACTTTCATATGCCTTAATAGTCCATATGTGGTTTTTTTTTGTTTTTTTTTTTTGTTTCTTTATTTTTAGGAGTCTTAAATGTATCCTTTTTATTTTTCCTCGCAGTATTTATATTATAATATTTCGTAATTTTCTTCTGACCCATGTGTATTTTTTATATATTTTGATTTTATTTCACAATTTATATTATGCTTTCTTCCGTGTGCACACAGTGTGGTTTTCGTGCGTCATTATATAAACTATGTTAATGAAAACAAATTTTTCTTTTTCGTAAAACGTATCCTTTCCAATGTGTTATTTTGTATATTTTTTTGTGTTTGTGAAATGTTTTAATCCGAAACTCCTAACAAACTGTTTTGCTATATATATATATTTTATACGCTACTATGCGTCATATGACTCATGGTACTTTGCTTAACATCTTTTGAGTTAATTTTATATTATTTATTTATTTTATACTACGATTTTCTAACACATGTGTGAAAGATGGTACCCTCTATTCACTCATATATTAGCGGTAAATATAGTGTTTAAATACGTCGTTCCGTGCTCAATTTTGCCGTTTTATATTTATTCAATTGTTCAATGGGTTCCCAAATTAATATGCATCCGTTTTAATTTATTATTTGTTTATATTTAGAAATTGTGAAATTTTTAATGTATGTTGTAATAATTCATCTATAATGGTTTTATTTTTGTTTTTGTTTATTCCCGAATATGTTTTCATTCTAGCACAATGAAGTTAATAAATTTTTATATATTTTTTTCGTTCCGTTAAGGTTGTGTTGCAAATCTACCATATATAATTTTTGAATTTTAGGCATAATATGGTTTATTTATTATATTAATATATTAATTTAGGTATGTGTGTTTTAATATTTTGTTTCGATACTGAAAAATCCGTGTACACTCCCATGAAAATATCTTGCGCAATGTCATCCAATCGACCGGCAATCAAAATGACACTTTCCATGGAAAATTTAAATATTTCCATGCGATTATCACAGTTTTTTCAAACATTATTATATTCAAATTACTCTGTGGTTGTGAATTTTAAAGGTTTTATATACGACTTGTAGGTTTTGCCTTATACTGTTGTTTACAAACGGTGCGCTTTTCATTTTGAACCCTTCTGTGGTCATCCATTTTATTTATTTACCTAAATGAGTCTGTAATGTTTATTTTAATATATGTATTAATTTGTTTACTTATTTATGTATTATTTTTCAGATTTTTGTAATGTTTAATCTTTTATTTTCATAGATTTTTAGCAATTTTACACAATTACTCTTTGTTTACATTTTCCCAATTACTACTTTTTTTTTTTTTTTTTTTTTTTTTTGGTAGCAATGTGTAGAAAATTTTTATTTTCTGATAAATGGTGTCTTAAATCGTTTTTCTTTACAAAGAGTGTGGTATGTTGTATAAATTATATACAATTTTATCCATTTTTGTGTCATAAATATGGTAATCAAAATAAATGCCATATTTAAAAGTGCTTCCGTGACATAACAATTTTAAATTATTTGCATAATTTATGTCCATGTGTGTTTCATAATGTTTCATTTTCGTGTCAAAGTCATAACATTTTGTGAATATTTACAAATATGTCTAATGGAAAATACATTTTCCATCCAATGTTGCTAATTTCTACTTATTTATCTCCAAAGTGACCGTTTTTTATATTTTGTACAACAAAATTTTTCATTTTTCATTTTTTTTTTTTTTTTTTAAATATGTCAATTTAATATATATATATATATATTTTAGTCCACTTTGAAGTAAGTATGTGGTTTGTCTATCACTAGCGATCAAAATATTTTTCCGACATGTTTTGAAATACGTCAAAACAATTTTGAAGTGTAAACAAATAAATTATATGTACCCTGTTTTCTGTTTTTCTATTTTTTTTTTTTATTAATATTTTTTTCTAATTTTTATTTTCCAGGATAATCCTTATGTTACGCTTCATTTTTACTCACTCAAAATATTTCTTTTCTAGCCATTGTAATTAATATGCAATTCAATATTAATTTTGTCATTCAATTATTCAGCTGTGTTGGCTACTCAAATTGCCCCTTCATTCCTATCGTGCGCCCCAGAAAGTTTTCCATCGCTGAAAGAATTCGCTGTTCTCCAGAAACGCCCATGTGAAACAACACGGCTGCTCGACTCAACGTAAAGCCCGCAGCCAGCTCACAACAACAGTATTTTTTATGCAGCCTAGAGTATGCCCTCTATAACTGGCGAATGTCGTAGTCTTCAATTCGTCTTCAATACCGGCTCGGTGAGAAAACATTTATTTATCTTTTTATTTATTTTTTTCCCTAGCGATCTGCTCCATTGCATATCTCATTTTTGATCCTAACCGGTTCTCCGAAAGTGGTGAGTGGGTTTCGTTAGAAAATGAGTTTCATTTTCTCACTTCTTTGAGCTGCAAGATACGTGTTATTCCAATTCTCCTAAACACCTTCGCTCCGTTTTTGAGCTCTTGCTGAAGACAGCTAGTTTCAAGGTCGTTCCTTGCCCAAAACAAGTTTTGAGTAAAGCACTTGTTTCGATTTTACTTTTCCCCTGCATGTTCTTCCGTTGCTATGGGAACGCGTTTACTCCTGGCTTATTTTCTCTGGTAACCAGAAGAGAGAAAAAGTGGGTGTAGTGTTAATTCCGCTGCCTCGTGGGAAAAGGGTTTTGATCCGCCTCATCCTTTCTCCTAGCTATGTACATCTTCCTGCATCTTTTTCTCTTTTTGAGATGCTCGTACATAGCGCCCCTCTTTTGCGTTTGATGCTGCCGCCGCATACCAATATTTACATTTTTTTTTATTATAGTAATTTTTTTATGTCATGCTTACCTGTGTATAATGTAATACATTCTGTTTGTGTATATTATATATTTTTTTGTGGAGGGATGTATGAAAGAAAAATTATCTGTTTTACTTGTTTGCAAAAATCATTCCTATTACTGTGACAAAATATTATATTGTTATTTTATTTATTTTGACTATTTACCTTTGATTTATTTTGGGTTAATATTTCAAAAGGACTTCCTTTATACCTCCAGAAGTTTTGCACAAAATATTTTTCTGACATGTGAATTTCTTGGGCAGTATTTGTCCAATTTCGTTGAATTTTATTTTATTGAGGGAAAACGAAATTTGAACACATTTATGCTTTACTACATGTTTATTAAAATTATTTATTATTATTATTACCACGTTTTCTACCAAAAATTTCTACCGCATAACATTTTATTTTCATGGTATAAAATACACATCATGGCTCCATAAATTTTATTAAAAATTCAAATTTTGCTTCTTCATTCATAATAATTTTCCAATATTAACTATTTTATTAAAATAATATAATCTAAGCAAATATAAGTATATTTATTAATATTTTTATTATTATTATTATTATTAATTCCGTGTTGCCGTTGAAAAAAAAAAAAATTTTGTATTTTTGCTATGTTTTTGTTTAATCAGTTTGCACTGATTTAATTTTTTTTTTTTCTTTTTTTTGCATATAGTATTATTTTATAAATTACCTGGTTATTTATTTATTTATTTTGTTTGCGATGTTAGGCGCGAACAATTTTGAGATGTGAATAGTGACGGGTTTTAATTCAGGCTTGTCCCTGTTTTTGATTAAGTAATTGTCGTTTCTAAAAATTCTTTCGACAAAATATGGTCCTGAAAATTTTTGGTGTAACGCTTTAGGTTTTATTAGAAGTTTTAAATAAACTTCATCACCTACTTGTAGCTGTTTATGTTTTAATTTTGTGTTTTTATTTAATTCTTGATCCGATTTTTCTTGGTCTGGTTTATCTTCAAAATTTTGGAGAGAATTTATTAAGGTATCTACTCCTATCGTAAATGTTTCCCTTTCAGGAGAAGTTTGTATCTTCCCTCTGCCGCCTGTCATGATTTTATTTTTATGTCTTATTTTCCTAGCGGCTGCAATTCCCAAATATATAATAGAATAATTTCTATTTTGTTTTGCTTCTATCCTAGTTTCTCAGAAATTTCCTACACTGCAAATTATTATTTTTTCAATTTTAGAATATAATTGTCTATCTCTATTTTCAAGATCATACTAATTTGTAAAATAATATTTTTGCATAAATTCTACTGAAATAACACTGAATATTCTGCATGCATGCACATAAATAAAACACAATATGAAATTTTCACCAATATTTCTTTTCATAGATATTAATTATAATAATCATTCGTTATGCTCATACTAAATTATGTGCTGTGAACTGAACTACTCTTTTCCTTAATTTTTCTTTTTGTTATACACATAAATAATTTTTTTATATAACATACGAAAATGATTTTGTTAGTAATTGAAAAGAAAAATAAAAATAGAGGAAAATAATAATATATATGTATTTTTATTTTATTTTTTTTTAATTTTTTTTTTTCTATAAGTTAACTCATTGCAACCATTTAATTTTACGTTCTAAATTCCATTACTAACACCTGGTATTAGCACCATTAAATTTTAGTATGTTGTGACGATTTGGACGCCACAACACACAGGGTCACGCGACAGTAAAATGATTAGTACAATAGAAACAGTTATCCCGATCTGCGTTGTGAAAAGATCTAATGGGATAATGTCATTTAATAAATTAGGATGGAAGAAAACTTTGGAATAAAATTAATTTTGGCAATAACTCAAGGACGACTTATTTAACGTTGAAATGGAGATATCGAACTTGTAGGTTGCATAGAGAAACATCCAATTCTAATAATTCCAAAATATTAGATACCATAAATTACGAGTATTATCTAAAAGGGAACAAGGAAAGAATTCAAGGAAAGACTTACAAGTATGCACACATAAACAAACTTTATTTTCATTTATATAAAATTCATAACTCAAATATGACCTTTTATATCATAATAACCTTTTCAAATTATCTACTATTTTATCAGAATATAACATAGTTCCATCCTCATTAGAACAGCAAAGCTTTCATCAAAATTATACTTTGTTACTTATTCTTTTTTTTTATCAATTTATGTTATCTTATACTTGCCCCTTTTTGTTCACAGCACGATCCGATGATGAGGCTTTTGCCAAAATTTTAATCAAAATTTTATTTATGAAAAATAGCATTCCCGTTATCATTAAAATCTTTATCATAAACAATCATAATATTCAATGACATAAGATTATGTACTTTAGTGGAAATTTAGAAAATTAGTTGCTTAATATTAAATGTACACATCATAAGAAAACATGAAAACAATAGCCACGAATATATTGAAATAAATATAAGGAGTTTCTCACCCAAACAGACTTCGATCTTTTCTGTAATCATCCAAATCATACAGTTCACTCATAGTTCATGGAATCCTAAACACAAGTAAGTTCATCGGGGCATAAAGTTCCTTTTTTATATATATATATATAGTTCATGGGGATCTTTCACAAACCAATTTCACTTTCTTTCGGCGCTCTGTGACGCGTGAAAATTCGAGCTCCATCTCCACAATGTACACTTTCATAGGCGAAATCTGCTGATATGTCATATCTTCGTTGCATTCGCATCTCATCACTAACCACTGTACATCTCCAAATCAGGTGAATACTTCTGTAAGATCCTGCATCAGTTAATTTCCTGGACAAAGACTTGTCTGCTCTCAGCGATCTTTGTCAATAGATCATGACAAGGACAGGTCAACTCTCAGCATTAATTTTCATCATCATTTCCTTTTTTTCTGCATCAATCATTTTTTGTGACAAAGATTTGTCTGCTTTCAGCATTCATTTCAATCGCTAAATTTTGTATTGTCCTTGAAATTTGCTGCGAAAGAACTTGGTGTAAAATTTTGAAGTATCAAGTCACATCTTAACAAAAATTATAGAACCTCTTGAGGACGAGACACAAGACTTAATCCTCTTTTTTCCTTCCTTCCTCCCAGATCCAATTTTTTTTGGGAGGGCTAAATTAACCCAGAGCTTTCGTTCTGATTGGAGGCTACTCCTGGTCCCTTATTGGTACTCTAGACATGCCTATCTATGGGCGTGCCAATTTATTTTTCACTGCATAGCATTAACTTAATTTTTGCCCCTTGCGCCAGGTTTCTCATGGGAATCACCACCCACGTTGAGTGTTGTAAAACCATCTTAATTGATAGAAAATTTATGGTTTCAACATCGTAAATTTTCTATTCTTTCGCTATACATTTACTGTCCATGTCTGGCGTCAGCAATGTTCTCTTTATCTATAATTTCCTATTTTCTGTCTGGTCTTATTTGGGGAGTTTTATTTTATTACACTGTTTTTGCACATATAAATATTTACAATTCGAAATGTTTTATTTTCAATATTAATACAAAATAAATTCACAATTCATATTCCTTATTTTTTTCTAAACATACCAATACCAAACAACATATATATTTTTATTTTTTTCTACGCATTATATACTTATTCATTTTAATATACTTTAATTTTGGAGTATTTTTTATGTTATTTTAATTTATTGTATAAATTAATTACTAAAGAATTATTTTCCGAGAATTCAATTATTTTTAAATGTTATTGGATCGTGCGAAAATTATTTAATTAGTTAAATTAATAACAAGCCTTGTTGTGTAGATTTCTACACCACAATATGCTTCAGAACAATGGAGTTATGAATAAATATGAGGAGACATGTACTGAGAGTCTACCTGTAGCAATTGAAGTAACTGGGTAGTTGTCACAAGATGTGGTCTAGTTTTTTACATGGGCAGGGGTCGCATTCTATAGGGAAACTTTTATTGTTCTTACCAGTATTTTGAAAATAATATCTTCATCGCACCTTTCTTTATAATATGTTAAATAAAATGATCATGAAGGTAACTCATTAAGAGTTCTGGTAGAAACATTAAAATTTTCCCTGTGTAATGCGACCCCTGCATGGGATCAAATGTTTCTGATTACCGCCGAAGCAAACTTCCACCAGTAAATTTCGGATAGAACATTTTGCCTTATTTTAAAGGTTTATTTCTGCAAAATTTCTCTCACATATATGGTAAACATTTCTAATCGTTTTTACTGGTAGGAGTTAACCCCGATATTATAATCTCTTTGACTGACGCTGACAAGAGGTTGTTGAGGTTGTCACAACATAGCGGAAACGCAGAGACTGAATACAGTAAAAGGAAACTTCCGCCGATAAAAATAAATATCTGTTTTTGTCCATGATTATGACATGGAACTATGAATGAACAGAAAATGGCATATCCTCAACATGGTGAAGCTTAAACTGTAACCGGTGTCGCAGTGGTTCATTACTGCCTGGAAAAATTTCACCAGTAAATTTCAGCAGAAATTTTCGTCTTATTTAAACACCATGTTTGCGCAGAACTTCAGTCATAATTATGGCCAAAACCACATATTTATTTTTACTGGTGGAAGTTTTCTTCTGCTGTAGTCAGGCCCCGCGTTTCCGCCATATTGTGACAACCTATACAACCTCCTGTTAGTGTCAGTGAAAGGTATTATAATACCCGGTCTAACTCCCCCCCCCCCCCCGTAAACACAAGTAGAAATTTTTATCATGTTTGTGAGAGAAAGTTTAAAAGAACAAGCCGCTAAAATAAGGCGAAATTTTCTATTCAAAATTTACTGGAGGAAGTTTGCTTCGGTGGTAATCAGAAACTGTTGATCTGATGTAAAAAATTAGACGTCATCTTGTGACAACATCCTCAGTTACTTCACTCTCAAGCGGTAGAATCTACAGTACATGTCTCGTCCTCTTTCTTCATAACTCCATTGATTATGACTGTAAATCTGCATTAATAAGAAGTTTACATAAGGAGAAAATTTGTATTGAAATTTTCTGGTGGAAGCTTGCCCCGCTTCTAATGGGCCACTGCGAACCGGTTACAGTTGAATCTTCACTGTTTTTACGATATGTTAGTTCCTTTTTATTCCTAGTTTCACGGTCAAAACAGATAGCAGTAGTTATTAACCCTTCTTTTAACATCCGTATAAAATTATTGTTAATGTGAAAAGCAGGAAAAGTATGAACTATTTTAGCAGGAAAAGAATCATTAACACTAAATATACCAACAACTGGTCATTTGACCGTTACCAAATAAAAAAATTTTAATTCGAAATAGAAATGTCTTCATAAAATAAATAAAATATAAATCACACAAAAATAAGTTAAGAAATTAAACAGTTCTAAATAAAATTTCTGGTGTGAAATGTTTCTTTGAAACTTGGGAGTAAAATTCCTGGTATGTTTAGTATTAAACCCATAATCGTGGCGTAATTTTTGGAAAATGTCTTCAAAAATCGTCGATTTCATTTATTACCCAATTTTATTACTCATAAAATTCGGAGTCCATTCGTAAAAGAAACAGTGTGTTTCTTTTTCAATTATAACCCTTTCAAGTGCGGTAGTATGTTTATGAAATCTCTTAATTTTAATACCGAAATACCCAATGGCACCAGATGTTTGGTAGAAAAATTTTCCTTTACTATATCTGTAAAAAAATTAGCTTTTCCTTATTTGGAAATAAATTTGTTCGTAAATTACGGTGTCAATCATTCATTTCAACATTTTGCAATGGTGGTGCTTTGCCCCTGAAAGTGTGAAAGTGTTCAGGAAGGATAAAAATTTTAAAACTCACCATTTACTTACCTTATATTTGGCTTTTTTTGCATACAAATGACGTGCAGGGATCCTTCAATGTAATTCTGTAACTTTTGGTTTCACTTTGAATAAAGTTAAAAACGTATATAAATCAAATAATTTGTTATATTACCCCGAAGACGATAATTTTATTGAAAATTAATTTCAAAATCGGCATTCAAAATATTTTTCACAATTTAGACATTTTTAAATGTATGGAAAACTTAGAAACATGGTATGTACAGTGCTGCATTACAGTCCTTGCAATTAATATCTAGTTTCTTTTATGATTTTCATTAACATGGGATGGACAAATTTTACATTCTCTGTAAGGTTTTTAATTTTTGTCCATAGGGGGTGTAACATCCAGAAAATGGCGTCCGTACAAACGACTTGATGTTGAGTCGTCCGAAGGACGTCCCCATATGCCGAAAGTTCCTTCTGTATGATATTTTTCAACGCTTTCATCTACCAAATCTACTCTGAACTTTAGATTAGATTTTCTGCCTCCTTCTTTCTTATAAACTTGATAAGAATTGAAAACGATTGGTCCAAAAGGTGGAATAATATATTTTTATAATATTTCATCCCACCATATCTAACTACATGGTAGTCTGAAAGATTTATCTACTACATCAACACCGCCCATAGATTTGCTGTTACCAACAACTGCTTTTGGCTTATTTTTCGGCATCTTACTTTGAGTTGAAGGCTCAACAATGTCGGAATTATTTATTGATGATAACTATGTCACATCTTTTTTGTCTTTCAAATTTGCCAAGTCTCCAGCTTTTTGCACACCACTATTACCTTATAGAAAATGCTGTTCTTTCATAACGCCCAAATGTTTCAATTAAATAAAAGAAAATTTTCTGTATTAAAATACTGTTAACCAAAAAGCCGGAGACTTGGTAACTGTGATCTTTCCATTTCAGCGCGATAATTTTTCCTTGTCTAAATGAATGAATTTCACCAGTTTTTAACTTTTTTCTCGGACTTCTGCTTGCTTATCCTTTCTATTTTTTCTAACAGTTGCAATATCATCTGTTTCATAACGCAAAAGAATTTCACATATCTCCGGCGATGTATAACTATTGTCCATTATTATACAATGTCTTTTTCTCAGTAAAAGCGACTACAGTGTCACGACGACCTGAGAGAGAATCGAGATCATTTCGAAGTTTTTGATGAACAAGGCTCCCTTCAGTGTATAAATAATAAAATACCATGTATACCTAGTACTAGATTCGAGCAGATTATTAGATTTTATACCAAATTTCGCTTTTTTCATTGATATGTGCTGTCGCCATTATAACAGTCCTTTCTACAACATCGAACTTTCGTCAACAGTGACATCTCTTTTAGGTGTAATTGAACTTCTATACAAATTACTCAGACGTTCACAAACAGGCCAAAGAGTTTCTATACAAAAAAATACTGGCACCGAAGAATTTCCTGATTTGGAAATTCCCTGACTTGTACGAACCATGTTCAAGTTTGTTTTGTGAATTTAAGACATTAAGTATATAGCCTAACTGGCAAGGCCGCATTGACGTACAAGAACAGTCTGATTTTATCATTAAAACCCTGTTTATTAAAACCAAATTGGAAAGGGCTGTAATTGATTTTCTTTCATATTAGACTTTACCGCTGCAGTTAAGTATAATTTGTCCTTAGATCAATACTCAAGAATACAATCAAATGCAAGGCAACTACTTCTAACTTCACTTACATATCGTATTACGTTACTCCTTGCTCGCACAATGCTAACAAATAGCTTCGAAATTCAAGCACGGCTATCGCAATAAATAAAGGTTATTTCACGATTTCACTACTGAACAAGTATATCTAAACTAACAAGACTTGATTTCATATCAGTTTTTATAGAATTTTAATCAAAGTACTCAGCAAGTTACTACACTCTTCGATTCCTCGGTTCGGCGCTAAGCCCTGTAATTTGGTCTCATATGCCTTTTCATATTGGGACTCGACGCAAGATCCGCTGATACAAACTTTCGAACCTACATTTATACTCAACAGGTAGACCAGCGTAAACTAATTTACATAAAACCACAGCGAAACCCACTAACCGCAGCTTCCGACAGCCACAAGCGCACTTTTGAAAATTAAAGAAAAAGGAAGGACAGATGTCGTTTTGCGCAAACAGGTTAATGTAGAGAGAACGTTCTCATTCAAAAAACCATAGAACTATAAATAAAGAGGAACTGACATATCCTTAAAATGGTGGAGCTTCAACTGTAACCGCTTTCTCTGAGGTTGATTACCGCCGGGCAGACTTCCACCAGTAAATTTAAATAGAAATTTTCTCCTTATTTAAACGTCTTATTAATGCGAAATTTCAATCATAAATAAACGTAAATCGTAAAAAACAGATATTCATTTTTACTGGTGGAAGTTTACTTCTGCGGTACTAAGAAACTGTTGATCCGATGTAAAACATCGGCTGCCATCTTGAGACAACCTTCTCAGTTACTTCACTCCAACTCGTAGACAATACATTATCTGTCTCCTCCTCTTTATTCATAACTTCATTCAAAAAACTAGATTCTCTTTAACCCCTTAATTCTCGCTCCCGTCAATATCTCGGGCTGAGGTGTCGTTCGTTATTTCTCGTGCCCGTCATATTCTCGGGCTGGAGATTTAATTGCTGGAAAAATCTTCTGAAACCAGAAAAATTGAACTGGAATTTCCATTTGAAGTCTTTGAATAGTAGCACTCTGGTTTGATTTGTACGATCTATAATTTGCCATAGATTTGTCATAGATTTGTAATATTTTTGTCATTTTGATATGGATTCTGATGTATCAAGCCTTTCTGATGATAATTGGAATATTAGCCCCTTCATGGTCGCTTAATATTTGAAAAAACCATCTAAAGTGTACCTATTTTTTTTATTACAGAAATTGAATAATTATAAGGTTTCTAAATAAAATATGCAATTAGTTTATTTTTAAGGCGAAAAAACAATATCTTATAGCCATATTCATATTTGTATAAAAGCCATCATGCGAGAATTATGTGTCTTAACCTCTTAAGCTCCGCCCCCAATAAATGTAGGTTACTATCGTTTAATTCAGATTGTTTGACTCCCACCAGTTTTTTTTTAAATAGTGTAAATGGCTTTATTTTCGCATCATTTTATCTGCCGTAAACTACGGTGGTGGGAATTAAACAATCTGAATAATAAAAAAAAGTAACCTACATTTATCGGAGGCGGAGCTTAAGAGGTTAAGACACATAAGTCTCGCATGATGGCTTTTATACAAATATGAATATGGCTATAAAATATTGTTTTTTTCGGCTTAAAAATAAATTAATTGCATATTTTATTTAGAAACCTTATGATTATTCAATTTCTGTAATAAAAAATAGGTAAAATTTTGATGGTTTTTTCAAATATTAAGCGACCGTGAAGGGGTTAAAAGAAATTTGATAGTACACTACAAGATTACGTTTTGCACACGAGCGCCAAAAAGAAAGTTTTGTAGGATCTAAACTCATTAACACCGGAGGATTCGCGCCGGGCTTTCTAGACCCAAAGTCCGTATGGTTTTTACAATTGTCACCATTATTTTTTTAAAAGTAATCTTCAACTTATTTTATCGTAAAAGTTTTCACAATTGTCCCCGACTAAATAAGGTAAAGATTATTATTTGTATTTATTGGTGACAAAGTAAAAACCATTCATACCCTGGTTATGCGCGCGTTCTCCCGGGTTAACACTAGTACGTCGAGCGGGTGTCGATTTGACACCAATCAAATGACAAAATGTCGATACGAACCAGAATTTTTTTCGTAAAATTAATTAAATTGTAGCTTGAGCAAACTCGTTTGAATAAATTAGTGAATTTTTTATTAAATAGAAATTCTGGTGTTAAAATATTTTTATTAAGTTTGGGTAAAATTTACGGACGTTGTAGCGTTAAGATCACCCAAGCTTGACCAGAGTTTCGAATACGGCGATTTTTGACTAGTTTAAAGCCTAACAACTAGACCAGTATGTGGATTTTATACAAAGATAAAACTATTTTGTTAAAAAATATATATAAAATAACTTATTTACTATGCCACGGATTGGCGAACTGGCAGGCAAAATTTCACCACTATTTCCAAATACTAATCTTCGCCTCATTTATGTAATAACAGACATTTTACAGTATAATGATGAAAAGATTAATTTAAAAAAATAGTGATAAGAATTTACCCGTTGGCAGGCGGGTTCATCAACCCTGATACCTAATTTTTTAAGCATCTATTATGTACCAAAATATTATGAATCAATAACGGGTGTTCTAAAAGAGATAATAGATTCCTCTGGAACACATTTTTTATTACAATATGTATGCAAATTACTATAGTTTAGAAAATGTTATTTGTCATTTTTTTCGCTATATTCTGACATTTGAACTAAATATATTACATCATAAATTATATTAAAATTAAAATCTAAATTAATCCTATAGATTAGTTATTTCGCAGTAATAGAATTACAAAGAAACAATAATTTTTCCCGTGAAGTTTTCAATATATGCATATCATATGAAGAAATACAATAGCTAAGAAGAATGAAATTAGAATATTTATGAGGAAAAGAATAGCTTCAACAATTCCTAACGCAGCCCTTAAAATCCACTGTAAACTCTTCGCTTGAACGACATTTTAATTATCGAATGTGTAAAATTGGATTCCTTCTGCCGCAGATTTTAAATTTAGTTAAAACTCATTAACGAAGATGAGATGAGTTAGATTACTGGAAATCATGATAAAGTTGTTTCTCTCTCCCACATTTCATGAAATGAGAAAATTTTTGCAATCATTTCAAAATTCAATAAAATATATAAATTTGTTTGATAAGTTCAAGTTGTAATTTTGCATAGGATAATACGTATGCAATCCTTTTAAATTGTTGGTAATTAATAGTTCCAAGTGCACTTCTTCGGAAGAATTTAAAAAAAAAATTAAAATTGGAAATAAAACTGTCTAAAGGAATAAATTAAATGTAACACAATTTCCATAGACAAGGTGTTACCGAGATTGAACTACATTCCGCTGATAAGACTTTTTTCGTTTACTAATAGTTTGCTTTTTTATTACAGAAAAATACTTAACCCCTTTCTCTGTACGAATTTTTCTATTTTTACGATTTTTTTAAATCTAAATATCGGTACAATAATGGGGAAAATAGTAAAAAAAAAAAAAATTAAAATTTGAGCTAAAATTTGATATTTTATGGTGTCTACCACATGTACACATTTAGGGTTTTAAAATATTGTGTTGCTATATTTTACAACTAAATAAGCTTAAACTAATTAATTTTATCTATTTAATACTCTGCAACTTTTATCATATTAATATTTTTAAGTATTCAGTAAAAATAATGAAAGTAAATCTTACCTTAATAGCTTGATTGAATTTTTTTTTTGTTTCCGAAGAACAAATTCTAATTTTTGTATAATGCAGCCGTATGACATGGACAAAATAAGTGTTATTATATGCTTTGGATTGTTCTTAATAAGTTACTGTGATCATATTAGCGAAATTCATGGCACATAGTGAAAATTATAAGGTTTTAAGGTATGTGCCAGATATAGCACGTCATGCAGTGAAGGGTTAATATTTGCGATTACGTAAAATGACGAGTAGTATGCATACTTACTCATAGACTTACTCAGGGCTCCAGCTGGTCCGTTTTTTGAAAACCAGTAATTTTTTAGAAAGAAATTCATGGCAGGTTTCTGCAGAATATTTAAGAAAAACGCTCTTCTCGGTATGTTTCTACAAACTTTATAGGAAAGATTTCTCTTTAATTAAAAGTGGTGTTCAAAAAACGGACCGAAGTGAGAGCCTTGCTTGTTGCCCGCGGTTGAGTTGTTTGTCCTTTGTCATAGAAAAATTTGAATCAGGGTTGGAAGTTTTGCCGCCTTTTTTATTGCGAAAATCCACATTCTTATAAGTAATTTCCAAAGAAGTATTTTTACATTAATGAATTATGAAATTTCTACCATTAAATAAAGCTAAAAATAATTATCTGAATTTCTGAATAAGAAAGTAAGCGAAACTGGCAACAGTGATTGGATCTTTTCAAATGTATTGTTGTAGCACACTAGCTTTCCTACTATTTGCATCAGGATTAATCGAAATTTAACCTTCCGTCTACCAGACGGGTCCATTGGACCCGACATGTACATTCAAAATATTTATTCAAACCAGAAATTTCTTCAAAACAAACTAAATGTATAAATCAGACAATAATAAGTTAAATAAACAAATTAAATAGTTTTAAGTAAAAATTCTGGTGTAGAATGTTTTTATAAAACTTGAGTAAAATTTCCGGTAGTTCTAGGGTTAAACGTGCTTTACAATCAATATAAATGTTTAACACTAGAACCGCCGGAAATTTTACTCAATTGCTATAAAACTATTTTACACCAGGATTTTTATTTAAAACTATTAAACGTACTTATTTAACTTATTTCCCCTTAGTACATATTTAACCTATTTTTTAAACAAAATTCTGGTTTGAATTGAAATATTTGCATTTTCTACCGGTCAAAATGACCGCTATGGCGGTTCTAGTGTTAAATCAAATATACAGTGTTCCTATATACGTATACTTTGGAATACCATTACTTCTGAAGTGAAATCTTCCTTTATTTAATTGCAGATTCTTGCGATTATATAGCGCGAAAATTGTTCTTCAAAAATAGTGGTATTCAAATATAAGCATTCGTATGCACCCTGATACGAGATTCACAAAGTATTAGTTATTTTTGATGCCTTATCATCTAGGGGCAAGATTTTCCAAAGGCTAATTCCATGGGTTTTTGTAGTGTAAGCCACATAGCTGATAACTGCTATGCTTATTTGCGACCGTTATTTTCGAAATGTTTGCTTGGCCTTATTCAATAAATGAGATATCTCCGATAAAATAAGTCATTTTTTTGGTTCTAAAATACTGGTAGACAAAAATCGTAGAACGTTACTTATGGTACAAGTACTCGTGGAAATAGACCAAGTAATAGAATTCGTATATAATAGTGGTTTCGGCATACTTATATAAAAATTCTTAGATTAACCCATTAAAGATAGACGTTGCTTTTTCGCAACATTATACTTGTGATTTTTGCACTTTTTTTGGTACCAGTAAAGAAAAAAAAATGCCTTATTTATTTAACCCCTTAATGAACACATTAAATTACGGTTTAAAAATTCTAATTGTTTATTGGTACCACTTTTTTGAAAAATAAATATTCACGTCATTTAATGGCAGGTAAAATGATACCTTAATAAAGCCAATTACAGCAGTTTATAAAGCTGGTAGGTAGCTATCAAGTAATCTTAATAAAACACGCAGCCCGTGAATATCACGTGGGCGAGAATTAAGGGGTGAACACATTCAGTGATTCATGTTTAACAAAAAGTGGTGTGAACGGAATAACATTCCTGTAACACATGCTTGTCCTTAACACTTTCGCTGCCAATCCCGCGCCAGCGGTTGATGACATCACGCGCTGGCAGCGAAAGGGATAGAAATTTAAATTGATACCGGAAATTTCGAAAGAAGATAATTTACTTTATGTTATCGCTAAATGTCTTTTATTAAATAAAGCGTAAGATACTACTCTTTTTTCTGGTATAAGCACAAAATTTCTGGATAAAAATGGAGGCCAAACTGGCAAATAGGTATTGTGGCACTTAGCGTGTTAAAAGCTTAAATAAGGGGACATTCTTATAAATAATTGTGGAAACTTTCCTTTCAATAGTTATTTCATGTTTATTTCATTATCAGCATCATATCATTAGCTCCTGAATACCAGACCTGAGCGCTGACAAAAAAAATAGGGTCTGCTGTAGGCGGATTTTTTTCTCCGTGTGTACGGTCCCTTGAATTTTGTTACAAATAATTTTTTAAAGATTTTTCCGATTTTATTTTCTGAGATTAAACAAGTCAATGAAAAAATTTAGAAAATACCAGTGTCTAAATTTAGTGGACCGTACAAGCGTTAAAAAGATTCCTCCTACGACAGCTGCTATTTTTTGTGTTAGCGCTCAGGCCTAGTATTCAGGGGGTGATCATTATATTCTTAATTTTGTCAGATACATTCATTAACCCTTTATCTACTGCATTTTGATCTTCTGTAACTTTTTTCGTGTAATTTTCTTTCAGTTACTACAATGGAAATTAAAGGCTAAACATAAAAAAATACTCACCCGTGAGAAATTAAATTACTTAGAGGTAATTAAATAAACTGGTTCTTTAGAGAACCTTCAGCAGACTTTGACTACAATATCGTAACAGAAAATCCACAAGGTTTTCAAATGGCACCAGAATTGTGGTAATATATTTTAAATTTAATATATATGTGAAGTATAGCCTTTTTCGTATTTAAAAATAATATTTTTTTCCAAATTCCGGTGCCAATCACATATTTCAGCACTTTAGCATTGAGAATG
Source organism: Maratus speciosus (assembly GCA_963932465.1). Lineage (NCBI taxonomy): Eukaryota > Metazoa > Arthropoda > Arachnida > Araneae > Salticidae > Maratus > Maratus speciosus. The sequence continues at coordinate 453,844,486 of OZ010796.1, forward strand.
CTTTGCGCCTGAAAGGGTTAAAAAAGCTATTTTTATTTTTAGGTTTCGAAATTGTTAGCATTCCTTTAGTTATGCGGCGTTTTTATTCCAGGGACAACATGTTCTTTCGCATCTCCACATATGCAATATATGAATTTGCATATGCCAGTTCTAGTATAGTAAAAAAGAGCCGGTGCCACAACTTTTTTGATTTCCTATAAACAATAATAATGGAACAGAAAAGAAATACTAGGAAAATTATTACTACACTACATTTTAGTAATTACGTTTTAAAGCATATGAAAACGATGGATAACTACACAGTCGAAAAGTAAACAAGAAGTTTTTCTCCAACACCCGGTGTACTGGAGGCTGCTAAATCAAATACAGACATCGTCACCCTAAAATATCAAGTCAAATTATATTCTAAGATCATAATCAACACGTTAAAAAAATCCAACACTTATCTTATATACTTTACTGTGTTTGTAGCAATAAAAACACGAGCGTGAGAATCTGTACAAAATCTCGACACAAAACACATCGACTGTTTCAAAGATAGCCTTCTTTCGCGCTAAAATAACAAACCTAGAACTACTGTTACCATGTGTACGGATAAAGTGGAGTTAAAAGTCTGTTTTTGCAAAGTACCATTAAAATATTAGTAATATTCACTATGGGATGAAAGTTTGAAGTGAATGGTACTTATAAGTACCGTCTGTAGATAAAGGGTTAAGTGCCATATATCAGTGAATTTATAAATGTAATTATTTTTATATGACGTTGAAGCAATAGTCAAAATAAATGCGAATGTTTAAATTATTTACCTGTACACCACTATTTTTCAATTAAAAAATTAGCCTCACTTAAAGACACAAAATTTTAATGTCAAATAAAGAGAAGATTATCTTTTAGAATTAGTACTGGCAAACAACGTTCAGATAAAAAGTCGAAAACATCAGCCTTATAGTTTTGGCGGCTAATGGGTGAAATAAGGTGAAAATTATTATGATTTTTAGTATATAAATTTACATTTTCGAAATACTTACTATGAGTGATTCGAACAGTTCTTATTTTCTATTTCCATCTATTTCCAACTAGTAACTTTTAGTAATGCTGTTTAACCCTTTCCGGCACGGTTTGCCAGGGTCGGGATACCTAATCTTAATTCCAAACTTACAAACGGCACCAAGAATATTTTAGCAAAATTTTGCTTTTATAATGAATAGTTCAAGTAACCTGTTTTTAAATTCCAAAAAAGTTGTTTTAAAATTCCGGTGTCAGTCGGTCATTTCACCATTTTACAGAAAAAATTGCCCGTGCCGGAAAGGGTTAACCATTTCAGGGGCTAGGTACTTGTATTCGTAAAATGGGCAAATAATTTAATGACACCAGTATTAACAAGAGATTTTATTTGTAAACAAGTAAAAGTAAATTTTCGCGTACTTAATAAACATGAAATTTTCATCACAAAATTCCGGTGCCAATGTGGCAATTTGGGATTAAAATTATGTGATGCCGTCACGGCATCACCGCCCTTCAAGGGGTTAACAGCTATCTATAATAAAATAAAGAATAGAATACTATTCGAATATAACACTATTCGTACTGAAAAATATGGATCATACGAACCCTAAATAAACTCAATGAATTTCAACTTTCAGTAACTAATGCATAGGCGCCATAAGACACGAATTTTTAATACCAAACCTTTTTATAGAGACATTCTTCTTAAAATATCGTGCAAATCAGCGATTAACCTCCTTGTTTCGGAAGTATTACATGTGGCACTTCCGAACCTAGGAGGATATAAACTAAACTATTTGATTTTTTTATATTTCTTCGTTACTTCCATATAGATGAATGATTTTGGCTTTGGATTAAAACCAATAAATTGTAGCACTGAAGCTCATTTCTTCATAAAATAGGTCTTATTATCATTGGAGTTTGCCAAATGCATTCCAGACAGTGTGTCTAAGAAGGTAAGAAATTTTCATAATTAATTAATTTAAACGCTTTAAAATAAAAGAAAAATTGAGGATTTGTCAGATCATTCAATTAATTAAAGCCTTTAAATTTGTTACTGTGTAATTTAGGTTCTCAATAATTAAATCGATATTTTAAGGGTGTTAGTAATTTTAGACCTGCATTTGTGAACCCAAATTGCCTGCCCCCTAAAGTATCAATTTCAGAAAAAGGGCTCCTTCTGTCATTTATGGCAGTGTTGCCAGATTGGTGACTGTTTTGTCCCCAAATTTTTATTGTCACCGCTTTTTAGAAATAGAAATATTCGGCCTACAAAAAATAGATTAAAAACTCTGAAAAAATAAGGCGAATTATACTATTTTTAAAAAGTGGTGAATGCCAAATAATCTGAATTTAAAAAGTTCCTAATCTGGCAACACTGATCTATGGTGTCTTTTTGTTTGTGCAAAATCAGTGAATGTGTATTCTCAGTATTATTTTACATTCGGGTTTAAAGAGGTTAAGAAATGCGTATTTTTCAGTTACGAAAAGGTGATATACATAATCCATAACTCCTAGCATTTCTGCTATACAAAGCAACATTTATTCTAAAATAGAGATTCATACATGTGTCAACAGTTCGGATATTTTTGTTATTCAGATTGCTTGTTTGCTAACATAATTTTTTTTTCCCAAATTGTATTGTTCGCAATTTGTGTTATTCGCATATTTCAAATTGTATTATTGAATCTACGATTGAAAGAAAGTCAAATATTTTATTTCACAAAAAGAAGCCAAATACGCAATCTGAATTTTAAAAAAATAGCCCAAATAGCAACACCGATTTACACCCGAAGAATTTACGGGATTTAAACTTTAATTCACAAAAATATATATATATATATTTTTTTTGCAGAAATAATTATTATCAAATCTTAAAAATAATAAAAACAAAACAAGTATCTATGCTTTATGTTTTAAATATCTGAGACCTTATGTTGTTCTTTTTTTAAATTACAACGACAAGGAAAACAAAAACATAAGCTTTGACTTCGAATTATTTAAACTTCATTAACCCTTTGAGGGACGGAGGTATTTTTATGAAACGACTTAATTTTAATTCCCAAACGCCACAATGGCACCAGAATTTTGTTAAAAAAATCTCAGGTTTATTATATATGCAGCGTTTTTCATATTTACAAGTAAATTTGTTTTCGAATTCCGGTTTCATTCATTAATTTCAACACATTAGCAACGGAATTGCTTTGCCCCTGAAAGGGTTAAGGGAAATTAAGCAAACTTTTGTTGTTAAACTACATCTGATTCTTGCATATTGCAAATTTTTTAAACATATTTTCTCATTCATGTTTGATAAAGTATTTGTAATAAAATTCAGCTGGATACATAACGTAAAGACATTATAGTCCAAGTATAGCTAATTTGCGTACAAGAGATTTTTTAACACTATTTACGATAAGTAATCTTCCCATTATTTAATCTTAGAAAATTACTGCAAATTCTATGATTAAATTTGGCGAGGATTACTATTCAAAAATATTTGTAACACATTGAAATGTTTGCACAGGCGTTTTTCATCCCTGTTTCATAGTTGCCAATGAAAACGGATTTTTAAATGCTACTATTAATAATAAATTTTTCTCACCTTAACCCTTTCCGCCACAGTAAAATTCTGTTTGTAAAAAAAGGTTATGATTGACAGACTAGTATTTACAAGTGAACTTCTCAGAGAGTAAAATCTTTCTTTTCTAAACATTCATTATAAATGCAAAATTTTATTAAAATTTTCTTTGTCCCGTTTTAAGTTTGGGATTAAAATTAGGTGGTCTCACAGTGGGATCACTTTAAAGCAAGGGTGTCAAAGTGCGGCCCGCCGGATAACACTATTTTTTTAAAGAAATAGTCGACTTGTTGAATCTCAGAGATTCGATGATTATATAAGGCATTGATTACTAGAAAATATTAGTGGTACGCTGCGGACGACAGTTTGACAACCCTGCTTTAAAGGGTTAAAATATTTAAAAAATCTACAAGGGAAAAAGTCAAAGAAAACATAATAAGAGTTCGAACATTATATCAAAATATTTTTACAGAATATTTTGCCCTATTTGCATAAAAATGTTACAAATTCTGCTGTTTAAACGTGGTGATTACCCATTCTGCTATTTCTGTATTAAATCGAAAAATTATAGCGTAACATAGTGGTGCAAGACTCATTAGAATTTCTAAGAAGCTTATGCACCTTGTATTGGTATTCAAAATCCATAACCATTGGTATCTATACTGTTATACTCCAATGTATTTTTTAAAATAATAAATTTCGTTTTATTTCATTATATTAACACCGATAGCCGGGCTCCTAAATGGTCTGCTGAATACCGATATTTTTAACAGAAAATTTTATTGTAGTTTTCTACAGGATTTGCTCTAGAATTAACCTTCGAAGGCACTTTCTGCGCAATTTGCTAGAAAAATCTAAAAAGAAAAAGTTTTAAAGAAAATATTGGTATAAAATTGGCGGATCATTTGGGAGCATTGTGATAGTAGCAGGACAGTGTTCACATGTATTAGTGTAGGGGTCCTCAACCTTCTTCACGAAATTAGTTTGTCATCACAAAATACGAAAAGTATTCCAAACAATTTGAAGACATTAGGCTGTCGAGAAAATCTAATTTCGCCTGAAATTTTCGTTTACACAAAATTTTAAGTTTTTTAGTTTTTCTATTTTTAATTTTTTATCAGTCTTTCCAGTTGGGCGGGGATTTTATAAAATTCAAATTGTTTGATTGCTACCGCTTTGTTAAAATTGTAATTTTAAAATTGACATTCGTACTTGTAACAACTGTGACACTTTTATTTAGCGCTGGATCGCTTCTCGGTGTCGCAAGAGGTGTCGCATGCGAGCTCCCATGGCCGGGTACTAAGTTAACCCTAGAACTACCGAAAATTTTACTCAAGTTTTATAAAAATATTACACATCAGAATTCTTATTTAAAACTATTGAACTTATTTACTTAACTCATTATTGTCTGGTTTACATATTTAGTTTATTTTAAAGAAATTTCTGGTTAGAATAAATATTTCAAATGTACCCATCGGGTCCATTGGACCCGTCTGGTAGGCGGAGGGTTAAACGTCCCAGGTAAGCCGGAGACCTAAATTATGCTTTTTCTGTTCCGTGAAGGTTTACTGACCATTTTAAACTAAACTGCATCGAAATCGGTCCGGTGGTTTCGGAGATATGGGTCTTTAAAATTTTAGTCCTATCTGTTAATCTCTAACCCATACTTCGGAATCCGCCATTGCTGCTGGACTGATACCTTTTCAATGCTTATAATAAATAAAATAGATTTTTCCCAAAGTTCTGGGAATTTGTTACATATTCTACAAACTTTTATGAACATTTGCACAGTAACAGAACATTCGTATATTACCTATTAGCGAAGTTATTGCGAAGTTGGATTTATAGATTATTTTGGTAATTGCTCTCGGTGCGTCAGTATGTTGTAGCTCATCTTCAAAAAAAAATTTTATTTTAAAGTGTAATAATAGCTAAAAAATTGTTGCTGTGGTATTTCTTTGCTAACTTAAAAGCCTCCAGGACCCATCTCAGTAAGTGTTATTGACTTTTATCATGATTAAGTGTCTCCTCCCCTCAATTAAAAACCTCATATTTTGGCACGTCCGCCATGTTTAAAAATTTCCTATGGGACAGATCGTAATATTTAACTTTTTTCATTGCCTCATAATTTAACTTATAAAGCTTATTTGTTTCTTAAAACTGATCATTTCGTGTACTATAATGTCTAAACATTACTCCGCCACCAATTTTAAATTGCTGGCAATAAATTAAGGTACTTAAATGATTTTTTGAAAGACGTAATAAAATGTTTCAACAATTCAGGTCGCCCATAGAAATAGCATGGGTGACATCATTTTCTAATAAAATTATAAAAAATACTTTTAATGCTTTTAGCAATTATTAATTGTATTGGAAAGATGTAGTAGGCTTTAAAGTTCATTTCGCCATAATTTTTACAAAAATAAATTGTATGTAAGTGCTATTTTTACTACTCAAAACTTGTACATATTTTCTGATTTTCGCTCCAAGTTGGGGGATAGGGGATTCCCCAATTCCCCATTTTAATCATTAAATCTCCATAGGAATAAATGTGAATTGTATATTTTTTGAAAATTTATTATAACTCATACTGTTTATTACATAATGTGCATGTATGTAAAGTAGAAAGTTTGAAGTTTCCTCCGCCATAATTTTTATTGAGTTTTATTATGTTATTAAGTGATTTAAGAGCATTTTAAAATATGTTATTTTATGTATCTATTTTTACTCAACATGGCGGCTGGTTTCGTTTTCGTTACTCATTGCCGCCCAAGTTAGGCAAGGGTTGAGTTGTTTTGGCCTGGGGATGAGTCCTTTGCAGAACTATCCCTTTACATTCTTTAGAAAAAGGTTTTACACAGATATAAAACATGCAGCCAACTAATATAATGATGCCGACATGTTAAAGCTTTGAATATTTAACCCTAGATCTACCGGGAATTTTATTCAAGTTTTAATAAAACGTTCTACACCAGAATTTTTTTTAAAACTATTTAACTTATTTATTTACCTTATTTTTGTCTGGTTTATATACTTAGTTTATTTTAAAGAAATTTCTGGTTTGAATGAATATTTTGTATGTACCTGTCGGGTCCAATGGACCCGTCTGGTAGACGGAGGGTTAAATCTTTGCTAATCAATGATACATTGTATGATATACCACAATCTTAAATTTAGTACAAGAGGTGCTCAGTTACATTTAAGAAAAGTATTGGGAGTACAAAGTACTCACAACACGCCAGGGGGCGTGTTGCCACAAACTAATTAGCACAACGAGTGACGTTTAGTAAATAAAATAGATATGGTACAATCTGTACACGGGAGTATTTATAGAGTTAGCATTGAATTATGGGTAGCTCTGGGTGTCTGTTAAGTTTCCGACACTATTTCACTAACTGAAATACAGAGAATCATGGGTAATTTTCATAAATATTGCTTTCAATTGCTTCAATAAATCACTACTTATTCATGACAGTACATTACACACTTAACCCTTTGGGGTTTGCTGTGTTTCAAGAGTTCTGAAGTTCCTAACCCCTTGCAGGCACATTTTTACTGAAGTTAGTTATTTAACCCCCTCTGCGTTTCCCTTGTTGTGCAAGTCACTTCGATAGTCTTTTCCATCCTTTATTTCGTAATTGTTCCAAACTGGAACTTACAAAGAGTAATTTTCAAAATTTGTCTTTTTTAAGCGAAATATTACTCGGAGGGTGCCACATGTACGTATGTCAGATCCTTTTTGGGACGGAGCATCGATTGGCTATCTCCATTTTTCCCTATCTGTCACCTGGGGGGAACCGGGGGGAGGGGGGGATTTTTTATTTTTTTATTTATTTATTTATATTTTTTTTTCACAGGGGGGTCATGTGACATATCTAAAGTTAGGTCTTGACCTAAGCTCCACATTCCTGTCTTTCTTTTTTTAGTTCTTTTTTTAGCCTCCAGGGGGCGTTTTTAGGCGTTTTTTAGAAGGTGCTTCAAAACCCCCAAGTTTGGTGTCCGCTGAAAGGTCATGACATAAGCTCTTCATCTATGATCTCATCCCCTAGTTTAACTCATATTTTAGGCAGTAGTAGGCTCTTTAGGGCAATTGTTCCAAACCGGAACTTACAAAGAGAAATTTTCAAAATTCGTCTTTTTTAAGCGAAATATTGCTCGGAGGGGGCCACATGTACGTATGTCCATAGCTGCCAACCTTGCACTAATCTTCCGTAATGACTGGATTAATCTGACCCAGGTTAACTGCATTTCGCATCAGAAAATTTATTTCATGAATGCTTATTGATTTAATTCCAAGTTTCTACGTGGAACGCATTTAATTTCATTTCTTAAAAAAATTTCTGGTTCGAAACGTATTAAACCAGGGTTAAATTAACGAAAGTATTACGGAGGATTAGTGTGAGGTTGGCACCTATGTATGCCAGATGTTTTTTGGGACGGGGCATCGATTGGCTATCTCCATTTTTTCCTAGCTGTCACATGGGGGGAACCGGGGGAGGGGAGGGTTAAAATTTTGTTACAGGGGGGGGGGGGCTCATGTGACATATCTCTAGTTAGGTCTTGACCTAAGCTCCAGAACCCTTACTTTCGTTTCCTTTTTTTAGTTCTTTTTTTAGCCTCCAGGGGGCGTTTTAGGCGTTTTTTGGAAGGTGCTTGAAAACCCCCAAGTTTGGTGTCCACTGAAAGGTCATGACATAAGCTCTTCATCAATGATCTCATCCTCTAGATTAACTCATATTTTAGGCAGTAGTAGGCTCTTTAGGGCAATTGTTCCAAACCGGTACTTACAAAGAGTAATTTTCAAAATTCGTCTTTTTTAAGCGAAATATAGCTCGGAGGGGGCCACATGTACGTATGTCAGATGTTTTTTGGGACGGGGCATCGATTGGCTATCTCCATTTTTTCCTAGCTGTCACCTGGAGGGAACCGGGGGGAGGGGGGGGTCATGTGACATATCTCTAGTTAAGTCTTGACCTAAGATCCACAACCCTGACTTTCGTTTCCTTTTTTTAGTTCTTTTTTTAGCCTCCAGGGGGCGTTTTTTGGAAGGTGCTTGAAAACCCCCAAGTTTGGTGTCCACAGAAAAGTCATGACATAAGCTCTTCATCTATGATCTCATTCCCCTTTTCAACTCACAATTTAGGCAGTAGTAGGCTCTTTAAGGCGCATTTTCTGTCATTTCTCAAAATTTTATAGAGAGTCGTACAGGAAGCCAGTATTTTAAACTTCATAGATTAAATTCACAATTGCATATGCTACATGCCATTTTGGTATTGTAAGGGGACTCTAAAAGGTTTAACTTTTCAACTTCTTTTAAATAAGCTCTGAAACATGGCAGGTGACTTATCAAATTAAAATTCTCGTTGAACACTCATGATCCCTGACGTTATTTACTTCCCCAACTTCCCCCACCATTACTTTTTTATCATACCAAGTTCAGCATGAACTTCTTTCAATCACAGGCAAGCCTTAAAAAGTTCATTTAGTTGTTAATTTTCCCTGTCTGGTTTAACTTCAGCGAAAAACCTCAAAACTGCAGGACTGGTCTACAGTTAATATTAGACATTTTGTGCAACTACCTATGGCAAAATGCGTAATTATCAAATGTGAAAAACATTCACAGGACATACCACATATCATTGGTAAGGTTTGGTGGAGAGAAACAGGAAACTTGAATAAACTTGTCAACAATGTGTACATAAATGTAAATAAAGATTAAATGAAAAGAACTTGAAAGTAACCAAGAGAAAAATGGTTGTAAATGGCACATCGAGAGCAATGAGGTATATGAGCATTGAAACTTGTTTTATTTATTTATTTATTTATTTATTATTTATTTTTATTTTTTATTTTTTTTTATTTTTTTTTTTTTTGGTCAGTTTTCTTCAAAATTATGTCCCCTAGTTTATGTAACTTATCTTCCAAAGCCTCTCTATATATACATATTTTTTTTCCCTTAAGAATACTAAAAACCCCCCACTGTCCGATCATTAATTTTTTATCTTAGTCATTTACGGTGATCTAGGTCACTGATTTTTACTTTAAACTCTTCTATTTCCCCTTTCCTTCAAAAAGCATGATTGTGTCCTGGTGATGCCTGGGCCATAATTGAAAAAGTGAATTAATTATACTAAGTGAAAACGCTGTGCAAACACTATAATCAGGACCGAAAAAGTCACAATAGAAGACATAAACTGATAGAGAAAATCAGAAGTATTTTAATCTACTGATATTATAAAAAATATATATTCACAATGAAACAGGGCGATCCGCGAAATGAAAAATAGTTGCAGTCGCAAAGGAATGATTCCTCTGTCATAACAGAGTCAGATGAAGACGGGGTGAAGTCTAACGACAAAGAAACACAGCTACCACAGCGAGCAAACAAAAATTACCAGCCGGGAGATGAACTGCTGCCATTTGACGCTGAAACAGCATCACGAATGACGATACTGGTTTTAATAGATCAGATGGTTAGACATCAAAAGAAACGCGACAAGGGAAGTAATGAAAATGCACAAAAATACCGAAAGTTTTTGGAAGAGAAAGCGGTGGAAATAGAGAAAGAAAGCGTAAGACAACACGACAAGGCTGAGAAGGAAGAACACCAACAACGAGACACGTTGTCGAAAATTGCAGACCAGGTACTAGAACTCATGCACCAACTACAAATGCAGTTAGCGTCAAACAAAGAAGCAAAGATAAAGAATACCATGTCATCAGTAATCAAATACTTTAAGCAGCTCAAACAACAGACAGAAGAAAAAGATCACTTAATAACGAAACTCAGCGAAAGAATTAAATTCCAAGAAGAGTTAATCAAACAGACAAAACAAGATAAAATCGAAAGAGGAGATCAATTGATCAATGATATGAACAAAATCATACAACAGAACCACGAACAAATGGAAAAAAGACTCGTCGAACATGTTACCACTCTTCAGGCAGAAAACCGAAAGGTCTCAATTAATCATAGAGAGGGAGAAACAGCAATGGAAAATGACCGACCAACATATGCAGAAATGACAATTTTTCCACCGCTCCCACAAGAAAGACCGACACTAATATTAACACCAAAAGACAAGGAAACAAAAATGCCAATAATAAAGAAAGTTCTCAATTCTATGAATATGGCTGAATTACCACCAGTAGACTGCCAAACAACTAAACAAAATAAAATAATAATAACATGTAAAAACAAATTTGACCTAGAACAGGTGAAAGATAAAATCTGCACTACAGAAGATATGGCGGAAAAACTGGATATTAAAGAACCAAACCCGAAATCAGCACGAGTGATAGTCTTTGGAGCACCAGAAGCCCCAGTAGTCACACAGAAAAACGTCGAAAGAGAAGCAGACAGTTCACTGAACAACTTAGAAGAGCAACAAGAGCTATATGAAAAACAAATACTCTATCCGGCTTTGGAAAGAGCTCTGAGGAGGAAGGTGCAATATAAGCTGATAAGAGTATTGGAAGGAAGAGAGGGCGAGGAAACCTCGCACTTGGTGTTGCAGCTACTGGAGAGAGATGCACTGCAACTAATGGCAGGAAAATTGTGCATAGGATTTAACCGGTGCACGGTAAGACGGTATGTCTTCATTCAAAGGTGTTATCACTGTCAGGAAATAGGTATACAGCAACAGTGTGCCAGAATGCAGAGGCCTGCGCTAAATGTGGCAAAGGCCACAACATCAGGGATTGTGCCTCAGAAAAAGAAGAGTGTGTTAACTGCAAAAAAGTGCTCGACTACTACAAGGGGGGCCATAGGAAAGCTGGACTATATGAAAAACATCCATCTTACGATCCATCCTGCAGCGTGTATCAGCGAAAGAATCAAGCAGCGCTATCGTCAATCTCTTATAGAGATAAAAATTCAAATTAATTCAACAAAATTTACAGAATAACAGATCACAAATCGCTGCTTTTATGAAATTCCTCTCAGACTCGGACTATTCCCTGGTTTGTCTTCAAGATGCATACCTTTATGAAAATAGACCTCTATCACTTCCCCAAACAACACCATGCTATAGTTCAAGCTCTAAAAAAGCCCATATTTTAATCTTAGACCAAAACTTAAAACATAGTCTCTCTTCTAAACACTATAACTCAGTTTTTATAAATTTAGACCTTAAGCCTTTAACCTTAAGCATTGGCAGCCTGTATAGCCCCCCGAGTGCTGACTTTGATGAGGATATTGAGAACTGGCTGGGTTCTAAAAATCAGAGCCCATTGCAGTTGGTTCTCGGTGATTTCAACGCTCACAGTCAGCTTTGGGGCTATAGGAGTGAAGACACCAGGGGAAAAGTTCTTATCGATAGAGACATAGCGTATCAACGAGTTATTCTAAACTCTTCATCCAGTCCACCAATGTATGAGTCGGGGAAGAACCTGGGGAGGCCAGATCTGTCCATCTGCACGCAGGCTATGTTTTCACACATAAAACACTGGGAAGTAATTCCTTCCCTTTTTGGAGACCACTACCCAATAGAAACAGAGCTAAATTTCACAATACCCAAACTACCAAGAAGAAGATTCAAAGCAAAGGGAATCCCTTTGACACAATTTTCCGAACAACTAACTCGAAAATGCTCACAGATTAACTTTAATGACGTAGAAACTATAGACCAGTTTAACGAAGAATACGAAACTTTTAAACAAGAAATATTATTACAAGCCAATAAATCCTTTAAAAAGAAAGCCCCCTTCAAGAAATTTAAAATTTCCTGGTGGTCTCCACAATTGAGGGTCCCAAAGAAATAAAGTAGCAGCTCTTTTAAAAACAGCAAAAAATTCAAACTACGAGTCAAATATAAACCATATAGTTTTTTGGATTAATACCAATATATACTGTTTAACTTAATGGAATTTATTTAAATTTTGAAATCGAAGAGTGTATCTTGTGTTACTCGATATATCTATTTACATAGCTCTCAACATCTTGCGCTTCTTTGTACCATAAAATTTAATAGAAATTATTGCTTTATTTATTTAGCAGATTACTGTGATTTAAGAAGAAAAATTTGCTAGTACTTTTTGTGGTACAAAAAAGGCGTGAGAGTTTGCCACTAATTATTTAGCAGAGAAAAATAAAATCAGTATCCAGCAAAAAGAAAAGAAAATCATTATTGCAAAAACTACTTTTTAGTTGGCTCTTTTTCGGTAAAATGCTTTTTGTACCACAATAGTTTAACATTGAATTTTACATTTTTAAATCTTCATAATTTACCGATTACATAAGGCAAAAATGTCCATTAAATTTTTGTGGTACAAAAAAAAAAAAAAAAAAAAAAAAAAAAAAAAAAAAGCGTAAGAGTTCGCAGCTATGCGTTATGGTCCAGGGATGAGATTTCCGCTTTTTTGTACACCAGTATTTTGTTACAGAAAATGTTATTTCATTTAATCTGAACGTTTTTGCGATTTAAGATAACAACATTTTCTCTAAGAATATATTGGTGTGCAGAAAAGCGGAAATCTCATCCCTGTGGTCATAAAAAATGCATTTACATTGTTTTACTTGTTAGGCCATGAAAAAATCCCAAGTACCGTATAACAATTTAAATTTCGTAATTTTTAATAAATAAACATTTTGACGTAAATGAATTTTTATCCGATGAAGAGCAATATTTGAAACTTCTATGCAGCTGGAAATCTGTCTTTGATACTGATGGATTGGGAATCGGTGATTAGTCAACAATGAGAAAGGATCCCTGCATCATAATGCACAAACATTACTATTCTTATATATTCGCAAACACGCATATTAATATATCAGTGTGATTACTAATCTCATATTACTTGTCTGGTATAAAAAGCATATCTGCTTTAACACGTTCACGCCGGCACGGTGGGTCACACTCGACTGTCTCAGAGTTGTCAACTCCCCGGCTTTTTGCACACCACTATTATTTTAGAGAAAATGTTGTTCCTTTAAATCGCCCAATTGTTCTTATTAAATAAAACAACATTTTCTGTATTAAAATACTGGTTTCCAAAAGGTCGGACATTTGCCAGCTCCGGACAGTCTAGTGTGACCCACCGGGCCGGCGTGAACGTGTTAAACTCTTGGGGGGCAAAATACTTCGGTTGCTAAAATGGTAAAATGTTTGATTGACACAATGATTTACAAGAAAATTATGTGAATTCTAAAAGCGTTTCTTCGAGTATATAGTGCAAATCAAAATTTAGTTTTGAAATCGTGGTGCCAATGTGACGTTTGGAAATTAAAATTATGTGGTATATATAATATACCGGAGCCCTTAAAGGTGTTAAAATGTTAGCTAAATGCATAATTTGTGTCATTAAAATGACCAAGAATATTATTCGGATCTAGTGGTGACATTTAGACCAATGGGGCACGCAGGTTCTCAAATTAAAGATTTTATAGGACAATTGCTCATGGTTTTTATATCTAAACAAAACATTTGACCCCATAATTCTCGCGACCGTGTTTTTCATGGGCAATATAGGCTACTTTTGTTTAATTCAGATTGTTTGATTCCCACCAGTTTTATTAAAATAGTGGTATTGCCTGTATTTTCGCATCTTTTTTTTTATCTCCCATTAAATAATCTGAATATTTCGACTTAAAAAAAGTGGTGGTAATGAAACAATCTAAATTTTAAGAAAGTAACCTACACTTATCGTGTGCGAAGCTTAAGGAGTTAACAGTGCTGACAGTGAGCTACTTTTTTTTAAATTCAGATTTCTTTTTTGGCACCACTTTTTTGAAATCGTAAAATTAGCCTTACTTAATGACATATTAATTAAGGCGAAAGCAAGGACAATTTTATCATTTCAAAAAAGTGGTGCCAAACAAGAAATCTTAGTTTTAAAAAAAAAAGTAGACCACTGGCAAGACTGGGGTTTAATGTAATAAATCATGACAGATTTAGGAAATGTGTGTACCCTTCTAATCAAAATCTATTTTTCAAATAATTGAAAATTTGATGTGTATTGAGACTACTGCTGTATCTTTTAAAAAATATCTGCAACGCACAAACTGTTTTTCTTAAAGAAATGATATTAAAAAAAGGAGATTTTATGTATAGGTAAAACTATTCTCCTGTACAACACTAGCTACTTTTATGCTTTTTCCCAGAAATATAATAAAATAACAATTTTAAATAAACCATATCCTAAAATCTTCTTTTTCAGATGATTATTAATGTACAGAATTTTCTCATTTATACATTACGGTTGCCAGTAATTTCAAGATTTGAAAAGTTTGCGTACACTAGAAAGTTTTTCAAAAGTTGAATTACCATGAACTAATATGTCAAAGAATGATAAATGTCTTCGTTTTCCTTTGTGTCTAGCTGTTAATTTCTTTCCACAAAAAAATATTTTCGCGCAAGAAAACTTTTACGCAAGATAAAACTTTGATTACGTTAGGTTACATCTGAAGTGTATATTTTAAGAAATTCAAACATTTAATATTAGTTTGTGCAAGTCGGGGCGAGGGTAGTTCCATATTTTCATCGTGTTTTCTTATTTTGAATATAACGTGATTTGTTTTACACATAACACTTGAGAAGTATTTGTTTTAAACTAATATTTACATTCGAAAGTTATTCTATATTTTTTCAAAAGATCCAGATTAATAATTTGACTAACATTTCTTTTTTTAAAACAGTAAGTTTGGTGTATTAGCATTTTTTCCACAGAAATCGTAACTTTATCGAAAAAAAGACAGTTTTGTTTATTCATAATAAATTATCAAGATATTCTTTATTGCATATCCATTATATTATGTATACCTTTAAATTGTACTTTATGTGTTTTATCTGATCCGCGCAGCTCAAAAACTCGTTATGTTAATTTTTTCTTTGTAAATTAATAAACATTGTTGTCATGTGCACACATTTCAAAATTCAAACATTTCAAAGTGTCGTTATTTTTTACCTAAAAATTAAGTTAAACACTACGTGCAGTTCCATAGCTCATCAAGTCAACAGCACCAACATTTCAATAGTTTGTTATGTCCATCACCCAATTACTGAGCAAAAATCGTTATGTTTTATTGTCTTCCATTTTAAACTTTATAAATCTGTTCCATTTGCCATTATGTAGGGCTCCCACTCAGTGGCGTAGACAGAGGGGGGGGGGGTCCAGATGCACTTTACACCATTAATTTTATAAAGTTTTCTTCGCCTCATCTAATCAGAGAATTATCAGCTGTTAATCAGGGCCAAAAAAATTCACAATTTTAGTGGTATGAAGTGCATCTGGATCCCGCCACCCTCTGACTACGACAATGCTCCTACTGGTAATGGAGTTATGAATAAAGAGGAGACATATAGCGTACTGTCTACCAGTTGCGAGTGAAGTAACTGAGGAGGTTGTCACAAGATGGCGGCTGCTCTTTAAAAATCGGATCTTCAGTTTCTGATTACCGCCAGGGGCAAACGTCCCACCAGTAAAATTGAATAGAAAATTTCGTCTTAATTAATCATCTTATTCATGGAAATTGTTTTCAAAAATGTCGTAAAAATTTCTATTTGTTTTTAATGGTGTCAGTAGGTCTTGTAAAACTGTCAGTTTGTTTCCCTGGTTGTCACAATATGGCGGATACGCAGGGTCTGACTACCGCCAAAGTAAACTCCTACCAGTAAAAATGGAAATCTGTTTCTACCATTATTTATGACTGAAATTTTGTAATAATAAGGCGTTTAAATAAGTTGAAAATTTCTATATAAATCTACTGGCGGAAGTTTCCACCAGCGGTAAACAACTCCTGCAATAGCGGTTACAGTTGAAGCTTCACTATTTTAAGGCTATGTCAGTTCCTCTTTATTAATAGTTCCATGCTACTGGTCCGTTTTTTGAATGCCAGCATTTTTTAAAAGAAAAATTCGTGGTACCTGGTATGTTTTTTGGACAAAAGGAACAAAAACGTCTTTCGAGATAAGTTTCGGCGAAAATTATAAAAAAGATTTTTCTTTGCAAAAGATGTGGTGTTCAAAAAACTGACCAACTGGGAGCCTTGCGTTATATCCAAAATAACTCAGCATAACTAGTTTTCTTCAAACGTGACCTACTATCGGTAAAAAAATATGGCTAAGATGTGTTATTATCCCTCCGTCCGTCATCTTGGGTTTTTGGCGATTTTTATCGCTTTGGTAACCCGACGGTGGGCGTCGAGTGATGTGTTTTCCCAACACTTTTATTACGACGTGAGAGCCGGCATTGTCGCGGGAACATTCATTTTAATCCTGGATCTTGTTGCTGACGGATTTTCACGAGCTATCACTGACCAGGTTGTATCTCTTTTTTTTTTTTTCAGTCTTCAATTTAGTGATTTTTTTTATTGCTTTTGCTCTTATGGCTTCCCCGATTTGAGACGTCATCGCTAAATACCTGGCCTTTTTCCGCACTTCTGGAAATAGGCCCATTTTGGGCAAAGAAGGCGATGGTAGTAGTTTGTTTATTACGGAGCTAATCCGCGACAGAGATTTGTTTTTTACTTTTTTAAAAGAAATTGGGTTGATTAAATCCAGCATGTGTTGCCGTGAATGTAATGGAGACATAAAAATCCGTAAAAGGACGCAATTGTCTGATGGTTGCACGTGAGTTTGTCGTAATAAGAGTATCTAATCTTTTTTTTTTTTTTTTTTTTTTTTTTTTTTTCGGAATTTGTTTGCTTAATCAAGAGAGTTTAGAGAATTTAATCTTATTTTTGTTTTTTTTTTCGTATTTAAAGTAATCTAGAGATACCACCTGGTTAATTTTATAGCTTATTATAATCCAGAATTTAATATTTTTGTATTTTTTTTCTTCCGAATTTGTCTATTTAAAGTGTTGTGTATTTCAAATGCAAAAAAAAAAAAGTAAGTAATCTAGAAAATCTAATATTTTTATTTGTGTATTTATTCCTGAAATTTTGCTTTTAATTACATTGTTACATGTTCTTTATTGTGTTTTCTAGCGATTTATGTGCATGTTAGGCTTAACGAAAATAAAATGTAAATAATGAAGAAAACATGCGCATGCTAGGCTTAACGAAATAATATGTAAATGAGACAAATTTACATTGTTTTTTTAAGCCTAACATGCGCATATTTTCATCATTATTTACATTTTTTTCGTTAATCCTAACATGCGCATCTATCGCTACTTGGCGACATTTTGTACTTGGCGGAAAAGGGGTTTTCACGCCAAAAAAAATCCAAGATGGCGGATGGTGGGATAATAACACATCTGTTCCAAAAATATCATTCCTCTGTTCCCGCTTTTTGGTCAATCTTATATTCGTACTGATCTTGTGTTTGGCGGGATTGAAATAGGCGTTAGTTCCAAATCAACAACTATAAATCCTCAAGAGTGTGATAAAATTTCAAACAATGTGGGGACTGTTTATAAATAAAGAGCAAATATAGAAGTATACGATCGGAAAACAGTCGTATTGGACATTCCGAAATATGAAGAAAAATCTGCTATGCAGGCACTTCCAAAACTCTAGGAAATCGGCGCTTTCAGTTTATGCACAGCAAGAAAATTTTCCTCACAAAGTACAAAAAAATTACGTGTAAGGCGAGACTAGATGCAACTTCAATACTGGTGTTGCACAGAATATCTGAAAAAGCGAAATCTAAGAAAGAAATCGCACTACAACGCATTAATAAAGGTGTCAGTGCGATTATGGTCGTACGATTATGATCAGAAAATAACTGATGTGGCGTTTCTGCTTCAAAAGTCCTAAAGGCCTGAGTTTGGTATGCAGCAAAACCTCCAATTTTAAAGAAAAACTTTACAATGATCAATATTGTTTTGCGATGAGACAACGTCCTGGAACACGTTATAGCTACGGATGATGCTGGTGACATACCTTTTGAGAAAAATAATATTTTACATGGTTAACAGTTTTAAAAAACTAATTTTCTTTTGACTTTTTAGCTCACAGGCTATCAAAGCCTGAGAGCTTATGTGCCCACCGGTTCTGTATGTACGTACGTACGTATGTATGTACGTTAGGGTGGAACTTAAGTATAGGGTAAAAAAAAAAACTTTTTTGTTTTAATGTGTAATAGCGAAAACTTTCTTCCTTTTTGGATGTCTAAAGCATAGCTGCCAACATCTTACGCTTTTTCAGACCACAAAAGTTTTATGGAAAATTTTACCTTTTTAAATCGCCGTAATCTGCCGATTAAATAAGACAAAACTTTCTATTAAATTTTTGTGGTTTGAAAAAGCGGAAGAGTTGGCAGCTATAGTCTAAAATATTGTCTGAAAGGTTTTTTTAACCCTAGAACTACCGAAAATTTTACTCAAGTTTTATAAAAATATTGCACATCAGAATTCTTATTTAAAACTATGGAACTTATTTACTTAACTCATTATTGTCTGGTTTACACATTTAGTTTATTTTAAAGAAATTTCTGGTTAGAATAAATATTTCGAATGTACCCATCGGGACCATTGGACCCGTCTGGTAGACGGAGGGTTAAATTAATTTGTTTTCCGGTTCCCCAAGGGCGTCAAAATTTAAAATTTCAGTATAAAGTACTAACTTAAAATACACAACGTAGCTATAAGCTCGTATCTGCTTAGATTAAGCAAATACTACCAAGAGGTCACCACGAGGAGGTCAAATATTGACTTCCTACCTCTCCCTGTTATAGATTAATTCAATTGGATATTTAAACTACTGTAGTATAATTCTTCTTAGGCAAACTTTGTCATTACATTGCGGGAATTTAACTTTCCCAAGGCAAAGCCATCTCTTGCTTAATATTTAAAGACGGTTGACGCAGGCTGCGAGACAATTTTGATACACATTTCCACTGTTTAAGCATGACAAGGAAAATGTAAAATCCAGGTGTTTTTCCAGTTTGTACTTTTTTTAAAGTTCTAAATCCGATCAGTCCATCAAGGCACGATCCATTATTTATAGTCTATAATTTCAATATGTTCGCATTTTTTCAAGTTGCTTTCCTATTGGTCCAGAAAATCCTTTAGTGCCCGTAGTTTTTCCAGCATGTTGTTCAAATACGTATCTAAAAATATGTTCAATCGCATGTAATAAGCAAATTATCCATTGTAATTTTTTTACAATCTTGCTTCCAATGTTTTGATAACTCCAGATTTGCATCTGAATTGATGGCGGTTCCGTTTCACCGAATAAATTTCAAATTTGAAATGTTCGTATTATTATTTTGAAAATACACCAAAATTGGAGTGGCTATATTGATATTAAGAAGAAGATGTCAATGAAATATGACCAATATATTTTGAACTAAGACCATGTGATCTTCTTTAATGATTTTTCGTTATACTTTTTTCCCTTTGCTTCAGTTATAATAGTGTTATCCTTTCTGCCACCAAAATACAAACCTTCTAAAATTAATTCATTTCGTCTTTCTTGTTCTTTCAAATCCTTCCCTTTCTTTTCCATTTGTCTTCTTAGAGTACCTCTTTCAGTTATCTTTTCTTTATTGTCATCAGAAATATCCATATCTTGTAGGGTACCATTTGCAATAATATTTGCAGCTGAGTCTAATACGCCAGTTCTTTCACCTTGTTGATTTTCAAATTCAAGTTTACAAGAACTACCGATCGAACTATTTCCTTCCGAAATTATTTTCTTCATTTGGCGAGTCAATCAATCAAGATATCACTTTTTGTTTCAAAATAATTTTTCTTTTCTCGATATTTCCTTTTCCAGTCTTGCTACACATTTTTTTGTAGTTTTTATATGTATTGATCCTATTGCCATCACCCGTCCTCTCTTTGGTCTTTAAGAAAGTAACGCTCTTGTTCTGATAAACGATAATATTTAGTGAATTTACACAAAGAAAAGTTTTCTGGCACGATTCCTAACATTTTGCAATTTTATATTGGATGTGGGATTATTCTTTCTAATTTTGATATTTTTCTTCAAATTTTGACATTTGTCTAATGTTAAAATAGTCTCTAATCGCTTTTTATGATTTGTGTATCAGAAACCGTTGGAAATTGATGGTCTCAGCAATACACTATCAATTGTATCAGAAACAGCTTTAGATATTTCAGAAACAGTGTGTTCCCGATTCCAGCTGCCAGATTTTAACACTTAATTGCATGAATTATTCTTTTAGAATTGTGTTTTTTATTTTTATATTAAGGATTAGACATCAGAAATATTAAGATAGATTTTTAACTTTATTTAGTAGCACATTTTTTGTAATTTTTAGAGGATTAATATTTCTATATAAATATAATGATTGTAAGAACTTAATTTCTGTATTAAAAATTAAATAAAAAGGCGATGGAAATTTACATCACTATGCAATAAAGGGTTAAGTTAAATTGAGCCCATAAATAATGTTTCATAACACCTTAATATGTTTGCCAAAGATGACAGACGTTGTCGTTCACGACACTTCGACAATTTTCTAGATTTAGGCACGTTAGCAGATATTTTCACATTTGACACCGATTATTTATTGAAAAATAACCGAAGAAACTGTTAGCATACGCTAAATCGGACTAACTTGTTATGAGTCGCAGCCAAATAAATGAGAGACAATAAAAGCCGACGCCCAATACGCTGGCTTCTTCAAAACTCAAATAAAGTGGGGCCATCTTTTCCACGACACTCAGACTAAATTATTTTCTTTATTACAGGACATTTACACATCAATAATTTAATTTTGAAAAATATAAATTTAACAATAAGCTTTAAAAAATTTCATGCAGTTATTGGCTTTTATTCATTTTTTAGAGAAAATCAGACGCTTTGAGTAACCGGAAAATATCATTTTAAAATTCAAAGAAAAATATTTTCTTTTTATGTAGGTAAAAAGGAAAAAAATAATCACTATTACAATATAAAATTCGAAATTCGTTTTTTAGTTCCACTCTAATGTACGTACGCGATAACACTTGATTGAAATATCCGATTTGCTTCAAATTTTTTTTCTAGGTTCATTCTGATAAGGCGATTCTCTGATTAGTTTTTGGGGTTTATTGCTTAAGGGTAAAGTGGGAAGAGGGGGCTAGCCCCCCCAGTTAATTTCGATAAATGGGTTTTTCGTGCAGAAATATTCGATTAGCTCCATATTTGGTATGCCGGTTTACTATGTCAAGGGGCTTCCCTGGTTAGATTTGGAAACTCATTACTTAAGTATAAAGAAGGGGGAAAGGGGGGCTACCCCCCTTCATTTAGATGATTGGGTTTTTCATGTAGAATTATTCGATTTGCTCCAAATTTGGTACACCCGTTTGTTATGTTAAGGAGCTGCTTTGATTTGATTTGGAGGTTCATTAGTTACCTATAAAGGGAGAAAGGGGGGCTATCCCCCCCTTAATTTAGATAAATGCGTTTTTCATGTACGATTATTCGATTTGCTCCAAATTTGGTATACCGGTTTATTATGTTAACAAGCTTCCCTAATTAGATTTGGAAGCTCATTACTTAAGTATAAAGGGGGGAAGGGGGGATATCCCACCCCTTAAATTAGATAAATGCGTTTTTCATGTAGAATTATTCGATTTGCTCCAAATTTGGTATACCCGTTTATTATGTTAAGGAGCTGCTTTGATTTGATTTGGAGGTTCATTAGTTACATATAATGGGAGGAAAGGGGGGCTATCCCCCCTTAATTTAGATAAATGCGTTTTTCATGTAGAATTATTCGATTTGCTCCAAATTTGGTATACCGGTTTACTATGTTAGCAAGCTTCCCTGATTAGATTTGGAAGCTCATTACTTAAGTATAAAGGGGGGAAGGGGGCTACCCCACCCCTTAAATTAGATAAATGGGTTTTTCATGTAGGATTATTCGATTTGCTCCAAATTTGGTATACCGGTTTATTATGTTAAGGAGATTTTTTGATTTGATTTGAAGCTTCATTAATTTTGGCCCGTTAATTTGGGGGAAAGGGAGGCCACCCCCCTTAATTTAAATAAATGCGTTTTTCAAGTACAATTCGATTTGCTCCAAATTTAGTATACCGGTTTATTATGTTAAGGAGCTTCCCTGATTAGATTTGGAAGCTCATTACTTAAGTATAAAAGGGGGAAAGGGGGGATAGCCCCCCTTAATTTAGATAAATGAGTTTTTCATGTAGAATTATTCAATTTGCTCCAAATTTGTATACCGGTTTATTATGTTAATGAGCTTGATTAGATTTGGAGGTTTATTGGTTAAGCATAAAGGAGGGGACGGGGCAAGTGTCCCCTCCCCTTCATTTAGATAAATGGGTTTTCGTGCAGAATTATCTAATTTAGTTTTTTTTTTTTCTAGGTTCATTCTGATAAGAACATTTTCTGTTTAGATTTTAAGGTTCATTGGTTCATCATAAAGGGAGAAATGGGGGAGCTAATACCTTTCTTAATTTAGCGAAATGGTTTTTTCGCTCAAAATTATCTGATTTGCTTCAATTTGGTATACCAGTTTATTATGTTAAGGAGCTTCCCTGATTAGAATTGGAGATTCTTTGGTTAAGTATAAAGGTGGGAAACGGGGGCTAATCCCTTCATTTATTTTTCATGGGGCATTATTCTTTGAAATAAGACTATAATATACAATTAGTGTGAATATCCTGAGAGCTCAATGCCGTCAGTTTAACTGGTCAATTTTCTTTTTATTTATATAATTAAACAGTTTTAAAATTGTTGCCTTTTGTAACTTGTTTTTGCTATTACTTTTACAGAATGATGTAAAATAAACATAATGTCCATTATTCAGTTCAAACCTTGTTATGTCCAATGTATTTCTTATTTTGGAAGTAAACTAAAACTGTAATATTTTTGGCCGCTGTTTTATGAAATTTTAAAACAATAATATCAAAATCAAGATCAAAAATTGAAACAGTACCTTTTATGATCGTAAGAAATTATTTCTATTTCCTGCCAAGCATCAGTTTTTGGAATTAACGAGTTACGGAGATAGACGGCTCATCTCAGGCTTATTTAAAATAGTGGCTAAATAACTACTTAACCCTTTCCACCGCACTGTGCCCAGGTCGGGACACGAAATTTTAATTCCAAACTTACGATCGGCACCAAGAATATTTTAGTAAAATTTTGCTTTTACCATGAACAGTTAAAGTAACATGTTTTTAATTTCTAAAAAAGTCGTTTGTAAATTCCGGTGTCAGTCAATCATTTGATCAATTCACAGCAAAAATTATCTGCTCCAAAAAGGGTTAAGAAAATAGTTACGATGATTGAGATTTTATTCTAAATTATTATTATTATGTTTTATACCTATGTATGATTGTTTTTGCCAAAATAAATTATTCGATATGGATGCCTATTATAGACTTTTATTTTCAATTATATAGCTGCCAATCATTCTGTTTCTTACAAGTCAGACAAATGTATTTCGAAAATGAAAATTTGCGTAGCAATAAATTTTCCAAGAGCCGGTTATTTAAGCGATACCAAACGAAAATATTTCGATTCGGACCAGAAATTTCTTCATAAAATAAATAAATATAAATCACAAAGTAAAGAGTCTAATAATACTGTTAACCCCTTGAAAGGCGCCGGTATGTTATATATACCACTTAATTTTAAATCCCAAATGCCTCATTGGCACCAGAATTTTAAAAGTGAATTTTACTTTATCTAATGTATGTGAAGGTAAACTTTTAAATATTTTCATATATGAAGTCTACCGAAAAGTTTTGCCAGTAATGTTATTTCAGGCCTTTTTTTTTAATTTAGATTTCTTCATCTGAATCAATCACTTATTTGAAATGGTAAAATTCTCATTGTTCACACTTTAATGTGAAATGTGAACAAAAATTGGAATTTTGCCATTTCAAAAAAGTGGGGCCAATGAAAAAAATGAATTAAAAAAAATAGATGTGAAATAATATTATCTGACAGAACCTTCAGATAGACCTAATTTTTTTTCTCGTAAATGCGTGTGTCAATCAATAATTTTAACATTTTTGCTCCAGAAGTACTTTGCCCCTTAACACTAGAACGCCGGACGGTGTCATTTCGACACCAAAGCATGTAAATTCTTTTATAAAATCTTTAAATTTTGATGGATTCTTTTTATTTCTCTTGACTTTTATTAAATATTCAGGAAGAAGTCACATAAAAAGTTTTGTAGAATTAGCTTTATTCAAACTTAGCTTACGGATAGATTTACCTATAACGCCGGTCTGGTGTTAATTGGACACGGCAATATTTTCAATTCCCCTATTAATTTTTAATGTCGTTCGTCTATGCGATCGTTCCATTGTGTAGATCAGGGGAGTCTTGGAATGGCTTTCGACACCTGGTCATCATGTGATCTGTTTAAGCTGCATAAGCACCTGCATCTGCGATTTCATTTCTCACAAAGATACTGCATGCGGGGTTGATTATGAATTATGACTAGTAGAATTTTTGTGATGTTTTCTTTTGTTCTTGTTACTTTTTATGAATAAAACTTAAAATGTCTCGTAAGAGTGGGTTTACTACGGAAGAAATAACCGCGCTTCTACGAGAATTCTCAGATAATGACTCAGAAGGTGGAGAATTATCCGACATGCATGATAAATCTGATAATGAAAATTTTATTCCCGTTGTATCACCTGGATCGGAAAGCGATGAGAATATTCAAATTGATGATTCTCAAAATCAGAATCAGTTTGTGGCTTGCGAAGGCTCAAGGTGGAAGTAATGTGGTTATGGAAGTGCAACCGGTAGATTAGCAAACCGAAATATTTTGCGAGAAAATAGTGGTCCAACTAGTTATACAAAAAGAAATGTGAATGATGATAGTGTTTTGGGTGCTTGGTTGCTTTTTATAGACAGAACAGTTTTAGAGAATGTAATAAAATTAGCCTTAATTAATGTGTCATTAAATAAGGCGAATTTTACAATTTCAAAAAAGTGGTGCTAATCATGAAATCCGAATTTAAAAATAGTAGCACACTGGCAACATTGGATATGTTGTTATGCGAGGCAAAAACAAGCAAAGAACGAATAAGTGACAAAAGCATGGTGGTAAATCCCTCACCGTACAATCGTTGAGTCTCTGAGACGTTTCCAACAACAGTTCCGTAGATAAAATGCATATCAGCCTTTTCCCTATTAGCGAAGTGCAACATCTTCCGTTAAGTTCCTACTGCGATAGAGAGTTTCACACTCGGATCAGGAGCTTTTATGTATTATTCAAGGCGAAATTTTGCAGACGCGTTTTTCTTCTTCCCCATATCACATTTGCATGCTATTAGTGTCATTCTTCTCCCGATAACTCCCAACAGGAATGGAGATATAACGTTTCCATGGACCAAGTCAGCGTTGCGAGTGGACTACTTTTATTTTATTCAAATTTTTTGATTGCCACCAGTTTTTTTAAAATTGATAATCTTTCTTCGTTTCACCTAATTTAAACTGTCATTAAATAAGGTGAATTTCGCTATTTCAAAAAAAAAATGGTGGTAATCAATAAATCTGAATTATAAAAAAGTATCCCACTGGCAACACAGGACCAAATTTCCAAATGCGGCATCACCATTGTGTTTTATATCAGACCATGCATTCTTTGATGAAAGTTATTTGTTTGGATGTGTAGTGTACATCACCTCTTAAAGTTTTCCCATCTTTTATGAAACACCCTGTGTAATAGCAAATAATCCGATAAACGAAAAAAAAATATTTTTTTTGGCAGGTGAATCTTCCAATGTTAATATAAACCAGGGGTGGCCAACTGTGGCACGCGCCACACCATTAAAATTTTACAGTAATCATTGCCTCATCTAATCATCGAATCTCTGCGATTCACGAAGTCAAATTTTTCTGTAAAATTTTAGTGGTATCAGGCGTGCCACTGTTGGCCACCCCTGATATAAACTATTCAAAATATCTCATTTTTTACTGTCTCTAATCAGGGGAAAAAATCTGAAAAATGCTTATAGCATGTAATTTATAAATATTTTTAAAATAGTTTCAATATTATTTAAAAATCTCATGCAGTTAAAAATATATTGATTCTCACATTTATAAGTTCTTAGATCCGTATATCCGTACCGTCGAGACTAAAGGTCTGCGATTAGGTGTAAAGACGTTACCACATGTAAAAAATAATACAAATTAAGGAATGAAGCCGATTTTCTAAAAGAAAATTTGTACCACTTTTACTGAACATCAATTTCTGTTTTATTTCTGACAATAATTCTACGTTTAGATAAGAGGCCGGTAACAATTCAGAAAGAGTAGCTGGAGTTAATTAATCAGGCTTTCAGTAAGAACAATTTATAAGACATCGGTACAGATTTCATAGGGTTAAAACGCCTTTTGTCCTTTTATATAAAAATTAGTCTTCCTTAAGCTTCTTAGATCTTTATAGTGTTTAATTTTGGGTTTCTTGATTTCTGTTCAAATTCAATGCAGATGTGTCCTAAAGCTTTTCCACAACAGCAACGTCTGATAAGACAGCAGACAGTGAAATCTGAAACATTAGATAAAAGTCTTATCAAAAAATTTTTTTACTGTCATAGTATTGGTAATTTTTATCTTTAACCCCTTGAGGGGCAAGCAGTTGCGTTTGTATAATGCTGAATTCCCACCGGAAATTTAGAAAAAATCTATTCCAAAACAACTAAAAGCAATTTTGCGGCTTTTTTCCACCAAAGTTAGAAAAGTAAAATTTAGTAACATTTTTCTGGTGTAAAACTTCATTAATCGTAGGTGGTATATAATATATACCGGTGCCCCTCAAGGGGTTAAACGTATGACAATAATTTATAAAACGCTATTAAAAAACGAAATGTCTATATTATCTGAAATAATTTCAATAACTCTTACATGCAGATACTTTCCTGGGTAATTAGACGCCAAAATTTGTGAGTAATTACATGTCTTTGCGTTTAAATACCGGTATTTTGGAATAGTTTTTTCCGTTTTTAAATCGCATAATTCGTGACACGTTTCTTCGATTAGATAAGATCAAAGATACCATAGAGAAATATTGGTACTGGAATGGAAAATTGTATTATATCTCTCCAATTTTGGAGCTCAATTATACACCGGTTGATTGTTTGGTTGTGACTCTACGGTGAATTTGGGAACACGGGGGCTACACAGAAGTACTTCGGTTTACTAGAACCGCGATGAGAGGTCAATTTGACCCATGCCAAAAAAATAACAGTCGATTTGTGATCATAATATTACTTTATAAAATAAGTTAAATATATACCGCACAAAAATATTTTAAATAAGTACGTTAAATAGTTTTAAATCGTAATTCTGGTGGAAAAGAGTTTTGCAAAATTTGTGTAAAATTTACCACTGTTTTAATGTTAAAATGGAATGCATCCCACATACATGATGGATTGCGATTTGAGTACTGTAACTCTTTTCCAGGTAGCCAGCTCCCTAACCACAAGACAAGCAAGTGGGCAAATAATGATAAACTAGAAAATACCGCAATTAAGTTTAATACGATCATAAGTTTAAATGTTTTCGGAAATTTTGTACTGTGGATTTATAATAATAGTAATACTTGTATGTTCCATGGAACTATGAATAAATAGGAATTCCTATTCAGAAAAAGGTGAAGCTTCAACTCTAACCGGTTTCGCAGTGGCCTATTACCAACTGGGCATACGTCCACCAGTAAATTTGAATTGAAATTTTATCCTTATTTAACCTCTTAATTCTCGCTCCCGTGATATTCACGGGCTGTGTTTTTTATTCACATTGTTTGATTCCACCAGTTTAATAAAATAGTGTATTCGGCTTTATTATGGTATCATTTTACCTGCCCATAAATAAGGGGAATATTTCTTTTTCAATAAAGGGGTAGCAATAAGCAATTTCATTTTTTAAACCGTAATTTAATGCGACCGTTAAGGGGTTTAACACCTTATTAATTCAGAATTTTAGTCATAACTATGGCCATAAACAGATATTTATATTTGCTGGTGAAAATTTACTTCCGCGGTAGTCAAGCCCTGCGTTTCCGCCATATTGTGACTACCTAAACAATCTCCTGTCAGTATCAGTGCAATATATTATAATACCCAGGACAACTTCCACATTTAAAAACAAATAGAAATTTTTACTATATTTTTTAGAGTAACTTTGCATGAATAAGCCTATAAATAAGGCGACATTTTCTATTCAAAATTTACTGGTGGAAGTTTGCTTCGGTGGTAAACAGAAACTGGAGATCCGATGTAAAACGTCAGCCGCCATCTCGCGAAAACCTCTTCAGTTACATCACTCGCAACTGGTAGACTCTAGACTATATATCTTCTCCTCTTTATTCAAAATCCATTGCATGTTCATCGTAGTTTACAGTTAAAAAATAGTTTTTAAGCGATGAGAGTGCGATATTTATATCACACAAAAACAAACAAGAACTACTTTTGAAAAATAAAACATAATTCCTTAGAAAATAAGCTATTGTTTATTAAATTATATAAATGTTGGAACATGCTAAAAAAATAATTTTAAATTATTCTAGTACAGATAATTTTACCATGTGAATGTCTCTGACACGCAAACATAGACCCCAGGATTAACTGAAAAAGATAACTAATAAAAAATAGTGATGAAAAAATTCTTTAAAAAATTAAATGTATGGTTGTGTCTAAACATAATTCAGTGATTAACATTGAAACGCCATGAAATATTACTCATCCTTTATAAAAATATTTTTCACGATAAATTTTATAACTAATACCCATTTAATCGAAATGTAAAACCACACTAAACATGAAGAGTTTTAATGAAGATCAACAGGTTGTCAACATTTTCATAATAACTTACAGAATTTCTGGAGTGTAACACGAACATTAGAAATAAGAAAATTAATCAAATTTTACAGTAGTGCATAATACGCCATGTATAATAATGAAAAGTTTAGAACTTTTGCATAATAATTAAGATTTCGTTATAAATGAACGAGAGAAGAATACTTCATTATTTGAATGAACAATGGGGATGCAAGCATATAGGCTTGACAATATCTCTTATGTTATGCCCTCACTTTCTATTTGCTTTATGTTTGTATTAGTTATTATACATTTTAACCCTCTATATTATATTTCCATGCTACAAGGGCGTGTCTAATTTTTTGACTTCCTATTTCTAAAAATGAAGGTGGTCAAAATGATGCGTTTTGGTTTGCTATTCACAAATATATTTACATGAACAGGCAATTACGTTGGTTTGCTTGGTAAGTAGCTACATCAATTTCATGATATTTTCACGTTCCATTTAAAATTCGCAGCAATCTGTGTTCTCTGAAGAAGTGCCTTCTTATCATTATTTCTGTTTGTACCGCAATTTCCGGCGTATAATCCGCGGCTCAAACAATTCTGTATTGATCCAGAAATTTTTTTTAGTAATTGATGCCAAATATTTACCGCGATCTGATAAGTTATATTTCCTTTTAAAAAGTTTCTGGGTCAAAAATTTTCTCGAAGGTTAAAAATATACATATATTATACTATAACATCTTTAGAAAAAATGTTATTCCATTCGTAATTTTTTGAAACTAGTGATACTCATTTGCAGCTGAGTGTATTTTTATTAATTTTTATTAATATCATACAAATAGTGACATTTTCTTTTTTTTTTCTTTTTCCAGGCACGAATAGTTTCTTCCACTTGCAAAATCTGAAAATTTGGAACCGTGGCCAGAAAAAGGAAGACAAGACTGACAACTTCCACTCACATGAGTAAGTTCATTGGGACTGGTCAAGAAATGCTGCCTTCCGAACTCACAACTCTGCGTGAAGTTCTAAGTTCTGCTTAGAGAGCAGAGTGTAGAGAATTTCAGAAATTACCAACCAGCCACTCTTGCAAATGATATTTATCATAAAGTGCTTGAAAAATGGGAGCGAGCAAACATTTGTTCTGTAATGCCAATTTTAAATTCGAGGGTCACTGTCCTGAAGAATATAGAAGAAAACTGGTAAAAGGTCAAAAACAGATCACTTGGCAGAGGCAAAGTAGAAGGGAAAGAGGCTTTCATAGCAACATTAGACAAGCTCTTTGACATCCTTAATTGCAAGTGTGAGATTAAGCTATATTCAGAATTTGAAGGTCCATGCCCTGAAGGTGCTGACTGTGAACTAGAATTGCACATCTCCTTCGCTTGATCTAAGGATATGAAGATCCCTGTCAAAGAACTAGTGTTTATTAATAGTCAAAGAGAGAAGGTTGAATCTTTTGGCTACCATCAAATTGGATTACCAGATTTACCTGAGCACAGAAGACAAATTAAAAAACACAAGAGGCAAAAAGATGAATTCAGAAGAATTTCTGAATATAAACAGAAAATGAAGGAAGAGTTAACATTACAACCGAGTGATGTTCTTTTCTCCGACGAAGAAGAAGAGCGAACTGATGTTACAGATGAAATATCTAAAGATCCTTTGCATATTCCATGTGATGATTGTGGTGCACCTTCTACTTCAAGTGCAAGTCAGTATAATACATTACAATTGCGCAATGTTCCATTCCAAAGTATTAGTATGGTGTTGTGTACGTTCTACAGCTGCAATTAAAACAGCTGCATTTTTGGATGCTGGATTAATTGATGAAGTATACAGGAGACTTTTAGTTGATCACAAAAAAGTAAGAAGGTTAGACGAAAAAGTCATGAAATCACTTGACGAAGAATTTCATGCTCGATGCCGGACCGGCAATGCTGAATGTATTTTCTTTGATGGACAGCCAGATTCCAAGATCTGTTGCAAGCAGATAATTCAAATCATCAGTTTCCAAGTATTGGGAAAGAATGTCATTACACTGTTTGCAGTGAGCCTGGTGAAAGTTATCTTTGTCATTTTACTCCAGAGAAAGATTTAACGAAAAGGAAACCTGCTGAAGTTATTGCTAACCATCTTGTGGAATTTTTTAAGAAAAACAGCATTGATAAAAGTTTGCAGGCTATTGGTGGTGACTCAACAAATGTTAACGCTGATTGGCAAGGAAGAATCATGCATTAGGTTGGGGCAAAGCTGAATCGTACACTTATCTGGTTCGTTTGTGCTTTTTATAGTAATGAGCAACGTTTGCAGCACTTGATCACAAAGTGGATGGGAAAACTTTGTCTAACAACAACTGGAGTGGTAAGATTGGCAACGTGCTTGATGCTGCAACAGAACTTGGAATCAATCCTTCAATTGTCAGAATACCCTTTCCAGAGCATTTGGTTCCATTGAGTGACACTGTTGTCATTGATCTCTCAAAAGATCAGGCTTATGGTAACAGGATAACTCAGGCCATAAGGACAGGTGTACTTCCAACTGATCTGGCATTGTTAGAAATTGGTCCTGTAAGCCACTCTCGGTGGTTAACAACTGCAAATAGAATTTGTCGCATACGGGTTTCAAAACATGTCCTTATAGTCAACAACTTGAGGACGTTACAACTTCTTGTGGAATACATTGTTAGCGTTTACTATCCCTGCTGGTTTACAATCAAATCGAAATTATCTTGGGTGGAAGGACCTAGCAGCATTACTTATCAATTGAAGCTCATAAAATCTCAGAAGAAGGCAGTAGCAGATATTGTTCTTCAACAATCCAACGTTCATCGTGATTCGCATTTAGTGAAATGGTGCTTCAGACACATTTATTCCCGGATGACCAAGAAAAATGGAAAGCAAGGATCCAGAAGATAATTTAAATAAGGAATGAGGATGATGATTCACCAGGACACCTATCTATTTAGCCTAGGAAAATACCTGCACAAATGCAACTTCACTTTTGGAACTGATAGACTTGTCAGAAGGGATATTTAAACATCCACTTACTTGTAAACTCAAAATATCAGAAATAAGAAAGTTTTTTGAAGAGTCAATGTAAGTTCTAACGTCGCCATGTCATAGACAGTCCATAGAGAGGTGTGTGAAACAAGTAACAGAGGCTTCTGGCAAAGTGTATATACATACGTAACGAGAAGGATTCATAAGAGGCTAGAAACCAAGCTCAAGAATAATGTCTAGAAATGAATTGAAGCGCTATTTGATCAATATTGTTGGTTGAAGCTTTTTACATTTTCTAAAATGTGATTTTAGTTTTTCATAATAAAGACAAAATATAAATAAAACTGTTTCAGTTCATTAAACCACTTTTTGAGAATATTTTGTTGTAGTTTATATTAAGTCATCCCCTTTTTCAGAAATTTCAATATAGATACAATATAGATCAAGAGTATAATTTAGCAAGGCAAATCTTTTTGAATAAGGAAAAAATCTTTTAAATTAGGATATTACACATCCGAAGGCACATATTTGGACCCCGTCATTGACAAAAATCACAATTTTTTTTTTTTTTTTGGCCTCCAAATTAACGCGCCCTAAGGATACACATATAATGAAAGTTTAGTTATTTTTTTATTAATATAGTTAATTTTTTTAGATAATAATTGGCATACATTTTAAATTATTAATTACATTTAATAACATTCATTAGACTGCCACACAATTTCAATAGAACCCTACCATAAAGAAAAAAAAAAAACATGATACAAATAGAATAAAAGAAATATTCGCTTATAGGAACACTGTAAGTAGCGTTGCTAAATCTGGCAGATTTTTTAAAAATTCATATCAGAAACTTTCAATTGAGAAGTTTTTCTATTCAATTTACGGAATGTCTAATATTACGTTTAGCAAAAATACCTATTTAAAATTTCTGGAAGGAATTTGTAATTTCGAAAACAAAATCCGCTATATTTAGCCAATTTTGCCAAATCTGGCGGGTTTTTTTTTATTCAAACGTTTCGAGTTCTCAAAAGAAAGTTTTAATACTTGTTATTTTACATTAAGATAAATAATCCGCGAATAAAAAACAAAATATATAACTATTTAAAATTTTCTGCTGCGAATTCAAAATCTCTAAATAAAAAAAACCCATCCAGATTTCGCAACACTGGATTTAGTAACACTGTCTGTTAGTGTCATATCATGAATTATCGTGCATTATAAATCCTTATTTCTATGTATAAATAGGCCATTAAGCGCATTCCCTCTGGCGCTCTTAGCGGATGTATTTCACTAGCCCCCTGTTTTGCCGCATCAGGATGATTCGTTTTTTAGAAATTTTGAATTCACACCAAAAAAATTTAATTGATAATTTTCTTTTCCTTATTTATGGAAAATCAATCATCTTGTAAAGCAAAAATAAGAGTTAAAACTTTCTGGTGATATCCGGAATGTCTAATTAAAAAATCAGCCAGATATCATGCGTACGCTGAGTACATCATTGTCTGAAATGACAAAAATAGCATGACGTACGTCACAAAGCGCAAGAGGTTAATATACCAAATTTCAAAAGCATACCTTCCAAATACTCTACTCAACACCAATCATTTCATTACAAGTTCATTACATTCTACATTCTACACTCGAATTTGAGAACAAGTAATAGCGATTGGTAAACTTCTCTATAAGTCAGGGGTGTCAAACTGTGACCGGCGGATACCACTAAACTTTTACAGTTATATTTACCTGATCTAATCATCGAATCTCTGCGATTCATCTTGTCGACAATTTGTGTAAAAATTTAGTGGTACTCGATGGGCCACAGTTTGACTCTCCTGCCATACATCATACGAGTATCTGTTAAAAGTCTTAGTAATGAAATCATTTTATTACTATATTCACATTATTATTATGAATGAAAGGAACTGGCATTTATGTGCAGTAAAAAACTGTTTCATACATTGAAAGATTTTTACACATAAAGAATTATAAAGATCTATTATACACTATTACCAGAAATCTTTATCCGAAAGATTATTTATTAATGTAATGATATACTTTATGTTGAAAGACAGGAATATTTATGGAATCTTCTTGTAACCGTTTCGACCTCTTTATGAACGAGTAAGGGGAAAAAACAGTATAAGCGTGTAAAATATCTTTGACTGTAGAATGGTTATACTGGACAATTTGACTGTAATCTGAAAACTTACGTACTCGCGTAGACGTTGACCAACAATTTGAGAGAGCTATTAGTATAAAGACTAGTATACTACAATTAAGTTGGCATTGAGTAAGCATTCTGAAATGCTGGCACTGAAACTATGATTACGCACGAATTTGGGGGAAGTGCTGCCAGTGAGATGCTTTTTTAACCCTCCGAGCGTCTTGCAAAAGGGTAAAATTGTAATGTTGTGTTCTTTGCATTTCGTTTTAAATGCTAAGAAAATATGATTTTTTTAACATTATAAAAAGAACTCAATTACAAATATGAATGTAACCCTTGAGAGTATTAATCATTCTTCAATGTATTTAAAATTCATTAAATCTATAGAATTATATTATCTTCAATATTGCTTGTATTGCTGTGAAACCTGGAGCTTAGTGAACGGAATATTACGCCCGAAACACTTAGAGGGTTAAAAAACAGACTGCTTGATTGCAACAAGCTTGTTTAAAATAGTGAAATTCGCCTTATTATAGCAGATTTAATAACACGAAAATCAGGTTTATTACACCATTTCAAAAAAGTGGTGCAAATCAATAAATCTGATTTTTTTAAAAGTACCCAGCTAGCAACACTGTTTTTTGGCCAACTTAATACTTTCAGGGGCAAACTACTTCTTTTAGACAAATGCGGAAATGATTGAATGGCACCAGAACTTACAAACGAATTTATTTCACAATAAATAAAAGATTTTATTCACGGGCGTTACATAAATAGAAAATTATTTCAAAATTCTGTATCCGCTGTGACAATAAAAAATTTTAATGTGTAAAAGCATTTATTCGCCTGGTAAAAAAAGAAAAAATTGTATTCCTAAATTCTGGTTCCAAAGTAGCATTAGTGATTAAAATTAAGTGGTACAAAAATAAATCAGCATCCTTCAAGGGTTATAAACTCGCGTATATGCGTTAAACATATTTTAAACCAAGAATGTCTTAGTGAAAGAAATATTATATGTAGAATCGGTATAAAAAAAATCTATAAATACATCTGCCTTTCTTCACAGACCGTTTACGATAAAAATCACACTGAAGCAGTGTTGCCAGTGGGCTACTTATTTTCAGTTCAGATTTCCTGATTAGCACAACTTTTTTGAAATGGTAAAATTCCACTTGTTTCCTCCTTAATTAATGTGTTATTAAACAAGGCAAATTTTGCCAGCTGCAAAAAGTGGTGCCAATCAAGGAATCTGAAATCAAAAAAGTAGCCCACTGGCAATACTCATCGAAGTCGTTTTTAGGCTCGAAATATTTTCTCCACTTACAATAGGATTTCAATTTATTAAACTGAGTCGTCTACATAATTAAATTACACCAACTTTGTTACTTCAAATGACAACACTCTTTCAACTGACACTTTATTTAACTTCATTGTATTACATTTGCCTGGAAAAGTATACAGTTTTTTTAATCGTCATGAAGTTAGGAGATTTCATCATCCGACTAATTGTTTCTCTTTTCAGTGTGATACGCTGAATGAACTCTTACGTGTTCTACACATATTTTTTTACTAAAAAATATAATTTTAATTCTGAGAATATTTTAAAATTTATATAAAATATATTATTTAAGTCCAACATCAATGCTTACGTAAATAGTAAGCGCCTGGCAAAAACACAGTTTTGTAAGTTTGCAGTTCATGCCAATCATTATTTTTGGAGACATGGGAAAATTTTACCTTTCACGGTTCTAAACTAGAAGTCTTCACAAGCGTCTAGCGATCACACTTTTTCATTTTGATCCTGTGATCCTGCAAGATCAGCGTGCTCCGCGCATGACGTAGCGATGTTTGTGTAAAATAATATTCTAAGCAAAATTCTTTAAGGAACCTTCTGGTTTAGTGGTATGACGTTCAACTTCAGTTTAGATGGCATGGGTTCTATTCCTTACGGAGCTGAATGAAAAAGAATGTCAAGATTGTTTTTAAAAATTGAATTTTTTTGAAGAGAAAAATTGAAAATTTATATTTTTCAATATTTGTACCACTATTAACATTTTTTTTTTATATTGAACTTTCCAAATACTTAATTGGTGATCGTAGTTTTCAGATTTAATGCCACTTAGTTAGTTTTTAATTTATTAGTATTTTATTTTTATTCAAATTAATTAAACTCTAAAATTATTTTAAAAGGACGAAAAAATTATAAAATTGTAATTTAAAAAACAGAAATTATTAAATTCAAAATTTTGAAAAAAAAAAACAATTTAAACATTGTGAAAAAATATTAAATTTAAATTTAAAAAACCGAAATTATTAAATTCAAAATTTTGAAAAATACAATTTAAACATTATGAAAAAATATTAAATTTAAATTATTAAACATAAAATTACTAGAAACATATAAAAATTTATTATATTCAGAATTTAAAGTGCCTTTAAATGATAAAAAAAAATTAAATTACTAAATCATTATAAAATTTATTATATTCAGAATTTAAAGTGCATTTAAAGTTGATTAAAAAAAAATAAATTACTAAATCATTATAAAATTTAAAATTATGAAAAAAATATTAGCAATTATTATTTATTCAAAATTAAAAGTTCTTTTAAAATGATGATAAAAATTAAAATTATTAAATTTAAAATTATGAAAAAATATTTAATTTTTACTAAATTTAAAGCATTCTTCATGATTTGCTTATCTTTACACCACTAGATGGCGATACTAAAGGCATTAAATCTGTTAAAATTACGATCACCATATCAAACATTTGGAAAATTCACAATAAAAAAAAATTGTTAATAGTAGTACAAATATTGAAAAATATAAATTTTCAATATTTTATCTTAAAAAAAAAATGAATTTTTGAAAGCAATCTTGACATTCATTTTTATTCAGCTCCGTAAGGAATCGAACCCATGCCATTTAATCTGAAGTTAAACGTCACAGCACTACACCATAAAGTTCCTTAAGGAATGTTGCTTAGAATATTATTTTACACAAACATCGCTACGCCATGCGCGGAACTATATGCGCGGAGCAAGCTGATCCCGCAGGATCACAGGATCAAAATTAAAAAGTGTGATCGCTAGACGCTTGTGAAGTCTTCAACCTGTGGTCCGCGGACCACCAAAATACAATTATTTAATTTCAGAAAGAATTGACTATTACAGAAAGATTTGACTGCAGAAAAACCTTTTTTAACTATATAAGGAAAGTTACATTTAAGATTTTATGGTGGCTAATGATTTTTAGACAAACAGTTTCATTGCCCCTAGTCTAAAGGAATTATATTCTACTATCGTTTAATCATAAACAATAAAATCGAAAAAAGCAACTAGAAAATTCACGTGAAATTTCTCTTAAAATAAGGGTGATGGGAGTTCTTTTATTGTTTATTTTATAAAATCTTTAATTGGCAAGTATACTAGTGTGATTTTGGAAGTTTTCTTTTGAAATTCTAATTTATGTTTTCTAAATTTATGATACGTCAATATTAAATTTTCTTTTATAACTCTTCCATGATCCGCACACTCCTTGGATTTTCCAGGAAGTCAGCCACCATTATTCAAGTAAAGTAAGTTTTACATTGAACATTTAAATTACGGAATTCATAAACACCAAGCTTATTCACATAATTTGTTATATTTTTTCTGATGTTAAATAATGCGAAAAATTCCTTTAAAATTTATTGTTAAATGTGTGCGAACCCTGCTTCCCTGTAACAGAATTTCGTTTCTACGGCATTTCGTTGAAAAGACATTGCTGAGCGACGTAAAAATATCGAAGATGTGAATCTCCATCTCGGAGTTTTTCAAAAAACCTTTTTAGCAATAGTTTAAACGCAATAGAAAACCGTGCATTTTGCAAAAAGCAGTTTGAGAATATTTCTAGCAAAATTTATTGAACATGACAGCTTTCAGCGGACCGTCTCCTATTATCAAAGAATCCACAAAAGAAAAAGTACTTCGAATTACCTGCAAAATGGATTACTGTAATTGTTTGTAAGAATTACCTGCAAAGATTTGCACCAAACGGATGGAAAATAGACCGGGTTTTGTATGGCAACGAAAAAAAATTGTTCTGTTGGTGACCAACAGATGGCGCTGTAGTGTTTTATTGCACCAAAAGATGATTTACAAATGAAAAAATGTTGACAACTTACAAGTCAGCTTAATTACAGTTAATTAATGCTACAGTAAATGTTCAATGTGCTGTCCATCATTCAGAAGTACAGCTGTGAGACGAGTCACCACACCATTCACAGTATTTAGTAGCATTTCTTGCGTTATGGCAGACACATTTTGGCGTATGG
The DNA here is from genome assembly GCA_963932465.1 of Maratus speciosus. Lineage (NCBI taxonomy): Eukaryota > Metazoa > Arthropoda > Arachnida > Araneae > Salticidae > Maratus > Maratus speciosus. The sequence continues at coordinate 453,883,204 of OZ010796.1, forward strand.
CATCTTTCAGTGCTGCTAGTGATGCCGGTTGATCGCGGTACACTTTTGATTTCAAGAATCCCCACAGCCAAAAGTCACAGGGTGTCAGATCGGGAGATCTTGGAGGCCATGCGTGATTAAAGTAGCGACAGATAATACGATACTCCCCAAATGTTGAGCGTAGCAGGCGTTGCACATGCAGAGCAATATGAGGTGGTGCTCCATCTTGCCTGAAGGTGACTGTTTGTAGTGCCTGTTGCGCTTGCAGCTCAGGAATAATATTGTTCTGTAACAGTGCTACATATCGCTGACCAGTGACAGAAACTGTTTTGAAACCCGTCTGTGTGAGTTCCTAGAAAGAAAATGGACCAATTATGAAATTATCAGTGAAGCAACACCAGACTGTCACTTTAGGCTGTTGCAAAGGTACCTCAACAAATGCATGTGGATTTTCTGTGGTCCACACTCGAAAATTGTGGGTGTTAACAGCACCAAAGAGTGTGAAATGCGCTTCATCTTTCCAAAGCACAGTGTGAAGCCAGTCATGCTGCTCTTCCATCTTATTGAATACAAAATTCGCAAAATCTCGACGAGAATCGAAGTCAGGGGTTTCAGTTCTGGTTATGTTGCAACTTGTAGGGATACCGTTGCAAAGTTATTTGCAGTGCTCTCCAGACACTTCCGTACGACACTCCTCGTATATAAAATAAATTTTAAAGGTGGTTTTTACAATCATTACTTACAAACGTATAAATGAAGAAATAATATTTTATAATAGCAATTAATAATATCTGTAAACGTTTTACCGTCTCCATAACATCACCATTTTATATTAATATTATCGTTTGTATATTTATCTCTATAATCTGTATTTATATCTAATGCTTCTTTCCGAAATGCAGTCAGCTGAATAAAAATCATTCTTGCCAGATCTCTGAAATTTAAATATCATTATTTTGGAAAAATATATTCGATTTATATATTCTGTGCATTTTTGTAATTTAAAAAGCATGTTTTAATATTAAAAAAGAAAATAACTTTGAAAAAGTCTTTTTACTGGTGGTTTAAACAAAACATTTCTTTGCGAAGCTTTGTGGAAAAAAATAGAAACTTCAAAGTTAGAACATCGCGACAGAAATTAATTTTCCACATCGTTTCAAGCAAATAGATTTAAAAGTTAAAAACTACGTTTTTTTGTTTTAGAGTAAGTTAATTAAATATCTAAAGGAAGTAATTTTCTACAGAAAATACATTAAAGAACATATGAAAAGAAGCATGCATATGGAAAATTTCTCAACTTTAGAAAAAATATATATTAGTTTGCCTCATGGATATGCATCGGTGCTTGAGTTCAATAATAATTCTAAATGAATACTTTAAATTAAATAACGTATATTAGTTTTGAAATAAAGATTGATAACGCATACTTCGTAAATTGCTTTCAAATACACAAGCTGTTAAAAATTCTTAATATTGAAAATGATTAATGACATAGAGGTCTTGAACCATTTTACATAAAAGTCGCTTGCAATTACTTATTAGTATCTCTTTTGGTACAGTCTGAAATTTGTCTATTTATCTAATTGCACGTATTCATTCATTACATACTTAAAATAATTCTATTTCAAAAAGTGATAGCTTGGTGGTTAGCAAGCCAGATAACTATACATATTTTTTAAAATTCAAATTGCTTTATTGCAGGGTTCGCACATTTCTATAAATAAATTTTAATAGAATTTTCATCCTTATTTAACCACAGAAAAATATTACAAATTCTGTCAATCAATATACGTGGCAATTACAAATTCTGCATTTCATATATGTACCCCTTGAAAGACGGCGGTATGTTATATATACCAGTTAATTTTAATTATAAAACACCACATTAGCACCATAATGTTTGAATTAAAGTTTGTTTTTTATAATGTACGCAGAGAACAGCTTTTACTTACTTTCATATCAGTTTTTTTGTAAATCCTGGTGTCGATCAATAACTTTAATATTTTAGCTACAGAAGTACTTTGCCCCTGAAAGGGTTAAATAGAAAATTTCTTAATTATAATAACAGAGGGAGACTACTTGGAAATTCCATGTTGTTTGCGAACCTTTCTTTATTACGACCATTTTTTTAAACACTAGAACGTCTAGAAATATTTACACAATCTTCATAAATTATTTTACTTCAGAAATTTTATGTCTTTGATGTCTGGTGGGTGAATTTCTTCAAAATACCCAAATGTCACATTAGTACCAGTATTTTGCAAACAAAAAATTATTTTTATAATTTACACGAAAAAATGCATTAATTTATTTTCAAATAAATTCGGTCGAACATTCCGGTGCCGATGTGACATTTGGAGATTTAAATAAAGTGGGAAAAAATTCACCCATCAGAGTTCAAAGAATTTTAAGGAGGGAAAGTACTTAAAGTCACAAAATCATCAAATGATTGAATGGCACTAGAATTTACAAGCAAATTTATTTGAAAATAATTAAAAGCTTTCTTTCACGTACTTAACGCATTGCATGCGGGCAATTTTTCGAAAATGAGCACTAAATTTACGTTCACAAATGACACTGTAAATTAAAACCTCCTCTCAAGGGAACTTTTGGTGTTGCTAGCACCTAGCATCGAGACCTGTTGCGTTTTGTAGCCCTATACATAAAAGTTAGAGAGTCGAAATACATTCTCTGTTAAAATAATATTTTATAAACTTTTTTATACTTTTAATTTTTTATTATTACATATTTACTTGTTTATTTCACGCCAAAAGTGAGTTAAGTCACCAAATATGGCTCTACAATTTTTCCGCCCGCTTTATCCAAAGAGAAATCGTACAGAACATATTACTAGAATTATATCAGATTGCGATTTATTTTTTATAATTATTAGCATAAGAAAAAAATATTAGGTTTTTATTTTTTTTTTTCTATGCAGACGATAAATACTCGTATATAAGTAATAAATATAATTCTATAAAAGCTTCGAAGATCATTGAAAACTATTTTTTAGTGAAATACAAAATAAGCAAAATATTTTCTTTTGAAATCGAATGAAATAAAGTTCCGAAAGTTTAAAATGAAATGTTGCTGTATCAAATGGTCCTTCGGTAAAAGTAATCATAAAGTATTCTTACAAAAATTATTACAAATATCTTTGTATCTTGATTCGCTTTCGAATTATTCATTTTTAAAGTTTGTCCTGACTTTTGGATCACCCGGTATATTATATTATGTCCATAAAGGAATGCCTCAGTTTCAATGGTGTATTATGATAGTTTAACCCTAGAACTACCGAAAATTTTACTCAAGTTTTATAAAAACATTTTACACCAGAATTTTTACTTAAAACTATTTAATTTGTTTATTTAACTTATTATTGTCTGATTTATAAATTTAGTTTGTTTTGAAGAAATTTCTGGTTTGAATAAATATTTTGAATGTACATGTCGGGTCCATTGGACCCTTCTGGTAGACAGAGGGTTAAATTGGACTATTTACAACAAATCATACATCAGACAGAAGGTAAACTAAATTAGTTTTTCTTACAAATGTTCAATATGTGCATCTTTAGTTATAAGGCACACATCCAACGTAAAATCCAATTCTTCCCATACTTCGGTTTAAAGTCCAGAATAATGGAAGCAATGACCTCTTCAATTCTGTGTCTCAACTCTGACAAATCATTAGGAAGCAGAAGAACGTAGACACGTTATTTTATAATCCCCCAAACGAAAAAAACCGCATGGATCTAACCGCTGCCATCGAAATACTCAAGGCCAGAGGACACGAGTTGTGATGTCATCACTAATCGTCCGAGGCTAACGAAAATGACAGGCTACCGTGGTGCATTACACGTATATTTTTTTACGGACCGCTGGAGTCACGTGATGCTCCAATGCACCAATGCAGGTGTACGAAAAGAGCATCACGTTACTCTAGCGGTCCTTTAAAAAACACACTTGGGATGCACCGCGGTAGCCTGTCTTTTTCGTTATCAGTGTAATCGACCGACTTCTCACTAGTGCTGGAATTCACACCGGAAATTTTTGAATAGCAATTTTATTTTATTTTATTTATGGAATATCTATAATCTTATAAAAGAATGATAACTATTTAATCTTACTGGTGAGAATTTGGAATCGCCCAATAAAAAAATCAGCCAGATGCGGCAACACTGTGGCATTCCGCTTCTGACTAAATTTTTATTTAGGGATTCCGAATTCTCACCAGTAAGTTTAATTAGTTATTATTGTTTTGCAAGAGGATAGCTATTCCAGAAATAAAATAAATGAAAATTGTTATTCAAAATTTTCCGGTGTGAATTCCAACACTAGTGAGAAGTCGATCGATTGCTATTGACGTCAAAACTCGTGTCCAAAGCGTTATAAGTAAGCGAACAAACTTAATGCTGGAATCAGGCGTTAATTAACACAGTTGCGGCACCTTGTGGACAGAGTGCTAATTCACATACGCGAGGTTTTAGTGCGGCACGTATTTTCTAAATCTTCAGTCACATTTATTACAAAATAATGGCGTAGCGAGAGGGGCATCCAGACGCGCTTCATGCCACGAAGTTTTCATCTCGTTACCGGAAGCACTTCAGTTATTAATCAAGGTAAAAAAAAACTTTACAATTTTAGTGGTGTCAGTAAGAAAACAGTTAGGTATCTACCTGTAGTTTACACTCCATCCGCTACGTGACGCATGACCTTGATTGATGTGACCTCGCTTTTAATCTTGCGGTTACTTCTCCCATTTAAGATAGGACGCTTACTTATATCGCTTTGCTCGTGTCCTCTGACCTTGAATATTTGAATGACAGCGATCTAACGGCTCTTAAATCTTCATACCAGCAATAACTCTTTTACTGGGGAGTCGTCATTTTGCGCATGTGGCACTGCAAGCGGGTAAACAAAAAAGGTCTACTCGCTTATGGGCTTATCTAACACATTTTCGATTACTCTGTATTTGTGACCTTGAACCAACACTCTACAACGCTGACAGTTTATACTATAAAAATTTATAACTAGGATATTCTTTTATAGGCACACTGCATGTTACTAAGTACTGGATACAAACCAAATGATGGCTATACCCTGGCAGTTCTAATTAATTTTTTAGCTCACAAGCTATCAAAGCCTGAGAGATAATGTGCCCGCTCGTTCTGTATGTATGTACGTATGTATGTATGTACGTATGTATGTATGTATGTATGTATGTATGTATGTACAGTGGCGGTCAAAAGTTTCCGGCCAGAATAAAATTTTTGGTTAATTTGTAAGTAAATCCATATGAAGAGGAATCTCAAAGTGATACTTATACACTTTATTGACATAACAGTTAAGAACTTATTTATGGAATTAAAATTAAATATTAATAAATTTAATTGACAAAAGGAATTGCTAAAGAAAACGCATGTTCTCAAAAGTTGCCGGCCACCTTTGCAAGATTGGAAAAAAATAGTGTTATAACAGAAAATAACAGTGATCAACAACATTTACAATTAGTATTTTGTATTCATACATTTAGCAATAAATACTGCGGCGCAACAACGTGGCATCGATTCAATGAACGGTTGTAGATCATCAATGTTACGTTTTGTCCACGGTTCTTACAATTTTTGTGAAAATGCTGCTGAATTTGAATATTTATAATTCCACACACGTTTTCAAGTTAGTTTCAAAGATTTTCTATTGTATTCAAATCGGATGATTGGTCTGTCCATTTCAAAAGCGGGATTTTTTTGTCGAAAGCCACTGCTTGACGAGCTTGCACGTATGCTTTTGGTCGTTATCATGATGAAACAAATAGTTGCGACCAAAATGTTTCCCCCAATAAGGCAGCAAATGATCTTGCAAGATATCCTTATGCATTTCACTATTCATCTTTCCACAGATTTCAAATAACGGACAGGCGCATTTTCCAGAAAATGCTCCCCACAGCACAACGTGTCCTCCGCTGGGCTTCATTGTAGGAATAATATATCTCGCATCTTATCTTTTGTTTTTAGGTCGTTGGTTATAATGTTTTTTATCACTACCAAAAAGATTGAACGTCGATTCATCGGAAAATAGTACATTTTTCCAGTTTTCATTTGACCAGTCTTTGTATTCTTTGGCAAACGCCAGTCAGGCCCTCTGAATTTTTTTATTTATGAAATGTTTTTTAACACCGACTGTTCCATAAAGTTCTACGTCACATAAGCGTCTTGATACTGTAGACAGACTTATTTCTGCAATATTTTAACACCATAAATCGCGTGAAACTGCAGCGGCATTTTTACGCGGGTCATCAACTGCTTTTCTTCTGATAATTCTGTCTACAAGAATAGTCGTTTTTTGGATTCCTTCGGACCGTGGCAAGTTCCGAAGGCCATGACCATCTTTATATATTTTTTAAATATCGTTTACAGCAAATTTTCCGATCGACAACTTTGCCGCAATCTCACGAGAGGATTGTCCCTTTAGCGACAAACAAATCACTCGTTTAGACACAATAAATTGTTAAAATTTTCATTTTTCAATTTCAAATGCTTTATTCACGTTGATTAATTAACAAACATGGCCAAAAAAACAATTTAGCGATAGCAAAAACTAATGGATGACGAATGGCCGGAAACTTTTGTACGTGCGAATTTCGAATTCCTCCCCTTTGCATCAAGAATCTTAAGCATCCAATCAAAATGATCACGTGGTCAGTGGTACTTTACTTATTCCTAACTTTTGGAGCAATTGTGCTTCTTCTTCACTAAAACGTTCTATCGAACAAATCAAAGAAACTAACTGGCAGGAAACTTTTCACCGCCACTGTATGTATGTATGTACGTAACGCGATAACTCTTGCTAGAAACATCCGATTTGCTTCAACATTTTTTTCTAGGTTCATTGTGATAAGGCGCTTCCCTGATTAGTTTTGGGTGTTCATTGGTTAAGGATAAAGGGGAAAAACGGGGTTAGTCCAACCTCTTAATTCAGATAAATGCTTTTTTCATGCAGAATCATTCGATTTGCTCCGAATTTGATATCCGGTTTATTATGTTGGGGAACTTCCCTGATTAGTTTTGGGGGTTCATTGGTTAAGGATAAAGGGGGAAAAGGGGAGCTACTCCACCCCTTTTAATTCAGATAAATGGGTGAATGCAGAATGATTCGATTTGCTTCGAATTTGGTATACCGGTTTATTATGTTAAGGAACTTCCCTGATTAGTTTTGGAGGTTCATTGGTTAAGGATAAAGGGGGGGAAAACGGGGTTAGTCCACTCAGCTTAATTCAGATAAATTGCTTTTTCATGCAGAATCATTCGATTTGCTCCGTATTTGGTATACCGGTTTATTATGTTAAGGAACTTCCCGGATTAGTTTTGGGGGTTCATTGGTTAAGGATAAAGGGGCAAAAGGGGGTTAGTCCACCCCCTTAATTCAGATAAATGGGTTTTTCATGCAGAATCATTCGATTTGCTTCGAATTTTTTATACCGGTTTATTATGTTAAGGAACTTGCCTTATTAGTTTTGAGGGTTCATTGGTTAAGTATAAAGGGGGAAAAGGGGGGTTAGTCCACCCCTTTTAATTCAGATAAATGGGTTTTTCATGCAGAATGATTCGATTTGCTCCGAATTTGGTATACCGGTTTATTATGTTAAGGAACTTCTCTGATTAGTTTTAGGGGTTCATTGGTTAAGAATAAAGGGGGAAAAGGGGGGCTAGGTCACCCCCTTAATTCAGATAAATGGGTTTTTCATGCAGAATAATTCGATTTGCTCCGAATTTGGTATACCGGTTTATTATGTTAAGGAACTTCCCTGATTAGTTTTGGGGGTTCATTGGTTAAGGATAAAGGGGGAAAAGGGAAATTAGCCCACCCCTCTTAAATTAGATAAATGTGTTTTTCATGCAGAATGATACGATTTGCTCCGAAGTTGGTATACCGGTTTATAATGTTAAGCAACTTCCCTGATTAGTTTTGGGGGTTCATTGGTTAAGGATAAAGGTGGAAGGGGCTAGTCCACCCCCCTTAATTTATATAAACGGGTTTTTCATGCAGAATTATTCGCTTTGTTCCAAATTTGGTATACCGGTTTATTATGTTAAGGAGCTTCCCTGATTCGTTTTGGGGATTCATTGGTTAAGGATAAAGGGGGGGCTAGTCCACCCCCTTAATTTAAATAAATGGTTTTTTTTGCAGGATTATTCGGTTTGCTCCAAATTTGGTATGCCGGTTTATTATGATAAGGAGCTTCCCTGATTAGATTTGGAGGTTTACTGGTTAAGTATAAAGGGGGAAACGGGGGCTAATTCCCCTTAACTTATTTTTTTGAGGGGCATTATTCTTTAAAATAAGAGTGTGATATACAATTAGTGCGAATAGCCTGTGAGCCCAATGCAATCAGTTTAGCTGGGCACTTTTCTTTTTTATTAACATAATGTAACATTTTAATTCGTATAATTATCATTATTATATCGATTTTATTTCGTCAAAAGTACAATTTTATAAATCACTGGTAAACACTTCTTTGCGAGAAATATTGAATTTCAGTAATTTCAAAAGGCAATATTTGAATTATTTAATAAGGAAATTCTCCTATTAAAGAAAGTGATATATATATATATATATATATATTAATGTGGTAAGGCTGCGACCCGTGGACCATATAGTAAGTACCACGGTTAAAACTAGTGTTGCCAGTCGTCCCGTGTAAAACAGGGCTTCAAATTCTGGGGACAAAACTAATCTCTTACAGTTTATTTCACCATCTTTAATTGCAATTAATTCTGCAATTAGATAAGGGGAAGAAAATTATATTAGATGTAAATTTCCAACTGGGCGAAAAATGTCCGGACCAGGATTCGAACCCTGGGTTAGCTGGGTGAAAAAGTTCGACCAGAATCGTCCGGGATAGCTCAGATGGCAGAGCACTGGCGGCTTCAGCCAGGAGGTCCCGGGTTCGAATCCTGGTCCGGACATTTTTCGCCCAGTTGGAAATTTACATCTAATATGATTTGTTTACCAATTAGAATAATTGTGTGAAAATTAATCTAGTGGAAGAAAATTAGTTTAAAATACTAGTTTATGAAGCATTTGGAGCCCCGAATTACTCCTGACAACACTAGTCTTAACTTATGCGGATGCTGTACCACTAATTTTTAATAGAAACATAATCTTTGTTTAATAACTGAACATTTAGTATTAAGTAAGACGGAAATAAGTATTTGAAAAAAGGTGTTAAGGGAACAAGGGACCTTCACATGGTTGCCAGTTTTGCCTCCGCTTTTGTTCCGAAATTCCGAATACGCACCGGAACTTCCTAAGGAAGAGTCTTTACTTTAACTAATCACGAAATAACTGTCATTAAATTAATCATTAAGTACTGTTTTTATTTTCTGGTGTGAATTTGGATTTTCTGAATAAAAATGGAGGCCAAACTTGCAACCGTGGAACTTCAAACTCATTTTTTTATTTATTTTTTTTTAATTTCGCTTCAAATACTATTCAAAGGCACACTATATACATTATGGCATATATTTATCACAAAAGAAATAAAAAAATTGGTGAAAAATAAGGGATTTTCTTGAATATTTTAAGAAGTATAAAGAACTTTTCAAAATGCCCCATGCACATTCCATATCAATTACAATTCCAAATAATGCAAATATATATATATATATATATATATATACAAATAAAACTGTGCATAGAATTTTATATATTTGAATATAAAGTTAATATATTTTTCTGTAAATTTTATTAAATTTTCAGCATTTTTGCAACGTATTTCTGCAATTAACTACATTTAAATTTTCCAATTAAAGTATTTAGTTTAAAAAAAAGATGCACAGTTTTATGAAATATATAATGGCAAACAGTTATAGAAAATAGCGGAGATTTTACTTGCTATGGAATGCACAGGGAGCATTTTGAGATATTCTTCATAACGTTTAAAATAATGAAAAATAGCTATACAAAATATTTGGGATTTTAATTGATATGGGATACGCATTGGGCATTTTGAAATACTCTTCATTACTCCATTTACAGAAAAAGAATTTTTTCATTTGTTGTGCCTTCAGGACATAAATAAAGCTCCAGGTCCGGACGGTATTCATGGAATATTTATTAAAAATTTGCGTAATAGATTTACAACACTTATATTAATGCTATTTAATACTTGTTTTTCGCTTGGACACTTCCCAACATGTTGGAAACTTGGAGTGATCATATTTTTTCGAAAACATAATAGGACAGGTAAAAAAATGAGTTCGTATCGACCTATTACTCTTCTCCCTATGATGGGTAAGTTATATGAAATACTTTTAAAACTTAGAGTTATTACAATGATGAGTCTGCTAATTATCTTGGCTTTATGATGGACAACATGGCTTTCGGGAGAGACGGAGCACGCTGACAGCAATTTCTACGTTAACACTAGAACGCCCGGAAGGAGTCGATTCGCCCCGACCAAATAGTTAAATGTCCATCAGAGTCAGAAATTCTTTAATAAAATACATTAAATTAAATTCGCACAGAAATGAGTTAAATAGATCAGTTAAATAACTTTAAATAAAAATTCTGGTATGAAATATTTTTTATGAAACTATATGAATATATATGAATAAAAATAAAATTTCCGGGCGTTCTAGTCTTAACACGTTCACGCCGGCGCGGTGGATCACACTCGAGTGTCTCTGAGCTGACAAGTCTCCGGCCTTTTGGATACAGTATTTTAATACAAAAAATGCTGTTTTATTTAATTAGAACAATTGGGCGATTTAAAGGAACAACATTTTCTCTAAAATAACAGTGGTGTGCAAACAGCCGGAGACATGACAACTCTGAGACAATCGGGTGTGACCCACTGCGCCGGCGTGAACGTGTTAAAGAATATCATTGGAGAAAAATTATCAGAATATAAGAAATGTGCAATGATTTCTTTTGATATCAGTTGTGCCTTCGACATTTTGTATATTGTAGTTTTGTTATTGTAGCCGATATCATAAATATATTACCTATTTCTGATTACACGAAATCAACACTTAAAAATTACATGCGTAATAGAATTATTTCTTTTAAATTCATGCATGAATTAACATGGTTTCATGTATTCCGTGGCTGCCCGCAAGGGTCAAGCCTCGGGCCGTTTATATGGACACTAGTGGCTGACATGATTTTAAAAAGTTGCAAGCAGCGAGTCTTGCTGATCATTTCTTATGTTGATAATAACGCCATCATAGAAGGCGCAGACACGCGCTCTGCATTGGAACATAAAATTAATACTAGTGTTCAACACTTTTCGAATATCTGTTCTATTTATCAATTGCAAATTACTGCAGGGAACATTGTTGCCAGATGGGCTACTTTAAAAAAAAATCAGATTCTTGATTGGCACCACTTTTCGAAATGGTAAAATGCATCTTATTTAATGACATATTAATTAAGGTTAAAACAAAGGGAATTTTACCTTTTTGGACCACCTACTTTTAATTCCCAAATGAAAAACTCGTACCAGAATATTGAAAGGAAAATTTTCCTTTTATTAAGTATGGTTCTCGAATGATGAACAGTGTAGGAGTTGCATTTACGGTTTGGTAGAGGGATTCTTTTATGCTAGACATGAGATTAAAATTACATGACTATAACTCTGTTTTTCAAGCGGAATTGGCTGCGATAGACGAGGCTATCAGTTGGTGCATCGGCTCACCGCATAAGTCATTGCATCTTTATACTGACAGCTTGTCATCAATTTACGCTCTTATTTCCATCATACATTCCAATCAGCGCTTATTTCCATCTAACGGTCAGCTTTTTAATATCTTAAACTCTTTGCGCCTGTTACATAATAAAGTCATATATGTTGGCTGGATAAAATCGCATGTTGGAATATCAGGAAATGAAAGAGCGGACATGTTGGCAAAATCAGTTTTTACAAATGATCTTTATGATAAAGTTCTACGCATTCCTGCACCAACTTCTATTTAAAACGATATTTAAAACACTTCTACATGATCAATGGCAGGTTTCTTGGAAAAATTCGGCCAAGGGAAGAGATACTTATGCGATATTAAACAAGGTTGACGATTTATTTCTATGTGAATCCCAGGTGATATGTTATTTTCTTTCTTCACATGGAGCATTTCCACAGTATCTGTTTAAAATAGGAAAGCGCCCAAATGACAGGTGCAACTGCGGTGGTGTGGGAAGTATACAGCATTATTTGTTTGGACATTGTTCGTTAATGCCCTGTTCATTTAAATTCAACAGGAATTCTACACTGAGATGGAACATTCGAAATGTTCTCCTCACACGTTCAAACTATAGAAAACTGTGTGATATGTACAATGCACTTAATAAGGAATACTCATTTATTAAGTATAATTTTTGACAATTATTTCCTTTTAACATTCTATAAATTTTTATCAGTGGTTTGTTTCGGAGCTTTTGTGGTTTTTTTCACTCTGCTTTAGAATCGAGCTCAACATTCTGCCTTGTATATTAACTGTGCTTTATCTGACATATGTTTTATCGGTGACTTTCTCTTGAAGACTGAAATTTATGGTGTTCTTTTTTTTAAGTTAGATTTCTTCTAATAAACGTTTATGAGGATTTTTTTCGAACATTGAATTTATATGAACATTATTGATCATTGAACTTTAATCAACATTTTCACACCATTACTTTGAACAATGAACTATAGATTTAACATTTGCTGTCCATTCAAGACACCAAATTATCGTTATTTATTTTTATATTTTTATTGTTATGATGAAAGCATCATCATTTGTTTTATAACATTATTATGTTTCATTGATGCATGTACGTCAGACTATGTGCTATTTTTTACTGGTTGTTCTGAGTGCGTTTCGATGTCCGTCAACGGTGTTTGTAGTGGGGATTTTCTGCCGGAGCGTTTCATCCTATGCCATTTTTTGGCTGGTGCTCCGGTTAGGGTGAGCAAGTGCGTGAACAAAATTCGTCAGACTATGTAATATTTTCTACTGGTCATTTTGGGTGCGTTCCGATGTCTGCAGCAACTGTGATTATAGTGGAGAATTTCCACCGGAGCGTTATATCCTATACCATTATTTGGTTGGTGCTCTGGCTTGAGTGATCAAGTACGTGAACAAAAGATTTTCCTTATTCTGATATAAATTTTTATGTGAATTCTAGAGTGATTCTCTCATTTCAGCATTTTGCGAATAGGACCTTGCCTCTAAAAATGTTAAAATATTTAAAAAATTCCTCATTTTTCTCCATTTTTTTTTTATTTCTTGTGTGATAAATATATGCCATAATGAATACAGTGTGCCCTTGAATAGCATTTAAAGTGAAATTAAAAATAAAAAAATGAGTTCAAATGTCCGTTTTAACCCCATGAGGGGCAGTGGGATATATCCCACCTAACTTTAATCATGACTTGCACGAGAAACTTTTAATTAAATATTACCTTTTAGCTTTGGGGGGATGTTGACAAATTAATTTCGTTATTTTGAATTTTAAAAAAAATTCAACATTACAGAAATACAGATGCTTGCTTGAAAGGGTTAGCAGGGTTCCTACATTTCAGGAATTTATCTGACTTTTCCCTGACTAAACACTATTATTTTCATAGAGAAAAACTCGGCTTCTGCAATCACTCGGTTATAACGCGTTATTATAAATCCAATTTTTCTACATAAAAATTCTGTTATTTGAGCTGAAAGTGCAGGAACCTTGGCTAAGCGCTTTGCATAATTTATAGGGCAGTAGCTATATCTGTACTTATTCAAATGAGTTCTTGATCCTTTACGTCTGAAGTTGTTTGTTGCCAAACATTTTGATATTTAATACTCGCCCTAATTAAGTTTAACGTTTCAATCATTAACACTTTGATTACGGTTCGGGACAGATACGCACAAGTTGAAGCCATTATATATTAAGCCTGAGCAGATTAATAGGATATTTTTTTTTAATTTAAAATAGCGCCCTCTTACGACTGATGTCCTTTTTACCTTCCGAAAAATGTTTACGTCAGAAAAATTAGAAAGAGAAATTAAAAAATATTAATCCAACTAGCTATGCAAAACTGGGTCAAGCGTGGGTCCAAGATTGAAAACTCTCGCTGCTGTCAAGTGAGTGAGTTCGATTATGGAATCTAGGAATCGCTTGTCGATTTTTATTCTTTCCCGATGGGATGTACTTCGACATCTCGTCGCAGGAGAGTAGTGCTCCTGTACGCCAACTAAAGTTACATGTCGCGAATTTGCAAGCAAAACTGCGTACATATCAAGCGTACAAAATTAATGCTGGAATCGGGCGTAAATTAACACAGCTGAACCATCTTATGGACGGGGTTGATAATCTAGATACGCAGGCTTTTAGTGTGACGTCATATATGACAGAATATCTACTATCTGCGCATATTTTCTAAATCTTTAGTCATACATGGGATATGAATCTTGTTTACCAGATTTATTGCAAAATATTTTTTTTACACTTTGTTTTGATAAAATTATGCATAACAAAATAGCCACAATATTATTTTAGTTTCGGAAGAAATGGAATTAATGCTACGAAAATATTATTGCATTTCGTCCCGAAATTAAAATGAAATTTTGATTAATGGAGTAGCGAGAAGGAGGCGGGGCTCAGATACACTTGACACCACGAAGTTTTCTTATCTTTTTTTTATCTTATCTTATCTTATCCTTGTCTAATCAGAGACTTTTCAGTTATTAATCAAGGTGAAAAGAACTTTACAATTTTAGTGGGGTGAAGAGCATCTGGACAGAAATAAATATATATATATATTTAGTCCTTTCAAGGACAAGCAATTGCGGTTCTGTAATGTTGAATTCACACCGGAATTATCAAAAAATTCATTTCAAAATAAGTAAAAGCAATTTTTTAACTTTTTCACCACCAAAGTTTTAAAACTAAAATTTAATTATAAGTTTCTGGTATTAATCATTTTTAAAATTAGGTGGGATATAATATATACCGCCGCTCCTCAAGGGGTTTGCTGATTATTTTTCTTTAACCCTTTCAGGGGCAAGACTTTTCTGCTCCGATTATGTTCAAATAATTAATTCACACCGCAATATACGAACAAATTTATTTGCAAAGAATCAAAAGCTTTTTTTTCACGCTTATTATGAGATCGAACTTGTACTAACAAATTACTAGTGCCATTTGAAATTTTGTGCATTAAAATTAACCGTTTGCAGACTGCAAACGGCGCCCTTCAAGGGGTTAAGCCGCCTGCCACACATAATCTTATATTTATGCTCTACCGCTAAAAAAAAAATATATATATATATAGAAATTGCTCGAGTACTTTAGAAGTTAATGGGGTTTTTAGCTGAAAAGTACAATTTTTCGGCGAGCTAAAAAACTTAGTTTTATCAAACACATGGATTAAAGTATATACAAACACTTGGATAAAATATAGTTACATATAAATGCGTACAAAATGTTAAAGTAAAATTAATGCGAGTGGTCTTGGCGTTCCTGTCGCGTCTTTCTTTATTATATTAAAGAAAACAATTAGGCATCTTCTGGGGTTCAACCACGTCTGCTACGTGGTGCGTGACCTTGATCGATGTGACCTCTTCTTTAATCTTGCGCTTACCTCTCCCAATTAAGATAGGACGCTTAATTTATCCTACTTTGCTTGCAAGTATATTCTGTTTTGGACATAGGCCACAGCAATGTTTCCAGTGGGCTCCTTTTTTTAGAATCATATTCTTGATTGGCACCACTTTTTTGAAATGGTAAAATGCGAAATATTTTACGGCATATTAATTAAGGCGAAAACAAAGGGAATTTTACCGTTTCCGAAAAGTGGGGCCAATCAAGAAATCTGAATTTTTAAAAAAAAGTAGCCCACTGGCAACACTGCTTTAGCGGACGGTGTGCACAAAAAAAAGACACCTAACTTTAAAAGTACTGGCACCAAGAATTTTAATTTAAAATTTTCCTTTTATAAAATACGGGAAATTAACACTAGAAAGCCCGGAAATTTTACTCAAGTTTCATAAACATATTTCAAACCACAATTTGTATGTAACATTATGTAACTGATTTATTTAACTTAATTGTTCGTAGTTTAAATTTAACTTATTTCATTTAAAAATTTCTGCCTCCGATTGACATTTAATCACATGTTCGGAGTGGAATCGACTCCTTCCGGGCGTTCTAGTGTTAAGCAAGTTTTTATTTTCTAATAAATTCGTTTCAAAATTCAGGTGTCAGTCCATGATTTCATCATTTTAAGCGACGGAAAGGGTTAACGCTAAAAGCGACTGAAGTTTTTCTCAAGTTTTATATATAAAAAAGAAAAGTACACAAGAATCTTTATTTAACTCTAGAACGCGCGGAAATTTTACTCAAGTTTCATAAAAATATTTGGCACCAGAATTTTTATTTAAAATTATTTGACTGATTTATTTAACGCAAATCTGCGCGGTTTATATTTAATTTATTTTATGAAAGAATTTCCGGTTCAAAATGACATTTAATCATATGGTCGCAGTCCGGATCGACTCCTTACGTGCGTTCTAGTGTTAAAGCTTTTCAACTTATGTATTTACCTTATTTTTGTGTGATAGTTTTTTAAAGAAATTTGTGGTTCAAATCGAATTATACATAATTGGTGGCATTAATATTGACTGCTCTTGGAATTCTAGTGTTAAAAAAGGCATTTTAAGGGGGAACAGTACTCTTAAAATTGGAAGAAAAAGAAAATTTTATATCTTAAAATGTTTTTGATTTTAACCCCTTGAGGGGCAAGCAATTACGTTTATGAAATTCTGAATTCCCACCGGAATCTTTAAAAAATTCAATTTCAAAAAAAGTAAAAGCAATTTTGCGGCCTTTTTTTCCACCAAAGTTAGAAAAGTAAAATTTAATAAAAATTTTCTGGTGTAAAACTTCATTAATCGTAGGTGGTATATAATATATACCAGTGCCCCTCATGGGGTTAAACGACGATTTTAATTTTGATGAAAGATATAAGTGCGTTCTTTCATTTCATTTATTTAAAAAAATGGCAAGATGCAGAATTAGCATTTACGGGAGGCCCCAAACTGCAAGACATTTGAGGAACAGAAAATCGGCATAACAGGTAACGCACAGGATTACAAAATATATTTTGCAACTAGAATGCAAATATTAGTGCCTACTTATACTTCAGATTGTAACAATTACTTTGAACCTAAATAAATTTGTATTTAAAGCATTTTTGTATTTTTATCAAAAAGTTGTACTTAGCTAATGCAAAATTTTGAAAATTTCAGCAGTATAATCACCTAAAAAAATATTCTTTTGAACAATAAAAAAAATAAATTAGGTTCAGTTTATACAGACTAACATGAAACATATGTTTTGAAAATTTCATGAAAAAATATTCAGAAGTTTTTGAGATATCGTGCGCGTTATGCCAAAATCCTCATTTGGAGAAAAATGTTGTCAAAGTTTCGAAAACGCCGCTTCAGACATTGAGCGGGTATAACTAAAGGACAACTAAAGGAGCGGCTAACTAAAGGACAGCTAACAAGATCGAAACCTAAAATAAATATGGGTTTTTTTAACCCTTTCAGGAGCAAAGCATTTTCAATTCTTAAGTGTTGAAATAAATGATTAGCACCGGAATTTTCCAAAAGATTTATTTATAAGTAACAAAAAAGGGGCCTATATTTTACACACTTATTAATTCGAAAATATTTTCAGGTGTCATTTGAAACACATTGTGGGTTTTCGGTTATGATATTTTAGTCATAGTGTACTGACGATACTTTAAAGTACCGCTTTAATTAATTACCTCTAAATAATTAAATTTCTCACCGGTGTGCTTTTTTTTATGTTTATCCTTTAATTTTTATTGTAGTAACTGAAAAGAAATTACATGAAAAAAATTGCAGCAGATTATAATGCAGTCGATAAAGGGTTAAGAACTGTTAGTCAAATATTCATTAAAGTTCTAACCCAAAGAGATATAAGTAAGCGTCCTATCTTAAATGTGAGAGGTAACCGCAAGATTAAAGGTGAGGTCACAACAATGGATATCGCACGCCAAGTAGTTGACGAGGCTAAACTACAGGAAGATGCCTAACATTTTTATTTTTTTTTTTTACTTCACACCACTAAAATTGTAATATTTTTCACCTTTATTAATAGCTGAAACGTTTTTAACAAAGTGAAGAAAACTTCGCGGTGTCAAGTGCATCTGGACGTCTCTCTCGCCACGGCGTTATTTTGTGATAAATGTGGTAAATAAAATTCAGTTGCATGAGTGACTAAAGACTTAGAAAATGTGAGCAGATGGTATATATCCTGTCATACATGACGTCACACTGAAAGCCCACGTATGTGGATTATCACCTCGCCCATAAGATGGCGCAAATGGTTAATTTACGCCCCTTTCCAGTATTAAGTTTGTACGCTATATCGCTTTAGTTCTAACGCTTTCAAGGGAAAACAATTGTGTTTGTGTAATGTTGAAATCACAACGGAATTAACAAAAAAAAAAAATACTTCAAAATGATGAAAGGCAATTTTTAGACCTTTTTTTCCCGCCAAAATTTAAAAAGTAAAATTTTAATAAAAGTTTCTGGTGCGGGATTTCATTAAAAGTAGGTGGGATATAACATATCCCACAGTCTCACAAGGTGTTAAAAAAAATGCGTTAGGAGTTTAAACCGTATGAATTTTGTCGCATATATTTTATTAATGAAATTTTCGCCCTATTTTATCGGAGATTTTTAGCAATTAAATTGGGCAAAAAACAGGTGTTAAAGAATTTAAATAAGAATCACCACAACACCCTACAGGTTGGATACACATGCTCTCGTCTAATAATCTTAAATTGAAATTTGTTTATATTTCGCAAACGAATATAAAAGATCTGAGTGTAAAAGCACATAGCCATGTTTTAGACGATTATGATACAAATAAGTAAAAAGTAATGTTGGTCATAGTTGCGATAAGAGATTGTAAGACCACTGAATAATTCATGAAATATTAAAGAAGAAGATATAATATTTTAATACGTGATTTATCACATTGCTAACTAAGAGTAAAACCAAAAGATTGAAAAATGTCCATGACGGGAATCGAACCCGGAACTTTTGGAATTCCAAGAGTTAATAGTGGTTGAAGCGTTATGTTATTAATCAGGTAATTTCTAAATCTTGTTTTACCAAGCATTATTGGGATACTGGACATGGTTTTAAATTTCAAAAAGTATCTGCAATGCCAATACCACCTCTGAATTGGACTTTCTTTAAAATTTAGCCATTTTTCTTAATCGTGAAGTTCTTGTTAATGAAAAATCTGATTCTACTATGTTCTCTGCAGCTTCGAAAAACTTGTTCACACTTACCATATAATATTTATATTTTTTAATTACTTAATATTGGTTTTGGTATAAAATTACATATATATACATATTACCAATTAATTGTTTGTTACTATTATAACTTATTTATTTATCTTATTTTCTAATTGCGAATTCGTATTTTAGTTATTTGTATTTTGACTTAGTTTTTATTAAATTTCTTCATTTTTCTCATGCTGGTGTGTGTCCTTCTATGTGGGTAATGCTCTTGTGTGATTGGCTGTTGCCTTCTTCTTCCCTATTGGCTGTTTCTTCAACTTGTTCCTTTTTCTTACCCGTTCTCTGTCAGTCTTCCTCCTGTTTTCAAAATAGCACGACGAGTTGTCTGCGCCTGATGAAGAAAGAATTGTTCTTTCGAAAGGCCTGGAGCATTTATTAAAATTTTTATGGTGTTTTAAAAAAGTTCTTTTTATCTTATCATATCACACCAGCTTATGTATTTAATTAATGAAGTACTTTCTCTATATATTTTCCATTTTCCTATACCTTTATGCTCAATCGACTTCTACATCTTACTGTTCGTTTTCGAAAGCTGCGCCTAGCACTCTGGGACGATTCTGCTATCCAAAGGGGTGTTACGCTGAGATTGGTATTTCCGAAGTTCTAATTCGTCGTTCACTTGTACGTTGTCACTAAGATTGACGCTCAGCCAGACGCAGTTAAAGAAACTCCGCTCACCCCTATTTTGATAAAAGCAGACCTGACGCATGCGCAAAGGTGAGGAGGGTTTTGCCTTCCAAAAACAAAAAGTAACTTGTTTTTTATTCTTATTTATTACACTTTCATCACTCTTACTTATTAAAATTTTTCTACTCTTACTTGTTTTCGTTATTGCTATACTTTTATTTTTATTCAAGTTATGTTTTCGCTGTATTAAAACTCTTTACAGTAGTTAGTATAACTACTGCTTAATTTTTTTCCAATAGCTCTATCAATTGGCAAGACATGTCTGTCTTTGAGTAGATATATAGCTGACTGTAATTCGGAAGCCCTCCCCCCTCCCCCCCCCCCCCCGAAATCTGCCTGACACGATTGAAATTCAGCAAATGATTGAAAGACTCTGTATTTGTTTGGCTCAAATGACCCCTGCTGACGTTGGTTCGCCGTTTTGCAAATATTGTCATTTTCCTATTTAAAAATACCTGCCACAAAATTTAACAAGTAATATAAAGATATAGTTTAACTATAATTTTCGAAACGTCATGTTCAACATGCGCTTATGCAAAATACGTATTTAAACATTAAAAAAAATCAAAATTATAATTCAGCTTACTAAAATAGTGCTAAAATATGTGAAAAGTTTTTTTAAAAACATAAAAACCACCGAAGATGTTGAAAGTACCATAAGATGGGGAGGGGGGGAGGGTGTACTTTGTGATACCCGGTCTCTTTTCAGTAAATATTGACTTTCAAATATTTCGAATAGCCCGCTCTGTCCGATGCTGTAGGAAAGCAAACAGCATTGCCATCTTCTAGTATGGTGTGACGCATCACCTATCGACAATTTCCGGTAGCTCTAACACGAAATATGCAAACTAGACCAGGTGTCACGAAGTTATACCACCAGTCACAAAGTATACGGTATGTATGTATTTTTGTAAAACAATATTTCTGTATGATAAATATTTCTTTTAGTTCAGGGGTGGTCAAATGTGGCACGCCGGACACCACTAAAATTTTACAGAAAAGGTCGACTTCTTGAATCGCAGATATTCGAGGATTAGATAAGGCAATGATTACTATAAAATTTTAGTGGTGTGGCGCGTGCCACAGTTGGCCATTCCTGTTTTATTTAATGAAGAAATTTCTGATTACATCAAAAAAAATATATTTTTTTTGTTTCACTGAAATTGGGAGCTACGGTCGTTGTATTGCTAATGAAAGACACTCATTTATTAAATAAAATAAAAATTTATATACAGAAATACTATACTATTAAAACATTTTCAACGATTTTTATGTTTTTAAAAAACTTTTTCATGTATTTTAGCACATTTTTAGTAAGATAAATCATAATTTTGATTTTTGTATGTTTAATTATTTTATCTGAATTGTAACTTTTGTGTTACTAAACACTAGAATAGACGTAAAATTTAATCAAGTTATATAAAGTACTGTCGATGAGTATTTTTGTATATTAATTATTCTGTATGTTATATGATTATTTTAGTTTATGAATAAATATCGGATTAGATCAAAATATATTTTTTTGGTTTCAGTGAAATTGGGTGCTATGGTCATTCTATTGCTAATTAAAGACACTTAGTGAATAAATAAAATAAAAATTAATGTACAGAAATACTAGTAGTGTAATCGGTATTTTCATAAAAAAGGGGGCTGACAGCACCAGTAATACTCAGCACATTTTGAGAAATGTTTTCTTACCCTCCAGTTTGCGAAAAGTAATATTCGCCTTATTTCACGATTTAAAATGTTGTGATTAAATAGGTGGATATTTCTATTTTTAAAATAGGTAACTATGCGGTGTACGTCCCACGTAGTGCGTACACTGTTACCAGTTCAGCAGAGTTTTCGAATTGCTTGATGGCTGCCGCTTTTATGAAATAGTAATATTCGCTTCATTTAATCTTTCATTAAATAATACTATTGCCCTAGTGTTAAGCACATCTTTAAAAAACAGAGATAATATAAAAATGTTTGTTTTAATTCAATCTAGAATTTTTTTATATATCTGTATTTCAACTAGAACACTTCAGATTATCTTATCTTATAAGAAAATAAAGATGAAATCAAGCACTCGCCATTAAATTCATTTGCCATACGATAGTGAACTTCCTAAGGCAATTTAATAAATTTAAGAGAAACTGTATTATGGTTTTAAATTAGAGAGTCTGAAGTATCAAAACTTTAAAGCATTTATCTAAATTTCTCAGCGAAAGAGAAATCTCACTCTTGCATCGTTCGGTTGATGAACGGGAGAAAATCAATTCTGAAATCAGTATCCTAGGGGTACATTGAGTAACAACTTGAACTTTTATTTAGAGAGCCTCTTGATGAAATATTTAAATACATCACAACTATAAATTTTAAAATTTCTGTCATTGTCTTAAATGTAAAATGTCTTGAATCTAAAATTACACACTCGAAGATAAGATTTTTAATTAACGCATTTAACTAAATTACGAATTGTTTTAAATATTCCGTAAGAATTTTTTTTAATATTTTTTAAAGGCCGATTTCTTTTTTTTTACTTGTTTTCAGACCCAGATAACATTATGGACACACGGAGTACAGGTTCAATCAAAGAATAACACTTTTTAGAATAGTGTTTGTCAGCTTATTTAACCCATAATTTCTGTCAAAGATCGATGAAAATTATTATCACCATAATTTGCGGCGTATAATCCGCGGATCAAGCAATCATTTTTCGACCCAGAAAATTTTTAAAATAAAATGTAACTTTTTAAATCGCGGTAAATATTTGGCTTGAATAACTAAATAAAATCTCAGTGTCCAAACAGAATCGGTGGTTTTCTACGACCTTGGATTTCCTTGCGTTAATAAGGGTTAGGTTCCCTTAGAAAGACCCCCCACGGAGGGCACTCTCCCCCTTTGGGACTATATCCCTCGTGTTGATAATTGTCCGTCATAAACACAACCAACCGACCAAACAGAATTGTTTGATCCGCGGATTATACGCCGAAAATTACGGTACTGGTGTTTAGAATGACGGTATATATATATATATATATATATATATATTGGCTACTTTGTACAGGGTTATCAAACGTGCTGAGTTGTATCCTGTTTGTGTTAATAAATATACTTCTGTAAATATGTTAATATAAAGTAGAGCACTTCTGAGCACGATTTTAAGAAATAAAAATATTTAGCTAAAAAAATTTTTATAGAAATATACAGGGTGTTTCAAAAGTTCGGTTCGAAAGTAAAACGCGATAGAAGAATATCTATGGGTCGGAGAGACATGCGGTTTGCAGATAAGTATTCAGCATGGTACGGGATTTTTTATGACACCAACACAAAAAATGTTCAATATATCGTCAATAGCTTGCGCTACGGTAGATAATCCCATGAAATAATTCCATATTGATATGACACAAACAACAAAAATTAGTTCAAAATATCATGAATAGTGGACGCTACTGCAGATTGTTCCATGAAATAATTAGATATTGCTTACACAACGCAAGATTTGGATACAAAAAGTGTACGTGCAGAATTCTCTAATATTTTTGTATCCAAATCTGGCTTTGTGTGAACAATAAGGAATTATTCTATGGAATTATCAGAGTAGCGCCCTCTGTTGATGAGATTTTGAACTAATATGTTTCTTGGGGTCATACAAAACCCCGTACCACGCTCAATATTTATCTGCAAACCGCTTGTCTCTCTGATCCAAAGATCTTTTTTATTACGTTTTAATTTCGCACCGAACTTTTGAAACACCCGGCATTTAACTGCTTCAAAGTTATTGGAAAATACTTGAACAGAGTTGTCAAGTCTCCGAATTTTTGCACACCACTGTTATCTTGGAGAAAATGTTGTTCTTTTAAATAGACCAAATGTTCCAATTAAATAAAATAATATTTTCTGTATTAAAATACTGGTATCAGAAAATCCGGAGACTTGGCTGCTCTGCCAGAGCTGCCAAGTCTCCGGCTTTTTGGGTATCAGTACTTTAATACAGAAAGTGTTGTTTTATTTAATTAGAACAATTGGGCGATTTAAAGGAAGAACATTTTCTCTACAATAACAGTGGTGTGCAAGAAGCCGGAGACTTGACAACTCTGAGACAGTCGAGTGTGACCCACCGCTTCGGCGTGAACGTGTTAAGGGTTACGATATATGCAGTTTCACGGAGCTTAAAAATAAAATCCAAACTTTACAGTGGCAGGAGCACAATACAATTAACAGTTTTGTGCAGGAACCAGAATCGCAATCGTTTTACACATTGGAGAATACACGGTGCCTCATTCTAAACACAACACAGGTGTTTGTTCATACTTTAACAGTAAAAAATTAATTTATTAGACATTTCATTAGTCGCATCTTGCTTCGTAGAAAATAAATTATCTCAAAATGGGCAGGAAGCGAATAGTAATTTTATCAGTGGCAGCGAATGCACTGCAAACCATAGTCTAAAAATAAAGTCGTCAGATATAGTGCTGTTTGGATACGGGGGGTATCTACATCAAACAAGTATTATATTGTTGTATTATGCAAAAAACAGCAGAAGTCTTTAAAAAAATTATATTATGAACCTTCATTATGGTAAAATGAAAAAAATCTGGATTCTAATTGTTTTCCACAAGTATCATGGATTACATTATTACTATCGTTTTTATTGTAACTACTGTTTTCTCTATTTTTAAACGAAATAAGACATGCTTTTTTTAGGTTTTTGTTAATTTTTCTGTTTTAAATTACCTTTTGTATAAAAATGTATGCTTACAAACCAAACAAAACCTCTCGAAAAGCACCTTAACACATTAAGAACTAGCGTTACCATATGGTCACAGTATAGCTGGCAACTCTTTTGCTGTTTGAATACCAGTAATTTATAACAATAATTTTCCTTTTCTTTAACGACAGAAACTCTGCTGTAAAATAAGGTAAATATTGCTTTTCTGAAAAAGGGGTACGAAAGGCATTTTTTGTATTTTAAAAAGAAAAATATTTCCATCTTTAATGGGTTAATTATACCAATAGGCTTTAACACATTCACGCCGGCGCGGTGAGTCACACTCGACTGTCTCAGAGATGTCAAGTCTCTGGCTTTTTGCACACCACTATTATTTTAGAGAAAATGTTGTTCCTTTAAATAGCCTAATTGTTCTAATTAAATGAAACAACATTTTCTGTATTAAAATACTGGTATCCAAAAAGCCGGAGTCTTAGCAGCTCCGAGACAGTAGAGTGTGACCCACCCCGCCGGCGCGAACGTGTTAAGAGATGGGTGCTCATTTAGAACGTTATCTTAGAATTAAAAATATCTTAGCAGCTTAAGATACCAACTTTGAATCCAATGGTTGACTCAAACTGGGTAAAAACTTTCTCCACATTTTATACCGAACAATAATATTATTATTAACTAATAATAAAATAATACTATAACAATGAACGAAAAGTACTATTTGAAATGCTCCCACCGGTCTTTTTTCTGAAAACTAGTATTATTTTAGAGAAAAATCCGTGGCTGGATTCAGCAGCGATCGCAATATAAACGCCTTTTGAGGAAAGTTTCGACGAAAACTGTAGAGGAGATTTTTTGTTGAGAAAAAGTGGTGTTGAAAAAAACGGTCCGACGGGGATCCTTATATTTTGAAACGGTTGTTGGAAAGATAACGATAATTTTCAGTTGCAGTATTCACTTTTGTTTACACCAGGAATAGGAAAACGATACATTTCCGCTTTTTTTTTTCTAGGTTAGATTGTTTAGCTGCCGCAGGCGACTATTTTTTTAATTCTATCTCTCAACACTTTTATAAAACAAAAATTGTTCACGTACACTTTGACAACATTTGAAAGAGAAATATACTAGAATATTTAATCTCTTAAAATAGTGGTTTGAATAAAATATAAAAATAGTCGCCTGTGGCTGCTCTGCAAAAATTTTGAAAAAGAAATATTTGCCTAATTTTCGACTTTAACGATCCGTCAATAAATAAGCAGAATATTCCTATTTAAAAGGTGTAATGGCAATAAAGCAATCTGAATAAAAAATATACTTAGCTTTAAACCAGAGGTGGCCAACTGTGGCAAGCCGGACATCACTAAAGTTTTACAGAATTAGTCGATTTCTTGAATCGCAGAGATTCGCTGATTAGATAACGCAATGATTACTATAAAATTTTAGCGGTGTAGAGCGTGCCACAGTTGGCCACCGCTGCTTTAAACGATTGAAGAGTTTCACAATTTTTTTATTTTCTATTATTTTCTTTGCAGTTGATCTGAGAAAGTAATGGGCCTCCGTTTTATCCCGAAATTCGGACTTCAAACCGGAACTTTCTGACGAAGTATTTTTACTTTAAGTAATCAAGAAAAGTCTGTCATTATATAAATCTGAAAATACTTTTTGTATTTTCTGGTGTGAAGCGGAATTTTATGACTAAAAGGGGTGGTGAAACTGGCAACCCTGCCTTGGTTAGCAATGTTCATGACATTGGCAAAATTATAGCTACCAAAGTGTTGCCGGCCCGCTACTTTTTTAAAACTGAGATAGCTTGATTGACACCATTTTTTTTTAAAGAGTTATATTTACCTTACTTAAGACCAAAATAAATAAGGATAAAATGAAGAGAATTATACTATTTTAAAATGTGCCGGCAATGAAAAAATCTGAATTTTAAAAAATTAGCTGACTGGCAACTCTGAACTACTATGAAAAATGCCTACTAAAATAATCTTAAAAACTGACATCAAAAATGCGCTTTAAATTGCCATTCCTTTTAAAGTATTGCGTAGGATGCATGAAGAAAGTCCACAACACTTTGCAATTCTTTATACACATCACCCATTTAGATATTTCGTTTTGATTCATTGGGAGTAAATCTACCGGGGAGAATTTTAAGATTGTTCATTGTCACTCCTTATTCGGATTATTAACCCCATAAGAGGGTAATATTTTTTTTACACAATAAACTAAAAATAGGGACCATACACCGCTTTTACCGTACTAAAATATTTGCCTTATATAATCTAAATAGGCCTGCGATTAAATAAAGCTAATATTGCAGCCTAAAATTTGTAGTGTATAAAAGCTTTTAGTGACGAAACAAGCAAACTCTTTTTGTACGTATGATGCAAGGCCAAACCCATTAACCCTCTCGCTGCGCAACCCGAGATTTTCTCGGGGATGCATTTTTTCGTCTGATTAAACCTTGATGATTATTCGCACCATTTATTTTTTTATTGTAAATTTTGCCTTTTAATCCGAGCATTTTCCCAATTAATTTATATAAAAATTTTTGTTTTGAAAAACCGGTGACAAAAGAATAAAAATTCTTAAAAGACGCTCGTCGAAAAGCTATTTTGATAAAACAATTACGCAGCGAGAGGATTAGCCCTTTGGTGCGCAGCTTTGCATATATGCAAACAACGGTGTTTGGAATTTAATAGATATTTTTATTCGTATATACTTAATTCACACCAGAAAATTAAAATAGCAATATTTGCTTTAGTTAATAACTTACATTCCATATTTAAGTAAAGCGAAATTGACCATCGAAACTTTCTGGTGTAAAGTCAGGTTCTCTGAACTAAGTAATTTCTAGAACGTATTCTATCATGGTAATTAAAGGGTTAAAGGTTAAGTTTTATAAATTAAAAATTATGTAAAATAAGGCATTTGGGGACATACTTATTAAAATATTAACTAATTTCAAATATTTTAGCGTAAAATAGCCGCAAGACAGTAGTTTTTAGTTGTATTGCAGATATGCAAAAGAAAAGACTGACGTATTATATGAAAAATATATCTCTCTTTTTTTTCATTATTTTTCCTGTGTAATAAACCTTTCAGAGAATCATATATATATATATTTCGAAACAAAATAAAAATCGCGCATTTAAGGGCCTCTCGCTGCGCAACCCGAGACTTTTTCGGGCAACGTAAATGTAGCAAATTTTGCGCAACCCGAGATTTCATCGAGGATCCATTTTTTGTCTAATTAACCCTCCTTGATTATTCCCACCAATTAGTTTTTATGGTAAATTTTGTCTTTTCTTAAAAGATGCTCGTCGCGGAGGAATTAAATGTGCATTTTTTGAAGCTATTTTGATAAAAGAATTACGCAGCGAGAGGGTTAAGGGGACAGTGTAAGATCTATCTTGGCCATGTTAAAATACGACAACTTTATGTACCTTTTTCTCAGAAATTGTGAAAGATAGAAGCCTAGTTTTTTAGTAGTTTGAATAACATGCTTTACGTATTTCAACAGATCATTTTCTTTCTAAGTGAAACTCAAAATTAATTATTAATTATTTATTGAAAGACATTTTTAAATTAGCATTTTTGGTAATATTTCACTGCCTAAAATAAATAATTCTCAACAAATATTTAAATCCGTGTGTTAAAGTATGCACTATAACATAAGTATTCAGAAAATTCTGAGTTCTTAAGTTTAATAGATATTGAAAAAAAAGGAACACAAACCTGAAAAATCGAAGTTATAAGAAAATGTCAATTAAAGTTGTGATAGTCCAAGAGCTGTTAAACATTTTAGGGAAGGTATTTGAGGCACCCGGAAAATTTGTGCAACACTTCTTTTGTAATGGCTGAATACAAAATTGAATGTCTGGCTGAAGGATCGTGGCCCAAAAACTGTGCCAGACACGTGTCAAGTGCCATTTTTTGACTACCCCAAAAAAAGGTATTTGAGGCACGCCGAGATTGAGACAGAATAATATTTATACTTAGAAACAAATATTTTGAAAACGACAGACACTTTAGTCGGCCCAAAAACTGTGCCAGACACGTGTCAAGTGCCATTTTTTGACTACCCAAAAAAGGTATTTGAGGCACGCTGAGATTGAAGCAGAATAATATTTATGCTTAGAAAAGAATATTTTGAAAATGACAGAAACTTTAGTCGGCACAAAAACTGTGCCAGACATTCGAATTTGTATTCAGGCATTACAAAAGAAGTGTTGCACACATTTTCAGGGTGCCTCAAATACCTACTCAAAAATGTCCAACAGCTCTCCTACTATGAAGCAGTGTTGCCAGTGGACTACATTTTTTTAATTCTGATTTCTTGATTTCTTGATTGGCACCACTTTTTTTGAAATAGTAAAATTCTCCTTATCTAATAATATATTAATTAAGGTGAAAACCATTGGAATTTTACCACTTCATAAAAGTGGTGCCAATCAATAAATCTGATTTTTAAAAAAATACCCACTCCTGTGAAGTGCTCGTAGAATGAATGAAAAAATCCAACACTTTTTTTAAAGATATAAAAATGTGTAATACATCGTTGAAAAGATAAAATTTTACACTATTTAATGATAAAAAAGTCAAAATCAATTTTTTGTGTGATTTTGCCTACCCGGTCCCCCTAAGGAGATAAACACAAGAACAGGGATGCCATTGGCGACTAATTTGTAATTCTGTCTCGCACCACTTTCTCAACACAGAAATCTTCCACATAAACCTTCAGGACAAGTGCAAGAGAAACAGACTACAAAATTTATGTTTTAAAATTACTGATGCAAATAGAAAATAGAAATAGCCGCCATTGGCAGCCCTGCAAGAATGACAGACAGAGAATCGACACAGACAGTTATGTAAGCTTCACCTAAACAAATTCATTTCAGGCAAGAATACGGCGTTTAAATGCGACGAAAATTTCGATTAAAATTTACTGATGCAAGTTTGCTCCGTTGGTAATCGGACCTTTAGCGGAAGCAGACCACAATTTCTTTTTTTTTGGGGGGGGGGGGGGTCAAACCAAAATATAACACATTTTGCATCAAAACAATTCTTTCTACATTATGCATTTTTCATTTTATTTTTCAGTAAAATTTCTGGTTCAAATACCATTATTTGACATGAATACACACCGAAACGTCTGCAACTATCACTGAAAAGAAAATGATAATGTGCGATAAATGATAATGAGCGTTCGTAGTTTTCCATGACATGAACCAGAAATTTAATTCTATTAAATGCAGATTGTGCCTGTAAGGTGCCTTTTTAATTTTATTTATTAAAGTTAAAAATTATATATTTCCTGGTTCGAAACTTGAAAAATATCGGATTTTTAAAAGATGGGGTCACAAAAGACCCCAATGGTACTAGGAAGTTAAAAGATAATTGCCACGCCCACTTACAAAGTGAAAAGTTAATTCATGGCAAATACTGAGCTGCATTTTTCTTAGGGACTGATTCTAACAGTAATGGTACATTTCGACATTGAAGAGAAATGTTAGTTTCACTTATCCCGAATCCTTAGTCTCGAATTCGTCACGCAATCATAGTTTCACTTATGCATAGCTGCTAACTTTTACGCTTTTTTACTGCAACTAAAATTTAAAAGAAATTTTTGAATTATTGAATTGCAGAGTTCGGCGATTAAATATAGAAAATTTCACTCTTTCATTTTAGTGGTAACAAAAAAGAATTTAGAAATGTGTTTTGAATTGTGTGCATATGTATAGTTTTAAATGTATCGTAGCTTTTCCTGTTGAAGCGTATGAAAAGCTACGGGGAAATTGATTTTGAAATACTCTTTCGCATGCTTGACGACGGAAATGTATTAACGGTTAAATAAATTAGATGGAAGTTTATATAAAAGGACATTAGAAAAAGGTAAGCTTTTTCAAATACGAATTATATAACTGAAAACAATATATTTATTCTTGTGTTAATATAAAATCAATGAACAAGAATTAATAAGCTTAAGCCTTTTGAAGTGAGAGAGTATTTTAATTATAAAGCTGAATATTTAATTCCTAAATGCCAAAATTGAACCGACGATTTTTAATGAAATTCTGCGATTTTAAAGTAAAGCTGTACTTGTCGTTAAATCAAACACTACACGGTCCACAGACCGGTTTACGAGAGTTTCTGCTCTCAAACTTGGTATACGGGATGTGCTGGGTACGAACCCAATCGTGCCTGTCGGCCTAATTGCTCGGAGTTTTCCGTGGTTTTTATCGAACCTTGGAGGACCTTGATTTACGTTAAGGGAATGCGGGTTAGGTTCCCTTAGAAAGAACCCCACGGAGGACACTCCCCCTTCGAGCCTATATCCCTCGTGCAGATAATCGGCCGTCATAAACAACACCAACACCACTGACAGTAGAGCTACGACTACTTTCGAATATTCGTTCACCTTATTTAATCTAAAATTTTCTATCATTGAATAAGGACAACTTTAAATTATGAAAATGGAATTGAAATATCAGATTTTATTTTAATTTTGAAATAAATTTGTCCCTAAATTAAAGTATCATTCAATGATTTCAAAATCTCAACAACATGCTCATTTTGCCCAAAGCATAGCTGCCAACTTTTATGTTTTTTGTACCACAAAAATGTAATAGTAAATTTTACCTTTTTCAATTTAAATCGTAACTAGCCTTTAAAATAAGTCAAAAATTTCCATTAAATTTTTGCGGCAAAAGCATAAGTTTTGACAGCTATACAAAAGTTAGTATACATTATTTTAAACTTTTCTTATTTTATACATATTTCTGGTAAAAGAAGAACTAATTCATTTATGTTTTTTCAATAATACATTAATTTTTATCGGGTGTTTCATGAAGGATCCCTAATTTTGAAAATAAATAACTCGGAAACAGTGATGCTGCCAACTTTTTTTTTCACCATCAAAGTTTAAAAGTAAATGTTGTCTTATTCAATCGACGATATCTGCCGATTAAATAATGCACAAATTTCTGTTAAATTTCAGTAGTAACAAACAAGCGTAAAAGTTGGCATCTATGGTGATAGATATAAGCATGAAACCAGTGGTATCCCAACAAACACCGAACTTATGGGCCACTGATGGGTTCGTTAGCCTTGGCCGAAGGTGTTCGATGGTGGCCCGCTATCAGTGAAAGTTACGGCTCCGTAAAAAAAGTGTCACGCCGGACAGAATAAGGCCACAAGATAATTGGCCGTAAATACAAGAAGTTGCCCACAATCATGCCACTAACTTTTCGCTGAAAATGTTAGATAGCCTTAAACTGCCCACAATTATTCTTTTAATGGCCACTAAAAATAAAAGCTAACCAGAAGCTTGCCTTTGTTCTGCCATTTGTGGTTGTCATAAATTAAATTTATCCCAAAGCTGCCCACAAAAAAGCCTATTAGGGTTATTTAAAATGTAATCACTTGCCACTGTTGTGCCATAACGATTGTTTAGGAATAAATCAAAATTTATTCTATAAAAAAAAATACTTTTTATCAGCCTAAATAAATGATAAAATATTTTTGCAGGATTAAAAAAATCTTATAATTATTTAGATATACTTTTGTAGAAAATGAAATTCTTTCACTTTGAACTTTTTCAAAAAATTTCCAAAACACAATATTTCACATAGTGCATTAATTTATTTGTTCATTTATTCACTTACATAATTAAAAAATTTATATGCAATGCATTTTTAAATAGTTGCATTTCATAAAAATTTATAAAGTGTATAATTGAAAAAATAAACTAATCAATCAATTCATTATCAAATATTGTATTTTGAATATTTTTGAAAAAGTTCAAGTCAAATGAACTTGATTTTCTTGAAAAGTATGTCTAAATAATTATAAGTTTTTTTTTTTTTTTTTTTTTTTTTTTAACCTGCCAAAACATTTTACCATTCAATTAACCTTCTAAAAAGTATTTTCTTTTGAAGAATAAATTTCGAATTTATGCTTAAATAATATACGTGATTTTAATATAGTTTATTATATATTTTATATAAAAATGTGTGTGTTTGTGATATTCTTTTTACTTAAATTTCCACTATATTTTACACAGCTTCGTTGGTAAATCTGTTAAATTATGCTTATTCATCAAAGCTTTATTAAATCATTATTATCTAAATTTTTGCATCATTTCTGATCATTTTATAAAATATTACATAAAAATAAGTTTAATCTTTATGTAGTTAACGAATGACAGTATAATATTTCTCATATATTTTAAAATTTTGCTTTTATCAGATAATATTTAACTATTTCTCTTGCAGTTTAATAGCCAAACATTTGAAAAAATATATTATTTCAACTTTTTCAAAATTCTTGAGAATTATTTATAATTATTAGACATGTAAATAATAGAATCATAAGACGAAACGCAATTTTTTCACCTTGATTCAACATAAAATATATGATGTGAACATTAAAAAGTCATCACAATCTTACTTAAAAGGCGACTAAAGTAATGAAGAAGATGTTACAAGTTTAAAATATACATTTTATTTAAAATTCCTTAGTACTTTCAAGCCTTCCAAGCTCATCCTTAGAGAATATCTTAATAACTAAATGTTGTTTATTTATACAAATACGTCACTTTGTTTTGAAAATGAGAGGGTCAATAATTACTGAGTAAACGTAGCAGTTTCTTGGATTTAATTTAAGTAAAGAAAATATATATTATTATTATTAATTGCAGTTCCATTTTTTTTACACAAAAATAATTATATCATAAAATAATAATTTAATTATATCCATGGAAAGTGACCTATGAGAAACAGAGTGATGTCATAAATAAATGGAACTGTAATTAATAATAATAATATATATTTCCTCTAATTAAATTCAATCCAAGAAACTGCTACTGCTACTGTTACTTCTACTTTCAACTCTAGTAATTATTGGCTCTCACATTTTAAAAACAATAAACAACATTTAGATATTAAGATATTCTCTGATGATGAGCTAGGAAGGCTTGAAAGTACTAAGAAATTTTAAATAAAATGTATATTTTAAACTTGTAACATCTTTTTCATTACTTTAGTCGCCTTTTAAATAATATTGTGAACTATTTAATGTTCACATTATATATTTTATGTAAATAATAGTTTAATAGTGATTTAAAAATATATATTAAATTATTCTTGATACTTCTAAATTTCATTTAAATTCAATTGTTTTAGTCACTCAAATTTTCTCGAGTATAAAATCACATTTTTATAATTAAACTAAAATAAACTGTTTTAAGGGGTCTTGTACCTTTTAAACGCGTCGAAAATTAACGAAAAACTCCAACGTTTTAATTAGTTTATCTTCAAAACCTTTTTATGTATATACGTGAAATTTTGGATATTGATTAAACAGATTATGCTTTGTAATATACTACCAACAGAAATTTATTAACCCTTTACAGAATTTGTGTATTGTTGAAATCAAAATATCTCTTTTTTTACCCCATAAGTCATTGCGCGCATGATATCTTAAGAAAGGATGTATGGATTGTCATGAAATTTGATAAATATATTAAACAAATATGTGTGTTTAAAATGATCTAGTTTTAAGTATTTACAATGGTAATATTTTCAGTTATGACTATTTATATTCATTAAAAATACATGTTTTTATTTTTTTTTACGAAAATATTTTTTTTATATAGTTAATGAAATTATTTTAGACTAAGAGTAGATCATTTTAAACACATATATATGTTTAGTATCTTTACCGAATTTCATGCTAATCCATACATACTTTCTCAAGATATGCGCGCAATGACTTATGGGGTAAAAAAAAAAGAGCTATTTTGATTTAAACAATACACAAATTCTGTAAAGGGTTGATAAATTTATGTTTGTAGTATATTACAAAGCACAATCCGTTTAATCAATATCCAAAATTTCATGTTTATACATAAAAAGGTTTTGAAGATAGACTAATTCAAACTTTGAAGCTTTTCGTTAATTTTCGACGCTTTTTAAAGGTACAAGACCCTTAAAGAACAATATCATCCGATATTTATAATGTTTAAAAATAAATTCGATAACTTCGAAAAACTAAAAATAAACTATTGAAGGGAATTTTACTAAAAATGAAAATATCTTTTACATTTTCTTTTGCAATTATAAAAACTAAAATATAAATATTCTTTAAGATAAAATGATGCAAAAAACAGATAGAATGAAATTAATAAATTTGTAATGAATCAACATGAACTAAAAAACTTACCGATATATGTGCTACATTTTGAAACCATGTCCACTTATTCCGACGAAGTAAATAACGCGATCGCGAATGACAAAGCAGAAATGAAAACGCACAGCTAAAGAAAAATTCTGAGAATTTCTCCCGCTCCCCTCTTATCGTACTGGACCAGAACTTTCAAAACTGCTTAACCTTGAGCCATTTGAAGGTCCCATCATCTATTTGATTTTTCTGGAGAGGGAGGGAGGGAGAGTAGTTTTATGAGCCAATACCTTATTATAATAAATAAAAGTCATTTTTTCATAAATCATATATTTTTTCTGTTAATATTATTTTTAGTCATTTGGAAAAAGAGCTTTGTTTTCATTTTCTTTCTTTTTTTTCGTTCTTTTTTTTCTTTTTTTAGAGAAATAAAGATTTAAGATACATTGTTTGAATTTTTAATTCTCCATACAGTTTTCAGATAACACAAAAACACTTTTTTTTTCCTCCGATTTATCCTTTAAATGGGCATTTTATCTCTTTTCTGTAAATTTTTACCCATTTATCTTCGCAATTAAAAATTATAAGATTTAAAAATAACATGCATTCCATTTTATTCTGATATGCTCATAAAAAATATCTTGTTTATCTATATATATATCAAAGCTTATTTTTGACTCAAGACGATTTTACTGAAATGCCTAAAAATTAATAGAACCTTTTCATGTTTATTTTAGGGCATAAAAT
Organism: Maratus speciosus; assembly: GCA_963932465.1. Classification (NCBI taxonomy): domain Eukaryota; kingdom Metazoa; phylum Arthropoda; class Arachnida; order Araneae; family Salticidae; genus Maratus; species Maratus speciosus. The sequence goes on from OZ010796.1 coordinate 453,918,878, forward strand.
ATACATATCGCATTTTATTTAATACTTTCATATAATGTCAGATTTTAATGCGTATTCTAAATTTTGTCAGAAATAATTTTTCCAACTGGGTGAAAATGTATCCAGGTCGGGACTCGAAACCAAATAATAATGAACAAAAATTCTTTATTTATTCTGCAATTCTTTACTTAATTCTGCGAAAATTCTTGATTTATTGTGCAATTTTTCACTTAAAACTTGCATATGTATAAAAATAATTATCTGTATTTCTAAAGAGTAAAATAATGGTAGTAAAATCATTAAATATATCTAAATTGTCAGGAATTTAATACAGGCAAGAAATTTTATTTATATTTTCCGTTACAGTGGATTCAGAAACAAATTTCTTTTCCAGTATTTTCTTTTACATGGAAATATGTTTCAAATGATATTAAAAATTCATGTTTTAGTAACAGCTTTTAAGTTACCTTTTCTCTCCCCCCCCCCCCTCTCCTCGCTCAAGAATAACTGCTTATTGAAACATTTTCTCCTTTTCATTATAACAAATATTTTTTCATGAATGCTGAAAAAAAAAGAGCATAAATAAATTGACATTTATCAATAAATTTTTAAACATGTTTAAGTAGTATATATGTCCGAAGATTGCAGTATTTTGCTATTAATATATTATTCAAATCAGCGTATATTTTATATTATGCTATCTGATTATCTTTGCAATCAAAAACAATATAAAATAACCATTAAATATAATCTTTTTTTATTCCAGTGTGTTCAAAATATATTTATTTAAAGATATTTTAAAGACAAGAACGTTAAACGCTTTTATGTTGTTGTTTTTTTCCATATTTTTAAAAAATATATAAACAGGGAATTTATGTACATTTTGGGGACAATTTTTGATTTTTATAAAATATTTTCAAACTAAATAAAAATATTTAATCTATTTTACTGCTTTAAATATAAATCTCACGACATATTTATATTTTTACTAAAACTCAGATTTAAAATAATTAAACTTACTTAGAAAGAAATGAAGAGAAAAATATATTTCCTCTCTTTAATTAAATATTCGGGTTAGGTGATATTAGCCCTCTACTTTCTAAACGATGACGGTCCATTACATTTTTGCCAGAAACCGCCCCTTAAGAGTTGCCGGGCAAAGTAAATGCAACAGTTCTCTCACCGCCGAAACCTTACCGTTCCGGCAGTAGCTGCCGGAACTAGCGGCGGGTCATTTACGGCACAACATTGTTTGGTTACAATTGGCCTTAACTCCTTTTGGCCGCGACATATACGCCTTTCGGCCGTAAGTTGGGTGTTTGTTGGGATGTTTCAAACAAAATTCGTAAAAATCTGATGCCGAAATCTCAGACTTTTAGTGACAAATTGCGCCGATAGATTGCGATGCAGTAGGCATTACCATAAGTAAGCTGTATCAGACAAAAAGCTATTTAAAATGAGCACCTTTCACACAATACACATGTGTCGCAAACGAAGAATGAAATTGTCAATGACTCTCTCCGGCGTGTCACCGGAAATCGACACACAAGCTTAACAAATGGCCTCCTCCAGCTTGCCGAGTGTTAAATGATTGTTTGCGGTAAACAATTTCCTTCAGTGTGCCCGATAAAATGTGGTCGCCGCTGTAAGGTCGGACAGTGTTGCCAGTGGGCTACTTTATTTTAATTCAGTTTTCTTGATTGGCACCACTTTTTTGAAATGATAAAATGAACTTTGTTTTTGCCTTAATTAATATGTCATTAAATAAGGCACATTTTACTATTTCAAAAAAGTGGTGCCAATCAAGAATCTGATTTTAAAAAAAGGAGCCCATCTGGCAACACTGAGGTCGGATGAATACGAAGGTTAGATCTTGCCATTTCCCTTAACAGCCGAATAGTTTAACACAATAAATCTAACATCAATATTTTCGTCCAGAAAGTCAAAACGTCTTGTGTATGGTGTGGACGAGCTTCATCTCGCATGCACCAAACCGAGCCTGGTCGATTGTATAAAATTTGTTGAGTAGCGGCAAATTGTTTTTAATCCCTTAACGTATGATTTACCTCTAACAGCTCCACGGTTTGGCAAATCCATAGCTACCACTAAAATTTAATAGAAATTTTCGCCTTGTTTAATCATGGAATTTCGACGATTAAATTACACTATATTTACTGTGAAATTTTAGTGGTAAGAAGAATTTACATTTGGCTCGATCATCGTACGCGGGCTATGCACGTCATTGTAGGTTAAGGGGTTAAAGCACAATATACCGGTCAGTTTTCACCGTTTCTCTGAAGAAAAAAGTCCAGATCATGCCTTTGCAGCCCAAACTGTAAGTTTTGGTTAACGAAGTGGTCGTTCGTGAGACAAATGTGCGTTTTCGGTGCACGAAAGTCGCCAATTTTGTTTGTAACGACACCATCCAGATGAAAATGGGCCTCGTCTGTAAACCATATTCCGCCGACTTTGACAGTAGAACCATCAATCATTTGGAACATCCCATTAGTGAAATCTTCTCGTTGTCGGTCAGTTCGAACTGGTATGGCGTGCTGTCATCCAATCTTGTACGGAAACATGGGTAATCATGTCTTCCGTAAGATTCTGTACGCGCTGGGTGGCGTGATTCCAAATTCAGCTGCACGTCTGTCGACATATTTATTTGGATGACGCTCAATAACTGCAGCAAGAGTCGTAGCATTTTTCAGGTGTAACGACGGAGTGGGTGGGATTAGTGTTGCCAGGTGTCCGCCATAAATCGGCATTCCAAATGCTTTGGTCACCAGTAATTTAACACTAGAACCGCCGTTAGTGGTCATTTTGACCCTTGTCAAAATGATAATAGTCGATTCGAATCAGAAATTTTTTCATAAGAAATAATATATGTATGAAGCACAAAAATAGGCTAATTAAATAAGTTAAATAGTTTTAAATAAAAATTCTGGTGTGAAACACTTTTTTATGAAAATTAAGTAAAATAGCCGGCGGTTCTAGTGTTAACACTAGAACTTCCCGAAGGAGTCGAATCGACTCCGACCAAATAATTAAATGCCAATTGAAGCCAGAAATTTTTTCATAAAATAATTTAAATGTAAACCCTGCAGAAATACGTTAAATAAATCAGTTAAATAATTCTAAATAAAAATTCTGGTGCCAGATATTTTTGTGAAGCTTGGGTAAAATTTCTGTCATTCTAGTATTAAAGTGATTTTCTTCGCCTCATCTAACGGCAGAATTATCTGCAATTAAACATGGCGAAATAAACTAAAAAATTTGTGGTGCTCAGAGAATTTTGGGCCCCGATTTACGCGAGATACCTGGAAACCCTAAGTGCAACTCACATTTCCGACTATCGCATCGGCCACGCAGCCTGTCTATTGAAAGTTTTTGAATAGCTCACAGATTATTTTTCCATCTGGTAATTTCGCGACTTGAATTCGCGTTTGTAAACTTCCCGCTGAGACAGTAGGACTGTGATATAATCGGTAGTACTTAGTACTCCAACACAATAAACACACGTTCTTCCACAGAATGCATCACTTCCGGAGTTTCCACCGCCCGCTGAATACTAGACCTGAGCGCTCACATAAGATTGCCTTCTGCCGAAGCCGGATTTTCTTTACGTTATTACGGTCCTTTAAATTTAGACATGAGTATTTTATAAAAAATTTCATTCACTGGTTTAATCTCAGAAAAATAAAGCGGAAAAACGTTTACAAATTAATGGTACCAAAATTCAAATGACCATACGCACGCTGAAAAAAATACGCCTTCGGTAGCCGCCATTTTTGTGTCAGCGCTCAGGTATGTATTCAGTGGATGGTGGAATTTATTTTGTTATACGCTAATAGCGGTCACGTTTCAATGTCGAGATCTTCGATGACTAATTCTTCTTGGCGTCTAGCTCTCTTTACTGGAATCCGTAATGCTGCCTGCTAGGCCATCTATCCGATCAATTTTTAACGAATATTTTTAGATTTCTGTATCATATTCTTACGGTTTTTTAACACTAGAAAGACCGAAAATTTTACTCAGGTGTTATAAAAATATTTTACACCAGAAATTTTACTCAAAATTATTTAACATTTGTCTGTGGAACAAATTTAACTTATTTTACAATGAACCTTCTTGTTTCAATCGGAATAGATATAAATGATAGCGGTCAAAATGACCGCTGTGGTCGTTCTAGTTTTAATAATCGTATCATTGTTTTCATGCTTCTATCTCCGTTTCCGTGTTATTTAATTTCAAAGTTAAGAGTCCTTCGTAGAACACCCTGTATGTGCTTAACCTTAAATGCGCGATTTTTTATTTTGTTTCGAAAAAAATATGTATGATTCTCTGAAATGTTTATTACACAAGAAAAATAATGAAAAAAATCAGAGGTGCATTTTTCATATAATACGTCAATCTTTTCTTCTACTGCACATTTGCAATACAAGTAAAAACTAAGGTCGTGTGGCTGTTTTATGCTAAAATATTGCAAATTGGTAAACATTTTAATAAGTATGTCTCCAAATACCTTATTTTATATAATTATTTATTTTAGAAAGCTTAACCCATTCCCTGCCAGGATCCCCATTTGGGGATCACACGTATTTGGCAAGAAAGCGCTTTTCACACCAGTAAATATGAAGATAAATATATACTTTCTTTGAGGAGACAAATTCCTTGATAAAGTAGGATAAAAATTACTCTACTTTTAAAAAGTGGTGGTAAATCCAAAATTTATATTTTAACGTAGATAATAATTTTGGCGTTAATGGGTTAACCTTTAACCCTTTAATTACCATGATAGAACACGTTCTAGAAATTACGTAATCCAGAGAATCTGATTTTTACACCAGAAAGATTCAATGGCTAATTTCGCTTTATTTAAATACGGGAAGTCTGATATTATAAGCAAATATTACTATTTTAATTTTCTAGTGAGATTTAGGTATATACGAATAAAAAAATCTATTAAATTCAAAATATTGTTGTTTGCATATATGCAAGGCTGCGCACTAAAGGGTTAATGTAATTATATATATATATATATATATTTTTTAAGTTAACCTATATTTATAAAATATAGCTGCCAACTAATATGTTTTTTGTTACCACTAAACCGAGTTGCTACTTTGGCCTCCATATTTATTTCAAAATTTTACATTCCTACCGGAAATTTTGAAAGAAGAATCTGTACTTTAAGTAATCGAAAATTTCTGTCTTTTAATAAAGTAAAAAATACTATTTTTAATTTCTGGCACGAATTCGGATTTATTAAGAATAAATATTTTGAATAAAAATGTAGGCCAAACTGGAAACCCTGCAACTGAATGTTAACACATTCCCGACGGAAAACGAGAATTCTCGTTTTCATTCAAACAACATCATTGACTAAGGACGCGGCTTCTACCATACAGAAAAGACATTTATACCATATTGTCGATATTTTTTTAGATTGTAAGTCATTTTAAATTAAACGTTAACTTCAACGTTTAAATTTAACTTTGGAAGATTTTGGCGATGCATAAACTTGGGAAATATATCTATAACACCCATTTACAAAATACTTTCAGAACAGGGAGGAGCTTCTATTGTTTTAAAATTCAGATTTGATAAAAATTGCCTATCGGCAATGTGTTAACAATATTGTCTGACGCAAGGAAAGTCTGAATTTCGATGATTAAACAGGGCAAAAATTAGTAATATAATTGAGCGGCACAAAAAATAAATACTTAAAAGTTGCCAGTTGTGTATTAGGTATTTTTCATACTTGTAAAACCCTCACGCAAAAGTATGGTTATGGCATTAGATCTATCATACGGTACACCACCTAATAAAGTGTTATTAGAGAGAATCAACTGCAGTGCAATGGTAATTTATTTTACATGGGCAATCGTATAGGCAGTATAGAATGTTGCGAATTACGCGGAAACTGCTGTCGTAGATCAGGTATCTAATGCAGCAATAAATAACTGATTTTGGCGAGAGAATAAACAAATAAAAAGAAGAATCGAGACAAATACTACTTTTTGTTTAGGAATAATTCACTTGAAATACAATACTAAAACTTATATAGTTTGGAAGAACATACTTAATTTTTGAAGATCGGTGGTTCATTATTTATACGCCTGAATTTTAACAATACACCGCCCGATTTTTTTAAATATTTTTTTTTTATTCATATTAAGAATTACATACCATTAACTTTTTTAATTAATTGTTTCCCTTATTGAAAATTTTGATAAATACAATTATAGAATTTTGCTATTAGCAAAATTATACAATAACAAGAGGCAATTATTTCTGTTCTATAGTACAGAAATACCGGAACTGAATAGATTTAGTAAATTTTTAATTTTTGTTACTTCACATGTGCATCGAGGCACAGTAAAATTTATTTCCCAACTGCCGAAAATAAAACAGAATATATCGTCGGTAACATGTCAAACTATCCAATGTAAAAAAGGGGGGCTACTTTTTTAAAATTCAGATTTCTTGATCGGCTCCAGTTTCCTGAAATGGTAAAATTCCCTTGTTTTCGCCTTAATTAATATGTCATTAAATAAGGTTAAATAAGGCGCATTTTACTATTTCAAAAAAGTGGTGCTAATCAAGAATTCTGAATTTAACCCGGGAGAACTCGCTGCATGTGATTTTCTCTCACAGTCGTACTTTTTTAAGGCTGTTATTTAAATCATTTTTCATTTTAATTAAAATTTCAAAATGTTTTACAATTATTTTACCTATTTTGTGAATAAAAGTACTAAGCCAACCAAAAAAAGTTGATATTATATGAATGTAAAGTAAAAGAAAAGCAATTGTGCATTCTCACTAGCGGGTTCTCCCGGGTTAAAAAAAAATAGTCAACTCTTTTCGCATTGGATAGTTTGACATGGTACCTACAATATGTGAACAATTTGCTTTTATAACACATGTGAAGAAAAAGCTTTATTTCTAAATCAATTTAAAAGTAAATTCTGAGGGGAAGTCAATCAATTCAACATATTAGCAACAGGACTATGTTGCACCTGAAAAGCTTAAGACTAAATTTGTTTCAGCATGGTCAAACATAATCTGAATTCAACTTTATCTTAATGTGTGTTGTGGTATAAGAAGGAATTTTTTCCGTATATTTTTGTAATTTTTAGTAATGTTGAAGAGGAGATGTCGGGAGGAAATTGGTTTTTCAGAAAATGATTCATAATTTTTATAGATTCTATAGTTTTTGCATTTCGAAAAATGTATCATATTCAAAAGGCTCTCACTGGGCAGTTTTTTTTAAATTAATTAATTTATAACAACAAAATTCCTGGTATGTTTCTGCAACAATAGCAAGCAAACGCAGTTGTAGGTAAATTTCCACGAAATTTATGAAAATAATTTTTCTTTGAAAAAAAGTAGTTGTTAAAAAACAGACCGAGAGGGAGCCTGTATTCCTAAAATATATTCTTGCTTTGATAATTTTAAGATATATAGCTACGAAAATGCTCTTTACTGATTTTACTGATTTGTATGTGTGAGGAATTTACACAGATTATTAAAATTAACCATTTTAATATGCTTATTTTTTAATCAATTATTTTAATCACATGGGCTTTTATTCGTAAGATCTGAAAATAAAATCAAAGTTTAAAATATTTTGTAATTTTTAAAGATATCTCTATGATTAAATAATATATATATATATTTTTTTAAATAGTTATAGTGTGTTAAGGAAGTATTTCAAATTTAGTAAAATATCTATCAATAATAAAAAATATTTTAACACTGAAAATTATAAGATTGATACCTCACATATACTTTAAATTCATTAGTGTTCTACAGTTATTTTCTATGTTATATAATGACCCGCGAGCCCCAGAGTTACCAATATTTTTACGCAAAATAATTATCCTTATTTAATAGCAGAGGCTTTGGTATTAAAACGTCGATTATTAAATTTAATATATAGTGGAGACAAACGACATTCAGGCAAGAGCTTTGCGCAGCACTAATATAAAAGAAGCATAACAAATTTCTTTATCTAACGTCATGTGTAGTGCTTCTGTAAATAAATTCAAGCTGTCTATTACTGCTGTTGAATAGCTAATTTCTAAAAGCAAAATCTTAGAGATTGTCTTCTAGTTTCAACAATATGTTAAATGGCATGGTTTTTTACAATTGTCACCACTATTTTTAGTAAAGTAATCTTTAAGTAAACTTTCGGTAACCACCTGCCGCTGCCATCGAAATACTCAAGAACAGTGGACACAAATTGTGACGTCATCACTAATGGACAGACTTCTCACTAATGTTAGAATTCACACCGGAAAATTTGGAATAGGAATTTCCTTTTATTTTATTTGTGGAATATCTATCTTATAAAACAATAATAACTATTTAAACTTACCGCTGAAAATTCGGAAACCCTAAATAAAAATTCAGCTAGTTGCGGAGTGTCAAAGTGTTGCCTCATTGGCTTATTTTTTATTGGGGCATACCAAATTCTCACCAGTAATTTTAAATAGTTATTATAGTTTTATAAGCTGATGGATATTCCGTAAATAAAATAGAAGAAAATTGCTATTCAAAATTTTCTGGTGTGAATTCCAACACTAGTGCCAAGTCGGTCGATTAGTGATGACGTAACAACTCGTGTCCTCCGGCCTTGAGTATTTCGATGGCCGCGCACCAGCGCGCAGCACTCTGAATAATAGGCCTACGCGCTGACCGAAAAATGGCGAGTGCACTGTACCTTGAGTTTTAATGCTTGAAAGTTTTAAAAGTTTTCCTCAATTTGTTTTTAAAATTATAATGAAGAGAAGAAAAAAAATTAACACTAGAAAGACTGGGAATTTCATTGAAATTTTGTAAAAATATTTCCCAGCAGAATTTTTATTTTAAAGTATTAACTTATTTATTTAACTAGGTGTTTTTTTTTCTTTGTATCTTTTAACAAGTTTTATAAAGAAATTTCAGGTTCGAATCGAAATATATTCATTTGGTAGCGATCAAAATCAAAGCGATATAAGTAAGCGTGCAAACTTAATACTGGAATCGGTCGTAAATTAACACAGACATCTTGTAGACAGGGTGATAATCCACATACGCGGGCTTTTAGTGTGACGTCATATATGACAGGATCGAGGCTAACGAAAAAAAACAGGTTTCCGCGGTGGGTTCGATTTTTTTTTTTTTTTACAGACCGCTGGAGTCACGTGATGCTCGAATGCACCAATGAAGGTGTGCGATAAGAGCATCACCTGACTCCAGCGGTCTGTAAAAAAAGAAGAATCGGATCCCCCGCGGTAGCCTGTCTTTGTCGTTCACCTCGTGTCACGATATCTACCATCTGCGAATATTTTCTAAATCTTTAGTTACAGCGCCTAGAAGATACAGTGTGGAAAACGGCTATTCCTATAATGCTTTAAAAAGTGCTAAAAACTTGTATCCCATAAATCTCCAACAATGCCCAGCGGCAATATGCTGATACGAGCGCCATGTCGTAACTCTTTTCAATATAAACGCTGTGTTTTCAAAAATTATAGAATGTTAAATATTGGAAACTATAAATATAAGATATTTTAGTCTGTTATAAGCTAATTTAGTTAAGGAATGACGTGAAATAGGTTAAAGAGTATCTTTTAGAATGAGTATCGTTTTTAAATCACTACGATGGCGCTACGATCGACATCTTGTTATTCAGCATCGTTGTACATTTATAGGATTCAATTTTTTAGCACTATTTTGTAGCCGTTTTCCACACTGTATCTTCTAGGGGCTGTACTTTAGTCACTCATGAAACTGAATTTAGTTTACCACACGTATTGCAAATTAATGGCGTAGCACGAGGGGTGTCCAGATGCAGTTGACACCACGAATTTTTCGGGGCCTTGTCAAAGACAATTCAGCTGTTAATCAAGGAGAAAAAATCTTTACAATTTTAGTGGTGTGAAGTAAGAAAACAGTTAGGCATCTTCCTGTAGTTTAACCCCGCCCGCTACGTGGCGTGCGACCTTGATTGCTGTTACGTCTCCCATTTAAGATAGGACGCTAGGAGTCGTCCAGTAGCTCCATCGCCCCGAGCACTCCGAGCCGTGCCTTCCCGTGTTTCGGTGTCTTTAATTTGTGTAATTTCCCTATTAAATTTGTCCGGTTTCAATTTTTGATTTTTTTTTTTAATCTGGCTTTCGCTAGAGTGTCTTATACTCGTGACATGGTCCTGGGACCTACGAATCTTGCTTTCGCAAAAGAGTCGGACTAGAGTAGAAAAATAAAGGGCTGCGGACGAAGATGGGCCGCTTGCCGCGGCGGTAAGCCGTTAGTAAGCCGCCCCGACGAGCGGCCTCTCTTCGTCCGCAGCCCTTTATTCTTCCACTTATTCCGACTTTTTTTGCGGAAGCAAGATTCGTACGTCCCTGGCCACGTCCCGAGTAAAAGACTCTAGCGAAAGCGACATTGAAAAAAAAATCAAAAATTGAAATATGGCCCAAGTGGCATATTTCAATGAAATATGGCACAAATAACGACCGACGCGGCGAGCATCCCATCTTCGTCCGTAGCCCTTTATTTTTCTACTCCAATCCGACTCTTTTGCGGAAGCAAGATTCGTAGGTCGCAGGACCACGTCACGAGTATAAGACACTCTAGCGAAAGCCAGATTGAAAAAAAAAATCAAATTCGAAACCGGACAAATTTAAAAGGAAAGTTACACAAATTAAAGACACCGAAAACCGGGTAAGGTAGTGCTCGGGGCGATGAAGCTACCGGACGACTTCGAGTTCATTATTAGTCTCGGTCGAGGGAGGGCAGGTGGGTCGACCTCTTTGGTCAAAAAGACCGCTCGGCGTATTTCTAGTGTTAAGAAAATATAGCTGTCCAGATTCTAGGGACCACGCATGCCAAAGCTCCTGAAAACCTCGCCAGGATCTCCAAGTCATCCCAAATTCCTCGTGATACTAAAATGAGACTATCAGGCGTTCCTGTGGAAGAGACTTTGATGATTTCTTCAGGATTGCATTCCTGGGTTCTTCCAAGGGATAAACCTGGGAGGACATTCCGGGGGTCGTAAATTAACACATAACTTAGGATGTCACAGTGCTGGCGCCATCTCATGTGTGATTCTGACATTATAAATAAGTATTTATAAAAAAAAACTTTTTTTAAATCTGATTTGATTTTTGAATTACTTAAGTTTATATTATAAATTACTTGATTTAATTTATTTTTAAAGCACATCAGATTGTTGTTTAAATATAATAATTGTTTTTATTTTTATTTACTAACGTATATTCATACATATAAAATGTAATTAAATAAATTTAATTTGAAAATTGAATCAAATATATCACATAATAATTTAATTACTAAAATTAATTACATTTTTATTAATATTTAAATATAAATTGTAATTATTTATCAATTATTTTATTTTTGATCTTTTAAAATTTTCTTATACATATATTTATTTGTATTATTATATTTTTACTAAATATTTTTACTAATCTTTTTAAAAATATCTTGTATAGTTATGTATTTTTATTAATACTTTTTATTAACTAACTAATAATTTAATGCAGATTTAATTTATCTGCGTTATTAATTTCTAGATCATTAACCTTTAAATATAAATTTGATTTTTTTTGTTCTGTTCTTTTTAAAATTATCATATATAATGTATATATTTATTTTATTACTCCTCATAAATTAGGTTTAATTTCTGTTATAAGTAATCGCAATAATTTTACTACAAATACGGAATTTATTAAAAATTTATTTTATATATTTATATATTTGCGTAATTCATATGTTACAGATTAATAATCATTATTCCACTCTTATTAGTATTCTTTGAATATAAAGATTATTTTTTCTGATTCTTTAAAAATTATCTGAAGTATTATATCTTTATTAGAACTTTTCTATTAGTTTTTTTCTGATCTTTTAAAAACTATCTTATATATTTATACATTGTTATTATCACATTTGTTATTTAGCGAATAATTTGATATTTATTTAAATTATTAAATTATTAAGTTTTTCGCTGACCATTTTAAAATTATTATATATATTATTACTACTAATAAATTAATTTTATTTTCTGTTATAAGAAATTATAAATACAGAGCTCGTACGGTTACCGATATTTTCCAGCTCAAACCTCAATATTTCTGAATAAAAAAATAATTCTAGTTCAGGTGTGTCAAACTGTGGCCCGCCGGATACCACAAAAATTTTATAGTTATCATAACCTTTTCTAATCACAAAATATCTGCTATTGAAGAAGTTGATTATTTCTTTAGAAAATTAATGGTATACGGTAGGCCACAGTTTGACACACCTGCTCTAGTTCAAACGAGCGAATTTTCGCCATATTCAAGGAGAGATTTTCTGTAACAAAATTCTGGTACTGATGAATTTTCTGGTCTAGAAATTTCATGTCTTGTACGAACGCTGCCATCGAAATACTGAAGGCCAGAGGACACTCGTTGTGACGTCATCACTAATCGACCGACTTCTCACTAGTGTTGGATTTCACACAGAAAAATTTTGAATAGCAATTTTATTTTATTTTATTTGTGGAATATCTATCATCTTATAAAACAATAATAAATATTTAAACTTACTGGTGAGAATTTGGAATTCCCAATAAAAAATCAGCCAGATGCGGCATTCCGCATCTGACTGAATTTTTATTTAAGATAATAGATATTTCACAAATATAATAGAATAATATTGCTATTCAAATTTTTCCGGTGTGAATTCCAACACTAGTGAGAAGTCGGTCGATTAGTGATGACGTCACAGCTCGTATCCTCTGGCCTTGAGTATTTCGATGGCAGCGGTACGAACACTGTAAATATTTTATTAAAAACACGGAATTTACCAAAAGTTTAAAAACAGTTATAAAAAAGAGAATATGTTTATATATTTGCATATACAGGGTAGTTCAAAAAGTCATGTCCAAACGGCACATGTGGATGTGTCAGGTCATGAAGAGCAAGAATTACACAGGAACTGGTGGCCGGAAACGTGATATTGACGGTGCAATTGCATCGTGACCGTGACGCATAGAAAAGATTACAAACAGTGTAAAAAGACCTTTATTTTACAAAAACTTAATCGAAGTACAAAATACAAATGAAAAATGCTACAACTCGTAACAGGTGCTTAAAATGTGTCCCATTAGCCTTGATGCATACTTCACATCGGCGCCGCATGGAATTGTGAACACGTCCAAATTGGCTAGGAGTCTCCAGAACGTGTGTTGCCGTTTCAGCGATCCGTGCCATGTGGTCCATGGACAATGGACCGGATGTCTCGTACATCAGAGTCTTAAAATATTCCCAGAGGTGAAAATGCGTGGGGTTTAGGCCCGGGGATCGCAGTGGTCACGGTATAGTACCGATGAAATATTTAGATATGCATAAGATAGTTATAAAATGAATTAGATAAAGTATTTCTAAGGATAATATTTTTAAAACTAATAAATATTAAATAAAAAAGATATAAAAATAATTTTCATCATAATACTTTTTGCATTTGATATTACGTCGAATAACCATAATTAAGAATACATTTTTAAATTCATTATGTGACATTGAAGTTCCCCAAATTCCTCCTATATCTCTTCCTGTAATCTTTCCCAGAACTTCCTAAGGAGAAACGTAGAGGAATTTCTGTAGACCTCCTCTGGATGCTATACGTCGGACATTTTCGGTTCTTGAGGACGTCCTGACCACATTTTACTGCATCCTCCAGGATGCCTGGGAGATGATGGTGTTTCATGGTCAATCATACTCAGGATGTCCTGGGGGAATCACATGTACTGTATGGATATACACTAAAATAAAAAAGAAAAATACCCAGCTAAACTGATGGCATTGAGCTCACAGGCTATTCACACTAATTGTATATTATACTCTTATTTTAAATAATAATGTCCCTAAAAAAATGAGTGAAGGGGGATTAGCCCCGTCCCCCCCTCCTTTATACTTAACCAATGAGCCTCCAAATCTAATCAAGGATGCTCCTTAACATAATAAACCGATATACACAATTAGAGCAAATCGAATAATTCTGTATGAAAAACTCATTTATCTAAATTAAGGGGGGTTGACTAGCCACCCTATTCCCTTTTATCTTTAGCCAATGGACCCCCAAAACTAATCAGGGAAGTTTCTTAACATAATAAACCGGTATACCAAATTCGGAGCAAATCTAATAATTCTGCATGAAAAACCCATTTATATGAATTAAGGGGGTGGAATAACCCCACTTTTCCCCCTTTATCCTTAATCAATGAACCCCAAAACTAATCAAGGAAGCTCCTTAACATAATAAACCGGTATACTAAATTTTGAGCAAATCGAATAATTCTGCATGAAAATCCCAATTATCTGGATTAAGGGGGGCGGACTAACCCCACTTTTCCCCCTTTATCCTTAACCAATGAACCCCCAAAACTAATCAAGGAAGCTCCTTAACATAATAAACCGGTATACCAAATTTTGAGCAAATCGAAAAATTCTGCATGAAAAAACCATTTATCTGAATTAAGGGGGTGGTGGACTAACCCCCTTTTCCCCCTTTATCCTTAACCATTGAATCCCCAATTCTAATCAGGGAAGCGCCTTATCAGAATGAACCTAGAAAAAAAATTTGAAGCAAATCGGATGTTTCTATCAAGAGTTATCGCGTTACGTACATCGCGACGTACCTTACGCACATACATACATACATACATACATACAGAACCGGCGGGCACATTAGCTCTCAGGCTTTGATAGCCTGTGAGCTAAAAAACCCATACGACAGACGCCATTTTTGTGTCCTCCCGCAGACCTTGTATTCATAGGGCGGTAACTATCGCTCTTTTCGGCAAATTCGGAGCTTTACATTGTGTCTTACAACGCGTTTTACACAACAGATTTCTAATAGTTCCACATCACGTAAATAAACAACATACAGGATGAGTATCGGAAGTAATGACACTGAATTTTTCGCGCCAAGCAGAAGGTCAAAGGACGGACGTTGCAAGCAGTACGTGCGGCGGAAGCAGTCAGTTACAGAGTCTGGCGGAAATCAGTCGGCCTTGAGCCAAATCGCTCGTGAAGCAGACGCGTGTTTGAAAGTGTCGTTAGGTTTTCAGAATGCAACGGAGTGTCGATCAACGATACGCCATAAAGTTTTTATTTTTTAACTGAACAAATCGGCTACTGAGACGATTGCAATTCTACAAGAAACCTATGGGAAGGATTCTTTGTCCATTGCTCTAGTCTTTAGGTAGTACAAATTCTTCAACGACGAAGAGAGGACATCGAAGACGAACAACGCTCTGGGCGTCAATCAAGTTCTCGAACTTCAGACAATGGGGCTAAAATTAAAGCGCTTTTCAACTCTGATCGTCAGATGAGTGATGGAATGATTGCGGAGACGTTGGGAAAAACAAAATCGATTGTGCATCAAATCCTCACGGAAGAACTTCAAATGTGGAAAATTTGTGCCAAACTGGTTCTAAGATATCCTTCAAATTGACTCAGTTCCTGGTAAAACTCAACGTCTCAGGGCTGCCCCAACCAACGAACAGAACCGATCTGTTACCGCCGGACTTTTTTATATTCCCTTGGTTAAAATCCAGCTTAAAAGGGTAATAGTGTTGACAATCTTCAGAATTTGTAGAAAAACGTAACGCACGTTCTGAACAGAATTTCACTTGAAGACTTCCAGGCGGGCACAAATGGGTGGAAGTGTTGTTTGCAACGGTGTATTAATCCAGCAGGGGGCTATTTTGAAGAATATTAAGTATCTGTAAAATTATCTTCAAATAAACAAATTTTATAGTATCAGTCTCATTACTTCTGGACAGACCCTGTATTTGGATTCAATACTATTTCTATTTCAAGTCTTGGTGGATGCCCACAGTCAGGTATTGCAGGAAAATTTTTTATTTTGAATACCGCTATTTTCGTACAGAATTAATCGCCAAATTTAATTTGCAAAATTTCTCTAAATAGTATTTAAAAAAAGGCGGCAACTATTTCTATACGAACCTAGTGGTATCCAAAATTATATTTTAGTCTTTCCTTAGCAACCGTGGGTACAGTCAAGCTTCCACCATTTTTTCGAAACTGTTGGTTCAGTTGGGTTGGGAAAAATGCCGCGAGGTCAAACTTTCGATGTTTAGCCCTAATTATTTTTATCATAATGATACCTAGATTTATAAGCGCAGAATTCTATTCTAAAATGGTGATTACGTTCACCTCCCGGATGCTACGCCTATGCTTCTGTATAATAGTTTTATATGATAAACTAAAAATTATTATAATTTGCATAATTTTTATTCAGTTGGACACTGTAATTAAATTTTAAAAATAATAATAATTATACTAAGGAATTCTTAGACAATGCAAGAGATCGGTAGTAATCATTAAATATTTCAAAGTTTATTGGTTGAGTGCTTATGCATTGATTCCACTGGGTGAATACTAAGCTTGATTAAGCGCAGCCGAATAATTTATGCCATATATAGCTGTTTATTTACAAACACTGATTAAGCTATAATATGCGGGCTTTACTCTATTCTATATTCACTCTAAGTTCCCTATAAGTTAAAATCGTCTAATCAAGTTTAATCGTCTTTCTTACAAAAAAGTGTGTTTCAACTCGTTTACATTAACTTCACGGTATTTTATCTTCCCAGGGCTTCATTGTAGAGTTAATAATTACGCTAAATAAAGGTACAAAAAATTAAACATCAATGGAAGTGTTATTCAGTTATAATTACATTTTGTAAAATTTATTAAAAAAAATACGTTTTTTCTATAATGCTAATATTTAAAATGAAAACACATTTTACTTAAAAAATATTATTTAAATAAAATTATGAAATGTACCTTAAAAGTTTTACACAAAAATATGTATGTCTATAAACAACACTGTATCTTTCTGTGTTTCATTGAAAATTTTCGTTGTTTGCACTCGTTATATTTATTTGAATTATTTTTTTCCAATTGGTGCTAGATGAAGTAATAATGTAAACCACTTCTTCCAGTTACTGCAGTGACATTTTTTGAATGCGAATGTTTAATTTTCTTCTCAAGCATAAAAGCATATCTTCCAAACATGCAGTATATTTTAATGTATAATAAAAATTATCTGCTAAACATTTACCGTAGCAAACGAATTTTATATATTACCTCATAGTTCGCTGCCATCGAAATACTCAAGACCAGAGGACACGAGTTGTAACGTCATCGCTAATCGACCGACTTCTCACTTGTGTTGGAATTCATACCAGAACATTTTGAATAGCAAATTTCTTTTATTTGTGGAGTATCTACCATATTATAAAACAATAATAATTATTTAAACTTACTGATGATAATTCGGAATCCCTAAATAAAAATTCAGCCAGATGCGGAATGCACAGTGTTGCTGCATGTCGCTGATTTTTTATTGGGCGATTCCAAATTCGCACCTGTAAGTTACCACCAGTAAGCACTAGTAAGCACCAGTAAGACCCAATAGTTATTATAGTTTTATAAGATGATAGCTATTCCAAAAATAAAATAAAAGAAAATTGCTATTCAAAATTTTCCAGTGACTTCCAGCAGTGGTGAAAAGTCGGTCGATTAGTGATGACGTCACAACTCGTGACTTCGGGCCTTGAGTATTTCGGTGGCAGCGCATAGTTGCCTACTTTTGTGCTTTTTTCAAATAACATAAAAATATTCTGAAACAGACAATATATGAACCTAGTAAGTACTAAAATGAAGCAAGTTTTCTGGTACAAAACATGATATTTTGACTTAAAAGAAACTTTTTAAAGATTGGAAACAATAATTTCATGAAAGCTGAGATATAGAACAAACTGATATGCGGGCCGATTCTTTCACATTTTTAAGTATAGTAAACATGCAATTATTTAATCAGATAGCTTCCAACTCTTATACTTTTTTTAGTACTATAAAATTTTAATAGTACATGTTACCCTCTTAACCCTTTGGGGACGAGTGACCAGTATACGTGCCACTTAAGGTGCTCAGAATCCTTCATTATTCACACCAGTTATTTTTTACTGCGAAGTTTACCTTATTTTGTTAGAGAATTTTCGCTATTCAACTAGAGAAAATTTTCAGTTTTGAAAAACAGGTGGTACAAGATTAAAAATTAAGCAAAGAGCTTTCATCGCGAAGGGGTTAATCCTTTCCTGCACAGTGGTTCCACTGCGGAACCACCTAATTTTAATTCCAAATTTAGAGAGACACCAAAATATTTTAATTAAATTTTGCTTTTGAAATGAAACTTTAAACCAACAGGGTTTTTTTTTTAAGAAGTTCGTTTTTAAATTCTGGTGTCAGTCAATCATTTCATCCTTTTACGAACATAATTTTTCTGTGCCGGAAAGGATTAAAACGTCGTAATCTGTCAATTAACCCATTAACCGCCGAAACTATAAGATAGGGATCTTCAACATTTTTTCTGGCAAACGTTTGCCACCACTTATTTTGAAAGATAATCACCGCTTTATTTGACGGTCAAAGTTTCTTACACTAAATAAATCAACTTTTTAACAGAAAAATAGTGGTAGTTTGATAGTTAATATGAACATGTGCATTTATTTTTACTGTTGCGGCAACGCAGAACCACCGGGTAATGGGTTAAATATGGCAAAATTTTCTATTAAATTTTTGTGGCACAAAAAATCTTGTACCACAAAAGTTTAACAGTAAATTTTACCTTCTTAAAACGTCGTAATCTGACAGGCAAAATTTTTGTTACATTTTCGTGGTACAAAAAGCAGCTATGTAATCGTAGAAGAACCTGCCCATTACAAAAGGCAGAGAATTCTATTCGGAAAAATAGATACAAGTGCATCGCAAGTTGGCAATTTAAACACCCCTGCTTAAAAATGTAAAGAATTTAAACAAGAATTATATGCAAATCCAACTTGTAATTTTAAAATGTTTAATAATAATATTTTAATCGTGATGTAAGAAATCACGCTATTTAAAAGTATAACATGGTGAGTGTTGTTAACATGTGCAATTAAAACATGAAACGCATTTCAGATAGTGAAATTTTACATAACTAGCTGAAGTACCCGGTTTGACAGGGATTTTAAAAATGTTTGTTTAAATAAATCAATTTATTGTTAAAATCCGTACTGACTAATGCAGGGGTGTCAAACTGTGGCCAACCAGATACCACTAAAAGTTTAAAAAAATCACGGCCTTACCTAATTATTGAGTCTCCGCTAATCCAGAAGTCGTCTAATTCTTTAAAAAATTAGTGGTATCCACCAGGTCCCAGTTTGATCCCCATAGACAAATACTTGTCAACATATTTTTTTCCTTCAGTATATGAATATTGCGCAAATATGCTCTTTTTTAAATTTATTCAAAGAGTTAAAAATTTGTGCTTTTATACCAGAATTTAAAAAAAATGTTTCCTTAGTCTAAATCAGGGGTGTCAAACTGCAGCCCGCCGGATACCACTAACGTTTTATAGTTATGTTTGCCTTATCTAATCGTCGAATTTCTGCGATTCAACTTGTCGACAATTTCTTTAAAATTTTAGTGGTATGCGGCGGGCCACAGTTTGACACCCCTGGTCTAAATAAACAGATTGTTGATTCTTGGAAAAAATGCGAAATAGAAATGAAAATTCTTGTTTTATAAATGTTCATATGAGGGACTCGTAACAATAGTAGACCAAGTCCATAAAAAATGAGATAGTCCATTTAGAAGGTGCATAAATTCTGTTTTGTCCACTCTTTCAGTAAACCAAGTCTGTAAACAGATGGCCTATATGAGAAAGTATGTGAAAACAGACTTGGTACACTGTGGGAGTGGTTAAAAAATATTTTATGGACTTTCTAAATCAGGGACGTCAAACTGTGGCAGGCCGAACACCACTAATTTTTTAAAGAAATTATCGACTTTTGGAATTGCAGAGATTCGAAGATTATATAAGGCAGTTATTTGTATAAAATTTTAGTGGTATCCGGCGGGCCATTCTTTGACGTCCTTTTCTAAATGAAATACGGTAGACGCTCGATTTTACGAACCTCTTTTGTACGAATTACTCTTTTTTACGAACTGATGTACTGGTCCCGACCAGCAACCTATTGAACTAATGTTATTCCCATTTACGAACTTTCGATTTTACAAACACATTATATGAGTCCCACCGAGTTCGCAAAATCGAGCATCTACTGTGTCTCATTTTTTTTTCAAAATGAACTTGGTCTACTATGGTTGTGAACCCCTCATTTATAAAAGTCATTCATGACATACCTTTCTCTTCTAAAAGCAATTAAGCATATATTCGTTTCAAATATCACGTAATATTAACCTGGTTTCTGTATTTACTTGTATGCTCCTTGTATTTTGTTTACAAATATTTGAAAATGTTCGTTTTATTTCAAACATGACGCCATAATCATATGCTTTTTGTGCTTACTGATATGCATACTCCTTTTATTATTGTCAATTATTTGAAAAAGAATACCCGTCACCATCTTGTTTTTTTTTTCTCCTAATTTTTGTACCTTCGCCGTCAGTTTTTATAAAAATTAAGAAAAAATATCGACGTATTAAAAAAAATGATATTCGTGCGTCAAAAGTTTCTACATTTGATCTGAAATTTAGAAATCTATAGCTTGATTAGTTTTCTTAAATTTAGCCGAATGGTGAAAATTGTCTGTATTTTTATTGTCATAAGCCACTCGTTCAAGAGAGAAATAACTGCTTTTTCACTGCTACGTGCATTAGCGTTATATATATATATAGATGTTGCTTTATAACAGATAGATATTCTTTCGATAAAAATTATTTTCAATTAACCTAAGAATAAAGGACTGTTAAGAATTATCCCGGAATAGAAGGCGACATTTGAACAAATATTCGTATTTAATTGAATACTAGAAATGTAATTACACAAAATTTAAAATTGTGTTTATTGGTTCACATTGTTTCCTTCATATTGGATTTAACTGGAATAAATTTTTGGATCCATCTGTAAAAATACATATTCACATTATACGCAACATCTTGCTTCTTAATAAGGGTAAAATATTTGTCAGAAAATATTCTTTCCATTCTCGCCGCAGTTAGTACACAATCAAATTCACAAAAACTTTTGTTTATTATCTGACGAGTCCATTTCTTTGAATTTGTAATCAAATCGCAAAACTCTCTGCAGTAGATTTATTTGAAACTTCTGCATATTCTGTGCGGCATCAGTTCAACAGATAATTTGAAAAGACGAATATTACTGTTCGTAAATATTTACAACCAAAAATATGCATCTCTAAGACTCCAGTTTTTTGCCTTACATTCATTAAAACCTCAGCAGGTTTTGCGCCATACATTTTACATATATTTTGCGAATGTAATCGCACTGACAAACTGTGGAAATAAATCGCTCGAAAATAACTGGAAATGTGAAAAAGAAAACAATTAGGTATTACTTGAGTTTCATAATAATAATAATATTCAACACATGATAACAAATAAACGCTATTATAAAATAATTCTAAAGTGAATGGTGGGATACGCATAAATTTACAAATCAATTAGAAAGTGCTTCAGAAATTATTCTTTTATGAGTTTCTGAGTAAAAGTTTTAACCGTATCAATGGCGGCTTTATCTAATTTAGACAAATTAATTTTCATTCCATAATTGCAAAATTAACATCTAATATCGTAATATCTTCGTGGGTTTTTTTTAATGGAACCTAACCCGTATTTAAGCATGGAAATCCTTGGTTCGAAGAAAACCAAGAAAACTCTGAACGATTAGGCCGACGGGCACGATTGGTTTCGAACCCAGCACCTCCCGTCCAGTGTTGCCAGATGGGCTACTTTTTTAAAAATCAGATTCTTGATTGGCACCACTTTTTTGAAACGGTAAACTGTGCTTATTTAACAACATATTAATTTAAGCAAAAACAAAGTGAAATTTACCGTTTCAAAAAAGTGGTGCGAAACAAGAAATCTTAATTAAAAAAAAGTAGCCCACTGGCAACATTGCTCCTGTCTACCATCTTCGACAGCAGACCGTCACAGCGGATGGTGGGCCGTACTTCTGACAGGATTAATATTTCTATATAAATATAGTGGTTGCAAAGAGTTAAATTAAAAGAGATGCAGATATGCATTTAAGTGTTAATGGGTCCACTGATTTTAGAATAGCTGTCCTTTTTCTTTATCACATGAGATTTTCTCACAAAGTCAGGATGAATTTTCATTAAAATTGAACAAGATGTTCAGCCTGCTATGAGAAGACATTATATACTACTTAAAATTGCGAAGCATTTTGGCTTGCATTTTTAACCCGGAAATGCTCGCGCATATCCAAGATATACACGATTTATACTTTGCCACAAATAAATTCAAATAAAAATCGTCATGTTATTTAATCGATGAGATTGCTCATAAATTCTGCGAAAAAATAATTTAAATATTACATTTCGAAAAATAGTGGAGAGAAATGTATCAACCGTGCGCACCCTGGGTATACCCTGCGCGAGTAATCCCGGGTTAACACGTTCACGTCGGCGCGGTGGGTCACACTCGACTGTCTCGGAGCTCCCAAGCTTATTGGATACCAGTATTTTAATACAGGAAATGATGTTTTATTTAATTAGAACAATTGGGCGATTAAAAGGAACAACATTTTCTCTAAAATAATGATGGTGTGCAAAAAGCCGGAGACTTGACAACTCTGAGACAATCGAGTGTGACCCACCGCGCTGGCGTGAACGTGTTAAACAGCTTCAAGAACAACAGCTTTCCAAATACTAGGTATACTGTGTTCAACATAAAATGACAACTCTCACGGCGGATTACTGTTGTGTTTCTGTGGCCTCTTAAATTTTAATAGCAGAATTTTATAAAAGTATTTTTGGTCTTATTTATTAATTTAAAGAAAGCAAAGAACACTTTCACAAAATACTGATATTCAAAGTAAAGATACAGTATAAACAAGGGGTGGCAAACTGTGGCACGCCCTACACCACTATAATTTTATAGTAATCATTCCCTTATCTAATCATCAAATCTCTGCGATTAAAGAAGTCGGCTTTTCCTGTAAAATTTTAGTGGTATCCCCCGTGCCACGGTTGGCCACCCCTGGTATAAACGCTCAAAAATATCTGCCTACAACAGCCACCAGTTTTGTGCGAGCGCTTAGCCCTATTATTCAGATTGCTATGTCACAACCATAAATTCTGCATAACATGTTTTACTTGTCTTCAATTCTCGTTTCGAACTTGTTTTCTAGTCCATTGTATATCCCTGTACCGTAGGCAGCATCTAACACTTGCTTGCTATCATGTTCATGACCTAACAGTTGAATACTATCAAGTTCAAGTTCTACTAGAGGTGATATGGGAATGCTAAGCCTACTTAAGTCGGGGGAGTCAAACTGAGGCCCAATGGACACGTCTGTTTTTTTAACCCCTTGAGGGGCACTGGTATATATTATATACCAGTACCCCTCAATATATATATTATATACCATATTATTTAAGTATGAATTCAAATACCTTATTTTAAATATTTTTTTTTTTTTTTTTTGTAAAACTTAACTCTTAAATGCATGAATTATTCCTTTACAATTGCGTTTTTAATTCTTATACTAAATTTTAGACAGAAATTTTAAGATACATTTTTAACTTTATTTAGTAGCATATTTTCGTACTTCTAACAGGGTTGGGTTGATTTTTGACGGGAGTGCCCTTCGTGGGGGTCTTTCTAAGTAAACCTAACCGTTGCCATAGAAATACTCAAAGCCTGAGGACACCCGTCGTGACGTCATCACTAATCGACCGACTTCTGACTAGTGCTCAAATTCACTCCGGAAAACTTTGAATAGCAATTTCATTTTATTTTATTTATGGAATATCTATCATATTATAAAACAATAGTAACTACTTAAACTTACTGGTGAGAATTCAAAAAACCCCAAATAAAAATTCAGCCAGATGCGGAATGCTACAGTGTTGCTGCATCTGGCTGATATTTTATTAGGGGATTCCAAATTCTAACCAGTAAATTTAACTAGATACTATTGTTTTATAAGATGATAGATATTCCACAAATAAAATAAAAGGAAATTGATATTCAACATTTCCCGGTGCGAATTCCAACACTAGTGAGAAGTCGGTCGATTAGAGATGACGTCTCAACTTGTGTCCTCAGGCCTTGAGTATTTTGATGCCATCGACCTAACCCGTATTCACGCATGAAAATCCTTGTGTCGAAGAAAACCACAGACGATTAGGACGACAGGCAAGATTGGTTTCGAACCCAGCACCTCCCTATTAGCTTCGACAGCAGAACCTCTCGGCAAGTGGTGGGCCGTACTTCTGACAGGATTAATATTTCTATATAAATATAGTGGTTACAAAGAGTTAAATTAAAATAGGTGCATATACGCATCACTATGCATTAAAGTGTTAATGCGTCCACTGATTTTAGAATAGCTGTCATTTTTCTTTATCACATGAGTTTTTCTCACAAAGTCAGGAAGAATTTTTATTAAAATTGAACAAGATGTTCAGCCTGCTAAGAGAAGACATTATATACTACTTAAAATTGAGAAGCATTTTGGCTTGCATTTTTAACCCGGGAATGCTCGCGCATATCCAATATATACACGATTTATACTTTGCCACCAATAAATTCAAATAAAAATCGTCATGTTATTTAATCGATGAGATTGCCCATAAATTCTGCGATAAAAGAATTTAAATATTACATTTCGAAAAATAGTGGTGAGAAATGTATCAACCGTGCGCACCCTGGGTATGTCATACCCTGCGCGAGTAATCCCGGGTTAACACGTTCACGCCGGCGAGGTGGGTCACACTCGGCTATCTTGGAAATGCCAAGTGTTCGGCTTATTGGATTCCAGTATTTTAATACAGAAAATGTTGTTTTATTTAATTAAAACAATTGGGCTATTTAAAGGAACAACATTTTCTCCAAAATAATAGTGGGGTGCAAAAAGCCGGAGACTTGACAACTCTGAGACCGTCGAATGTGACCCACCGCGCCAGCGTGAACGTGTTAAACAGCTTCAAGAACAACAGCCTTCCAAATACTAGGTATACCGTGTTCAATATAAAATGACAACTGTCACGGCGTATTACTGTTGTGTTTCTGTGGCCCCTTAAATTTTAATAGCAGAATTTTCTAAAAGTATTTTTGGTCTTATTTAACACCTTGAGGGGCGCCGGTAAATATTATATACCACCTACGATTAATGAAGTTTTACACCAGAAAAAAATTATTAAATTTTACTTTTCTAACTTTGGTGGAAAAAAGGGGCCGTAAAATTGCTTTTACTTATTTTGAAATAGAATTTTTCAAAGATTCCGGTATGAGTTCAACATTACAGGAACACAATCACTTACCCCTCAAAGGGTTAATAATTTAAAAAAAAGCGAAGAATACTTTCACAAAATGCTGGTATTCAAAGTAAAGATACAGTATAAACGCTGAAAATTATCTACCTACAACAGCCACCAGTTTTGTGCGAGCGCTTAGGCCTATTATTCAGAGGGCTAAGTCACAACCATAAATTCTGCATAGCATGTTTTACTTGTCTTCAAATCTCGTTTCGAACTTGTTCTCTAATCCATTGTATGTACCTGCACCGTAGGCAGCATCTAACACTTGTTTTCTATCATGTTCATGACCTAACAGTTGAATACTATCAAGTTCTAGTTCTACTAGAGGCTAACATATACGAATGCTAAGACTACTTAAGTCGGGGGTGTCAAACTGATCTCCAATGGACACCTCTGTTTATTTAACCCCTTGAGGGGCAGCTGTATATATTATATACCACCTACGATTAATGAAGTTTTACACCAGAAAATTTTATAAAATTTTAGTTTTCTAACTTTGGTGGAAAAGAGCTGTAAAATTGCTTTTACTAATTTTAAATAGAATTTTTCAAAGATTCCGGTGGGAATTCAGCATTTCACAAACGTAATTGCTTGCCCCTCAAGAGGTTAAAAGAAATAGCCGCCTTCTTGAATCGCAGAGATTCTATGATTATAAAAGGCAATGATTACAATAAATTTTACTGGTGTCTGGTGAGCAATGTTGCCAGATTGATGACTTTTTTATCCCCAGATTGTTGATTGTCACGGCTTTTTTAAGTAGAAATATTCGTCCTAATTAAAAATAGACTAAAAATTCTGAAGAATAAGACGAATTACACTATTTTAAAAAAGCGGTGACAGTCAAATAATCTGAATTTAAAAAAGTCCCCAATCTGGCAACACTGTGCTGGTGGGCCACACTTTCACACCGTTGACATAGCGCAATTTGGATTCAAGGTAGAGGATATTTTTTTTATCTCTATTGTTCCATGTTGAAAGAAAATAAGTTGATGTTATCGCTGTAGTTTTGGAGAACCCTACATCAGGGCCTAAATAATAAATGGGCAAATTTCCAACTGTAAAAAGGAATAAATATTTTTTCTTATTCATGGCAGTAATTTTGAATGAAATGTGCGTTTAAATAAGACGAAAATTTCTATTAAAATTTACTGTTGCAAGTATGCCCAGTGGATAATGAGGCTCCAACCTCCACATAATAAGCAGTCCGATTAATTATTTGAACAGCATGCGGAGAACTTCAACGTAGTGGTGTAGCCAGTGTGGTGGTCAAGAGTTTGTGTTCATGGGGCGCTTTCAACTTAGGTCCCTGTCAGGTCACCACCCCCTGAGTACTTTGCCTGAGATCTGATACAAAAATGGCGGTGGCCGAAGGCGGATTTTTTTAACGTATGTGCGATTCCTTAATTTTAGACACCAGTATTTTATAAAAGATTTTTTGTATTGTTTAATCTTAGAAATTTGAAACGGAAAAATATTAAAAAAATATCGGCACCAGAATTCAAGGACACACGCCCGAAAAAATCTGCCTTCGGCAGCTACCATTTTTGTGTCAGCTCTCAGGGCTAGTATTCAGTGGGTGGTAGTAGGTCCAACGCGTGATCGCTAGCGTTTAGATTCCTATTATGCTTTGTACTCATTTTATGAACACCGAAGTAAAGAAAGGTTGTGAGAAATTTGTCCAGTTCGGCGACTGGAGTGGAACTCTGGACCTGTAGCGTAATAGGGTGACGAGCTGACCACTAAGCAACTGAGCTATCGTAAAAATTGACAACTTGGTATAAATATATATAGATTTATTGATAATAATTTTTAAATAACTCATTCATCTAATTTTTAATATTTCTAATATAAAATATCTAAATTATCTAAATGGATAGCATCGCGAAAGATATTGAGAAATACTATTTAATAATACTCCTTTAGAGTAACACATCCTAAGAATATCGTTAAATTACAGGATCGTTAAAGAGTACTTGAAGATGCTACATCGTAATATGGATTTCAATTTCCAAGTGAATTAATTAGCAAGTGCAGCAATTTTTCCTTTAAAGGAATCTAAAAGTGAATATTTAAGTCTGTTAAAATTCATTAGTGCAAAAGTATTTTCGCAAAATAATATCTTAAAAGAATCATGATGTATCTCGAGAAGCTTTATAATGTGAAATGTTTTACACTAGAATATATATATATATATATATATATATATATATGCAATTATGCGCAAAGATTAAAAAAAAACTTAAAATATATATATATGGTTCTAAAAAAATAAATCGTCATTGATTTTTATTCAACTATATTTTAATATATTCAACTTTTATTAAATAATAAATATTTTGTTTAAAGTTTCATTTTTTTAAAACAAACATAAAAATACCCCATTATATTGCAAGATAAATGATTGATGAAGAAGTATAAAAGAGTATTATTACGAAAAATGCTTTATACTTGCATATATATGTGTATGCAAATATGCACCGAGAAAAAAAAAAAAAAAAAAAAAAAAAAACTATATATGGCTCACTAAGGTAAATCGTCATTCATTACGATGATTAACACTAAAACGATAGGTAATTTTACTCAAGTTTTATAAAAAATATTTTACACCGGAATTTTTATTTAAATCTGTTTAACATATTTATATAACATTTTTCTTCTTTTTTTCTTTTAAACTTATTTTACAAAGAAAGTTCTGGTTCGAACCGAATATATTCATATGGTATTGGTCAAAATGACCCCTCATGGTCTTTTTAGTGTTAAAGCATTTTAGTAAAATTGAAGTAGCACAGAATTTTATTCAAAAGTTTTTTTTATAAATTCAAAGTTTAAGAAATAATTAAAAATTTTGTTTAAAGATGCGTTTTGTTATTTCAAATAGACATAAAAAAAAATCTTGTGTTATAGCAAGAAAACTGATTGATGAGGATGCATAATAGTGTTCGTACGGTCTTTGAATTCCAGATCACTTCTTTTAAGAACTGCTATTTATCATTTCTGTTAATTTTTTGCTGCTATGCATCATTAAGGTTAAATTTACTAATGAATGGTATTGGAATTCAAGGACAGCACAAGCTCGTCAAAGAATATCACAATATATGCATGCGGTTACATCGTAACCTACAGTTATTAATTTGAAGTTAAAAATTTCATGATTAAAATACAACTCCCCATAGGTTTTGAAACTAACGGTATCAATAAATTATTTTTTAATTGTATCTTAATATGTTCTGAAGTTTCTGGTCCAAATTTTGATGTATTTTATAACTGTCTAGCGATTCTTTCCTTCATAAAGAAATTACTACCAATATTCCCTATTATTAAATTTTGCCTTATTTAATTTTAGAACATTAAAATGTTAAATATAGCGAATACTAATATTCGCAAAAATTTTTAGGAAAGTGCTCATAAAGTAACAACCGTGAAAATCCTATTCCAGAGATCTCAAGTTTACCAATTTTTGAGTACCGCCATTCCCAATTTTGAATCTATGTCTAAAAAAATTTCTATCATTAATTAAAGCGTATAGCTGTATTCATAAATAGTGGTACTGCAAAAAAGGGAGGTTTGGCAAACATGCTGTTTATGGATGTTAAGACTTTTTGTTTCGTAAATATAATGAATATAAAATTAAGTTATAGTAAACAATAAATTTAGTATAGTTTATAACGTTGGATATTTATATAATTTTACAGCAGATATCTAAAAGTGGAAATTTAAAAGTAATATATGATATAACTTCTCTTTCATAAGTTCATTAAAGTAAAAGAATTATTCTAATCATTACTGTTTCGAGTCATTTGCGGATTTGAAAAATTCAAATTCGCAGGAAACTTTTTAGAAGTTGAATTACGATGGACTAATATGTCAAAGAATGATAAATGTTCTCAGTTTTCTTTTATATCGAGCTGTTAATTTCTTTCCAAAAAGAAATATTTATTCGGAAGAAAACTTTTACGCCAGATAAAACTTTGATTGCGTTACTGTATTACATAGCTGCCGACATCTTACGCTTTTTTGTACCACAAAAATTTTATAATAAATTTTACCTTTTTTAAATCGACGTAACCTGCCGATTTAACCCTTTGAGGGGCAAGTAATTGCGTTACTGTAATGTCGAATTCACACCGGAATCTTTCAAACATTTTATTGCAAAATAAGGAAAAGCAATTTTGCAACTTTTTCCCACCAACGTTAGAAAAGTAAAATTTAATAAAATTTTTCTGGTGCAAATCGTTATTAATCGTAGGTGTGGTAAAATATATCCCACTGCCCCTAAACGGCTCAATAAGTCAAAATTTTCTATTAAATTTTTGCGGTACAAAAAAGCGGAAGAGTTGGCAGCTATAGTTTTATCACAACATTATATAAAATTTCAATGATTTGAAATGCTTCATATTATGGAATTTTCTTACTGTTGCATATTTTCATATAGCAGCATGACCGGGAAAGTTCCAAAGGGGCCCAGGGTCCTTACGCTACTTGCAATATATTGCTATTTTTTTTCTAATAATAATATTCATCTTTCTCCACCGAAGGAAACGTAGGCCTCGACAGTGTTGCCAATGGACTACTTTTTTTTAAAAATTCAGACTTCTTGATTGGCACCACTTTTTTGAAATGGTAAAATTCCCTTTGTTTTCGCCTTGATTAATATGTCATTAAATAAGTTAAATTTTACCATTTCAAAAAAGTGGTGCGAATCAATAAATCTAAATTTTAAAAAAGTAGCCACTGGCAACACTAGGTCTTCACTTTACGGAGGAGGCATTCAGGCGTACTTCAACCAAAAATTAAAAAAAAAATGTTCTGTTTAATCCCACTGATTAATTGAGACCAAAAATAACGTTTTAAAATTAATAGTGTAAGATAGCCTGATTTGTCCCCTTCGATCCTTTAAGTCCGTGCTTGTGGCAGGATAGTGGCGTGTATAGAAATTAGGTCAAGGGTGCAAATTATTCCTTAACCACTTAACTGTCACATTTTTTTTGACACCATAAACTAAAAACAGGGAGCACACACCACTTTTTAAGTACAGAAATATTTGCCTTAAATAATCAAGAAAAGTCTGCCATTTAATGAACCGAAGATTTCAGGTAAAAATTAGTGGTGTGGAAAAGCTTTTTCAAACGAAAGAAGCTAGTTCGCTCAAAACAGTTAACCCCTTGAGGGGCGGTGGGATATATTTTATCCCACCTACGATCATAGCTGCCAACTTGTACGGATTTTTGCTACCACTAAAATTTAAGAGAAAAATTTGCCTAATTCAATCGCCGAATTGCCGTGAATGTTGATCATTTAATAAGGCAGAAATCTCTTTTAAATTTTAGTGGTAGGAAAAATCCGTACAAGTTGGCAGCTATGCACGATTAATGAAGATTTGCACTAGAAAAAAATTATGAAATTATACTTTTTTAACTTTGGTGGAAATAAGTCGTTAAATTGCTTTTCCTTCATTTGAAATAAAATGTTTCTATCTTTCCGGTGAGAGTTCAGAATTATACAAACGTAATTGCTTGCCCCTCAAGGGGTTAAGTGGTTAAGTGCTAAATAAAATTATTAGTCTTATTTAATTGTTAAAAATTAATACAGATTATATAATTAAATAACCTGAAGATTAAAATTTCGAATTACCATTACAATGTCGCATTTCCGGCAATCATTGCTAAAAGACTGTACTTCGGATAATATACTGTATACGAAATCTTTTTCGTGGATCTGAAAATGAACTATTAATTGTATGCATATTATATTCTACTGCAAGAGTCTTGTAGTAAACATCTGTAATTTATATATATATTTTTTAAAATTTGAAATACTGTAATATAATTAAAATACGCTGAAAACTCGTTTTCTCTGATGACCATCTTATAACAGAGTTCTTTTATGTGACCCTGTAAATGAATGATAAATACTCTGCGCTCCATAATCTATAGTAACCATATTGTAGTGAGCTTTAGGGTTGTATATCAGTTTCAATGTGTTTGAACGAGTGTAGAATAATTAAAATATGCTGCAAACGATTTTCACGATAGAGCATAAAGCAAATAAATTCTTTTAAGAGCCTGTCTAAGCGAACTATGATATGAACATAATTTTCAAAACTAAATGTGCCATTGTAAACTTCAATAACGCATATCAATTATGTGGTAATCCGAGTATATTTACGCAAGTTAGAGTACGGAAAGACCAACATCCGGTCAGATATACTGCCAGATAAACCGG
The DNA here is from genome assembly GCA_963932465.1 of Maratus speciosus. Taxonomy (NCBI): domain Eukaryota; kingdom Metazoa; phylum Arthropoda; class Arachnida; order Araneae; family Salticidae; genus Maratus; species Maratus speciosus. Next base: position 453,950,472 of record OZ010796.1, read on the forward strand.
ATTCAAAACACTTTTCATCTAAGTGGAAGAGTGTTAAAAACGTAAACATCATAAGGTCAGTTTACTGTCCGTATGTCTGTCAGAACCTTTTTACAGAGACGGCTGAAAATATTAGATTGAATTTGACATCAAATAATAATAACCACGGCCTTCTTGTGAAACTTTTGAGCTTCTAACACAAAAATTTAATAAGAAAGAAAAATATTACGCCAAGCATAGATGAAGAAATATTTTTTCAATACGTTGTGGGGTACACTAGCAAAACTTCGCCGTTTAGTAAGATGAGAGATGTTGTATAAGTAAACAGTACGGAATTGGTATAAATAAAATTTCACCAATTAGCATCTATAGACGGCAAAATTCTTTTGTGCAGTACTGTATATAATTTGTATCAGGTATGTCAAACTGTGGCCCGCATGACACCACTAATTTTTAAAAGAAATAATCTGCTTCTTGAAATAGAGAAATTCGATGGTAATCTAAGGCAATAAGTTCTGCAAAATTTTAGTGGCAGTAAGCGGGATACTACACACTCCTTATCTATAGATTCGTCTCTTTGCTACATAGTATGAAAAATTTAATTCAGTTAATCCATTGAAGGGCGTTGGTTAATTTTTGGACAACTTAATTTTAATCCCTTAATGCCACATTGACACCGAAGTTATAAAATGATAATTTTCCTTTTATTAAGTACACGAAGAAAACCTTTTACTTACTTTGAAATAAATTTGTTTGTAAATACTGGTGTTAGTCAATCATGCAAGCATTTTACGAGTAGAAATACTTTGCCCCTGAAAGGGTTAAGAAACGCATAACACAGTTGAAAATTCAGCAATTTCCGGCAATAAATAGACATGTACTCGAATTATTTTATGCAACCCCGCATATGATCATTGAAATTTATACATACCTAGTAATATATAAAGAACTAATTTACAGTACATATACATTTAACGTCTGAATTTAAAAACCATTAACACTAGAACGCCCGGAAGGAGTCGATTCGACTCCGACCATATGATTAAATGTGAACTGGTACCAGAAATTCTTTCCCAAAATATGTTAAATTTTAGAAACGCAGATTTACGTTAAATAAATCAATTAAATAATTTCAAATAAAAATTCTGGTGTAAAACATTTTTACGAAACTTGAGTAAAATTTCCGGGCGTTCTAGTGTTAAAACACCAAATAAAATAAACTAAGACAGACTTGAGCTCAGTTAAAAAATAAAATTTATAAAGAATATACTTAAAAACAATTAAAAATACAATATGTAAACGTTTCGCCAAGCGACACGCAAGGCATCATCAGTACAAAAAATATCCATTGCATTTCAAACGACAGAACAAATCAAGAGTAGTTAAAGTTACTTATTTTAAAAACAAACAATATTCACTAGGGACAGAACGAGCATCATTCAAATCACTACCATGGTAGATTGCTCCTTGAGGCTTGGTTCACTGAATTGCGATCCGAGGCTTTGAAAGATGCTCGTTCTGTCCCTAGTGAATATTGTTTGTTATTAAAATAACTAACTTTAACTGTTCTTGATTTGTTCTGCCGTTTGAAATGCAATGGATATATTTTGTACTGATGATGCCTTGCGTGTCGATTGGCGAAACGTTTACATATTGTATTTTTAATTGTTTTTAAGTATATTCTTTATAAATTTTATTTTTTAACTGTGCTCAAGTCTGTCTTAGTTTATTTTATTTGGTGATTTATTTTTTTATAAAGAACTAGTTAAACATAAAAACGCACAACACAATTGAATGAACTTGCAGTAATTATCGCTCATACACAGTACAGTAATCAATTTCTTTTGTGTGTCCCTTTAAATGAATATTAATTTTTTTTCACACCATATTCTTTAGTAAACTTCGTACAGTGAACCTAAGTAACGCATATAAATTTCATTATGTTTTAAATAGTGTAACATCATTTAAAAGCAAAGTAAACGATTGTTCACTCTAAAACATTGGTTTCCAACGTGGGACGTGCTCCCCACAGAGGGGGGGGGGGGGGTGACAATATGAATTTTCAGGGGGGCAGTTTTAGATTTCTTATTACCAAATTTTCTGTCATTTTCTTCTATTTTTTTTTTCTAATGAAAGTAGTGCCGTAGTCTAAAACTAGAAATAATAGATGGGAAAGTTAAAACATAACTCAAGGGAAATTAATTTCCGAAACGTTTCCATTTAAAACTTCAAAATACAGTAACGCCGGAATAATTATGTGATTTTTTAAAATTATTTTGAGACCTTCTCTATATTAAAAAAATATTTTAATTTTTTCGGTTTCAATATTATTTTAGTAAAACACACCTCCTTTTTTTACTATTTATTACGAAAAAAAAAAACTGATATTGCTGAAAAAAAACTGAACTTCATAGTGCAACATGCCCCATAAAGGAACTTCTATATATGTCAATTTGTAGAGTATATCTAAAATTAACTATTTTTACATGTTTAATGTAAAAAATGTTTTTGAATTATCTAAATGAGGTGCTACTTTTATTGAATTAACCCATTAACCGCCAAAACTATTGCGATAGAAATTTTCAAATTTCTTGTTGGAAGTAGTTTCCCATCAGAAATTCAGTAAGGTAAATTTTGCTTTACTAAAATAGCAAAATTCCTGCCAATAAATAAGACATTTTTTTAAACTCTAAAATAGTGGTGCAAATGTAATTAATTCATTGCATGACCAATTATTTTGACTGTTGCGTGAACGCAACGTCAGCCGTTAATGGGTTAATAAATCCCCGCATCACGGAAGGAAATGGGTAGAAATTAAATTTCTTCCCTCATAGCATGCATGGTCGCAATGACGTCATTGTGACGTCACTGTAAGTCACAGTGGTCACGTGACATCTGTGACCAAAATGCCACCACTCAGTGATGTCACATTGTGACTGAGATGTGAACTTCTTAGAAAACTTAAAAAAATTACAAAAGCTCTTTAAAACATGTTATTTACTGTAAAACTGGTAATTTAAAAAAAAATTGTGACATCACTGACATGTCACTGTATGTAACATACGTCACGTCACATATGTGGCGAAAAACCCACCATATTTGAAACTCACAGTGTGTCAAAAATATGAATTTCAGAAAGCTTTGAAAATGAAGAGGAATATTTTAAACAGGCCGTCTTAATGCATTTTGGAGCTTGGATCGGATTGATTTTGTTGTATACGTAATATAGTATACTAAATGTACTATGTAATACAGTATACTTAATGTAGTATACTTAAGTATAAATAAAGCCACTTTTATACTTTCAATAATATTTTCTTTTTCTGTTAATGTTTAACTAGTTTAAGCCACTATTTAAAAATAAATGTTACTATTTGTTTCTGACTTTTTAAAAAAATTTAACATTTTCTGAATACATAATAAAATATACAAAATATATGCAAAACGCATGACATATTTATTCATATTTTAATTTTTTTCCCAGAAATTTCTTTAAAAAATAGTTATTGTACTCGTTGGTTTATTCTACAGGAAATTAATATTGAAAAAAAAATAATAAACGCTTATGAAGAAAAAAAAAATTCTTTCCCCGATGATCTTTTTTTATTATTTTTTATGAACATATTTTGTATTTATTACATGTGATACAAACATTAACTTTTATTTTTCAAAAGGCCTTTCTTTATTGTCCGTTAAATTGGTTTTATATGCACTAGAAATAATGTTTTATTTTATACTAGCATATGGCCCCGTCAAAAATGACGGGAAAGTGTTATTGTAAGTTTACAACATTAAGTCAGACTCAATTAAACAGGTGATTGATATGCATGATTATTCAGATAGTGGTAAGTCCTCAAAAGCATTAAAAAAAATAGTGTTTGTAAAAGTCAACCTTCAAATGAAGAAAATATGAACCACCTCATGCGGGGGAGGGGGGGGGGAAGAGCAACCCTATGGCAAAATTCTCATTTTTTCTGCACATCTTTGATGAAATTCGTGTTTTTTTCGCAGCCTTTTGACAAAATGAGTGTTTTTATCGGGATTTGTTGAAAATTTTGCTTTTTTTCTGCGCCCTTTTGACGAATTACACCTCTCGCATTTCTTTGACAAAATTCAGGGAAGAGTGCCACTTGGCAAAAAAAATTTTTTCAAAATCTTGCCAAAAATCTTTTCAAGATGGCAGAAAAACATCATTTTTAAATCTTTGTTATTTATAAATCAATGATTTTGCCCCAAAAATAGAAAATGATGTAAAAACATGGATTTATAAATAACAAAGATTTAAAACTGAAGTTTTTCCGCCATCTTGAAAAATTTGTTACGAATGCTGGTAAAATCTTGCTCACAACTACCAAAAAACTTACTAATATAAAATAAAAAGATAAATATAAATAAATACCAATAAATGAGACGGCGATTCAGGAAAAAGGGAGTTTCATACAGAAAAAAAATATATAAAAAGAAACTAAAAATACTTACACAAAAACAAACAATCAGTTAAAATTTACAAACAAAAAAAAAAATCAATAATTTAATGTTTATGGTGAAATTCTCGTTTTTTCTGCACATCTCTGATGAAATTCATGTTTTTTTCGCAGCCTTTTAAAAAAATGACTGTTTTTACCACAATCCTTTCACGAAATGAGTGTTTTTATCGGGATTTGTTGCAAAATTCACGTTTTTCCTGCGCCTTTTTGATGAATTACACCTCTCACGTTTCTTTGACAAAATTCAGGGAAGAGTTTCGCATCCTGTGCCGCTTGACGAAAAAAATTGTGCCAAAAATCTTTTCAAGGTGACGGAAAAACTCAATTTTTAAATCTTTATGTTATTTATAAATCAATGATTTGCACAAAAAAATAGAAAATGATGTAAAAACATGGATTTATAAGTAACATAAAGATTTAAAAACGAAGTTTTACTGCCATCTTGAAAAATTTGTTACGAATGCAGGTAAAATCTCGCTCACAACTGCCAAAAAATTTATGAAACATAAAATAAAAGTAAAAGGATAAATATAAAGAAATACCAATAAATGAGACGGCGATTCATAAAAAAAAGGGGGAGTTTCATACAAAAAAAATTTCAAATATTTACATAAAAAACAATCAGTTAAAATTTAAAAAAAAATCAATAATTTAATGTTTAGAAAAAGGGATCCTAGTCAGGGTCTGAAACATCGTCAAGGTATGGTACTTCTCTTCTAACTGAATTAAATTTAAATTTTGATGGATGTTTGGTAATACACCCTCGATGTTTTTAGACTCTGAATTTTTTCGGCAGCCGTTGGCTGAATCGTCTGTCTCTAAAACAGTAAACAATGTAAAAATCGATATATTCACCAATAAAGGGTGCATTTTAAACAGCTAATGCAAAAATCCTAATTAAAAAAAAAGAAATAAACAGCAGAGCAAGCGAGACTTACCTTACAATCAAAATACGTTGACAGAAGCACAGGTGCATCCGAATGTATGCAGCAAATTAGTTACGTAACAGAAAATTTAGCTGACTAACGGTTCACCTGATACTGATGAACCAATAAGCTTCAAGATCCCCCGATTTCAAAATTTACATTTTTTTTTAGGTTCTTATGTTGAAACTTACACTTTTGCAACCTTTCGATGAAAATCTCGTTTTCTCTGTGATCCTCTAATCAAAACACATTTTTTCTGTGATTATTTGACGAAATTCACGTTTTTCGCGATACTTTGATCAAATAATGTATTTTTTCTGCAGTCATCTGATGAAATTCATGTTTTTTCCACGATTATTTGGCGACATTCACATATTCCATGATCCTTAGACGAAACATGCATACTAAAGGACCCTTTGGGAAAAATTGTGCTTTTTTCTGCGATCCTTTGATGGAATTCATATTCGTTTGATGACACCACCCTTTTTCTACGATATTTTGATGATTTTTGCAAGCTCCTGGCTATATGTTTTTTTCATCCTGTTTGTTTCTATACATGGATTAAATGCACAGGTCATGGGAAAGGATTAGAAATAAACTCAAATTGCAGTTGCTTGTACTCGCATTTTTATTTTGTCAAATTCTGCTACCCCCCCCCCCCCCTCCCTTCTCGTCCTAAAAATGTCAACAAATTTTAATACTGATTTGCATCAATCCCAGGGATGATAAATTGTGCCGAAAAAATGGAATTCCCTGTTTTCGCTGGAAAGTGGCATGTCTGTAAATGCTTTTAAAAATATATGCATAGTTGAAAAAAAAAAGCTGTTGCATTTTTGAAACAGCAAAAAATAATTCACAGAAATATATTAAATTCAGCTTAAAAAATGCAGCATAGGTGAAATAAGAAACTAAAATAAAACAAAAAACATATGGCATTTCTTTAAAAAATCAATGTTTATTTTTTAATTTTAGATGAAACTTTAAAATTTGATTCATATATTTGGCCAAAACTAAAACACCATTATGTGCATCATTGAAAGTAATACACATACAAAAAGCTATGTTTTTTAACGGTACAAAAATTTAGTAAAATTAAAAAAAAAATGTAATTTTGATTTTTAAATCTTTATTATAATGAAACGTTCCTGTGAGTGATAAACACTTTATGAACATGAACTTAAAATATGCATAGTTTAGATAAAAAATAAACAAAAAATTGTGTATATGGGTGTTTAATTCTGTTCGGTGTAAACTCAGCTGAGTTTATCAGGCAAACTGAGAAATCCGTTGATTGCCGCGATCGCGCAATTCTTTTCCTGGTCAATTGGCGCCTTCTTTCCGAAAGCCCATAATAAAAATTAAAAAAACTTTTAAAACATTCAAAAATAACTATTGACAGATGAAAGCGAGTAGTGGCGAAAAATCAGCACGTTTATCCCTCTGTTGTTTTTCCTAAAGAAACAGCGTTTCACTGTTGCCACTACAGAAGAGTGAAATACATAAATCATTGATATGAATCAATATTCATATGAATGATTCATATGAATAATGATGAATAATCATTAAATAATGTTTTTTAAAATATTTATTCAATAAATTACGTAATATTTCATATGTATGTCGTAAACTGACTGCTTGTAAATGTAAACAGAACGCATTGAAAAACGCATTTCAAAAAACTTAAAGGCTTTAATATGCTTTAAAAAATATATTTAAAGCAGAATCAGATGTTAGCCGTATTTTTTTTTTTTTTTTTTTTATGAATCGTCAAAGAGTCATTCATTTGTTTCTTAATTTGCTGGAATTTGAATCTGAATGGCAACAGTATCGTTTGTTTATATTTGATGTCTAATAGCTTAATTTTAATTTAGAACTTAATACATTATAAATGGATATGATACACATGTTTTATATGAAAATATGCTGAACAGACATGATTTTAAGTGGAAAAAATTATCATTTAGCTGTCATATGCTAAGATATGTTTTTCATTAAGCCTAACATGGCGTTTAGCTACGGTCGTTTCGCAGACCAGAGTGGTTCGCACCGGCATCGTTCCGTCGGTCACGTGCACTCAGCTTTTATAATAAGTAGATACCTTAACACTAGAACGCCCGGAAGGAGTCGATTCGACTCCGACCATATGATTAAATGTCAATTGGAACCAGAAATTCTTTCACAAAATAAGTTAAATTTAAACCACGCAGATTTACGTTAAATAAATAAGTTAAGTAATTTTAAATAAAAATTCTGGTGCGAAGTATTTTTCTGAAACTTGAGTAAAATTTCCGGGCGTTCTAGTGTTAATTATGAATAATACAATTTTTATAATTTACAAAAAAGAAACTTGACAATCCATTTTCACTTGAATCGTTTTGAAATTGATTGAAAGCAAAAGTGAAATACACACAAAAAAATATTCAAACAGAACATTTTAATTAGACACTCTCTTATAAAAGTATTACGCATTTAACTTACAAATCTACAATAACAAATAAAAGAAATAAACCATCAGTCCGCGAATTTTGTTTTCTGCAGACGATAACAAGAGGAAACAGTGTATTTATTCTTTCGAACAGTGGCAGCAGCTGGAAAACGGTATCTATGTTAAGAATGCGTGTAGTTGGCATGGGTTTTTTAAATTTTACAGAAGTTATACAGGTATACGGTCAAGAAATATTTTACATAAAATATCAGTCCGAAAAAAGTACAATGCGCTGTGACCGGTTAATCTGAGCTAACCAATGTCATTGTACTGTATTAGGACACAATTCTCTTAAAGAATTATTACCCTTTCGGTATTTGGATTACCATAATGGAATTACAGATTACGATGTCAACAAGGAATAGGCAAGAAACAATTATTTTTCCTGCTTTCTTTTATTACGATTTCAGTTAATTTCACATAAATACTTGTCATAAAAGTAATAAATGCCATTAATTTAAATTTTATCTATTCAATAAAATGTAATAAATTTAATGTTTATTTTGAATAGTTGAAAGAAAAAATAGTGTGTCAACGATTTTAATCAGACTGTTAAAATCATTCATTTAAATTTCATTTTAATCACATTTATTTTTCCTTTTTAAAACTATCTGGTTAAAATCACATTTTCGTAAATTAAAAAAATATATATATAATAAATAATTCACATAATTAATAATCATTTAAAGCTAATTAAATTACTGAATAAAAAATCTTTTATAGAATAAAAGCGTTTGAAAACTTAAATTTTTAATTTTGCGTTAATTAATTTTCTGAAGTAATTTGCACTGCTTGATTTTATATAATAAAAAATGGATATCTGCTCAGCGATACGGTATCTTCCACATCAAAGTTTTATTTATCATTTGAGCAATTTCACATCGTTATTGCTAAAAGCAACTTCTTAAATTTTATAAAATTAAAAAGGCTGGTGATTCCCCAAAAAATATTTTTTTTAAAGGTAAATTCGTATTCTTTACAATTTTCCGTTAGAAAATTGACAGTATTGTGAGAATTATGATAATTTTCTGATCTGAACAAAAGTTAAGCATAAAAATTATTGGCTAAAAGATAATAATTTTTTATGCTTAATATTTGTTTTTTTTTATATATGCTCAAAGAATGCTACCAGTGGGCTACTTTTTTTAAAATTCAGATTTATTGATTCGCACCACTTGTTTGAAATGGTAAAATTTAACTTATTTAACACTAGAACGGCGGTAGGGGTCATTTTGACACCTGAGTGCTTTCGTCCGTTGATTACTTTTGTTTGCTTGGGCAAAATCGTTTGAAATTTTTTGACTTTTCCTAAATAGATAACATATATTTCTAAAGAAAAATTCAGCTTTCTAGATTTGTTAGTTTTTGAAATATGGGCTTGTATTCCTAGAACGGCGGACGGGGGTCATTTTGACCCCTTTAATAAAATACTCTTTGTACTCGAAGCTGCTTTTGTTGCTATACTATATGTTCGAGGAGCAATAAAAAAAGGGTTTAGATTTATATTCATTGTCGTCCAAGGCATGAGGAATACTATTTTGCAAAGAAACTACCTCAAGAGATAAATTCAAAGAAAGAAAAAGATTTTTTAGGTTTGATGAAAAGACAACAAGATCTAGCAGACTACAGACTGTTAAATTTGCTCTTGCATCTAAAATGTGGAATAAATTTATTGAAAATTGCAAAACATGCTACCGATCAGGACAAAATATTACAGTTGATGAACAATTGTTCCCATCTCAGGATAGATATAAATTTACGCAATATACGCCAAATAAATCGGATAAATTTGGAATAAAATTTTGGTGATCTGTTGACGTTGATAATAAATACCTCTTGAATGAATTTATTTATCTAGAAAAGGATGAAGCAGCCAATCCTTAATTATGTTTATCGGAAAATGTTTTGTCATGAAATTAACAGATCCCCATCTAAACGAAGGGAGGAATATTACGACAGATAGCTATTTTACTAATATCATATTAGCAGAAATGTTAAAAGCTAAAAATACAACTTTGGTTTCACAATGAAAAAGAACAGAAGAGAATTTCCTATATCATTGAAAAATATGCGCAGTACTCTTTATTCATCGAAGATAGTGGAATATAATAATATGACACTTACCAACTATCAAGCCAAAAGAAAAAAAAAGTGTTTTTCTACTTAGCTCATTACATTCTACTGTAAAAACTGAAGACGGTCTCAAGAAGTTGCCCGATTCAATAGAATATTACAACGCAACGAAGTATGGTGTGAATATCCATGATCAGATGTGCCGAAAATACTCCGTGAAATCGGCTTCTAGACGATGGCCTGTACATATCTTTTTCAATATTTTGTATCATGCAGCTTTAAACGCCTGGATAATTTATAAAAGTGTAACAGGCAAGCCTATCAGCAGAAGAGATTTTTCTATTAAATTTAGGAGATGTGTTCAGAATGGATCTTATGGTTTCAAATCTCCCAAAGATCTTTCCTGAGTCTTCAGAAAAAAAAAAAAAACACGAAAATAAAATAGATATCAAGAGAAAAAATGTCAAGTACAGACATGCAATGGAAACAAATCTCAAGAATTTTGCGCACCATGTTTCAAAGTTGTGTGCGGAAAATGTACTGGAAAAATTGCTTTTTTTTTTTTTTTTTCTTTTTGATACAACTGAATTAATTCCTAATACGTGCGTACAATTTGGAGTATTATAAGCATTAAATAAAATTGAAACAGAATGCTTAACATATTAACCATTCAGCTACACTTATAATGAAATAACGGAAACAACAGAACATATTTCTCATTTATGGATTTAGAGAGTGAATCATTCGGCGAGTAAGTAGATGAAAATATAAATATATATTATTTTATAAATTGTGTTTTATTTTAGTTAACATTAGTTTTAATTTGTGAAAACATTAATTTTAAATTGATTTTTATATCAAATTAATGAGTTTTTTGAGTAGTCGTAGTATGATCCAATTAATCGCCCTGTAGGCGTTACATATACAGTACTTTAAAAATTCAATAAATTATCGAATAATATTAAATATAAATTATGAAATACACGTAAATTACATATTTTTGCCAATGTATGGCTTTTAAAATTATTTTAGCGTTGTTATTTCAATAGTTTCATCGAGGGGTCAAAATAACCCCTTCCCGCCGTTCCAGTAGGTAAGATTTTCCCGCCGTTCTAGTGTTAATGATATATTAGTCAAGGCGAAAACAAAGGGAATTATACCATTTCAAAAATGCGGTGCCTATCAGTCTGAATTTAAAAAAATAGTAGCCCACTGGCAGCATTGTGCTTAAAATGATTTATTCTAACATCCCAGTAATTTCAACTTTAAATAGTGCTTAAAATAGTTCCTTGATTCAATGCAATTTGAAATTTACGTGCATAAAATTATATGATATATATGACGAAATTTTAGTCATATGACATATATATGTAACATGTGTATAAGGCATATATGTAGCATTTCACATATTAAAACGCTTGAATATTATATAGGGTAGGTGAGAAAGTAATGGATACCATTCCACTGATGGACACCCTTGAATGTTTTTGGTTTATAAAAAAAACCAACAAAAATTTAGCTTTTATTATTTTTCTCATAACTCCCTCTTGCATGTTTAACCCCTTCGCGACGGGAGCCTTTTACGAAATGTTTATTACTTTGCTACCGGTTTTAAAAAACAGAAGTTTGTGCCTATTCAAATCGGGAAAATGCTCGGATTAAATAAGGCAAATTTTGCAGTAAAATTTTACTGGTGAGGATAAACGAGGATCATTAGGCCTATTTCCGGCACGTATACGTGTCGCTCGTCCCCAAGGGGTTAATAAACTGGGTTATTGTTGACACTCTTAACACGTTCACGCCGGCGCGGTGGGTCACACTCGACTGTCTCAGGGTTGTCAAGTCTGCGGCTTTTTGCACACCACTGTTATTTTAGAGAAAATGTTGTTCATTTAAATCGCCCGAATGTTCTAATTAAATAAAACAACATATTCTGTATTAAAATACTGGTATCCAAAAAGACGGAGACTTGGCTGCTCCGAGACAATCGAGTGTGACCCACCGCGCCGGCGCGAAAGTGTTAATCAAAGCAATCAGGAAGCAGAAAATAATGTTACGAAGTTCTACTGTTTTTCAGTGAAAATCTTAACGAAACTGTTAAAAGCTTAATTCACTTAATAATTTTATATATTCTTTATTTTCTTACAAAACTTCCATATATTTGTTTTGGTAGTAATAGAAAACTTTGAAACGCTTAATTACTCAATTTCCAGTAATGGAAATCCCATGCGGACATTGCTAAAAATGCAGTTTAAATCATGTTCATTGTAGATAAAAATCTTTTGACAAAACTGAAAACCTGTGTAATCAAATTTAATAATTTATATTGCACTTATACCAGAATGTAATAATACACATTTTTTATAACTCTTCCTTACATATTTTATAATCTGGTAATAAATAAAAGAAATTAGGAATCAGAGAATATTGTTTAATCACATAGGGTAAAGAAGTGCTCAATTCCTACCGATTAAAAAAAGTTACAAAATTGTAAAAAATATATCTATTATTTCCTGTCTAAACGTTTTTTATTCAACTCTAACCAAAACATAAATAATTAAATAAATAAAAAAATAAAAATCCCATATTAGTAATTAAATTTATATTTATAATAGTAAATGAAACTAGTAAATATGCAGATCAGTGGCCTCAATCATCAGTTCTGAACTTTTATTTCGAAATTATATTATTTAATATTTAAAACATTCAACCTGCGGCATTATTTCTTTCATATTTGTAATACTTAACAAGTAATACATCAAGTAGTTTTGGAGTGTTTCACTGTTAAAAATAGTGGTATATATACAAATTTATGCACTAATATTCCAAAACTTTATTTTCAGATTTTTTATTACCTTCCTCAATCCACCATAATTTGTCAACTGTAATTCCCTGACATGTATTATTTTAAACCATCTATCTAAAATAATTAAAATATTGATCTTTTCATAATCGCAATAATTGATTTAAACAATGAATAATAATCACATATATTTTATTAATTATTGATATCCTAATTGTTAAATTTATTTGAAAATAACTATTTTGTTTCATTAGCATGATTTCGATAAATTCTGGTTCTAAATACAGTCATAAAAATAATTATGTGTACTATATTTTGTGGGGTGTCCATGACTGGAATTGCGAGTATTTTGATATATTTCTGTTAGTTACAATAAAAGTTTGATTAATATTGGGAAATGAGACTATGAGAATAGTTAAATATTATTGATATACTAATATAATACTGAAGAAAAACTGGAATATAAAAATTATAGGTATTATAAAAAATAGTTTTTAAACAAATCTTTTAAGGGTACTATCACTGGCACATCTACCCTATATGACATCTAAAACATATATAATACCTATACATGATATATATATATATATACATATATACGTATATAAGTTTAACTATGACTTTGGTAAAATCGCAACTGAAAACTTGGCGTAATCGTACATGCGCAGACCACTATAATAAGGAAGAACCAAAGCGTAAGGCAGAAGTAGTTGCATCGCCTTCATTTATACTCAAGATTTTCAACTGAAATCTGTATGTTGGAAATATTGCGAAAATAATTCACGTAGTTTTATCAAAAGGTAATTCGATATTAACTTTAACAGGATGATTCTAATTCCTAAATTAATCAACAAAGTTTTAATTTCCCTAACTGAGTGCAAAAGTGTTCCAGTCAGGATTCTAACCAGAGAACTTTGACTTATGCTGTCAATGCTCTGTTTACTGAGCTATCCAGGACAAATTTCATTCAGCGAACAACTATTATGTACTTATATGAATAGTATGTGTTATCCATACCGGTAATATGGAAAATAATTAAAGTATTATTATATAGGGTTGTATAATAATAATAATAAATACATATTCATATTCATTGGGTCAATTGTGTGCATCAGATTTATCCAGAATAGCTGAGTTGACAGTTAACAAAACATTGACATCTTACGTCAAAGGTCCATAGTTCGAATCCTGACCTGGACACTTTTTTCACTCAATTGGAAAAATTATAACAAAAGATAATTCTGCTTGAACATCAGCGTTATCGGTCACAAATATTTTCAAGCTGAACAGTTTTACATATGAGCTGATACCTTTGGATGTTAACGTGAGTAAAAGCTTTTAAAGAGAGTGCAAAAATACTTAGTGGCAAAAAGTTTGCAATAACCTTCTACAAAATTTGAGAATTTTTTTTTTTAACTTTTTGCCTGGCCCACCTGAGCAACAGAAAATAGTCATAGCGTGTCAGTTATAAATACAATTAAAGCTGTGCAGTTTTTAGCATGTGTGTGTGTGTGGGGGGGGGGGGATGTATAAATATTTTCCAAAGGCAATATTCATCAAATATTGAAAACAACACAATCTGTTACAGTTGTAAGGCGAGTGAGGGAAATTGAATTTTTAACTTTAATTTAAAAGAAAGTCTATACTGTATATGACTATTTATACATCTTAAACAGTATTTGTTCAAAAATTGTGAGTACACGATTTTTGGATTCCAAACCAATTCTAACAGAAAGATCGCATGCAGTAATTATAATTTCAGACGATCCTGTTTCTTTTAAATTGTTAGAGTATCTTCAAAAGTAGTTAAATCGTGACAGAATCATCACAGTGTTAATGACAATTCCGTCACAAATGGCACATATTTCACATATTGGTCGCAATGCGACTTCAAAACATTGTCGCTTTCGTCACAGGTTCGTCACAAAGTTATTTCCAAAATAGTCACAAATTACACATTTTTCATAAATTTGCCACACCGTGACTTCACAAAGTGGTCACAATGGGACGTCACAAACGAGCTCTAAAACGGCCACAATAACTTCCCATTGTAGTCACCATGACTTGACATCGACAGTCACATAGTCACAGTGTGACTTCTCAACGACGTCGCTGTGACGTCACCATGCCTTACGGGTTATGACTCTTCTGCAGACCACACGCACGTATAAACATACTTCTTGAAATATGCACTTTAAAGTTTTAAATCGGAGGAAACATGGTGGCCAAATAACAAGAATTCGAAAGAGAACCCCGATGTAAAGTATGTTATAAGAGGAAAGAAAAATAGTTACTTAAAATGGATAAAAGCACAAATCCGGAAATGTTACTTGTGAATTATGTTATCCATACAGTCTCGGTGATAAACACTCCTTCTTAATGAGTACTAAAATCCATTAGAAAAAAAAAATCAATTCTATCAGATGTAATACAAAATTTGAAAGAGATTTCAAGAAATTTTACGAAGATAAAAATATAGACTATTGATCATTTTTAAATTTGAAGTAAATTACCAAAAAACAATGCAACTTTCGTAGAATAAGTGCGAAGATCCATGGCCTTATTGCATTTATAGAAGTTATGTTAAAAACACACTTGAAAAATTATAAAAAAAAATATGATTTTGATAAGTTAAAGAATTTGAAATCACTTATAAGAATGCTATTTTCGGATCCTTTCTTGAAAATAGAAGTTTATATTTTATTTAATAAAATGTATATAATATAGAGGGGTGGGAGGACATCATGATTTTAGAGATGCTTAGGTGAGGCGCGGACAAAAAAAGTTTAGGAACCACTGCTCTAGGACATAATGTAACGACATTCATTTGAGTGAACCTGTAAACGAACTATTAGTGTTATACACTTCATTTTCAATACCGAATACGCATGCCAAATCTCAATAACATATATCAATTCCATGGCTTGCTGACTCTATTTACGCAAGTTACAACTAGGATAGATTGACAAACACTCATACAGACAGGCAGACAAAGTCACACAGGCAAATACAGACAGGCAGACTCTGTTGGGAAGTATTGAAATCAGATCTTCTAAATAGGACATTACAATTTAGGCGTCATGCGATCATCTCCTGAAATCGTGTTCAAGTATGAACACCAAGGCCTGAATACCAACGGGGCAAACTTCCACCAGTAAAATAGAATAGAAATTTCTGCCTTATTACAGACAGAAACTCTTCATGAATAATGAATTAAAAAAATTTCTTTTAAAATTTACTGGTGGAAGTTTTCCCCGTTGGTAATCAGGCCCTGATTAACACCTTACAGACCGCAAGCAGTGTTGTCAAATCAAGGAGGGTATTTTTATTCGGAAATTTTGAGTTTACACCTGAAAATTTTTAATACTAATTATCTATATTTTATTCGCAATCAGATCTCATTATAATAACTAAAAATAGCTATTTAAACTTTATGCGGAGAATTTAGAATTTCTTAACGATAATTTTATAAATGAAGCATAAATACGAAACTGGAAGACATTCGGTCAGGTACTTTAGGAATTATACGGTTTTGAATTTTGGAATTTGTATTGTTAAATACATTTTTTTATCATTGTAAAACAGATTGCAATATGGGAAATATTTTTTTTTTCTTTATATGACTCAAACCACTGCCGTCGAAATACTCGAGGCCAGAGAACACGAGTGTGATGTCATCACTAATCGACCGACTTCTCACTAGTGTCGGAAATCCCACAGGAAAATTTAGAATAGCAAATTTCTTTTATTTTATTTGTGAAATATCTATCATCCTTTAAAAATAATAATAACTATTTAAACTTACTGGTGAGAATTCGGAATCACTAAATAAAAATTCAGCCAGATGCGGAGTGCCACAGTGTTACCGCATCTGGCTGATTTTTTATTGGGGAATTCCAAATTCTCACCAGTAAGTTTAAATAGTTATTATTGTTTTATAAGATAATAGATATTCCACAAATAAAATAAAAGAAAATTGCTATTCAAAATTTTCCTGTTTGAATTCCGACACTAGTTAGAAGTCGGTCAATTAGTGATGAGGTTACGATTTGTGTCCTCTGGCTTTGAGTATTTTGATGGCAGCGCTCAAACCATACTTCGCAGAATGAGTTAGAATTTTGGATTCGTGTATTCTACGCTTCAAGAAGTCGATTTCTTTTACAGAATTCAAAGATTCATACTTCCGTATTCATAAATCAAAATTAATTTTCGAAACGAAATGGGAATTGCTATCTATGAATTTGTAAAATAAATTTATTTCTAGAAGATTCAAATATGCAACTGTAAAATTACAATTTAGTACGGCTAGTAGTTTTTCAGATATGTTTAAAAATGATTCTCATTTCAATCTATTTTGCAACAGTTTCACATGAATTAATACCTGCCATCCCTTAGGGATTCTTCCGTAAAATGTGGGTTAATTTGACCCAGGAGAAACCCGATTCGAACCTTATATTTAAAAAATTAAGTATGTTTCACATAGAAACGTGTAAATAAATAAATATATATCAAATATTTTTTTCTGATTCGAAACGTATTTAACCTTGGTCAATTTAACCCATATTTTACGGAAGAATAGTTTGAATTCGTCAAGTATGTGAATTTAACTTAATTGTTCCAAGCTATTAAACCTGAGTGATTCATAAACTACGAGAACGAACGACTTCTTGTTTGGTGTTCTAACATAAACTTTACTGAGAGTTTAAATAGAGTGTTAAATCTGCTATTGAAATTTTCGAATTTGGTACAATTTCTATAAGTAGAAGATCCATCATATTATTCTATTCTGAAATAGTGGCAGCTCTGCATACCGCTATCCATTGGTTTGGCAACTTTAAGATATATTTACTTGGTACATGATTCAATGGAAAAGCAAAAAAATATGGCAATAACAGTTGGAATGTTCCTTTTCAAATATATTTTGGAAAGTAGTAAAAATACATACGAAATCCGTCCAAATCTCAAACATAGGTAAACTTTACTTATCTTGCAATTTTCTAAAAAGAAATCTCCAACTGCAACAAATCCTTTACTTAGTCGAAACGTAGATAAAAGCATAGAATAAGAATAAAGTGTTTAGTTCAGAAAAAATCTTAGAAGAGTAATACTCCCGACAAAACTCACGCCTAAAATTTTAGCAGTATTCACGAAATTTTTATTCTCTGTTGAGCAAAGAATAAGGGATTTGAAATGTTATTAAAACTTGCGAACGGAAAAATCACTTTTCTATTTCTTCAAAATTTTGTTTTTTATTTTGAATTTATGTAAGCCCTTACAGTTCCGAATTCTTTTTTTACTTTTCGGAAAAATTAATTTGACGTCAATGATTTTAAAAGTGGTTTTCCAAATCACAGAAGTTAAGGTTTAATGAAATTTAATGAAAGTAACGTTTACTGAAATCTGACGAAAATAGTTATTTTGCTTAATTTTTATATGGCAAAATGCAAGAAGATAATTTTAGAAGACGTTTGGAAATGTCTTGTTTGTTATAACAGGATTAATCAGTCATAAAAACTTTCTAGTGCTTTTATATTCTGCCACAAGATATTTGTTTGTAAAAATATCCTCTATTTTACATTTAAAGAATGAAATATATCCTTGAAATAAAAGAATCGCTAAATTTTCGAAAATTATTAGGTCTTTGATTACGGGTATGGGACATATCGTCTGTACCATGTCAAACTATCCAATATGAAAACAGTGTTGCCAGCTGGCTACATTTTTTTTTAATTCATAGTTTGACATGTTACTGACGATATGTCGTCCCAGCAACTATTTCTTCATTCTATTCGCACCAATTTGTGAAAAATATTCATTGCATTGGCTTGTTCTATGGGCTTTTGTATTGTAAGTCACAAAGCTGATAACCGCTGTGCATTTTGGCCACAGTGTTACTATCAAAAAATGTTTTTCCCCTTATTCAATTAATGAGATATCTTGGATGTTGGAAGTCACAATTTTCCGTTCTAAAACACTGGTAATCAAACATCGTAACAATTTGCACCTAAGTGACTTACACTGCAATTTCGCATGGAACTAGCCCCTGCAACGAAACACTCAAGGCCAGAGGACACGATTCGTCACTAGTGTTGGAATTCACACCGGAAAATTTTGGATAACAATTTTATTTTATTTTATTTTTCGAATATCTATCATCTTTTAAAAGAGTAATAAATAAAGAAGGGAACGAATATTTTTTTTTCAACTGGATTAAATCATATTGAATGTTGGAGTAGCACAGTTGAAGCTTATTCCAACAGAGCGAAAAATGTCCAGACCAGTAATGGAACCTGGATACTTGGCGTGCCGTGCCAATGCCTTACCTGTTAGGCTAACCGGACGATACCTGGTTGACATAATTCACTCCGGTAAGGCATTGCAGTGCTGGAAAATTGGCGCAAAGTTGGATCCTATTGACACCACTAAATTTTAGTGGTATTATTCGGCTTATCTAATGACAGGAATTGATAATTTTTAATAATGTGAAGAATACTGTAAAAATTTAGTGGTGTCAATAGGCTCCTCCTCTGCGCCAATTTTCCAACACTGGCATTGGCACGGCACGCCAAGTATACAGGTTCGATTCCTGGTCTGGACATTTTTTCTCTGTTGGAATAAGCTTCAACTGTGCTACTCCGACCTTGAATATGAATACAGTAATAACTATTTAAATTTATTAGTGAAACTTGGAATCCCCGAATAAAAAATCAGCCAGATGCGGGACAGATACGGCAATACTGTGGCCTCCCGCATCTGGCTGAATTTTTATTTAGGGTTTCTGAATTTTCACTAGTAAATTTTAATAGTTATTATTGCTTTATAAGATGATAGATATTCCACAAATAAAATAAAATTGCTATTCAAAATTTTCCGATGTGAATTCCAACACTAGTGAGAAATGGATCCATTAGTGATGACGTCACTATTCGTGTCCTCTGACCTTGAGTATTTCGATGGCAGCGAAGTAATCCGTACACTTATAACTCAACCCGTTCAAGAGAAATCTATCATGAAAAAAAATTTTGTAATTTGTGGTATGATTGAAAATAAAAATAGTTGCTAGTCCTAGCCCGTTATCAAAAGATTGAGTAAACTTTATAATTATAACTGTTACTGAATTCTTAATGTTAAATAAATTCATAACCATACATTTTATAAACATTATAATATCATTACTACATGCAGATAATAACAAAAATAATTATTAAGGGGACAGTTTACCCCAAAATTGGTCAAAAAATCGGTTTTTTGTTTTAACTACCAGAGGAGCGGTGGGATATATTATATCCTTCCTAATTTAAACAAGAATCGCAGCAGAAACTTTTAACTAAATTTTATATTTTTAACTTTGAGGGGAAACGTTCAAAATTTACTTTTCCTTATTTAAAAATAAAAATTTTCGATTATTCCTTTTAGAATTCAATATTACAGAGATATTATTACTTGCCCCACACCGAAGAATTACATATTAAATGAAAACCTGTTTAATTGTGAATATTTTTACACCTCATTTTTATCAATACGGTAATTATATCGCGAGATATTGTGAATTTTGTAAGTACCCGCAGCGCAAATACCCACACAAATGGAAAGTTTAAATGGCTTTTTCTCCATGTTATATTTACTTTAGTTTCATGTTTTAAAAGTGCTAAGGCTTTTTGCTGCTTGAGGCAGAGATCTAAACTTTTTTGGACATATTCTTTATTATATATGTAATAAATCTGCGCATGGAAATAGTCTTCAGGTTTTTTGTTATTATTTTTAAAATAAAAGTGTATGAACATGTGTTAGACTTCACCGTTTTGCACTATATACACTGCTCAAAACAATTAGCGGAGCACATAGTTTTAACGAAATTACGCAAATATATACATCGATAAGTAACGTAAAATAAAACAGCCATAATTTAAAGTGCTGTAGAAAACAGATAAAGAAAACTTCATATGTAAATTAAAGTTTATGACGTTAAAAACTGGAAAAAGGAGATAAGTGCAGAAATAGGGATTTTTCAGAAACGTCTGTTTCACTGCCTCAGTTGTAAAATTCAAATACTCAGCTTATGTTTTGAGAAAAGGTGGCTTGAAAATGACATAACAACATGATTTACCACAATCCATGGCTTGGCGTGTTATCGGGACAGTTGAATTTGGGGAAACACAACGAAGTGTAGTGGGCGCTGTTGTAGTCGCAAGAAGTGTCCATGAAAGGCTGTCGAAGCGATTCCAAGACACATGGAATAGTAGTCATCGACAAGTGCAAGGTCGAAAATGTGCTAACACAAACTGATGACCGATATATCCTGTTAACAGCTCATCGAGACGGAACGGGCAATGCTACTCAACTAAAAACACAGTTGTTCTTGGCCAAAGGACGAAGGGGTGTCCCGCCAAACAGTCCGAAATAGGCTTCATCAGGTTGGTCTCTATGCACGTAAGCTAGTGGTCTGTATTCCGTTGACTTCCAGCCACTGTGCGGCCAAAAGAAAGTGAGAAATTGAACATCGAGTTTGGAGGCAAAGTTGTTGGAGTCAAATTCTGTTTACAGACGAGTCCCGATTCAGTCTGGATGTGACATCTGATGCATTTTGGCATGGAGAGAAAGAAGCACTCAAAATAATCCCACATTCGTTCGTGAAAGATCACATTACAGACGATGTTGGTTAATGCTATTGGCTGGAATCAGCATAGGTGGACGTACGGGCCTGCATATCATTCGCAATGGCACTTTGACGGTCCAAAGAAATACAGACGAGATACTGAGACTCATGTCGTATTTTATGTTGCAGTTATTGGTGGTTCCTTTTTTCCATGCATGATAATGCCTGACTTCATGCATTTCGTCTTGTGGAAAACACGCTTGAAGCTAAAACAATACAGCGTACGGAATGACCAGAATGCTGTCCTGAACTAAATCTGTTCGAAAATGTTTGGGACATACTCAGACGACGCATTGCTGCGAGACCGAGGCCTAGTTTTACTGTCTGGGACTTGGAGATTGCAATTCTTGATCAGTGGAACAGTATTCCCCAAACTCTTATCGATAACCTCACCGCATCCATGGAAAACAGGTGTGCAGCAGGCACATTTACAATACTTACTCAGTTCAGATTCGACACATCCATTTTTCAGTATATTATTCTGGTATAAAATTAAAAAAATTCTGAAACATTTATGAAAGCGATTGCTATGTCACAGATGAATGGACTTATTGTTTATCCCATTTTTGATGTTGCTTCCTATTAAACCTTTCCGGAACAGGCAATTTTTATTGTAAAATGATGAAATGATTGACTGACACCGGAATTTAGAAATCACTTTTTTATATATTAAAAGCATGTTACTTTACGTGTTCATTGTAAAAGATAAATTTTCCTAAATTATTCTTGATACCATTCGTAAGTTTGGAATTGAAATTAGGTATCCCTGTGCTGGAAAGTGTTAAGGGAACAAGCCTTTTCATTATTATTTTATTTTAACAATTGGTTTTGCTATTATATCATGTAGAAATGACAGTATCCTAATCCTGATAGTATTTAAAATGTAAAAGTCCCGAAATATTTTGTTAAAACAGCGTTAACCCCTTGAGGGGCAAGCGATTGTGTTCCTGTAATGTTGAACTCACACCGGAATCTTTGAAAAATTCTGTTTAAAAATAAGTAAAAGCAATTTTACGGCCTTTTCCCACCATAGTTAGAAAAGTAAAATTTGATAAAATTTTTCTGGTGTAAAACTTTATTAATCGTAGGTGGTATATAATATATACCGGTGCCCCTCAAGGGGTTAAAACGGGTGATTAAACGCCTTAATTTTTTATACATTACATAAATTCTTTTTCCAACGTGCAACATTTTCACTTAAGTTAATCAATTTACATACTATATTGATTTGGAATACATAAAATAAAAGTTATAAAACGAAAACCCACTTTCAATAAAATGTAGCAATATAATATTCCGTTTTTAATATTGTGACTTTTCAAAGACAGAAAAAAAGTGAAATCGATCTGACATTGCAGTAAAAATAGTTACATCAATGTTAACCTTGCTAAAAATATACCTGATTCGAAAACCTGAGTGATTGTATTTCCGGATTTTTTTATGACTACAATTTTTCCTAATACTAATATTCGTCTTATGAGTTGTGAGATTAACCCTTTAGTGCGCAGCTTTGCATATATGCAGACAACAGTGTTTTGAATTTAATAGATTTTTTTATTCGTATATACCTAATTCTTATCAGAAAATTAAAATAGCAATATCTGCTTTAATTAATAACACACATTCTGTATTTAAATAAAGCGAAATTAATAATTGAAACTTTCCGGTGTAAAGTCAGATTCTCTAAACTACGTAATTTCTAGAATATATTCTATCATGGTAATTAAAGGGTTAAATGTTAAGTTTTATAAAATAATTATATAAAATAAGGTACTTGGAGACATACTTCTTAGAATATTTACTAATTTGCAATATTTTAGCATAAAACAGCCACACGACATTAGTTTTTACTTGTATTGCAGATCTGCAACAGAAGAAAAGATTGATGTATTATATGAAAAATGTATCTGTGATTTTTTTCTTTATTTCTCCTGTGTAATAAACTTTTCAGAGAATCATATACATATTTTTCGAAACACAATGAAAAATCGAGCATTTAAGGGTTAAATATAAGGCGAGGATTACTTATTTAAAAACAGCGATTTCAAAAATCCAGAAAAGAATTACCCTGAAAACCATTATCAGTTATATGTTGGTTATATTGTATCAATATTTGCATTCATCGCTAACGGTGTTGCCAATTTAGCGAAATTCTGAATTCAAAATATATACCAGACTTTTGAATGGGTAGTAATTTTCATTTTATTTAACGACGAAAGTTAGCATTTAAAGCGAAAATTATTAACGAATTCTGATATATATTTTGAATACAAAAATAAGCTTAATTTTCAACACTGACTGCTACTGATGATACTTGAACAAAAATACCAATATTAGTAAAATTACATAGGAAATACTTGTAATGAAGCGTCAATACTGCAGAAATATTGCTATTGTAATTACTACAACAAAACGTCCATATTTCAAAAATATATATTTTATATTAGAAATTTTAATAGACAAATAAATGCAAAATATTTTTGGCCAATTTACATTTTGCACATATTTACACACTATCACCAAAAAGATATTTTCCATAAATTCTGAAACACAGTCACTCCCAGATTGTTGCATCATGTACATTTTTAGCAAGGTTAACCTTGTTTTACATATTATTGCTGAATGTCGAATGAATTTTCGTATTTTTTTTTCCCTTGAAATTGCCCTGGATTACAAACGCAACCTTTGATTGAAAGAAGGTTTTATTTTTATAACTTTTATTTTATGTAATACAAATAAAAAAAAATATATAAATGTTATTAACTTAAGTGGAAATTTTGCAGATTGGAAAAAAAAGGAATACTCTGGATAATGAATACAGAGGCATTTAATCATCTGGTTTTGACGCTGAATTTAGACAAAGATTTTCAGACTTTCACACTTATAATATTATTAGAATTAGCTTTCTATCATTACGACATGAATATAATAGCAAAAATAATTTTTAACCTCTTGAGGGGCGCCGTTTGCAGTCTGCAAACGGCTAATTTTAAAGCCTAAATGGCCAAATGACACCAGTAATTTTTTAGTACAATTCCGATCTCATAATATACGTGAAAAAATGCATTTAATTATTTTCAAATACATTTGTTCGTTAATTGCGGTGTGAATTAATTATTTGAACATTTTTGGAGCAGAAATGCCTTGCCCCTGAAAGGGTTAAGCAAAACAATACTGAATGAAAAGGTATACGAGATATCCCAAACGTGTTGCATAATAACTCCATTCTTCTATGATATCCCCTTGGGGACGAGCGACACGCATACGTGCCGGAAATAGGCCTAAGGATCCTCGTTTATCCTCACCAGTAAAACTTTACTGTAAAATTTGCCTTATTTAATCCGAGCATTTTCCCGATTTGAATAGGCACAAACTTCTGTTTTTTAAAACCGGTAGCAAAGTAATAAACATTTCGTAAAAGGCTCCCGTCGCGAATAGGTTAAAGCGGTCGACTTCGTAAACGTTTCAGAATATTCAAAATTTTATACCAGAAAAATATACCGAGTAATACAAAGTGTCGAATCTGAACGAAGTAGGTATTGTGAATACGCGTGCAGCAGTCTTAGCTGTTCGTGGAGACCACACGCCATATTAACCCCCTAACCCTTTCAGGGGCAAGGCATTTCTGCTCCAAAATTGTTCAAATAATTCATTCACACCCCAAGTAACAAACAAATGTATTTGAAAATAATTGAATGCATTTTTTCACGTATATTATGAGATCGGAATTGTACTAAAAAATTACTGGTGTCATTTGGCCATTTAGGCGTTAAAATTAGCCGTTTGCAGACGGCGCCCCTCAAGGGGTTAACAGTGACATTTGTTTTCTTACAAAATTTAAAAATGGGGCTGTACACCACTTTTTCCCTACTGAAATATTTACCTTACTTAATCGAAAAATATCTGACAATCTATAAAAATGAATTTACAGCTGCAAATTAGTGGTATCAAAATGCTTTTAATAACGAAACAAGCAAAGTGCTCTTGCCTGAACACAGTTCGGGACACACTGTTAAGGGGTTAAAAATCTTGCATCATTCCTAAAAAATACTTTTTTTTAATCACTTACATGAAACCAAATTGTTGCCCTAAACCACCTTTTCATGTTCTTTTCATCTTTTCAAAGAATAAAAGCTCCTTTATATTTTTTTGCGTCTTTTTTTATGTATTACGTATTGATACACGTGTACTATCCATTTTATGCCCATACATGGCAGTCTTGCACTATTCTCTTCACTTTTTTGCTTGCTCCCCTGATTTTTTTAGCAGTGTATATCAGTAAAAAAATAAATTTAATTTAATATTAGACGTATCTAAAAATACAAAGGGCAGTCTTGTGTAATACACATTTGAAAATATTGAAAAATATTGGGGCAAAATCATCAATATTTAAAAAAATAGTAAAGATTTTATTAAAGTAATTTTTTTTAACTTTTTTAAATTTGTTAGTAAATTTGCAGTTATTTTTTTTCTTTACAAAATGTACTTTTATTTGAACATTGAAATGCAGCGAGTTCACCCTTTGAACCACATTTCTTAAAATAAACAAAATTGTTGAAAAAGTAAACTGTCCACTTAACCCCTTGAGGGGCAAGCAATTACGTTTGTGAAATACTGAATTCCCACCGGAATCTTTGAAAAATTCTATTTCAAAATAAGTAAAGGCAATTTTACGGCCTTTTTCCCAGCAAAGTTAGTAGAGTAAAATTTAAAAAAAATTTCTGGTGTAAAACTTCATTAATCGTATTTGGTATATAATATATATAGGTGCCCCTCAAGGGTTAACCCTTACCGGCGCGGAGTAATTCTGTTTATAAACTGATGAAATAATGGACTCACACCGCAATTTATAAACGAATTTATTAGAAAATATGAACTTGCTTACTTTCATGTACATTATAGTAGGAAAATTTTAGTTAAATATTCTTGGTGCCGTTTATCAGTTTTGGAATTAAAATTATGTGTCCTTATTTAAGGACACCGCGCCGGAAAGGGTTAAGACAAAATTATACCCAATAAAAATACTTTTCTATTAATAGGATGTAATACCCGAAAGCATAAATAAAAATTCATTTTTTATTAAGAATTAAAAAGAACTAATGCATGGCTTCAAAATCCAGCGATTTTCTCCTACCGATTTTGCTGAGCAGCTCTTCCTTGCTTAGTTAATCACAGAATTCGTGTTATTAAATAAAACAAATATTTCTTTCCGAAAATAGAGGTGCGAGACTGAAAATACTTGACAGCTGTAGATTACAAAAAGATTTTAAAAGCGAATGAATATTATAACAGCAATTATCGTAAATCGAAATGTTTAGCTTTGTATTTAAAATGTACAAAATAATTTAGAATATGTAATTTTCAATTTTTCGAAGCTACAAATTCCAAAAGAAAATCGTTGACCTTCTTAATGTAAAAATATTTTTTATTATAAAAGGGATTTTCTCTAGTTGAAAATAGTGCTAGCTTTGTGAATCGCGGGTCACGGGTTCAAGCGCTGCCAGCGAAATACTCAAGGCCAGAGGACACGAGTTGTGACGTCATCACTAATCGACCGACTCCTCACTGGTGTTGGAATTCACACCGGAATTTTTTGAATAGCTATTTTCTTTTAATTTATTTTGCGGAATATCTATCATCTTATTAAACAATAATAAGTATTGAAACTTACTGGTGAGAATTTGGAATCCCCGTATAAAAAATCACTCAGATGCGGCAACACTGTGGCATTCCGCGTCTGGCTGAATTTTTTTTTTTTTTTTTTTTTTTTTTTTTTTTTTTTTTTTTTTAGTGATTCCGAATTCTCACCAGTAAGTTTAAATAGTTATGATTGTTTTATAATATTATATGTATTCCAAAAATAAAATAACAGAAAATTTCTATTCAAATTTTTCCGATATGAATTCCAACACTAGTGTTAAGTCGTTCGATTAGTGATGACGCCACAACTGGTGTCCTCTGGCCTTGAGTATTTCGATGGCAGCGGTTGAAGACCTGTAATTTAAAAACACTCATGCCTTTTTTTATATTCTCTTCCTTCAACCATATATCCGTGAGAAAAAGTGGAATTCACCCACCCCAAAAAGGTGAAGCTTCAACAGTAACCGTTATAGCAAGGGCTGATTACAGATGGGGCAAACATTCACCAGTAAATTTGAAATGAAATTTTATCCTTATTTAAATGCGTTATTCTTTCAAAGTTTCTGTCCTAATTAAGGCAAAATATGTGTTCTTTTTTTTTTCTGTTGGAAGTTTTCCCCATTTGTTTTCTTGTCCTGAGATTCCACCATATTGTGATTAGTGATGGACAGAATGAATGATTTTACTATCGAATGAATCATTAGGGCATGCGCAAAAACACAGTTTCCAACCTTTGTATATATTTTTAATCAATTACCCCCAGAAAGTTTGTAAAAACAAAAGAAGCACAAGCACAGTTGCCAGCCTTCCATACCAGGGTTCGCACGCTATTAAGTCACGCCTCATTTTGTAAGGACTATACCACCAGTATTATTACAGTGCTCAGCAAAAGTTTAGACAATGATTGATTATATTTCTGTACTTAGAAGTATGTAACGAATTGTTGTAACTCAACAGTCATATATTACTGGGAACTTATCTTTCATACACAAATAATAGATTTTAATTTATACAGTTTACATAATATATAATGACAATAAAACAAATTTAACATTGTGGCAAAAGTATAGACAATTTGTCTGTTAACAGAAAAATATCCATAAATTAAAATCGAACTGCACCTACATTGTATGCTATTAATGCAAAAATGTGAGTTCTCGTCGAAGAAACCAAATCCTGCATCACTTGGGGGTCTATTTCGTACCAAAGACGTTCAACCGCAGATCGAAGTTCATTTACAGAGGAGTATTTTCAAAAAATTGCATAAACCGTATGAGATATGATGCCACAAATGTTTTCGATTGGGTTCAGATCAGGGCTACACGCGGGCAAGTCGAGAACAATAATATTTTGAGGGTTAAACTAATTTTTTGATTTGTATGTAACATGAATAGACGCATTATCTTGCTCAAATACATACTTTGGAGGAGCTAAAGTTCACCAAATGGCTGTAAATTATTTCCCAATGTATGTATGTAGTCTTACGCTGCTTGGCGACCATTGAGAAACTCCAAAGATACTTGAGAATTAAAACAAAGTGAGGTCCAAATCATTAACTCTTTCGAGGGCGGTGTCCTTAAAAAGGACACCTAATTTCAATTTCAAAACTGACAGGCGGTACCAAGAACATTTAATTAAAATTTTCCTTTTATAATGTACGTGAAAATAAGAAAGTTCGTATTTTCTAAAAAATTCGTTATTAAATTCTGGTTTGAGTCCATTATTTCATCAGTTTTATAAACAGAATTACTTCACGAAGGAAATGGGGTCAGTTTGTTGTGAGATTTCAAGGCTGGTTGTTTTACCATTTTCATGTAAATTAATTTACATCTTTTTTGTTTAATTCATCTACGAAAGTATCCGTTGACACAGAAAGCTCTGACTCACTTTTAATGCGATTAGCAGTCATCATTTGTCTAGATACCATTTTATGGACCCTTCTATAATCTCGTTTCTGGCCACACGAGGCCTTCCAGATTTATGTTTTGCTTTGAAAGAGTCACCCTTTGACATTACTTAATAGACAGACTTCTTTGGATGATTCAAAATAGCTGAAATTTCTGCACCAGCCTTCCCTTTCGATTTTAGTTTCCATGCTTTAATTACTTCATCTGACTGAAAATGTCTAGCTCGCGGCATCTTCACAAACAGATACTATCGGGAGGTGCACTGAAATACTTCATGCATGTGACGTTATAAGTTTGAAATTTGCATTTTTCCGTGAACAGTTGCCTAAAAATCACAAAAGTGTCTAAACTTTTGCAATATGCAAATGTCACTTTTTTCAGTTAAATTAACTAATATCCTACATTAAAACCGTTATTTCTGTCCTAAAATGTTTAAAATATATTAAAAAATAAGTCCAGCCATTTGTATAACCCAAGTGTTCGTATTTTTTATTTAAAGGTTAAAAATCACCAGTGTCTAATCTTTTGCTGAGGACTGTATAAAGATCATTTTCTTTACGATTCATTAGCTAGAAGATAGTTTTATGCGATTACTTGTGGTTGAGTCCTTACAAAATGGTGCATGGCTTAATAGCGTACTAATCCTGGTAACGTTCTTAACCCATTCCCTGCCATGATCCCCATATGGGGATCACACGTATTTGGCAAGAAAGTGCTTTTCACTCCAGTAAATATGAAGATATACTTTCCTTTACGAGACAAATTCCTTGATAAGGTAGGATAAAAATTACTCTACTTTTAAAGTGGTGGGAAATCCAAAATTTACATTTTAACGTAGATAATAATTTGGGCGTTAATGGTTTAATGTTCTTTAGAAATTTCGAAGAGAAAAGGAATTTATTTTTTATTTTTATGGGGTTCTTAAATTGATTTTAATTAAAATAAGTAACTTATTTTTTGGTGCAAAATTTCTGTTAGAAATTGAATTAAAAAAAAATGTTGGCAGCTGTGCTTTTTCGTATGCCCTAATGATTCATTCGAATAGTAAAATCATTCATTCCGCCCATCAATAATTGTGACTACATAAACAATCCTCCTGTGAATGTCCGTGAAATAAAGTATAATATGGGCGGAGCAAAAACAGTAAAATCAAATAAACTTTTTTTTGCATTATATATTGCAGAAGTTTAGAATGAATAAGGCGTTTAATTTGGCGAAAATTTCTATTGAGATTTATTGAGAACTGATAGGCACTACATTATACATCTCATCCCCTTTATTCGTAGCTTCATTTCGTCAGACAATATATTCCAAATTAATTCGGCATACAGCTTTAAACGAAATTATTGTTTGTTGAATAGAATAAATTTCAATTTTAGGAATCTTTTATAGCATGCGGGATTCATAATACTATTCTACACATCATCGTTATCAATCATTATTTTTAAACTCATATACGTTAATTTATATGTTAATATTTACTTAGCAAAATTGCATTCAAGCATTCGTTTCTATTCATTAGTCTCAATAATATAAAAAAAAAACTAAGCTCAGGAATTATCCAGGTGTGCGCCCCTGTTAATATGTTCTTTAGTACATTTTCTCTGCAAAGTACTTCATTTAGAAATTTAATTAACTTACTTCGAAACAAAAAAAAAATATTTAATTTTTAAGTCTATTTGCTTGAAACGATGCGGAAAATTAATTTCTGTCGTGAAGTTCTAACTTTGAAATTGTAATTTTTAATTTCAAAGGTCTTCACAAAGAAATGTTTTGTGTAAACTATTAGCAAATATAATTTCTGGAAGTCATTTGATGTTGTAAAATTAAAGGAAAATGTGTTTTATTATATTAATTGCATTTTTAAATGGATAAGAACTTACATATAGTGAAAAAAAAGTAAAAATTCAGAGATAAGTATTAAAACAATATATTATTGAAATAAGTTACTGAAAGTTATGAAGTATAAAAAAAATTGAGAACTAATTAATAAATATTATTAGAAGAAGACTTGAGAAAACATTGATTGTAATATAAGCACTGTAAAGTGTATTTTGCATTACTACGCATTTCAATATATTATTAAGATATTCGAGTATTTAAAAATTTAAAGAATTTAGAAATCGAGTTTTCACAATGCTTTATTAAATTTAGCTGAAAGTGATGATAAATAATAGAAAAACCAGCGGAGCAAATCCAGTAAAATTAAACGGAATATTTTGCCTTATATATTGCAGAAGACAATCCAGAAAGTAAAATTTTACAGAGTAATGAAAATCATAAATAGAAAATTGACTGAAAACAAACAGAAGTCATAAGAACTGCGATTGAATAAGGTAAAGTTTTCTATTCGGGAATGTTGTTAATTTCCTGGAAAAGACATGCTCTTTTATAACAGAATTCTTGCAGAGAAATTCGAGAGGTACATTGAACAGGGAATTGGGGCTACTTTAACAATAACAAACTTTGAAGTAGGTGGCGTCAAAGTATACAAATTGTACTTACATTTAATTTTTAAATGGAAACACCCAATTTTTATACTGACTTTGAGTTTCTTGTTCGCGTTTCACTGAAAATTGTTCGTATACATTTCGTGAAATATTTACTTATTACTAGTTAATAGTCAGTATTTGAGGATGCTGATGTTAAAGCAACTTGAAAAAAAATATTTATCTCAAAAGATTAACATATTAAAAATTTTTAATGATAAACAATAAATAGATTCAAACGTATTCCAGGTATTTTATCAATAATCTTCGCGGCGACATAACGGGGCCAAAAAGGCCACCAGAAATACCGCAACGGTAATTTGAAACTTTTTTTTAGCAAATTTAATCATTGTGATTAATTAAGACGAAAATAATATTTGTAAATTTCTGGTGGAAATTTTCTTGCTTCCGCCCGTCCCCCTCATTATATTGGCGCGTATGTCCATAATATATTTGAATTATGAAAATTTTCAATAAATTCATATTTTAAAAATATTACCTACAATATTTTTTTGCATAAAACGAACCACAATATTCAAAAGCATAAGTGCTTAATTTTACAGCTACTTCTAATAATTAATTTTTAAGTTATAAATAATGATTCTTTTGACGATATAAATGTGGGTGCAAACACTATTGCCCGTTGGCTACTGAGCTACCACTGTTAGAATACAATTATTTGTCTTGTTTTATGAACGAAATTTTGCTATTAAATGAGTCAAGGCGTTGCCACCGAAACACTCAAGGCCTGAGGACACGAGTTGTGACGTCATCACTAATCGACCGACTTCTCAATAGTGTTGGAATTCACACCGGAAAATTTTTAATAGCAATTTTCTTTTATTTTATTTGCATCTTATAAAACAATAATAAATGTTTAAACATGCTGGTGAGAATTCGGAATCCCTAAATAAAAATTCAGCCAGATGCGGAATGCCTCAGTGTTGCCGCATCTGGTTGATTTTTTATTGGGCGACTCCAAATTCTCACCAGTAAGTTTAAATAGTTATTATTGTTTTATAAGATGATAGCTATTCCACAAATAAAATAAAAGAAAATTGCTATTCAAAATTTTCCTTTGGGAATTACAACACCAGTGAGAAGTCGGTCGATTAGTGATGACGTCCCAACTCGTGTCCTCAGGCTTTGAGTGTTTCAGTGGCAACGGTCAAGGTGAATTAATTATTTCTGAATTATCTAGGCAAACACCATTAACCGCTTGAAGGTCTGTGGGATATATATGACCAATTGAACTAGTAATAAAAGGGAACTGAGATATCCTTAAAATAGTGAAGCTTCAACTGTAACTGTTTTCACAGGGGTTGATTATCGCCGGCAGAAACATCCACCAGTAAATTTAAATAGAAATTTTCTCCATATTTAAACGCCTTATTAAAGTAAACTTTCAACCATAAATAATGGCAGAAACCGGCGATGTTGCCAGTGGTCTACTTTTTTTTCATTTCAGATTTCTTGAATGACACATTTCTGAAATGGTAAAATTCCCCTTGTTTTTGCCTTAATTAACATGTCACTAAATGAGGCGAATTTTACTATTTCAATAAAGTGGTGCCAGTCAAGAAATCTCAAATTACAAAAGTAGCCCACTGGCAACACTTGAAACAGTTATTCATTTTTAGGGTTGAAGTTTTCTTTAGCTGTAGTCAGACCATGTTTTACCATAATATTGCAACAATCTAGGCAACCTCCTATCAGTGCCAGTGTAAAGAATTGTAATAATACCTGGGAAAACTGACATCAATAAAAACAAATATAAATTTTTACCATATTTGTAAGGATATATATCCAGGAATAAGGCGCTTAAATAGTAAGAAGTTTTCTATTCAAAATTACTGGTGGGAAGTTTGCCCGGTGGTAATCAATAACTGTAGATTCGATTTAAAAAAAGCCGCTCTCTTGGGACAACCACCTCAGTTACTTTACTCGCAACAGATAGTACACTATATGGCAATACACTATATGTACACTATATGTATCCGCCTCTTTATTCATATCTCCATTGTGTGTCCCGCTCCACCAGTGGCTGAGAGGTTCTGATCTCGAAGCTGGTAGACGGGAGGTGCTGGGTTCGAACGCAATCGCGCCCGTCGTTCTAACCGTTCGGAGTTCTCGTGGTTTCTTCTAACCTTGAGAAACCTTGCGTAAATGCGGGTTAGGTTCCCTTAGAAAGACCCCCACGGAGGGCATTCCCCCTAGGGCGTATATCCCTCGAGTAGATAATCGGCCGTCAAAAATCAACCCAACCTATTGTATGTGCCACTTAATTTTAATTACCAAATGCCAGATCGGCACCAGAAATTTTAAATAGAACTTTGCATTTATGATATACGTGAAAAGAGTACGTTTGGTGTGATTCAATTATTTCAGCATTTTAGCAAATGATGTAAATTTTTAATGGAATTTTAATTAACTTTTCTATTTTAGGCAATGTTTATTTAAATTTTAGTAAAGAATTGCGTTTATGCCAAATTTTCTGTAACGAAATCTCTTCAAATAATTCACTTTTTTTTCTACAATATATTAGCAAACCACTTACCTGTATTATGAAGCAAAAGATTTGGAATACCTCTTAAATTTACGAACATACACAAAACTTTGTATACAAAACATGATTTTTAAAAAATGCACATTTTTTAATAAAAATAGCTCTTAACAACCTCGCTGCTTAATTGTTTTATCAAAATAGCTTCGCGACGAGCGTCTTTTAAGAATTTTTATTCTTTTGTCACCGGTTTTCCAAAACAAAAATTTTTATATATGATTTAAATGGCAAAATGCTCCGATTAAATAAGGCAGAATTTACAATAAAAAATAACAGGTGGGAATAATAAAGAAGGGTTAACTAGACGAAAAAATGCATCTTCGAGAAAATATCTGGTTGCGCAGCGAGAGGGTTAACACTAGAACGCCCGGAAATTTTACTCAAGTTTCATAAAATTATTTGACACCAAAATTTTTATTTAAAGAATTTTATTTAACCAGTTCTGCGTAGTTTAAATTTAACTTATATTATGAAAGAATTTCTGGTTCCAGTTGATATTTAATCATATAGTCGGAGTCAGATCGACTCCTTCCGGTCGTTCTAGTGTTAAATTAATATATACAAACTTAGAAGCTACTTTTTGCTTCATAACATAACAATAGATGAGCAGAAACCTGTTACAAAATTTTTTTTCAATATTTTAAAAACTTTTTAAGAAATGATGTTTCTTGTAAACGTACACAATGAGAAAGTTTTCCTGTTTTTCGGAACAGGCAAATTAAATTTTGATATAGAACAAACAATATATGTATAAAGATTACAACTTTAAAACTCGCCATATTTGTAGGTGTTTATATATTTGTGTATATATTATATATTATATGGTTTAGTTTTAAAATGTATTGTTTACCTTTCTTTGGCTCTTTAAATGTTCACATCCGGTTTCAGAATGTTCATTTCCGGTTTATAGTTTGGGCTATAACTTTACTTCTAATTATCGCTGAACCAAAAGTACGACATTTTTAGAATCCTCAATGTTTAAACTTTAACCCTTTATCTGCTGCAGTATGATCAACTGCAATTTGTTTCCTGCAATATTTTTTTTCAGTTACTACAATGAAAATTAAAGGATAAACATACAAAAAAATTCGTGCCCTAGAGAAATTTAATTATTTAGAGGTAATTAATTAAAGTGTACTTTAAAGTACCGTCAGTACTCTATGACTAAGATATCGTAACAGAAAACCCACAAAGTATTTCAAGTGGCACCAGAAAATATTTTCGATTTAATAAGTATATGCAATATAGGCTTTTTCGTATTTAAAAATAAATCTTTTGGCGAATTCTTGTGCCAATCATTTATTTCAACACTTCAGAATTGAAAATGCTGTGCCCCTGAAAGGTTTTTTTTTTTTTTTTTTTTTTTTTAATGTTTCTATCTTGTTAGCAGTCCTTTAGTTATGTGACGTCTATATTCAAGGGACAACATGTTCACTCGCATCTCCACATATGCAATATATGAATTTACATATGCCATTTCTAGCATAGCAAAAACGAGCCTGTACCACAAGTTTTCCAATTTCTTATAAAAAATACCAATGAAGCAGAAAAGTAATACCAGGGAAATCATTACTACACTACATTTTAGTAATTAAATTTTAAAGCAGATGAAAACTATGGATAACTACAGAAATGAAAAGTAAACAAGAAGTTTTTCTCCAACACCCAGTGTACTGACGGTACTTATATGTACCACCGAGTACTTCAACTGTTAAATCAAATACATACACCGTTCACCTAAAATAGCTAGTCAAACTCTATTCTAAGATCATAATGAACACATAAAAAAAATCCAAAGCCTATCTTATATCCTTTACTGTGCTTGCAGCAATAAAAAGACGAGCGTGATAATCTGTACAAAATGTCGGCACAAAAAACATCGTCTGTGTCAAAGATAGCCTCCTTCCTTGCTAAAATAACAAACCTAGAACTACTGCTACCATGTATCCGGATAAAGTGGAGTTAAAATAGTGTTTTTGCAAAGTACCATTAGAATATTAGTAATATTTAAGTATTAAGTGGCAGCGCAATACTTATTTATTTCCAGTGTCACTGCTCAATGTTAATTTAACATGGAAAAGCCATAACTTTTCATAACTTTCATATCTTTCATCATCATAACTATTTCATTTTTTCTTCCCACCTTTTTGTCCCTGATGCAACTCATTTTTTATTCTTTACTAATTCTAATGATATTATAAATTTAATGTGTAAAAACGTTTGTATGACATCAGGGTCAAAACGAATGTTAAAATGCCTTTGCATATGAGTGAATTATAACCCAGAGAGAAACATAGGCCAATTTTTGTTTACATTATTCAATTATTTTTCTTGATAATTCCAATTTTCGCTTTTTTCGTTGAGAATCAACGGACAGATTTTTCATAGAAAATGTAACATTTTTACTTCATTGTTGCAAAAATTTCAAAACCGTAATAATAATTTATTTCTTTTTAGGTGAAAGATTTTCACGTGAAATATTAACTAGAGCTAGTTTTTTTTCTCAAAAACTAAAAAGGTGAATATGGCGCCATAGTGGAAATAAAAAGGATATTTTCAGAATAAGTTTTTGCTTTGGTCAAGTTTATATTTTAGTAAAAAGTTTCTAATGGATAGCTATTTTTTCGCAGGTAGCGAACTTAGTGGAATTACATAACTTAAATTTTAAAATGCATTTTTTTCCGAGATGAGAACTATTTATATCCCAAGTTAAACTTATGTAATAATTTTCTGATGTGTTTACATCACCCCTTGGGAGAGATTAAGGTTTAAAAATTTAAGTAAAACTTTTATTTTTTCTTTTTTACTGTATCGCAGCTATAATATCGTTAACTATTAGCAGTAAGGATTCAACACTGTTTACATTTACATTCATAGCATTCCTGAGTGGGGTATCTAAATTTAAATGAAATTAATTTTTTTATGATTTGATTATAGATTTTTTATGTTCAGATTGGAAGTTTTTGTCCAAACTACCGCAACCTGCTTACTTATAAACAAATAATTATAATTGATATTACTTTTCATAAACTTCATTACTACAGGGGTGAAACATTTTGAATTACACATTGGTAAACTGCATCCCACATTGTGATGCAATACCGCACACATAAAAGCCATGATGATATACTCTCTATTACTAATTTTGAAATGCGTTCGTCTGAGTGCAGTTAGTAGTTATTGAAAAACTTGACCATATTAAAAAACATAATTCGAAGAACAAATTAAAAAAAAACAAAATTTATTTCCTACATTGTTTAAGCCCGAGAAGGGACAGATATTAAGTTATTTCATTCAATTAGTTCTACATTTAATGTTAAATTTTTGTAACAAATTAGTTAAACCAATTGAAGATTAAAAAATAAAAATAAAATTCATACAATATGATACTTAAAACACCATAAAAAAATAGATTCCGTTCAAATGAAATCGAAATAGATCTTAGGCTACTTCCATTTTTAATTGAAAATATTTGTATTGCAGATTTTGTGTTACGTTTATGACAATTCCGCATACAATGATAAGATGCATGCAAAATACAAAACTTAAAAAAATGTCTAAGATTAATTTCGATTTCATTTGAACGGAATCTAATTTTTTAGGGTGTTTTAAGTATCATATTGTATGAATTTTATTTTTATTTTTTAACCTTCAATTGGCTTAACTAATTTGTTACAAAAATTTAACATTAAATGTAGAACTAATTGAATGAAATAATTTAATATCTGTCTCGGGCTTAAACAATGTAGGAAATAATTTTTTTTTTTTTAAATTTGTTCTTCAAATTATGTTTTTGTTTAATTCATTATGGGATGAACGATTAAAGTGAGTAGTACTTATACGTACCGTCAGTAGATAAAGGGTTAATTTAAAATAATAAAAAAATCGAAAATTTTCGCAAAAACAGCAATTTGATGGTAGGCACATACAGTGTTACCAGTGGGCTACTTTTTTTTTAAAATTCAGGTGCACCACTTTTTTAAAACGGTAAAATTCACTTTGTTTTTGCCTTACTTAATATGTCATTAAATAAGGCACATTTTACCATTTCAAATAAGTGGTGCCAATCAAGAATCTGATAAAAAAAAAAAAAATTAGCCCGTCTGGCAACACTGGGCACATACCTTCAGCGTCGCGCACGAGAAATGCGGGCTACTTTTTAAAAATTCATATTGTTTTATTGCTGCCACTATGTTTCATGGAACTATTAATAAAGAGGAAGTGACATATCTTTAAAATAGTGAAGCTTCAACTGAAACCGCTATTGCACGAGTTGTTTATTGCCGGTGGAATCTTCCACCAGTAGGTTTATCTAGAAATTTTAAACTTGTTTAAACGCCTTATTATTACAAAATTTCAGTCATAAATAATGGCAGAAACAGATTTTTATTTTTACTGTTAGTAGTTTACTTTGGCGGTATTTGGGCCCAACATTTCCACCATATTACGGCAACCAGGGAGACAAACAGACAGTTTTACAACGCATGCTGACACCAATAAAATCAAATATAACTGTTTATGTCATTTTTGAGAAAAATTTCCATGAATAAAGCACTTAGTTAAGACGAAATTTTCTATTTAAATTTACTGGGGGGATGTTTGCCCCGGTGGTAATCAAAAGCTGTTGATGCGATAAAAAAAAAAAAAAAGCGACAGCCATCGTGTGACAACCTCCTCAGTTACTTCGCTCGCACCTGGTAGACAGTACACATATATGCGTCCTTCTCTTTTTTCATAACTCCATGCTCTGTTTAAGTAGATATATTCGATTTATTTAACGGAAAATAAAATGGTCCGGCAATAATGCAAATCACACCATTTAAAAAAGACTGGGGGAAATCAATCAATCTGAATAAAAGAAAAAGTAGACTACTCGACCCGTGAAAGTCACGGGCGTGTGATTAAGGGCTTAAACATTTACTTTCCTCTAAAATTTATTAATAAATTTTGAATTATTTATTCACCGAATTCTGAGAATGCATAAGTTAAAAATTATTTTCAGGGATAAGAAAGATTGCAAAAGTTGACAGTCATGGTTACTCTATCAACTAAGAAAAAACAATTTGCAATGTTTACCGTTTGAAGGGCAGTTCTACCTTATTATATGTGATGGTATCTAAGCCACAACATTTATATTAGCAGATAGAATTATACTATATAAACTCAGAAATAATCTTTGCTAATCATGCTAATGTCCTTGATGAATTTTTGATTTACATTATTGTAATTCATTAATTGCAAAAATACTTGCAAAGAAAGAAATCTAATGGGGACACCTAAAAAAAATTCTTCCTCGGGAAAAAAACTCGTCAACCATAGTAGATAGTAACAGTCGTGTCTGAGATGTTTTTCTATGATATACCACATATATTCTGCCTTGCACCACAAAGCCTTTGTATATTAAGCCTGCGCAGATGAATGGAAAAAATCTCTCTAGCTGAAAATAGCACCCCCTTACTACTGATTGCTTTTTGTATGTTGGTAAAGAAAAAGATTAATCTAGAAAAATCCCAAAGTTAAAATGAAAAGTAATAATAGAGACGATCATTTGTAAATAGGCCCAATTCAAAACCTGGATTGAAAACTCCCTCTTCTGCTGCACTGTGACTGGGATGGATAGATTATACGACGAAGATTGTAATCTATGAATTAATAGTAGCTGTATTTCTTTATTTTTGCGCCCAATTTCTGTTTTGAGAACTCGCCACAGGAGTGGAAATGTGGAACTAATGCATGGGAATAAAATATGCATATGGTGCACACGTAGCACTTTCGTTTTGACAACCGGCCGCAGGAGAGGATAGTGGCGCTAGTGAACGCGAATAAATGGAACGCACTCTAAATAGAATCACTCTGCTGTGATTTGCCGCCTAGTGCTAACTTTTTTAGTATGTTTACAGCGAGGTTATTCAATACGCGGTCCACGTTCTGCAGAGTTACTAGTTTTTTTAATAACAGAAAATGTCACCTTGATTAATCTCAGATTTTATAACTATAAATAATGCCAATATCGCTTTTTGAAAATAGATCTAAAAAAATACATTTTAGAAAAATCCGTGATTATCCCGTTCAGGACCGGCATCATTTGCACGAATTTTATTCGTTTGGCACCACTTTTTTTTAATTATTTGTCTTAACTTTAAAAATCACAAAAGGTCGTAATTAAATAAATTCAATTTTACTTTTCTTTGTTACTGGTATCAAATTCAAGCGTTTTAAGCAATTTTTGAGAGTGCATATATGCACTCATGTTCTCGAGTGGGTTAAGAGCATACTATGTACAGCGTACTTCTGTAATGTGACCACATTGGTAAGATTATGCGAAAATCAATTGCTGTTCTTTTTTAATTTATCGTTTGCATTTCCGTACTTTTAAACTTTCAATGGGTACGCTGTAGTAAAATTTACGACAAAGGGTCTTTTTAGAAATTCTGTTTTCACAAATGGTATAGAAAATAAAATTATATGAGGGGTGGCCAACTGTGGCACGCATGATACCACTAAATTTTTACAGAAAAAGTCTACTTCTTGAATCGCAGAGATTCGATGATTAGGTAAAGCAGCGATTACTGTAAAATTTTAGTGGTGTCGTTGTGCCACAGTTGGCCACCCCTGAAATATATCTTTACAATTGATGTTTATAATTCTTCTTCAAACACAGAGACGGCACACCCACGTGCCAGAAATTAATTGTCACCACTTTTTACGACAAATATTCTTCAACTTATCAAGTGGAATATATTCTGACATTAAGTACGGCGTAGAAAACTATTCAAGAAATGTTGTGGCAATTTGCCTAATGTCATGTGGCTTCATGTCCTTTTTTTAACAGGTCCATTTTTACTGATATTCAGAGTCTGATTACCGGAGGGACAAACTTTCACCAGTATAAAAGAATATAAATTTATATCTTATTTTTAACAGCAATATAGAATGAATAAGGCATTAAAACAAGTTAAGAATTTCTATTAAAATTAACTGGTGGAAATTTTCCCCTCCGGAAATCAGGCCCTACTGATATTAAATATCTTGCATTTGTAATTGCTTAGCTACTGTTTGCAAAAAATATGTCCTGTGCCCGACAAACAGTTAAAAGGTTCTTTTTTGCATATGGTATTTCAGGTCGATGTCTAATAAAATATTCTTGAACTTTTTAAAATTTTAGTTACTGTTTCATTCTTTCCGTTCATTTCGATTTTTATAGTTCCATTCCAAGGTTCGCACACTCCTTGGAATTTCCAAGGACTCTGGCACCAATATTAATGATAAGAAAATTTATATTTAATATTTAAAACTCAGAATCCGCAAAAACAGCCTTTATTCACAGATTTTAGAGTATTCTTCTGCAGTGAAGTACTTTGAAAATACTGTAAAAATTTAGTGGTAAACATGTGCGAACCCTGCATTCATAGATTTCTAATTTTGAACACACATTCTATTTTAAGCTTCTTTTTATCTAAGGAAAAAATTATATTCCAATCACTATTGGTTACTACTTAAATTACCATTGTTTAACCCTTAACTGAAAATGAGATGTTTGCGTCTACATATCTGCCCTTAATATTTTCTCTCTCCGACGTTCCAAACTTAATTTTATGCTGTTATATTAAAAAAAAATTACTGTTAATGCATTACTGTTAAAGATTAAATGTTTAAGTTCACTATTTGGTAAATTATTAAGTGTTCTGTTTGTGCACGAGATTTTCACGTTTCCGTTTAAGGGTTAAATTGATTTTAAAACTTTTAGGGGCAAAGTACTTACGTTGCTAAAATGGCTAAAATGACACCGGTTTTATGAACACATTTATATGAAAGTAAGTAAAAACTTTTCTTCGCGTACATTATATAAAGAAAAATTTAATTCCTTATTTCTGGTACCAAAGTGGTAATTGAGAATTAAAATTAAGTGGTATATGTGTCGTAGGCTAAGTGAGAAATCAGGCTCTTTCAAAGAGCCTAGGCTGTTTGCATGGAGCCGGGCTAATTTGAGAATCATCTCTCGTTTTCCAGTTAGCCTGATATTTTTCATGCTTATTGCAAAGAGCCTAAACACCGTCAGGCTAATTGGAAAATGACCACTTATTTCCCAATCAGGGTGATATTTCAGGCTTATTAACCCATAACCCGACCAGAGCCCGAAAAATAAATTACAACAGACCATACCCCGATCCGAGCAAGACAAAATGATTTCGGTCTACTCGCAACCCGACTCGAACTTAAAAATTCCATTTGAAAAAAAAAAAAAAAAAAAAAAAAAAAAAAAAACGGAATCTG
Organism: Maratus speciosus; assembly: GCA_963932465.1. Taxonomy (NCBI): domain Eukaryota; kingdom Metazoa; phylum Arthropoda; class Arachnida; order Araneae; family Salticidae; genus Maratus; species Maratus speciosus. The sequence goes on from OZ010796.1 coordinate 453,992,754, forward strand.
AACCGAATCAAATCTGAACCCGACAAAAATATTCCGATGAAATTATTTTGTCGTGCTCGGATCGGAGTGCGGCCTGTTGCAATTTATTTTTCGGGTTCTGGTCGGGTTATGGGTTAATAAGCCTGAAAATCACTCTGATTGGGAAATAAGTGGTCATTTTTTAATTAGCCCGGGGGTGGCCAACTGTGGCACTCTCAACACCACTAAAATTTTATAGTAATCATTGCCTCATCTAATTATCGAATCCCTGCGAATAAAGAACTCGGCTTATTCTGTAAATTTTTAGTGGTATCTAGGGTGCCACAGTTCGCCACCCCTGAATTAGGCTAACGGTGTCTAAGCTCTTTGCAATAAGCCTGAAAAATATCAGGCTAATTGGAAAATGAGAGATGATTCTCCAATTAGCCCGACTCTTTGAAAAGAGCCTGATGTCTCAATTAGCCTACGACATATACAGTGGCGGTCAAAAGTTTAAGGCCAGCATAAAATTTTTGGTTAATTTGTAAGTATACACATATGAAGAGGAATCTCAAAGTGATACTTATACACTTTATTGACATAACAGTTAAGAACTTATTTATGGAATAAAAAATAATTATTAATAAATTTAATTGACAAAATTAATTGCAAAAGAAGATGCATGTTCTCAAAAGTTTCCGGCCACCTTGGGCAGTTTGGAAAAAAATGGTGTTATAACTGAAAATAACGGTGCTCAACAACATTTACAATTAGTATTTTGTATTCATACATTTAGCAATATGTACTGCGGAGCAGCAACGAGGCATCGATTCAATGAACGGTTGTAGATCGTCAATATTAAGTTTTTTCCACGGTTCTTGCAATTTTTGTGAAAATGCTGCTGGTTTGGAATATTTATAATTCCACACACGTTTTAAAGTTAGTTTCAAAGATTTTCTATTGGATTCAGATCGGGTGATTGGGTTGTCCATTTCAAAAGTGGTATTGTTTTGTGCGAAAGCCATTGCTTGACGAGCTTGCATGTGTACTTTTGGTCGTTATCATGATGAAACAAATAGTTGTGACCATAATTTTTCCCCCAATAAGGTAGCAAATGAACTTGCAAGATATCCTTATAAATTCCCACGGAATCTTCCCACGGATTTCAACTAACGGAGCAATACCTTTCCCGGAAAATGCTCCCCATAGCATAACGTGTCGTCCGCCATGTTTCATTGTAGTAAAAACATATCTCGAATCATATCTTTTGTTTTTGGTGGTCTGACGTAGTGTCTGCCATCCATCCCAAAAAGGTTAAACTACGATTCATCGGAAAATTGTACTTTTACTTGACCAGTATCTGTACAGCCTTGAATAGTACTTGACCAGTCTTTTTGTTCCTTGGCAAACGCCAGTCGGGCCCTCTGATTATTTTTACTTATGAAAAGTTTTTTAACACCGACTGTTCCATAAAGTCCGACGTCACGTAAGAGTTTTGACACAGTAGACGAACTTATTTCAGCAATATTTTAACACCGTAAATCGTGGGGAATTACAGTGGCATTTTTATGCGAGTCATCAACTGATTTTCTCCTGATAATTCTTCCCACAAGAATAGTCGTTTTCCAGGGTTCCCCAGACAGTGACAAGCTCCGAAGGCCATGACCATCTTTATATTTTTGATTAACCTTTATATTTTTGGTTATTTTTTGGTTTTTAAATATCGTTCACAGCAAATTTTCCGATCGAACACTTTGCCGCAATCTGACGAGAGGATTGTCCCTTTTAGCGACAAACAAATCACTCGTTTATAACAATAAATTGTTCAACTTTTCCTTTTTGAATTTCAAATACGTTATTCATGTTGATTAATTAACAAACACCGCCAAAAAAACACTTTAGCGATAGCAAAAACTAACGGATGACGAATGGCCGGAAACTTTTGCACACGCAAATTTCGAATTCCTCCACTTTGCATAAAGTATCTGCAGTATCCAATCAAATGATCACGTGGTCAGAGGTAATTTACTTATTCCTAAATTTTTGAGCAATTCTGCTTCCTCTTCGCTGAAACGTTCTGTCAAACAAATAAAAAAACTAATTTGCCGGAAACTTTTCACCGCCACTGTATAATATACCGGTGCCTTTCAAGGGGTTAAGACATAAACTCATTGCTGTGCAATTCTTATTAGGAGAAAGTGAATGATAAGTATTTTTTAATAATTGTGTAAAATATTAATTAACTAAAGCATATTTATTTGAAATCTGCATTTTATTCTTTCGAGACTATATATTAAAATATATAAGCGAATCTTCATGAGCTTGTTAGCTGTCATAGCTTTTAAAAATAAAATAAGTTTTTTAGAATAGATTATGGGTAGCGCAATCACCAGCCCGCGCATACAAATTATAAACGCTTACTCCGAATATTAATACTCGACTCATTTATTGAGAGACATTTGGCAATAAAATCATATGATTACTTTTAAAAGACAGTCGTGACACTTGATATTCTCTCACAAACATTCTCCGCTCAAGTTGTATTGTATATAAATTTTATTTTCAAAAATGCTACTGCTAACAAGCTCAGAGAGCTGCACTTAAACATTTTAATTTCAAATTTCAGATAAAATTCAGATTTCAAATAAATATATGTCATTAACTATTAATCATTTTTGCATTATGTGATTAAATAAGGCAAAATTTCTAATAAATGCTAGTGGTAACAAAAAAGCGTTAATGTTAGCAGCTATGTTATAATTCACTTCCACCTCTAGAAAAATCTACTTCACACATAACATTTTATTAAAAAACTGATTACAAAAAATAACTTTCTTTATTAAAAGTTATTTTTACTTTCAAAATGATTTATCAATATCCCTTTCGGGCAATTCGAGTTTTGAATTAGAAGAGTTCTATTATTAGAACATTCCAAATGATAACGAACGTTTCTTTCCAAAAAAAAAACAATGATTTATTATTCAAATTACTTCTTAACTGATGTCGGAAATCACAAAAGAAACATTTTTTACAGAAGAAGAAAAACACCGAGGCTTCAATTAATCAGCATATACCGCTGAATTTAGTTATTTTTAGGCATAATTTGTTTTAAGATATTTCTATGCATAAAATGTTTGAAGGAGAACTGAGAATGAAAAATTTTGTTTACAAAGCTGACAATCCCCCTTCCTTTGCGAACACTATTAAAAAAACATTCACATTATTCAATGAAATCAATCCTGTGATTTAAAAAGACGAATATTATCTTTTCGAAAAAAGTAGTCTAAAAAATCGGGGGATATTGGATGATACAGTTATTTGTCATTTTTGCGTATGGTACCAACAGGGATAGCGGATGGAAGGACCGCCCCGGAAACACAGCTTTCGCTTTATATTCCAGTCATTTGGTACAAAATAAAAGAAAGTTTTGGTGTAGTTTTGATATTTGGTGCCTTTATGTTTTGTGGGTCGCTGAACACGAATCTGAGGTTTACCAAAAATTTTTTTTTCAGGAAAACACTTTTTTTTTGCAAAAAACATGTAAAAAACCCGCCTTTTCTTTGTGTTTTCAAAATAATTCCAAAACTATGCATTTTATGTAAAATTCGGCAATACTTAAATTAAGGAAGATAAAATTTCATACATTTTATGCATTAAAAGGTTTTTTTTTTTTTTTTTTTTTTTTTTTTTTTTTTTTTTTTATCAATAGTTTAGCCGTGACAGTACCATAAAAAAGGATGGGAAAAGCCAAAAAAAAAAAAAAAAAAAAACGCGAATTACGGCGCTGTGTGTTGATTTAACATGAAAACTAAGAATTTTATGCAAACATTGACTATTAATGATACTAAAGGTTATATGATTGACTACATTTTACAATGAAGTTGCTGGTGATAAATACGGCTACTCATTCTGAATCATTATTTAATTATAAATAATTATGTACATTTGTAAGTACATTTACTTCAAAAAAAATGGAAGAAAAGTGCAAACTTAAACTCATGGCATTATTCACAGTCTATTCACACTAATTGTATGTTATGCTCTTACTTCAAAGAATAATGCCTTTCGAAAGATTAATTAAGGGGGGGGGATTACCCCCCCACATTTCACTAATTTATAGTTAACAAATGAGATTCCAAATCTCATCAGGGAAGCCGTTTATCAGAATAAACCGGTATATCAAATTTGAAGCAAATCGGATAGAAAACCCATTTATCTAAATTAAGCGGGTATTATCCCCCCCCCGATGCCCCTTTATTTTTAAACAATAAACCTCCAAATTTAATCAGGGAAGCGCCTTATCAGAATTAATTGGTATACCAAAATTGAAGCAAATCTGATAATTCTGCATGAAAAATTCATTTATCTAAGTTAAGGGGGATATTTCCCCCCCATATCCCCCTTTATACTTAATCAACGAACTCTCAAAACTAATCAGGGAAGCGCCTTATGAGAATGAACAAAGAAAAAAATGAAGCAAATAGGATATTTCTATCAAAAGTTATCGCGTTACGTACGTACGTAGATACATACATACGTACGCACATACAGAACCTTTGGGCACATTAGCTTTCAGGCTTTGATAGACTGTGAGCTAAAAATTGTTTCCGCTTTCTTTTACTTGAATGTCCCAGTTTTTCACCGACAACTACAACATAGAAAATAGACTATGGAGTATGTGGATGTTTTACCTCGTGGCATGACGTTTTCCTCTTCCATTAGGTGCACGGTTTCATTGGGTGGGCAATCTATTTCAAGCTCGGTTTCAAGGTCTAGCTCATCCTCCTTGCCTTGGCACACTACTGCGATTGCAATTCCCTCTCAGTTGAGGCACATGTTGGAGCAAGAAAGCCCTGACTTCTCGCACCCACAATTTCGTTGGCAGTTATTTCTGCACTTACAGGATACAATCCTCAACAAAGCAGCTGGGGCTTAGGTTAGGGCAGTGAACACAGGCTCAAGGCCCGTATTTGTTCTTTTCTATATCCACTCTTCAGCAATTTTTCAATTTCCATCCATTACTGGAACTGATGATATACGAGTCGGTAATTTTAGTTCAGGAGGATGTAGATCTTTCGGTCAGTTTGATAGTCTCTGCCGGGATGAAAACGTTTTCTTTTTAAAACCAGGGAAGGACACCATTTCTTCAATGACATTTTCTCCAACTAATGCTGCGAGTTCAACTGTTGCGAAAACATCCTCTTCCTTCATGTTATGAGCAGTTGCGGTACAATGTCAGCATTCTTTATGCAAGAGAAAATGAAGTTACTCAAAACGCTTTTGAAGAATCCACATTGTTAAAGTATTCAACGACTCGAACACTACTCAGGAGATGATTGCAGTTGCTGGGGAAATGTTCCCTTGTCTCACTGTATGGTTATAGTGGGACAAATGTGCCTTCGCTGAACTACATATGGTGAATTTCGTACAAGACGTAATCCTTTAGATACTATTCGAACATTGCTGCTTTACCGCCATCTGCAGCTGCAACACAACAACACTCTTTAAGAGTATATCATCAGGTCCAGCAAAGGCTGGGGTTGAAAAAAAATGCTGAAGAGTGGGAATGGATGAGACCAAATACTGGCTTTGCGTCTGTGTTCAATGTACTACCCCCTGTTCCCCCCTGCTTCATTTAAGCTTGTATCCTATAAGTTCAGAAATAACTGCTAACGAAATTGTGGGTGCAGAACGCAGGGCATTCTTGCTCCAACATGTGCCTCAACTGCCCAATGGAAGAAGAAAATTCATGCCACAAGGTATCTAATATTTACTATATAATATTAGTAGCAATAAAAATGTCCACTAATTCCATACGTCTATTTTCTATGTTGTAGATGTCGGTGAAAACAGGGACCTTTAAGTAAAAGAAAGCGGAATTAGAATTTTTTGTTTTTTAAGTAAATGTGCTTAACCCCTTCGCGACGGGAGCCTTTTACGAAATGTTTATTACTTTGCTACCGGTTTTAAAAAACAGAAGTTTGTGCCTTTTCAAATCGGGAAAATGCTCGGATTAAATGAGGCAAATTTTACAGTAAAATTTTACTGGTGAGGATAAACGAGGATACTTAGGCCTATTTCCGGCACGTATACGCGTCGCTCGTCCCCAAGGGGTTAATAATGTACAGTCGTGGAAAAAAAAGTAAACACCCCCTACTAACTCCTCAACAAATTATTGTAGAAGAAAGATACTGGTACCGAACGATTGGAAATAAAGTCTACTTTTGAATGATGTATATAAAATTTGCTTAGGGGGCCATCTACATAGTACAACGAATCCAAACTTCATTTGTTTCAATGACAATACCCAATTTTAACAAGATATTTCAAATCTTCAGTTCAAACTATGCTAAGATACCGAATTTCAAGTCATTTGAATGATAAGTTTTTGAATTATAAACATTCAAAATTTAGTACTTCTAATGTTAAATTACATTTTCATATTTTTATTTATATCTCCAGAAATTATGCTCCTAATGTGCTAATTTTTTGTGTAGCAATAATACTAATATACCCAAACATAAATAAGCTGAAATTGCAATTTTTATAACTTTATGATATGAATTATGATTTATGAAATTAATACTCGAAAACATTATGAATTGCAACCTACAATTTTTTTGATGGAATTAGATTTATTAAGTCCTGCTTTATGGAAATCCAAAATTTCACATTTTTCTTCCAAGTAGTTTTCAAATTATACTTTAAAAAAAAGGCAAAATGATAGTTTTAGGGGCCGTCTAAATAGGAGTGACTAGATATTTTGAAATTTCTTTTGCTGTCGTGTATTCTAGCAGGCTTCATTGAATTTTTAAGGTGCCTTGATCAAGATGAGGGCTCTCTCCGTTAACAATCGAGTTCCGAACTTCAATTTGGATACAGCCCTTAAAATACGCTCGTTTTACAATAATTAATTTCTCAGAAACTTATGGTACGAATTGCATAAAAATTTGTTTTTAGGCTAATTGAAGGGTGTAGTATCATTTATGCTGTCAGAATTATGTACTGCTATTAAAGAAAACAAAGTTACGGGTCGTTTTAAAATGTAGATGGCCCTCTAAGCAAATTTTATCCATATCATTTAAAAGTAGACTTTATTTCCAATCGTTTGGTACCAGTAACTTTCTTCTACGATAATTTATTGAGGAGTTAGTAGGGGGTGTTTACTTTTTTTTCCACGACTGTACATATTTATTTATAATTAAATAATGATTCAGAATTAGTCGTCGTATTTATTATCAGCAACTTAATTGTAAAATGTAGTGAATTATATAAACTTTAGTATCATTAATACTCAAATGTTTGCGTAAAATGGTTAGTTTTTATGTTAAATCGACGTACACCACCGTAATTCACTTTTTTTTTTTTTTTTTTTTTTATGCTTTTCACACACATTTTTGCAGCACTGCAACAGCTAAACCATTGATCAAAGAAAAAAACTTTTAATACATAAAATTCAGGAAATTTTATCCTGTTATGCATTGCCAACTTTTACACAAAATGCATAGTTTCGGAGTTATTTTGAAAAAACAAAGAAAAGTCGGGTCTTTTGCAAAAAAAATAAATAAAATAAAATAAATAAATAAATAAAAAAAAGTGTTTCCCGGAAAAAAAAAAATTGTTGGCAAACCTTAGATTTGTGTTCAGTGACAGAAAAACCATAAAGGCACCAAATATCAAATCTACTCCAAAACGTTCTTTTATTTGTCATTTTTGAGCACCTAATGCAGTGTTGCCAGATGGGCTACTTTTTTTAAATTCAGATTCATGATTGGTACCACTTTTTTCAAATTGTAAAATGCGCCTTATTTAATGACATATTAATTAAGGCTAAAACAAAGGGAATTTTACAGTGTCAAATAAGTGGTGGCGATCCAGAAACCTGAATATAAAAAAAGTAGCTCACTGGCAAGACTGACCTAATGCCTAGACTAATAGTTTTAGTTCAATCTTGCATATGTGGTACAAACAAAAGAATTTCGCGCTAAACAATATATAATATGATATATAATGTGGCACACGTGAGGAATTTCTCACAAAAATATGGTGATTGTCCTCTAAATGTAATATTGTTTTCGTTTAAATTATTTTATCGTTATTTTTCTCACCACTTATTAACCATTTGCGGTCGATGCCGCCACAGTGGCGGCATTTAATTTTAGTCCACAAATGTCAAATTGACACCGTTATTTTTAATTTTCGATTTGTTATGTACACGAATAAATGCATTTATTTATTTATAAATTAATGTTATCTTAAATTCCGGTCCCACTGTGACAATTGAGGATTTAAAAAGAAAACATTGCCTTCGCCTGTAACCGTTAAGGATTAACAGAATATTATAAAGAATTACAAATTATAAAAGTTTTGTTCATATGTAACCCATGAAACTATTAATAAAGAGGAATTGACATATCCTTAAAATAGTGAAGTTTGAACCGTAACCGCTTCGCTGAGGTTGACTGCCACCACGGCAAACTTCCACCATTAAATTTAAATAGAAATTTTCCCCTTATTTAAACGTCTTCTTATTGCAAAATTTCCGTCATAAATAATGGCAAAAACAGATATTATTTTTTACTGGTGGAAGTTCACTTCGGCGCTACTCAGGACCTGCGTTTATGCCATATAACGACAACCTAAGCAAAGTCCTCTTAGTGTCAGTGAAAAAGATTATAATACCTGGGAAAATTGTCACCAATGAAAACAAATGGAAAAATTAATCATATTTGTGAGAGAAATTTTTCATGAAGTAGCAGCTAAAATAAGCCAAATTTTTCTATTCAAAATTTACTGGTGGATGTTTGCTATGGCGGAAATCAGAAATGATTGATCGTATGTAAAAAATTAGACTCCATCATTATGTGACAACCTCCTCAGTCCCCCTTTCCGCCCTATTTTGCGAAGCTTAAGGAAATGGCAGAAAAAAGCTCATATGCGTACAAATGTTAGAATTCAAGACACCGCGATTGCACGCAAAATCTGAAAAGTCACTCTTCTACAGGTTCCCTCCGAGCGGTCACATTTTGCCACCAGAAATTTCTTTAAATTATTTTTATGACAGATTACTACAAGAACTGCATTAGAGCGCTAATTTTATGACATTTTTAAATTAAATCTAAAAGGAAAAATTTCGTAAGGAAATTGTGGTAGTAAAAGTTTTGAATTAGTCTCTGTAAAAAGAGACCGCTCAGAAACCTGCTACAGAGTACCTTCAAAAAGCAGTAGCGACAGATAAGAGCCTGCACTAGTCACTCAAAAAGACCCGGATGATAATGTTTATCCTATGGGGAAGTTATTTTCAAATATCTCGCTTGAATCTTGATATTTTCGTATGATTTTTTTGCATAGGATAGCTGAGGATGATCTGTTTTAATATTTATACCAGTTTTGGTTTTATATTTATACCAGTTTTTATATTTATTGTATTTATATTTATACCAGTGTTTAGGAGGGAAAAAATCCATGATATTTCCTTACAGCATTTCAAGCTGAAATAAACTATAGGTATGTTTCTTCAAAATTTGCAAAAGAAATCTGACACGAAAATAAATATTCAGCGGAACTTGTACTTAAACCTCTCAGGTATAACGTATTTCTGTTACTAAAATGTTGAAATGATTGGTCGAAACCAGGATTTAGGAATAAATTTGTTTGAAAAAAGTAAAAGCTTTATTTCGGGTAGATTATAAAAGTCAAAATTTGTTTCAAATTGTGTTGCTGTAGCGGAATTTTCAGATTAAAATTAAATATGAAGGGTTCGTACTGGTCCTGGAATTTCCAGACCAGGAAATTATTCGGTAGCAGTATTTTCTTATAGAAAATCTTTCCTTCAATGAGGCGGAATGTCACGCGCTTCAACTAGATTTATTTTTCTATAATAAAATACTGATATATCACCTGGAAAATAACGGGACCCGTACGAACCCTAGTGTGATAGAATTTAACCGACCAAGACAGAAAAAGTTAAAAACAGACAGAGTGTACTGTATAATGTAACATATATAATTAACGCTTACATTATACAATTAACCCTTTAATGCACAGTTTTTAAATTTATTAGATTTTTTAATTCGTATATACTAATTCACCCCAGAAAATTAAAATTGCAATATTTGCTTTAATTGATAAGAGACAATCCGTATTTAAGTAGCGCGAAATTAACCATTGAAACTTTCTGGTGTAAAGTTAATTTATCTGAACTACGTAATTTCTAGAGCGTATTCTATCGTGGTAATTAAAGGGCCAAAGATTAACCCTCTGTCTACCAGAAGGGTCCAATGGACCCGACATGTATATTCAAAATATCTATTCAAACCAGAAAATTTCTTCAAAACAAACTAAATGTATAAATCAGACAATAATAAGTTAAATAAACAAATTATATAGTTTTAAGTAAAAATTCTGGTGTAGAATGTTTTTATAAAACTTGAGTAAAATTTCCGGTAGTTCTAGGGTTAAATTTTATAAAATATATAATATAATTATATAAAATAAGTTATTTGGAGACATACTTATAAAAATATTTACTAATTTGCAACATTTTAGCGTAAAACAGCCATACGACAGTAATTTTTGCTTGTATTGCAGATGTGCAACAGAAGAAAATATTGACGTATTATATGAAAAATGTATCTCTGATTTTATTCATTATTTTTCCTGTGTAATAAACATTTCAGGGAATCATATATAATTTTTTCGAAACAAAATAAAAAATCGGCATTTAAGAGTTAAATATTATTAAACATTACATTTATATTTATATTACAATACATTTAGAACATCTATCTCCTCAAAATTTTATCCGCTAAAATAATCATTTGAAATTAACTTTGAGATGCGATGTTTAATGACATTTAGTTAAGTTATAATTTTACTGGAGAATTGTCAATTTAGTGAATATGGCATTTGAAGATCTGAGACTGTAACCTGAATAAACTATAAAATGAGCATTATCAGACAATAGACATGATAAACCTGTCAGACACCACATTACTACTATGTAACAAAATCCATATGTTACAGCTGTCATTTCGAATGAATGGAATTATGATCTTACAAAAGCTGTTAGATCTCAAGTTAAAACGCTGTTGAAATAAAGTAAGTATTAAGCGGAATGTTAATTGACACTGGATTATCTTCGACTATAAAATTTAAGTGTATATCGGTAATTCTATAGAATGAAATTATAGAAATAAAGCAGATGAAATACAGTTTAACGCTAGAAAGACGGGCATTTTTACTCAAGTTTTATAAAAAATATTTAATACCAGAATTTTTATTTAAAACTGTTTAACTTTTTAAATTAACTCTTTTTTTATTTGTGTCTTTTAACACTAGAACGCCCGGAAGGAGTCGATTCGACTCCGACCACATGATTAAATGTCCATTGGAGCCAGAATTTCTTTCATAAAATAAGTTAAATTTAAGCGACGCAGAATTAAGCTAAATAAATCAGTTAAATAATTTTAAATAAAAATTCTGGAGTGAAATATTTTTATGAAACTTCAGAAAAATTTTCGGGCGTTCTTGTGTTAAATTAAAGCATTATTTATAAACCATAAGTTTTATAAAGCAATTTCTGGTTCGAACTGAAATATATCCATATAGCTGGGGCCAATCTGGCCCCTCCCCGTCATTCTCGTGCTAAGGAATAGTATTGGGTCTTTTGGAAAGTCATGTCCTTTTGGGAAATTTAATTCGTACCCGAAAATTCTCCCTGGTAATTGTTAGGAATTAAATACCGAAATCGACGTCTAACAATTAAATAATAGAATTTTCCGGTACGAATTGATTTTTCCAAACGGACACAACTTTCTGAAAGACCCCATATGTTCGAAAGAAGCCTTTGTGCGTTAACCCTAGATCTACCGGGAATTTTATTCAAGTTTTAATAAAACGTTCTACACCAGAATTTTTATTTAAAACTATTTAACTTATTTATTTACCTTATTTTTGTCTGGTTTATATACTTAGTTTATTTTAAAGAAATTTCTGGTTTGAATGAATATTTTGTATGTACCTGTCGGGTCCAATGGACCCGTCTGGTAGACGGAGGGTTAAAAATGATTTGTCATAAAAAACTTTTAAATATTATAAGATTTTCTCACTTACTGCATTGCAAAATCCTCTTAATTTGTAGCTTTTCCCAGGTGTTTTAAAAATTTCTTTTAATTGTGAATGCAATGCCTCACCAAATATTAATGTTTTTCGAAAAACTGGCGATTCTTTTCTTTGTCTAGAAACTCATCTGTCTTTCCACGAAGTGACATACGGTTTTCGTTTCATTTTCCGGTACAAATTGATTTTCCCAAACGAACACGACTTTCCGAAAGACCCAATATTTCGAAAATTATGAAGCAATATATTTATTAAACTCTTAAATGCGCGATTTTTTATTTTGTTTAAAAAAATTATACATGATTTCCTGAAAGATTTATCACGCAGGAAAAATAATGAAAAAAATCAGACATACATTTTTCATATAATACGCCAATTTTTTATTATGTTGCACATCTCCAATACAAGTAAAAGCTAATGTCGTGTGGCTGTTTTACTCTAGAATATTGCAAATTAGAAAATATCTTAAGAAGCATATCTCCAAATACCTTATTTTACATAATTATTTATTTTATAAAACTTAACCTTAAACCCTTTATATCCCAAGATAGAATACGCTCTAGAAATTACGTATTTCAGAGAATCTCACTTTACACCAGAAAGTTTCAATGGTAAATTTCGTTTTATTTAAATACGGAATATCTGTTATTAATTAAAGCAGTTTTTGCTAGTTTAATTTTCTGGTATGATTTAGGTATATACGAATAAAAAAATCTGTTAGATTCAAAACACTGTTCTTTGTAAGATCATAATTCCATTCATTCGAAATGACAGCTGTAACATATGGATTTTGTTACATAGTAGCAATGTGGTGTCTGACAGGTTTATCATGTCTATTGTCTGATAATGCTCATTTTGTAGTTTATTCAGGTTACAGTCTCAGATCTTCAAATGCCATATTCACTAAATTGACAACTTTTTGGCTCAAATTTGCATATATGCAAAGATGCGCACTAAAGGGTTAAGCGATAGTATTTTTTAATGCTGTTTAAATTCAAAAATTCTTTAAAATATACATATAAATTTCATCTGAATACTAGGCCTACACGCTCTTTCAAAAAATGGCGGCTGCCTTAGGCGGATTTGTTTCACCATTAATACTGTACCTTGTAATTGAGTACCAGTATTTACTGATAAAAAATTTTACCTTATTTTTGTGATTAAATAGGGCAAAAAAATATGTTCAAATAGCGTGATAATCAAATTCAAGGGACGATATTAATGCTGCAATAAAAATCCATCTATGTCCGTCACTTTTTTTTTTAAACATTTTAAGTCCACCGTTGTCGAAATTACTTTGGAGCCTATAGCAACAATAGCTGTAGCCTCGAGTGATCCCAATTCAAACACAGAAATAGTTACAGAAAACAGACATAAGATTTTTATTTATTTCTATTACATAGATATATAACTTTTGAAAACATAATCACAATTACATCCATGTTTTACCTAGGGATTCGAACCCGGTCCCTCAGCGTGGCAGAAGCTTCCGCTTAGTGACCATGCTACTGGGCGACACCATCACTTATTTTTACTCATAAGTTGGCTCGGGGACTTATTTACCCTTTCAGGGGCAAAGTACTTCTGTTACTAAAATGTTAAAATGAATGGTTGGCACCAGGATTTATAAGAAAATTTATATGAATGTAAGTACAGTTTCTTCAAGCATATAATATAAAGCAATATTTAGTTTTAAAATCCTGGTGTCAATGTGGCATTTGGGAATTAAAATGAAGCGGTATAAAAATATAACGACGCCCTTCAAGGGGTTAACCCTTGCGGGTCGGTGGGAAATATTATATCCCACCTACGATTAATGCAGATTTACGCCAGAAAAAAAATATTAAATTTTATTTTTCTAACTTTGATGGAAAAAAGACGTAAAATTGCTTTTTCTATTTTCGCAATAAAATTTTTGGAAGATTCCGGTGAGAATTCGACATTATAGAACCACAATTGCTTGCCCCTGAAAGGGTTAAAAAGGGTTAAAAAGAATTTGTCGCTTTATCTTTTCAAAAAATAGTGCTAAATATTCTTTTCGAACAAGGTTGTAGAAATATGCCTACCTGGTAATATCTTCCTGTGTTGGCCTAGCATTTAGGGGGCTGTGGCCAAACTCCGGATACATTAAATTCGATACATGAACCAAGCGGCTCTGTGTAATGAGAAACAAATTATGCAGTTAACCCTCTCTGCGTAAGTTTTTCATCAAAATAGATTAAAAAAATACGCATTTTTTATTACATATTTCAAATCTATATATATTTTAGAGTTTAAATATGCAAGCAATTTTTGTAACAGAGTTTTTTTTTTTTAAATATAGATTTAGATCATAAAAAAAGATTGTTAGGAAATGATAAAAATGCGATAATGATAAAAAAGTTAAATTCTGAAAATTTTTGAATTCTCGCACCACTATTTTAAGCAAAAGAATTTTGCAGTATATTTCTCTTGTAGATGCTGTTAAAGTCTATATGGAGTTTTTTGTATGTAAAAAGTGGTCAAAGTTATTAAAAAATAGTCGCCAGTAAAAAAAAAAAAAAAAAAAAAAAAATGAATCCCCGAGGAAATCTCTGGTTGTGCAAATTTTGCTACTTTTACGTTACCCGAGGTAATCACGGGTTGCGCAGCGAGAGGGTTAACCCATTACCCGCTGGTGTTGCGTTGACGCAACAGTGAAATTAAATGTCCATGCTTAAAGTTACTATCAAGCTACCATTATTTTTTAAATAAAAAAATTGCCCTACTTAATAACAGAATCATTGATCGTTGAATAAAGCGAAGATTTTCTTTCACATTTGTGGTGGTAAACGTTTCTCTCCAAAAAAGTTGAAGATCCCTATATTATAATTTCGGCGGTTAATGGGTTAATAAACAATAATAGGGAAAAGCCTAATGATCTCGCGCCAAGATTACAGAAAACGATAGTTAACATTATTCGAACAGAAGAAGCCTGTGTATAGTAGCGAAAACGTTTTTCAAAGAGAGAAGTAGGTGGTACAGATACATTAATAGTCCTAGAATGGAAAATATATTGTTTTTCAAGAAGATAAAGACTCAGAATGATATGAAATGCAGGTTACGGATGTCAAGATAAGAACCGCTAAAGAAGTTGTACAGCATTGGTCTATAATATACCCTATAAGTGTCCCTCTACATGTAAAAAAAAGTTACTAAATATATTTTTAATAATTGTTTATAATGTAAATTCATAGAGAAAATATAGAAGAACTTTTTAAGAAAATAGTGCGTCTTTTTAATAACCAAAAATAACATATAACGCAGCAGTGTTGCCAGTAGGCTACTTTTTAAAATTCAGTTTTCTTGATTGGCACCACTTTTTTGAAATATGAAATTTACCCTAATTTAATGACATATTAATTAAAGCGAAAACAATGGGAATTTTACCATTTCAGAAAAGTGGTGCAATCAAGATATCTTAATTTAAAAAAAAGTAAACCACTGACAACACTGTAACGAAGGGTCTGTGCTGATGTTGCTCTCCACAATAATAATAATTCTTGATAGCATAGTATATAAATTAACAAATGATTATAATACGGGTATTAAAAGCAGATTTTTCTGTTACTAAACTATCTGAACCCGTAAGGCATGGTGACGTCACGGCGACGTCGTTGTGAAGTCACACTGTGATTTTGTGACCGTCAATGTGACGTCACGTGACGTCGATGCGACGTCATAGTGACTAGAATGCGAGGTCGTTATGGCCGTTTTAGAGGTCGTTTGTGACGTCACATTGTGACCACTCTGTGAAGGCACGTGTGACAAATTTGTGAAAAGTCTGTCATTTGTGAGTATTTTGGCATTAACTTTGTGACGAACCTGTGACGACAGCGACAATGTTTTGACGTCACACTGTGACTAATTTGTGAAATATGTGTCATTTGTGACGAACTTGTCATAAACAATGTGATGATTTCAAATGAAAATCAAATTTCAAATTAATTGCTTAAAAGGGCAAAGGCCAACATAGAGAAAAAGATTCCAAGCCGGGACTCGAATCCGGGTCATCAGTGTAGCACACTGACATTCTACCGACTAAACCACATGGAACGAGACCCAGCCTGGAAAATGTCTTACAAGTACATGTTTCAAAGGCTACAAACGCAGCACCAGAGCATATTTTAAGGAATTTTCACTGGGGACAATAGGTTTGGTCTCTTGTCCGAAACAAATGTTTATAAATTAGCCCCCCTTTCCCCACAATAACAACAATTGGAAGTTTCAACCTGAGATGAAAAGGCACGGAAAAAGAATAACTAGTATGTGAATCTCATTGAAGAGTCCTTAAAGATGCATATTTTTGAATATACTCATTTCTAAGAATAATTTTCTCACTATTTCACCCTTTATCTGAGAGCATGTTTTAACCCCTTGAGGGGCGCCGTTTGCAGTCTGCAAACGGCTAATTTTAACGCCTAAATGGCCAAATGACACCAGTAATTTTTTAGTACAATTCCGATCTCATAATATACGTGAAAAAATGCTTTTAATTATTTTCAAATACATTTGTTCGTTTATTGCGGTGTGAATTATTTATTTGAACATTTTTGGAGCAGAAATGCCTTGCCCCTGAAAGGGTTAAGGAATTTTCACTGGGCGACAATAGGTTTGGTCTCTTGTCCGAAACAAATATTTATAAATTAGCCCCCCTTCCCCCCAATAACTACAAACTAAATAATAAGAATATCGACTGGCTGACAAACTTCTGTACCTTATTAGTTATGTTTATTGTACTTCTTCGGTTGCCGGTTAATAAACTACAAAATCTTCATTGAATCATTTAAATATCCTCATTTATATCTTGGTGATATTAAAGAAAAGCTATTTCTCAGTTCAGACAAATTGTTAATCGTTATGTTAGTAATGGATTAAACATGACGCTCAACTTACCAAATCCGTATGCATAATTACAGTCGTGGCCAAAAATTTAGGACCACCGTGCAGAAACTAGTGTTTTTACAATTGAAACCACCGATAACGTCATAAATCAAATCGATTGCGTTAGATGGTGTCATTCCGTCTGGCAGTAGAGTGCTGTATTCACTTTTCGTTTGATCTTTGAGTAATAAACGTCGCAGATGCAATTGTTGTTTGTTTTACAAGTTTTGAAAACCTATGTCAAAAATCGTCAGTTTCTGAAGCTCAGCGTGCACAAATTGTTATTCTTCCCAATGAAGGATATTTTGAACGATTAATTAGTGAACTAGCAAGACGTAGTAAGAATGAATTTAAAGAAACGGGGACTTATGTTGATGCCAAAAGGCGTGGTCGAGCTCGTAAAACCACACCTAGGGATGAACACTTCATTAGAGAATACCAGTTCGTTCTCTAATGAGTTCTGCAAGCAAGATACGGCCAGTACTGCTTGCAAAAAGTGCGGATGTCAGTCGTAGAACAGTAAGTCGGCGTTTGTTCGACGACTTTCATTTAAAATCCCATGAACCTGCGAAAAAAAACCAGGTTAACAGCGGCCATGACAGCTATGCGCTTGGACTTTGCCAAGAAACATGCCAAATGGACAATTCGTCAGTAGCAACGGGTTTTTTTCGGACGAATCTATCATAGAGCAGTTCTCTACACGCAAGTACTATGTCCGTAGACCTAATGGAAAGCGATTATATGAACGTTACACTTTACAAACTGTTAAACACTCCCCAAGTGTCATGATTTGGCGTGGAATGTCAGTGAACGGAACGGCTGCATTGTTCTTCCTACCTCCAGGAACGACTATGAATGGCAAAAAATAGGTGGATTTATTGAAGGAGAAGTTAGAATTACACATGGCCGTTCATAAATGCACAATTTTTATGCATGATGGTGCACCATGTCATCGCTCTAAAATTGTTACTCAGTTCTTGAAGACGAAAAAAAATTCAAATCATTGACCGGCCTCGAAACAGTCCCGATTTGAATCCAATTGAAAACTTACGGACTCTCTTAAAGCACAAGGTCTCTGAGAAATAGCCAACAAGTGCTAAAGAACTGGAAAAAGCAATTAAGGAAGTTTGGGTGAATGAATTATCAGCTGCATACTGCCGGAGTCTGGTAGAGCATGCCAAAACGTTTGCAGGCCGTAATAAAAGCTAACGGCGGACCAACAAAATATTTATTTTTCTGTAAAATTTGTGTTAATGTATGCGATTTATATGCGTAGAAATGTAATATTCATGTATTAAACAGAGTTTATAATTTTACTAACGAGTAAGTATTCAATTTATTGTCTGAATCTTATTTTTCAGTGGTGGTCCTAAACTTATGGCCACGACTGTAAAACTTTATGCAAGAAAATTATCATATAAATTGATGTTATAATGTTGCTTACTTTTTTATTAGTTTGTACACTTGACTTTTGTTCATAACGATAATTTATCAAACTATTTAGATAATTGGAGCCTGGGATAAATTCTAAAATTGAAAAATGTATTTGATCTGAATCATTAAATATTTATTTTAGTGAAATAGTAACGTAACTATAGTTTTAGACCAAAAAGTGGAACTAATCATAAAATAATTTGTCTCTTGATGTTTAAAAAGCTTGAAATTAAAAAAATAAAAATACCACGTTAAATTTTAAAGCATCTTTGCAAAATGCCAAATCAATAATATTTATAGATGAACCAAATGAGGAAACATATTTTGCTCTTTATATTTTAAAAAATTAAATTCTTTTATCTTTAAAATATTTCTAAAATGCTATGACAATTATTACTATGGTTTAAAATTTTTACACAAAGGACTGTCTTATGCAAATAGTGAAATTAATCACGCAAGGGAAACGATTTTGTTCTTTGTTTTACAAATTTAAACTTTATTAAAGTTTTATAAAGTTTTCAAAATGCTACAATAATAATTACAATTGTTAAGGGGATTTTTTTTACAAGTTATTGTCTTTAGGAAAGAACTTTTTGGCAAATTCATGATTTTGATAGGTATCCATATCTGCATGTTTTCTCTTTCTTTCTTTTCTCTAACCTTGTAACAACAGGTTTTGGATCATAAAAAGCTTTTCCAATTCCATTTAGAGCAATGAACATCTTTGGTTGGTTGGTTAGTTGATTGGGGTTTTATGGCGCAAAGTCCCTTTAGGGACATGCTGCGCCAAGACAGAGTCAGAATGAAATACTTATATTTATAACAAAAAAGTTGTGTAAAAAATCACTAACAAAAAGATAAGAAGAACAAAAATATTAAATGAAAAGAATAATATGTATAGTTAAAAACATTTAAAAGAGTCAAAAGTTTTATTATAATTAAAAACTGTGAAGTTATAAAGTAATATCGTTAAAATATAAACAAAGTTTAAGATGATGTACAAATACTACGTAACAACAAGTTTAAAAATCACAGAAATAAAAAACAATGTAAACTTAATTAGGTACAAACTCTACGAAAACTGTATTATCTTCGTCAGCACTTGAGTCATATGATTCCGATTCCATTGCTTCATCCACATAGTTTTGCAGTTGTTTCGGATCCTTTATATTAGTAACTGGTGGGTTTAGACATTTGTTCTTGTTCTTTTTCTTCACAGTTTTCCACTGTGAAGAACCCCGAATTTTCTTTTTCTCTTTCTGTAGGCAAGTTTTTTTGCTTGGTTTGTCAGTTTTACTAGTATCAGGTCTATGTGATGTTTTTTCAGATGTACACTCTAAATAAAAAAGAGTGACTATTCACTTCGTAGGAGTGAATAGTCACTCTATCGCAGAGTCAAAATATGCCCAACCTCTTTAGAGTGACTATTCACTCAGAGCAAAAGTGAAATTTTTGACTCTCTGAAAGAGTGAATAGTCACTACTGGGAAGTGAATATTCACTGTAAACAGGGGTAGATAATCACTCTTTCGGAGGAGTGAATATTCACTCTTGCTAAAGGAGTGCAGTTTTTCACCCCTGGTAGGAGTGAATAGTCACTCTTTCATAGGATTGAATGTTCATTTTTTATGGAGTCAATTCTTCTTTTATTTTGCTTTTATGGGCATTTTAAAAGAATCACATCTTTTACAGCATGCAATGAAAATAGATACAACCGTGGTAAAGATTAAAATAAAATACTTTATTCGCAATATTTATTTAATTCATAGTTTGTAACACTAGTTGAACTTTTAAGGAAAAATCAGTTAAAGTTACATATGAATATAAATTAGATTACTGACAGAAATAAACTAATATATTTTATTCCAGTCTTATCCTTTGTGTTTGCTTTTATTGCATGCCTTATAAAAACATTACTTTTAAAGTTTTATAAATAACTTTTTAATAGGTAGATGTTATATGCTTAACAATGTTTGATTTCATTTTAATTTTTTTTTAAATATAAATTTCTTTTTACCATATTTTTTCCGTGAATTGTTGCTATTTTTGCAAAGTCCTATTGTTCTAAAATATTTTTCCTTTTTTCACATAAAAACAATGCTTATAAACTTACATCTTTTTAAAAAATGAGTTCTAAGCATGATTTAAACATTAAGAATGTGTATTCTTTTTATCCGCTGTGATTTGCTTTTGTTTTATTTAATATGATCACGGAGTCTAAATTTTAAGTTCTCTGGAATATGTATATATTTTTCTTTTAAACATATTCCTTAACTTAATCATGATTTCTAATTTTCGCCCATTATCGCTGAAAACAATACTTATTAATGAAACAACACGGTAAGCCATATTTAATTTAAATTTTTTATTCCCGTAGATATTGTATTTTGGGAATATGAGCAAAATAGATTTGATATGCCTTATAGGAAAAGATTGACCTAGGAAATAGAAAAAAAATAAATATAAAAATAAACATATTACATTTATCTGTATCTGTATGAAATTTAATAAAAATAAAGTAAATGACTGCATATGAATGACTGCATAGTTCCTATTGTTTGAAAAACATTTTAATGTAAAAAGGTAGTTATTAATATCTTTAAAAAAATATTCAGATTATGTAAGAAAATATGAACTTTTAAAAAAATATATACTAAAGTTGTCTTATCGATAAACTTCAAAACAGGAATAAAAAAACAATTTTATTTCAATGCTTAAATATCATGCTTTATTTTTTACTGCCAAAAATTACGTGCATCAAAAACGTAGAAAATGCGTTTAAATTGAAGGAAATTTAATAATTTATGCAGAATGACTATAATTAATTTATTTTATACTACTCAGTCTCGAAATTTTAAAATCATAAACCGCAGAAAAAGCTTACATACAGTTAAAAAAAATAATGTACCATCGAGAGACCTGCACGGGCCGATTTTCATTCACGGAACTCGGGCCGGTCCGGGGCGGGCCTAACTTATTTTTCCTGTACAGAGCCGGGACTGGTTTCATTGCTAGTCTTCAAGGCCCAAAATTTTCAGTCGTAGTTTTGACACAGCCCGTATGAAAATTATTCTCTCGGCGTGGCCTGGTCTATTCAAAGGTCGGTTAATTTAGGCCTGGCCCAAAAGTTTTTGCACAAAATTCATACATTTTTAAAACGCCATTACTCTACTCTTAAGAATTTAAAAAAAATAAAATAAGAATAGTAGTTTTCTACTCTTATTAAAATATAACTAAATTAAAATATAGTAAAACATGTGCAAAGGAACCTGCCTATGACGGAACCCTGTTTTAAACTGTAAAAGGTCTTCATCCATGCAAAATTATTATACTAATACGTAAGAAAAGTATATATAATACATTTACACTTGCTAAGAAGGGAACTTGTCTATAACGCCTTTCTTTTTTTTTCTATACAATTCCGGCTTAGAAGATTTTACTGTATAGCATTTTTCAGATTTTTAACACTTCAGTACATAGAATATGGATTAACAATATTAATGATAACTGAAGCATTTACATACAAGAAATAGAGATTCATTAAAAAAATAAATATCCTAGCCCGCGGCACTTCTATAAAAATGAAGATTATAAACATGAAAAAAAAAATGTTAAGATAAATATTTTGGGTCAGAATTTCTCGTACGAGACAAATTTTTAACAAAATCGACGTAAAAATCAATGTTTTGTAGAAATTCACTCGGGTCGAACTTTTAAGTTTTTTACCGGGTCGGGCCAATATTTTTTCTACGGGTCGGGCCGGGCTCGCGCCAAACTTTTAATTTTCGTATCGGGCCGCGCCGGGCGGAATTTCTTTTCTATGATTCGGGCCAGCCCGGGCCTGGAAATTTCGGTCCGTGTAGACCTCTAATATCAACCTTTTCGTAATGTCATAATCATCAAATATCATATTTAACTCCGAAACAATAATAATGATGATAGATACTCTAAGTGTGTAAAATCTGAAATCAGTATAAACCAAAAAAGAAAAAACAAAATCTCACAAAACGGCAAATTAATTTTGTTTACATCCCATCTTCGCATCTGCTATGAATTGAAAGAAATCCAGATATCCTCTGAGTCACTCAGCTTTGCAAACGAAACAGATAAAATTTATTATTATTTTTTTCTTTTTTCGATCGTTGGAAAATGTTCGAATGGGATTGGGGAAATTGAATGGGAAGAATAAATATTTACATTCATTTTTTTATTCATATTGGCCGAATTAATGAAGCTTTGATTATCTTTTGCTAAGCATTTGTGTTCTTTTCAATTGTTAAAACAATTATATTTCAAACCGCTACATGAACAAACATAATAGACAATCTCTTTCCTAGGAAATTAATTTTCTAGGAATAGAGATCAGGAGAACACTCCTCGACCAATCTTTTTCTATACAACATACAACTATTTAGCTCATCTAACATATCTACACGAATAAATGATTAAAATTAAATAAGACTTACTTTATGTGTTCCATAAAGAGTCATTTTAATGATATCCTAATCTGTTAATCCTAAGATGGCTGACGAAAAAGTGATGATTTTTCTTATATGACAAGGGCGCTGTCGCTTTGCTGTTCTGATTGGTTAATAAGCAATGCACGTAAGCCACACTTTCGGGAGTGACTATTTCACTCTCGATAATGTAATGAGATATTGCACTCCTTTCTAGAGAGTGTAAAATTCCACTCTTTAAGGAGTGTATTTTTACAAAATTCACTCCAAAAAGAGTGAAAATGCCTGTCACTCTTTCAAAGAGTGGACTTTTCACTCCTCCTAATTTTAGAGTGTAACAGCCTTAGTCTCAGTCTGGAATTCAGATGACTTTTTGGATTAACTTGGAGATTTTTGAGACTGATTGATTTGGTATACTATTTTAACAGGTTCTGAGGAGGGTTGCCAGCGATCTAATTTTGAAGTCGCATAGCATTTACTACCACAGCAAACATCATTTATTTGAAGTGGTGGTTGATTGTGTTTTAGATGAGTTACTTGGTGTAAAGGAAGTGTCGGTCTGGGTGCTTATGTGCCTTACAGGTTTTGATTGAACTTTAAGTACACTAGAGTAAGATACCCCAACAGACGGGGTCCTGAATTCAACAAGTTTACGGGCTTCATGGTACGAAAGTTATTGAGTAATCTTAACAGCGAAAATTTCCTTCTCACGGATCCAATTAGCACAAGAGCGAGAATATGATGTATGGTCACCTTTACAATTTGCACAAAGTTCTGGTTTTTTGCAAGTTTTACCGTCGTGGCCGACTTCTGCACAACGTGCACGGGTAACAGTGCCACGACAGTTAGTATTGGTATGGCCATAACGCTGGCAATTAAAACAACGGAAAGGATTAGGGATATAAGGCCGGGCTGGACAGTTTAGGTAGTCAGCTCTAATTCTAGTAGGTAAAATATGGCTATTTAAAGTTAGAATTATGTGTTTTGAGGGAAATACTTGCCCATTTCGACGGATAGTAATGCGGCATGCATCTATGATATTTTGATCACTTAAATTAGTCAGAAGTTCTTCTTTTGTGGAAAATAAAAGATCGGGTTCCAATATTACACCACGACAAGTATTCAGAGTTTGATGTGCTTTAACAGAAACAGAAAAAAGTACCTATAGTATTGCAATTTGACAGAAGTTGTGACTGGCTGGCTGAAGAAACCCCAACCAGTGACAGAAGTCAGCTGACCAGCCGATCGATGCATACGGGACCAATATGCACCTCCCGTCTACCTGAAGCAGAGGCCAAAGCAGTGTGTCGGTTTTCCTCAACTGCCAGGATCCCCCTTTCCAGGAACACGGGTCTCCACGCAAGGCAAACACGTGGGTGGTTTACAATTTTCCATGAGTCGGCATAGATGAGCATCTTTGAGTTTAAGACTTCTCTTGATAGTCCCGACTGTTTGTCGGATATAAGAATTGTGTGTATGGACAACAGCTCTTTCTGGGCCAGTACTGTGAGGTGTCAAAATAAACATATGAGTCCACCTATTTGTTAAAAACAGAGTGAGGTTGAGACGCCGTAAATTTGTAGTACAGTCTTGCCGTCGATGAGGTCATGTTTGAAGAAGGAAGCAGTTTTTCAGCTCTGTATAAATAAATTACATCCTCAGTAAAATCGACGACTTTGTCTTTACCAAAACAATTCGAAGCATCATGGTGGGCTACACTAGCAATTTATGTTGGTCTTCTTGCCTTTAAGAAAGCATCTATCCTGTTGGAAATGTAGATCTTCTTCTAATCTTTGAAACAAATTCTTTACAACACAGTAAAGTCTCTTTTCTCACTGCAGACCAGAATCTCTTGATAAAAACTGATGAGTTGTTAATTTTACGTCTGCAAAGATTTTCTTCAATATCCGAATCACTTTCATATTCCTTAGTGCCTTAATTTATTTCCGTCAACTGTTCTTCATATCCACCAGCATAAACATCCACTTTCGATAAGAGACAAAGGATTCATATTTTTTTTAGGAATTTATATCAATCCTATATCAGGCAGTGTAATGAAAGACCTTTGACTGTCTTTCTGAACTTTCTTCTATCCTTTTATCTATAATCAGAGGAAGCCGCAAGCAGAAGCTAGTTCAGTTTTTGACGAATCGAATTGATGATTCACAATGTTTTCTCAATGTTTTTGCATGGGAGGAAAGATCGTGCCATACTGCTTCTGCCAATTATTTTAAGTAGTCCACGAACCGTACTTCAAAATTTGAAGAGAAAGAAAAAGCGTTTGGTTTTCTGTTCCAGCAATTTTTACAAGTTCTCGAAAGCATAGAGCATAAACTCGATAAAATTTTATTACAGATTTTATATTTGATTTCCAGTGCTGAACTTCGGTAACTGATGATTCAAAATCAGACATAGTTAAGTCGGACTTCTGAGCAACGAACCACACGCAAAGCAATTCTCTGTTCAAGTATCGTTTCATACAAGTGTGGAAAACACTTGCTTTGCCTGTATTTACATTTTCCGATTTGTAGTTAAGCCTGTGAACTTATTTTTTGCGACATTCATAATGCCGAGTTATCATATACAATTTTTTTCAGAATTCATGATGCCTTCTGCTCCTCGCTTACTTGAATTACACTCTCATAGAAAAACTTATTTCTTGTTCTTCTGTAATAAATCGTGCTGTAACAAAATTGTTATCAACGCCATAATTCTCAACAGAACCATTTACTTGGATAGCAAAAGAATCAGTATTTTGTAATG
Source organism: Maratus speciosus (assembly GCA_963932465.1). Classification (NCBI taxonomy): domain Eukaryota; kingdom Metazoa; phylum Arthropoda; class Arachnida; order Araneae; family Salticidae; genus Maratus; species Maratus speciosus. The sequence goes on from OZ010796.1 coordinate 454,018,387, forward strand.
GGGATACTGCGTTTCTTTTACTTCCCCTATTTTCTTTTACTACTATGACGACAGTTGCCATTCTTTTCATTTGCTGGGTCACAGATTGAACATATGTTGTTCACTTGTTTTTTACTTAAAAATTGCCGGCACCATCCCTTGTCACTGGGCGACAATAGCTTGGTACTGGGCGACACTAATGTCGCCTACTTTATATGTTATTTTATGCCCTGCGGCAGCACAAGATGGAATATTTATCGTGAGCCGCCAACATCGGGTAAACACGAAACTTAATTAAATCAAGAATCGATTCAAACTATATAAATACTTGGAAATTTTTCCATAGAGAACCATTCGCCTTGCATACAATATTTCAAATGAAAATCAAATTTCAAATTAATTGCTTAAAATGCAATTTTAATTTGAAATTTTATTTTCATTTGAAATATGCAAGGCGAATGTTTCTCTCTGGAAAAATTTCCAAGTATTTATATAGTTTGAATCGCTGCTGGATTTAATTAAGTTTCGTGTTTGCCCCATGTCGGTGGCTCATGATAAATATTCCATCTTGTGCTGAGTTTATAGCCTTGCCAACATGTAATAGTAAGAAATTTTCCAGGCTGGGTCTCGTTCCATGTGGTTTAGTCGGTAGAATGTCAGTGCGCTATACTGATGGCCCGGATTCAAGTACGTTATGGAATTTTTTTTCACTATGTTGGCTTTTGCGCCTTTTAAGCAATCAATTTGAAATTTGATTTCCATCTGAAATATTGTTTGCAAGGCGAATGTTTCTCTCTGGAAAAATTTCCAAGCATTAATACTGTGATGATTCTTGTTATAAACATTGTGATGAATTTTAAAATAAAGTTTTGTTTGAAATATACAATATTATCTTTTTACCGTACTTTTTATCAAAGTATCGCTATTTTGGAGTCCTATTCTTCTAAAATACTTTTAATTTTTACACTGAAAAGAACAATGCTTATCAACTGGCATCCTTTTTTATTAAGTTCTAAGCTTGATCTTGAGTTCAAGCTTTATATTAAGAATGTGTAAGTTTTTATGTGTTGTGATTTGTTATTATTTTATTAAATACGAACATGGAGTCTAACGGATATTAATATATTTCCTATTTAAAGAAGAATAAGATAAGCCATATTTATTTAATTTTTTTATTCCCGTGTATATTGTATTTTGTTAATATGAGCTAAATAGATTTGGTATGATGTATAGGAAATGACTGATCTGGGAAATAGAAAAAACAAGTAATAAAAATCATGCGTTAAGCATAGATTATAAAGCACTTTCCAACGCTTCCTGAATGGTTTAACTAGGCATCGTAATTTAAGGAAATAACGTAAGTAAGATAACTAAGTAAATATTTTAGAAAACGCATAAAACATTTGAAAAACTGATTTCAGCAGTTACCGTCCATAGCCAAATATGTTTTCCAATTCTTTTGAATAGCCCTGTATTTAATCTGTAGGTTGATATATACTAGTATATAATGTGAAAATTTAGTTTAGCAAGAAAACGCATAACAGATTGAAATTCTCATTCAGCAATTTATACTAATATATGAAAACATACTTGAATACTTTTGTACAGCCCTGTAGTTTACCTAGAATCTTTATTACACGCCACTATTTAGTTAAAATTTAATTCAAATTAAAACAATCTTAAAACTGCTGAAATCACATTTCCAGAAATTATAATTTATAGACGGCCATATATCCATTTTCTTGCGTGACCCTGTGTATCATTTTATCCATATTTTACAAACATTTCTTAGTAAATTAAATGCAGTTCAACATAAAAAGCCATAAATCATCTAAAAAACACCTTTAAGCAATTTGCGCCCATACCCATTAATTCTTACGTATACTTTTGTGTAGCCCTGTATATGAATTACAGCTTTTATATACACCATATACTATGCATAAATATAGAGAATCATAAAAGCGCATATTATAATTAAAAATGCATTTCCAGCAATTATCGCTAATGAACAGTACAATATCAACTTTTATAAATATCATAAATTATAAATATCATAAATTATAAATATTTTTTTATAAATATTATAAATATCAAATTTTAAAAAGTATAATAAAGCAGTTTAATCTATAAACTTGTTATCAGGCATTAAAAATACTTTATTTCAATGCTTAAATGTCATATGTTATTTTTTAATGCGAAGTATCGAACTTGTATCGAAAACGTAGAAAATGAGTTTACAATCGAAGAAAATTTAATAACTGATTCTGAATGTCTACAATTAAATGTTTGATTAAAATCACGAACAGTAAAAACGTGCTTACATACAATTTAAAAAATAAATATACCAATTTGAAAAACACTAAATAATTAGTATTTATAATTGTACTATTGAACAACAACAAAGTACAGTAGATGAATTAAATGTATTATTAGATTTAACAATTTCTCAAAAATCTCTCCATATGTTAAAAAGAATTCCTATTATTTTATAATTTTGGCAAATGTTAAATATGAAAACATTATATGAAGATTTAGGATCTTAAATAATAATTTAAAATATTATTAGCAATGAAAAAAAGTCTTTCAAAAGTTTCAAAACTATAGTATGTAAAACGACATTTCCCATTCAGTATAATGTTAATTTCTAATCTGAAAAACAATTCCAGATCAGTCTCTTTCTATAGGTATAATATAAAACTATTTAACTCATCTCACCAAATATACAAAACAAGAATAAACAATTTAAATTAAATAAGACCTACTTTTTAAGCTCCATAAATTAATTATTAATATCCGTGTGTATCCGAAAATGGCGACGTCTTTTTCTTCCATTAAAAAAAGCACATGCAAAAGCTTACATTTTAGACTAGTAACTCACCGCATCTGTTAGAACAAAAAGTTCTCTGTTTAACCTACGGTATCGTGGCAGACGATTTTGGGCAGGTTGATTTGGAACTTACATGTGCAATCATTTTATGAGACTGTCTGTATTTAAATTTTTGTATTTGAAGAATTTTCCAATGTATTTTACCTTTTCTTTTTATAAGTTTTAACCCCCCCCCCTCCCTCTTTCTAAGTAAAGATTGTTTCACACATAATAAATACAAAATATCTTCTTAAAACATAATAAGATATAAATAAATATCGAGGATAAAAAAATTTTCTTTGTCAATCGTCATTCTTTTCATGTTAATTTCCTGTAGAATAAAGCAATTCGTAAAATAACTTTTTTTTAGTGTCATATCTCTAAAACACAAATTTGAAATGTGAATAATAAATTATATCATGGATTTTGCATAAATTATGTAATTTTTTTTTTATTCGGAAAATGCTAATTTTATTTTAAAAGTCTGAAAGAAGTAGAATTTTTTTTAAAAAAATAGTTACTTAAAATAGGTACACTAACAGGAAAAAATATGACTTGAATGCAAATTATAAAGCAAGAAATGTATGTATGACTAAACTCTGAAGACTCTTTCTACGTGCTCATTAAAAGCTGCAGACTTAACTATAATAGAATTTTTTTAGTTTGAAGCCACAAAAGTGTTTCGAATACCAGTGGTCGGTAAAAATAAATTAAAAATTTTCCTTCCTGCAAACTAAATATGTAAAGTGTATATATTTAATATTCTTAATTCTAAATATATTATCCAAATTGCTCCAGCACGTACCATTTTTCCGAGAAACACTTTTATAATAATAAGAATAAGAGAAGGATTATTCTATTAAATTGCAATACTAGATAAAATTGAAATCAGGAAAAAAGTATACTTTCACTCTCTTAGATATCAAATTGATAAAATATAACATGAAAATCTAGTTTGTTGATACTTGTACCGTGCATTTTCCTTTATATGCCCCCCCCCCCCCCCGCCCCCAACATCTTTTCGTGTCTGAATTTACTATTTGCTATCCACTAATATATTTTCATTCCTTATGCCGCTGTAATTCGGGCCTTTTTAAAACATTTCTCTTCATTTTCAAAGATTTTTGAAGTTCATATTTTTCTCACACTGTGACTTACAATATGGGAGGATTTTTTTGTGAGTGTGACGTGACCTACGTTACATGCAGTGACATAACATGTCTTTTTTATTGCCAGAAAAATAAAATTTTAGAGTAACATGTTTTGAAGAATTTTTGTAAATTTGTAAATTTTTCTAAGAAGTTCACATCTCAGTCACAATGTGATATCACTGAGTGGTGGCATTTCGGTCACAGATGTGACGTGACCACAGTGACTCACAGTGACGTCACAACGACGCCACTGTGACCATGCATGCTATGAGGGAAATAATGAAAAATTGAATACTTTTTTCAATAATCCAAAATAGCCTGCAAACAATTAAAGGTATTGAAAAACTGAGAAATTTATTTTTTTTCAATTCTTAATTTCAAACTCATTTAAGTTAAATTAAGTTATAAAACACTAGGATGCCCTGTCCCGAGCGTTATGTATCCTAAAAAATGCTTTAACACTTCCAGCGGCAAAGTTTTTCTGTTGCTAAAGTGCTGAAGTGATGGATTGCCTCCAGAATGTAAGAACAATCTGATTTGAAAAATAAAATTAAAAACTTTCTTGACGTACATTAAAAGCAAAATTGGTTGTAAACGATCTGATTCGATTTTGATATCCATGTTAATTAAATTTATTTTACAGGTTTGACTGTTTGGCCTCCCTTTTTATACGAAAATTTCAATATTGTACCGGAAATTCTGAAAGGAACATTTTTATTTTATATATGCAATAAAGCAAAATTTATACTTCGAAATTTCATAATAAAAAAAAAGATACCAGACAGGCAAAGCCGTCGTTTTATATAAATAATATATAACCACTATTCCAACGATTATGCACCACTGTAAATTACAAATATGTAGTTCCACATAACAGAATAAAAATATTTCATGCGTACAACATTCTGTTTTTTAAGCAATAAACATTTTTTTCAACAATAAAATTTAATAAAAAGTTCCTTGTTTCTATGGCACGTGTGTCAGCTGCACGCCATATACCACTAAAATTTTATAGTTATCATTGCCTTATCTAACCATCGATTATGCGATTCAAGAACTCGAAAAAAAAATAGTGGTATCCGGTGGATCACAGTTTGACACCCATGATGTATGGGGCAAGTAATTAATTTCAATTTGGTATTACCCAGCAAAGAAAGAAACAGTGGGCCATCAGCTGGAAAAAAGATGGCAGCCAACATTGCCATCAGCGGTAAATTGCAATGGTGCCATTACTTAAACCAGTACAAATGTGTCCGTTCGTAATGCAGCTGGCCCATCAGTGATGGCCAACAGCATCCCAGCATTGGTATGCCATCACATTACTTCAATCCGGCATTTTCCTTGCAGTGCTAGAACCTATCCCACTGCTATTCGTTTGCTGGCCCAACACTTTCTCTTACAAAAATCTCTTATCCAATTCTATAAAAAAAGTATTATAGAATTATGGCCCTTTTTTATCTACGCTAGTTTCATAAAGAGCTATAAATTTATATGCAGAAGGGTCTATAATAGAAATCTCTATAGAAATATTTGAACTGGCAGCGGTTTCCATGTGGTCACCCTCCCAAGTACTAACCGCGCTCAGTGCTGTTTGGTCTTTGAGATCGGACATGAACAAGCACATTCAGCGTATTCTACGACCGCACGTAGTTTCCAACTTCTCATTGCACCATTTCAAGTTTTTTTGTGATTTACATTCCCAATCATTAAACTGGTATAGAAATTATTTTATTGTAAAGAAATCCTATATATTTTATACGCTTTTTTTTATTATTGATTCTCAACTGTGTAAATTATGAAAACGAAAATCCTTTGTAACTTAGTAAAACCTGATTTAAGGGGAGAAAAAAAGTGCGCTGAAATAAAGAATTTATTTATTTATTCATTAAGTTATTTATTTTTTTGGTGGCGTTGGTGCTATATTATTTACAGTTAAAAAAAAATTAGCTTCACAGCTTAAACTGTGTTAAGATATTCATTTCAGATTTGTGTTCAAATACTCAATGTTTTCGATATTCGAAACGACACCTAGCGTAAGGGTTCCCTGTAATAATACTGCAAAAGTTCGTGCACATCCATGTAGTGGTGGGTCGGCGCATGAGATAAAACGGAACCCACCAGAATTTTATCTGATGATTTCCAACAGCAAAGTTGATAGAAGCTAACGCGCAGAGGTCGCGCAGTGGTAGACCATTAGCAAGCACTCTTTCCATTATTGCCCGCACCTATCTTGCTGCTAGTCAGCAATTTCCTCTTTGCTGTGTATTTCTTAAATAAAATTTCTTCTACAAGTATGAATATTTCTCCTGACAAAAAAAAAAAAAAACGGACGGTTGGCAGCAATGTATATTAATAGTACTTAGTTTAATAAAACACATAGCTGCCAACTTGTACGGATTTTTCATACCACTAAAATTTTGTAGTAAATTTTATCTAAATGAAACACCGAAATTCAAGAAAATTTAACTTTTAAATAAGTAAAAATTTTCTATTAAATTTTAGTGGTAAGATAAATCCGTACAAGTTGGCAGCTATGAAAACAGAAACAGCACGGGTCTTTGAATTTAAGTGTAAAAAATTCTAAATTGTAAACGTTTCTTTATGAAATTAAAGCATTCGGCGATTAACCCTTTCAGGGGCAGTGGTATGCTTATGAAACCGCTTAATTTTAATTCCCAAACACCACAATGGCACCAGACTTTTGCTTAAATCTTTTCCATTTAATATATATGCAAAATATAGCCTTTTTCTCATTTCCAAATAAATTTGTTCGAAAACTCCGGTGCCAGTCATTAATTTCAAAATTTTAGTACCGAAAGTAATTTGTCCCTTAAAGTGTTAAAAACCGCAAAAATGATTAATCTGAAATAATGGTATTGAAATATAAATACCTTTAATAATGCTGTTTCTCTATTCCCCTGATATTATTTTAGATCTCTTCTCTGAAACTAATCAGGAAATCCAGCACTCAAGTTAAATTTTATCTGTCAGGCGATTTGAAATACTTAAGGATGTTTAATATATTTAAGAAATGGTAAATTTTGGTTTCAAACTATTATATTACAATGTATCAAAACTTTTAAGCATTTATTTAAATTTCCAAATAAGTGCGGAGAAACAGAAATATCATCTTTCCGTCATTCGATGACCATTGAAGGATAATTTATTCTGAAATCACTGTCCGCGAGGTTAATTGAATAACAACTTAGAATCATTTGTAAGTATCTTTGTAAAATATTCAATGTATCATGGATAAAATATTAGAAAGGCCTGTCATTGAAGGACATATCTATTAAATATAAAATTTCTTGGATAAATTTTCAGTAGACATTTTAAGATAAATTTATATATTATATTTCATCCAACAAGTAACTTTTCAAAAGAATGCTCTGTACGATGAGTTCAAGTTATATATATATATAAAAAACATTTTACTGAAAATTAATCCTTTGGACTCGAGAGGTGACTCCCGCACACCATTAGCGTTGCCAGGTGTCCCGCGTAAATCGGTGCTCCAAATGCTCCGGACACCAGCCTTTTAACCCTTTCCGGCATGGGCAAATTTTTCTGTAAAATGATGAAATGACTGACTGACACCGGAATTTTAAAACGACTTTTTTTAATTTAAAAACAGGTTACTTTAACTATTCCTTATAAAAGCAAAATTTTGCTCAAATATTCTTGGTGCCGTTTGTAAGTTTGGAATTAAGACTAGGTATCCCGACCCGGGCACACTGTGCCGGATAAGGTTAACACTAGTACGCCCGGAAGGAGTCGATTCGACTCCGACCATATGATTAAATGTCAATTGAAACCAGAAATTCTTTCACCAAATAAGTTAAATTTAAACTATGCAGATTTGAGTTAAATAAATCAGTCAAATAATTTTAAATAAAAATTCTGGTGTCAAATATTTTTATGAAACTTGATTTTCCGGGGCGTTCTAGTGTTAAAGTAAGGTTCTTCGCCTTATGTAATGGCAGAAGTATCTGAGATTAAAGATGGCGAAAAAAAACGTACGAAATTACTGGAGAACATTTGGAGACCCGATTTACGTTGGACACCTGGGAACACTAGGAGTGAGTGATAGTCACCTCTCGAAAGCGAGGAGTTAAAAACATTTAAGCACAGCTGCCAACATCTTACGCTTTTTTTACCGCAAAAATTTTATAGTAAATTTTAAATTTTATAATCGCTGTAATCTGTCGATTAAATAAGGCAAATTTTTTTATTCAATTTTTGTGGTATAAAAAAGCGGAAGGGTTGGGATCTATGCTTTTAAGCCGACATAATACTACTATATTGCTTTCTTACGTAACACTACATATACTACAAATGGTCATTTACCCGTATAAGAGACTGCCAAAACTCTAGGCGTGTTTGTTACCACTATTTTAGATTAGAAATATTTGCAGTCTTTAGTTACTGATAAAATCCCAAATATCTCCGATTGAATGAATGAATAGCGTAAAGGTTATTTTTCAAAATTAATAGTGAGAATTACTCCTGGAAGATTGCCAGCTATGCTCACTCTATTACACTGTAGGCGCCGACGTCACTTAGAAGAAAAAGCCATCAAGCATGTTTGTAATATTAATTTTAATAAGTTTTTTGTCATATTTAATCACTGTTTCTTATTAAGACAAAAAAAATTGAAATTAGCGGTGTAAGTTTGTCTGATTTTATCCCGTTAACACCTTGAAAGGGCGATGATGCCGCTATGGCATCACTTAATTTTAATCCCTAATTACCACATTTGCACCAGAATTTTTTTATATGAAAATTTCGCTGTTATTAAGTAGGCTAAAATATACTTTTACTTGTTTACAAATAAATTTTCTTGTAAATACTGGTGTCATTCAATTATTTCAGCGTTTTACGAATACAATTACCTTGCTCCTGATAGGGTTAAGTCGGCGCCTATGTACTACAGTTGTTACCCGGTAGTTTTAAAGTTAATTTTTAAAGATAATTTATCGTTGCTGTGGAAATATATGTTGTTAACATTTCGGATGTATTTGATAACTCTCGTGATCTTTCTATCAATAGTGATCGATCATGATGCATTGATTCAGTATAGGCGAAGAAATACAAGTTGTCCACAAATAAAATATACAACTTCATTATTATATTACAGCAAAAATACTAGAAATAATAACTTTTTTCTCGTTGAAAGAAAAAATACATATAAATTTTTTAAAGACATTAGTAGATCTTAGAATGCGCTCCTTTAGTTGCTCGCACGACATCAAAACGATAGGGCAATTCAACCAACATACGTTTCAAAATTTCCGGTGAAACCAAAATCAGAGTCTTCGCTAATGCGTTATTTGAGCTCGCGCATAATCTTTGCCTTATAAATGATATTTTTTAATGAAACCCCAAAGAAGAAAAGAGCAAAGGTGTGATATCAGGAGAAAATCATGGCTTTGTACCTCGATTTTTTTTTTTTTTTTTTTTTTTTTTTTGCCGGTGACTTCTTCTTGTACCGTGTTCGAATTTACACTGAAATGTTGCTAAAGATTGATTAATATTTAAAAATTCTACAAAGCAAAAAATACGCGCTACTTTTTTCTTGTGGCACAGCCATTTCTGCTACTATATTGATATTTCTCATCTCATCAGACACTTATAGCCATCTACCATTACTATTACAAACTGTAAATTTTTGCCCATTTACTAATAAGTAAAATGGGAAATTGTTTTAACTACAATTTCTTTAACGCTAGAACAGACGGTAATTTTACTCAAGTTTTATAAAAAGTATTTCTCAACAGAATTTTAATTTAAAACTATTTAATTTATTTAATTAGCCTATTTTTGTGCTGTAAACATTCATCATATCTTATGAAACAATTCTGGTTCAAATCGACTATTATCACTTTGGCAAGGTTCAAAATGACCCCTAATGGCGGTTCTAGTGTTAACGGAATATTAAAGTTGTATCTTTCATTTTTGGATGCCCTATATAATCCAGATAATTCCTGATTGCGAATTTAGTTCTTTTGAGGAGCACGACTCTCAGTTGGTCCTCCTTTTTAATTCAAAAATTCCGAATTAACCCTTAAATGCATAGTGATGTAAATTTCCATCACCTTTTTATTTAATTTTTAATACCTAAATTAAGTTCTTACAACCACTATATATATATATATATAAATATTAATCCTCTAAAAATTACAAAAATATGCTACTAAATAAAGTTAAAAATCTATCTTAAGATTTCTGGTGTCAAATCCTTAATGCAAAAATAAAGGACACAATTCTAAAAGAATTATTCATGCAGTTAAGGGTTAGTAACAGAAATAACAAATAGTAAATTTTGGTTTATTTCATGACAGAAATTTCGTGATTTCATAAAGAAAAAATTCTACTTTTTTAATTTATTGTATAACTTCTGATTTTCAGAATTAAAAATGAAGTCAACCATGCAACTTTGGTGTGTAGAGATATCGAGTAGACAACATTTATCGAAAAAGAAACTTAGACGCGTTTCAAAAAGAAACTTAGAAGTGTTTATTGGTAGTCTGCCTATCAAGGTATTAACAATTGATTCACGAAGTATAAGTGAAATTGTTAGACTGCATAATGAATATGATTTTATAGTAAATAATCGTAACGGAAACTAATAGGCTCATATGCAACATAATTTCTGAAAATATTTTCAGAAACTAAAATCAGTCCAAAGATTTTTTGCTGTTAAAATAACGTAATCAGTCGTTCCACGCGAAGACACTCTTGTTTTATTTTTATTTTTATTTTTTACCTACAGTTGAAAGCTTCCTTATTTTAGTAGTTCTGAAGGAGTATTTTAGCTGATTCTTAAGGATACAGTTCCCCTTCAACCGACCAAAAATGCTAGAAAACTGATTCAATTTCCATACTTTTCCACAATTTTATTAAAAAAGCAAATTCAAGGAAATTTTTAAGATTGTATAGCATTACTAGTAAGTATAGCATTACTTGTTACAACAAACAAAACACATTGATGAAAAATATTTAAATTAATTAGAAAAACTTAATTAAGTAACCTAGTGGCTTTTTTTTGTTGTTATTTTCGTAATTACTATATATTGTCGGTACCATGTCAAAATATCCTACATGAAAACAGTGTTGCCAGTGGGCTACTTTTTTAAAATTCAGATTTCTTGATTGGCACCAGTTCTTTGAAATAGTAAAATTCGTCTCATTTAAGGACATATTAATTAAGACGAACACAGGGGATCATACGAATTGAATATTTCCATCTGAGCGAAAAAATGCCCAGGCTGGGAATCGAACCCAGATCCTTGGCTTACAAGGCCAATGCTTTTCCGTTTTAAGCTAACTGGGCCGACAACCAGCCAGCATATTTCGCTCAGAAAAACCTTATTGGTAATAACATCTGGTCTGTCATGTAGACAGCTCAACAGAATAAACCGCAGGTAAAGGAACTCCATATAAACGATGGATACGTAGACGAACTAATATTTTAACACAATCAAACTGATTGGTAAAGTTATCATACGAATTGAATATTTCCAACTGAGCGAAATATGCCCAGGCTGGGAATGTTTCCAGTAACAACAACTGGGAATGTTTCCAGTTGTTGTTTGTAAGCCAAGGATCTGGGTTCGATTCTACGTTTCGATTCTACGGTTCGATTCATCTACGTATCCATCGTTTATATGGAGTTCCTTTACCTGCGGTTTATTCTGTTGAGCTGTCTACATGACAGACCAGATGTTATTACCAATAAGGTTTTTCTGAGCGAAATATGCTGGCTGGTTGTCGGCCCAGTTAGCTTAAAACGGAAAAGCATTGGCCTTGTAAGCCAAGGATCTGGGTTCGATTCCCAGCCTGGGCATTTTTTCGCTCAGATGGAAATATTCAATTCGTATGATAACTTTACCAATCAGTTTGATTGTGTTAAAATATTAGAACACAGGGGAATTTTACATTTCAGAAAAAGTGGTTCAAATCAAGAAATCTGAATTTTTTTAAAAAAAGTAACCCACTGGCAACACTGCATGCCAGCAGTAATTCTAGGTTTGTTGTTTTAGCGAGGAATGAGGTTATCTTTGACACTGATGATGGGTAACCCACTGGCAACACTGTTTTCAAATTGAATAGTTTGACATGGTACCGGCGATAACACTGAGCACGTTATATCTCGTGTTCATTTTAATTTAATAACTTTAAATACATTTTAATTTAAAGATAACACTTCGTTTAACATAATGAACTAAATTCTTTTGATTATCTTCATTTATAATATTTATAATTAATAAAAATTTACTAAAAGAAAATCTGTAACATTTCTTGCGTTTTTTTAACTAAAATTTTTATTAATTAACATAAGTCTAACATTTTAGTTCATTTTATGCAGAAGTATAATACTTGTATTAATGCACTTAGAAAACTTCAACCCATTATCATTAACAGTTTTTGAGAAATCATGCACGCAGTGATGTGTAGTAATTACGAAAACAAGAAAGCAGAAAGTTACTTAATTAAGTTTTCCTAATTAATTTAAACATTTCCCATCAATCTGTTTTGGTTATTGTAACAAGTAATACGATACTTAACAATCCAAAAAATTTCATTGAATTTGCTTTATTAGTTAGTTTGGGAAAAAGTATGAAATCGAATTAGTTTTCTAGCATTTTTGACCAGTTGAAGGCGAACTGTATCCTTAATTGCCAAGGTGCGTACACCCTTTGGGATTTCTATGGAGCCTGGATCCAGTAATTTTGATTAGAAAATTTCTTTTTAATATTTAAACCACATGATTTGAAATCGCCTCGTTTGATAGTATAATTTTTATATGATTCCGCTATTAAATAAACCAAAAGTTATATTAAAAAATTGTGTTAAATCTATAGGCACCTTTTGATAGTTTTGCATGTTTCAGCATAAAAAATTGAAATCAGTGAAAAGCGTCATATTTCCAATAAATTACATTGAAATAATTTAGTAAAGAACTAATGCCACTTTAAATGGCAATTTCTGTAACATATCTGGTAACATTGTGAAAACAATGGAGGAAAACTCTTTTAACCCTTTCAGGGGCAAGCAATTGTGTTTGTGTAATGCTGAACTCACACAGGAATTAAAAAAAAGAATTACTTCAAAAAGAGGAAAAGCCATTTTTTCTGTCCCTTTTATTCCACCAAAGTTTAAATAGAAGTATTTAATTAAAAGTTTCCGATGCGAATCTGCATTACAAATAAGTGGAATACAATATATTCCAACTCCCCTCAAAGGGTTAACAACAATATTCAACCCCTTAAGTCTCGCTCCTATGATACTCTCCGGATGCGTGTTTTTTTTTTTTTTTTTTTTTTTTTTTTTTTTTCAGATTGTTTGATTTCCACCAGTTTTATAAAATAGTGCAATTGGCTTTATTCTGGTATCATTTTACTTGTCGTTAAATAAGTTGAATATTCATTTTTCAAAAAATTGGTGGCAATAAGCAATCTGAGTTTTTAAACTGCAATTTAATGCGACCGTTGAAGGGTGTATTTTTTATCTTTCTCAAAAGCCGGGCACTCGCTCGGTCCGTTTTTCGAACACCACATTTATTTAAAGAAAAATCTTGTTTATAAATTTCGTAGAAACATACCTGGAAGAGCGTTTTCTTGCAGTTGTTGCCGAAACCTACCACGAAATTCTTTCTAAAAAATTAGCGAATTTCAAAAAAACGATCTAGTGGTAGCACTGCAAAGCAAATTTCTGTCAACATCACTGACTATTAAAACATATAGATTGTTCTTTACATTATTGTCTCTCTGTTGAAATATTTTCAACCTTATGTAAGTTATTGGTTTTATTTTAGTACACAGAGAAATTTAATTTGGCAAAATTAACTTTGAAACATAAGAGTATTTTGTAAGTAACTAGAAGAATAGTAAGAAGACACATATTTTGCCCCCCTTTGATGCACTTCATATCGCAAACAAAATCTTGAATAATATACTAAAATGATTTCATTACATAATATGAGTATACAATGTAATTCCTGTTTTAATTTTCATATTTCTCAAATTAAAATGCTATCAGCTTTATTTTTTTAACTCACAAATCCAACAATATGTTTTATGAATTTTGTCTTCTAATAAACTAATATTTTACATAACCAGTAAATATTATTTTTTTTTATATTTCTCACTGAATTAGAAACTGTATTTATATTAAAATAGCTGTCTAAACCGGTTATTCTCGTGAGCTTCGCGTAAGTATGCCTTTATAGAGTGACACACATAAGTTGTAGTGAGAAGGTAATACAAAGGTTTCCGCTTGAGTACTTATGTATCGATTCCATTGGATAAATACTAAGTTTGATTAAGCACAACCAAATAATTTCTGCCGCATATGATTGTTTATGTACAAACACTGAGTAAGCTATGATAAGCAGGTTTTACTGTTTCCTCTCTTAATGCTAACTAGCGTGTGTAATTTTAATCATTTAACCCTTTCCGGCCCGAAGAAATTCTGTTTGTAAAATGATGAAATAATGAACCAGAACTTACAAGCAAATTTATTAGAAAATAAAAACTTGCTTATTTTTCCGTACTTTATAAAAGGAAAAATTTAATTAAATTTTCTTGGTGCCGTTTGCCAGTTTTGGAATGAAAATTAGATGTCATTTTTTTTTCGCTAAAGGGTAAAATACCTTATTACAAGAAAATATATGCATAGTTTCAGTCCGCTTGAAAACTTTAACCCCTTGAAGGGTTGCGGTATATTTTATATATGACTTAATTTTAATTCCAAAATGCTACAATGGCACCAGCATTTTGTAATATAAAATTTGCTTTTATAACGCATGCGAAAAAAAGCTTTTAATTATATCTAAATAAATCTGTTCGCAAATCCTGGAGTCATTCAATCATTTCAACATTTTAACAACAAAAGTACTTTGCCCTTGCAGGGGTTAATGCTAAACATTTTGCAGGGCTGCCATAGGTGAGTATTTTTTAATTCTATCTCACACCACTTTAAAAAAAAAATAAAAAATCTTTCACATACAATTCGCCAACATAGGCAGAAAAATATACTACAAATTTTTTTTATTTTAGAAATAGTGGTGCGAATTGAATTTAAAAATAGTCGCTAGTTGCAGCCCTGCTTTTGTTACCACTATATTTAATAAAAATATTAGCTTTGTTAAATAATAAAATTTTTCCAATTAAATAAGGGGATATTTCTATTATAAAGTGCTGATAAGTAAAAGCTTAAAAATTGGAGTAATACATGTAATGTCCTAAACAGACAGTCACATTTCGCCCTTGCATATATTTAAGCTCTTTCTGTAATCACTGTCCCACATATCATTCCAAAACTTAACAAATAATCTAAATAGATTTGTCACAGCGACAATTATTATATTATTTTGTCTGTCTTGTTTTCCAAACGATATTCTTTGCCGTAAATATCTAGTACAAATCTACCATGAAGATTTTTTAATTTCCAAACAGCGGTATGCATAATACAGGTCTTTGTACAATTTTACTTCAAAGGCAATTTCATTGTTGTAAATATTTTCTAACGGCTCAATCTTTCATCAGTCAATTTTAATAGAAATTTTCGCCTTTTTAAAACTCCCTATTCATGCAAAATATACTGTTATGAATAAGGAAAAAAATTCTTTTCATTTTTAATGACGTAAATTTCTCCCGTTGGTAATTACATCCTATTGCTATATGATAGAATCATTACATTCCTTTTATAGGCCTAGGACACGGCTATCTTCAAAAAGGATATGGCATTGGAACAAGGTTAACGAGAAAGACAGGCTACGCGATGCGTTCCACTTATCTTTTTTTACAGGCCGCTGGAGTCAGCTGATGATCGAATGCACGAATGAAGGCGTGCGAAAAGAGCATCACTTTACTCTAGTGGTCTGTAAGAAAGGACATGTCCGTATGCACCACGGTAGTCTGTCTTTTCCGTTAGCCTCGAGCACTGGACGTAGTGACGTCACAGTAGAAGTGTCTTACTTTTCCAGAGTTGCCAAGTCTCTGGCTTTTTGCAGTTCTCTTCCCCCTCCTTGAAGCAGTGCTATCGTTACGTCACACAACATACGCCCACCGCTACCTGAATACTAGGCCTGAGCGCGACAGGAAAATGGCGGCTGCCGAATGCAGATTCTTTTCAGCGTTTTTATATTATTTTATCTGTCTTTTTTTTCCAAACGATATTCTTTGACATAAATATCTAGTACAAATCTACCATGAAGATTATTATTTCCAAATAGCGGTGACATAATACAGGTCTTTGTACACTTTTAGTTCAAAGGCAATTTCATTGTTGAAAAGTTTTACCAACGGCGCAAACTTTCACCAGTAAATTTTAATAGAAATTTTCGCCTTTTTAAAGCTCCCTATTCATGCAAAAATACTGTTATAAATAAGGAAAAAAATTATTTTCATTTTTAATGGCGGAAATTTCTCCCGTTGGTAACTACACCCTGTTGCTATATGTTAGAATCATTACTTTAAGCCATTGGTACTTTACTTTAATCCCTTTTTTCATTGGTACGAAAAAATATTCGTACCAATATTTTTTAAAAGATTTTCCTGCTTTATTTTTCTGAAATTAAACAAGTCAGAGAAATCTTTTATAAAATACTGGCGTCTCTACAAGGGACCGTACCTACGTTAAAAAAAATCCGCCTTCAGCAGCCGCCAATTTTGTGTCAGCGCTCAGGCCTAGTATTCAGGGGGCGGTGCTGCGCCACAGCCTTAGAGATTTCAGAAAAGCCGTGGATCGCAGTGTTCTCTTTTTATAAAGATAAAATAAAAAAATTTACCACCACTATCTCTTTATAAAAATTTTCGTTTTAGATTTATATTGGAAATGTCGCAGGGACCCGCTTCTTGGTGGACTTTTCATTGCCATACTTGTAATAATCTGCAATAAAATTAATTTTAAAAAAATTTGTGGTGACAAAAAAGTAACCCTATCTATACTCAAAAATATTGGTAACGAAATCAGCTTGTTCAAAACAGAGCTGTCCGTCCATCCTACTGCCCGAGAAAGACTACTTCTCTCATACAGTAATTTTCGTTTTGTATAATCGAAGAAATTCGGTCATTAAATATGTCAAAAATTTCCATTTGAAAATTGTGGTATTCCGTGGCGCCATATTGAATGGCCAGGATGGAAACTAATTTATCTATCCTAAATATGAAATCCTAATGAAATTATTTTATGAAACGGATTTATGTAACGATTTTATAAAAGAGATTTATGAAACGAAGTAATGAAACTTTTTTGGAAAAGTTTCTTGGGCGTTTGCAGAATGCTGATGGTAATGTAATTTTACTTATAGTCCAAAAGCTGTTAAACATTTTAGGGAAGGTATTTGAGGCACCCTGAAAATTTGTGCAACACTTCTTTTGTAATGCCTGAATACAAAATCGAATGTCTGGCTGAAGGATCGTGGCCCAACACCTGTGCCAGACAAAAAAATGGCACTTGACACGTATCTGGCACAGTTTTTGTGCCGACTAAAGTGTCTGTCATTTTCAAAATATTTTTTTCTAAGCATAAATATTATTGTGCCTCAATCTCAGCGTGCCTCAAATACCTTTTTTGGGTAGTCAAAAAATGGCACTTGACACGGGTTTGGCACAGGTTTTGGGCCGACTAAAGTGTCTGTCATTTTCAAAATACTTTTTTCTAAGTATAAATACTATTCTGTTTCAATCTCAGCGTGCCTCAAATCCTTTTTTTGGGTAGTGTCAAAAAATGGCACTTGACACGTGTCTGGCACAGGTTTTGGGCCACGATCCTTCAGCCAGACATTCGATTTTGTATTCAGACATTACAAAAGAAGTGCTGCACAAATTTTCAGGGTGCCTCAAATACCTACTCAAAAATGTTCAACAGCTCTCCTACTATTACTTGTTACATTCATATTCATCTTGTTTTTATTTAAAGAAGGTGTATATACATAGCTACAAATCTTTACGTTTTTTTCTGGCGACTAATGTTTTATAGTAAATATTGTCTTACTTAATCGTCGAAATCTTAAGATTAATCAAGGCGAAAATCTCTATTAAATTTTAGTGGCAGCAAAATAGAGTATAAGTTGGCAGTGATGTGTATGTAGCAATGCTACATTAACAATGCTACATTGTTGTAGCATTAACCCTTCCCGGCAGAGAAAAATTCTGTTCATAAAATGATAATATGATTGACTGACACCAGAATTTTAAAACGAACTTTTTAGAAACTTGTTCTTTAAAACTTTCATTGTAAAAGCAAAATTTTATAAAAAATATTCTTGGTGCCTTTTGTAAGTTTGGGATTAAAATTTGGTGCTCCAGCTGTAGGATCACTGCGCTTGAAAGGGCCAATAGTTATTTCACAGGGACGTACCAAAAGACTATATTACACTACCGTCTATACAGTGCGGCGCAAAAGTTTATGCACAAGCTAAATTATTTTATAAAATGAAAAATATACACCGGAATGCTTTGAAATTTTTACAGTATCTAAACAACTGGATTACAAATTCATGTTTCGAATTCGGAAAATATTAACCCTTTATCTAGGGCATTATGGTCTATTGCAATTTTTTTCATGTAATATTTTTTTTTCAGTTACTACAATGAAAATTAAAGGATACATATAAAAAAAATACTCACCCGTGAGAAATTTAATTATTTAGCAGTAATTAATTAAAGTGGTACTTTAAACAAGGTTCGCACACTCCTTGGAATTTCCCAGGACACTGGCACCACTGTTAATGATAAGAAATTTTACATTTAATTTTTAAACCAAAGAATTCGCAGCCACCGCCTTTATTTACAGATTTTGCAATAATTTTCTGCAGTGAAATACTTTGAAAATACTGTTAAAATTTAGTGGTACAACTGTGCGAACCCTGTTTAAAGTACCGTCAGTACAGTATGACTAAAATATCATAACAGAAAACCCACAAGGTATTTCAACTGGCACCAGAAAATAATTTCGATTTAACAAGTATATGAAATATAGGCTTTTTCTTATTTACAAATAAATCGTTTGGCAAATTCCGGTGCAAATCATTTATTTCAACACTTTAGAACTGAAAATGTTTTTCTTCTGAAAGGGTTAAAAAAACTATTTTTCTTTAAGTTTCTATCTTGTTAGCAGTCCTTTAGTTATGCGACGTCTGTATTCCAGGGACAACACGTTCTTTCGCATCTCCACATATGAAATATATGAATTTACATATGCCATTTCTAGCATAGCAAAAACGACCCGGTGCCACAAATTTACGATTTCCTATAAAACATAACAATGAAACAGAAAAGAAATACCAGGGAAATCATTACTACACTACATTTTAGTAATTACATTTTAAAGCAGATGAAAACGATGGATAACTACGCAGACGAAAAGTAAACAAGAAGTTTTTCTCCAACACGCAGTGTACTGACGGTACTTATAAGTACCACCGAGTAATTCAACTGTTAAATCAAATGCATACACCGTTCATCTAAAATAGCTTATGAAATTGTATTCTAAGATCATAATGAAAACATAAAAAAATCCAACACTTATCTTATATCTTTTACTGTGTTTTCAGCAATGAAAAGACGAGCGTGGCAATCTGTAGAAAATGTCGGCAGAAAATACATAGACTGCTTCAAAGATAGCCTCATTCCTCTCTAAAATAACAAACCTAGAACTACTGCTGCCATGTATTCGGATAAAGTAGAGTTAAAAGAGCGTTTTTTTGCAAAGTACCATTAGAATATTAGTAATATTCACTATGGTATAAAAGTTTAAAGTGAGTGGTACTTATAAGTACGGTCAGTAGATAAATGGTTAATTAAAAGGAGAATAAGAAATTATAAAAAAATCAAAATTATGATGTCGCAAAACTTTATGCACAAAAACGAAATATTTACATTACCCAAAGCATAAAAGTCCTTTAGTAATCTATGGTGTTTCCATTGCACCTGGTGAGATAGAATACCTTATTCCATTGATAACACGAGAGTATGGAAATTTTCGGGAGCGAGTCTGTACCAGGCTTTCTCGATCGTTGATTTGAGCTCTTGCACTGAGTGATAATGCCTCCCATTCTTGTAGACTTCACGTGATAATATTCCGTGAATGCTCTCTAACGGATTGTGGTATGGGCTGAGGGCTGGCCAATTCTTCACACTGATATTCTGATATATAATCCATTATTTTGTGCAACAGGAAGTGTGCATCGATGCGTTTTCTTGCTGAAAGGCCCAGTTAGGACCACCTAGAAGTTCACCAAACGGGAACAAATTCTCACCCAGAGTTTCCTGAAATATTTGTGAATTTTGTCTGCCATTTAGGAAGCAAAGAGTTGTTTGTCCATTGTAGCGAAACGCGCCCCAAAACATGAGCGATCCACATCGTTGTTACCGGCTGAATATAATCTTCAAAACTTTCCGAAAATCACGCCAATAGAATCAGAACCCATCTGGACCATCAAAATTCATTTTTTTTTCATCAACAAAATAAAACTATTCCATTCGTCACGATAATACATGTGTTGTTTTCCTTATTGAAGTCTTGCTTGTTTGCGTCACTGTTTCAGAAAAGACTTACCAGCTATCTTTTGTTTTTTGATGAATCCAGATTTGGTTATACCTCTTCTTATGGTGTGATATGATATTTTTTATCCAAGTCGATTTTTATCTGATTAAGAGACAAACTGCCAGTTACATCCATTCTTTTAATTTTTTTATCCGCACGAAATGTGGTTTTTCTCGGAGTTGCTGAAGGATACGCATTTTTGAATTACTTTCCAAGTTGCAAAACACTATAAATACCACGTTTAAACCGATTTAACCCCTTAACCCTAGATCTACCGGGAATTTTATTCAAGTTTTAATAAAACGTTCTACACCAGAATTTTTATTTAAAACTATTTAACCTATTTATTTACCTTATTTTTGTCTGGTTTATATACTTAGTTTATTTTAAAGAAATTTCTGGTTTGAATGAATATTTTGTATGTACCTGTCGGGTCCAATGGACCCGTCTGGTAGACGGAGGGTTAACAGTGACATTTGTTTTCTTACAAAAAAAATAAAAATGGTGCTGGACACCACTTTTTCCATACTAAAATATTTACCTTACTTAATCAAAAAATATCTGACAATCAATAAAGATGTATTTACAGTTACAAATTAGTGGTATCAAAATGCTTTTAATAACGAAGCAAGCAAAGTGTTCTTCCCCGAATCCAGTTCGGGTCACACTGTTAAGGGGTTAAAATAAGTGAAATTTGGAAAGCGGATTTATCTTCAGCTTTCAGCTTCGAAACTTTCACAACTTGTTTAGACAAGAACTGTAGTGATTTCAGTATTTTGATAACTCTACAGCGATCTCTACACTTTATACTCTAAGAAAAAAGTCTCACCGATCCTGCACCTATTATGTTTAAAGAGATTTTTGCATGAAATCTCATTTGTGCATAAACTTTTGCGACATCACAAAAAATGATTTTTTTTTTTTTGCAATTTCTGATTTTCTTAACTATGATTTTTTTTCCAAACTTGAGATATTTATTTATGATCATAGTATTTACCTACAGTGGATATTTGAAAGCATTTAGTTGTACAATTTTAGTTTTATTGAAATATTTGCGTAGTTCTTAAACTTTTGCGCCGTACTGTATAATACAATAGCTTAAAGTTTACAGCCTCGGAACAGTCACTTTTTTAGACACCCATAATTTTATAATATTATTTTTATGGCAGATTACTACAAGAATATTAATAAAACGCTCACCACGCAGTGACTTACTGCGGCATTTTCCCAGATAAATCTAAAAGAAGAATTTTACTCAGGAAATAGTGGTTGTAAAAGTTTTGATTTTGTGTCTCTAAAAACAGACCGCTCCAACGCCTGAATGTATTTTATTGCTATTGGCTAGTTCCATGGGATTTTGTAGTGTAATAAGTCACATAGCTGATAAATGCTATGCTTGTTGACCATCGTTATTTTCAAAAAGTTCGCTTCGTCTTATTCAATTAATGAGATATCTCCGATAAAGTAAGTTACATTTTTCCAATCTGAAATACTGGTAGCCAAATATTGCAGCATATGACTTACACTACAGTACTTATAGAACTATCCTATTGTATTAGGTAAATCTACAAAAAATTTTTACATTTTACTAAGCTTTTTTGCGGAATCCTCCATTGAAAATATGTAGTGTAACACTTATAGTTCATTTTCAGGACAAGAGACAGTAATACAGCTGAATGACATTTTATTACCAATTACTGTTGGAATTTGGAATAGCTGTTTTTTTTATTAAATTCATTTTACTTGTCATGCTTCATGTATACCTGCTAGCTTTGCGAAGGCATTTCACTCTAACTTTTCATGAACGGAATTCTTTGAAATCTTCAGAATAATCTTCCGCCATTCTCAAATTTCTGGATTGATAAAACATTTCACATTAGCGTTTTTTACGCTGGTAGTACAATGATGATAAGTTCAATAACTAAAATTTAAAAATTGATTATTTTTTGTTTTAAATATGGCAACCATACTGGAAGTTACAATTACCTAGGATAATTTAAACGTAAGATTTTTATGGCGATAAAGCCCCTAGCGGAAAATAGATTAACCACATGCAAATAAGTGTGTGTGTGTGGGGGGGGTTATGTTTCACTGTGTGATTGACAAACTGAAGATAAATAAATAATTGTGCTGTGGTTAGTCCAACATTTTTTAATATCATCTGGAAATCAATAAATGCAGTTAACTCATTGAGACTGAGAGGGGTTGTCTAGGTTGTCACAATAAGGTGGAAACGCAGGGACTGCCAACCGCTGAAGTATACTTCCACCAATAAAAATTTATATGTATTTTTGCCATTTATTTGTTACTGAAATTTTGCATTAATAAGGCCATAGATGTCAACATCTCTTAATTATTCCGGAGTCTGAGCCAAGAGAAGTATGTTTTAAAGCGGAAAAATTTTGAAGGAAGTGTTTGTTCTTTCTATAAGGTAAATTTTGGATTTCTTTATGAAATTTTTCATTAATTAAAATTTCCGGTTAAAAACACGTTCGTCTTGTATCAGACTCCGGAATAATTAAGAGATATTGGCATCTACGATAAGGCGTTTTAATAAGGAGAAGTTTTCTATTTAAATTTCTTGAAGGAATATTACACCGACGGCAATCAACCGAAGCGAAACCGGTCACAGTTGAAGCTTCACTATTTTAAGGCTCTGTCAGTTCCTCTTTATTAATAGTTCCATGACTATTTCAAATCATGAATCTTTGTCAGGTATTTTTTTTTATATTAAAAAACTTTCTACGATTAATTGCAGAATTTCTATAATTTTTCTGCTTTAAATAAGGGGAACATTTTTATTCAAAAATTGTGGTAGAACTGTGCGCACCCAGTTTCAGCCTATTTTCCATTAACACTAGATAGACAATGTGGACATTTTGACACGCACGAAATGAATATATTTCGATTAGAAATAGAAATTTCTTTATAAAATATGTTTAAAAGGCACCAGGATAAGTTAAATACGAAAGTTAATCAGTTTTAAATAAAAATTCTGGTATAATTTTTTATATAAAACTTGAGTAAAATTTCCCGTCATTCTATTGTTATAAAACACTAGATTATAGCCTGTCAGAATGACGTGTTTGCATTTTCAAAAAAGTTATATAGCATTGCATTATAAAAAGAATTGTGAAGTAATAAATTTTGTCTTGTCTGACTTATAGGGTCAGGTGGGGTAAAGTAAAAACAGCCCATTTTTCATTGAAATTTAATTGGCAAGAAAATTATTAATTGAATTGGTAAAATACTGATATAAAGTATGCAAATGAACTTCACTCACAAAATTTGAAGAAATACTTCACAAAAACATTCAAATTAGTATTAATAATGCTATTTTAAAACATATTGTCAATTAACTATTTTATCTGATGGTATGGGGTAAAATAAAAGACAATTCCAACAGAAAGTTTATTTGTTTTTATTAATTGCCAAAATATTAATTATATAACTTAAATTTTAAAAACATGAACAGAGAAAATCCCGATTTTTTTTAAACATGCATAAAAGAAACCTGTAATAAATTTTGCATTGATATATATATACACATATATATATGTAATACACGGCATTACATATTTCTGATATTCTAATTTCATTTTATAAGAAATATTCATTTTCCCCCCAATGTCTTCAGAATTCAAAAAACATTTTACAAAGAAAATTTCCTTTTTTTTAAAACTACCGACAGATGGCGCAACAGAGCATATAAACGTTTGTTTTAATATTTTAAAAGTTCAAGACGAATGAATCAATAGTTTGCTTACTTTCATATAGGGATAGATAAAGCTACCAATCTAATTTTAACTGAAGTTATCGCAGCAGAATATTAGATAATTGAATGTAATCTCTTAAATGTTAATTTATTTTGAATAATCTGTGTAAAAATGTAACTTTTGCGAATAGTGGAAAAGAAAACACGTTTTACTCAACGTTTTAAGATTGAAAATCAAATCAACATTCACTCGTGATGCCACATGTACAACACAAATTCCAAATCCAGAAGCAATTGAATGACTCTTTGAACGAATCATTAAAAAGTACGGTCGACGTCCGATTTTGCTCTTAAAATATTTGTAAAACCATAATAAAGCCTTTAAATAATTTGAAATACGTTTGTTTTTAGAAAGGAAACGTTAATACGGTACAAAATAATTCACGGGAATGAATCACAGAATATAGCTATATTCACTGAACATCATGAAGCGTTCTCATTGGTCAGAAAATAGATAGCCTTGAAAAACAGAAGTAATTTTTCGCGATATTTTTAACCGTGTATACTGAATTCAAACTGT
Organism: Maratus speciosus; assembly: GCA_963932465.1. Taxonomy (NCBI): domain Eukaryota; kingdom Metazoa; phylum Arthropoda; class Arachnida; order Araneae; family Salticidae; genus Maratus; species Maratus speciosus. Next base: position 454,043,232 of record OZ010796.1, read on the forward strand.
AAATAAATGTAAACAAAAGTGAAAAACTTATTTCAAAATATTAATATGCTTTTTCAAAATATTTTAAGAGCATTTAATGAATAGCTGAAAGAGTCATTCATTTGTTTTTGGATTTGTAATTTGTGCTTATGAATGGCTACGGTAATCGCTTGTATACATCGGAACCCTGTTGTTGGTATCTGTTTATTTTTAAATTAGACCTTAAAGTGTTATAATTGTATACTTTTTGAAGGTTTGAGAAAAATTGAAGAAGAATGTGTTACACAACGAATAGATACAGATTAAATAAGGCAGTCGTCAAATACGGCATCGGAATGCTTAAGCCTAACGTGGTCGCGTTTGGATTATCAGGAAACGGATGAGTTCAACCCCGGAAGCGTTATACACTTAGTGTCATTCTATGTATAATTAGCGCACACATAGGGGTGTGTGTGTGGGGAGGGATATGCATACCAATTTAAAAAAGAGAAATTAGTTTTTATTAATCGCAGATCCTGCGATAAAATTAGGTGAAACATTTTGTAAAAAATACTATTGTCCTTCGTTTGCACAAATATTCATAATGAATATATTACATAGCTGCCAACTTGTACGGATTTTTCATACCACTAAAATGTAGCAGTAAATTTTATCTAAACGAATCACCGAAATTTAAGAATTTTTAACGTTTAAATAAGTCAAAATTTTCCATTAAATTTTAGTGATAAGAAAAATCCGTACAAGTTGGCAGCTATGATATTACTATGTTTAAAGGCACAGTTTTATATTTTACGAATTTAGTCAGTAAGTTAGGTAGTTTCCTTAGACCACAAAAAAGTCGTCCAACTTCTGCAGTTTTCTCAATAGATCGCAATGCATGTATCTATCACGTTAGGAGTCCGGCCCTTGTTTTAATTCAGAAATTGCGAATTCATACCAGACATTCTGATGTAATTTTTGCTTTATTTAATTAGAGACATTTCGTGATTACAATAAAAATAAAACTTCATTTTCTGGTTTGAATTTGAAAATTCTGAGTTTTAAAAAGGCCAATTTGGCAACAAACGCTGATATACAAAGGCGCCGACTTAGTGGGGACAACACGTGGCAACCAGTCTAACTTAACCATAAAATTAAAAACGTTATTTCTCTTTTAATTAATAACAGTGATTAAATATGTAAAAAAAAATAAAAATAAAAAAAAATTAGTGGTGGAGGCCTTTTTCGCGTGTATGGAGTCGCCACCTTCGCTGATATTTAAATATTCTATGCTGTTTAACACTAGAACGTCCAGCAGGTGCCAATTCGACACCGACCATATGCAGTGTTGCCAGTGGGCTACTTTTTTATAATTCAGATTTCTTGATTGGCACCACTTTTCTGAAATGGTTAAATTCCCCTTCTTTTCGCCTTAATTATTATGCTATTAAATAAGGCGAAATTTACTATATCAAAAAAGTGGTGCCGATCAAGAAATCTGAGTTTAAAATTAAAAAAAAAGTAGCCCACTGGCAGCACTGACCATATGATTAAATGTTGACTCGAATCAGAAATTTCTTCATGAGCAAGTTAAGGGAGCTCGCGATTTAATGAATACCGAAAGACGTGTAAACAGAGCTCTCGTTTCGAGTCCATATAAAAACAGGAGTATTCAACGTAACTAACTTATTCTTCCTGATATTTTTAACGTATGTTTGTAGACTAATAAAATTATAAAATGAAATACTTCAATGTAATAAAATAAAAAAAATAACAAAATTTATATAACACAATTTTCGAAAAAACATTAGGTGTCATATCACCATCCGTAAGATATCTTAACGTTGAATTGACATAAAAACCTAATTTTTGCTTTAAAATGATCATGAAAGTTTACTCTATAGAATGAATTAAGGATATGACTATCAGTCAAAGGAAACCTTATTAAAAAAACTCTCAAATTTAAAAATTACCCCCCCCCCCCTAAAAAACACAATTTTTTTTTTCATTTAAAATACTCAAAATATTAAACTATCTAAAATATATTTATTCATTCTATAGATAATGATGCACAGTTGCAACATTTACGCTTTCTTCTTACCACTAAAATATTATAGTAAATATTGTCTTATTTAATCGTAGAAATCTTAAGATTGAAGAAGGCGAAAATCTCTATTAAATTTTAGTGGTAGCAAAAAAGCGTAAAATTTGGCAGCTATGATGATGTTATATGCAGGCAAAAAAAAATTAAGCCATTCCATCAAATAGTTTTTTTTTTTTTTTATCTTATGGATCGTCGTCAGAAATCAAATTTTGAGAAAATGCGACTTAAAGTTGAATACGAGACTCTGAAAGATCAGGAAAAAACACACAGCTTGCTCAAAAGTTTAGAGGTTTTTACTCTTCTGCCAATAAAAATAGATTTCAAAGAACATAGAGAAAATAAAAAAAAAGAAGTAGTACAACTGGTTGAAAAATGAGACTGGTTGACGTCCAATTAAATGGGTGCGGCTTTGAAAGTGATTGTTACATAAATGCTTATAACTCCGTTAAAAATACAAATATTTTTATGCGTTTTTTTTCTTTTGCCCTGTTTTCAGACTTAATTTAATAATGAAAATAGATCATTAAAAATTGATTTTTTGAAACGTTTTAAAGACCTGAGCCAACTTAAACAAAAAACTGAGTTGAAAAAATAAGTTAAATAGTTTTAAAGAAAAAATTATGGTGAAAAATGTTTTTATGATGGTTAAGTAAAATTTCCGGACGTTCAAGTGTTAAACGGGCATTGTCAAGTTTTAACCCTTTCAGGGGCAAAGGACTTATGTTAATAAAATATTGACATCATTGAGTCACACCGAGATTTAACCCTCCGTCTACCAGACGGGTCCATTGGACCCGACAGGTACATACAAAATATTCATTCAAACCAGAAATTTCTTTAAAATAAACTAAGTATATAAACCAGACAAAAATAAGGTAAATAAATAAGTTAAATAGTTTTAAATAAAAATTCTGGTGTAGAACGTTTTATTAAAACTTGAATAAAATTCCCGGTAGATCTAGGGTTAAGAAGACATTTATTTGAAAATAAGTAAAATAATTTCTTCACGTATGATTATAAAAGCAAAATTTCATTCCACAAATCCGGTGTCAGTGTGGCGTTTGGGAATTAATATTAGATGGGATATAATATATCCCACCGTCCTTAAAGGGTTTAAGGGAGTAGGATACCTTTGAACACATCCAAAAAGTAAAAAATATCACTATGTTCTAAGGTTCAAAACTTTTGTAATAAGTCTAAAATAAAACTCAAACTTCATTTAAATATATAGCCCATATTTAAATTCATATTTAAAAATATATCTATACTTGTAGATTTATAAATAAATATTGAAATGATAAATTTAAAAATATATGATAATAAGAGAAAAAATCTTGCGCGCATGATAAAATCTGAAAATATGCATATAAACAGGAAATTTTGGTGAAAATAAATACATAATAGTGTTACCTTTATACTAAAGTTAGAATATTTGAAAAAAAAAATATTGACTAAATTAAAAAATTAATAGAAAATTAAAAGTTATCACTTTTAAAAAGATATTTTCAAAGAAAAAAAAAATTACATTTTTCGGATTTTAAGTTGTAGATAATACAGAAATGAATATGTTTTGAAAATTTCTTTTGATTGCCATGCATAGTTTTTTAGTAACACTGAGCGCAGTATCAAAATTCATGATTTTTAATAAACGCAACGCAAAGTTTAATTATTCTATGTAGTCTTAATATATAGTCTTAATGAAACTGCCAAAATTAGTAAACTAATGGGAATTTTTTAATGCGGTTTTTTGCATATTGTTCAAAAATGATTACGGAATCAAAATATGTATTGAAAACAATTCGAAATTTTGTAGGTTTAACCCTTTCAGGGTCAAGTTACTTGTATTCGTAGAATGTTGAAATAATTGACTGACACCAGTATTTACAAGAAAATTTAATTGTAAATTAGTAAAAGCATATTTTCGCGTATTTAATTAAAGTGAAATTTTCCTTAAAACATTCGGGTGCCAATGTGGCAATAAGGGGTTAAAATTGGATTCACTTATAACAAGTTAAATATACATGGAACAAAATAAAATTGGATGCCGTGGCGGAATCACCACCCTTCAAAGGGTTAAATGTATCCTATCCCCTTAACCTTTTCAGGGGCAAGGTACTTGTATTCGTAAAATGATGAAATAATTGAATGACATCAGTATTTACAAGAAAATTCATTTGTAAAAAAGTAAAAGTATATTTTCGCGTATTTGATAAAAAGGAAAATTTCATAAAAATTCGGGTGCCAATGTGACAATTAGGGATTAAAATTATGTGATGCCGTAGCGGCATCACCGCCCTTCAAGGGGTTAAGAGGAGATGCAACAAATGGGTGTTGCTTAAATTTTTAAAACTTCTCTTTTGCGTAAAAACACACTTTATATATCGTCAGCAGTGATGGAACAGTGGCGCAGCAGTTGGTCTATTGTCACCACTAAATTTTTATAGTATTCTTCGTCTTTAAAAGGCTGATAAATTCTTTCTTGAAGTAAGACGAAGAATAACATTAAAATTTAGCGGTGCCAATTGATTCTTTGGTGATACACTGTTCCATCACTGCGTTAGGAAACAAAGAAGTAAAAAAATGCAAAATATTTTAAAATACGAAAGCCATTTGCTTTTCTTTTTTTCAAAAGACATGCGCTAAAAGAGAAATTTTAAACTTGTTAAAATCCTTATAGTTTTTTAGCAATAATTTTCCTGCATTTAACCCATTAAGATCGAGCCTTTTTTACATTTCTTTTAATTATTCGACACCGGTTTTTTCCTCATTGTAATTTTGATTTATTTAATCGCTGAAAATCTGAGATTAGATAATGTGAAAATTTCCAAACTAAAATGCTGTTATTCAAATTTAAATGTTTTTTTCGCATTACATGGCAAGTTTTCTTGACAATCGTGAACAATGAGTTAATCTAATGTAGAGTAAATACACCTGTATTTCACCTGGTCCCAATTATTGATGAGTGAGTCACAAAAATGTTGAAAACAATATATACACTAATCAATTATTTTTCGTTGGGAGAAAATATATCGAAATTAGATACATTTTTTACTAACCCAGAGTTGCCAAGTCTCCGACTTTTTCACACCATTATTATCTTAGAGAAAATGTTGTTAATGTTAATCGTCCAAATGTCCAAATTAATGAAAAGAATAGTTTCTGTATTAAAATACTGGTATCCAAAAAGTCGGAAACTAGGCAGCCCTGAGTAGCTGCCAACACTTACGCTTTATTGTACCACAAAAATTTAATAGTCAATTTTACCCCTTTTAATCGACGTAATCTGTCGATTAAATAAGGCAAAAATTTCTGTTAAATTTTTGTGGTCTGAAAAAGTGTAAAAGTTGGCAGCTATGGCTCTGCTAGCCAAAAATAAAATATCCGTGCATTAATTTTGATTTCTGTCTTTTTTCTCACTGGGCATTTACTGGAGCAAAGTCAATTTCTGGTGTAATTACTCCAGGCATCTGAGCGTTCTCTTTTTAGCCATCACTTATTTTTTTTTAATTCTTTTTATGGCACATTACAAAAATAATTGTAATGAAATTTGTGATAGAAATCTACTACGAAGACTATTGTTTGTGAAAAGTAGTATTAAAAAGCTGAACGTTGGGGACGAACTAAAAAGAAATATATATTTTAAATATATATTTCGTTGCCGTTATCATAAACATAAACTAGCTGCACACACACAGTTAAAATATTATTCATCACAGAAATTAGTACAGCATTTTCCATTTATTTATGCCTAAACATCTGTATAAGTTAACACTGAGCATCATGTATAAATTCCGAACAATATTAACCACGTAACAGTTTTGCCGATGCCATCGAAATACTCAAGGCCAGAGGACACGAGTTCTGACGTCATCGCTAATTGACCGACTTCTCACAAGTATTAGAATTTACACCGGAAAATTTTGAATAGCAATTTTCTTTTCTTTTATTTGGTGCAATATCTATCATCTTATAAAAAAATACAACTATTTAAAATTACTGGTGAGAATTCGGAATCACTAAATAAAAATTCAGTGCTCTCGTATCTGGTTGATTTTTTATTGGGGGATTCCAAATTCTCACCAGCAAGTTTAACCCCTTAACGGTCGCATTAAATTACGGTTTAAAAATTCAAATTGCTTACTAGCACAACTGTTTTGAAAAAGAAATATTCACCTTATTTTATGACAGGTAAAATGATACCATAATAAATCCAATTACACTATTTTATAAAACTGGTGGGAATCAAACAAAAAAGAATAAAATGAATAAAAGTCACAGCCCGTGAATATGAAAGGAGCGAGAATTAAGGCGTTAAATGGTTATTATTCATCGTTCGTACGCCTCCTTAAATTTTGCAGACCAGAAATTTTTTCGGCACCAGTATTATCTTATAGAAAATCTCTTCTAAAAACAAGGCGAAATTTTGCACGTTCAACCGAGATTTCTTTTTCTATAAAAACGTACTGGTAGTTCACCTTGAGAAATAACGTTACCCGTACGAACCATGTTATTGTTTTATAAGATGGCAGTTATTTCAAAAATAAAAGAAAAGAAAATTGCTATTTAAAATTTTGCGGTGTGAATTCCAACACTAGTGAGATGTCGGTCGATTAGTGATGACGTCACAACTCATGTCATCTGGCCTTGAGTATCTCGATGGCAGCGGCTTTTCCCGTACGGTGTACGGGTAAGAGGAGTTTTCTTACCCCATTACTTAAAGCTTTTTGAAACCACTGATTTTTAATAATGATCTTCGTTCTAGTTCGCTGTCGTTCGAAATTTTTATATTAAATAAGGCTGATATTTTATTAAAAAAAAGTGATGTTCAGCCCATAGTTTTAGATTATTGTGTCAAGAAAGTGGTTAAATCCAACAAATATCTTTATGAAAATTTTTTGCGCAGAAAAGAAAATACACCTATTAATAATAATAAAAAAATTCTTTTTTCGATGAAATGTTTTATAATTTTCTTTTCTTTTCTTTATTTATTATTTTTTTTTTTTTGATGAAGCAGTCCTAAATTTAATTTAGTGAAACCGAGAAGATATAAAAAAATAAAATGCAATTCGGAACATATTTACATACATCACGCATTTTTTTTATCTATTTCTCAAAACCCCAGAAAGGGCGAAAGGTTTTATAAAAAATTTTATAAATATAACTTACAGTTTATGAAAATATTTCACACCTGGATTTTTACTTTAAAACTGTTTAACTTCGTTATTTAACATTTTTCTTCTGTGTTTCTGTCAAAATCATTTTATAAAGAAATTTCTGGTTCGAACCAAAATATATTTATATGTTATGGGCTTATAGTGTTACCTTGATAATAAACCTAATATATCGATAGCCGCTACATTCGCGACAACTACAGGGTGTCTACAGATCAGGAGAAATCACATTCAAATAAAATATGGCATACCAGTATTTACTTATAGTAAAATTAGCCTTATTTATTAGCGCGATTAAACGAGATGAATTTCTCTATGAGAAAATACTGGATTTTCACCATTACTTTGACTGTGTTTTTTCCTGATCAGTGGACACCCTGACCCAATTTTTATTGCCCAAATATATTGTTTCCACTTTCATTTGTTTTGGTACCACTTTTTCTGGCAAACACTTTTGCATTATTTAATTGCTGAAATTTCGAGGTTAAAAAATCAGAAAATTTCTGAACAAAAACACAAGTGTGTAGTTTGAAACAAAACATTTGGACAATGCAAATTGCTAATTGGCATTAATTAGCTAAAGGTTAATAGTATGCTCAAGATAAAATGAAAATCTGCATTTTGTTGACAGATTTTTGCTTAGCGCCAAAATGCTGTAGCTTATGAACCATGGTGAGTACAGTTCTACATAGCTCATAACTGCTACATTCTTTAGCTGTCAGTATTTGAGAAAAGAAAAATGTGACTTATATAATTCAGATATCCGCGATTAAATATGACGATATTTACTTTTTGAAAATACCGGCAACGAAAAATTGTAGCTGAATGATATGAGCTCTACAGAAATTTTCCAATTATTTAATTAATTGATTTAATAACAGAACAACGTTACAAAATTTGTGATTAATCAAGGCTGGATTCACAGTTCTGAAATATTAGAAAAGGATCCCGACAAGAAATAGTTTTTCCAGATTTCTAAATTCTAAAGTGTGTAAAGACCTTCCTTATGTTTAACACTACTAGTACAATTTTATGAAATCTTTTTTGTTTTGTTTTTAAGTGTTTAAAAACAAAAACCGTGCTTCAAAGAATAATAAGTTAAACTTAATAAATAACAAATCATGCAAAATTTAAGAAAGCTCACTAAAAAATTAAAACCTGGAGCTAGGATTGTTAATCCAATCTTTTCATTAAATTCCTTTTTTTCTATCTAATTTCTTCTGGGAAGTCAATTACAATTGTGGTAACTCTGCCACTAAATAATTAATATTATCGTAGGAAAAATGTTCAATCTTAAGACAAATTTTTAAAAAGAATCACGCTTGAAATTTCTTTTAAAAGTCATTAAATGTCAATAAGTTTAGCTACCGTTTTCAAATAAATTTCATTTGAAAGTAATTATTTTTCGTATTCGATTAATTAAAAATTATTCTTTATTTAGAAGTGTTGCATGAGCGATAAAATAGAAACTAGATTTTAAAATGTAATTCATGCTTTAAATTCGTTTTAAAAGACATTAAATGTTAGTAAGTAGAGCTACATTTTTCAAACAATATTCATTTGAAAGTAATTACTTTCGCTATCCGGTTATGTAATAGCTAGATATAATAATAGCTAGGCTATGTAATAGTAGAGCTACATTTTTCAAACAATATTCATTTGAAAGTAATTACTTTCGCTATCCGGTTATGTAAAATTTTAAATTATGCTTTATTTAGAAGTGATGTGTGAGCGATAAAAATAGCAACCAGTTTTTTAAAACTTCAAAAAAAAAAAAAAACATTTTTCAAAACGACAGAAATGTTCTCAGTGAAAATATTATGAACTTTTTAGCAAATATTGGAAAGTTTAAAGATATTCGAAATAAAATGCAAAAGTAGAAACAGAATGTTGCTTAAAATTCTTTTTTAACCCTAGAACTACCGGAAATTTTACTCAAGTTTTATAAAAACATTCTACACCAGAATTTTTACTTAAAACTATTTAATTTGATTATTTAACTTATTATTGTCTGATTTATACATTTAGTTTGTTTTGAAGAAATTTCTGGTTTGAATAAATATTTTGAATGTACATGTCGGGTCCAATGGACCCGTCTGGTAGACGGAAGGTTAACAAAGTAATCTTTTTATCATTATAGCTCAAAAGACAGAAATCTTATATTTTTCTTACAATTTTAAGAGCAGTGAATCCTTATCCAGCGGCATTATTCATTTTTTATGACAGATTCTTTGTAAAAATTGTAGATTATATGTCTAGGTCTTAACAAAGCTTATATATCTAGATCAACACTTTAAAGAAAAAATTTCTTTTCTACGTCGATAAATTATGATTCAAAGATGTTTTCATAACTTTCACACGCAAGTAAAAATACTTTAATCAAATTCATATAAGGAACCGTTGATCAGCTACCATTTATCACGTCGATATCTTTCATCCAAATGAAAGAAAATTCATATTTTCAGATATAATTTTGAAACATGATACTGAAGTATAAAGATTTTTTGAATAAATTCAAAAGCTAATGTATATAAGTGTATGCACGCAAATATATATACAGGGTGTTTCAGCACAGTAGTTACAAAGTTTCAGGTCAGATAGAGTACACATAGACCAGAGGTGCCCAACTGTGGCACGCTCGACACCACTAAAACTTTATAGTAATCATTGCCTTATCTAATCATCAAATATCTGTGATTCAAGAAGTCGACATTTTCTGTAAAATTTTAGTGGTATCCGGCGTGGCACAGTTGGCCATCCCTGGCATTGACGATGGGAAATCAAATAGCAATCCATGGTCGGAAAAGATTTCCTGGCTCGGAAGTGACGACACAAAACACAAGAAAGGAAGGACACGAACAGGGTGAGAAAACATGTTCATTAATTATAGTATAGCAAAAAAAAATAAGAAATTAGAACCAAAATACGATCGTCACCAAAGAAGGTGTTCGAAATTACGACCGCGGGCTGTGATGCTCCTGGCCTCATATCTCAGACGCATGGAAAATCTAATGTTCTCGAAAATACCGGGAGTGTCCCGGACTTCACCAGCAGATGCGTACAACAAGCTCTTCAGCACTGTCCAGCATGAGCCAGCATTTTTGCTGTACCAAGAATAATAAACATGTTTTCCCACTCTGTTCGTATCTTCCTTTTCTTGTGTTTTGTGTCGTTAATACCGCGCCAGGAAAGCGTTTCCGACCATGCATTGCTGTGTGATTTCCCATCGTCTAGGTGTACTGTATCTCTCCTGAAACATTGTAGCCGCTGTGCTGAAACAACCTGTATTTATTGGGTCGATCGGAAAGTCGCGTCATGCTGGGATAATCAATTCGTACCGGAAAATTCTATCATTTAATTATTAGACATTGATTCCGATATCTAATGTCTAATAATTACCGGGAAAAACTTTTCGGTACGAATTGATTTTCCAACACGACACGACTTACCGATTCACCCAATATATACAGGGCGTTTCATAAAAGATGGTCAAAATTTTAAGAGGTGATAGTACACATCTAAACAAACAACTTTCATCAAAGAATGCATTGTCAGAAATAAAAAGCAAATGTGCGAGAGGGCACCAAAGGTGACGTTGTTATACGACAGGATTACCAGCTTGGTCTCCATTTTTATTCAGAAAATCCGAAGTCGTGCCAGAAATTAAAAATAATAATTTTTGCTTTATTTAATGACAAACGTTTTGTGATAACATATAGTACAGATTCTTTTTTTAAATTTTCTGGTGTGAATGTGGAATTTCGAGATGAAAATGGAGACCAAACTGTCAAGCCTGTTATACGATGGAAGTAGTCGGAAATAAAACGCAAATGTTCTGGCGCATTTGGAAACTTGGTCGATGGAAACTTAAAAGCTCCATTCCATTTCCAAGTTATCGGGAGATGTACGACACTAATAGCATGCAAATGTGATAAGGGGAAGAAGGAGAAGAACGAGTATGGAAAATTTTGCTTCGATTAATACATAACAGCCGGAGATCCGACTGTGAAACCGTCAATCGAGGTAGGAACGTGTAGAAAGATGTTGCGCCTCACTAGTAGGTAAAAGGCTGATTTGCATTTTATCTACAAAAGAAAGTGACTCAGAGGTTCAACGATTGTACATAGAACGGTTTCCCTCCTTGTTTTTGCCACTTAATAGTTTTTTTTTTGTGTGTGTGTGTTTTTGCCTTGTGTAACAGGGTTGCCAGTTTGGTCTCAACTTTTATTTCGAAATTTCGCATTCATACAGGAAAATTAAAAAAAAGAATCTGTACTATATGTAATCACAAATTTTTTGTCATTAAATATAGCAATAAATACTATTTTTAATTTCTGGCACGAATTCCGATTTTCTGAATAAAATGGAGGTATAACAGCAACATCACCTTTGGTGCCCTCTTGCACATTTGCGTTTTATTTCCGACCATGCATTCTTTGACGAAATTTGTTTGTTTGGATGGGTACTATCACCTCTTAAAGTTTTGACCATCTTTTATGAAATTCCCTGTATAAATCCTCTGGGAGACTAGAGAGGGTTGACCATAGGAGAGGCTTGACCATAGCTGCCAACCTCTTACGCTTTTTCAGACCACAAAAATTTTATAGTAAATTTTACCTCTGTAAATCGCCGTAATCTGCCGAATAAATAAGGCAAAAATTTCTATTTAATTTTTGTGGTCTGAAAAAGCGGAAAAGTTGGCAGCTATGGGCTTGACCCACACATCAGTTTTCATATATAAAAGAATTTCAGAGTTTTGTCAATAGGTGACAACCAAAGCTACTGGAATGCTCAAACAACAGCCATTGTTTTACACCGATAATCGAAGTAAGTGTGGAAAAAATGAATTGTGAGGCTTTTCCAACCTAAAAGTTGTGTTTTCTAGAAATACTTTGTAATAATTTTTCAGATAATATATATCATAGAAATTTAAGTAAGTAGGTTTTAAGTAAGGCAGATAAGTGAGCTTTCATTCCAGGCAAAATGATTACACAGTTAGATAGGCTTAACATAACAGTGTGCTATTCTTTAGAAAAGGGCTGTGTGGGGAGACGTAACCCACTCAATGTGAGAGAGGATTGACTACATGCTCAAGGTTCCATTAATTAAGCGGTTTTGGAAAAAAAATATTGTACATTGTAGATAATGAAAGGTTAATGATTATAAATAAGAAATAATGTAAAGGGCATAGCCGGATAAGCATTTGAAACATGCCTTTCGATGAAATTTCCTGATTTTTTTCCCCAGATGTGGCTACATATTTGGCTATATATTTCCACTACTATCAACCTATAAATATCGATATTTAATGAGATAAAAACGCTTTTTCGATTTTTAAAAAAACTCATTTTCTCAAAAACTACTGCACCGAATTTCATGCCATTAAATGAGGTTAGATAGATTCCAAAGATGCATAACTGGAAATTTTTATATAATTTTCTGATTATTAAAACTGTGTGAAATAGCGATAAAAACATTACAAAAATAAAAATCATATCTTATGGTTATCCGAGAATTACCATTTTCTTGTAATAAATTTCCCATATGTGCCCGTATATTCTATATAAATGCCGAAAGTTTGCGTTGGGTACTACATATAAACATTTACAAAAATGTATATTAAAATTATTGAAATTCATTTTAAGGCGTTATTTGGGGCGGAACTACTCAACTTCGACACCCGGAGAATTTTTGGAATAAACACTTACAGAATTGTTGTATTTTAAATTTTAGTGAACACATAAGCAGCAACATTTTCAACGCTGTCGATATGAAAATTTGTTGTTGGTGTCGCAGACTACAATACAGAAGAATATTTTTGGCATAGAAAAAACTACATTTTTCGATATCGAAACAGTATCGACAGTGTTGAAAAACAAGGCTTATATGATTAATGGAATCTAAAATACACCTATTAAGATATTGTCTACTCACTTTGCTCCGAAAAGTCTTCGGGTGTCTGATTTAATCAGGACATTTTCGCCGATTACGATAGTCAAAAATTTCTGCTTTAAAGAACCGGTGATATACGATTAAAATTTCTGTAAATGACACTCATCGCGAAGAATTACTTACGCAGCGAGAGGGTTAATGGCCTGAAATTCGGTGCAGTAGTTTTTGAGAAAATGAGTTTTTTAAAAAGTCGAAAAAACATTTTTATCTCATTAAATATCAATATTTATAGGGTGATAATAGGGGAAATATATTGTCAGATATGTAGCCACATCTTGGGAAAAAATCAGGAAATTTGATTGAAAGGCATGTTTCCAATGCTTATCCGGCTATGCACTTTAATCTGTAAAGTTACTGTAAAATGGGGGGATGGAAAAGAAAATGTTTAAAACAAATTAAAGAAAGATGTGAAAAACTGCTATAGTATCTATTGCAAGAGAATATTTAATGAAATATAAACGTGAAAGTTGATAGGAACTTTTTTCCATTTAAATACTACTTAAAATAAGAAACAGTGGAAAAAATTAGAAAATATGAATGCAGCAGTCTTAACCCTTTCATGGATAGTGGTACGTTTATGAAACCACTGAATTTTAATACCCAACCACCATACTGACACCAGAATTTTGTTAAAATCTTTCCTATTTAACCTTCCGTCTACCAGACGGGTCCATTGGACCCGACATGTACACATAGGTGCCAAGTTGCCACTAATCCTCCGTAATACATGAGTTAATTTAACCCTGGTTTAATACATTTCGTACCGGAATTTTTTTTCAGAGATAAAATTAAATGAGTTCCACGAAGAAAACTGCAATTAAATAAATAAAGATTAATCAAATAATTTTTCTGGTTCGAAACTTTGTTAAACTGGGTTAAATTAATCCTCGCATTACGGAAGATTAGTGCGAACTTGGCACCTCTGTGTACATTCAAAATATTTATTCAAACCAGAAATTTCTTCAAAACAAACTAAATGTATAAATCAGACAATAATAAGCTAAATAAACAAATTAAATAGTTTAAAGTAAAAATTCTGGTGTAGAATGTTTTTATAAAACTTGAGTAAAATTTCCGGTAGTTCTAGGGTTAACACTAGAACAGCCCGAAATTTCTGAAGTGTTATAAAAATATTTTACGCCAGAATATTTATTAAAAACTACCCAACTTTTTTTAACTTATTTTAGAAAAAAATTTCTGGTTCGAATCAAAGTATTTTTATTTGGCACCGGTCACAATGACCGCTACATCGGTTCTAGTGTTAATACGTGTGTGAATATAGCCTTTTTCTTATTTCCAAATAAATTTGTTCGTAAATTCCGGTGGAAGTCATGTATTTCAACATTTTATTACTGAAAGTACTTTGCCCCTGAAAGGGTTAACCCCTTGTAGGGCTGTGATACCGACACGGCATCACATAATTTTAATCCCTCATCGCCACATTTGCACTGGAAATTTATAATGAAATTTTCAGCTTCAAATTATCAAGTAAGAGAGCATATACTTTTACTTGTTTATAAATAAATTCTCTTGCAAATACTGGTGTCAATAAATTATTTCAACATTTTACTAATACAAGTACCTTGCCCCTGAAAGGGTTAAAATATGTTAATGATATGTTAAGTGCTTATGTTTCGGCAAAAGAACATAGCATTGATCGAAAAACTTTAGGAATGTATTAAACAAGTTTCAACATAATTAATAGAGTGAGATGAAGCCAAACTATGTGACAACTAGACTTGTCAGGTCGAGTGTCACAAAAGTAGGACAAGGAGACAAAAAAGGCCGGACAGTTGCTCCTAATTCCGGACATAATAATACAAGTAAACCTATGAAAACGTAACCTGTCTCTAACGGAATACCGTCTTAAATGTTAAAATTTTATTTTCCTTTCTGTACAATTATACCTGATCAGACGAAATCCTGTTTATAACAATTTTTTTTTCTCCTCTGACTTGCGATGGCGTCTAAACAGATTTGTTTAAGCATAATATTTTCAAAAATATTTTTTTATAATAATTAAAGCATGTACTATAAACTTATTTTGCTTTATTTTAAACTGATTTTATTTCTGTTCACAAGTATTTCAATATAAAACAAAGTGGGTCAACCCTCCCATATGTTGTGAGCCTATATATAAAACTTTATGCTTTGTTCAATATTTAAAAAATAAAAAATAATTTTGTAAAAAGAGGGTCAACCCTCCCTAGTCTCCCCTATATATATAACTTATATATATATATATATATATAATCCTGATGAAAAGAAATTATGAAACGACTGATAACGAATAAAACAAATCTCTTATCCTAGTATTAATGTTGGTCCACGTTTCTGTGTGTTTTTGTGCGCCCATGACGGGAATTACTTTTTTTCCGACGGAGTCGAGAGATGGGAGAAGAATCAAACGACAGGAAAAAATCTAGAGATCCAGGAATTACAGGTGAGGAAGAATCCCGCCGTTATTACCGGTAATACGAGATAATTACCGTCTCATTTTAACAAAATAAGACACTCAAATACACGTGCAAACGCAACCAAATTTAATCTTATTGTAGAAATTGCGTTTTAAAATGTTTTATGCATTTTCTACATAGTTTATATAGACTCTTTTCACCTTAACGCTCTTGCTGCTCAACACGAGATTTCCTCGGGCAAGGTTAATGTACGAAAATTTGCGCAACCCGAGATTTCCTCGGGGATGCATTCTTTCCGTGTAATTAACCTTCCTTGATTATTTTCACTAGTTATTTTTTATAGTAAATTTTGCTTTATTTAATCGGAGCATTTGCCCGATTAAATTAGACAAAAATTTTTGTTTTGAAAAGCCGGTGACAA
This sequence comes from Maratus speciosus, assembly GCA_963932465.1. Classification (NCBI taxonomy): domain Eukaryota; kingdom Metazoa; phylum Arthropoda; class Arachnida; order Araneae; family Salticidae; genus Maratus; species Maratus speciosus. Next base: position 454,059,255 of record OZ010796.1, read on the forward strand.
AAGAATAAAAATTCTTAAAAGACGCTCGTCGCGATGGGGTTAAATACGCAATTTTTGAAGCTATTTTGATAAAACAATTACGCAGCGGGAGAGTTAATATATTGTAAAATTTTGTTACAACATTATCTGGGCTACCACAGGAGACTATTTTTCTATTCTATTCGCACCACTATTTAAAAAAAAAAAAAAACAAAAAAACAAAAAAAAAAAAAAAAAAAACAGATTTTGAGTGTATTTCTCTTGCAAATGTTTTCGAACAGTACGTCAATAATTTTTGTTTTGAGAAAGTGGTGTGAGGTAGAATTAAAAAATAGCCGCCTGTGGCAGACCTGTATTATAAATGTGCTGGAAATTTATTCATATTCTATGCTGGACGCATGATTTTCCGTTCTTGTTTCTCTTTGTCGTAGCTTTTTCTTAACCCTTAAATGCCGGTTGTTGCTTTTCGGCAACATACCCAGTTTACGCTCTAAAATACTATTAGAATAATATTGAAGCTATAAGGCCTAATGTTGCCAATAAAATACATTCTGAAAATATTTTTAAATTGATTTTCAACATGTAGATGGCAACACTTGTGCTGTTTAAGAATAAACATAGATTTACTTTTTCAATTGTTGCTACTTGTTCTTTTTGTTTTGTTTGGAAGCTTGCGAAATACCCTATTTTGACCTGCAGTGAGCAAGTAAAATTTATTTCTTATTATAGTTCCTAAAATTCTTGTGTGTTTAATATTATAGAATTTTATCAAGGATAATTATTTTTTAAACTAAAGACCAGTATTGCCGATTAGTAACAAACTGTTTTTTAGCCGTAAACCATACTTAAAACAAAATATGATTTTTTTAACTATTTTTCCCATGATTTAATTAAAAAATGAAAGCCGAAAAACATTATTACAATGATTTTTGAAAAATCAGGCATTTAAGGGTTAAATTTACTCCAGTATGGTATTATTTTATAACAGGTACAGGTATTATTTTATAAAAAATCGTACAGATAAAATAAGAAAATAGCGCATTAATACCTATTTGTCTGAGCAAATTATCAGGAGAATTATGCTTCAGAGTACCAAAATAGGAAAATTCATTAATTTATATATTAAAAAAAAGAAGAATTAAAAATTTTCACCTAATAATAGCGGTTATATTTCAGAAAAAAAGATTAACTGATCACTTTTTGAATTCAAGTGGTAAGGGTCAACGCAAAAGTGTCTTTTTCTAGTAACGTGGGTACTAATGTTAATGATTAGCATTGGTAAAATGTCTTTGTGGAACCTTAGCATATTTCGAGCCATTTCTTGTACTTTACAAATGAACTGATATAAATATTATATAAAACAAATTAAATTAATACATTTTCTTGTCAACTATTGATTTACTATCAAGAAAAAATCTAGATGTTTGCAGTAAAGTAAATATCATTTATATCAGCGTTGTCAAATATTTTTCTTTCAAAAATGTTTGCAAACTCAATTCCTGAATATTAATTTTCCCCACATTTAATCGCAAAGTTTCTCTTATTAAATAAAGTAAGTCGTTTTATTCTAAAATTTTCATAGTTTGGTGGCCCGTGGAACACAGGTTTGACAATACCATTATGGAAAGGTACCACGGTGGAAAAGAAGTGCAGCGGTGGGCCTGTCATCATCACTAAATTTTAGTAGTAGTCTTCGCGTTATCGAATGAGAGAATTTCTAAGATTTAATAAATGGAAGAATCTTTAATCTCTTTTCTGCTTCCTGGTTGCTTTGATTAACACGTTCACGCCGGCGCAGTGGGTCACACTCGACTGTCTCGGAGCAGCCAAGTCTCCGGCTTTTTGGATACCAGTATTTTAATACAGAAAAGGTTGTTTTATTTAATTAGAACAATCGGGCGATTTGACACTAGAACGGCGGGAAAATCTTACCTACTGGAACGGCGGGAAGGGGTCATTTTGACCCCTCGATGAAACTATTGAAATAACAACGCTAAAATAATTTTAAAAGCCATACATTGGCAAAAATATGTAATTTACGTGTATTTCATAATTTATATTTAATATTATTCGATAATTTATTGAATTTTTAAAGTACTGTATATGTAACGCCTACAGGGCGATTAATTGGATCATACTACGACTACTCAAAAAACTCATTAATTTGATATAAAAATCGATTTAAAATTAATGTTTTCACAAATTAAAACTAATGTTAACTAAAATAAAACACAATTTATAAAATAATATATATTTATATTTTCATCTACTTACTCGCCCAATGATTCACTCTCTAAATCCATAAATGAGAAATATGTTCTGTTGTTTCCATTATTTCATTATAAGTGTAGCTGAATGGTTAATATGTTAAGCATTCTGTTTCAATTTTGTTTAATGCTTATAATACTCCAAATTGTTCGCACGTGTTAGGAATTAATTCAGTTGTATCAAAAAAAAAAAAAAAATAGCAATTTTTCCAGTACATTTTCCGCACACAACATTGAAACATGGTGCGCAAAATTCTTGAGATTTGTTTCCATTGCATGTCTGTACTTGACATTTTTTCTCTTGATATCTATTTTATTTTCGTGTTTTTTTTCTTTTTTTTTTTTTTTTTTTTTTTTTTTTTTTTTCTGAAGACTTAGGAAAGATCTTTGGGAGATTTGAAACCATAAGATCCATTCTGAACACATCTCCTAAATTTAATAGAAAATCTCTTCTGCTGATAGGCTTGCCTGTTACACTTTTATAAATTATCCAGGCGTTTAAAACTGCATGATCCAAAATATTGCAAAAGATATGTACAGGCCATCGTCTAGAAGCCGATTTCACGGAGTATTTTCGGCACATCTGATCATGGATATCCACACCATACTTCGTTGCGTTGTAATATTCTATTGAATCGAGCAACTTCTTGAGACCGTCTTCAGTTTTTACAGTAGAATGTAATGAGCTAAGTAGAAAAACACTTTTTTTTCTTTTGGCTTGATAGATGGTAAGTGTCGTATTATCACATTCCACTATCTTCGATGAATAAAGAGTACTGCGCATATTTTTCAATGATATAGGAATTTCTCTTCTGTTCTTTTTAATTGTGCAACCAAAGTTGTATTTTTAGCTTTTAACATTTCTGCTAATTTGATATTAGTAAAATATCTATCTGTCGTAATATTCTTCCCTTCGTTTAGACGGGGATCTGTTAATTTCATGACAACATTTTCCGATAAACGTAATTAAGGATTGGCTGCTTCATCCTTTTCTAGATAAATAAATTCATTCAAGATGTATTTAGTATCAACGTCAACAGATCCCCAAAATTTTATTCCAAATTTATCCGATTTATTTGGCGTATATTGCGTAAATTTATATCTATCCTGAGATGGGAACAATTGTTCATCAACTGTAATATTTTGTCCTGGTCGGTACCATGTTTTGCAATTTTCAATAAATTTATTCCACATTTTATATGCAAGAGCAAATTTAACAGTCTGTAGTCTGCTAGATCTTGTTGTCTTTTCATCAAACCTAAAAAATCTTTTTCTTTCTTTGAATCTATCTCTTGAGGTAGTTTCTTTGCAAAATAGTATTCCTCATGCCTTGGACGACAATGAATATAAATCTAAACCCTTTTTTTTACTGCTCCTCGAACATATAGTATAGCAACAAAAGCAGCTTCGAGTACAAAGAGTATTTTATTAAAGGGGTCAAAATGACCCCCGTCCGCCGTTCTAGGAATACAAGCCCATATTTCAAAAACTAACAAATCTAGAAAGCTGAATTTTTCTTTAGAAATATATGTTATCTATTTAGGAAAAGTCAAAAAATTTCAAACGATTTCGCCCAAGCAAACAAAAGTAATCAACGGACGAAAGCACTCAGGTGTCAAAATGACCCCTACCGCCGTTCTAGTGTTAAAGGAACAACATTTTCTCTAAATTAACAGTGGTTTGCAAAAAGCCGGTCACTTGAACACTCTTGATCCACCGCGCCGGCGTGAACGTGTTAAAGATCTTATTTTATATCACTGTATGCCATTTGCCTTGTACGTAAAATTAAAGAAGTAGTTTAACCTTTATCTACTGACGTTGCTTATAATACAACTCACTTTAATCTTTCACCCCATAGTGAATATTACTGATAATCTAAGGGTACTTTGAAAAAAAAACTAAGGTAAACTAAGGATACTAAGGTAACGAAAATCAAAATCTGTAAAAATATCTCACACCGGAAAAATGATAAAGACTACTATCGAATAAATAAATTACATGTCATAGTCCTTGTCCGTTCATATGTGGTGTGTAGGTGGTCACGTAAGAGTGCCATGCCATCCAAGCGTAGTATTGGCACTCAGTATTCTTCAAGTCAGTTTAACCCTATGTCTGCAAACGGTAATTATAAGTGTCTCTCACTTTCAGTGCTGCCAGTGGACTCCGTTTTTTTAATTCAGATTTCTTGATTGGCACCACTTTTTTGAAATAGTAAAATTCGCCTTTTTTAATGACATATTAATTAAGGAGAAAATAAGGGGAATTTCGCCATTTCAGAAAAGTAGTGCCAATCAAGAAATCTGAATTTAAAAAAGTAGCCCACTGGCAACACTGCTCAATTTAAACTTTCATCCCATAGTGAATATTACTAATAATCTAATAGTAGTTTGCAAAAACAATCTTTTAACACCACTTTATCAGGATACATGGCAGCAGTTGTTCTAGGTTTATTATTTTAGCGAGGAAGGAGGATATCTTTGAAACAGTCGATGTGTTTTGTGCGGACATTTTGTACAGATTGTCACGATCGTCTTTTTATTGCTGAAAACACAGTAAAGGATATAAGATAAGTGTTGGATTTTTTATATGTGTTCATTATGATATTAGAATGCAATTTGACTAGCTATTTTAGGTGAACGATGTATGTATTTGATATAATAGTTGAATTACTTGGTGGTACTTATAAGTACCGTCGGTACACCGGGTGTTGGAGAAGAACTTCTTGTTTACTTTCCGTCTGTGTTATTATCCATCATTTTCATCTTCTTTAAAATTTAATTACTAAAATGTAGTGTAGAAATAATTTTCCTAGTTTTTCTTTTCTGTTTCATTATTATTTTTTGTAGGAAATCAAAAAAGTTGAGGTAACGGCTCCGTTTTACTATGCTAAAAATGGCATACGCAAATTCATATATTGCATATGCGGAAATGTGGAGAACGTGTTTTCCCTAGAATATAGACGTCGCATAACTAAAGGACTCCTAACAATATCAAAATCTAAAAAAAGTAGTTTTGTTAATCCATTCAGGGGTAAAGCATTTTCAATGCTAAAGTGTTGGAATAAATGATTCGCACCGGAATTTGTCAAAAAATATATTTATAAATAAGAAATTGGCTATATTTCACATAATTATTAAATCGAAATACTTTACCACAATTTTGGTGCAATTTAAAAATACCTTGCGGGTTTTCCGTTACGATATTTTAGTCATAGTTTACTGGCAGTACTTTAAAGTACCACTTTTATTAATGACCTCTAAGGAATTAAATTTTTCACTGGCGAGTATTGTTTTATGTTTATCCTTTAATTTTCATTGTAGTAACTGGAACAAAAAATTACATGAAAAAATTGCAGTAGATCATGACGAGTTAGATAAAGGGTTAACCCCTTCAGGGGCAAAATACGTCTGTAGCTAAAATGTTAAAATGATTGCTTGACACCGGGATTTATAAACAAATTTACAAGAAAGTGAGTAAAAGCTTTTCCTCGCGTACATTATACATATACAAATTTATTTTCAAAATTCTGGTGCCTACGTGGCTTTAGGGAATTAAAATTAAGTGATATATATAATATACTGGTGCCCATCAAGGGGTTAAAGGTTTTTAAGAAAGCAAAAATGTTTACGTGTCGATTTGAACATTCTTTTAACACACTGACGACGGGAAACGAGATTTCTCGTTTTCATTCAATAATCATCAATTACTAAAGGCGTTTCTTCTACCTTACAGAAAATGCATTTATCCCCTTGAGGGGCTGTGGGATAAAATATATCCCGCCAACGATTAATGAAGGTTTGAACCAGAAACATTTTATTAAATTTTACTTTTGTAACTTTGGTGATAAAATGTCGTAAGACGGATTTTTCTTAATTTGTAATAATTTTTCTTTTTAATATTCCGGTGTGAATTCAACATTATTGGAACGCAATTACTTGCCGCTGAAAGGGTTAAATCATGTTGTCCATATGTTTTTTTAGATTGTAAGAAATTTTATATTAAATTTGTACATTGAAAGATATTTACCCATGCATAAACGTGGTAAATCTATCTAGAACACCAATTTACAAAAGGCGTTCAGAACGGGGAGGAGCTTCTACTGTTTCAATACGCTCACGACGGCGCGGTGGGCACACTCGACTGCCTCAGAGCTGCAAAGTCTCCAGCTTTTTGGATACCAGTATTTTAATACAGAAAATGTTGTTTTATTTAACCCTCCGCCTACCAGACGGGTCCAATGGACCCGATGGGTACATTCGAAATATTTATTCTAACCAGAAATTTCTTTAAAATAAACTAAATATGTAAACCAGACAATAATGAGTTAAGTAAATAAGTTCAATAGTTTTAAATAAGAATTCTGATGTGTAATATTTTTATAAAACTTGAGTAAAATTTTCGGTAGTTCTAGGGTTAATAAGAACAATTGGGCGATTTAAAAGAACAACATTTTCTCTAAAATAACAGTGGTGTGCAAAAAGCCGGAGACTTGACAACTCTGAGACAGTCGAGTGTGACCCACCGCGCCGGCGTGAACGTGTTAAAATACAGATTGGGTAAAAATTGCCCGTCGGCAATGTATTAATATAGGTATGGGATTGACGTACAAACTATAAACGCTATATAAAGTTATTTACAGAATAAACAATCATAATCTAACTTTATTACATTTTGCATTGCATTGCATTCGAACATTTATTTTTTTTTCCTTTAAAATTTGTTTGAGTATTTTTTAATTTAAATATAACCATAGCTTTAAATTGAAATATACATTTATACGTGAGAAACACCAGTATTAAATTGAAGATAAAGACCTCAAATACAGAACGAATCATTTTCTAAAACAAGCCATCTATTTACGTTAGAGCAAAAAAAAAAAAAAAAAAAAAAAAAGGCAAATTACGTTTTTATGACCCAGTAAATCCAAGCTACTTCAACTGAACCGAAAGTAAAAGAAACATGCTAAATGGAAAATTTATAACTTCTAAATTCTTTATTTAACGCAAATTGAAAAAGTAATGTTTTAAAAACAATATTTTTTTTCTCAAAATTAGAAGTGTAATTTATGTAACGAATTTTCGTTTTTTTTCAATTTAGAATGAAACATTGATAGTAAATTTTATAATTCCGTTTTTAAGCGTAAAATATAAAAATCTGTAAAATAGACATATTCTAAGCATCTTATATTAACCCTTTCCGGCACAGTGATCCCACTGCGGGACTACCTAATTTTAATTCCAAATTTACAAACAGCACAAAGAGTATTTTAATAAAAATTTGCATTTGTAATGAAAGTTTAAAACAACAGGTTTTTAATTTATCAGAAGTTCGTTTGTAAATTCTATTGCCAGTTAATTATTTAATCATTTTATGAACAGAATTTTCCTGTGCCGGAAAGGGTCAACCCTATCCGGCTCAAAGTACTTCTGTTGCTAATTTTTTTAAATAATTGTGTGACACCGGGGCTGAGACCAGATTTATTTCAAAATAAATAAATAGTGTTCTTCACCTACAATCTAAAAAGTAAAAATTCATTTCAAAATACTGGTGCCGATGTAGCATTTGTGATTAAAATTAAGTGGGACAGAATTTAACCCTTTATCTACGGTATTATGATCTACTGCAATTTTTTTTCATGTAATATTTTTTTTCCAGTTACTACAATGAAAATTAAAGGATAAACATAAAAAAAAATATTCACCCGTGAGAAATTTAATTGTTTAGCGGTAGTTAATTAACCCTAGATCTACCGGAAATTTTATTCAAATTTTAATAAAACGTTCTACACCAGAATTTTTATTTAAAACTATTTAACTTATTTATTTACCTTATTTTTGTCTGGTTTATATACTTAGTTTATTTTAAAGAAATTTCTGGTTTGAATGAATATTTTGTATGTACCTGTCTTTGCTTCTGAAATGGTTAAAAAAAACTATTTTTTTTTTTTTTAGGTTTAGATCTTGTTAGCAGTCCTTTAGTTATGCGACATGAATATTCCAGGGACAACATGTTATTTCGCATCTCCACATATGCAATATATGAAATTACATATGCCATTTCTAGCATAGCAAAAGCGAGCCGGTGCCACAACTTTTTCGATTTCCTATAAAAAATAACAATGGAACAGAAAAGAAATACCAGGGAAATCATTACTAGACTACATTTTAGTAATTACATTTTAAATCAGATAAAAACGATGGATAACTACACAGACGAAAAGTAAAGAAGAAGTTTTTTCCAACACCCAGTGTACTGACGGTACTTATAAGTACCACCGAGTAATTCAACAGTTAACCCTCTGTCTACCAGAAGGGTCCAATGGACCCGACATGTACATTCAAAATATTTATTCAAACCAGAAATTTCTTCAAAACAAACTAAATGTATAAATCAGACAATAATAAGTTAAATAAACAAATTAAATAGTTTTAATTAAAAATTCTGGTGTAGAATGTTTTTATAAAACTTGAGTAAAATTTCCGGTAGTTCTAGGGTTAAATAAAATACATACACCGTTCACTTAAAATAGCTAGTCATATTGTATTCTAAGATCATAATGAACACATAAAAAATCCAACACTTAACTTTTATCCTTTACTGTGTTTGCAGCTATGAAAAGCGAGCGTGGCAAACTGTGCAAAATTTCGGCACAAAACACATCGACTGCTTCAAAGATAGCCTGATTCCTCTCTAAAATAACAAACCTAGAACTATTGCTGCCATGTATTCGGATAAAGTGGAGCTAAAAGAGCATTTTTTGCACCATTAGAATATTAGTAATATTCACTATGATATAAAAGTGAGTGGTACTTATAAGTACCGTCAGTAGATAAAGGGTTAGCCCGCCATGCCAGAAAGGCTTACGTAGATGGAAAAGATTTTGGATCTTTAGCTTAAACCTCGGGTGACCATGATAGAATGCGTTCCAGAAATTGCGTAATTGTGATAATCGGAATTCATACCAGAAAATCCAAATAGTAAATTTTGGATTATTTAATAACTAAATGTTTGTATTAATTAAAAGAAAAATTATCTTTTAAAATACTAGTGTGAGTACGTAAATAATAATATCCCCTAAATCGGGATCACTGACGGTAGCAAAAATGCTACCGTGGGCATTAGAGAGTTAAAAGACCATAGCTTCCTACTTTTTTCTTACCGATAAATATTAATAGAAGATTTTTGTGTTACTTAAGCGCAGATTTTGGAGATTAATAAAAGCAAAATTTACCATTAAATTTCACTGCGAAAAATTAAGCGAAAAAGGTAGTACTGTATACCCTAAAGCTTAAATAAAGGAGCTGTCCAGACAATTTTCCTGACTACTAAATCTTAGACCTTTAAAAAATGTTTTTATCAACATAAACAAAATTTAGCTTAATTTAACACGTTCATGCCGGCGTCTATATTTATGTTTTTCGCTGTGAGGCGGCACTCGAATTCATGTTTTGCTTCATCTGGCGGCGCGGTACTTTCGCTTATTCAGACACTGTATGTAAAGACACGCCCCTCTCGTATTTATTAAATTGAACTCGAATATAACAAGCAGAGTTGATTCTGAATGTCTGAAAGTTAGTAAGGAGTAAGCAAATTACTTAGAGACATGCTTTTATTGACTGCATATGTACGAATTTAATGTAAAATGTCTTAAAATCTAAAGAAATATGGACAACATGTTAAATGCATTTTCTGAAAGGTAGAAACCACGCCCTTAGTCAATGATATCTTTTGAAGGTAAACGAGAATTCTTGTTTCCCGTAGTGAATGTATAAGGTTTATAATATTGAATTGTTTTTAGTACTGAATTTTTGAATATTCGAGTGTGACCCACCTGTAGTACACGCCGTCTATGGCATAGTCGAGTGTGACCCACCTGTAGTGCACGCCTTCTATTTAACAGTGGAGTGTGACCCACCGGTGATGCACGCCGCCCGATGCGACAGTCAAGCGTGATCCACCAGTAATGCACACCGCCCGATGGGGCAGTCAAGCGTGACCCACCGGTGATGCACGCCAGCGTAAACGTGTTAAGAAAATTCTGGAACAACTCACCGTATTAGAAATTCTTTGAGATTTTGCATTTCCAGTTTCACTTACATACAAGGTGATGAGTTGTATAAAAATATACTTCAGCTCAAGAAACCATAATAAATATCATGAAAAAACAAGAAATGACGTCAAAGGAAGGATGTCGATAGGACTATTGAACGACAGTCTGTTTCATTAGTTTGATGTCATTATGTGATCGATGTTCGGCCAATCGTACGTATTTTCGATAATTTTCGATTTTGGCAACTGCAATTTTGTAAGAACGGTAAATTTATGCAAAAGTAGTAAATGAGTTAAATGCTAAGACGTCGACCAAGGATCAAATATGCCCTCCAGAGCTGTTTTTTGTATATGATGGTTTTGTTTTAAGAAAATGCAAACAGAATGTTCACTGTGTATGCAAAGTATAAAAGAATTAATGGAACTGCTTTTAAGAAATGATTTAAAGCAATTTTTCGTTCTTTTATTTATAGACCAGGAGCGGGTAGCACAGACAACCACCTTATCGAGTTGGAGGCTCAAATTCCAGAATTAGTTAAAACTCGATTCCCATATTCAAACGCAATTGGTCTACCAAGTAATATCTTGGTGGAAAACGCCTAAAAACCAGATTTTAGCGATCGACTCGTAGGTTTACCATTGCGTTTTCCTGCACCCTAAGGTATGAAACAAGGCGGACTGGGAGCAGGAAAACACAATGGTAAACCTACGTGTCAACCGGTAAAATCGGGATTTAGGTGTTTTCCACCAAGATATGACTTGACAGACCGATTAAGTTTTAATATGGGAATCGAGTTTTAGCTAATTCTGGAATTTCAGCGTCCAACTCGATGAGGTGGTTGTCTCATAGTTCGTAGGCCTCCTTGAATTTTGGAGATCAGAAATTTTTTTCGGCACCAGTGTTATCTTACAGAAAATCTCCTTTTAAAGGAAGGCGAAATTTTGCGCATTTAACCTAGATTTCTTTCTCTATAAAAAGATACTGGTAATTCCCCTGGAGAAATAACGGTATCCTTACGAAACATGTGTCTGTGCTTCCGGCTCGCGGTCTATTATCAAAGTTAGTATACAAAACGGGCTAATAAACATGAATAATATTTTTTAAATTCACAGAATAAAATATTTATCAACTTTTTATCAATATTCAACACATTGAAAATTGGCATTTCGATGGCAAATACCGTGACAAAAGGATTCACTTTTTTTTCGTTTGTATAAAGAGTCTGCAAGAAAAAAAGACAAAGATGCAAAGAAAAATACAAATGTTTATCTAAAAGAAAAGACAGACAGTATACCTCGAAGAAAACTTAAAAAGTAACCGCGTATTGCAACCTTTGTAAGGGACACCCATCATTCTGTTTAGAATGCTTTAAAAATTGCATCGAAATAAATAAACAAATATAATATTAACACATTGCCGACTGCCAATTTTTATCAAATCTGAATTTTAAAAGTGTAGAAGCTCCTCCCCGTTCTGAAAGGATTTTGCAAATTGGTGTTCTAGATTTGTTTCCCAAGTTTATGCATCGGTAAATATCTTTCAATGTATGAATTTAATATAAAATGTCTTACAATCTAAAGAAATATGGACAACATGATATAAATGTATTTTCTGTTAGGTAGTAACCACGCCTTCAATGGAAAAGTTGAGCGTGACCTACCGGTGATGCACGCCGCCTGATGCGACATTCAGCCGTGACCCACCGGATATGCTCGCCGCATCACCTGCAAAAATGTAGAACCTCCTACCTGTTCTGAAAGGCTTTTGCAAATTGGTGTTTTAGATTGGTTTCCCAAGTTTATGCATCGGTAAATATCTTTCAATGTACGAATTTAATATAAAATGTCTTACAATCTAAAGAAATATGACCAACATGATATAAATGTATTGAATATACATGTAAAAGAATGTCCACCAGTGATGCACGCCGCCTGATGCGACAGTCAGCCGTGACCCACCGGTGATGCACGCCGCCTGATAGCACAGTCGAGCGTGACACACGGGTGATGCACGCCGGCGTGAACGTGATAATCTATAAGCATAGGTGCCAACCTCAAACCAATCTTCCGTAATACGTGCGTTAATTTAACCCTGGTTTAATACGTTATGAACCAGAATTTTTTTAAGAAATGAAGGTAAATATGTTCCACGTAGAAATCTTGAATTAAATAAATATAGATTCATGAAATACATTTTCTGGCTCGAAAATGGTTTACCTGGGTCAAATTAATCCAGGTATTACGGAAGATTAGTGAAAGGTTGGCATCTATGTCTATAAGCCACTTGAAGGGCGATGGCTCATTTTTGGACGACTTAATTTTAATCCATAAATGCCACCTTTTTAGAATGGAAAATTTCCTTTTATTAAGTATGCGAAGTGTTTATTTAATTATTTTCAATTAAAATTCTTCGTAAATTCTGGTGCCACTCACTCATTTCAACATTTTACGCATAAACGTACTGTGCCCATGAAAGGGCTAAATGATAATTTAGACTTATTAATATTGAAAGATTGTATTGTGATCGGGAACGCAAAACTTTACAAAACATCAGAACTTCGGCGTGATTGTGTTCTTCCTTTTTTTCAGATTTTTTATTCTTTTTTTTATCAGCATAAATTATAAATTTAATTTTTGACTTATTTAATTGCCAAGATTCTGTTATTAAATAAGAAATTTATTTCTACTCTAAAACAGTTCTATTTCAGCGTCTCCGGAACAATAGTTGAAAATCTCAACTCTACCGCTTAACCCTTTCAGGGGCAAGGCATTTTTTCTCCAAAAATATTCAAATAAATAATTCACACCGCAATTAATGAACAAATATATTTGAAAATAATTAACAGCAATTTTTCACGTAAGTTATGAGATCGAAATTGTACTAAAAATTTACTAATGCCACTAGGCAATTTAGGCTTTAAAATTAGCCGTTTGCAGACTGCAAACGGCGCCCCTCAAGGGGTTAACCCTTTTGGGGGCAAGCAAGTACGTTTACCTAAGAAACAATTCAAACCATAATTTTCGAAAAATATAATTTGAATAAACAGAAAATGCAATTTTAAAGCTTTTTCGACCAAAGTTATAATATTGAAATTTTACTTAAAATATCTGATGCGAATCTTGATTACAATTAAGTGGGACATAATATATCCCAACACCCCTCATAGAGAGTACGTACCCTATTTGCAATAAGTAATTGTGTTTCTGAAATGGCGAATTCACACCGTAATTTTGGATAATTTTATTTGAAAATAAGGAGATGCAATTTTATAAACTTTTTTTTTCAAAAAAGTTATAAAAGTAAAATTTAATTAAAAGATTCTGGTACAAATCTCGATTAACACTAGAACGCCCGGAAAGTTTACTCAAGTTTCATAAAAATATTTGACACCAGAATTTTTATTTAAAATTATTTGACTGATTTATTTAACATAAATCTGCGCGGTTTACATTTAACTTATTTTATGAAAAAATTTCCGGTTCCAGTTGACATTTAGTCATATGGTCGGAGTCGGATCGACTCCATCCGGGCGTTCTATTGTTAAAATAAAGGGATATAATATATCCCACCGCCCATCAAGGGGATAATGACGTGAGTGTATAATTAATACCAATATCTTTACAAACATAAAAAAATGGTAAAAACCTGTAATAATAAAAAATATATTTAAGTTCATTTTGCTTTTCTTGTAGATATAAAACTGAGAAATTTTGAATTAAAATTTGATTAACTAGAAATAAAATTAATGGAAATTTGTACAGAGTTGGAAGTTAATGAAATTTAGAAGGATTTCAAGATTTTTCAAGAAAAATAAGTGGAAAGTTCTGTTATCTAAAACTGTACTTGACATTATGTTTAATTAATTTAAATAAGTTTAACGTGTTTGAAATTTTTGCTTTTTCCCAAATTTTCCATTACTGCATAAATAGGATTTCCATTTTAACAAAAGTTTTCAAGACAATATTTGAGAATCAAGCTTGCGTGAATAATAAGTTTTAGTAGATTTAACTTTTTTCAAAACAGAACCTTATTTTAAAAACCGATGAAATTAAATAAAACAAAAGGAAATACCGTTATTAGGTATTGTATAGAATTAAAATGTTCACGAATGAGTATTAGAAACTAACGTAGGGCTGTACAAATTTTTGCATGAAAGTCATTTAACCCTTTCAGGGGCAGAGTGCTTCCAATGCTAAAATGTTAAAATGAATGATTGGCACGGGAATTCTCGCACAAATTTATTTGCAAATAAGAAAAAGCTATTTTTCACATATATAATAAATGTATGAAAATAATACAAAAATCCTGGTGCCACTGTCGCATTTGAGAATTAAAATTAAGTGAATTCATAAACATACCACAGCCCCTAAAAGGGTTAATATTACAATTCCAGAAAGGTAACTTTCACGCTATGCAATCTCAAAAATTCTGTGTATAATCCCTTAAAGGGTGACGGTATAGTATATATATATATACTACTTATTTTTATCCCAAATTCCATATAGACGCTAGAATTTTTTAATTAAATTTTGCATTGATAATGTACATGAGGAAGAGCTTTACTTATTTCCAAATAAATTTGCTTGTAAATACCGGTGTCAGTCAATCATTTCACTATTTTAGCAGCAGTAGTACCTTCCCCCTGAAAGGCTTAAACCTTTCAAAGGCGGTGGTCACAAGGCATGACCAGCTAATTTTAATTCCAAAATTGACATATGCCGCAATGAATATTTTAATAAAATTTTCCTTTTATAATGAAAGTGAAAAAAAAAACAGGTTTTTATTTTCTAAAAAATTCGTTTGAAAATTGTGGTGTCAGTCAATTATTTCATCATTTTAAGAACAGACATTTTCTAAACCCGAAAGGGTTAAACAAGACAAATTATTCCATTTAAAAAAGTACTTTGAACACGAAATTTTAATTTAAAAATGGAATCAAATAAGTACCAGAAAGAAAAAAGAGAAATAATTGTTAAATTTTATTTTTAAAATTTTCCAGTTCAAGCTCCATTTTGTGACTTGAAAATTACCAGAAGGTTGACAGCTCTGCAATACATATGCATTATTTTATCGTATAAACACAAATAAGTCAAATCGTGCTATGCATTCGTTCGGTATAGGTGCAAAGAAATGCGGATTTTAAATAGGAAGGCATTATATTAACGCGAGATTATTATTCGATAATTGTGGTATTAAAAATACATAATCCTTGGCACTTATGGACACATATATACATATGTTTTTTTTTTTTTTTTTTCAATTCAGATTTCGCTGATTTCCCCTTACGCATATATCTATCATTTTTAAACTCTCTGATGTCCTGCATTCCCTTAAAAGTTTCCAGGTGGGTGGGTATTTTTATTCAGATTGCTTGATTGCCACTACTTTTTTTGAAAGCACAGTATTTGTTTTATTTAACCCTCCGTCTACCAGACGGGTCCATTGGACCCGACAGGTACATACAAAATATTCATTCAAACCAGAAATTTCTTTAAAATAAACTAAGTATATAAACCAGACAAAAATAAGGTAAATAAATAAGTTAAATAGTTTTAAATAAAAATTCTGGTGTAGAACGTTTTATTAAAACTTGAATAAAATTCCCGGTAGATCTAGGGTTAATAACGGTTTAAGCACGACATAAACAATTATTTGAAGAAAGTAGCAATGAAGCAATCTTATTACTAGCAAAATCCATGCTTTGTTTGGATTAGCGAAGTGTAATATTCGAAATTTAAAGTATATTTCCTAGCACATGCATTCTCTGTCAGAAGAGATTCGTCATGTCGTCGTTTTTTACGCTGATATCATATCTTGCCTCTTGCCTTGAAGCTAAATCATGTTCGCTTTTTTTTTCGTGAGTGTACGTTTTCTCGGCATTTTTTATAATAGAACTAATACTCGTACATTCCATAAATTGCTTTTAAACGGCAAACATATTTAAAGTAATACTAATAGTAGTATAGTCATTTGGTTCAAATTTCAATTTTCGAATTCGAATAACACTTTATATAACGAATTTAACAATCAAGTTTATTTGTTTACAATTCTTTTGTTGCCACTTTACAAAAAAAATCATAATATAATTATTTTAAAATGCATATGTATCGTTTGCGTAAATGATTTCACATAATAAGAATAAATTGTGTATTTGAATTCTTAACATTGAAAAATACTTTTATAACTGAATGTAAATAATTGAATTTTCACGAATTTTAATTCATTAAAAATATGCTATAATTTTCATAAAAAAAGGAATTTTAAAAATTTCATAAAAGAAATCGTGAAACTATTATATGATTAAAAGGTATGAAAAACAAAATGTGCGGCATTTCCAAACAATCTTAACAGAGTACTCTATTAAATTGTATAATTTCCTCTCAGATAACATATATTTTTAATATAAGAAAGTTTAATGTTCTTTTACGGTAAGTATTAATTCTGCAGTTATTTTTAGTACTTAAAATATTTCGTCTTCTTAAAATGCAGATGTATATGTTCCCTTCCTTATATATATATATATATATATATTTTTTTTATGTGAAATTTTGATTCAACGATAACATTCCATGTACTTGGGCATTCATGACTTTATTTTTTCTGACTCAATGATTTTTATTTACTGCAAGAAATACGCAGGTTTCATAATCGTTTACAAAATTAAATCCGTATAATGGAAAAATATATTCAATAAAATAATAAAAAATGTTTTTTGTCAAATCATTCGATAAGAAAATAATATTGTCAGAATCTACAGTTCATATTTTATTTCTATCAAGTTCAAAAATATTTCTTTCCTTCGTTAAGTTTAAAAAACAGTTTTTGAGATATTTTGGTGGAATAATGAAAATATATTCTATTTATTTAATTAATGAAGATCCTATCTCTAATTACTAACTCCATGATTTATTTTTTCTTCTGAAAATATACGTGTTTCATTTTTTATTTGTAAAAATGCGTCCGTAATGGAAAAACATGTAAAATAAATGAATTAAAATAATAATTGTTTAAGGTTATTCTTAAAAAAAAATAGTATTGTGCAATTCTGCACATCATAATTTATTTTTATGTTTAATTTCAAGTTAAAATACTGAATTGTTTTTTGTAAAGTCTACGACAAAATGTGGTTTATGTAGCTTTTTAGTTTGTCAAAATCGTGGGGGGGGGGGGGGACGCAGGGACTGACAACAGTCGAAGTAAATTTTTACCAGCAAAAATTTGTTTGCGATAATTCACGACTGAAACTCTGGAACAATAAGGCGTTAAAATAAGGAAAAAAATCTATTGGAATTTACTGATGGGAATTTTTCCTGGTGTTAAAAAACCCCTGTGAATCTGGTTACAGTGGAAGCTTCACCATCTATAGAATATGTAAATTCCTCTTTTTTATAGATCCATCATATGTGCAAAATTTTTTCGTATACATGAGCACCACTCTCCTCTCCTGATATAAATTGGCAAAGTAAAAGCTGCGATGGGAAAAGTACAGCTACAATTAACCATAGATCCTTTTAACTATCTCCTGACTTTACCCCTGTACAAAATTTGAATCTAGGGTCCCCGTTTAATCCGGTTTTACATTTTTGTTTTGATTAACATTTCTGAATTTCTCTTTCTAATTTGTTTGGTGAAAAAGTGTTATTTTACAGCATGCAAAAAGAACATCAGTCCTAAGAGCGCTCTATTTTCAGCTTGCGTAATGTTTTCCATTCGTCTGCTCCGGTTTAACATATAATGGCTTTGTTCTGTATCAATACTAAAAAAAATATATAAAATTACGCGCACTAAACATAAATATTTTTTGTTATTTAACTACTCTCCGCACACGTCAAATATTGTTGTTCGAATAGAATGAGCACTTTTCTGGTAACCACTTTTTTAACCTAAAATGTTAGACATATACACCGTGTTTTAAAAAGAATCATCCGATTTTTAAAAAATCATGAAAATTCAGCTTTTAATTCGTTTTGATCGAATAATGTATTGGTAGGAAGAGGGAAATATCGAGTTTTACGCAGTCGCCGACAGATAGTAGTAACACTCTTCCTTCGCCCTCCCCTTCAGTGTTTATCAAGATGGCGACTGCGGAACAGAAATCGTTTGGCGTCTTATGCTTCTCTAAGTCTGAGTACATAACAACCGTTTAGCTTGATTTGCGTCAAAATACGCTGGTGATGAACTTCCTACCGCTCAGAGCACTAGGCGATGGTATAAACAATTGAAGGCATAGGTTGCTTGTGGAAAGGGATATGACACCAGTGTCCTCCAAGATCGCCGGACCTCCCAGTGTGCGATTTCTTCTTGCGGGGTTTTATAAAAGACTACGTTTCTGTGCCGCCCCTTCCAGTAGCTATATTAGTCGAACTGAAGATACTCATAACCAGTGTTGCCAGTTCTCTACTTTATTTTAGTTTAGATAGCTTGCTTTCCACCAATATTTTTAAGTAGAAATATTCTCTTTTTTAAATGGCAGATTAAATAAGGAAAAATTAAAGCGAATTATACTATTTTAAAAACTTGGTGCCAATCAATAAATCCTAATTTTAAAAAAAAGTAGCCGACTTGTGACATGGCGCATAGCAGCAGCCGTGGAAGCAGTGGATGGAGACATGCTCGATAAAGTTTAAAACGAATTTGAATACCGTGCAGACATGTGGCGCGCATCCGCAGGTGGACTTGTTGAGCACATTTAACATCATTTGTAAGACAAACTTTATGATTAGCCATGCTTTTATGGAAGTAAGTAAAAGCTTTTCTTCACGTAAACTGAAAAACGCAAAACAGAATACCAAAATTCTAGTGCCAATGTAGCATTTGGGAATTAAAATTGAGTGGTATATACATAGCTGCCAACTTTTACACCTTTTTTGCTACCACTAAATTTTAATAGACATTTTTGCCCTGTTTAATCATAAGATTTCGATGATTAAATAAGAAAATGTTTTCTGTAAAAATTTAGTGGTACAAAGAAAGCGTAAAAGTTAGCAGCTATGTATATATAATATACCGCCGCCCTTCTTGGAAGGTATCTTGACTGACACCACTTTTTTGAAGTTGTAAAATTCTCTTTGTTTTCGCCTTCATTAATATGACATTAAATAAGACGAATTTTAAGATTTCAAAAAAATGATGCGAATCAAGAAATCTGAATTTTTAAAAAGTAGCCCATTGGCAACACTGCTTCAGGGTATTGAATACCTATGTTCAATATTTTTCATAATGTACGCATTTAAAATAGGATGATTTTTTTTTAAACGTATTCATATTGTAACGTTTCTTCTTCAAAAATTTTTAGCCAAAGGTTTATTCTAAAATAGATTTAGTTTTAGGCTCTTTCGGAAGTTATCCCAACTACACTAGTACAAACAAAGAATAATGCAAAGATAAAAAGGGGGAAGTGGGTTACATTCAAATATTAACACTCTGCATTCCAGAGATGAATCTCAATCCTCACTAGTGTTGCCAGGAGTTCCGCATAAATAAGGGCTCCAATTTCCCTGGACACCAGTATTTGAAAGAAATTTTCTTCGCCTTATCTAATGGTAGAATTATCTGCGATTATAGATGGTGAAATAGACAGGGCCTGATTACTAACGAGGCACACTCACACCAATAAATTTTAAAAGAAATGTTCGACTTATCTAAACGCCGTATTCAAGGAAAATTTCTGCTGTGAATGAGGCAAAATTTTCTATTTCTTTTTACTGGTGGGAGTGTGCCCCGTTGGTAATCAGGCTCTGGAAATAGACTGAAAATAATTATTGTTCTCCAGAGCATTTGGAGCCCTGGTATACACGGGGCACCTGGCAACAATAGTGGTTAGTGTGGGTCACCTCTCGTGTACAAAGGGTTAACACTAAAACTACCGGAAATTTTACTCAGTTTTTATAAGAATATTTTACACCAGAATTTTCTTTTAAAACTCTTTAATCCTTAAATGCCTGATTTTTCAAAAGTTATTGTAATACTGTTTTTCGGCTTACATTTTTTAAAGAAATCATGGAAAAAATATTTTAAAAAATCATATATTGTTTTAAGTATGGTTTACGGATAAAAAACAATTTGTTACTAATCAATAGCAATAAAGCAATACTGTTCTTTAATTGAAAAATAATTTTCCTTGATAAAATTCGATTTGATTATGATATTAAACATGCAAGAATTTTACGAAGTATAATAAGAAATAAATTTTACTTGCTCACTGCAAAACAAAATAGTGTATTTCGCAAGCTTCCAAACAAAACAAAAAGAACAAGTAGTAACAACTTTAAAAATAAATATATCTTTATTCTTAAACAGCACAAGTGTTACCATCTACATGTTGAAAATCGATTTAATAATATTTTCAGAATGTATTTTATTGGCAACATTAGGCATTATAGTTTCTATATTATTCTAATAGTATTTTAGAAGCCTAAATTGGGCATGTAAAACACCCGGCATTTAAGGGTTAACTTACTTATTTAACTTTTTTATCCTTGTATTTTTTTAATTTATTGTATAAAGAAAATCCTGATAAAAACCAAAATATTTTCAATTGATAGGGGTCAAAATGACCCCTCACGGTATGTTTAGTGTTAAACGTTCCCTAATATGGAAAAACACACATACACATATGTTGCTAAGTTTGAGAATTCCGTTTTTTGCCACTAAATTACGAATGTGTTTCAGTTTGAGTATTTCACTCAAACTATTTTTGTGGAAATTTACATATTCACCAATGAACGGAACAGAACTTCGAAAATGCGCAGTTGTATTTTAAATCAGTTGATAGACGACGGAAATTGAATTTCACTTTCTTTGAGAGAAACCAATTGAACAGAAGGTGCTAAAAATGTCGATATTCACATAGATCAGAGAGAATAGTTTAAGAAGTGGGGCATATTTTATTTTTAAATGTGTCACTTTGAGATAAAAAAAATATTTTATTTATTTTTATCGTTTTAAAAAGAATTAAAAAGGAAATAACTCTTTGACGGGCGGTGGTATATTATTGAGACCATTTAAATTTGAACGAAATTTGTTCCAAATTTATATTAAATAAAAGTATTTTCTAATTTACGCGGAAACATTCTAAAATTCATTTTAGTTACCGGCAAATGAAATTGGCTGTAAATTCGGGTGAATTTGCAATATTGCAACAGAGGCTTCCATTCCTATGAAAGGGGTTGGGGTTATAATAATCTCTCAGCCAATCGCGTTTGTCCGACGTATCAAACACCTCAGCTCACCGATCAATGCCGGTCGATGCCTTAAAGTTATTGAATTAAGATTTTTAGTTTTTCAGGATAAATCTTCCGTGATAGGGTTTACTACTACCGTTCAGGCCAGTGTTCGAAAGAATGGGACCTCCGATGAGCGCGCGTCCCCCTTTTCGGTGAAGTAGTGGCAGTCCGCTTTTAATCCCTTGAAGGGCGGTGCAGTGTTGCCAGTGGGCTCCTTTTTTTAATTCAGATTTCTTGATTGCCACCACTTTTTTGAAATTATAAAATTAGTTTTGTTTTCGCCTTAATTAATATGTCATTAAATAAGGCGCATTTTACCATTTCAAAAAAGTGGTGTCAATCAAGAATCTGAATTTAAAAAAAGTAGCCCATCTGACAACACTGGGGCGGTGGTTCATTTTTTGGACAACTTAATTTTAATCCCTAAATTCTACATTGACACCAGAATTATGAAAAAAAAAATTCCTGTTATTAAGTACACGAAGACATGCTTTTACTTATTTTCAAATACATTTGGTTGTAAATTCTGGTATCAGTCAATCATTTCAGCATTTTACGAGTAGACGTGCTTTACCCCTGAAAGAGTTAAGCTTGTATCTTATTTTCCTACTTAGTACGAGAAATTGTAAAATGTCTTAATTTGGATAGTTGCCAATTCCTACGAGGTTTTGCACCGGGATTTTCATATAGCAATCATCGTTTTACTTAATCACAGATTTTTGTAATTCAATAAGGCGAAGATTACTATTACGGGATACTTATGATAAGAAAACGTAGAAGTTGCCAGCTCTTGTATTTAGCTTTAAAAAAAAAACGTCATCTACACTGTGCTTAGAGTAAACTTTTTATAAAACATAAATATTTCTATCTCATCACTTACTGGGTTCATTAGGGATGCACAACCGGTAGCCCGCGATGGGTTAACTTGTGGCCCGCGAATTTCATCAATTTATAACTGGAAAATCTCAATTTCTGCCCATAGGTCACAGGAAAGAAGGGCAATTTCGTCATTTTTTCGCGTGAAAAAATTGCAAATTTCGTCAGTCAGTTGAAAATCGGGAATTTCATTTATTGGCCGCCGATACCAGTTTCAACAGAGGAAATTCCCGAGTTTCGAATTTCGTCAGTCGCTAGTCAAAAATAATTAGTTTCATTGAACAGCCACAGTAAAATCGTAAATTTCGTAGATCAGAAAGAAAATAAGAAAAATAGCGAATTCCGTCGTTCGGACTCGGAAATATTGCGAGTTTCGTCGATCGGGCCAGGAAAAATCGCGAGTTTTGTTGATCGAGCAAGGAAAAATCGGGGTTTTGTCTATAAAGCTTGGGAAAAATGCGAATTTCGTTGATCGGACATGGAAAAATGTCAAGTCTCGTAGATTGGACACGCAAAATGGCAAATTTCGTTCATCAGGCGAGGAAAAATCGTAAATTTCGACAATCAGGGGCAGAAAAATCGCGAATTTCGTCGATCGGGCACGGAAAAATCAATACTTTTGTCGATGATGCGCGAAAATTTTGAAAATTTTGTTGATGAGCTGCGGAAAAATCGAGTATTTCGTCAGTTTATCACGAGAATAAAATCACGAATTTCGTGAATTTGCCGTGAGAAAAAAAGTGCTAATTTTGTCAGTCTGTTAAGAATCTCGAACTTATCGACCGTGGAAAAACCGCGAATTACGTTGATAAGGTACGGAAAAATCGCGAAATTTTGTCGGTAAGGATCGGAAAAATTGAGACATTTCGTCGAAAAAACGCAAATTTCAATGATCGGGAGAGGGAAAATTGCAAATTTCGTCGATCAGGCGCGAATAAACCCACAAATGTCGTCGATCAGGCAGGGAAAAATCACAAATTTTGTCGATCAGGCACGGAAATATCGTCACTTTGTCGATGATGCGCTGGAAAATTGCAAATTATGTTGATCGGCTGCGGAAATATTGTGAGTTTCGTCAGTTTATCGCGAGAAAAAATCGCGACTTTCGTCAATTTAAAATTTACAATTTCGTCAGTCATTTAAAAATTGCGAATTTTGTCGATCGTACACGGAAAAATCGCAAATTTCGTGAATTTGCCGTGGGAAAAAATTTTAAATTTCGCCAGTCAGTTAAGAATCGCGAATTTCGTTGACCGGGTGCGGAAAAATCGCGAATTCATGATCAGGCGCGGACAAATCTCGTGGATCGGCGTCGGGGAAAATTGCATATTTCGTCACAGTCAGTTAAGAATATCGAATATCCTTGATAGGGCGTGGAAAAATTGCGAATTTCGTTGATCGGGTGCGGAAAAAATTGGGACTTTTGTCGATCAGTAGCGGAAAATTGTAAATTTCGTTTATCGGCACTAAAAAATCTCGTAGTTTGTCGATGGGGCTTGGGAAAATCACTTGTTTTGTCGATTAGGTTCAGGAAAATCTCGTTGACGATCAGACGTGGAAAAATCCGAAATTTCGTTGCTCGGGCGCGGAAAATCTCGAATTTCCTCGATAGGGTCCGAAAAAATCGCAAATTTTGTCAATTAGGTGTCGAAAATTTGCAGATTTCTTTAATCGGGTGCAGAAAATGTCAAATTTCGTTGATCGGCTCTCCTCCCCCCACCCCCTTCGTCCATAAAGTTCACCTTTTTTTCGGCACTAGTCACTTATATGCCCATGTTTGTTTTTTAGTACTTTTAATAAAGCAAAATTTACTCACCGAATAAAGTCAAGGAATGTTATTAATAATTGAAAATAACCCTTGCAGTATCTCTGTTATAAATACAAAAGTAAACGGTTGATATATCCTTGCCTACTAAATTGAATATGTTGACTGGGTAGGGGAACCTAGAGGTGTGAAACTTCACCCCCCACCCCCCCACCTCGAAAACATGTTTTTTATCCAATTATCTGCTCAGATCACCTCCCCGAAATAGAATTCTCTGTGTTACTCATGTGGCACTCGAAAACCAGACATTTTTGTAAGTGCCCCTTCTTTTAAAAAGGTTGTGCACCACTAGTGTGCATTAGAGCTCTTTGTAATTATTGACGAGCAATGTTTTAAATCGCCACAACTTTTTACTATCATTATTGTCTAAAGAGAGGAAAATTCAAAGGTTCTGAAAATATACTGCAAAGTTTTTGTTCTAAAATAATGGTAGTAAATGTTTAATTCTGAAATAGCGTTAGCTGCAAGATAGGGTCTCACTCGAAAAAAGAGTGAAAAGAGTCACGTTCCTTAATTTCCGGTGTATAACCTGCAGCTGTTTCAAACTAAACATTTTATTTACTAAATGTAGACAAATAAGTACCAAGTAAAGTACCAAGTTATATTTTACTGAATAAAATTTCTGATCGGAAATAGATTTCTTCGAGTCATGGCTTATACACAGGAAATTACTGTAAATTGTCTACCCTTTCTAATGTTACTTTCGCGGAATTATTTTGTTAAGAAGAATAACCCTTTTATAAGGAAAGGCCGCGAGATTTAGCAGATTCCAGTTTTTTAACGATCCCTTTTTATTTAAAGAAAATTTCACCTCATTTAATCCTTGAAATCTGGGACTAATTTTTTAGATTTTTTAAATTTTTACACCTTATTAAATCGCAGCATTACTACGAATTCTACGCATAAAGAACGCAAAGATTTTTAAACTGAAACAGTAGCGCAATACTGTCTCCAAATTCTTAATACTGTATGTAACTCCTATCCCTACATCGCCATTTTGACCTCACGACCGTAGAGACAAAAAATGATGACATTCAAATCCTAATTCTATGCATAAAATTTAACAAAGTCATTACCATTTCGTTGGAAATATCAGGTCCGAGTGCAGAACGCATGCAACATATGCAAACTTCCAACAGTAATAATGTATAATAATTTTCGCATTATTTCTCTGCTATAAAATAAGGCGTAAACTAATGTTAAGAATACGGCTGTGAACCAGTTTTGCCAAATTGGGGAATTTTTTAATTCAGATTATTTAACAGTCACCACTTTTTTAAAATAGTATAATTTGCCTTACATTTCAGAATTTTTAGTCTATTTTTAAATAGGCCGAATATTTCTATTTAAAAAAAGCGGTGACAATCAACAATCTGGGGACAAAAATGTCCCCAGTCTGGCAACACTGCTCTGAACGTCGGAATACCAGGGGTCGCACAGCATGTAGGACAAATTCTATTGTTCTGACCAGTATCTTTTACGAACTATCCTCATGATACATTTCTATTGCATATCTTATAAAAATGTCCTATGAAAATTATTGATAAAAGACACTGGTAAGAATACTAAAATTTGTCCTATATGCTCCGACTCCTGGTATATCTAATTTTTTAATGAATTTAATCGCTGCCATCGGAATACTCAAGGCAAGAGGACAGGAGTTGTGACGTCATTATTGTTTTATAAGATGATAGATATTCCACAAATAAAATAAAAGAAATTGCTGTTCAAAAATTTCCGGTTTGAATTCCAACACTAGTGAGAAGGCGGTCGATTAGTGATGACGTCACAACTCCTGTCTTCTGGCCTTGAGTATTTAGTTTGAAGCGATTTAACCCTTTAATTCTCGCTTCCGTGATATTCACGGTCTGTGTCTTTTATTCAGATTGTTTGTTTTCCACCACTTCTATAAAATAGTGTAATTGGTTTTATTATGGTATCGTTTTAGCTGTCATTAAACAATAGAATATTTCTTTTTCAAAAAAAGTGATGCCAATAAACAATTTGAATTTTTAAATGGTAATTTAAAGCGACCGTTAAGGGGTTAAGGAAATTTATTAGGTAGTAGACTTGTTTTTCCCAGTCTGTAACTTGAATCTAAAAAAATTAATTTTCGAATGTCGCGTTAATTAAATTTTCAAAAATTTACTCTCTAGGACTGTATTAAAAGTATTTATTGCAAGAAATGATATTACGCATGTAAAAACATTTCGATAAGATGATAAATTTCATTGCAAAATATAGTTAGAAAATTAAGTATTCTCATATAGAACCTTTGTCTATTACAGAGTCTAAGATCAAAATTTAATTATTTATATTAATTTTTCGATTCACATTTGAAAATCAAAAACTAATTATCACATATTTACAGAGACATTACATTTTGCTTTTGTAAACTCATTATTCCTTTTGATCAATTTCGTCAATTTGTATTTATTAGACAATAAATAAAACAAATTAAAACAACGATGAGAGAATAATTAGGATATTATAAGGGTTTTATTGAAGTGCTGATAAATGGCTTTGAGTGTTTTAGAAATGTTATTTGAGATTCAAGGCTTCGCATCTAGAGTTTTAATTGGAGATAATTAAGAAAAGTGACGACATATGATAAACCTTCGATTTAGAAAGCCTGTTAAGTTATATATATCTCTCATAAATGTCAAAGAAAAGTAGTGAATTCTGCTTTCAACATTTAATCTGAACAAATAAAGATTTCAAGAACTGGCATTAAAGTAATTCTTATTAGTCCGTGTGAAGGGATATATGCTTTTCTATAAATATAAATCTCACTTAATTTTTGAATTCCTATTATTATAATTAAAAGTTTAATCCAATAATGCACAATAAACACATTTATAAATAATGCAATTGCTGGTATCTCAGTTATAATGAGTGAATTTTTTTTAAATTTGATATAGTACAAAAGGATACAAATAGAAAACTTCATTAAATCAAATTAAAAGGGATTGTAATTTCAGTAATTTGATAAATGATATGCAATAAAACTGACTTTTTTCTTTAAAAATTAATATCACCATGCAATTTTAAATTAACACATTAACCCTTTTCAGAGAGCAAAGTACTTCTACTCGAAGTCTGACTTTTCCTAACGATTAAACAATACAAAAATTTCTGTTAAATTTTAGCGGTAACAAAAATCCGTACAAGTTGGCAGCTATGGCATAGCATTTGAAAGAGATCGAAAGAGTTGTAAATCTAATGGTGCCAAATCTGGAGAGTACAGAATGTGTGGCAGCACATCCCAGCGATACGTTTGAATGGCTACCTTAGTCATATTGGTGATATGTGGGCGGACGATTTCGTGTAGCAAAAGAACTATTATTGCCGATACTACCGATTAGGTCTTTTCTCTTGAATAGCCATGTTGAGTCGTTCCATCTGTTGGACATAAAGTTTCGCATTGACCATTTGATTCCGTTCAAACAATTCGTAAGGGATAATACATTCCCAGTCCCGTCATACGCACAACATTGTTTTACGCCGATGGAGATCTTGTTTCACACGCGGTGTCGCTTGTTTATCGAGGCTAAGCCATTCCTTGCGCTGCTTCATATTAATGTACAGGCACCATTTTTCGTCGCCGGTAACGATTCGGTAAAAAAATCATTGCTTGTGCCCATGAGTTGAGCGATGACGAGCAAGCAGCTGTGGCAGCCTTGCCAGTATAATCTAATTTCTTATAATGGCGCTCTTTCTTGCGGTAGAGCGATCTTTTCGTTATTAACGTTCGTCTAAATATGTAAAATACGAGGAGGTTGTGCTGTCTTAAGCGTAGTCAATAAAAGCATGTTTCTAAGAAATTTGCTTACTCCTTACGAACTTTCAGACATTCACAATTAACTTTGCTTGTTACATTTCAGTTCAGTTCAATAAATATGAGAAGGGCGGTTCATTACATACAGTGTCTGAATAATGGAGTTATTAATAAAGAGGAGGAGACATATAGCGTACTGACTACCAGTTGCGAGCGAAGTAACTGAAGAGTTTTTGACAATATGGCGGATGATATTTTTACGCCGGATCAACAGTTTCTGATAACCGCGAAAGCAAACCTCCACTACTAAATTTTGTATGGCAAATTTTGAATTATTTTAGCGGCTTTTTTCATGAAAATATTTTCTCAGAAATATTGTTAAAATTTCTGTTTGTTTTTAATGGTGGTAGTTTTTCCGAGTATTATAATAATTTTCACTGACACTGTGAGGAGGTTGTCTGGATTGTCATAATATAGTAGAAAAGCAGGACCAGTCTACCACCAAAGTAAACTTCCACCAGTAAAAATGATTGTCTATTTTAGTCATTATTTACGACTACAATTTTGTAATTAAAAGGGGTTTAAATAACGAGAAAATTTCTACTTAAATTTACTGGTGGACGTTTCACTCGGAGGTAATCAACCCATGCGAAAGCGGTTACAGTTGAAGCTTCACTATTTTAAGGCTATGTCAATTCCTCTTCATTAATAGTTCCATGGTCTGTGAAAGCGACAGTAGCGCGCCGCCAGATGAAGGAAACATGAATTCAAGCGCCGTCTCACAGCGAAAAGCATGAATATCGCCGCCGCTGTGAATGTTAATACCTCATTGGTAGAAATCAACCGGTTTTGACAAGAAAAATTCATCCAACCAAGCTCGCAGTTCTGCATTGAACGAAACTCTGCGCATAGTCATAGCTGCCAACTTGTACGGATTTTTCTCACCACTAAAATTTAATAGAAAATTTTATCAAAAACAATCGCCGAAATCTGACTTTTTCTAACGATTAAAGAATAGAAAAATTTCTGTTAAATTTTAGTGGTAACAAAAATCCGTACAAGTTGGCAGCTATGGCATAGCATTTGAAAGAGATCGAAAGAGTTCGTAAATCTATTGGTGTCAAATCGGGAGAATACAGAGAGTGTGGCCACATATCCCAGCGATACGTTTAAATGGCACCTTACCTTAGTCATATTGGGGATATGTGGGCGGGCTATTTCGTGTAGCAAAAGAAACCAAAACAGCATATAATCCTTGGCCGATCTTCCGCCGAAAGTCCTAACTCGACTGTATTTCGTCCTGGCGATCTGATTTTCTGGGGTCGGCAGATATGACTTCTTGTCCGTAAGGCAAATCACTCTTCGAGCATCGCCTCCCGACTAAAATTGTGTTGGTTTGAAGCCTTCGCGTATTAGTTTTCGATAATTTGGTCGCTTGGTAATCTTTTACCGAGTACATTTCAATATCATAAGATCTTTTGCCGATTAGTTAATCATATCGAATGGAAGAATTTGTACGATGCAAAAATAGTATTTACAACGTAAAACACTTCGTTTTAATTCAAAAAATAAATATTGTTAATTGGGAACATTTTCCCCTATAAGATGCAAAAATATTTCCATATCGAGGATGTAACTAATTGAAATGTAATAAATATTATTTTGTTTAAAGTCAAAATATTGCTGTTAAATAATTTTACAATTAAAATTACAATTAATTTTCTATTGTAAGATACAAATAAAATTACATTTAATTTAAAAATTATGCTCTTGCTTATAAGTGACTCACACTGTTGATAGAGAAATATTATTGTATCTTACAAAGAATAATTAACTGTAATATTCATCCCAAGATCAGCAATATTTAGAATTTAAATTAAACAAAATGTCTTACCTTTTAATTAATTACTCCCTCGATATGAAAACATTTTTGTATTTTATAGAAGAAAATATTTTCGTATAACAATATTTATTGTTTGAATTAAAACGAACTTTGATACATTTCAATTTGATAATTTTTGCATCTTACAATGTAAAATATTTTCATTTAACATTGCGTCCTAGCTGTGAAAATTCCATCATTTAAAGCGTCTCATTAAATTTTGGTTATGTATGGGAAAAAAATCTTTTTTTCTTTCTTTCAATATCTAAATAATTATTTTAATTTAAAGAAAATTTCAGACATTTTTTTTTTTTTTTTACTTTTAAAAGCTATAAAATGAAATTTATCACTATCTGGAGAAAAAAAAAAGAAAGAAGATCAACTTCTTTATAACTTATACAATAACATTATCTGGTTGTTTTTTCCCAAATAAATTAAATTTTTAATCAGAATTTTCTAATTCGTAACTAAGACAATACATTTAGAGAAAATATTTTGTTGTTGTAATAGTCTAAATTTCAGACATTATACTTATATAATTTAAATTTCAGATCTTATAAATTTCAATTTATTTATCCAATAATTATTTTAATTAAAAAAATTGTTCTGTCATTTTTTTAACTTTTAAAAAGGTATAAAATTTAATTTATCACTATTTGAAAAAAAAAAGATAATAAACTTATTTATAATTTATACAATACATTATCTGAATTATTTTTAAATAAATTAATTTTTTAATCAGAAATTTATTATTCACAACTACGAAAGAATCATTTAGAGCAAATAATTTGTTGTTTTAATAGTTTCAGACATTATCAGACATTATCAGACAATTTCAGACATTATCCTGATATAATCTAAATTTCAGATCTTACAATTTTAAATTTATCCATCTAATAATTATTTTAATTTAAAAAAAATGCTCAAAAATGTATAAAATTATAATCTTTTTAAATCTTTATAAAATTATAATCTTTTTTATAATCTTTTTAAATGTATAAAATTATATTTCTCACTATCTAGGGGGGAAAAGGATGATCAACTTATTTATAATTTATACAGTAACATTATCTGAACTAATTCTAAATAAATTAATTTTTAAATCAGAAATTTCTAATTCATAATTAAGAAAATACATTCAGAAGAAATGGTTTGTTGTTTTAATAGTCTAAATTTCTGATACAATCTAAATTTTAGATCTTATAATTTTCAATTTATTTATCTAATAATAATTTTAATTAAAAAAATATGTTCAGACATTTTTAAAAACTTTGAAAAGGTATAAAATTATTTTTTTTACTTTTTTGGGGGAAAAAAAAGATGATCAACTTCATTGTAATTTATACAATAACTTTACCTGACGTATTTTTAAGTAAATTAATTTTTAAATCAAAAATTTCTAATTCATAACTAAGAAAATATATTTAGAGCAAATTGTTTGTTGTTGTAATAGACTAAATTTCAGATATTATCTGATATAATCTAAATTTCAGATATCATCTGATATAATCTAAATTTCAGATCTTATAATTTTTAATTTATTTATCTAAATCAACAAAACAGCAAATATCTCTAACCATTTTATTAAGTATAATTTTATGTATGAATGTCTATACCAGGGGTGGCCAACAGTGACACGCCTGATACCACTAAAATTATACAGAAAAATTCGACTTCGTGAATCGCAGAGATTCGACGATTAGATAAGGCAATGATAACTTTAAAATTTTAGTGGTGTGGCGCGTGCCACAGTTGGCCACCCCTGGTCTATACGTTATTATTGAAAAAAAGAAATAAAGAACAAACAAACGCTTTTAAATTGTTAGTTTACTCTTACACTAATTGGCCTGCTATCTTTAACCCTAGAACTACCGGAAATTTTACTCAAGTTTTATAAAAACATTCTACACCAGAATTTTTACTTAAAACTATTTAATTTGTTTATTTAACTTATTATTGTCTGATTTATACATTTAGTTTGTTTTGAAGAAATTTTCTGGTTTGAATAGATATTTTGAATATACATGTCGGGTCCATTGGACCCTTCTGGTAGACAGAGGGTTAAGTTTTTAAGACATTTAAGTTTACTGATTTGTAAATAATAATGTATTCTCACCAAAGAACATTTCGTGGAAAGTATTTTTTTCCCTTACGGTCCGTTTTTTGAACACCAGTCTAATTAAAGAAAAAAAAATCATGGTAGGTTTCGGCAACAATTGGAAGAAAAACTCCTTTCCTGGAAAGTTTCTACGAAATTTATAAAGGTGATTTTTCTTATAAAAATTGTGGTGTCCAGAAAACGGACCGAGTGGGAGCCCTGCTTATATTCCTCCGATTGTCCATTTAGAAATGATGTCCTTGAAACGTGAAAACGTATTTTGAGCGGGAGGGAGATAAAATATTGTAGGGCATTGGACAGTTTATTCACGTGACACGCATCCCCTATCATCACTGCAGGGGGTATCTATACAGCGGAAACAAACAATGACACCTCAGTAAAAAGGTTCGTTTTTCATTACTTTCCGATAGCCGGCCGATTACATGCATAAGAATAAAGCCCGATTAATTGATTTGTAGTAATAATACGATTTCCTGCCGACGTTTTCCCACGACATTGTCTAGATAAATCGCTAGATTTTGTTCAGACGATATTATGTGAAGCTCTCCATTCGGCTACTCATCATTTGCCGACAATTCTGGTATTAGGCCGAAATTTATCCGATATCTCTTGCTACTGGGTACTTGCTACTTGTTATTGCCGATACTACCGATTAGGTCTTTTCTCTTGAATAGCAATGTTGAGTCGTTCCATCTGTTGGACATAAAGTTTCACGTTGACCATTTGATTCCGTTCATGCAATTCGTAACGGATAATCCATTCCCAGTCCCGTCATACGCACAACATCATTTTACGCCGATGGAGATCTTGTTTCACACTCGGTGTCGCTTGTTTATCGGGGCTAAGCCATTCCTTGCGCTGCTTCATATTAATGTACTGGCACCATTTTTCGTCGCCGGTAACGATTCGGCAAAGAAATCTTTGCTTGTGCCCATGAGTTGAGCGATGACGAGCAAGCAACTGTGGCAGCCTTGCCAGTATAATCTAATTTCTGATAATGGCGCTCTTTCTTGCGGTAGATCGTTCTTTTCATTATTAACGTTAGTCTAAATGTGTAAAATACGAGGATGTTGTGCTGTCTTAAGTGTAGTCAATAAAAGCATATTTCTAAGAAATTTGCTTACTCCTTACGAACTTTCAGACATTCACAATTACCTTTGCTTGTTATATTCGAGTTCAGTTCAATAAATATGATAAGGGCGGTTCATTACATATAGTGCCTGAATAATGGACTTATGAATAATGAGGAGGAGACATATAGTGTACTGACTACCAGTTGCGAGTGAAGTAACTGAGGAGGTTGTCGCAATATGGCGGCTGATTTTTTACGTCGGATCAACAGTTTCTAATAGCCGCGGTAGCAAACTTCCACCAGTAAGTTTTGCATAGCAAATTTTGAATTGTTTTAGCGGCGTTTTTCATGAAAAGATTTTCTCACATATATTCTTAAAATTTCTCTTTGTTTTTAATGGTGGTAGTTTTGCCGGGTATTATAATAATTTTCACTGACACTGAGAGGAGGTTGTCTGGGTTGTCACAATATGGTAGAAACGCAGCACCTGACTACCACCGAAGTAAACTTCCACCAGTAAAAATGAATGTTTATTTTAGTCATTATTTACGACTACAATTTTGTAATTAAAAGGGGTTTAAACAAGGAAAAAATTTCTATTTAAATTTACTGGTGGACGTTTCACTCGGAGGTAATCAACCCATGCGAAAGCGGTTACAGTTGAAGCTTCACTATTTTAAGGCTATGTCCATTCCTCTTTATTAATAGTTCCATGGTCTGAGTAAGCCACAGTACCGCGCTGCCAGATGAAGGAAACATGAATTCGAGCGCCGTCTCACATCGAAAAGCATGAATATCGCCGCCGCTGTGAATGTGTCAATTGGGACTAAGTACCAGTTCGCCACAGCTGCGAACTTTTCCGCTTTATTGATACCACTAAAATTTAGTAGAGATTTTCGCCTTGTTTATTCGTGAGATTTCGACGATTAAATAAGGCAATATTTACTATACAATTTTCGTGGTAAAGGGAGGAGTAAAAATTGGCAGCTATTAGTCAGGCTCCCTTAGAAAGACCCTAACTGAAGTCAAACACCCATCGGCTTACATCCCTCGCATAGATACCTTGGTTCGTATGGATACCGTTATTTCTCCAGGAGATCTAACATTATATTTTTATAGAAAAAGAAATCTAGGTTAAACACGCAAAATTTCGCCTTCTTCTAAGAAGTGATTTTCTATAAGATAATACAGGTGCCGAAAATTTTTCTGGTCTGCAAAATTCAAGGGGGCGTATGAACCATGAATATCGCAATTTCCAGCGGCTTAGTTAAGTCTTATTTTAATCGGAATTTAACCGGAAAATTTATTGAAAAAAAAGAAGCCAAATGAGTGCTAAGCAGAACTAAGTCACATTTTACTTAAAGTAAATTGTGGTAGGAAATCGAGTTATCCGAGGTGCGGCGGATACGCGGGAAATTACGGTAATCGGTCGTAATACACTCCTCAGCAAAAGTTTAGACACTGGTGATTTTTAACCTTTAAATAAAAAATACGAACACTTGGGTTATACAAATGACTGTACTTATTTTTAAATATATTTTAAACGTTTTAGGACAGAAATAACGGTTTTAATGTAGGATATTATTTCATTTAACTAAAAAAAGTGAAATTTGCATATTGCAAAAGTTTAGACACTTTTGTGATTTTTTGGATATTGTTCACCGAAAACCGCATATTTAAAACTTATGACGTCACATGCATGAAGTATTTAAATGCACCTCGCGATAGCATCTGTTAGTGAAGATGCGCGAGCAAGAAATTTTCAGTCAGATGAAATAATTAAAGCACGGAAGCTGAAATCGAAAGGGAAGACTGTTGCGGAAATTTCAGCTACTTTCAATCGGCCAAAGAAGTCTGTCTATTAAGTACTGTCTAAGGGTGACTCTTTCAAAGCAAAACATAGATCGGGAAGGACTCGTGTGGAACAGAAAACGAGATTATAGAAGGATCCATAAACTGGCATCTAGACAAATGATGACTGCTAATCGCATTGAAAGTGAGTTAGAGCTTTCTGTGCCAACGGATAATTTCGTAGATGCGTTAAAGAAAGATGTACATTAGTTTACATGAAAATGATAAAACCACCAGCCTTGAAATCTCACAACAAATTGAACCCTTTCCTGTCGCGGAGTAATTCTTTTTATAAACGGATGAAATAATGGACTGATACCAGAATTTATAAACGAAGTTATTAGAAAATATGAAATTGCTTATTTTCACGTATATTATAAAAGGAAAATTTTAATTAAATATTCTTGGCATTTTCGGAATTAAAATTATGTGTCCTTTGCCCTCGAAAGGGTTGATTACTTGGACCTCAATTTGTTTTAATTCTCAAGTATCTCTGGAGTTTCTCAGTGGTCGCCAAGCTGCGTAAGACTACATACATACATAGGAAAACAATTTACAGTCATTTGGTGAATTTTATCTCTTCCAAAGTACGTATTTGAGCAAGATAATGCGTCTATTCATATTGCATACAAATCAAAAAATTGGTTTAACTCTCAAAATATTACTGTTTTCGACTGTCCCGCGTGTAGCCCTGATCTGAACCCAATCGAAAACTTTTGTGGCATCATATCCCATACGGTTTATGCAATTTTTTAACAATACTCCTCTGTAAATGAACTTCGATCAGATGTTGAACGTGTTTGGCGCGAAATAGACCCCCAAGTGATGCAGGATTTAGTTTCTTCGATGGAAAGTCTCATTTTTGCATTAATAGCAGACAATGGAGGTTCAGTTCGATTTTAATTTATGGATATTTTACTGTTAACAGACAGATTGTCTATACTTTTGCAACAATGTTAAATTCGTTTTTTTTTTTTTTTTTGTCATTATATATTATGTAAAGTGTATAAATTAAAATTTATTGTTTGTGTATGAAGGATAAGTCCCCAGTAATATATGACCGTTGAATTACAACAATTCGTTACATACTTCTCAGCACAGAAGCATAATAGATCATTGTCTAAACTTTTGCTGAGCACTGTAAAAACGCCACAACACAATATAAAAATTAATTTTTCGTATTTATATTTTATAAAAATTTTGATTAGATAAAAGATTGTTCACTATAATCCAGTGATCTTTTTGAAAAGAAACAGCTAATAATAGGAAAATAGAAAAAAAATAGAAAAAATGTCTCCTTTACATTTCGCTTTTCCTGAGTTTCGGAAATTCTGTAGCTGCAGCAAATCCTTTGCTTGAGCGCTTGCTAGATCAATACAAGAAATCAGATGAAAATCTTCACTATAAGAAAATGCAAGAGGCGGTAAAACTTCACGGGAAAATTGAAGACAAAGTCTTCAGTAGTAGCTATATTCTTTTTATAATATTTTTATTCTCTTTTCAAAATAGCAGGAGTAAACTCAAAATGTATTTTATGCCTTACTCGTAAATATCACATCCTTCATTTATTTTTATCACAAAAACAATATTTACGTATAAAATATTTAATTAAATTAATTATATTGACATTTCAATTTTCAGATAATAGGCAGTTTGTCAAACATTTCTAAAAAACCAAATATAAAGAGGTATGATAATTATCTTCATTAGTGAAAATGAGGAAACTGCTTGAGTAAAGAACAAATAAATATATTGATTAATTAAAAATTAAAAATAAAACATTTACTCGTAAAGCTTTTTACATGAAAAAGGTATTTTACACTTGTATTACAAAACATTTACGCATGTCATATGTAAAAAATTATTTATTTTTCTAATTGATTTTGTCGTTTGTCAGCAATAGTAAAATACGAAAAAATATTTCGGAAAATTGCATGATTATTTTAACGTTTGGAAAAACGTACTATTGCGTGTAATAAAATTTCAAGTATCGGGTTGTCCGGAAAGTTCGTGCCGATTTTGAAGGAAAATTGAAACTCAGAAGATTTAAATTTTAGTATGCATTTATTAAATTATATAGGTGGCATCTTGTTCTGCAACCATTTTCCATCTGTCCAGATCTCTCATAATGCCTTCTTTGCAAATCATTTGTGATTTTCTGTCAAAATACTTATCGAAGTGACTTTTGATTTCATTCAAAGAGTCAAATTTTTTGCGAAGGGAATTTTTGAAAGAAATAAACAAATAGTAGTCGGACGAATCAATGCCCGGAGAGTGGAGAGGGTAAGGCAGAACGTCTCAATTGAATGCAAGGAGTTTAATTCTGGCAGTCAGAGATACGAGTGTCCTGATGTTGTGATAATAAAAGAAAACACTTCCTCTGTTTGCAAATTCGGGATATTTCCAGACTATTGCTGCCTTCAGTACGTAGGGCTGAAAGAAGTATTTTTAGAGATGATGGCCTGGTTTGCAGGAAATAGCGTGAAGTAAATCCAATCCCGCCAAATAGACAGCAGCACATTCTTCTAGTAGAGTCCGGCTTTAGCGACAGTAATGGGACATATGTCTCCACTGGATCTGAATTGTTTGCATCACAGGTTGATACAAACAATCCAACTTTCGTCCACGGTGAACAATCTTTTAAATAAAGGATGTTTTCGCATATAGAAATGCGATCAAAAAAGTTGCTCTCTGTCAGGTAATGGGCACGGCCACTGCCATCGAAATACTCAAGGCCAGAGAACACGAATGTGACGTCATCGCTAATCGACCGGCTTCTTACTAGTATTGGAATACACACCGGAAAATTTTGAATAGCAATTTTCTTTTCTTTTATTTGTGGAATATCTATCACCTTATAAAACAATAATTTTTTATTTAAACTTACTGGGGAGATTTTGGAAACCTCAATAAAAAATCAGCCAGATGTGGGACCACTGCGGTACAAAAGTTGCTCTCCGTCAGGTAATGGGCACGGCCACTGCCATCGAAATACTCAAGGCCAGAGAACACGAATGTGACGTCATCGCTAATCGACCGGCTTCTCGCTAGTATTGGAATACACACCGGATATTTTTGAATAGCAATTTTCTTTTCTTTTATTTGTGGAATATCTATCACCTTATAAAACAATAATTTCTATTTAAACTTACTGGTGAGAATTTGGAAACCTCAATAAAAAATCAGCCAGATGTGGGACCACTGCGGTATACCGCATATGGCTTAATTTTTAGTAATGGGCTGAAGTTAGGAAGTTTTTTGTGAACTACAGAAAGTTCTAGTGTATAATTTTCATAACAACGAATCATGTTTGAATCCAAATATTTTATTTGATAAAATGTAACTTCTTAAATTGCGGTAAATATTTGACTTCAATTATTGACACTAGAACGCCCGGAAATTTTATTCAAGTTTCATAAAAGTGTTTCACACTAGAATTTTTATTTAAAATTATTTGACTGATTTATTTAACGTAAATCTGCGTTGTTTAAATTTAACTTATTTTATGAGAGAATTTCTGGTCCCAGTTGAAATATAATCATATGGTCGGAGTCGGATCGACTCCTTCCGAGCGTTCTAGTGTTAAATAAATATCTGTTTCCAAATATGATTGTTTGATCCACGGATTATACGGCGGAAATTACGATAATATTTAACTGCGCATTCGCGAAGCATAAAAATTCTTTTGCATAATTCAGGAGTCAACTATACAGGACAGCCGGATATTACAGATATAGAGGATAGCTATACAGGACAGCTATACAGCTGTACTTATAAAAAAAGGTGAGACGAATGTCGCGAAAATTCAGAAAGGAATCTGTGATATAGTGAGATGAATCCCAGTACTTTTCTAAAGTAGTTGGATGATAAGGGATTTCCCATAAACTGCCATTTTTAATGAACCACTTTGGGAATACATCAGGTATGAGATTTCCGCTTTTTTTCATACCAATATTTTCTATGAGAAAATGCTGTTCTCTTAAATCGCAAAAATGTTCCGATTAAATAAAATAACATTTTTTCTAACAAAATACTGGTGTGCAATTAGCGGAAATCTCATCCCCGGAATATATATTCAAATATGCATCTTCCAAAGATGTATGCGGAATTTGTTTTTGGAAACATTAAAGAGAAGTAATATTTGCCTTATTTAATTTTTGCATTTTCGTGATCTTATAAATAAAGGTAACTGTTTAAAAAAAGTGGTGCCAATAAAAAAATTTGTGTAAGGGACGGATGTCCTGAAAGTGTTAATTGACTTCCATCAATAGATATCGTATTTAACGTCCATCCACGCAAAGCAGTGGGAAGGATACTTCAATTTTCATAGTTCTTTTTTTGTTGGGATAGGCCGTTGCCATTGAAATGCTCAAGGCCAGAGGACCCAAGTTGTGACGTCATCACTAATCGACCAACTTCTCACTAGTGTTGGAATTCAGCCGGAAAATTTTAAATAGTAATTTTCTCTTATTTTATTTGTGGAATATCTACCGTCGTATAAAATAATACTAATTATTTAAACTAACTATAGAGAATTCGGAATCCCTAAATAAAAATTCAGACTTATGTGGAATGGCGCGGTGTTGCCGCATCTGACTGATTATTTAGTGGGGGAACTCAAATTCTCAGCAGTAAGATAAAATAGTTATTATTGTTTTATAAGGTAATAGATATTCTACAAGTAAAATAAAATAAAATTTCTATTCAAAATTTTCCGGTGTGAATTCCAACACAAGTGAAAAGTCAGTCGATTAGTGATGACGTTACTTCTCATGTCCTAAGGCCTTGAGTATTTCGATATCAACGGAAAGGCATTTTTTCATGCAACTTCTAAAAGTATAATAAGCAATCTGAACTAATTTAAATTTAAAATTAATAGTAAAGTAGATAAGTAAATAAATATGGCAATTTATGGAACAATCCTTAACACCAAGCTTTTGTTATGTAGAAAGGGAAATTCAGCTCACTTTAATGAACGTAACAATATTCCACTGGCTTTTTATTTAAATTTGCCCAATAACAGGGTTGGCAGTTTGGCCTTTTTTTAATCCCAAAATTTTGCATTCACATCATAAATTACGTATTATATTTCCCTCTTTGTTTAATCACAGGCATTTAATTATAAATTAAAGTCAAAATTCTTCTTTAACAATTTCCTGTATAGATCGAAGTTCTTTTCACACAAGTAGAGGCCAAACTTGCAACTCTGCACTATAAAGGTGACTACTAAGTTATACAATAACAATTTTGTTATCATTAGCTAACGAGCAGTAAACATATTGCTTACGGGCAATTTTTATCATATCTGAATTTTAAAACAGTAGAACAGTGTTGCCAGTGGGCTGCTTTTCATAAAATCAGATTTCATTTTTGGCACCACTTTTAAGGAATGGAAAAATTCCCCTTGTTTTCGACTTAAATAGTATGTCATTAAATAAGGTGAATTATACTATTTCAAAAACGCGGTGCCAATCACAACATCTGAATTAAAAAAAAAAGTAGTCCTCTGGCAACACTGCAGTAGAAGCTCTCCCTGTTCTGAAAGTCTTTTTTTAATTGGTGTTCTGGATAGGTTTCCCAAGTTTACGCTTCGGTAAATATCTTTCAATGTACGAATTTAATATAAAATTTCTTACAATCTAAAAAAATATTGACAACATGATATGAATGTGAAACCAAAAATACATGTGTTTTTCATCTCCAAAACTTTAATTTTTTTTAATCTAATATACAAAGAAATTCCAATCTTTTATGCCATCTTTTAGAAATAACTATTCTTAACTGATATGAAATATGCTCTGGCCAATTTTATTGTATTTATTGTACAATTAATGCACTTTATCTATTCTTAGCTATGAAAATTAGCTGTCCAAATGACTAGAGAGACAACTTTAAACAGACAACAATTCTAAATATTATGAGCAACACAATATTTATCTGTTTTTATTTAAATAACAGATATAGTAGTTTAATAAATTTGTACTAAAGAATTAAGATACGTATTTTGTAACTGCATAAATTTAATTTAACAGTTGTCCATGAAAATGAAACCTCTGTTACTTTATTTACATTTAGCAGAATAAATAATAAACGTTTTGTCCAACAAAGGGCGCTACTAATCTGTATTGCTCAAAGAACTTTCTAAAATAGAAATCAAGTGCCTATTTTTCACTTTGTCTGCCACATGTTTAAAGTATAGAGCAGTTTATAAAGTTCTAAGGTGAGTGTGTTTTCTCTTTGTAACTTATGTTACTCCAATTTTATGTTTAAGTATTGTTTTAAAAATGAAATTTCTCTTTAAATCACAATACACTAAGTAAAATAAGTTTATATAAATAACATAGTTATTTTTTAGAATAATATTATTATTTATGAAAAAATTGTTTTTGCTTTAATGTAACCTCTGTTACAAGTAATCCCTGTTACAACTTTTGTTAACATATGTTACATATAAATAACAGAGGTTACATTTTATCCCAGAATATACATTTTTTGTGGTACTTATTGTCATTCTTATTACTTATTTATATTTATTTTTGCAGTAGCATGTATTATTTATTTGTGGTATTTTCCAGATCTAAAAATGTCTCCTA
The DNA here is from genome assembly GCA_963932465.1 of Maratus speciosus. Taxonomy (NCBI): domain Eukaryota; kingdom Metazoa; phylum Arthropoda; class Arachnida; order Araneae; family Salticidae; genus Maratus; species Maratus speciosus. The sequence continues at coordinate 454,100,772 of OZ010796.1, forward strand.
AGAAAACAAGTTTTCAAGTTCTTGAATCTACTACTGAAGAAAATTAAATTAAAGAAATAACGCTAGATAAAATAATTAAAGGAACATACATACTAGTAGAATTTGTAACTGAAAAAAAAGAGAAAAATGAAGTATTACTACATAGCCGTTACACAAGATGATTTAGAATATGGTGAAGTGCAAGTTATGTTTTTGAAAGCTTGTGATGATGCATTATCTATTTTTAAATTAGATAACAATGATATTCCATACATACAGCTCGAACAGATCCAAAAAATTTACACATGTCAACTGTAGTATAGAAAGGGGACAGATTATTTTACAAGTTTCTCTACCCTGATGACGTATTTGAAGAATGATTACAGTGTTAAAAATTTGAGGAAATTTCTTTGGAAAATAAAATTATGTCCGATTTATTCAGTGTGTCTTTGTTAGTTGCTAAAAAGTCAGTTTGTTTACATCTTGTAAATTTTTGTAACCTCTGTCACTGGATTTAACCTCTGTTACTGGAGGTAACCTCTGTTACTTGAAGAATTCTTCTATTTCTTTTTAATAATTGTAAACTGATAATAAACCAAATGTATTTAAAACAAAGAATAGGTTATGTACTTTAAATACAATTAAAAAAATATTTTCTTTAAAATTAAATTAAGTGGTAATTATGATCTTTAACTTAGTTTTTTTTTTTCTAAACGAGATAAAATTACACATGTAATGATAATTAAATTTTATTATTTATTATTCATCTTTCTAAAAGTATTATTTTGAAATAAAAGACATTTTTGCTAAAGTAATTTATAAAAGTTATATTTTTTTCAGAAATATTTGTATCATAAATCAAGCAAATACTGTCCAGTAAGAGAGGTTACATTTTCCACGCTAGATATGACTTTGCAAGGTTATATTTTAATTGTAAAATTGATTTTTTTCTGTGCAAATGCTAATTTTGTGCAGCTTAAATATATATTTAAACAATATTATTGTTATTTAGTAAAATCTAGATAATAAAAAAATGACGAAAAAAATCTTGAAAAGCAAAAAGAAAATTGGTTTTACCATGAATGCCTTTTCTCTAAGGTAGAAGCCACGCCCTTAGACAATGATATTTTTGGAATGAAAATGAGAATTCTCGTTTACCTTTGTGAATGTGTTATGTACGAACATTGCACGAATATTCATATTTCATCAAATATCCAATTTCGTCATATCAATTTTATCATCTTTCATCAATTATCCTCATATTTCATCAAATATCTCACTATTATTGCAATATGTAGTTTTTCCTGCACTTTGTCAGATTTCTTAAAATTAAAATTAAAAGGCATAGCGGAATGAGCATGGACAGCATACATTTCAATCAAGTTTTCGGATATGTTGCCAGATGCGTCTACCTATGTGACATTAAATTTACCCTGTTATCACCTTATAAATATTAATATTTCATGAGATAAAAATGTTTTTTGTATTAAAAAGAAAACATTTTTTTTCAAAAACCATTTCACATAATTTTATGTCATTAACTTAGTTTTAGAGATACTAAAGACGCATGATGGGGGATTTTTTTTAAATAATTTTTTTTCATAAAAATTGTTAGAAATAAAGATTAAAATATTTTTTAAAAATTAACATTTTAGCCTATATTTATACAGGGCTTCCAAATGGTCCGCCAACTGAATACCAATAAATTTGAACAGAAAATTTTATGGTAGGTTTGCGCTAGAATTAACTTTCAAAAGTGATTTCGGGGTGGTTAGTAATAAAAATCTAAAAAGCAAATTTTCCTAGAAAATATTGTATTCAGTTGGCGGACCATTTGGGAGCCCTGTTTATACGGAAATCCCCATTTTTTGTCAAATATTTCGTGTGTATCCGAATAATGTATTAACTGCTGTATTTTAGATATATCTCTGTATTAAAATATCGCCTAATTGGGAGTACTGCACAGATGCTCTCTTCGTTTTTTATAGGATTGATCTCTATATCTGATAGACATGTGTTACACACGAAGAAGCTATTTAACCCTCTCGCTGAGCAACCCGAGATTTTCTGGCGGGATGCTGTATTTACGTCTAATTAATCCTCTTGATTATTCCCACCAGTTATATATATATATATATATATATATTTGTCTTATTTAATCGGTGCATTTTCCCGATTAAATTAGACAAAATTTTTTGTTTTGAAAAACCGGGTACGAGGGTGTTAAATACGCAATTTTTGAAGCTATTTTGGTAAATCAATTACGCAGCGACAGGGCGAGTCCGTAAAAAAAATTAATCTATTTTTAATATGGAGAAATTATGATTGGATATAGTAGTTCTCAACAAGTTTAGAAAGATTACTTTGTAAAACGAACAAGGAAAAATTCTAACATCGGTGTTAGGATTTTTCTGTAAACGCTATAGGTGTTTATTGGAATGAACTTAAAAATGATTGTGACTGATATACAGGGTGTTTCTAAACTCATGGTACAAACTTTAAATTTAGGTAGAGCACATAGTAACAAACATTTATTGTATAGGAATGTATGGGACCAAGTGTCGCATTAAGGTAAAAACACCAAGGGGCAATTAGGCCCCTTTTTTAATTTTCAAAATTTCTCATTTATACCAGAAAATTTTTATGCCATCCTTTTCTTGGCATTTCATAATTACTTAACAATAAAATTCTTATTGAAAATTTTTGGTATGAAATTGAAATTTTTTTTAATGAAAATAGAAATAGAAAATTTTTGAAATAGAAATGGAGTTTTTGGTTGATTCAACTGGCGGTAGAGGGCAGTGAGTGACTGGTTGCCGTTCAATACCATGCATTCAAGTAGAAGAAATCGCCAGTTTTAATTTTGCTAACGTTCGTCATGGACATATGCCGAAAAAGACGACCATGCATTTAATGTATGGTCGTGCAAATGGCAACGCCAGAGCTGCCCTACGAATGTATCAGAAGCAGTTTTCTCGCAGAAGAATGCCTGAGCATGGAATATTTCAGCGCTTACACCGTCAACTTTCTGAAACAGGTTCTTTCCACGCCACCAGACAGGAAACTGGGCGAGAAATAGCTGTACGCAGTGCAAGCCTGGAAGAAATTATTTTGAATTTTGTGAGTGAAAGGCCCGAATCAAGTACAAGAGCTGATGCACAGAATTTACGTGTGAGTCATCCGACCGTTTGGAGAGTGTTAAATGAAAATCGATTTCATCCCTTCCGCATAGCTGCCAACTTGTACGGATTTTTCTTACCACTAAAATTTAATAGAAATTTTTCACTTATTCAAACGTTAAATTTGCTTGAATTTCGGTGATTCAAATAGCTAAGGCTCACTATGAAATTTTAGTGGTATGAAAAATCCGTACAAGCTGGCAGCTATGCTTCCGTTTTCAACGCGTAAAAACTTTGAATCCGGAAGTCTATCTTCTGCGGTTGAATTTTTGCCAGTGGATTTTGCAGCAACATGTATTGCAGCCAGACTTTACAGCTCATATTCTGTTTACAGATGAGGCAGTATTTATACGCGAGGGTATATTTAATGCGCACAATTTCCATCTTTGGGCAACCAATAATCCACATGCAACGCGGCCACATGCTTATCAACAACGATTTTCAATGAATTTGTGAGCAGGTATTGTTAATAATTATTTGATTGGCCCATACCTACTACTACCTAAAAAGCTGGATAGTCGCTGTTACCTTATTTTGTTTCAACAAGTTTTACCAGAACTGCTGAAAGATGTTCCGATCGCCATTCGTAACCGGATGTGGTTTGAACATGATGGAGCGCCTGAGCACTTCACCACTGCTGTGCGCAGTTACCTGAATGCCACATTTGGGACATGATGGATTAGGCGTGGTGGACCAGTTCCTTGGCCACCGCGATCTCCCGATTTATCGGTCTTGATTTCTTTTTATGGGGACGTCTGAAGAGTCTTGTTTATGAGACTCCAGTTGACTCAGACGAAAATCTAGTATCTCCCATATCCGAAGCTGCTGCACGTTTGCGGGAAATGTCTGACATCTTTAGACGTCTATGCCAATGGTTCCACCGACATTGCGAAGCATGTATCACAGTTGGTGGGCGCAATTTTGAACACTTATTGTAATATCAATATATGCATTATTATTTACTTACTATTCTATTATATTCTATTAAACTACATTGTAAAAAAAAAACATTTTATCTTTTTTAATCATGTATTTCGTTTGATAAGTTTGCCAGTTTTGCCCTTTTTTTTTTCAAAAATTTCGATTTCATACCAAAAATTTTCAAAGAAGAATTTTATTGTTAAGTAATTACGAAATGTCAATTAAAGGATAGCATAAAAATTATCTGGTATGAATGAGAAATTTTGAAAATTATAAAAGGGGTCTAATTGCCCCCCTTGCGTTTTTACCTTAATGCGTCACTTGGTCCAATACATTCCTATACAATAAATGATTCTTATTGTGTGCTCTACCTACCCTTAAAGTTTGTACCATAAGTTTAGAAACACCCTGTATATTTAACCTCTTAACGGTCGCATTAAATTACGGTTTAAAAATTCAAATTGCTTATTGGCACCACTTTTTTGAAAAAGAAATATTGACCTTACTGAATGGTAGGTAAAATGATACAATAATAGAACAAATTACAATATTTAAAAAAAACTGCTGGGAGTCAAACAATCTGAATAACAGACACAGCCCGCGAATTTTACGGGGGCGAGAATTCAGGGGTTAATTATATTAATAGGCTTCGGAGGGGTCACTGTTTTGGCCACCTCTAACTTAATAAAGTTATGTTTATGGCACATTAATAAAAGAATGGCAAAGAAAAAAAAACTCACCTTGAAGGTCGTCCCTGCGACATTCCCAAGATAGATCTAAAAGGAAAGTTTTCGTATGAAAATAGTGGTGGTAAAAGTTTTGATTTAGACCAATATCAGACGGGCGTCTTTTTTGCTGTTTTTGCTTAAGTATTATCCATTCACAATGAGAAATTTTGAAAATTAAAAAAGGGGTCTAATTGCTCCCCTTGCGTTTTTACCTTAATGCGTCACTTGGTCCCATACATTCCTATACAATAATTGATTCTTATTGTGTGCTCTACCTACCCTTAAAGTTTGTACCATGAGTTTAGAAACACCCTGTATATTTAACCTCTTAACGGTCGCATTAAATTACGGTTAAAAAATTCAAATTGCTTATTGGCACAACTTTTTCGAAAAAGAAATATTCACCTTAAAGAATGGTAGGTAAAATGATACCATAATAAAACAAATTACAATATTTTAAAAAACTAGGGGGCTCGGCCCCCTACGAGCTACGCTCGCCAACCCCCGTCCAGACACCGTAGACTCTAAATGCACGCTAATTTGATCGGCTTTAAAAAGATTTCGAAAGATTGAATTATAATTTAAAAAACAGTGGCGATCTCCCTATAAACGGATTTCTATTCATTTCTATTTGGTTGGGGAATTTTAACGCCAAATCTGTTGCGGTACTACTTGATTATCCCGTCGACCAATTTCGCCAAATTATATAAATCGACAAACCACTCGCCAAATTATACAAATTGACATAATTTTTATTTTAAATAACGAATAAACAAATAAATTAGTACAACATTAATAAAAATACAAATAAAACGTCGAAATAAAAATAACTTGATGACGTAGACACGTGTAACAATATTTAATAAGCTAATATAAAAGCTAATATAAAAGAAATTAAGTAAACAGAGTCTTTGTCTCCTGGTATTTTTTAACAAAGTGAAAAGAAAGTTCTTTTAAATGAGACATTTTAAATTAATCGTTTTTAATCTGACGTAATTTTGACCAAACTATTCTTTCTCTTTTTAATATTCGCGTGAAAATACTTGTGTTAGAAATTAAATATTATTTGCGCTTTCCTAACAAAAATAGTTGAAAAGTATTTTCTTAAAATATCAAATAAATGTCTAGCGCAATTTCTAATTTTAAACCGTTTTGCAATATTATTTTGTGTTCATTTTATGTAATAACTGTAATGTGACGTAAATATGACGTAATTTCTCCTATTTAAGACTTCTAACGCATGTTAATAAATTTATTGCTTTACAAATTCCTTTCTCTCTTAAAATTCACGTGTAATTATAGTTTTTATGACATAATTTTTAATAAGTTCCTGCTTTTTGTACATAATTATTTAATTCTAATTCCAAATGTTTTTTTTTCTGTTTATAATAGTCACGTGTAAATAAACTTTAATTTATTTTATGTAATAACTGTAATGTGACGTAAATATGACGTAATTTCTCCTATTTAAGACTTCTAACGCATGTTAATAAATTTATTGCTTTACAAGTTCCTTTCTCTCTTAAAATTCACGTGTAATTATAGTTTTTATGACATAATTTTTAATAAGTTCCTGCTTTTTGTACATAATTATTTAATTCTAATTCCAAATGTTTTTTTCTGTCTATAATAGTCACGTGTAAATAAATTTTTAATTTATTTACACGTATAAATATTTTTTTTTTTTTTTTTGAAGCAAACATTATTGTTTCCGCTGTTTATACAGTTGGCAACAGTTTAAATTAATATCACTTTCTAAAATCTGTTAAAAATATCTCTAGAAATGCTGAAAATCTGAATTTAAAATAGAAATAAAACCTCAAAAAATTAGTCAAAATAAAAAAAATAATGCAATCTGCACTCCGGCAAATTCTAACGCATAAAATGATCTAAAAACGATTAAATTCCTCTGAACAGTTTTTGCTCCTATAAAACTTTTTTAGTGGAACGATTTTGTCCAACTTTAGCATTAAATATCTCTTAAAATAATTCTTCGATCTGAAAACTGTCTGCATCAGCGTGTTTATCAAACATTTCTGTATAATACTACCGATTTTCATATTTTTGTATGCATTATGTTTCTTAATATTAACGAAGAAAGACCTCCGGTCACAAAATATTCAAAACCGGCGGCGGCGGTGACAGCGGTAGTTACTTTTTTTTAGAATAGAGAGAAACTGCTGGGAATCAAACAATCTGAATAAAAGACACAGCCCGCGAATTTTACGAGGTCGAGAATTCAGGGGTTAATTATACTAATAGGCTTCAGTTGTGTCACTGTTTTGGCCACCACTAACTTAATAAAGTTATGTTTATGGCACATTACTAAAAGAATGGCAAAGAAAAAATAAAAAAGAAAAGTGCCCAGCTAAACTGATGGCATTGAGCTCACAGACTATTCACACTAATTGTATATTATACTCTTATTTTCAAGAATAATGCCACTCAAAAAAATAAGTGAAGGAGAATTAGCCCCCATCTCCCCCTTTATACTTAACCAGTGAACCTCCAAATCTAATCAGGGAAGCTCCTTATCATAATAAACCGGTATACCAAATTTGGAGCAAATCGAATAATCTTGCAAAAAAAAAAAAAAACATTTATCTAAATTAAGGGGGTGGACTAACCCCCCTTTATCCTTAACCAATGAATCGCCAAAACGAATCATGGAAGCTCCTTAACATAATAAACCGGTATACCAAATTCGGAGCAAATCGAGTCATTCTGCATGAAAAACACATTCATCTGAATTAAGGGGGGGGGGGGGTAGACTAACCCTGTTTCCCCCCTCCCCCCCCCTTTATCCTTAACAAATGAACCCCCAAAACTAATCAGGGAAGTTCCTTAACATAATAAGCCGGTATACCAAATTCGGAGCAAATCGAATCATTCTGCATGAAAAACACATTTATCTGAATTAAGGGGGGTGGACTAACCCCGTTTTTCCCCTTTATCCTTAACCAATGAACCCCAAAACTAATCAGTGAAGTTCCTTAACATAATAAACCGGTATACCAAATTCGGAGCAAATCGAATGATTCTGCATGAAAAACCCATTTATCTGAATTAAGGGGTGGACTAACCCCCCTTTTCCCCCTTTATCCTTAACCAATGAACCCCCAAAACTAATCAGGGAAGTTCCTTAACATAATAAACCGGTATACCAAATTCAAAGCAAATTGAATGATTCTGCATGAAAAACCCATTTATCTGAATTAAGGGGGGTGGACTAACCCCGTTTTTCCCCCTTTATCCTTAACCAATGAACTCCCAAAACTAATCAGGGAAGTTCCTTAACATAATAAACCGGTATACCAAATTCAGAGCAAATCGAATCATTCTGCATGAAAAACCCATTTATCTGAATTAAGGGGGGGTGGACTAACCCCGTTTTTCCCCCTTTATCCTTAACCAATGAACTCCCAAAACTAATCAGGGAAGTTCCTTGACATAAAATACCGGTATACAAAATTCGGAGCAAATCGAATCATTCTGCATGAAAAACCCATTTATCTGAATTAAGGGGTGTGTGGACTAACCCCGTTTTTCCCCGCTTTATCCTTAACCAATGAACTCCCAAAACTAATCAGGGAAGTGCCTTATCACAGTGAACCTAGGAAAAAATTTTGAAGCAAATCGGATGTTTCTATCAAGAGTTATCGCGTTACGTACATACGTACATACATACATACATACAGAACGGGCGGGCACATTAGCTCTCAGGCTTTGATAGCCTGTGAGCTAAAAACTCACCTTGAAGGTCGTTCGTGAGACATTCCCAAAATAGATCTAAAACGAAAGTTTTCGTATGAAAATAGTGGTGGTAAAAGTTTTGATTTAGACCAATGTCAGACGGGCGTCTTTTTTGCTTAAGTATTATCCATTCACAGTGCTATAGCATTGTGAATGGTCTTAGTCTATATTAAAAGAGACCTCTCCGAGACCTGTATTAACCCCTTGAGATGCACCAGTATATCATACATGCCACTTAAATTCCCAAATGCCACATTGTTATCAGCATAAAGAAAAATCATAAATTATGGTGTCATTCAATCATTTTTACATTTTAGCAACATAAGTACTTTGCCCCTGCAAGCATTAATAAGCAGCTAAAATTGCTTCATAATGTAAACTAGTTTTTAAAATGAATATCTACACTCATGTCCAAAATTATCTTTACATGCATAAAATCACAGATTTCTCAAAAATTGTGAACTATAATTTATGAATTTGTGAGGAATCATAAATAACACCATAAAACACAAATACAAATTTAAAAATTACAATAACTGCATTTTATATAAAGCTGTTGCATGAAACATTAAAAAATGGCAATAATATGGGAAAAGTGGTATGCAGAAGAAAAAAAGTATAACTGTGAAGATAAATTTGGACATGAGTGTAAATCAGGAGTATGCAATTCATAGCTGCCAACTTGTACGGATTTTTCTCCCCACTAAAATTTAATAGAAAATTTGATAAAAAACAATCGCCGAAAACTGACTTTTTCGAACGATTAAACAATGCAAAAATTTCTGTTAAATTTTAATGGTATCAAAAATCCGTACAAGTTGGCAGCTATGGCAATCTGTGGGTCTGCATGCCATTTCTTAATACTTTTCAATATACATGTTACGTACGGATACCGTTATTTCTCCAGGAAAACAACCAGTATCTTTTTATAGAAAAATAAATCTATGTTAAACGCGCAAAATTGCATCTTATTATAAGAAGATATTTTCTATAAGATAATACTGGTGCCGTAAAATTTTCTGGTCTGCAAAATTCAAGGAGGCGTACGAACAATGATATAGTGAATTTTATAATATTTAATCGTAGAATATTTTGCAATTAAATAAAACGAACATTTCTGACTGGAAATTCTTTAACCCTTTCTGAGGCAAATAATTGCGTTGTTGTAATGTTGAATTTACATCGGAATTTTAAAAAGTATTTGAATAAAGAAAATACAATTTTACACTTTTTTTTTCACCAAAGTTATACAAGTAAAATTTTATTAAAAGATTTTGTAGCAAAATTTGTTTAAAATTAAGTGGGATATGATGTGTCCTATCGTCCCTCAAGGGTCTTAAAAAGTTAACTTAAGGATAAAGAAGTGAACTTACGCTTTTGAGTGTTTGGAAACCCTGGATGTAAATCCAGATATATAATTTTTTTTCGTATAGATTCATTCCCCTTATTTAATAGCTTCAGTTTAACCCTTAAATGCGAGATGTCTTATTTTGTTTCGAAAAAAATATATTTGATTCTCTGAAAGGTTTATTACGCAGGAAAAATAATGAAAATAAATCAGAGATACATTTTTCATATAATACGTCAAACTTTTCTTTTGTTGCAAATCTGCAATACAAGTAAAAACTACTGTCGTGTGGCTGTTTTATGCTAAAATATTGCAAATTAGTAAATATTTTAACACTAGAACGCCTGGAAGGAGTCGATCCGACTCCGATCATATGATTAAACGTCAACTGGAACCAGAAATTCTTTCACAAAATAAGTTAAATTTAAACCACGCAGATTTACGTTACATAAATCAATCAAATATTTATAAATAAAAATTCTAGTGTCAAATATTTTTATGAAACTTGAGTAAAATTTCCGCGCGTTCTAGTGTTAATAATTATGTCTCCAAATACCTAATTTTATATAATTATTTATTTTATAAAGCTTAACCTTTAACCATAGCTGCCAACTTTTACGTTTTTTTGTACCAGAAAAATTTAATAGAAATTTGTGCTTTATTTAATCGGCAGAATACGGCGATTTAAAAATGTAAAATTTACTATAATTTTTTTGTGGTACAAAAAAGCGTAAGATATTGGCAGCTATGCCTTTAACCCTTTAATCCCCTTGATAGATTACGTTCTAGGAATTACGTAGTCCAGAGAATCTGACTTACACCAGAAAGTTCCTATGGTTAATTTCACTTTAATTAAATACAGAAAGTCTGTTATTATTTAAATCAAATATTTCTATTTTAATTTTCTGGTGTGAATTAGGTATATATGAATAAAAAAATCTATTAACCCCTTAACAGTGTGGCCCGAACTGGATTCGGGCAAGAACACTTTGCTTGCTTCGTTATTAAAAGCATTTTGATACCTCTAATTTGTAACTGTAAATTTATCTTTATTAATTGTCAGATATTTTTCGATTAAGTAAGGTAAATATTTTAGTATGGAAAAAGTAGAGTCCAGCCACATTTAAAATTTTTTTGTAAGAAAACAAATGTCACTGTTAAGAGGTTAAATTCAAAACACTGTTTTTTGCATACATGCAAAGCTGCGCACTAAAGGGTTAAACAAAACTCTGCGATTGAATAAGGTGAAGTTTACCGCACAGTTTAGACCTCTGTGTTCTGCGGTTGAGTTGTTGTGGACACTTGATCTAAATCTTTGTTGTCTAAGTACGGGTATCGTGAAAATATTAATTTGGAAAAGAAAAAAATCCTTATTTAATCGCAGAAGGTCAACAATAAAATAAAGCGAATTATTATCTTCGAAATTATTGTTTCTACGTGCGCCGTAGGAATACAACACTGATCTGTATCATTTATTCACGTATTTTTTTCTAGATTGCAGGAAAAAATTGTCATATTTGGACATAGCATTTTTTACAGAACAAAGAAATTTTCATCCAAATGGGTTCAAACTTACAGCCATAACAAGCATGCCAGCTTGGCCGACATTTATATTCAGAAAATTTTATTTCGTGCCAGAAATTTTGAAAGATGAAATTTACTTCGTCTAATCTTGAAATGTTTTCGTTAAAAAAAGCAAAAATTACTATTTCGACTTTCTGGTATGAATTCAGATTTTTTAGTAAAAAAAGAGGTTATACTTGGTATCTTTAGATGTACTATAGTTGTTTTCAGTTCATTGTGGATTTTTTTTATAGTTATACATTTTTCGAAAAGTTTGTCTTCACTGCGTTGGAACTAAACGCCGGGAGCGCCACCCAGGGAAAACCCACCAAAAGCTTTAGTGTTTTAGTGCAGTCCCTGGGGAAGAAGGAACTAAACGCCAACATACAATGTGTTGCAATATTTTTTTCTCTGTATGATCAACAAAAGTGTAATCGTGACTGATGTTTCTCATATAAAATTAGAAACGCGTGTTTATTTTTATAGATGTAAATTTGCAAAGTAATTTTTTTTTGACAACTCTCCAACATATTTGGAAGGAGTATTTACATATTTCAGCCGTTGCCATCGAAATACTCAAGGCCAGGGGACCAGAGTTGCCAGATGGGCTACCTTTTTAAAATCAGATTCTTGATTGGCACCACTTTTTTGAAATGGTAAAATGTGCCTTATTTAATGACTTATTAATTAAGGCAAAAACAAAGTTAATTTTATCATTTCAAAAAAAGTGGTGCCAATCAAGAAATCTGAATTTTAAAAAAAAGTAGCCCACTGGGAACAGTGCAGGGGACACGAGTTTTGACGTCGACACTAATCGACCGACTTCTCACTAGTGGTGGAATTCACACCGGAAATTTTGATCAGCAATTTCATTTTAATTTATTTGTGGAATACTTATTATCTTATAAATCAATAATAACTATTTAACTTACTCGTGTGAATTCGGAATCCCTAAATAAAAAATCAACCAAAGCGGAATGCCGCAGTGTTGCCGAACCTGGCTGATTTTTTATTGGGGGATTTAAATTCTCGCCAGTAAATTTAAATAGTTATTATTGTTTTATAAGATGATAGATATTCCACAAATAAATTAAAATGAAATTGCGATTCAAAATTTTCCAGTGTGAATTCCAACACTGGTGAGAAGTCGGTCCATTAGTGATGACATCACAACTCGTGTCCTCTGGCCTTGAGTATTTCGATGGCAGCGCTTCGGCTTGCAATAATGAAATTGATATAGTTCACTATGTAGCACTACAAGATAATAACTGCAGAATGCGGTGTGCATAGTGGTCGTGGTTACCATATTTGGTTATAATATTGTCTATGAACGATAAGTTGTAAAAGTGCGTTTTCATTCATCATATGCGTTTTTAAATTTAACAAAAATTTGCATACCACGTGGTTTACATAAATTTAATTTATCATATACAGGACTAAGGAAAATAATTCGCAAATAATAATGTGCATGAGCGTGAATTAATTAAGAATTTTTTTAAGTATATTATACATTTTCCAGCTGAGCTGCATTTAGTATACTAAGAGATGAATGGAGATTAAAAACAAATTCATATACAGATTTAACAAATGAGCTGGGACCAATGTGGGATATATGTGGAAATTGCAAGATCTGCGTTTTTCGTTATGTTGTTGGTTATTAACCGGAATTAAATTTAACGCTTTCATGGGAAAGGTACTTCTATTCGCAAAATGCTGAAATGAGTGAATGACACCAGAATTTACAGACAAAATTATTTCAAAATAAGCGAAAGCTTTTGTTCAAATTCTTAAAAGAATTTTTTTCATTCCAATATTCTGGTGCGAATGTGGGACTTAGGGATTAAAATTAAGTGGTCCAAAAATGAGCAACCCTTGAAGGGGTTATGTTTAATACGTAATGTATATAACTATCTGTAAATAATAACCAGGACTGTGTAAAAGAAGTCTAGTACATTTTAGTCTATTTGCGATAATTACAGAAAGTGAACTTTCAAATGTGTTCTATTTTTAAATTAAGTGTATTTTAGAAAAATATGAGGTATATATAAAATTATGTAGACCAAAGCCTGACATAAGAATCTGACCGTTATTACGAATATAAATTTTAAAGTCTGAATTTGATTTTGTCAGATGTTTTATGCATTTTCTAAATATTTTACTTGTATATCTTCCTTCATCTTATTAATAGGTGATGTTACGATGAGTATTTTGAAATTGTTCAAAAGTGTTTCAAAATCAATGTGCACGTTCTATGATGTGAATGAATTATGCGATAATCTTCATGTGTGATTTATCTTTCTTTTTTAACTGGATTATAGTTTTCAGAGCTTTGTAATTTTACATAAAACTATGAGACAAATATTTCTCTGTAGTTTATTCGTTATTTTCATAGAAAATGATTTAACCCTTTGAGGGGCAAAGCGATTCCATTGCTATAGTTTTGAAATTAAGGTTTGACACCGGAATTCGAAAACAGATTTATTTTTAAATATGAAAAAGCTATATTTCACACACATAATAAACCGAAAATTTTTCAACTAAAATTCTGGTGCCGATGTGGCATTTGGGGATAAAAATTAAGTGTTTTCATAAACATACCATTGCTCCTCAAGGGGTTAACAGTGTATCATAGCTGCCAATTCTATGCTTTTTAGCACCAGAAATATTTAATAGAAAATGTTACATTCTTTAACCCATTAACGGCAAGTTTCTTTTACCTTCTTTTAATACCTCCATACCAGTTAACACCGGTTTTTCCATTTTGCAAATTTAACTCAATCTCTTAAATTTTTAGGTTTTTATATGAAAATTTCTTTACTAAAACACCGATTTTGATTTTTAAAGTTCTGCACAACCTTAACTGCAAGTTTTCTTGCCAACCAGCGGCAGTCACGTTAATCTGTCGTTTAAAGAAGGCAAAATTTTCTTTTAAATTTTAGTGGTACAACAAAGCGTAATATTTGGCAGGTATGAAGCATATATATTTTTTAAACGTTACTCTAAATTTCAACCAGCGTAGTTCTTCTAATTTTTGTTTGTGCTCAAATATACAAATTAAATTTTCATAAAGAACGCAATCGTATTAGCAGTAAGTAATCAATCTATTTTTAATATATCAAAACATTCATTATGAATCTTCGGCGAATGTATTCAACTTCAAAAGTCATAAAGTATTTTGCTAATTTAAGATAATTAATTAACATGTCGTTTATTTTATTAGAATCTCTATTGTCGTATAACCAAACACACTGATGAAACAAAGGTTTCTCTTCAAAATAATTATGGATAAATGCAAATTATGAAGCGTGTACTTCAAAGATTATTCAATTATGCGTTTGGGAATAGAATGCTTGGATATGTATATCTGAACTTCACTAAATTTACATTTACTATGCTTGCAAATATTTTGACTTTTCATACATGCTGCAATCTTTGATTGTAATTTAATTTAAGATGTTATTCAGAAATGAAATAGAATGTGATTTAACTATTCTTAAAAAAAACAATACATTTTAAGTAGGTTTCGTCATGAATTCAAAATACTACTCGTACTTTTATTTAGCCAAATGGGGATCAGCTTCTCGTATTTGACTTGTACCATTATTTCTAAACTATAATCTTCGCCATATGTATTAGCTGAAATTCTATGATTAGATTACACAAATTATTTTATTCGGAATTAATAGTAGATAAAAAATTATTGCTCTTACTAATGATCCAAATTCTTCCCCATGGCAAAATTCGTATTTTTGCATTTAGTTTATAATACTGGTACTATACACGATTCACGTGTCGGACGGCAACCATAGTACAGGTAATATACGCGCAATTGAAATGTTAATAATAATGATCTTACGCAAATTAGGCTTATAGTATGCATAATGCTCGCCCCGAAGAATTTAATTTAAATTGATAGATACTGTTATCATAGCCGCCAACATTTTACGCTATGTGTTATAAGTGAAACTCTAAATTATGAGAAAATTGCTAAAATGTATAACAGCAGAAATTATTTATTTTTAATTTTTAAAGGATGCGTCAAAATACTGGGTGTTGCAAAAATTTCTACTGTATTTTGAATTATGATATGTGAAGCTGCTGACATTGGAATGTTGGATTTCGATTAAATGATTAATAAGCATGACAAAATTTGCTTAATCAAAAATAAGCATTATATCAATTTTTTACGGCTACTTTATGAAAGAGGGAGTATTTAATTGGACTTTACGTCATAAATAGTACCAAAAATACAATGAAAATAAATAGAGAATTATTACGTTACAAAGTATTTAATTTGTGCAATTCACCAGTTTCGCTAACTGGAACTACAGCCAAACGGAATTCAGCTACGCCTTCTTTATATTTGATTGTAAGATAGTCATACTAACGCACGTGGAGAAATATGACAGTGGATTGTACAAAATAGTTGAATACATGCTCATAGTTGCCAACCTCCCGATTTTTTTAATACCAATATTTTACTTATTTTATGCAATCGCACATTTTATGAAATTACATAAAGCGAATTTTTTTGTAAGATTTTACTGGTATTCAAAAAATCAGGAGCTTGGCAACTATGCATGCCAACTTTCCGGCTACAGGGTGACATATAAATACTGTGGCGCAAATAAAAGACCAGAACATTTCACTGAACGAACAAAACAACTAGTTCTACTCACCTTTAGAAACATGAAAAAATTCTGTACAAGAAACAATCAAGATAATTCGAAATGTTTCACTCCAGCCGTGATGTAGGCGTCTAGACACTTCTGTTAATTCTTCAAGATGGCCGCGACTGTTTCCGGCGGGATTTCGGCACAGGCTGTTTCCAGAATGCGTTTCATGGAATCCAGTGAGTTGTTCTTGTTTGCGCAGGCTTTTTGCTCCAGGATCCTCCAAACAGCGAAGTCTATAGTATTCAAGTCAGTGGAGTTTGAGGGCCAAATGCCCTTCGTCCAAAATCACGAGAGATTGGCCTCGCACCGCTCCAGCGTCTTCCTCTCTCCATGGGTAGTCGGCCAGTCCTGCTGGAACTTCCAGTCGATGTATTTCGCTTTCTTTTCTGCCCAGGGGATCACGGCGCCTTCCGAAGTTAGGTCCTGATACTTCTCAGCATTGATCGTGACGCCTTTTGAGAACGAAGACAAGTTTTATCTTTTCCAATCCGGAAATCCCCACACACACCATCACAGGCTTCGGGAAAAGAACCTTTTTCAACTTCACTATGCGCGGAGTCCCTTTGAGTATCGACTCACGTTGCATCCGCGAGTACCGGAAAGGTTGGACCATAAAACTCTTTTCATCGGTGAAGAAAATCCGATTCAGGGCATCTCCACGTCTCAGGGATTCCATCTGCTTGTACTTTTCGGCCCTTGATGCCTTTATTTGGTCCGTGAGATGGTGTCCTTTCTCCAGTTTGTACGGGATGAGTTGTAGGTCTTCTTTTACTTACCTTCGCATGGATTCGCGGTCGACGTTATGCTCCTTGACCAATTTTTGGATATTTCTTTGTGGATTTCCCTGTATCTTCTTCTTGACCATGTTAAGAGCATTGAGGTCCGTGTTGTCCACGGTCTTCCACTACGTTGATGGTCTTTGATCCCTCCGGTATCTTTAAAACGTTGGACGGCGAAATGGGCTTGTTCCAGGTGCAGATTGGCGACCAGAGGACTTGGCATTCCCCTCTTGTGGTGGGGTATGATGGCAGGCCGGTCTTCTTTGCACAATAAGTTATCCTTCAAAACAGTGAAATAATAAGAGATGAAACAATAGTATATCTCAAAAATGGGAAAAACACTAAAATAAATTGACATTTTCATCACGTCACAGTATTTATGTGTCACCCTGTATTTCAAGCCAAACAAATATACTTCGAACCATGAATTTTGATGAACAATTCAAGGCAAAGTAAATACTTGCTCACATAAAAGAGACACACTACCACGGTGCGTGAAGTTTCATCACATTTTTTTAATAAAATTCTTCGTCTTATTTAAACATAGAAAACAATAATTTTTTTATAAATAAACCATGGAATTGCGTATTCCGGACTGGCAACACTGACTACTGGTCCAGTTGCTGGAAACCTCTGTTATAGATTATGTAATTGTCATGTCTTTTCCGTGCTTAAAATAACGAGTACTTTAAAATTTACTAAAATATTAGACATAATGCCAGTTTTTGAAATGTATATCACGTGAAAGGAAAACGATAACAGTAAGCATTTTCTATATGTGTCATTATTACTTCCGAACATATTCAGCAAAAACAGCAGGCTGTTATCTCTTTTTCCTCTAAAACTAAAAACATTTAAGTATTGAAAATTTTCAAAATTTAGCATTAACTCAAAAAGGCTAAAAGATACGATTTCGTAAGGAATGGCCTCTTCCTATCGTTGGTACCATGTCACACTATCCAATATGAAAACAGTATTGACAGTAGAATACTTTATTAAAATTCAGATTTCATGATTGGCACCGTTTTTCTGAAATGATAAATTTCCCTTTTTTCGCCTTCATTAATACATCAAGGCACATTTTACTATTTCAAATAGGTGGTGCCAATCATAAAATCTGAATTTTAAAAAAGTAGCCCACTGGCAATACTGTTTTCATATTGGATATTTTAACATGGTAAGGACGATATACTGTCTATAAAATGCAAGTCGTTATTCTACTTTCCGAATTGGTCTATGATATACGGAGTCTTGAATTTGTACTCCTGTCAAATCGGCCACCATCCTGTGACAACCTCCTCAATTGCTCATCTGGCAACTGGCAGACTCTAAGGTAAACGCGGCGGTAGTGCGCCACTTAAGGACATTTATCTAATTATTATTAAAGTATTAATGAATTCTAAAAGATATATATTTTTTAACCTAGTCATAATCTTCAGGTATCGGAATAAACATTCAAAGTTTCAAAATATATTCTTCGGAAAAAATTAAAAAGTAAAAAACTTACCTTCCTCTATGCTCCAGAAGTGGGCCTAGTAAATTTTTGATGCACCAGTAGTGGGCCCCCCAGAAGTGGGCCACTTCAGTTTTGAGTTTAGTGTGAAAATACTGAAATTTATACTTTTTTACATTTCTAGAATAGAATATACACAATAATGAAACCATACATAGAAGTTTAGATGGTTACGTAAAATAATCTCACAAGTAAATCTGCAGATCAGGGACCCCAACTTCAGTTCTGTAAATCAATTTTATTTTTATCTCACTATACATATAAGCTGGTGTTCTACAAGCAGCAAAGTATATTTTTTAGATTATATACAGGGTGTTCTTTCTTATCGTTTAAAAATAGCTAATTCACAATAAGGTAGTTTTAGAGGCATAATTTTAATTGCTGAATTATTTCACAGGTTTTTCATCATGTGAAAATCCATTTCCATCAAAATAATTACATTTTCTTAATGTTACGAAATTAAATTTTTGTACAGTTCTTGTGATCTATAAGTTATCTTTTAAAAATCTGCTTATATGCTCTCACTTGTTAAACAGTAAATATTCCTATATTCTGTGATCAAAACTTTCTGAATTGTGCTACAATGAATTTAACACGTTCACGCTGGCGCGGTGGGTCACACTCGAATATCTCAGAGCTGTTAAGTCTCCGGCTTTTTGCACACCACTATTATTTTAGAGAATATATTGTTCCTTTAAATCGCCCGATTGTTTTAGTTAAATAAAACGACATTTTCTGTATTAAAATACGGGTATCCAAAAAGCCGGAGACTTGGCAGCTCTGAGACAGTCGAGTATGACCCACCTCTCCGGCATGAACGTGTTAAAGACTTTTTAGCGATTTCTGTCATTAAAAATGCATTTTCTGTGTTTTGTACCAGAGTGGTACAAATGGTAGAAAACAATCATCAGTTTTTATCGACAATAATAGTAGAGAATTTAGAAACCTTTTATTATCAAAATGCATAGTTTTTTTCTCTACATAACAGTCTGTTATATTTTGTAACTTCTGCAACGCAAAAGGATTTATCAAAAAGCGAAAAATATCTCAAAATGTGAGAGGGGTTTACAGCCAATTTATTACAAAGGTACTTTAGGTTGAAACTTCTAATAAAAGTGAGGCATCAGGCTCGGGTGATAATTTCCTGACTCTCCTTTTTTTCATCGTCTATTAAATTCTTCCTTTTGAATTTTTCTTTTTTCTCTTTCAGTTTTTGTTTTTTCTTTTCCTGCACGTTTAGCATTTTTAACCTTAACTTTTCTTATAATATTGAAGCATTTGGGGATAAGTCACTACTGCAGGAAGTTTCTCTATTTTCTTTGTGTTACTCCTCTCCCTTATGGCCGAAAAAGAACTGTTTTTAAAGGAGATGGTACATTTTTAGATGGCACACTATTTGAAGGCACTGAATGGCTGCCAGTCTCAGTTCATCCTTCTTGAATGTAAAGGTCCACCTCAGCATCTTCAACAATTTCTCTTTGTACCTGCTAAATAGTCTCAATATCAATAGTGTCAATAGACACTTCAGTGTATGCCGCATCGACAGATATGACTGGTGTACCCTATAACAAATAAAATGTAAAAATTGAATAAATAATAGTAAAAAAATATACTCAAGTATTTTATACCCAAATTGTTTGGCGATAGATTGCCTGGGAAATTGGTTCCATATTCAAGTCTCCTTCGTCTCCAATTATAAGTAGTAAAGATATGTTTGCTCCACCGGTCCTTTCCATTTCCCTTTATTTTCTAAGAAAGATTTTATCTTTTCTTCTCCAATTTTATCTTCAAGAACTTCCACGAAAGAAACCATTTCCATCTCCTTTATTGGTGGTATTATCAATTTCTTTGATTAGTGTTGATTCAACAGTTACTTTCTTTGGATCCCATGGAACTAGTCTACATGCTTTGAATCCATTCACAAATGTTCCAGGAGTTGAACGATCTAGTGCTGATTTTAGGACTGGTGGAAACTCAAGTTTATGCATCTGTTTGCATTCATGGGTTATTATGAAGTTCACTACTTCCTGTCGCAAATCACTTTTAAGAGTATGGAAAACAGCAACGTCCATTGACTGAATTAAGTGTGCGTAATTTGGGGGAAAGCTACCATTCAATTCCATGATCCGAACAGAAGGTGCTTAGATTTAAAGACTGATTTTAGATTCAAAGAAGTATGCCCATCCATAAATAACACTACAGGTTTCTCTATGCAATGCTTATTTAAATATGGCTCAAAAATTTGAATGTTTGTATTAAGTGTTAAACCTTTGAAGTGTGAATTATTTTAGATATTAATTCCTTTTAATAATCCTATGTCTGATATCTTAGTGAAGTTACATTTTCGCTGCTCTAGAAGTGGACCACTTGTGCACCAATAGTGGCCCCCTGGCACACTACTGGTTCTGGTGAACAAAAAACTAAATAAATTATATACAAAGTCTTAGAACCTCAAAAAATTCTTAATTAAAATAAATTAAACATGTTTTTGTTTGGGAGGCATATGCACCAGTAGTAGGCGCCCATGTCCACTACTGGTACTATTTAAGAAATTGTGATCCAGAAGTGGGCTACCCCTTAAAATCAATATAATACACATTTTTTAAGTTTTCGGCTAATCTAACAAATTATTTATAATGTAATTGAGTATATCAACGGAAATTTAAATCGAAATAAAACATAATATTAACCCCTTAATCGTCGGGCCCGAAACATTCACGGGAAAGCCCGTATGAACAAATTTTGTCGCGCCCGTGACACTCACGGGCTGGACGGCTCATGACTTTAGCTAATTTTTTCTGGTATCTACTTTGCATTTTTCTTTCCCGAAAATATTTCTAAGCCTAAATACGTGATTCTACTTTTTTTATTTTATTCGCACCACTATATTTTTAAAGTATAGATTTTAGTAAATTGCTGTTCCACTTCTTGACGGAAATCAAGTACAATTGTACCTTAAACAAATAGTGGTGCCGAGGAAATAAATTCTCTTATGCCGATATTGCAGCATCGGTCTGTTAAGGTAGTCTTAAACGCGTAGTCTTAAGCTGCCCTTTACTGCGCAGCTTTGCATATATGCAAAGAACAGTGTTTTGAATTTAATAGATTTTTTTTTATTCGTATATACCTAACTGAAACCAGAAAATTAAAATAGCAATATTTTCTTTTAATAATAACAGACTTTCCGAATTTAAATAAATCGAAATTAACCATTGAAACTTTCTGGTGTAATGTCAGATTCTCTGGACTATGTAATTTCAAGAACGTATTCTATCATCGGAATTAAAGGTTAAAGGTTAAGCTTTATAAAATAAATAATTATATAAAAGAAGGTATTTGGAGACATACTTATTAAAATATTTACTAATTTTAATAATTTAGCGTAACAAGTGGGAAATTGTGCGCGGAACGTGGCAAATGAGTTGCGTTCGTACTATAACTGGTTTTACAACTATTCGGATCTTTCGTGCAATAGCTATTGCACTCTTATATAAAAATGCATGCATACAAAATTTATTATGATTATATATAATAAATTCACTAATACGGAAGTAATATGACTCTATCTCAAATATCACGTAATCGCTATGGCAACCTAGAATCCTTAAATATCATGGGATATCACTGAATGAATTAAGTATGTTAAGATTTAATAGAATGAAGAAACTTTTTATTAATATTTTTTAAAGTTTTGATTCGATTTTCATAAAATTTAAAATGACTCGACAAAATTCTGCAACTATTATATGTATCAAAAATTCAAACCATTCGGATGGGTACTTTTTGCGCTGTTATATGCAGACAGACGAACAGACAGTCAAACGGACGGACCAGACGACAGCTATAGGTACTACGTATTTATATAATTACGAACGCACCTAAAAAAATCACTCTGATTGTCTGTGTGTATGTCTTTCGGTTATGGCTAGTAAAATCTTCTGCATGCTGAGGTCTTAAAAGGATTATAAATGCATAAAAAGGATTATAATGTGAGGATATTCCAACGCAAGGACTCATACATCTGATTCACAGATTTTTAATTTTTTAATAATTAGATGAGATATTAAGTAAAAACTCATCATAAAGTGATATTTTCGCAAATCGGCGGAGTCGCACTCGCGCAGGCTCAGTCTCTGATTCCTCGAGAGCGTAGAAGGTAAGAAAAAAAAAGGGTGCATTTTTTTAGCCATATGTCTTAACCCACTATAGCCGAATCGTTCGGGATACCTAAAAAAAGGAGTAATATTCTTGAATTTCGTATTTATATGCTCTAACCCGTTGCCATCGAAATACTCAAGGCCTGAGGACACGAGATGTGACGTCATCACTAATCGACCGACTTCTCACTAGAGTTGGAATTCACACAGGAAAATTTTCAATAGCAATTTTCCTTTATTTTATTTGTGGAATATCTATCATCTTAGAAAAAAATAATAACTATTTAAACTTACTGGTGAGAATTTGGAATCCCCCAATAAAATATCAGCCAGATGTGGCAAAACCGTGGCATTCCGCATCTGGCTGAATTTTTATTTAGGGATTGCGAATTCTCACCAGTAAGTTTAAATAGTTAGTATTATTTTATATGATGATAGATATTCCACAAAAAAAATAAAATAAAATTGCTAATCAAAATTTTCCGGTGTGAATTCCAACACTAGTGAGAAGTCGGTCGATTAGTGATGACGTCACAACTCGTGTCCTCTGGCCTTGAGTATTTCGATGGCAACGTCTAACCCCATGAAGGCCGCCAGAACATTAAATATACCATTTAGTTTTAATTCCTAAATCCCACATTGGCACCAGAATTTTAACACTAACTTTTGCTTTATTTAACCCATTAAAGACGGAATTATTTTTTCTTTTATAAATACAAAAATTGCATTTCGCACCACTTTTTTGCAAAAGAAAAATTTATATCATTTTATAGCAGAATTTCTGTCATTAAACAAAATGAAAATTTTTGTTATAAATTACTGGTATTCAAACAGCAAAAAGGTTGACAGTTATGCTGTGACCATATGGTAACGCTAGTCCTTAATGGGTTAATGCACGTGAAGATAAGCTTTTACGTGTTTTTTTGTATTTTTTTCCGTATATCCTGGTGTAACTCAATCATTTTAACATTTTTGCATCAAAAGTACTTTGGCTCTGAAAGCATTAAAAGCCACAATTTTTTCGAAAAGATATTTTTGTCTACCCTTTGAAAAACATTTTTCCAAAAGGATCATTTTGCGATTTAAGAATTTTCATTATATTTTTCGGCTTGCACTTTTTTAATACATCGGTATATTCAAAATGCTAAAACTTCACCATAATTTCTCAATTTACTTCTTTGTTTATTGACGATCTCTATTGTGTGTTTCATATGATTGAAGATACAATTTGAAATAATATAAGTAGTTTGCATCATAAAAATGAAAATGTTAATTAAATAATTATTTTTACCAAACTTTTAAACATGTCATAACACTTCATACATTTTCTTTAAACTAATTAACTTTTTTGAAATCTAGTCTTTTTTGAACCACAAAAAAACAGAATTTTAAAAAAATCTTCAAAATTATAGGAAAAATGTAATTAAATATTTTTAATTTGTTTAAATATTTTTCGATTTTTGCTAAAGAATTGTATTTTTTTTTATTAAATTATTTTCTTCCTTAAAACCATTTTATAATATTTTAAAAAGGTATTGTAAAATTTAAAAAATATATAGTTTAAAGGATACAGATTCCTCTTAATTAAAATAGTATGTAAATTTTGAAATGGATTTCTGCAAGTAAAAGTCAGAAATTTATATCCGTTACTGCTTGAAGATCATATTTTCTTCATGTTTGAGAAACTATTTCAGTTTTAAGGAAATTTACATACTCACAAAAATAAAAAAATCTGCCATAGAAATGGATAGTTGTATGTGAGATGAAATAAGTGGATAGAATTTCTAGATATCGAACTTGAATTTCTTTTAAAGAAATGGGTTATCGGAAAGTAATAAAAATGTCAGTGCTCACTCACTTCAGCGAGGTTATATGCGAAATAAACTACACATTTTTGCAATGCATTAGTTCCACAGAAAATAAAATTTAGATTGAACATTAAGTTTGTTTCAATTTTAAAATAAAAGCAAGAAATTTATGTTAAAATTTAAGAGGAAAAACACAGTAAATTCTGGTTACTTCGGACTTGAGATAACGTTCAATAGGGACAACTGTTAAATCGGGGCAAAATTTTAAGTACAAAATAGAAACATATCATTAGCATTACTCCTGATAAATTTGAAAGCCGCTTTATTTGGACATGGACATACTGTACAAATGACAGTGTTTGAAAGTTAACCGTAACAAATCACAACCAAATAAGATTTATATCGTGAAAGGAAAAGAAAGGTATTTTACACTTAAACGGACAATATTTACAATTTTCAAACCAATTTAAATTTTCTAACATTGCCGTAATTTCCAATGTGGATGAAACAATCATTTTTCGACACAGAAATTTTGTTAAATAAAATGCATCTTTCTAAATAGTGGTAAAAATTTGGCTTCAATAACTAAATAAAATTTCTGGGTCCAAACAGAATTGATCGATCCGCGTTTTATACGCCGAAAATTATGGTAAATTTAATGAGGGATTAAATATATTTCAATTAGTTTATTTAGAAATATCATAGCTTACCCTAGAATTTTCATCCCGTCAACGAAACCCGTTTTGAACTAGAAAATTTATTTAATAAAATATGTCTTTCTGGTAATTTCATATCTGCCACGGATTCGACGGTACTGTCTTCTCTATTTTTAGTTAAATAATCTTCCTCTTATGCAATTGCAGATTTCTGCTGTTATATATATATATATATATATATATATATATATATATATAACGCCGAATCCGTGTACACATTTAAAAATTTTACACATAAATTAGCTATGTACATACTAAAGAATTGCCTTTTTTTATTAAATAATTTTCGTTCAAAAAACCATTTCCTAATATTTCAAAAAGGTATTATATATATATTTTTTTAAATGTAGTTCAAAGGGTACCGATTCCTCTTAATTAAAATAGTATGTAAATTTGCTTATCGATTTCTACAACTAAAAGCCAGAATTCTATTTCCGTTACTACTTGAAGTTCATTTTTTCTTCATGTTTGACAAATTATTTCAATTTTTAGGAAATTTACATATGCACAAAAATAAAAAAAATAAGCAATAGAAATGGATAGTTGTATGTGAGATGAAATGGGTGGATTAAATATCTAGAAATCGAATTTAAATTTCTTTTAAAGAAATGGGCTATCGGAAAGTAATAAAAATGTCAGTACCCACTCACATCAGTGGGATTATATGCGAAATAAACTACACTTTTTTGCAATGCATTACTTCGACAGAAAATAAAATTTAGACTGAACATTAAGATTGTGTCAATCTGAAAATAAAAGCACACAATTTATGTTGAAATTTAAGAGGAAAAACACTGTAAATTCTGGTTACTTCGGATTTGGGATACAGTTCAATTGGGACAAACGTTTCATCGGGGCAAAAATTTAAGAATGAAATAGAAAACTATCATTAACATTACTTCTGAAAAATGGGAAAGCTGCTTTATTTGGACATGGACATATTGTACTAATTCCGTGTTTCCAAGTTAACCGTAACAAATCACAGCTAAATTCGTGAAAGGAAAAGAAATGTATTTTACACAAAAACGGACAATATTTACAAATTTCAAACCAATTTAAATTTTCTGATATTAAATTTCATGAGGTATTAACCTTTAACGCTAGAACCGCCGGAACATTTACGCAAGTGTTAAAAAAATATTTTACACCAGAATTTTTATTTAAAACTAATTGGCTTATTTATTTAACTTATTTCTTCGTGGTACGTATATAACATATTTTATAAAGAAATTTCTAGTTAGAATCGAAATATTTTCTCTGGGTACAGGTCAAAATGACCGCTATGGCGATTCTAGTGTTAATTATCGCTCCCGCGATATTCACGAGCTCAGTCTTTTATTCAGATTCTTTGATTCGCACTAGTTTTATAAATAGTGTAATTGATTTATTAAGGTAACATTTTACCTGTAATTAAAGAAAGTGAATATTTGTTTTTAAAAAAAGTGTTGCCAATAAGCAACTTGAATATTTAAACCTTAATTTAATGCGACCGTTAAGGGGGTAGGATACCTTTGAACTCGTCAATAAAGTAAAAAATATCACTATGTTCCAAGCTTCAAAACTTGTGTAATAAGTCAAAAATAAAAATCAAACTTCATTTAAATATAAAACTCATATTTAAATTTATATTTAAATATATATATATACTTGTAAATTCATAAATAAATATTGAAATGACAAGTTTAAAAATATATGATAAAAAGAGAAAAAAATCTTGCTCGCATAATAAAATCTGAAAATATGCATATAAAGAGGAAATGTTGGTGAAAATAAATACATAATACTGTTACCTTTACACTAAAACCAGAATATTTGAAAAGAATTCTGACTAAATTAAAAAATTAACAGTAAATTAAAAGTTTTCACTTTTTAAAAAATAGTCTCAATCTAAAAAAACAGAAAAAAATAAAATATTCCCTTTTCTGGTTTTAAGTTGTAGGTAATACAGAAATGAATATGTTTTGAAAATTTCTTTTGATTGCCATGCATAGTTTTTTGGTAACACTGCGCGCAGTATCAAAATTCATCATTTTGAATAAACGCAACGCAAAGTTTAATTATCCCATATAATCTTAATATATAGTCTTAATAAAACTGTCATAATTAGTAAACTAGAATGATTTTTTTTTTGCATATTGTTCAGAAATGATTACGGAATCAACATATGCATTAATTTTTTTTAGAAAATTTTGTAGGTTTAAAGGTATCCTACCCCCTTAGGGGTTAACCCTTTCCGGCACAGTGTGCCCGTGTCGGGATACCTAATTTTATTTCCAAACTTACGAATTGCACCGAGAATATTTTAGTAAAATTTTGCTTTTACAATGAGCATTTAAAGTAACATGTTTTTAATTTCTAAAAAAGTCGTTTTAAAATTCAGGTGTCAGTCAATCATTTCATCATTTTACACCAAACTTTGCCTGTGCCAAAAAGGTTTAAACATATTTCAATTAGTTTATCAATAAAAATCGTAGCTGCTTACACTAGAATTTCATCCCGTCAAAGAAATCCGTTTTGAACAAGAAAATTTTTTTAATAAAATATGTCTTTCCGGTATTTTGATATCTGCCACTGATGCGACTGTACTGTCTTCACTATTTCTAGTTAAATAATCTTCCTCTTATATAATCGCAGATGTCTGCTGTTATATATAGGGGAGACTAGGGAGGGTTGACCCCGTTTTTACAAAATGATTTTTTATTTTTTAAATAAAAAATGCAGAATAAAGTTGTATGTATCCTTTTGTTCGTTATACAATCAGTTATCAAAATAAAATTGCTACATAAGTGTAATATATAAGAAATTTGAAAAAATGATTGATTTTAATCAGGAGAAAATACTGGGTCAAGGCTCCCCCCATATGGGATGGTTGACCCATTATATGGGAGGCTTGACTCACTTTGTTTTATATATTGAAATATTTGTGAAGAGAAATAACATCAGTTTTAATAAAGCTAAATAACTGTATGCTACATGCTTTAATTATTATAAAAAATATTTTTGAAAATATGATGCTTACAAAAACCTGTTTAGACGCAATCGCAAATCAGAGAAGAAAATTTTTGTTTTAAAAAGGATTTTGTCTGAGCAAGTATAATTGTACAGCAGGGTAAATGAAACTTTAACATTTAAGACAGTATTCCACCAGTGACAGTTTCCATTTTCATAGGATTTTATACATTATTATGTCCGGATTTAAGTGCTACTGTCCCACTTTTTATTTGTTTCTTTGTCCGACTTTTTGTGACATTCGATCTGACAACTCTAGTTGTCACATAGTTTGGATTCATCGCACTCTATTCATCATGCTGAAATTTGTCTACATACCTTTCTAAAGTTTTTCGATCAATGCTATGTTCTTTTCCAGGTGCATGAGTACTTAACTTATCATTAACATCATTTAACCCTTTCTGGGGCAAAGTACATTCAGTACTAAATTGTTGAAATAAATGAATTTCACCGCAATATAAGAACTAATTTATTTGGAAATATGAAAAAGGCTATATTTCACAAACATATTAAATTGAAAAGAATTTAGCAAAATTCTTGTGCCACTGTGGCGTTTAGGAATTAAAATTATGTGGTTTCATAAACATACCACTGCCCCTGAAAGTGTTAAGACTGCTGCTTTAGTACTTTCTAGTCTTCTCTCACTGTTTATATTTACCTATTGTAAGTAATATTTAAGTGGATCAACTTTTCCATTTATATTTCATTTTTTTTTTTCGTGCAGTGGATACTATATCAGTTTTTCACATCTTTCTTTAATCAGTTTTAAAAGTTTCCTTTTCCATCACCCCATTTTACTGTGGTTTTACAGAATAAATTTGCAATTATTTTTATGTACGACCTATCTTTCATTATGCACAGTGTATAATAAAAAGGTTTCCAAAACCCCGTAATTAACACATTGCCGAAGAGCAATTTTTATCAAATCTGAATTTGAAACAGTAGAAGCTCCTCCCTGTTATATCCCACAAATATAAAATATATCTCCCCCTCCCCCGCCAATGGGTTAAGTGGCGGCGCTATATATTATATGCCACCTACGATTAATCAGGATTAGCACCAGAAAAATTTTACGAAATTTTAATTATCTGACTTTAGTGGAGAAAAGTCGTAAAATTGCTTTTTCTTATTTTCAAATAAATTTTTTCTAAATTTCCGGTGGGAATTAAGAATTACACAAACGCAATTGCTTGCCCTTCAAGGGATTAATCTTCATTTGGTACGTCACGAAATCAGTCCGGAGGCCTTGAGTATTGAGACGGTATTGACATAGTCCCCTTCTAAAGAACAGCACATTGTCATGTTAAGCCTAACTTACTGTACAATCTTTATGCCTAGAATTAACACTAGAACGCCCGGAAATTTTACTCAAGTTTCATAAAATTATTTGACACCAGACTTTTTGTTTAAACTATTTGACTGATTTATTTAACGTAAATCTTCATGGTTTACATTTAACTTATTTTCTGAAAGAATTTCTGGTTCCAGTTGACATTTAATCATATGGTCGGAGTCGAATCGATTCCTTCCGGGCGTTCTAGTGTTAAAGCGCTTTATCTCTGCTTTACTTACAACCTACTTACTTAGATTTCTATGATCATAGTAAATATTGTTTTATTTAATCATCGGAATTTCGCGATTCAGCAAGGCGAAAATCTCTATTAAATTTTAGTGGTAGCGAAAAGCCGTAAAGGTTGGCAGCTATGCTATGATATATTCTATCTGAAAAAAAACTTACAAAATATTTCTAAAAAACACAAATTTTAGGTTGAAAACTCTTCACAATTGATTTTTTATGCAACTATTTCGATTATCAGTATGAAACAGCTCTTTGATGCTCTTTGAGCATTCCATTAGCTTCGGTTGACACCTACTGATAAAACTCTGAAATTCTTTTAAATATAAAAACTGATGGGTGGATCAAGCCTCCAGTATGGTCAACCCTTCCTAGTCTCCCCTATATATATATATATATATATATATATATATATAACGCCGAATCCGTGTGGACATTTAAAAATTTTGCACATAAATTAGCTATGTACATACTAAAGAATTGCCTTTTTTTTATTAAATTATTGTCTTTCAAAAACCATTTCCTATTATTTCAAGAAGTTATTATGAGCTTTTAAAAAATGTATTTCAAAGGGTACCGATTCCTCTTAACCCCTTGAAGGGCGGTGATGCCGTCACGGTATCACATAATTGTAATCCCTAATCGCCACATTCGCACCGGAATTTTATAATGAAAATTTCACCTTTATTAAGTACGCGAAAATATACTTTTACTTGTTTATAAAAAAATTCTCTTGTAAATAATGGTGTCAATAAATTATTTCAACATTTTTTGAATACAAGTACCTTGCCCCTGAAAGGGTTAATTAAAATAGTATGCAAATTTGGAAATGGAATCCTGCAAGTAAAAGTCAGAATTTTATTTCCGTTACTGCTTGAAGATCATCTTTTCTTCATGTTTGAGAAACTATTTCAATTTTTAGGAAATTTAAATATTCACAAAAATAAAAAATATCAGCCATAGAAATGGGTAGTTGTATGTGGGATGAAATACGTGGATAAAATGGCTAGAAATCGAATTTGAATTTCTTTTAAAGAAATGGGTCATCAGAAAGTAATAAAAATGTCAATACTCAATCACATCAACGAGGTTGTATGCGAAATAAACTACACTATTTTGTAATCATTAGTTCGACAGAAAATATAATGTAGATTGAACATTAAGATTGTTATAATCTGAAAATAAAAGCAACTTACTTATGTTGAAATTTAAGAGTGAAAGCACAGTAAATTCTGGTTACTTGGGAATTGAAATGTCTTTCAATTGGGACAACCATTTAATCGGGGCAAAATGTTCAGAACAAAATAGAAAAATATCATTAACATTACTTCTGATAAATGGGAAAGCCGCTTTATTTGGACATATTATACTAGTACCAGTGTTTCCCAGTTAATCTTAGCAAATCACTGACAAATAAGGAGTTACATCGTGAGAGGATGAGAAAGTTATTTTAAATATAAAAGAAATATTATTTATAATTTCTAAAGCTACTTATTTTTTCTACTATTAAATTTAGTTTGGGAATAAAAATATTTCAAGTAGTTTATTTAGAAAAATTGTAGCTGCTTTCCCAAGAGTTTTTATCCCGTCAAGGAAACCCGTTTTGAGACAGAAACTGTATTTAATATAATTTGTCTTTCTGGTACTTTCGTTTCTGCCACTGATGTAGTATTTCCTGTGAGCTACTTTTTTAATATTCTTATTGCTTGATCGCTACCACTTTTTTGAAAATGGAATATTAATCCTTATTTTCCTGTTATTTAAACTGTGATTCAACTGTGATTAATTTTATTGAATTTCACTATTTTAAAAAACTGGTGGCAATCCAGCAATCCTAATTTTAAAACAGTAGCCCACTGGTAACAGTGCACTGATGCAACGGTTCTGTCAGCACTATTTCTAGTTAAATAATCTTCGTCTTATATAATCGCAAATTTCTGCTGTTATGTTTATATACATACACGGTATAGAGCACAATTGTTAAGTATAAATATTTTTATTTTTATTCAACATTAACCTACCTTAACCCTTTAACCTTTTCCGACGCAGTGGTCCAACGTCGGACCACCTAATTTTAATTCCAAACTTACTAAGATCACCAACAATATTTTATTAATATATTGCTTTTACAATGAAAGTTTAACCACTTCAGCGGCTGCCCCGAGTTAAGTCGGGGGTAAAAACACTGTTTCCCCATACCTGTCGCCGGTGAAGTGGTTAAAGTTACGAGTTTTTGATTTCTAAAAAAGTCTTTTTTTTTAAATTTGGCTGTCAGTCAAACATTTCATCATTTTACGAGCAGAATTTTTCTGTGCCGGAATGGATTAATAATGATAGCAGGGATGGCCAACTGTGGCACGCCTTATACCACTGACATTTTACAGAAAAAGTCGATTTCTTTTGAGTCGCAGAGATTCGTTTATTAGGCAAGGCAATGATTAATATCAAGTTTTAATGGTGTCGATGCGTGCCACAGTTGGCCACCCCTGAATTAGAGGCTTAACACTAGAACGCCCGGAAAGAGTCGATTCGACCCCGACCATGTGATTAAATGTCAATTGGAACCAGAAATTTTTTCATAAAATAAGTTAAATTTAAACTACGCAGATCTCCGTTAAATAAAACAATTAAATAATTTTAATTAAAAATTCTGGTGTCAAATATTTTTATGAAACTTGAGCAAAATTTCCAGGTGTTCCAGTATTAAAACAGATGAACCTTTTAACTACTGGCGGTACTTATACGTACCACTCACTTTAAACTTTCATCCCATAGTGAATATTACTAATATTCTAATGATACTTTGCAAAAACACTCTTTTAACTTCATTTTACCCGGATACATGGCAGCAGTACAGCTCATATTCAAAATATTAGAATAATTATTTTTTTTTTTTTTTTTGCAAATTGATAATATCGTTTGGTAATTTAATGTCTTTTAATGCAAATATGCAAACGATATTTTTATTAAGAACTTATTGTTGATTAAACTTATTTATTATCTTAAAAATAATATCATTTTTGAAAAGATTAATTGAAAAAAATATTATTTTTAAAAGTCAAAATATTAGAATAATATTTCAAGTGGTTCAAAATGTTAGACTATTCCACATTAATTCTCCTTTAATTTTCTCCAATTCATAACTGGTGGCATCATTGATTAAATTCAGACGGTTTTATTTAAAATCAGTATTCTTATTGCAGTTTGTTTACTTTTTCTTCTTAAAAAGGGTCCTGTGAGTGATATTCCTGAATCTATTAACCCTAGAACTACCGAAAATTTTACTCAAGTTTTATAAAAATATTACACATCAGAATTCTTATTTAAAACTATTGAACTTATTTACTTAACTCATTATTGTCTGGTTTAGATATTTAGTTTATTTTAAAGAAATTTCTGGTTAGAATAAATATTTCGAATGTACCCATCGGGCCCATTGGACCCGTCTGGTAGACGGAGGGTTAAACTTCGTATGGTTGATTTGTATCGGAAAGGTAAAAATCAATGTTATATAGCAAATTATTTACATTGTTCGAAATCAAGCGTTAGTTAAGTACTAATACAATATTAAAAAAATGGAAAATTTCAAAATAATCGTCGAAATGGCGGACAAAAACCAAAAATATGTACTAGAGATGCAGAAAAATGAAGCGTATAGTTAAGAAAAACCATTTTAAAAGTGTGCGATTCTTGCACCGAAAATGGAAAGAAGGAGGAGTTGAAGTTTTTACATCGACAACATTAAGACGTCACCATATATTTAACCCTAGAACTACCGGAAATTTTACTCAAGTTTTATAAAAACATTCTACACCAGAATTTTTACTTAAAACTATTTAATTTGTTTATTTAACTTATTATTGTCTGATTTATACATTTAGTTTGTTTTGAAGAAATTTCTGGTTTGAATAAATATTTTGAATGTACATGTCGGGTCCATTGGACCCTTCTGGTAGACAGAGGGTTAAGTTTGAATCTCGCGTACCGAAAACAAAACCTCTCATGACTGCAAAAGAAAAGCGTATAAGACTGAATTGGTGTAAATCAAGACGTTTATGGAGCAAAGAAAATTAGAATATTGTATTATTTATTGATGAAAGCATGTTTTCTGTTTCATATGGTAATCAAGGTATTCGAGTTTGGGGAATGAAGCAACAAGCATTTGATAAAGAATGCCTTAAACGTTCCGTAAAATTTGCTGAGTGTCATGGTTTGGGGTTCCATGAGTGCAGAATGACCTGGAAAGTTATGCATCGTCTACGAAAAGGTTAACTGTCAGATTTATCAAGAAATTTTGGAATATTACATGATTCCATCATGCTACAATTTATTAACTACCATTTACTTCATATTCATAAGGTAATATTGTTGCGTAAATTAAAATATTCTAATATTTTGAACCAATCTAAATTTTATTTTAATATTTTGTTGTGTTTCAGAAAGCTGTATACCTAATTTTTTGAACTGTATTTTAAATTTTGTAAATGTTAAAACCTTATCTAAATATTCCAGATTTAATTTATAAGAAATTTAATTGCATTTACTTAGTACCAAAATAAATAAATGAAAAATAATATTTTCTTACTACTTTTTCTCAATTATTCTAATATTTTGAATATGAGCTGTAGTTCTAGGTTTGTTATTTTAGCTAGGAAGGAGGCTATCTTTGACACAGACGATGTGTTTTGTACCGACATTTTGTACAGATTGTCACGCTTGTCTTTTTATTGCTGCAACCACAGTAAAGGATATAAGAAAAGTGTTGGATTTTTTTTATGTGTTCATTATGATCTTAGAATACAGTTTGACTAGCTATTTTAAGTGAACAATGTGTGTATTTGATTTAAAAGTTGAAGTACTTGGTGGTACTTATCTGGGATAATTTGACATAGATTTAATACGTTTTGAACCATTTTTTACTATAAGAAATTAAATTAACCCCTTCGGGACGAGCGACCAGTATACGTTGCGCATAAGTTGCTCAGAATCTTTGATTATTCCAACCAATTATTTTTATATTAATACCTGGAAATTATTCCAGAGAGAAACATTCGCCTTGCATACAATATGTAATGCATATAATATATTGCATACAAGGGGAATTTTTCTCTCTGGAAATATTTCCATGTATTAATATAGTTTCTATCGATGCTGGATTTTATTAAATTTCGTGTTTGCTCCATGTCGCTGGCTCACGATAAATATTCCATCTTGTGCTGCGCTTGTAGCCTTGCCAACATATAATAGTGAGAAAATTTCCAGGCTGGGTATCGTTCCATGTGGTTTAGTCGGTAGAATGTCAGTGCGCTATACTGATGTTCCGGGTTCGAGTCCCGGCATGGAATATTTTTCACTATGTTGGTTTTTGCGCCTCTTAAGCAATTACTTTTAAATTTAATTTTCATTTGAAATACAGTTATTTTTATTGTAAATTTTGCCTTATTTAATCAGGGCATTTTCTCGATTCAATTAGGCCAACATTTCTGTAATGGATAACCGGTGATAAAAGTTGAAAAATTCTGTAAAAGACGCTCACCCCAAGGGATTAAATAAATTCCATGCAGAACCAAGAAAGTAACTAAATAAAAATGCACCAAATAAATTTTCTTGTTCGAAACATGGTTAACCTGAGTTAAATCAATCCACATATTACGGAGGATTAGTGGCAGGTTGGCAGCTATGGAAATTGTACCCTATTCCGTAGAAAATATTCTGACTTATTCATTTTCATGATATTTAGCTATTAACAGTCAATTTAAAGATTATTCAGCATTGTATATCTGAATTAGTTAGATGTTTAAAATCAATTATTTTATTCAGCTTATTTTAAAATCGTTGATTTTAGACACATACACTTTTATTTTAAAATGTATGATAAAATATGAAAATCAAAGAGTAGAATAACTTTTACTGTTTCAAACGATATTTCAATGTATATGTAATAGATTTTGAAAAAAATATTTAAAGAGTGTTATTAAAGTATTTAAAATTCACGAAAGGTTACATAAAACATAAATTCTTTTAAATGAAAAACAGATAATTAGACGTATTATAATCCACATATACATTAATTTTATTTGAGTAATGTGTTGGGTTGTTCATAAAGTTCGTGCCGTTTTTGAAGGAAAACTGAAACGCAGAAAACCTAAATTTTAGTATGCATTTATTAAATTATATAGGTGCCATTTTATTGTACAATCTTCTCCCATCTCTACAGAAGTTTAATAATGCCTTTTCTAAAGCTTTTTTGGTTTGAAGGAAAAATACTTATCGAGATGCTTTTTTATGTCATTACTATGCTAAGGTGCCTCAAGATAAATTCTTCAACAGCATTCATTTTTTCCAGTATATTAATTTAACCCCTTGAGGGACGGTGAGATAATTCCACCGTCCCTCAAGGGGTTAAACCAGCGTGTTAGCTTGCATAGTAAATCTTATATCCCATCTAGTTTTAATGCAAATTCGCACAACATCGCACCACTGAATACGAATCATAGCATGGGATGAAATAAAAGCGAAAACAGCCACTGTTAAACCTCTGCCTCCGTAAAAGAATATTTTGATACATTCATCGGAGGCGATTGCTGAAGAGAAGAGATCGGATACGAATGTCAGATGTCTTTACAGTTTTTATTTTTTCGTACGTTGAACCAAAAATACTACTTATTTAATGAAACCACATTGATACCATAGGCGCCGACTTCACGAAGCCGAAATGGGAAACCGGCACTATCTACCACTAATTTTATGGTTTTCTGTACTATTTAATCACTGTGAGTAAAAAAATAAAAATTACATTTTAAAATTCGTGGTGGATGTTAGCTTTGTTTGTCCCCGTTACTCCCGTTAATTCAGTTCCTAATATTGTTACGACGTAGAAGGTAGCTGAATTTTATTAACCTTTCTAGGGCGTTCGTTTTTTTTTTTTTTTTTTTTTGACATAAATCAAATTTATTTCTTTTAGATATACAGGGCTCGCACCGTTCCTAAAATTTTCGCACTTTGCTACCAGTATTTTAAATAAGAATTCTTCGTCTTAAATTCCCTTAAATTTTATAATAGAATTACACAACACAGATTATTGTTTTAATTTAGTGGTAGTAAAGTGCGAAAATTTTAGGAACGCTGCGAGCCCTGGATATATTATATTTCCTGAAATTTTTCAAAAATATTTCGCAACTTTGTTACCATAGTCATGGTAAATATTTATGTATATGTAACTTTTTATTTTAAAGGGTAGTTTCTTACAGTTAAAATTGTAACACACAAGTCGTTCTGCTCATGTTTAACCCGCGTGGATTTTTCAGTGCATAGGATAGGGGAGGTAGGGGATGTATGATACACTTATTTTTGACTAATTTTTTACAACCCTTAGAAACCTATTTTTAAGCAAATTTTTGTGTTTTCTTATAATGTGACCTTTTATTCGTTTATTAAAAATATTGTGAATTTAAAAAATAATCGTTCAAAAAATATATTCCAATTATTGTGAATGGTTACTACTGTATCAAATCTCCATTGCTGGGGAGGATTGTACACTAGCAAGGGAGGTTTGATACATTGTTATGTAAAATGAAAAAAAAAATGCAGACAATTCAATTTATGTGTCATACAATTTTTTATGATAAATCTTGAAATATTTCAGTAACGATTAAAAAGAAATGACATTGACATATTTTTGTTTTAGATTTTTTTTTTTTTTTTACAAAAATATTTAAACAATTCTATTAACACACTTTTTTGAAAATAAATAATGAAACAAAAACCCCAGAGATCTTGCTGCAAGAAAAAATGAAGTGAACATTGCTGATTTGCAAGCAATTTAACATAAATTTAGCACATTTAAGATTTCTTTAACCCTTTCAGGTCAAAGCATTTTCAATTCTAAAGTGTTGAATAAATGAATGGTACCGGAATTTACCAACAAATTTAATTGGAAATAAGAAAAGGTCTATATTTCACTTTCATATTAAATGGAAAATATTTTACAAAATGCTGGTGCCAATGTGGCGTTTGGGAATTAAAATTAAGTGGTTTCATAAACATACTACCACCATTGAAATGGTTAAAAGAAAAACTAATAACTCTATCATTTTGGTAAGTAAAATCGGGTTGATTTAAAGTTTTTTTAATTTACCCTTCGTCAATTATAGAAACATCTTCCTTTTCAGGCCATTTTAACTTTTTTCCTTTTACATGACGAGCAAAACGAACTAACCACCTATCATCGCACTGCTTTTTTATGTAACCTACATAATGTCTATGAATAGTCTCTTTGTTCTTCCTTACCAATTTCAGTAGCTCTTGCTGTAAAACAATAATGAATATTACAGTCCTATATTAGTTTACAACTTAAAAAACTATTAAATTTCAAATATACAAGTGTATCATTTCTCCCCAGCACTAATGTATAATTTCTTTCTATCATGCCTTATTGGATTTTCAATCACTTTTTATAAATGCAGTTGCTAAATGCCAATCTGCTTTCTGGTAAAACTCACCCTAACAATGTGCGTTACAAATAAAAAATATTACAAGATATTATCTTCACAATATTAAGAGTTATGAAAGAAAATCAATATTTAAAAAAAAATTACATTGACATTCCAAAAGTCTTCAAAATTAAACGAAAAAAAAACGTTGTCAGTTCTTCACTGATAAGTCCAGCTAATGATGACCTCTGCTAATAAAAGAAGACTTTACATCTGTTACAATGGCTGTTAATGCCATTTGTTGAGAAAAATTGTCAATGTATCAACCCTCCCCTACCTCCCCTATATCGTCGGTACCATGTCAAACTATCAAATGTGAAAACAGTGGGCTAATTTTTTTAAATTCAGATTTCTTGATTGGCAACACTTTTCTGAAATATTAATTTTTCTCTTGTTTTTGCCTTTATTAATATGTTATTAAATAAGGTTAAAAAAAGCAAATTTTACTATTTCATAAAAGGGGTGCCGGTCAAGAAATCTGAATTTTAAAAAAGTAGCCCACTGTTTTCACATTGGATAGTTTGACATGGTACCGACGATATGACTACGGTAATTTTAAACATATTATTCAATTATTATTCCTCTGTCATTTCAAATGTTCGCTTGTCCTTTCAGTATAAGATTTTTTCCCCTGCTGATTGCAAATATCACAATAGGTGACTGTACATTTCCTGTGCTTCCCTCATGATTGACGCGTTTCCTTTCCCAAATTCTCCTTACTGCTTTCGTAGAGTGTGCAAAGAGACGTTGTACCTTTCACTGTTGATTTTTTTTAACGTATTTTGTTACAAACTCTCCAAAGTTTACGTACAATAAATCTAAGTGCGGCATTACTAATGAAGAAATCGTGGAATTGATGGAAGCATTGTCATACGAAGAAGAAATGAATCGACTATCACGTATCTGAAAACTATCTATCATCTCATAACAAAGAAGATGAGGAATGTCCCCAACCAGCAAGTCTGACCTCGACTTACTTAGCAAAGACGGTAAAATCGAATCAAAATGAAAACTGCAATCCTCGTGTGGTAGGCGTAAGTCTGAAAATGTGAAAATTATTCCTGGTACAACGAGATACGCCGCATCTAGAATTGAAGACTTATACTCCGAATTCACGTTATTTTTTTTTCCAGCAATTTTAAACATCATACTAAGAAATAGCAACATAGAAGAAAAATATATGTTCGGTGACAGATGGAAGAATTTAAATAATGTTAACTTGGAAGCATTTATTGGCTTATTACTGCTGTCTAGAGTAAATAAATCTCGTAAAGATTCGAATGGGAGTCTTTGGGTTGCTACACCAGAACAGAATACTTTCGAGGCAACTATGTCGTTAGAGAAATTCAAAATGATATCGAGGGTTCTTCGATTTGATGACGGCAAGACATGACCAAGAAGACGTGAAACTGGCCATGAGAGTTTTGTGTGTCAAGTGGGTGAAAATGTTTTCGATGTTGTATAATCCCGGAATATACGATACTGTGAATGAACACCTGGTAGCTTTCAGAGGAAACTGTCCATTCCGCCAGTACATACCCGACAAACCAGCTAAGTATGGTATAAAAATTTTGTACTTTTTGACAACGCAATAAGTTATGTCTGAAATATACAACAGTATCTTGGAAAGCAGCCTGGTTCTACACCGGAATGAAACCAAGGTCTCAAGGTTGTCATTTTTCTCGTTCAAGACATAAAAGGTTATAATGTAACATGTGATAAATTTTCACGTAGTGTGACCTTTGACAGATTCTTCTCAAAAAACAACTGACATTGATTGGAACAATCAGGGAAAACACACCAACAATTCCTCCACAGCTGCTTGCAAAAGTGGCCCCAAAGTAAACATCGACACGATATTTCTATTCACAAGGAAAGCGACTCTAGTATCCGACATCCCAAACAGAGGGAAGTGCTTAGTCATGCACAGCACTCTTTACCATAACAGGAAAATAGAAGAGATAGACTGAAAGATACCTCAAATCATTCTGGATTACAACAGCACTATAGGAGGAGTAGATTTGTTAGATAAACTGGTATCCAACATATCCTGTCGATGGAAGGCAAACATATGGCTTATGGACCGTATTCTTGTGGCGTCAAAGTCACATGATTTGGGGAAACATTTTTGATACCGTAGACATTAACATAGTTGCCAACTTTTACGCTTTCTCCGTACCACTAAAATTTTACAGAAAATATTATCTTATTTAATCGTCGAAATCTCAAAACTAAATAAGGCTAAAATGTTTATTAAATTTTAGTAGTAATTAAAAAGCGTAAAAGTTGACAGATATGCATTAATTACGCAACGACTCGTTTCGCAACTCAACACTCCATGCCATAGAGATGTAACAGCACATAATCTACTGATGTGAGGTCACGTGGTTTTGGGAAATGTTACCGAAATCATAGATGCGAACGCAAAGCGAGAATAGGGTCCATTGTAGTGTTTTTTATATAATATCGTAGATATTTCAGCGTGTAACGCATTTGTATTATTCCTGAAATTCAATCCAATATGGAATATGAACTC
Source organism: Maratus speciosus (assembly GCA_963932465.1). Classification (NCBI taxonomy): domain Eukaryota; kingdom Metazoa; phylum Arthropoda; class Arachnida; order Araneae; family Salticidae; genus Maratus; species Maratus speciosus. The sequence goes on from OZ010796.1 coordinate 454,141,505, forward strand.
ATTTCAGAAAAGGGCATTCATTGAAAAACTTGAATGACTTTGGTTTCCCACAATATTGAAGGAAAAAAGCATCTGCCAAAATCAGGGATTGCCCGATAATAGGTGGTTAGTATTCGAAACTCACGACAACCTGAAATTCGAGCAAGTACTAGCAAGAGAGGAAAATGTCACTTATGCTCTCATAATGTAAAGTGTTGGAAATGTGGTAAGTTTAATTCCAAAACTCATTTCTTTCAAGTGTGTAATGAGTGTACATAATTGAATGTTTTCTATATTTTGTGTTCTAACATATGTAAAAATAGAAATATGTAATAAATACCCTAAAGATATGTCTTACATTGAATGTTTACAGTGATATTCGGGGGTGGATGATAAAATTATAGCATTTTTATTCTATAAATACAGAGAAGTTTATCAAATTTCTACCCCCTTATGGTTATGAAAAATTACCTGCAAAACAATATAAAATGATAAACAAACGCAAAAAAGCGCAAAAACATAGCTGCCAACTTTTACGCTTTTCTGCTACCGCTAAAATTTAATAGAGATTTTCGCCTTGTTTCATCATGAGATTTCAATGATGAAATAAGACAAAATGTATTATAAAATTTTAATGGTAAGAAAAAAGGGCAAAAGTTGGCAGCTATGGCAAAAACAATAACTGAAACAATAAATTAACTTCTAATATTAAATAAAATGTGAATTTAATTCCATAACTTTGAATATTACAACAATGGGTCATTTTTGACCTGACTACCGTAATTGTATGCTACATTGCAACAGCCTAGGACGGTTAACTCTTTAAGCTCTGGTATGTGAATTTATTCCCACTTAATTTTAATCTCCAAATGCCAGAATGGTGCCGGAATTTATGATTAAATATATTTAAAAATAAGTAAGTGCACAATTTCTTGTGCAAAATCCTTAATAATTTGTTTTAAAAATACTGGTACCGATTTGACATTTTGGGGTTAAAATTAAGTGTAAAGAAATTCAACAATCAGAGCTACAGTCAGAGAAGGCGTGGCCAACTGTGGCACGCTAGACACCGCTAAAACTTTATAGTATTCATGGCCTTATCTAATCATCGATTCTCTGCGATTCAAGAATTGGACTTTTAGTGGTATCAGGCGTGCCACAGTTGGCCATCCCTGGCTTAAAGTGTTAAATTAACATTGTAACAGTTTTGCCCGAACGCCACACTGCTCGGGCAAGAATAGTTTCCATCATTCACTACTGAAAGCTTTTGAATACTACTATTTTTTAACTGCAATCTTCGCTTTATTAATTGGGCATGCTTTTCAATTGTATAAGGCGAACATTTTAGTACGGAAAAAGTGGTATTTAGCCCCTATTTTTAGTTTATTTTGTTACGAAAAAACGAAACTGATTACGGGTTAAATTTCTTCCCAATACATGAAATATTGAAATGAACTAACACTTAAAGCCATGGTTAAAAACAACTTGCAGCTTTAAGATAAATTCATAGCGGATTTAGGCTATATTAAATTGTTACTATTTTTGCATAGTAATATTGCTTTATTGAATCGTATATTTTTGCAATTAAGTTAGTCATAGATTACCAGTCAAAAATAGTGTTGAACAATAACCGTAGCAGCTACTAGACAACGTTTCCATTTGGCCGTTCTTTAAAAAAAAATGCAGATTGCTTGATAGTTACCACCTGTTTGAAATTGTAATATTCGCCTATTCTAACGCTCAAGAAATGAGGCAAATATTACTATTTAAAGTAGTGAAAGCAATTAAATAAAGAGGAAGAAACAGCCCAACTAGCAACACTGCTAACAGATATCTCCATAAACGCCCATTTACCGGGGCGACTGGAGCAATGACTTCACCGCTAATTTTAAAATGTCATTTTTGTCTTAAAAATTCACATGATTCCGTGACTAAAAAAAAGCTTTATTGTTGGTGGAAGTATGCTTGATTGCTTCCTTAGCATAGCTGCCAACTCTTCCGCTTTTTTGTACCAGAAAAACATAATAAAAATTTTGCCTTATTTAATCCGCAGATAAAACTTAGTAGAAAATTTTTGTGGTACAAAAAATCGTAAGATGTTGGCAGCTATGCCTTAGTCACCGTGAAGTCATCACCTATAGATAATCATGGAAATCTGAGTAAAGGAGAATTGACATATCCCAGGTCTTCGTCACACTAGGTCAGTGTTTTGAACATTATTCTTTTCGAAGAAGAATCTTCTTTATAAATTTCACAGAAACTTACCTGGATGGACGTTTTTCTATGTATCGTTGCAAAAAACTACCCCGTTTTTCTTTCTTAAAAAATGCTGCTTTTAAATAAACGTACCAGTGGTAACTTTACATTTCCCCAAAATAGGGAAGCTTTAAATTTAGGGGGTTCCGCAGGTTCTGATTACCGCCGACATAAACGTCCGTCAAAAAAGTTGAATAGATATGTCGTCCTTATTTAATCGCCTTATCCATGTAAATTGTCTGTCATAATAACAGCAAAAATACCTATTCGTTTTTATTAGTAGAAGTTTGCTCAGGCGGCTGTCAGTCACTGCGGTTCCGCCATATTATGACAACATATATAAAATCCCCTCTCAATGTCGGTGAGAAGGTTACTACACTGTTCATATACCGGTACTTTTATGTAGAAGAACTCGTCATATATAATCGCGCGATTTCGAAAGGCAAGTTTTTCTCTAAGAAAATTATTGGTGGTCATCTGATATCAAGTACAGGAAATTTCCTTACCTGTAGAAACTCTTTTGAATTTGATTAGCGTCACAACTAATTTTGAATAACAATTTCATGTTATTTAAAAGCCATATACATGCAGAATACCTTTCATCAATAAGGCAAAACTTTCTATTCATTTTTGGTGGTGGAAGTTTACCCGGTTTTAATGTGGCCATACTCCGATGTAAAAAGATAACAGCCATCTTCTGACAATATCCTCAGTTACCCATCTCGCAAAGGGTGTACATTAACACTAGAACAACCGGAAATTTGAGTCAAGATTTATAAAAATATTTCACACCAGAATTTTGATTTAAAACAGTTTAATTTTATTATTTAACGTTTTTCATCATTGTAAATTTTAAACTTATTTCGTAATCAAATTTATGGTTTGAACCGAAACATATTCATATGGTAGTCGTCAAAATGACGGTTCGCGGTAGTTCTAATGTTAAACTATGCGTCTCATTCTCTATATTTATAGCTCCATTATCTCAATGTATTAAAATTTACACTGTTTTTATCGCACTATAGTACGCCAGTTACTTTATTTTATTCCAAAGCTTTAAATGGATTATATAGGGGTCTTCAATCTGTGAGTCGCGGTTTTCCGAAATACCACTATTTTAAACTGAAAATTTTGCCTTTTTATTTATTGAAATTTTGCGAATAAATAAGGCGAAAATAATATATAATATAAAATAAATATATAATATAAAATAAATATTTTGTGTCAAACGACTTTCAGGCAAAAATATTAAAAACTCATATGTTAGATATTTTAAATTCCTCCCCGTTTCTCTGGGTATATTTCATTTCTTTGCATAATATATTTTTTTAATTTATTCTTTCAAATTATTTCCTGTATTGACAACTTCTCAAATAACGGAAACTTTGAATTTATAAAAAATGTAAAATATGATTTGCCTTAAAATCTACTTAAACCATATTATATTTCATTTCTGAGAAGCATTTTAAATTGAATTACATTCCTTTAGATTGTAGCAAGCATGCAATCTCAAAATATTTGCAAATAATGCAAAGGTAAATTTAGTGAATTTCAAATATATATACACAAGCATTCCATTCCCGAACGCATAATTGAATAATCTTTGAAGTACATGTTTCATAATTTGCATTCAATCATAATTGCGTTTAAGAGAAAGCTTTGTTTCATCAGTGTATGTGGTTATGAGAGAACAACAGAGCAACTAATAAAATAAACGTAATGTTAATTAAAATTCTTAAGTTCCAAATACTCTATGACTTTTGAAGTCGAATATAGTCATAGCATATTCTTAATGAATGTTTTGATGCCTTAAAAATTGATTGATTACTGCTAATTAGATTACATTCATCATGAAAATTTAATTTCTATGTTTGAACACAAACAGATATTAAAAGAATTAAGTTTCTCGAAATTTAGAAGAAAGATAAAAGAAAACAGATACTCAAATATTGGTGAAAATATGTATATTCATTCATATCATCATCTGTATATTCATTTTGCATCACTGTTGACGCCATGAAACAATTGAAACTGTTCACTAAAATAAAAAATGTATTAAAAAATTTTTGAATCTTTCCTCGTATGAAAATTAGGTACATACATTTAATCGAATTTAGAAGGAGTGTGGCATAGCTATTTCAAATAAGAAACTTTCTATTTAATATACACTCATGTTCAAAATTAAGAGAATTTTCAGATTTGGTCTATTATCTCCAGAACTACTGAATGTATTTTAAAGAAATTATTTATGTACATAGCTGATATAATGAAACAAAAATAAACATTCAACAGTTCTAACGCATGCACATGGTCATGCGTAAGAATAATCAGCGTCGAAAGGTATAAAACAGAGCTTAGAATATTTAATCAAAAATGGGTTAATAGGGGGAATGGTCCGCTCTTACAGTTATACATCTCTCACACTGTGAACTCATACTGGAAATAAGGCAGTTTATGGGTCCCTGTGGAAATTAGTCTCAGTCCTTCAGCAACGCTGTTTACAGGCCCTTGGGTGGTTCTGTGAGGTGGAAAGATAGTTCCTTTTTTCCTCCCCAAAGCATCCCAGGCATGCTCTACAGGGTTTAGGCTTGGAGATCTGACTGTCCAATCCATCAAGCAAATATCATGACTTCCCAGATACTTGTCAACCAGATGAGCTATATCAAGGCGCGCGTTGTAGTCTATTAAATTGAAATCAGGACCAACTGCATCTATGCAATGGCGAACATAGGGTACCAAGATATCAACCCTACACATCACACTAGTCACAGAGACTTTGGCAAACACACGGAGGGGTGTGCGCACATTTAACATGATGTCTGCCTAGACCATCAAACCTCGTCTGCCATAGTGGTCTTTTTCTCGGACGTTGGAAGACAGGTAGCAGATCCATGATTTTCCTCAGATGTAAGTACGTCCAGAATTTGTATTGATGCTGAACAGAGACTCATAAGTGCATAGGATGATCCCCTAATGATGCCTGATCCAAAGTCTATGAATCTCTGCACCATGATAAACTGGTTCTTCTGTGTACAGAAGTGAACGGTACGCAAGAAACAGGTCTTATAGCAAATAGCGCTCTGTCATGTAGCCTTCTGCAAACAGTAACCCTAGAATCTCGACTCAGTGTTGCCAGTGGGCTACTTTTTAAAAATTCAGATTTCTTGATTGGCACCAGTTTTTTGAAACGGCAAATTTCCTTTTGTTTTAGCCTTAATTAATATGCCATTAAATAAGGCGCATTTTACCATTTCAAAAAAGTGGTGCCAAGCAAGAATCTGATTTACAAAAATAGTAGCCCATCTGGCAACACTGTCTCGACTGCCTGTGGCAGCATATGGTCACGAGAGAGCAAATAAAGTTGTTGCGCTATTGTTACCCCTCGCTGTAATGGACAAATAGCAATCTTCATTGACCGTCGTGGATCTTGGACTATCTTACCCATGCTTACTCTCTATGGACCCAGTGTCCTGAAACTGTTTTCATAAGTTGGGCTCGACACTGGGTATTACATTCAAGTAGGGGAGCTAGGCGATGAATGGGACAAGGAATGGATGGGACATTCTTATTATTTCAGGCAATAAACATTTATTTTAAATTGCTTCCTACCCCATATAAGGCGCTACCACAGTGTGCTTCAGAACTAAATGTAGGACCACATTGCTGTTTTCATTTTCCTTCAAAGTTGCATTTTTTGAAATCTCTGCTTAAAAGTGAGTTTTTTTTTACATTTGAAGATGTGAAATATCTTATACAATATAAAAAATTAAGCTATGTTGTAGTTATTTATTTTAAGGTTCAATATCGATAGTTAAAATGAATGAATAGTAACCATTGTGACAAAATAATTTTTGACGCAAAATGGCTGAGAAGGGAATATATGCATCATGGGGATGATAGGGACATTTCAAATGGGGATGAATGGGACATTCTCATTTATTCCTAGAGATTCTGAAAATTTTATTTATTAACTAAATAGTATTATATAGGTTGATAAATTAATAATTAATGTTAATTAATAGTATTAAATAGTATTATATGAATTGTTATTGTTTAAAATTTCTGAGTATTATTTATTGTATTGAAATAATTATTAATGGATTATCAAAAAATTGGTACTAAAACTTAATCAAAATTTATAAAATTGTTAAAAATAGCATGTTTATTGATCGAATGGGGGAAATTATATTGAATTTTGAAATGTTGCACAAATAAATCCCAATCCCTAACATACTGGGTCGATCGGAAAGTCGTTTCGTGTTGGGAAAATGAATTCGCAACAGAAAATTCTATCATTTAATTATTAGACATTGATTCTGATATCTAATGTCTAATAATTACCGGTCAGAATTTTCCGGTACTAATTGATTTTCCAATACAACACGACTTTCTGATTGACCAAATAATTTTCCGTTCTGCATGTTTCTAAGATTCATTTAAGTAATATTAATTAATAAGTTATGATTGAAAATTATTAGCTATGACATATTTAAAAGACATTTTGCACTTTCATTTCAAATCTAAAATGCCTCATAAGCCGGAAAAAAGAACAGACTGATGGCCAAAGTCTACATTAAAAGTTAAAACTCCAATAAAAGAAGTTATTGAAAAAAAAAAAAAAACATATCGATTCGTGCTGTAAAATCATATCTTACAAAAATAATTATACATAAGGTTATAATTATAAATTTTAATTTGGTAAAATTGACTACAGGGAGGAATATCTTTGTGACCCATTCATCCGTATTAGTGTCCCATTCATCCCTGCTGTGGGGATGATTGGGACAGTGATGAACGCTTTTTTAATTTCATAATATTTTTCTGAATAAATCATAATCTAGAATAAATATTGTTCATATATGTTGTAAAATACCTAATTTATGAAATGTGATATATAATATTAATAATAACTTAAATAAAAAAATTAAAAAAAATATTTTTGTGAAAATGTCCCATTTATCCCCCATCTCCCCTATCTAGGAATTTGCACTTGAGACTGCCGGGTTTTAAATCTTTCCACGATTTACAACCTCATTTCACATCCGAACGTTGGTTGTTACTGATTTGTACTGTTATCTTTTGAATTTCTTCGAATCTTGCAATAAAATACCAAGATATTTAAAGAGGTGTGTGAGCGAACAAAACGCAAAATTGCCACGCTTGCTTACAGAGCCTGTTCCTCTAGCCACTTCGCCTATACACACGTGTGCGCTTACCTATTCGACTCTAAAGAGTTGCATCTTTGTTTCAAAGCATTGGTTTTACCTATTGTTGAGTACTTTTCATGAAATTCGACAAAAAAAGCAAATTCTTTTAATTTTGAACATGGTTGTATAAATTGCAGAATTTCCTATAGCCGAATTTAAGCCTCTCGCCGCGCAAACCCGAGATTTTATCGGGGATGCATTTTTTTCCGCCCTCCTTGATTTTTCCCATCAGTTATTTTTTTATTGTAAATTTTGCAATGTAATGAGAGCATTTTCCCGATTAAATTAGATAAAAATTTTTGTTTTGAAAAAACGGTGACAAAAGAATAAATATTCTATAAATACGCAATTTCTGAAGCTATTTTGATAAAACAATTACGCAGCAAGAGGGTTAACCACAGAATTTGTGATATCATTCAACGATTAAATAATACGAATGATTCTAATTAAAGTGTGTGGTTGAAATGTGTAAGCAATACATAAAAAATTGCAATAAGTAGACGATTTGTATTTTTCAGAATGAAGAATGAGATGCAGCTTTGATTAAAAGTATTGAACACCTCAAGATTTTAATGTGTAAAAATTTCGCGAAAAAAGTTCAAATCTATTTTTAAATATACACTAAGCGCAAATGTTATGCAAATGTGGTCCTGGCGGAATTCTCTTAAATTTCGATTTATGGTAGTTCGTGTTATGCTTATCAGATATCGAAATGGGCGCAGTCATGAAAAATGTGAGCGGGTATTTCCAAAACGGCTCCGTATCATGATTTGCTCCGTTGCCATCGAAATACTCAAGGCGAGAGGACTCAAGGGCAGATTCCCAGAACAGCCGAGACACTCCATTTGGCGACTTTTCTGGCAACCGCCAAATACCCCACATACGCCAATCTAAAATGCGGCAACCTGAAAACTAACGTGATTGGTCCACTTTCCTGAATGCTTCCAGACCGTTTTTTAGGGTTTCGTTCATCTGACGAAACCCTATTCGTCTCGCTCCTCTGTCTGTCTGTCTGTCTGTCCGTCTGTCCGTCACAGAGCCCGTTCTCAGAAACTATACATGTTAGAGACTTGAAATTTTGGGTACTTATAGCTGAACACCTCACATCAAACAACAAATCATAAAATTTTGAAAAAGTTGGTAATTAACCTAATTACGGGCTAATTAAATTCTAAAATTAACCAATCAACCTTCTGAATGCAGGTGAAAATGCACGTTATCGAAATCCTCCCCAGTTTCTCCTAATGGTTGCCAGTAAACTCGGCGGATGCTCCGTCAAATCAGCCGGTGCAGGGTTACCACGGAGTACTTTAAGCAATAAATGAAGTGGACCTTCAAAAAGCAAAATTGGATCTGCCGAAATATCGGTCGTACAAATTCGTAACATGTGTAGAAATACGCGGAAAAAATTCCACTTTATTTTGGTATAAATTTAAAATTTCTGAGTAGGATAGAACGCAAAAAATCCACTAAAAATCGATCGATAAAAATTTAATTTCTGTGTTTTTAAAAACAATGAAAACAGATTTTCATTCACCGGAAGGCAGCTGTCATTATTTTTCGTGATATCGGCGCGGGAGAAATTTAAGGGGAGGAAAGTCTAATACGAAATTTAAACTTTTTAACCCTAGATCTACCGGGAATTTTATTCAAGTTTTAATAAAACGTTCTACACCAGAATTTTTATTTAAAACTATTTAACTTATTTATTTACCTTATTTTTTTCTGGTTTATATACTTAGTTTATTTTAAAAGAAATTTCTGGTTTGAATGAATATTTTGTATGTACCTGTCGGGTCCAATGGACCCGTCTGGTAGACGGAGGGTTAAATATTAAATTTTTCGATTAAATTTTTTGACATCCGTGCTGGAAATTTCTCGCAGATTCCATACATACCCGGTTCAAAAAGATTGCTTCATTACGAGCTGAGATGTTATTTATTATTTTATTCCTTTTATTTCCATCAAATGCCAGATTAAGATGGAGGCACGTGCTTTTTTAACGGAGATTTCATTTAAATTAGGAAATTAAGAATTTGCGTGGGGTGTTTCGACGGCGCGCTATGAGATAAGTATTAATTATTCAATATGAAAAAGTTTATAGGTTTATAAGTGTTCATCCCACTATTTCCGAATAGCAATTTCAGGAAATATCTTAAATTATTGTTTAAGACCGCCACTCGATGTCTTCAAAACTTTAAGATACTTTATAACACATAAGAAAAAGTGTAAAAAAGAATGGAGTGTGATATTTCGAGGAGTGGAGGGGGGGGGGGGACTAGATTTATTTATTAAATCTTAGCGTTTGTTATCGCAGAAAATGTTTTAAATTGTTGGTTAAGACTGCACCGCCACCCTCCCGACCATGTATCTACGGAGAGATTGCGCAAAGGAGTTTCGTTCAGATATGCTTTTGTTAAGAATAGAGTGCGCTCCCTGGTGGTGGAATGCGGAACTAACGTAACGCGATTTTGTTAAAATTAGGAAATATAACAAGGCGATCCGTTTGCAACTTTAAGATACTTCATGACACATAATAAAAAGCTTATAAAATAATGGTGCATGCAATTTCCTGTGAAGGGAGGGCGGGGGAGGGGCGCTGGATTTCTTTTTTAAAAAATAGCGTTTACGACCTTTTTAGGTGTCGTTTTTTGAGCACTATGATATACTCAGACACGTGCTGCTTATGAAATATAAAAATGTCAAAATTTTAGTTACCACTATTTCCGAATAGTACTTTCAGCAAATTTCTTAATTTCTCGCTTAAGGCCGCCACCAACTCCTGTAACACATCCACTGATAGGTTGTTTAACAGAGTTTCGATCTGATACACTTTTGTTATGAATAGTGTGCGTTCCCTGGTGGTGGAATTTGCAAGTAACATAACGCAATTTTGTTAAAATTATGAAATCTAACAAGTCGATCTGCTGGAAACTTTGACAGAGTTCATAACACATAATAAAAAGCTTATAAAAGAATGTTCCGTGCAATTTCCTGGGGCGCCTACCTATCTCGGGTGCTATAGACCCGATCCCCTCGACTAATATACCTACGGATAGGTTGTAAAACGGAGTTTCCTTTGGATAGAGGTTTGTGTAGAATAGAGTGCGCCCCTGGTTGCGAAATGTGGAACTAACAGATTTCACAAAAGGATAAAGTGTTTTAAACGAATATTAAACGAAACCCTCTGTGCGATCTGTGATCACACTTACCCACTTGTTACTACGTCTTCACCCTGGAATCATGGGAAATACAGCATTTATAAATAACGACGTATTAGAAAACACAGGAAAGCTGCTTTTTATGAGATTCAAAATAAAACAAACGATTTAAACATAATTTGTTGAAAAAATGTGAAATTTTTAAAGTACCTTTCCAAATCAGAGTAACGATTTAATGATTATAATTTTCATTTCTCAACAACTTTCAGAAAAAAATCATGGCGTCATTTAATATTTTAAATTACGTGCCTATATCAGAATAAACATTGAACAAATCATTTCTAATTTACGGAACTTTGAACGCTTCGCGTTCATAAAAAATAATATGTATCACTGAATACAGCAGTTCTCGCTCTGTAGCAATCTCAAAATGTACAAAACTCGTTAAATTAGCAAACAGTAATAGTGTATAAACGCTTACGCGTTCACTAACCGAAAAAAAAACACTGGATTCAGCAGTCTCAAAATACAGCAATTCTCGCTCTGTAGCAATCTCAAAATGTGCAAAACTCGTAAGGGCAACATACATGAGAAATATACAATAAACTAATATAAAACGCTACAACAAAATGCATAAAATTATTAACATACCTTAACAGACATCTCCTTTCTTGAAAACCAACTCTAAAAAATGTTGAATTGCCATAATTTCGTAAATTTCCAGTCAAACTTCATTTAACTTTCCAGCAAAAAAAAAAAAAAAAAAATGAACAAATACTCACAATTTCAAATTAAATTACGCAGGTGCTTTAACTTTCAAATTTTACAACTAAAAACAGCAAAAAAAATCACAATAACAAACTTTCGACATGTCGACATTCTATTTTTACAAATGCGGAGTTGAGTTGTCAAAACACCGCTGAGCTAACTGTGAATAAAAGTTTTCAGGTAGGCGTAACCATCCTATACACAACAAATCAACCAATCCCAATTCAATATCAGACCACTGTAGGCGTGGAAACAATTTACGAAACGAACTGGTAACAAGAAAAATCCATTTATCGCCTAGCCAAATTGAACGATGCCAAGTGTCTCGGCTGTTTTGGGATTCAACCGACACAAGTTGTGACGTCATCAACAATGAACCGACTTGGAATTTAGACATGAAATATTTCAGTAGCAATTTTATTTTATTTTATTTGCGGAATATCTATCATCTTATAAAACAGTAATAACTATTAAAACTTAATGGTGAGAATTTGGAATCCCCCAATAAAAAATGAACCAGATGCGGCATCACGGTAGCATTCCGAATCTGGCTGAATCTTTATTTAGGGATTACGAATTCTCACCAGTTATTATTGTTTTATACGATGATAGATGTTCCACAAATAAAATAAAAGAAATTTTCTATTCAAAATTTTCCGTTGTGAATTTCAACACTAGTGTGAAGTCGGTCGATTAGTGATGACGTCAGAACTCGTGTTCTCTGGCCTTGAGTATTTCGATGGCAGTGTTTGTTCGCGTTACACTTTGTTCTCCAACACAATGGATCCCTCAATGCACACGCTCACAAATAAAGTAGCTCTACAAAGGGCATAGCCGGATAAGCATTGGAAACATGCCTTTTATTCAAATTTCCTGATTTTTTTTCCTAGACGTAGCTACATATCTGACAATATATTTCCCCTTTTATCACACTAAAAATATCGATATTTAATGAGATAAAAATGTTTTTCCATTTTTTAAAAAACGGATTTTCTCAAAAATTTCTGCGCGGAAATTCATGCCATTAATTAAGGATATATAGATACCAAAGATAACTGGTCATTTTTGTATAATTTTCTGTTTATAAAAACTGTGTGAAACAGCGAAATAAAAGTTAAAAAAAAATAAAAATCATATCTTATGGTTATCTGAAAATTACAATTTTCTTGTGAAAATTTCCCCATATGTGCCGTACATTCTATATAAATGCCGAAAGTTTGTTCGGGTACTATATATAAATATTTAAAAAATGTATGGATAAGAAATGATGTTATGAATAAGAAAAAGAATTATTTTCATTTTTACTGGTGGAAGTTTGTCCCTTTGGTAATCAGACCCTGTTGCCATATGTTAGAATCATTACATTTCTTTTACAAACCTCGGAAGGGTTCTCTTTTTATATAGACTATGGTTAGTTGGGGTGACTGGACCCACGAGATAACTGGGACATAGGCTATTTTATAAAAAAACTGTTGATGTTTTTTGAGTTTTAGCTTTTGTGAACAATGCACCTTAATCTCTACTTCCTAAATCAACGTGTGTCAACTCAATCATAACTTTCACTTTGGTGTCCCAGTTACCCCATAAATATTTCAAGAATGGGGTAACTGGGACATGTATCCGGGGTATGCTGGATCTAGTTACACCAACAGTTATAAATATATTTTTTTTTAGTTTCTCTTACTGCGGGAAATAAATTTCTCCATTATTTTTTGCTCACAATAAAGAAAATTATAGAATACTGTATTAAAATTACGTAATTAAAAAACAAGCATATTGGGTGGTATCAAACCAAATTTCCTGACCCCTTAAGAGGCGGTGATGCCGTTATGGCATCACATAATTATAATCCCTAATCGCCACATTGACACCGGAATTTTATAATGAAAATTTCACATTTATCAAGTACGCGAAAATATACTTTTACTTGTTTCAAATAGATTTTCTTGTAAATACTGGTGTATGTAAATTATTCCAACATTTTACGAATGCAAGTACCTTGCCCCTGAAAGCGAGATAGCCAAACCTTGAAATTGTACGATACACAGGGGTCGCATTCTATACGGAAACTTTTAATGTTCCTACCACTATCTTGAAAATAATATCTTCATCGGACCTTTCTGTATAATATGTTAAATAAAATGATCATGAAGGTAACTCGTTAAGGGTTCTGGTAGGAACAATAAAATTTTCCCTATACAACGCGACCCCTGGGTATAGATAAAGTTCTTAAGTACTTACGCAGCCGGTTGTTCATAGATTTTCCTTGCTATTTTTTTTCCTTAAAATACCCATGTGATTTTTATACTTATTACCTATACTAAAGTACAGATGTACCTACTTATTTTTCATGTTTTTGGCATAAATAAATCTAGTATTTTCAGTTTTAGTGGTTTTTTAGACACATTTACAGCAAAGGTTTCCCTTATAACACTCTTTATTTGATATGTAATTTACATGATCTGCCTGGTTTAATTTTTTTTAAAGTTGTTTACACTTTTTCAAGTAGGACCTGATATCCCATATGAAAAAAATAAAATAAACGCGTGTGTAACATAGACCCTCCTGGTCCACTTACCCCATTTTTATGGGGCAACTGGACCCATGAGGAAAGAAAGGTGAAATATGCATATTTTTACATTTTTAAATATTAAAATATAATTTTGAGCAATACTGTCTGATAGAGGGAACCTAACTGAACACATTTACAGAAGTTAAGTCTTCAATTAAAATGAACATTAGCTTTTTGAGGCTGAATTGTCAGAAGCTCAAGAGTCACATTGAAAATCATGGCCCAGTTGCCCCAACTAACCTTAAATCAAAACTTTTGCCATCATGATTTAATTACGAAATTTTTCGTTTTACATTTATCTTGGAAATGACGTAGAAACCGAATTCAGTGTTTGATTGCAATGCTTGTAGTAATATTAAAAAAATAATAATTTTATAAAATTAGTGGCCGCAAAAAAAAAAAAAAAGTGACCCCTGCGAGGCTTGATTTTATGATATCGGTTTATGACAATAAAAACAGTTGACAGTTATTTTTGTTATATTTTTTATAGTTTCTAAAAAGCTGTAACATTAAAACTTTTAACCCCTTGGGGACGAGCGACCGGTATACGTGCCGCATGAAGCGCTCAGAATCCTTGTTTATCCTCACCAGTAAAGTTTTACTGTAAAATTTGCCTTAAGTAATCAGCGCATTTACTCGATTCAAGAAAACACAAATTTCTGTTTTTAAAAAACGGTGACAAAAGATGAAATATTTCGTAAAAGGCCCCCGTCGCGAAGGGGTTAAACAGTAAAATAGTTTTATTTGACTGTTGACATGTTTAACTCTTCCCAAGTCTTTTTCAAAACAAATAAAGAATGATATTCTGAAATTGCACGGTCTATGATGCAATGAACTGAAACGCCTTCATCCAGTTTTTCATGAAACGCACGTTACTTTTTTTATTTTACTTGATGTTTATTTCTATTTTCGAAACCATTGAGTACCTAGAGCAACGTCGCCCGGTGGCGTGGTCAGTAAGCGGAGGCTGCTGTCACCCCGAGGGCCCGGGTTCGAGTCCCTGGATAAGACATGGATGTAATTGTGAATGTCCCATTGTAGTTATATAATATATGTAAAGGAAAATAAAAATTGTTGTGACTTGTTGTTGTTTCTGTATAATAAGGATCGATCGAGGCGACAGCCATTGTAGCTATTGACCCCAAAGAATTCTCCACTTCGGTGGACTTCAAATAAAATTAAATCAAATACCTAGAGCAACAGTTTTGGTAATTTGAATGATGCTGTATCGTTATTCGTGTTATTTTTAAGTGTTAGAATCTCTACTGTTTCTCTTATAATAATCATGACTCATGAATGAATGTCATTATTTATTTGTTTTGAAAATGATTCGGGAAGAGTTGTAACATGTTAACAGTCAAATAAAACTATTTTACTGTTTCAAAGTTTTAACATTACACCTTTTTAGCAATTAGAAATAATATATTATTACAAGGTGTTAAATTGTTATATGGTCTTTGTGGATTTTTTTTTTTCAGAAAAACACAAACCATGAAAAGCATTCATATTTATCAATTTTTAGTATTGTATGGTAGTTCTTAATAATTTAAACGGGAAATTCATTGCAAATGTATTTGGATAGTCAACTTTTAAGACGTGTTTTTGTGCTAAGGTAGAGCATGGACACACAGGGGAATGACATTTACCACGGAATTTTTTTAGTTAACTGCCATATATTTTTAATAACATGTTTTATCCATTTATAATAAAGTAAAAACATGTGATTAACGTATTATCCCTTTATCTACGGCATTATGATCAACTGCAATTTTTTTCATGTAATATTATTTTTCAGTTACTACAATGAAAATTAAAGGATAAACATAAAATATACTCACCCGTGAGAAATTTAATTATTTAGAGGTAAATAATTAAAGTGGTACTTTAAAGTACCGTCAGTACACTATGACTAAAATAGCGTAACAGTAAATCCAGAAGGAATTTCAACTGGCACCAGAAAATATTTTCGATTTAATAAGTATGTGAAATAGAGGCCTTTTTTTTCTTATTTACAAATAAATCGTTTGGCGAATTCCGGTGCCAATCATTTATTTCAACACTTTAGAATTGAAAATGCTTTGTTTCTGAAAGGGTTAAAGCAAGCTATTTTTTTTTTTTTTTTAGATTTCGATCTTTTTAGCAATCCTTTAGTTATGCGACGTCAATATTCCAGGGACAACTTTTTCTATTTCCTATAAAAAATAACAATGAAACAGAAAAGAAAGACCAGGGAAATCATTACTGCACTGCATTTTAGTAATTACATTTTAAAGCAGATGGAAATGATGGATAACTACACAGACGAAAAATAAACAAGAAGTTTTTCCCCAACACCCAGTGTACTGACGGTACTTATAAGTACCACCGAGTAATTCAACTGTTAAATAAAATACATACATGGTTCACCTAAAATAGCTAGTCATAATGTATTCTAAGATTATAATGAACACATAAAAAAATCCAACACTTATCTTATATCCTTTACTGTGTTTGCAGCAATGAAAACACGTGCGCGGCAATCTGTACAAAATATCGGCACAAAACACATCGACAGCTTCAAATACAGCTTCATTCCTCTCTAAAATAACAAACCTAGAATAGCTGTTGCCATGTATTCGGATAAAGTGGAGTTAAAAGAGCGTTTTTTGCAAAGTACCATTAGAATATTAGTAATAGTCACTATGGTATAAAAGTTTAAAGTGAGTGGTAGTTATAAGTACCGTCAGTAGATAAAGGGTTATAGCATCATGTTTCACTTTTATACATTTTTATTCATTATTTTTGGAGCATGAAGGAAATTTGCTTCTTAGAGAAAATTACCATGTGTAACCTCTACGTTATTTCAGAGCTCCATTTACACAGAAAATTATTAAACAATAGTGGTGTGATATATGTGAACTTCTTTTTAATAAATTATGTAACGGTCATTGATTTATCTGTATTTCTAAAATAAAAATATTTCTTCTTTAAAATATACTGAATTATTAGTCAAATGTCAGTTTTAGATGAACACATATATACATGAAAGAAAAGAGCAGTATGCATATTTTCTGGATATTTTAGGAAGTAGTAAAAACAAATATATAAAATGTATACTGTTATCGAATCCCTTCATGAAATATGCGGGAGACTAGGGGGGCTTGACCCACATTTTCAAAATGATTTTAATTTTTAAATATTGAACGTAGAATAAAGTTTTATATATCACTTTATTCATTATACAATCAGTTATCAAATTAAAATTGCTACATAACTGTAATAAGAAATTTGAAAAATGATTGATTTTAATCATGAGAAAATAATGGGTGATGGCCACATATGGGAGGGTTGACCCTCTATACGGGAGGATTTACCCATTTTGTCTTATTAATGCAATATATCCCATAATATACAATATATCCATTTTCTTTCGCGCAGTCGTGTGAATGACTTTTTCGTTTACCAACGTGTTTCATTACACTAAAATATAGTTTAGCTTATAAATGCCTAACACAGTCAAAAACCCACCTTAGGTAATGCACGCTCATGAACAATAAAGGAGTAGAACGTGTCCTGAAATTTCATGACATGGAAATTCTTTGCTAGCAGTATTTTTCGATAGAAAGTCTTTTCTTGAATATGGAGAAATTTCGCGTGTTTAACCTAGACTTAATTTTCTATAAAAATATACGATATCTTTCCCGAAAATTCCTTGAAGCGTACGACACCTGAGAGAAAGAATCACCAGCATATACAGGGTGTTCCGTTAAAGGGGTCCAATATTAATAGGGGTAATAGAGGAGATCACACGGAGCATAAATCAGTATATAATGCCTGGCCGGATCTCAATAATTTTCAAGTTACAGCAAATAGAATGAAAAATCTGAAATTTGTAAAAAAAACCCATTGCTAAACTATCGATAATGCTACATAAAAACGAAGCACATATTTAGAAAGAGCAAAAAAAATCCTACGAAATGACATAAGTTGTTTTAGAATATTGAGAATTAATGGCGAGATACAAGCTCTGAAACAGTGAAAAAATACAAAATCAAATATTTAGCAAAATAGTTAATCGTTAATTCCAAAAATGCAACTCTACCTACATCAAGGAAAATGTTATAAAATTTGGTCCATTCCGAAAGCTTTCGAAGAAGCTGACAATAAACCATATCAGTTTAATTGTATGGGAGAAATCAAGCAGTTCCCTAGTTACAACTCTGTACTGTTGCACGCTCGGAAAGGGCGAAACTCCGCCCATGACGATTGTAAACACCCCGTTTTAATATCTTTCAATTATACATTTCTGATCAACCTCTATCAATACCCTTTCATTATTCAGTCTGGTCAAGTGAATGACATATTGTGCAGCTCTCGCCTTGTCTTAAAGCAAACTCCGTGACTGCTGCGTTTCCTCCATGAACTTTCAGGATGATGAAGAAGAAGTACTTTTTATGCAAATTTTCTATGTGTATAGGAAGAAAAGTGTAATAAAACAGCAGTTATCAGTGGGCGTTATGTTAAAGGGAGGCTGTTGTAAGTGGGATTGTAGTAAGTTGATGTATAATAATTATGCCGGAATACTGTAACGAAGAATATGCGGACATGCATCTGATGTACGGGCAAGCTCATGGAAATGCATGTCTACACACAGCGCATGAACCGTGAGCAATTTCCAAGGAGACGTTGCCCAAGTTCGAAACTCTTCATAAAAATCGATAGACGATTACGGGAGACTGGATCGTTTAATACAGCAAGCATTGATGCAGGGAAACCTCGACATGTACGAACACCTGCAATGGAAGAAGATGTACTGAATATTTTTAAAGATAACCCCTCCACGAGTACACGAGCTGCTGCGTCTGAAGTCGGTGTTTCTCACCAAAGTGTGTGGCGTGTTCTGCGTGCAGAAAACATGCACCCCTTTCATGTGCAGCGAGTACAACTGTTATCAGTAACAGATTGTGCTCAGCGGACAGAATTCGTACGCTGGTTGCTTAATGTAACAGAAAATAATCCACAATTTCTGGAAAATATTTTATTTACTGATGAAGCAACATTTACGAGAGAGGGCGTGGTAAACACGCACAATATGCACACATGGTCATATACAAATCCACACACTGTTTTCCCGTCGAACGCACAACAAAATTTCAGTGTGAACGTATGGGCAGGTGTCCTCGGCGATTATCTCATAGGACCATATTTACTCCAAGATGTACTCAATGGCAGTACGTACTTGGTTTTCCTACGGGATATCTTACCGCAGTTACTGCAAAATGTGCCAGCAACATTGCGCCACAATATGTGGTTTATGCACGATGGCGCACCGGCACATTTTTTCATAGTACCGCAATCACCTCAATTCAACATATCCTGGGAAATGGATTGGACGCAGTGGACCTGTTGCTTGGCCTGCACGCTCTCCAGACCTCAATCCGTTAGACTTTTTTGTTTGGGGACACCTTAAATTGCTGGTGTATGAAACGCCTGTGGATACACCGGAGGATTTACTAGCGCGAATCGTTGTCGCTGCAGGAGACATTCCCAACTCCGTCGGAGTTTTTCGGCGTGTTCGCCAATCTTTACGACGTCGCTGTCGGCTGTGCGATTCTGTTAATTGGCGCAACTTCGAACACCTATTATAATAATGTCCGTTCGTCTGCCTTCCGACATTGAACTGTGCAGCGCAGGCCAGAAGACTATGCTTCACATATGTCATAAAGTACGTGGAATGTAATTCTTTATTTGTCATTTTTCTTTTATTTTCAACACTTTTTGGCACAGTATTTTGTAAGTCACAGACTGTGGTGTACTCAAATTGTAAATTACAAAGTTTGTATGAATTAATTTAAAATTTAGTGTCTTTTTTAAATTTATAATTAATAAAATTATTATGCTATTTGTTATTATTATTTCCTATCATAAATTATGATGCACATATACAAACAATAATTGTCCATGTAAAACATGTACTGAAACTTCTTGCATAGTTACAAATCGCAATATTTTTAATTATTTCCGAATTTTCACCACCAGTTTAATTTTAAAGAATTTAACTTAAGCTTTATATCAATAAAAAACCACTTTAAAATATAGACTATTATTGTAAAGTTATTTTGGTTCATTCGACTCTTGAATAATTAAAAATGTTGCATCTCAGAAGAAGCATGATCGAAAATGTATAGTTGAGAGTAATTAAAAAGGCGGTGTTTCCAATCGTGATGGGCGGAGTTTAACCTTTGCTAGTGTCAAAGAAAGCGGAGTTGTAACTAAGAAACTGATTAATTTCTCTCACACAATTAAACCGATATGGTTCATTGTAAGCTTTTTCGAAAGTTTTCGGAATGGACCAAATTTTACTACATTTTCCTTGTTGTAGCTAGAGTTGTCTTTTTGGAATTAACGATTAACTATTTTGATGTATATTGGATTTCATACTTTTTTCACGGTTTCAGGGCTTGTAACTCGTCAATAAATATTGCTATTCTAAAACAACTTATGTCATTTCGTAGGATTTTTTCTGTTCTTTTTAAATATGTGCTTTGTATTTATGTAGCATTATCTATAGTTTAGCAATGAGGGTTCTTTTACAATTTTCCGAATTTTCATTCTATTTGCTGTAACTTGAAAACTATTGAGATCCGACCAGGCTTTATATACTGATTTATGCTCCATGTGATCTCCTCTATTACCCCTATTAATATTGGACCCCTTTAACGGAACACCCTGTATATGACTCATTCTCTGAAAAGTGGCAATTTTATGTCCCGGGGGTCTTGAAGACGTATTTTTGAAATTACAAAAAGAAAAAGTGATTTAAACTATCAATATTAATCAGTTATACCAGGTGTGGCCAACTGTGGCACGCGTCACACCACTAAAATTTTACAGTAATCATTGCCTTACCTAATCATTGAATTTCTGCGATTCACCAAGTCGAATTTTTCTGTAAAATTTTAGTGGTATCAGGCGTGCCACTGTTGGCCACCCCTCAGTTATACATATAAACTGTAATTATTTGCTTATTAATATTTAAATTTGATAAATTTAATGTATTTTTTAGTGCAAATGTCATTCCCTCTCTACGTCCTTATTCACATATGTAGGAAAGAAAACGCTTTCTCTGCCATTGCAGCGCGTATATTTATAATTATTTTTTTCTCAATTCATTAAACACACTTAAATACATATTTAGTCATTTAATTATATTTATATTTTATATAATGAATGAATTAGGGCACTTTTTAATGATGTCTCTGGCATTTGTCGTCATTCCCTTACATAACTATATATTTTTCCTTTTTTTATTTAGTAGAAAGCAGCACATGCTTTATATATGTCTAGGACAGTTGGTACAAGAGTAAAGTGAAGTATCCATCTTATTGTTTGCTCAAAAACGTTCTTGAATAGTTAGTATATTGCTTTGAAGTACTAGATCAATGTAAATATTTTTATTACGCGTTATTCCCTCATCTATTATAAATTTAATAAAAACGAATGAAATGTCTTTTTATGATGTTATATTATCAGAAATGTGCTTCAAAAGATATTTAGTAACTGAAAATATGCCTAAGACTAACCACTATTGTATAACATGGTTTTCAGAAGTATTTCGTCACTCCCTCACAAGAACTCCCTCATACTTTTAATATGAGGGAATGATTTAAATTGTGAGGGAATGATCTGAATCCATTTATATATGTACTAAACAGTAAAATAAGAATATCTAATGCAAAAAAATACACATTAAAAAACTCATAAGCCTTTTAATTACCGTAAGTAAAGATAATACATTTTTAATTTTTATTATTTTATAGGGAGAAGTTAAAAAGAAATTGTACTAATTCAAATAACCATTAACTCTTTTAAATGTTAATGCTTTATCTTTATTTTTTCAATTGACAGAGTAAATAAAAAAAAAAAGTTATTTATTGACAGTATGACTTCTAATTATAATTTCTTTTCTTTTTTATCCCTTTCAAGGGCAGTGGTATGTTTATGAAACCACTTAATTTTAATTCGCAAGCGCCACAATGGCACCAGACATTTTAGAAACTTTTATCTATTTAAGATGTATGTGAAATATAGCATTTTTCTTATTTACAAATAAATTTGTTCTTAAATTCCGGTGCCAATCATTTATTTGAACATTTTAGCAATGGAAGGGCTTTGAAATAAAAATATCAGAAGAACTATGAGATACAGTTTGGTTCATATTATTTTTGATAAATATAGAAATAAGTTACTGGGCTAAATTTTGAGATTTTTGAGGTAATTTTATTGGGCCGCAATTTTTTTTTAAAACAGCCACTTTTCAGAAAATGACCCATATACCTTTTAACATTCTGATTATGCTCATAAAGGTGTTCTTCTTTTTCAGCTTTCAAAGGGAAAGATAAATTGTATAACTTAAAATGAAAAGTGCTGGAAAAAAAGAGTAATCATTCTCTACTAATTCTGCTGAAAGAAATCGCATGGGGAAAAAATATGTATCGATAGTCTGGGAGTAAAGATTAGTGTTTAATAATATGCGCGAATAATCGTTCGGGGGGAGGGGGCAATGTACATATTACAAATCGAAGTCTCATCATTTTTTCAATTTCTAACACCAGGTTGCGTACCAATTTTAGAATATGCATTTTCGCCCAAATGAATCAGAGAAAAATATTACAAATTCTGCAATTAATTTATGAAATTTTTTAATTAAAAATATATTAAGTGCGGATTTGGTTTTTCTGAAATAGTGGTGGTATGGGAAACTCTTGGAAAATTCTAAGGCATGTTCTCAGCAGAGTTGTCAGTTTGACCTCCATTTCGATTCAGAAACTTCGAGTTCATCCAAGAAATAAAAAGAGTATTTTATGATTTATAAAATTAGGCACATTTATCAATCACTTAAAGTAAAAATTCGTCATTCAAAATATACGGTAAGAATTTGACATTTCGTATCAAAATTGCAGGCCAAACCAGTGTTGCAATTGGGCTACATTTATTAATTCACACTGAAAAAAATGAAGTACTCAAAAATGAGTAAATCGATGTACTCGTATCGAATTGAGTATGTTTGGATCAAAAATGAACATATGTTTTCTCAATTTTGAAACATCAGATGTTATCTAACACAAACAAAACGACAATTTTGTACCCTGTAATGGTTTATTTCAATTATGGTAGCCTAAAAGATGTTCATGATGATTCAAATGGTAAATTATGTACAACATTTTAAAATAATTTAAAAGTGCTCGCAAATAAAGCTCTTGTTATAAAAAATTCGGTTTAGATAGCTTGCTAATAATTTTGCTATTTTTCTTAATAAATAATCAATTAAGCGTTTCTTGCTAATAATTTAGAACGGAGAATAAATTTTAGTACTTTTTAACTTTAATTTGTAGGTTTAGGGGGACAGTACATATCGATTCATATTTGAACACAATCATGGGATCAAAAATGACTACATGTGTTTCTCAATTTTGAGTACATTTGGATCGGAGCTATTTTGAGTACGTCACGTATTTAAAATTGAGTACTTTTTACTCAATTTTGAGTACCAATTTTTTTCAATGCAGATTCCTTGATTGTCACCACTTTTTGAATTAGTTCAATTCACCTTAATTAATGACATAATAATTAAGGCGAAAACAAGGGGAATTTTACTATTTCAGAAAGTCGTCCCAATCAAGAAATCTGAATTAAATAAAGCACCCCACAGGAAACACCGGTCAAAACTGGCAACCCTGATTCACAGGGCCTGGTTATCGCGAGGGCAAACTTCCATCAGGAACGTGTCCAGTAACTTGAATTCGAAGTTTTTGCCTTAGACGTCTTATTCCTGCAGAAATTTGAAGAAAATTACTGTTAATTTTTATTGGTGGAAGTTTTTTCTGCGATAGTAAGCATGTACGCACTATGAACACTCATTATTGCCACTTTATTTGAGTTCCATCGTCTAATCAGCGCAGACAAATATACAGTATATGCATTTTTCTTAAGTCTTCACAGAATTACATAAACTGAAAAACTGAGGATTACTTTTGGTAGATTCCTGCAACATCTGCAGGAGAAATAATCTCCATAATATATGTCTACAATATTTGTATGAGAATGCTAAAAATAAGATCGTTGTTAGGAAATAGTGATACTGAGAAAAGTAACTGCACTGAGCCTCGTGATTAAATTTGTTTTATATGATATCCATAAAAGTCTTAAGTTATTCGTTCCTTAACGAACATCATATATTTTAATATTTACATTTAAACGTTTGTTTCTTTCTGAAAGTGTACAAAGTTAATTTTAAGAACCAAAAACTTTTGAAATAAATTCTAATGTAAATAATATATTCAATTTTTGTTTACTAACTAATTACTTTTAATAAATAGGCATTTTAAAAAATAGTTACGCAAGTTTATAGATCAGAATATTTCATTTTGATAAATAAAAGATTAATTATGTGAAAAGCGCTATTTTCATGAATCAGTGATAATAAATTGGCAGCTAATCTGCTAAAGCTGTATTCTAAGTAGCTTACATGACAAATTATGGAAGATATATTACTTTTCGGCTTCATATGAAACAAAGTGTTTCGCTATCGCGTTAACTTCAACTGTTTTAATTGTATGGCATTAAGAAAATACTGACAGCGGAAGATAATTACAATCATTTGCTCGCTATGTTTGGAATATTTAAATTTCTGTTGCGTTTGTTAAAATCATCAGCTATCACTTCTAATGTGAATCGATGTAAGCTTTTCAATTAACATAATCACTTTGAAAGGGGTTGAACTAATATTAAAATGTACGCATATAAATTTCAATCGATAAGTAAATTAAAATTATTTCTGACAGAAAGATACAAGTATTTTCCGATTCAGTAAACAATGTTTGCTAACTATTGTATTGTTTAATTAATGTTAGTATTTTCCGTTAATAACATCTGAATTCAAATTTGTTTTCATATTTTAATTTATTTAAAGGCAAGCTAAAATAATGTTAAAATTTAATTTAGAGTTTCTACAGATCATGGAATTTCCCTGATTTTTAGAAAATGAAATACCACTATTTAAGAAAAACGTGGCTTATACAATTGGGCAATTGCACATTTTTTTTTATATAAGAAAAGACAGGGGTTTTTTTAACTGCAGGAACCCTGTAATAATTATTTAATTTTATTATTGAGTCGATCGGAAACTCGTGTCGTATAGGGAAAATCCATTCGTCCCGGAAAATACTGACCGGTAATTTTTAGACATTAGATATCGGAATCAATGTCGAATAATTAAATGATAGAATTTTCCGGTACGAATTGATTTTCCCAGGACGACACGACTTTCCGATGGACCCAATAATTAAAGTTAGGATTGGACGTTAGTTGCGGAAAAAAATGCCACCATTTTTTTTTTTTTTTTTTTTTTTTTTTTTTTTTTTTTTTTTTTAATATCACTATTTCTAACAAGAAATTTTCGCAATAGGCTTCTGTTAAAAATACTCTATTAATCTGCGGCAAAGAGTTATGCATAGAAATAACGGTGTCAAAAATTCTGGACGTAATTTTTCTGAGGATAAACGTTCAACAGTAATCCAGTGACTCGCATGGAATATAGTTCAGGCATTAGCTGCTTAAAAAAGACAAATAAAAAAAAGTTTAGTGTAGTTTTAATACTTTGTGCCTTTAGGTTGCTGGGATCGCTGAACACGAATCTTGAGATTTGCCGGGAAATAGGATTTGTTTGCAAAAAACACATAAAAAAACGACTTTTCTTTGTTTTTTTCAAAATAACTCCAAAACTATGCATTTTAAGTAAAAGTCGACAGTGTATAAATTAAAGAGGATAAAATTTCCTACATTTTATGTATGAAAAGTTTCTTTTCTCTTACCAATGGTTTAGCCGTGACAGTGCCATAAAAATGGGTGTGAAAAGCAAAAAAAGGGAATTACGGTGCTGTATGTCGATTTAACGTGAAAACTAATAATTTTACGCAAACATTGACTACTGATTATACTAAATATTATTTGATTGACAAAATTTTACAGTGAAGTTGCTGATAATAAATACGACGACTCACTATGAATCTTTATTACCTTATAAATAATTATGCACATTAGTAAGTACATTTACTTAAAAAAACAAAAAAGCTTATTTCCGCTTACTTTTACTTGAAGGTCCGTGCTTTTCACCGACATCTACAACATAGAAAACAGACGTATGGAATTAATGGGTGTTTCCATTACTACCAATATTATAAAATAAACGTTTTGTTAATATTAAAAATTTGTTACCTTGTGGTATGACTTTTTCCTCTTCCATTGCCATATTTACGAATCATTTCGGGATTTAAAAAAAAGCAAAAAAATAAAGTAGGTCAATCCCAACATTTATCGAAATGGTTTGGTAAAAGCCAACAGGTTTTCCAGTGGGTTACTTTATTAAAACTCTAATTTCTTGACAGGTGTCACATTTTTGAAATGGTAAAATGCGCCATTTTTAATGGCATATTAAATTTTTAAAAAGCAACCCACTGGCAACACTGTAATAGGCGGGGATGTAAAAATCTAGGCGCCCGCGGGCAGTCTCTCACCACTAAGTTTTATTCGTTATTTTTCGTCTAATATTTCGTCTAAATTTTTTGCAAGAATGCTAATAAAATCTAAGCGAAGAAAACTGAAAAAATTTAGTGGTGAGAGACTGTCCGCTGGTGTCTATATTTTTACACCCCTGGTAATATGCATCAATGTTAAGAAATCTGGCAGGTTTTTTATTCAGAAAATTCAAGTTCATACCAGAAAACTTTTAATAGTAATTTTCTTTTTTTTTCTTATTCCAAATGCTTCTATAACTATAATAAACAAAAATAACTATTCAAATTTTCTGTGGAGATTTTTGAATTTCTGAATAAAATAACAGCTATGTGTAGGTATAGCATCAGGAAAAAATGGTGATCTCAATCTAAATTCCACGACTTTCTGAATAAAATAACAGCCATGTGTAGGCATAGTGTCAGGAAAACATGAGGGTCGTAAGCTAAATTGCATGACTTTCTGAATAGAAATGGTCGATCTATTTACAAGCACAGAATATCTGTCTTAAATAATGTGCAAATTTCTATACGAAAAAAGTGGTGAGAGTTTGTCTATGTCACTCCCAGATCTAACCCCTTAACGGGCAACGGTATATTATATATACCACCTAATTTTAATTCCCAAATGCCACATTGGCACCAAAAATAAGATATTATTTTTTTCTTTATATAATGTGCGCGGAAAAAAAAAGGCTTTTACTTACTTTCGTATAAATTTGTTCATTAATACCGGTGTAATTCAATCATTTTACTATTTTAGCAACAGAAGTACTTTGCCCCTGAGAAATTTACATTGTTGCCAGTGGACTGCTTTTTTTAATTCACATTTCTTGATTGGCACCACTTTTTGAAACGGTTAAACTTGCTTTGTTTTCTACTTAATTAATATGTAATTAAATAACACACATTTTACCATTTCAAAAAAGTGGTGCCAATCAAGAATCTGATTTTAAAAAAAAGTAGGCCATCTGGCTACAAGGGAGGGTTAACCCATTACGCTCTGGTGTTGCGTTGACGCAACTGTAAAAATAAATGAGCATACTTAAATTAGCTATCAAGCTTCCACTATTTTTAAACTAAAAAAAATGCCTTATTTAATAACAGAAACTTTGACAATTAAATAAAGCTAAGATCTTCTTTAAAAATTTGTGATGGCAAATGTTTTACAGCAAAAAATTTGCGAATCCATGTCTTTTTGTTTCGGCGGTTAATGGGTTAAAGTGCATCCCGCCTAATTTTAATTCTGAAACCCTACAATGGCACTGGAATTTTGGAATGATACTTCGCTTTTATAATTATACATGAATACCCAGGTCAAAATTCTTGCTAGTACTAGCATCAGAAATATGCTAGTTATTGCTATGTATTTCTTTGTCTGCTAGATTTTCATGCTAGTATATGCTTTACAATGCTTGCCAGCATCACATGCTCCATAGCTAGCTTGCCCAGTGATAGCATGACAAGCTATATACAAGCATTTTATGCTTGTTTGCTGTTTAAGCTTCTTCAAAAGCATGGTGAGGTACCTTACCGTGCTATTATATGCTTTTTTGTGCTTGCCACCATAATATGCTATGCAGCCAGCTAAGGGAAAAATAGCATGACAAGCTATGTACAAGCATTTTATGCTTGTTTGTTGTTTAAGCTTCTTCCAAAGCATAGAGAGGTAGGTACCTTAACGTGCTATTATATGCTTTTTTATGCTTGCCAGAATAATATGCTATGCAGCCAGCTTAGGTAGAAATAGCATGACAAGCTACGTACAAGCATTCTATGCTTGTTTGCTGTTTAAGCTTTTTTTTAAAGCATGGAGAGGTAGGTACCTCAACGTGCTATTATATGCTTTTTTATGCTTCCCGCATAATATGCTATGCAGCCAGCTTATTGAGAAATAGCATGAGAAGCTATGTACAAGCACGTTATACTTATTTGCTGTTCAAGCTTCTTCCAAAGCATGGAGAGGTAGGTAACTTAATGTGCTATTATATGCTTTCTTATGCTTGGCAGCAGTATATGCTTTGCAACCAGCTTATTGAGAAATAGCATGAGAAGCTATGTACAAGCATGTTATGCTTATTTGCTGTTTAAGCTTCTGTCAAAGCATGGAGAGGTAGGTACCTTTACGTGCTATTATATACTTTTTCATGCTTGCCCGCATAATATGCTACGCAGCCAGCTCAGGGAGAAATAGCATGACAAGCTATGTACCAGCATTTTATGTTCTTATTTGCTGTTTAAGCTTCTGTCAAAGCATGGTGAGGTAGGTACCTTTACATGCTATTATATGCTTTTTTATGCTTGCCAGCATAATAAGCTATGCAACCAGCTATGATAGAAAACAGTATGACGTACTATGTGCCAGTAAGATGTGCTAATTTGCTACTCAAGCCTCTTCCCAGTAGTGATGACGTAGGTACTTAAATGAAGAATTCTGTGCTTGTTATTGCTTGGCAGCATCAAATGTTTATTATTATTATTATTTTTCAGTTACTTCAAAGTATAAATTTGACTAGGTTTTTTAAAAACAGAAGAAAAGGAAATTTTATTTATAAATGAAATTAATTTTTCAAATCCGGGGTGACACAATAGCTCTCTTCCTCCTCCGTCCCCCCCCCCCTCCCAACAGAAAATTCTTAGTTTATCTTTTATTTTAAGCTAAGAGAATAGATTACATTTCAATTTGTTTTTCAAAATCGGAGAAAAAAATTAGTTAAATTTCAAATTCGAAGGAGGCTTTAATGGATCACCTACGCCCTCTTCCCTTAGCGGAATATTCAGGAGTTTGCTTTATGGAGGTTTCACTGTACATTGCAATTTTGCAAGATGTAAAATATAACATGTATTTTGTACATTAACATTTATGAGGGTGGGTTAAATTCTATGACGGATTTAACTTCTATGAGAGTCTTCTAGGGGAGCCTTTCCCTCCCCCCACCCCGCCGCCAATAAAGGAATTTTTTCTTCTGTTTCTTAGAATTTAAATATTCTAACTTACTCGCAAAAAATGCAGTATATCTTTAAAAAATTTAGAAAAAGAAAATTTTGTTCATTAAAATCTAAAATCCGGACTGGCCGTCTCCTGAATTCAATACTGTCTTAAACCACCCATTTGAGATTAGATTTTAACATCTAAATATCAAAAGAAACAGAACTAAAAATTAATTACCAAAGCGGATATAGAAGAGCAACTCCCCCACCACCCCCCAACAGAAAATTTTAATCTGATCTTCCTCTTACTGTTAAATTATTTTAGGTTACCTGTAAATTATAAATTTTCTATATCTTTAAAAATGGGAGAAAAATGAAATTTTGTTTATTGAATTTCAAAAGATGGGAGGGGGGGGGGGCTGTGTCACCGACACCTGAATTAAACACTGCCCCTTGAACACGTTTGAGATAATTTTTTAACACATAAACTTAAAAAAATTAACAAATAATTTCCATGGTATACTTAAAGGGAAAAAGCCCAATCCCCCTCCCCCGAATTGGAAGAAAATTCCTCGCTGCACTTTCTCTTAGTACATAATTCTTTTAAGTTTCTAGAAAAGATTAAATTTGCTATGTTTATTAAAATCAGAGGAAAGATATTATTTTGTTAAATTTCAAAATCCAGGGGCGGTAGATTTCCTTTTTCGAACCACTACAACGTAAATTCAACACTGCCTTCGTCTGCCCGTTTTAGATAAAATCTAAACGCATAAATCTAAAAAAAACTGAAAATTAATTTCTATAAATGATTTATTTGGGAAAAAGCGCCACCCCCCAATTTAGATAAAATTTTAACCCATAAATATATAAAAAAAATGAAAATTAATTTCCGTGAAGGATTTTGGGAAAAAGCGCCCCCCCCCACTCCCCCATTATAAAATTCTTAGCTGTTCATTCCCTTAGTGTTTAGTTATTTTAATTGTACAAAAAAAGAAAGAAAGAAAATCCGTGCTTTTCAAAAAGAGAATTTAGTTAGTTAAATTTCAAAATTCAAGGAGCACTGCTTCATTTAAGAAATAAGTTTATAATAATCGAATTGAAAATATGTACAATTGACCCCCCCCCCCCCCGCCTCTCCAATAAGGACTAACTTTTGAAATCTTAACCCCATCCTAAATTGATAAATTCTACCCTAAATAGACTTCAAAATCTTTTATTTTTCTGCAACAAATAATTATGACCATATTCAAACCATTCATTAAGCAAAGAAAATTCCACTAATGAATTATAATAATCAAGCCATATTCTAATTATCCATTAAACATAGAAAAAACCCTAATTATACATTAACCTTATTATTTGAAATTTGGAGGATAACAGCATCGATAAATTCTATGTCTTATAAATAATCTTATAATAATCCATAACCCTCTATCTTATAAAAATATCAATGCACAGCAGAATCAGATCTACAGCCATTACCCGCATTTAAAAGCATTTGAAAACATGACACCAGTAGCGAAGTAAGTAAAGCATTTGGCTTCCAAACCGGAGATATTGAGTTCTGTCCTTCTCAGAGGAAAAGAAAAGCCGACGTAAGTTTCCCCTGTAGGTACTTCAGAAAAAGCTGTAGGTACTTCAGAAATTCTCCAAAGATGGCGCCACCAGCGTCATTTTTTTCTAACCGGGAGAATAGCAAAAAATAAAAGCAAGTGATGCTAGAAAAATAATGCTAGAATAGCAAAAATTAAAAGCAATTGATACTAGAAATGTAATGTCAGCATAGCAAAAATTAAAAGCAAGTGATGCTAGAAACTTAAAAGCAACTGATGGTAGAAATGTAATGAAAGACTAGCAACAAAAAAAATATCTGTTGCTGGTGAATTACTGCTAGAAAGCAGAAATTACAAGCAAGTGGTGGTCTTGATTGCTGCTAGACCAGCAATATATTCAAGCAACACAAGCTGGAATATGTATGCTTGCCAAGCAGTAAAGTGTTCCAATACACACCATGACTTGCTGGTAATTATGGTGGAACCAGCAAATGTGTTATGGTAGTTTATGCCAGTTAACATTGCTGTGATACAGCATTTAATGCTTGTCTAGCAAACAAATACCAGCATGAATTTCGACCTGGGTATACTCTCTTACTTATTTACAAATAAATTTATTCTTAAATCCCGGTATGTTTGGATGATTTCAACCTGAAAGGGATAAGCACAGCTGCTGACAATTACGCTTTCCTAATACCACTAAAATTTAACCCCTAAATGCGTGATTTTTTTTTTGTTTCGAAAACTTTATATATGATTCTCTGAAAGGTTAATTACACAGGAAAAATAATGAAAAAAATCAGAGATACATTTTTCATACAATACATCAATCTTTTCTTCTGTTGCACATCTGCAATATAAGTAAAAAGTACTGTTGTGTAGCTGTTTTACGCTGAAATATTGCAAATCAGTAAATATTTTAAGAAGTATATCTCCAAATACATTATTTTATATAATTATTTATTTTATAAAATTTAATCTTTAAGCCTTTAATGCTCGTGATAGAATACATTCTAGAAATTACGTAGTTCAGATAATCTGACTTTACACCAGAAAGTTTCAATGGTTAATTTCGCTTTATTTAAATACGAAATGTCTGTTATTAATTAAAGCACATATTGCTATTTTCATTTTCTGGAGTAAAATAGGTATATACGAATTTAAAAAATCTATTAAATTCAAAACACTGTTGTTTGCATATATGCAAAGCTGCGCACTAAAGGGTTAAAAGAAAGTTTTGCCTTAGTTATCTGCAGATTTAGGTGATTAAATAAGGCAAAACACACTATTAAATTTCAACGGTACAAGAAAAACGGAAAATTTGGCATCTATGCGATACGTCTATCGAAGTAATTTAGTAAAAAATCACATGAAGTTTCTTGAAATACTAAAATTCTTTATGTGAAAATATGTACAATAGTGAAAATATCAGTATAGTTGAATCAATGATAAAAACATTTGCAGAAAATCTGTACAAACTCAATTCTATGTAACGTGTTCAACAAGTAATTGAAGATATATCTACTTTTTGGATTCGAATGAAACAAATTGTTCCGCTCTAACTAGAGTTAACTTGAGCTCGTATAATTATATGGCATAAAGAAAACGCAGACAGCGGAAGATCGTTACAGTCTATTGCTTATTTTGTTTGAAATATTTAAATTTCTCTTCCGCTTGTTGAAATCACAAGCAATCACTTTTAATGTGAATAGATGTAAACGATTCAATTAACATAATCATTCCAATTGAACTAATATTAAAATCCAGACATATAAATATCATTTGACAAAAAGGTCTTAGTACCACCAACATACAATTATTTTTCGATTCACACTTTCAGGGGCTATATACTTGTTTTAGTAAAATGTTCAAATAATTTATTGACACCAGTATTAACAAGAGATTTTGTTTGTAAGCAAGTAAAAGTAAATTTTCGCGTACTTAATAAAGGTGACATTTTCATCATAAAATTCCGGCGCCAATGTGGCAATTTGGGATCAAAATTATGTGATGCCGTGAAGGCATCACCGCCCTTCAAGGGGTTAAAAAATAGGAGCCTTCAGTTATTTTAATGGAGTTATGAATAAAGAGGAGGAGACATTTAGTGTACTGTCTACCAGTTGCGACTGAGGTAACTGAGGAGGTTGTCACAAGATGGCGGCTGCTTTTTTTAAATCGGATCTCCAGTTTCTGATTACCGCAAGAATCAAACATCCCACCAGTAAAATTGAATAGAAAATTTTGTCTTATTTAAGCGTCATATTCATTGAATTATTTCTCAAAAATGAGGTACAAATTTCTATTTGTTTTTACTGGTGTCAGTGTGCCTTGTAAAACTGTCATTTTGTTTCCCTGGTTGTCACAATATGGCGGAAACGCAGGTCCTAACTACCGCCAAAGTAAACTCCTACCAGTAAAAATAAAAATCTGTTTCAACCATTATTTATGACTGCAATTTTGAAATATTAAGGCGTTAAAATAAGTTGAAAATTTCTGTATAAATCTACTGGTGGAAGATTTCACCGGTGGTAAGCAACGCCTGCGATAGTGGTTACAGTTGAAGCTTCACTATTTTAACCCTCTGTCTACCAGAAGGGTCCAATGGACCCGACATGTATATTCAAAATATCTTTTCAAACCAGAAAATTTCTTCAAAACAAACTAAATGTATAAATCAGACAATAATAAGTTAAATAAACAAATTAAATAGTTTTAAGTAAAAATTCTGGTGTAGAATGTTTTTATAAAACTTGAGTAAAATTTCCGGTAGTTCTAGGGTTAAGGATATGTCAGTTCCTCTTTATTACTAGTTCCATGATTATTTTTGACTGAGAATCATTTGCCATTACAGGGCTCCCAAATGGTCCGCCAACTGAATACCAATAAATTTTAACAGAAAATTTTATGGTAAGTTTGCGCTAGAATTAACTTTCAAAGGTGTTTCCGGGGCGGTTTGCAAGAAAAATCTAAAAAGAAAAATTTTCTAAAACAACATTGGTATTCAGTTGGCGGGCCATTTGGGAGCCATACCATTACAAATTCCAAAAGATAATTGGAGCAGAAATGTCTTCACCTTGTAAGGGTTAACCCATTTGCATCAAAAGCGTACAATTATAGTTTACTTGCAGTAGTTTACGGTATTGCCGAAGTTTTTAACCGCCATGAAAATTTTGCAGCAAATTAAGCTTATAAAGTACATGTAAATTCGGAATTTGAATCAAACATGCTATACTAGAAAAAAAATAGCACATTTGGTTATATTTTCGCCAGTTGATGTCGCAAAAAAATTAATGCTAAAAATACGTTTTAACCCTTTCAGGGGCAAAGTACTTCTGTTGCTAAAATGTTGAAATCATTGATTGACACCAAGATTTGCAAGCTTGCCAATTTGGATAGATTTTTAATCAAAAATTCCGAAACCACACTGGAAGTACCGCAAAAAGAATGCTTACTTTTCGCACTTCAACCCCCGCATGGGTACAAGGTACCCGGCATTGCATTCAAAATATATATTCAAAACAGAAATATCTCGAGTGTAAAATAAACATATAAACCAGGCAATAATAAGTTAAATAAATAAAAGTTCTGGTGTAGAATATTTTTATAAAACTTGAGTAAATTTTCCGTCGGTTCCAGGATTAACCCTTAACTCCTTGAAGGGCAGCGGTATATATTATATACCACCTACGATTAATGAAGTTTTACACCAAAAAATTTTCATTAAATTTTACTTTTCTAACTTTGGTGGAAAAAAAAGGGGGCCGTAAAATTGCTTTTACTTATTTCGAAATAGAATTCCTCAAAGATTCCGGTGTGAGTTCAACATTACAGGAACACAATCACTTGCCCCTCAAGGTGTTAAATGCATGACTTATTATTTTGTTTCGAAAAAATTATACATGGTTCTCTGAAAGGATTATTACACAGGAAAAATAATGAAAAAATCAGATATACATTTTTCGTATAATACGTCAACCTTTTCTTATATTGCACATCTGCAATGCAAGTAAAAACTAAAATATTGCAAATTAGTAAATATTTTAATAAATATGAATCTAAATAACTTATTTTATATGATTTTTTATTTTGTAAAACTTAAACCTAGAAAGCATTAATTATTTTTTAGAATTATGTTTTTTACCCTTAAATTAATGAGTAGACACCAGAAATTTTAGGATAGATTTTTAAATATATTTAGTATCAACTTTTTGTAAGTTTTACAGGATTAATATTTCTATGTAAATGTACTGTTTGCTAAGAATTAAATAAAAAGTGATGCATGTATGCATCTTTATGCAATTAGGGGTTAACACTAGAAGGGGTGGAGGGTCATTTTGAGCGGTGCCAATTAAATATATTTCGGTTCGAACCATAAATTTCTTTATAAAATAAGTTTAAAAGAAACAAAGAAGAAAAAAGTAAAACAATTTTAAATAAATATTGTGGTGTAAAATAATTTTATAAAACTTGAGTAAAATTTCCCGTCTTTGGCAAAACGAACTAAAATATGTGATGTTTCGAAATATGATTATACGAAAACCCTATCTTTCTGTCATTTTTAGGGTTCCGTAATTAAAAAAGTAAAAACGGAACCATTATAAGATCAGTCCTGTGTCTGTCTCTCCGTCTGTCACAGCCATTTTACTCGTAAACTATGGAACGTGGAAAGTTCAAATTGGGGGAATTAATACAGATTATTGACCCACATATTTACAGATTATTTATTCATTCACAAATATTTTTAAGAAAAATGTAGAGGGTAAAATTCAGTAACTTGAAAAAAATGGTTTCTTTTTATATCGTGTGAAAGCTTTCGTAACGCTGAACTCGAAAATATATATATATTTTAATTTTAGGTATTATATTTTCAGAGATATTGTCGAAAATGTAGTGCAAAAATATGTTCCCCCTATCTATTTCCGAATCTACTAAAACTAAAAATATGAAAAAAATAGAGGTAGTAGAGGTTAATTTAAACCTTGCAAGAAATTATACCGATTGCCCAAGATCACATAGTTTTTGAGAAAAGCGCATTCTTACGTTGGACAGAAATTTCGATTTGCAGGCATTCAGAAAGGAGGCTGAGGCGCGCTTGAGGTACCTATCGTAGCAGAAGTATAAAAGCATTGTTGATAATGATTTTCGAAAAAATCATCGATAATTAGCCGAGATATTAATCTTTAAAGACACGGATGGTTTTAACATACATAACGATAGGGGTGGCGCACTCTATGTACCATCGGCTTTTAAAGCCCAGATAACAGCTTTTAATCATATATTTGTGTAATGTAACGCCCAGTAGCAGTATAAAAGCAATAAACGACAAACTGTTAAAAACAGAGTAATTTAATTAGACTTAATCACATAAATACTATGGGATTCGACTAGTTTGCATTGAGTGGATCTCCCAATACGCCTCCCGTGTCTTTAAAAGTTAATTAAAAACCTATCTGGAAAAACGCGGCACGCACCAAGCCGGCGTTGCCACTTTGTGACTTCCCTTCGAAGCGCGCTTAAAACAATGCCAAGTTTAAAGTTTGAAGATGGGTTTTGTTTTAGCTACACTGTAAAAAGGAGTGGTTATTACTACGCTGAATTTAATTTTATGAAATTCCAAATAAAAATTTAACCTCTTGCGCTCTATGACGTACGTAGCGTACGTCATGCTATTTTGGTCATTTCCGAAAATAACGTACGAAGCGTACGTCATGATATATTGCTGATTTTTTAATTAGACATTCCAAATTCTCACCATAAAGTTTTAACTACTATTTTTCCTTCACAAGATGACTCGTTTTCCATAAATGAAGTAAAATAAAATTACCAATTAAGTTTTTGTGATGTGAATTCATAATTTCTAAAAAAAGAAAAAATTGCCAGATGTGGCAACAATGCTGGCTACTGGCATACATCCGCTAACAGTGCCAGAGCGCTAGGGCTTAAATATTAACTACTTTTGTTGTCATTACCGAATTATGTTCATCAGAAACGGATGAGAATAAGATAAAAAATGATTATACAGAACACAAATATTTGATATTATTTAGGATTCACGTGTCTTTGAACTTTTATGGTATATCCATTCATACTTTTCAAGTACTATTTATAGAGCTATACCCAACCCTATATTGTGAAGTTTTTTACAAAGTCTTATTAGCAACGATTTTTATACAGTTACTAATTCATGTATTTATTCTACGGAACCCTCTTACTCTTACTTAGTAATACTCGCATTATTATTTTTCAATATATATATATAGCACATTATGTATTAAATGCATTTGTCAGACCCAGAATCTTGCACCATAAATAAATTATGTATAACCATAAAACATCCAAGAAATTTAAACATATAACCTGAACAAGAAAAAACAACAAAAGGCTGTGGCCTCTTCAGCGGTGGGCATTTTGAAAAGCACAGCAATGTTTCAGACTAATTACAATTTACAACAAAATATTATTCAG
The DNA here is from genome assembly GCA_963932465.1 of Maratus speciosus. Classification (NCBI taxonomy): domain Eukaryota; kingdom Metazoa; phylum Arthropoda; class Arachnida; order Araneae; family Salticidae; genus Maratus; species Maratus speciosus. Next base: position 454,178,948 of record OZ010796.1, read on the forward strand.
TAGTGGCAGTGGGTTTCGGCCAGAGTGTCGCAAAGCATAAATCAAATGCATAAAAACAATTGAAAGCATATCGCGAACACTCCCCCACCGGTCCCGACGCCACAATAAACAGTGCATCTCGAAGATACAACTGATTCAGAACGTATATGTAATGTATACTGAAACAATAAAATTATTTTACCCAAATCCGAGCCACACAGCCACAAAAAAATAGTAATCAAATTCCAGTGATCCATAATCTGTCCATGCACATTCCATGTCTGTTGCCACACAATTGCAGACATCCTTGTAAAACCGTCCAAAAAAAGGCTTTAAGTTATACAAATCATTAACTGTCAATCGCATAGCAACTCCTCAAAAATGAAGACTGTCTGTAAAACTAGTATATTTATTAATGAAATTCAAAGGTATATTATTTTTATAATACAAAATGCTGGTTAAATTAAAAAGTTCATTAAAAAATAGATTTTTATTCGAACAGAGTTTATAGTAGCGAAAAATCTGACCTATTATGATATTGACGTAAACGCGTTTATGGATATTTGAACTCCAATTAATTAAATGGTTACCTTCAAAATTAAATTTATATCGTTTATTTTAGATTGATATGTGTATACCGTTTGAAATGTTTATTTTCAAATCAAGATAATCTGCAGCACTATTATTTTCATTTGTTTTTTTTTCAAAACCAGCATATCAGGATAAATGTTACATGATATCCCCAAAAAATCACGATCACAGTTCAAAATTATCAAATCATCGATATATCTGAAAGCCAGAAAATTAACATCGTTATTGACACTACAAAATTGAAATTCATAATAAAATAAAAATAAGTTAGCTGCCGTTGAAGAATAACTTGTTCCCATTCCTATTCCATTATTCTGTAAATAAATATTTGATAAAATAAATGCCCACCGCTGAAGAGACCACTGCCTTTTGTTGTTTTTTCTTGTTCAGGTTATATGCTTAAATTTCTTGGATGTTTTATGGTTATACTTAATTTATTTATGGTGCAAGATTCTGGGTCTGACAAATGCAGTTAATACATAATGTGCTATATACAATCTGTGTGGTTATTTGCAGCTGTAGCGCTTATGGCATGGATTTTGTTTTTATTTTTATATTTTATTTTTAGTTTTACCTTTAACCTTTTTGAGCTTATATATATATATATATATATATATATATATTAGATTTTATTATAAAATTATAATAAAAATACGCAATGGGTGAATTTTGTGTAACATCTACCCACCCAACCATTGAATGGCGAGATCAATGATGTACATATTTTAGATTAGAGAATATAGGAACTAATTAGGAAAAGCGTGATGTAGTGATGGGCAAAATGAATAATTTTGCTATTCGAATGAATAATTCGGGCATGCGCAAAAGGAAAGCTGTGAGCCATTGTTTTATTATTATTATTATTATTCAGTTTCTACCATAAATTTTGTCTCAAAAAAGTAATTCTTCTTCTAATTAAAATCATTTTAATAACTCCATAACAATAAAAAAAATCTATTATCTTCAAAATTTCAAAAGCTAATTGATTAAAATAATTTCGACGACTGGCAACTATGTTTTGGTTATTTTCTGTATACAGAATTTCTAGTGGTATTAGATTAAAAATATATACAAATATATTGTAAACAATGTTTTTTCGCATGGCCGAATGATTTATTCGGTAGTAAAATCATTCATTCCGCTCATCACTACCATGATGTAATGCATCATAAATTAGTTGTTTAACGTTTTTTGTTAATAAGATGAGAAGACCGTAAACTCGTTATTGTATACATATGATTAAGCAGTATATTACGGTAAATTGATACATGAAGACATGATTTAAAATGAATAAAAGTATTAATTTTGAATTCAAAATCTTTACGTTTGTGATACATATCAATAATTGTTTTGTTATCTTTATGTAACATTTTCAAATCTAAAGAATTAATAGTATTGTTAGAGAAAAGGTTTTCCGGTAAATCTAAATTAGTAGGATAATCTACTGGAAATTGAGAAATATTAGATTGGTCAGTATCAATTAAAATGATGCCATCTATATACAACGTTATAAATGAATACTACTATTGCAATATGTACGTTCATAGTGATATAATATAAATCTGATGGTTAACTCGAAGTACATCCACCTTAAGATAGCCCAACTCTCTGTAGATAAATTGTATTATCTTGCAAAATATAGTTATTACAGATAATGAAATTAGTTAGTGTTTTAAAATAATCCGGATCTACATTTATTGGTAGACAGTGTTGCTGCATCTGGCGTATTTTGTATTCAGAAATATTGAATTCTCACCAGACATTTTTTAATAGCAATTTTTTCTTAATTCATGGAATATCTATAGGCTAATTCTATGCGAACTTGTCATGTCTGTCACACAGCTGAAAATCGCTATGCTTGTTGGCCACCGTTATTTTCAAAAAGTTTGCTTCGCCTTATTCAATAGATGAGATATCTCCGATTAAATAAGTCAAAATTTTCCGTTCTAAAATACTGGTATCCAAAAATCGTAGTATGTGACAGATACGACAAATTCGCATGGAATTAGCCTATAATCTTATAAAACAAAAATAACAATTAAAACTTACTGGTGAGAATTCGGAATGCCCAAATAAAAAATCAGCCATATGCGGTAACGCTGTTGGCAGAACCTATTGATGTTCATTTTTTAAATATATTTATTATATTATTGAGATCTAATTGCTCTATGTTATTACAAAGATCTTTTAAATCATACATATATATACATACAGTACACACATAGATGTCAACTCTTACGATTTTTCGTACCACAAAAATTTAGTAGTAAATTTTACTATCTTAAATTGTTGTTATCAGCCGATTAAGTAAATCCAAGAAAAAAAAATTAATTTTTTGTGGTATAAAAAGCGTAAGCAGTTCGTAGCAATGCATGTACCGTAATTTCCCGCGCATACGCCACGGTTTAGTTAAGTCTTTTTCATACCGGAAATTTTATTTAAAAAATGAAGTCAAATAAATGCTAAGCAAAAGCAATGCACATTTTATTTAAAACGAATTCTGGTAGGAAATCGAATTGTCTGAGCTGCGGCGTATACGCGGGAAATTACGGTATATATATATATATATATATATATATATATATGTGGAGAGAGAGATAATCATTCAGCCCTTTATTGGGCAAGACGAAACTGTGGCTGATACGTTGAAAGGATTCATTGCCACCAAAATCTATAAACAAATTGATTTGAAAGCGAAAACCGGCTTCTTTTTTATCACATGCTTTAAAAAAATGAAGTATTTTACTAAAAATTCCGGTGAGAATCGATCAGTTTTAATAAAAATTAAGTGGGATGTTTATTCCCATTACCCGATAAAGGGTTAACCCATAGCCGCCAACTCTTCCGCTTTTTTGTACCACAAACATGTTACAGAAAATTTTGCCCTACTTAACCCTAGAACTACCGAAAATTTTACTCAAGTTTTATAAAAACATTCTACACCAGAATTTTTACTTAAAACTATTTAATTTGTTTATTTAACTTATTATTGTCTGATTTATAAATTTAGTTTGTTTTGAAGAAATTTCTGGTTTGAATAAATATTTTGAATGTACATGTTGGGTCCATTGGACCCTTCTGGTAGACAGAGGGTTAATCGGCAGATTACGGCGATTTAACACTAGAATCGCCGGCTATTTTACTCAATTTGTGTAAAAAATTATTTCACACTAGAATTTTCATTTAAAATTATTTAACTTATTTAATTAGCCTATTTTTTGTGCTTCATACATATAATATATCTTATGAAAAAAATTCTGGTTCGAATCGACTATTATCAATTTTGGCAGTGGTCAAAATGACCCCTATTGGCGATTCTAGTGTTAAAATGGTAAAATGCAGTATAAAGTTTTTGTGATACAAAAAAGAGTAAGATGTTGCCAGCTGTGGCTAACCCCTTTAAGGACGGTGGTTCTTTTTGGACCACTTAATTTTAATCCCTGAATGCCACACTGGCACCAGAAAATTTCAATGAAAAATTTCCCTTTATCAAGTACATGAAGAAAAGCTTCTGCTTATTTTGAAATAAATTTGTTCGTTAATTCGGGTGTCATTCACTCACTTCAGCATATTGCGAATATAAGTACCTTGCCCCTGAAAAGGTTAATATGCGTAAAATCATAGCTGTCAGCGTCTTACTGTTTTTGGTTCGACAAAAATTTCTATCAAATTTTCGTGGTACAGAAAGCGGAATACTTTGCGGCGATGATAAAATTATTATATTCTTTTTTAATTTAAACGAAGCGTTACATTATCCTGTAATGCCTAATGAATTTTTAAAAATTGAGAATACGTTATGATAGATATTTAGTATTGAATAATACTTGGTAATTGTTATAGTGATTTAATTTTAAATAAATATATATTATTTTGATTAAGAAAAGACAAGCTAAGTTCCTACAAACAATACCCATTATCTGAAAAGCACTATTTACGAATCAATGATAATAAATTGGCAGCTAATCTGCTAAAGCTGTATTCTAAGTAGCTTAGGCGAGAAGTTATGGAAGATATATTATTTTTCGACTTCATGCGAAACAAAGTGCTGAGCTCAAGCGTTAACTTCAACACTTTTAATTGTATGGCATTAAGAAAATGCTGACAGCGGAAGATAATTACACTCATTTCCTCGCTATGTTTGGAATATTTAAATTTCTGTTGCGTTTGTTAAAATCATCAGCGATCACTTCTAATGTGAATCGATGCAAGTTTTTCAATTAACATAATCACTTAGAAAGATTTAGGCTAATATTAAAATGCAAACATATAAATTTCAATTGATGAGTAAATTAAAAATCCTTCTAGTACAAAGATGTAAGTATTTTCCGATTCGTTGAAAATATGTCTTTAAATATTGGAACGGTTATTTATTTTACTAGTATTTCCAATTACATATAGCATTTAAATTTTCATTTAAATTTAGAATTTTATTTAAATACCATCGCATTTAAATTTTGATATATCTTTTAAAAGAAGCTTATTTAACCCTTCCCACTCCATTGGCTCCGCTGTGGAGACATTATTAGTCTTTGCAAAAATTTTTTTGGTACCAGTAATAAAGGAAAATAAAATCCACCTTATTTAATCAGAGCAATTTTGAAATTGTGTACTTGAAGGAAATTGCTTTTTAAAAAGTGATGCCGATCGAATAAAATTTGTGTAAAAGACGCCGGAGCTTTAAGGGTTAATATGCATCCTTTTAACCGCCGATCTACCTATATTTTAGATTAGAAATATTTGCCATATATGATGACATAAATTTTTAGATTAATTAATACGACAGTTATTTTTCTAAATTTGCTTTAGCTAACATCTTTTGATCAAAAGATTTGAGGACTCATGTTTAACCCCTTGAAGGGCGGTGATGCCTCTACGGCATCACATAATATTAATCCCTACTATCCACATTGGCACCCGAATATTTTTATGAAAATTTCACTTTTATTAAGTTTGCGAATATACACTTTTACTCGTTTACAAATAAATTTTCTTGTAAATACTGGTGTCAATCAATTATTTCAACATTTTACGGATACATGTACCTTGCCCCTGAAAGGGTCAACCCGTTCAGGACCGGCATCTTTTACATGAATTTATTCGTTTGGCACCACTTTTTATTAATTATTTTACTTAACTTTATAAATGACGAAAATGTAGTAATTAAATAAAATCAATTTTACATTTATTTTTTACTGGTATCAAACTCAAGCGTTTTAAGCACTTTTTGAGGGTGTATATATGCACCCATTGTGCCGAACGGGTTAAAAATATGCCAAAATAAAGAAATCCCTTGATGCAGTGTCACAAGTACACTACTTAAAAAAAAAAAAAAAAAAAAAAAAAAAAAAAAAAAACAGATTTCGTGACTGGAACCACTTTTTTGAAATGCTAAAATGCGACTTATTTAATTGCATATTAAATAGGGCGGAAACAAAGGAAAATTTGCCACTTCAAAAAAGTGGTGCCAATCAAGAAATCTGCATTAGAAAAAAGGTAGCCCACTGGCAACACTACCTTGATGATATATTGTTTAACCAACATATATAACTATGATATGTATTTAGACTTAATCATTTTACTTTTATAACATTGATGAAAAAAAAAATAAAAGCTGTAAAATTGCATTTATACATTTTCAAAACTTTTCTAAAATTCTGATGTAAATTCAACTTTACAGAATAAAACTTACTTATTCCTAAAAGAGTTATAAAAAAGTAGTACTTACTTTGTAGTTCATGAGCCATGTAAATACTACTTATTTAACCCTTTAGTGGGCAAACTAATTATGTTGCCAAAATATTGAATGATTGAATGCCACCAGAATTTACGAATAAATTGATTTGAAAATAAATAAATCCGTTTCTGCGCGCCCATTAAAAACACATGCATTTTCTTCAAGTCTGGTGCAGTTCCGTCAGTTGGGATCTAAAATTAGGTAGAAAGTATAGTTTCTAGCGCCTTTTAAATTTCTAGAAATTTTTTTCATTAATTATATTACCACAGTTTCTGTCACTAATAAATGTTACATAATTTTTTAAAATAGTGTTGTGATAGCACTTCTCGCAGATTTTTCTCAGTACCACTGATTTAAAATATTATCTAGCATAAATTTGTTTCGTGAATAAATTTCTTACAAAGTGTAATTCCTTTCTGACTCTTCTTAAATTTTAGTACTACCCGTTTCTTATTTTAATTCCAGAAACTGTAACAATTTACTGCGATTAAAAAGGTTGGTTTGAAGGTGGCGAATTTTCTATTCGGAAATAGTAGTACTCAAACTGAAGGGCAGTACTTATCCGCTACATTAATATTTTCCAAAAACGCTTCCACGGAAAGGACTGTAGAATTACCATTATTTTCTTATAGTAGCGTTATTCTTACTTTATCCCCGAATTTAAATAAATATTCAATATTTAAATAAGTCTAATATTACTAAAGGAAAATGTTAGTATATATTTGACCCACGATTTAGTTATTGTAATCTCCTGCTTTAGATTGTATAGCTGGTATTGACAAATTACTTCTATTTTTTTGCAGTGATTACATTTTGTAACGTTTGGAATATTCAGTGGCATATTCAATTGCATGCCTTTTTTAAATATAAAAGCTCACTTATCATACCTTATCACACACTTACCACGAAAGATAAACTACTTTTTGAAACTTAGAAATTGATATTTCATAATAATCGATGATAATAATCGATGATAATCGATGCTACTCAAAATATAAAAACATACTGTTTAGACAACAAAATATCCACTTTAAATGTTTGTGCATTGAATTCTTTAAGTACAACGCTAATTTATATATAATGCACGTATCCATGTATTGGTCGTATAATATGTTTCGAATGCATAAAATTTATTGTAAGAGGCTAACGACAAAATCCCGTTACTGACACTTATCTGAATAATAATTTAGAAAATTTAATTTGATTTAAATTTCTTGATTTAAATTCGGTCTCTACTAGAGGGATTTCGAAAGTGAAGCCCGAGAACTACAGAACTACGTCTGTTTACTAGTACTTTTAGATGATTAATGCCAAATAGTCTATAAATCAATGGAATCTTACTATTCGGAATTAGTGGAAAAAGTGCCTCCCACTGCTCTCCAGGCCCTTGAATTTCCAGACTAAGAAATTCTTCGGTGCCAGCATTTTCTTATAGAAAATCTCTACTTAAATAAGGCGGTATTTCACACGTTTAAACTAAATTTATTTTTCTATAAAAACATAGTTTCACATGGCCTTGAAAATAACGGTGCCCGTACGAAGCCTGGTCTACTCTGCTTAACACTAGAACCACTGGCTATTTTACTCAATTTTTATGAAAAAGTGTTTCACACCAGAAATTTTATTTAAAACTACTCAACTTATTTACTTAGTCTATTTTTGCGCGTCCTACATATAACATATCTTATGAAAAAAATTCTTCGAATCGACTATTATCAATTTCGGCAGAGGTCAAAATGACACCTAACGGCGGTTTTGGTGTTAATAGCTGGCAACTTTCCAAATCTAACCAAATCAAATAATGGAGTTGTGAATAAAGAGGAGGAGACAGATAGTGTACTGTCTACCAGTCGCGAGTGAAGTAACTGAGGAGGTTCTCACAAGATGACGGCTGGTTTTTCAATCGAATCTCAGGTTTCTGAATACCACCGGGGCAAACTTCCCACCAGGGAAATTGAATATAAAATTTTGACTTATTTAAGTGTCTTATTCATGGAAATATTTTCTCACAAAAATTATAAAAACTTCTATCTATTTGTTTTACTGGTGTCAGTTTGACTGGTAAAACAGTAAGTTTGTTTCACCGGTTGTCATAATATGGCGGAAACAAAGGGTGTGACTACCGCAGAAGTAAGCTTACACCAGTAAAATTGAAAATGTGTTTCTGCGATTATTTATAACTGAAATGTTGCATTTGTCGAAAAAGTTCGACCAGAAGCGTTCGGGATAGCTCAGATGGCAGAGCACTGGTTCGAATACTGGTCCGAACATTTTTCGCCCAGTTGGAAATTTACATGTAATATGATTTGTTTACCAATTAGAATAATTGTGTTAATGTTAATCTAGTGTAATTTCGTATCCAGCGATTTCTGGAGTTCCATTACCTGAGATTTATTCTGTTGAGCTGAACCAGGTTTCAGACTAGATGCTGTAATCATCAAGGTTAGCTGGGAGAAAAAGTTCGACCAGAATCGTCCGGGATAGCTCAGATGGCAGAGCACTGGCGGCTTCAGCCAGGAGGTCCTGGGTTCGAATCCTGGTCCGGACATTTTTCGCCCAGTTGGAAATTAACATCTAATATGATTTGTTTACCAATTAGAATAATTGTGTTAATATTAATCTAGTGTAATTTCGTATCCAGCGATTTCTGGAGTTCCATTACCTGAGATTTATTCTGTTGAGCTGAACCAGGTTTCAGACCAGATGCTGTAATCATCAAGGTTAGCTGGGAGAAAAAGTTCGACCAGAATCGTCCGGGATAGCACAGATGGCAGAGCACTGGCGGCTTCAGCCAGGAGCTCCCGGGTTCGAATCCTGGTCCGGACATTTTTCGTCCAGTTGGAAATTTACATCTAATAGGATTTGTTTACCAATTAGAATAATTGTGTTAATGTTAATCTAGTGTAATTTCGTATCCAGCGATTTCTGGAGTTCCATTACCTGAGATTTATTCTGTTGAGCTGAACCAGGTTTCAGACCACATGCTGTAATCATCAAGGTTAGCTGGGTGAAAAAGTTCGACCAGAATCGTCCGAGATAGCTCAGATGGCAGACCACTGGCGGCTTCAGCCAGGAGGTCCCGGGTTCGAATCCTGGTCGGACATTTTTCGCCCAGTTGGATATTTACATCTAATATGATTTGTTTACCAATTAGAATAATTGTGTTAATATTAATCTAGTGTAATTTTAAGAATATGTCAGTTCCTCTTTAGTAGTTCCTTGAATCAAATGATTATATTTTGAACATTCTGTTCTAAAATGGCTTTTTAAACTTAACTAACTGTTTGTAATGGATTAAAAAGAAAAATAAGATTGTAAACAATATTTTTGCGCACGCCCGAATGATTCATTCGAATATCAAGAATGTACATCTAATACATGAAACAATGAATGAAGAAGAATTGATATATTCTCAAAATGGTGAAGCTTCAACTACAACCGGTTCCGCAGGTTCTTATTACCGCCGGATAAACTGGTACAGTAAATTAGACCAAAAATTTCCTCCTTATTTAACCCCTTAACAGTGTGGCCCGAACTGGATTCGGGCAAGAACACTTTGCTTGCTTCGTTATTAAAAGCAATTTGATACCACAAATTTGTAACTGTAAATTTATCTTTATTGATTGTCAGATATTTTTCGATTAAGTAAGGTAAATATTTTAGTATGGAAAATGTGGTGTCCAGCCCCATTTTTAATTTTTTTGTAAGAAAACAAATGCCACTGTTGAGGGGTTAAAAACCTTATTCATACAAATTTTCTTTTATAATAATAGAAAAATACTTGATCGGTTTTACTGGTGGAAGTTTTCTCCACCAGGAAGTAAGGTCCTGCGGTTGAATCCTAATGTGACAACATAAACAATCCCCTGTCAATGTGAGTGAATTTGTTTACTACCTGATGAAACTTCAACCAGTAAATTTTAGTAACAATTTTCGTGTTATTTAAACACATTATTCATGCAGAATATCTGTCATAAATAAGGCAAATTCTTCTATTCGTTTTTAGTGGTGGAAGTTTGCAGCAGCTTTAATCAAATTGTGATCCGATGTAAAAAAATAACAACCGCCATTTTCTGATAATTATCTAAGCTACTACAACCAAAAACGGTAGAAAATAGACTATCTGCCTCGTCCTCTTTACTTATAACTATATTATCGACTGTCAAAGTTATTACACCGCCCCCTGAATACTAGTCCTACGCACTGACACAAAATGGGCGGCTGTCGTAGACAGATTTTTTTCTTTTTGTATGGTTCCTTCAATTTGTATACCAATAATATCTAGCAGTTTTTTTCAAAGCCGTATTTTTCTGGCATTAAACAAGTCAAAGAAAACTTTTAAAAAATACTGGCGTCTAAATGTAGGGTACAGCACAAATGCTGTAATGAATCCGCCTACGACAGCCACCATCTTTGTGTAATGGATTTATGAATAAATAGGAGAGACATACAGTGTATTGTCTAACAGTTGCGATTGAAGTAACTGAGGAGGTTGTCAGAAGATAGTGGCTGGTTTTTTACATCGGATCAACAGTTTCTGATTACAGCAGAAGCAAACTTCCACCAATAAAATTTGAAAAAGATTTTACCTCATTTTATTGGCTATTTCACGAAAAATGTATCTCGCAAATATTGTTAAATTTTCTATTTGTTTTCAATGGTGGCAGTTTGCCCAGGTATTGCATTCTTTTTCACTGACACTAATTGGAGGCTGTTTATGTTGTAACAATATGGCGGAAACGCAGGGCCTGACTACCGTAGAAGTAAATAATCACCAGTAAAAATTAATATCTGTTTTTTCCATTATTTATGACTGAAATTTTGCATTAATAAGGTGTATAAATAAGGAGACAATTTCTATTTAAATTTACTGGTGGAGATTTGCACAGGCGACAATAAAGCGCAGCGAAAGCGGTTACAATAGAAGCTTCAGTAATTTAAGTATATGTCAGTTCCTCTTTCTGAATAGTTCCATGCTTTGTGTTAGCACATAGGCCTAATAGAACTATGAATGAGAGAATGAGACCCGTAGTATAATATCTACCGGTTGCGAGTGAAATAACCGAGAAGGTTATCACGAGATGGTAACTGCTGTTTGTTTCCATTGGTTCAGGTTGTTGTTAACGCAACGACAAATTCCCACCAGTGAAAATGAATAGAAATTTCTACCATATTTATGAAAGGAATTCTGCACGAATAAGGCTTATAAATAAGAATGAATTTTTCTATACAAATTAACTGTTGGAAGTTTGCTCTGATGGTAATCTGATTTGCTGGCATTGACAGGATGATTGGTTAGGTTGTCACAATAAAGCGGTACAGCAAGGTCCGACTGGCGCAAAAGGAAACTGCCACCACTAAAATAAGAATAGATACTCTTGACTTAACTCTGACATAACTATTGCATGAATTATTCAAGAAGAAATTTCTATTGAAATTTACTGGCTGCAGTTTGCTTTTGAGGAAATCAGAACCTGAAGAAACGGTTACAGTTGATGGCGAAACAGCTCCGAAAACTGGCGATTTGAAGTAATTAAAATAATAAAACTTTGTAAGAAATCACCATAAAATAGAACAATACACAGGACGCGTTTCGAGCTAAAAACATAACAGCTCGTCATGAGCTACTACTGATGACGAGCTGTTATGTTTTTAGCTCGAAACGCGTCCTGTGTATTGTTTTATTTTATGGTGATTTCTTACAAAGTTTTATTATTTTGGTTACAGTTGATGCTTCATCATTCTGAGTATATGCCAGTTCCTCTTTAACACGTTCACGCCGGCGCGGTGGGTCACACTTGACTGTCTCAGAGCTGACAAGTCTCCGGCTTTGTGGCTACCATTATTTTAATACAGAAAATGTTGTTTTAACTAATTAGAACAGTTGGGCAATTTAAAGGAACAACATTTTCTCTAAAATGAGAGTGGTGTGTGAAAAGCCGGAGACTTGACAACTCTGAGACAGTCGAGTGTGACCCACCGTGCCGGCGTGAACATGTTTTTTCAGGGGCATGTTACTTCTATTCGTAAAATGCCGAAATTTGTGAACGATACAGAAATTTACAAACAAATTTATTTAAAAATATGCGAAAGCTTTTGTTCACATATTTAATAAAAGGAAATTTTTTATTACAATATTCTGGTTCCAATGCGGCGTTTAGGAATTAAAATTAGGTGGTCCAAAAATGAACCACCGCCCTTGAAGGGGTTAACGATAGTTCCATGGTAGGCCTACTATTCAGAGGCGGTGATCATTCATTATTCCCGTCACTACTGTTTAACTTTGCTTAAATTCACAATGCATTTTATTAAATAAATTTTCTGATTCAATACATTTTTTTAATTTTATTTCAAAAGGCTTAGAAGTTTACAGCTCTGTATCAAAATTTGGTATTACTATTTCCAAAAACAAATGTAGTACAGTTTTTGCATGGATATGACGTCTATTTAAATTTCCATTTATGTTTTGGAAGAAATCATTATTTTGCGTATAATAATACTTTCTTGGGATTTTATTGTAACATATAAACTTGAATTTATATAGACGTATTTTTTTAAACGTGTTTATTCAATACTTAAACTTATATAATAAGTTTTCTTTCACATGCCTATTTTGGAATTGGGTGTCTTACATTACATGTGATGCCTCTGTCGATAAAATCATTCCATGTATAACAAAGAAAGAATAAGATGCATAGCTACCAATTATTTTGCCTTTTTAATACAAATACTTCCGAATTGTAATCTTTTTATTATTTCAGATATTTTTGTCATTATATGTATATGAAATTATTTCTATTTAGGAATTGTGTTGTTTAAAATCTGGAAGATTTGGCATCTGTAAATATGCGTTTTATTTTCCATTGACCACATCTAACTTATAAAAAAATGTATTTTTCCGCAAAAATATTTTGATCTTTGTTCTTACTTCACTTAAGCAAACAGAAAATGTGTTATTATTCAAGACCTTCGTAATGAGGGGCACATCTCGATAAAAGTAAATTTCAAAGGAAAGGCAGCAGCAAATAAGAATGATTTTACTACAACATGAAATTATAGCACTTAGCGCTGCATGCAGTAAAAAAAAAAAAAAAAAAAAAAAAAAAAAAAAAAAAAAAAAAAAAAAACGTGCATAAAAGCTTAAAACCCTTAAGAATGAAGACGCAGATGCGGTTTGGAGAGTTGAGTAATTTTATCTCCCCACATAATCCAGCCCCCTTCTGTGGTCACAAATGGACACATAGCGTAATAAAGTAATTTTCCGTATAACTACACATGAACTGTTTGCGTAGCAAACGCACCTACGATAGACCTGTTAGTGGAATAAAACGCAAAATGAATTTTTGAGCGATGTGTCACTTTTCTTGTGGATGAGCTATATGATGGTGATAAGAATCCTTGATTTTCTTAACAATAAATTTCAATTGTAAATTTCTTGTTATTTAAATACAGAATTTCTATATTTAAATATTTGTGAAATATGTCTGATCTGAAACACTGGTGGCAAAACATAAAACATTACGAGCCATACTCTTGCCGAAAAAGGATTATCGTACGTACCAACTTTCTAGATTTTAAAAATTGAATAAACGTGTTTTTAAGCAAACCAATACTATTTAATTTAACCCCTTGAGGGGCACCGGTATATATTATATACCACCTATTATGATTAATGAAGTTTTACACCAGAAAAAAATTATTAAATTTTACTTTTCTAATTTTGGTGGAAAAAAGCAGTAAAACAGCTTTTACTTATTTTGAAATAGAATTTTTCAAAGATTCAGGTGGGATTTCAACCCCTCAAGGTGTTAACCTTTTACGGTACAGAAAAATTCGGTTCGTGAAATGATGAAATGATTGACCGAAACCAGAATTTACATGCGAACTTTTTAGAAAATAATAGCTTGCTCTCCTAAATTTCCATTGAAAAAGCACCGTCCGTAAGTCTGGGATTAAAATTATGTAATCCCGCAATGGGGCTAATGCGCTTGAATGGGTTAATAGACCCGGTTTCTTGGTCGTAGTCAATTCATTTCGATTTTATTTTATTTATTAAATAAGATTTCTGGTCCAAATATGAGTTTAAGACTTTAAAAAAACCTGAATGTTTGCGTCTATGGGTGATACAAATAAAAAAATATATTTTAAAAGAAATTGTTATCTTTGGAGTAATAAAGATTAATCCAAATATTACACAATTTCGTTATGTTTGGAAAAAAATGTTAAAACAAGATTTATTCTTAGCATTTTATTTCTTGAATATAATTAATAAAATGAACTAAATTTTTTCATTTTTTTTAACTCAAAATAAATAAACAATTTTCCCCTCAGCACTTAATTATGCCTTTCAAAAAGAAATTATGGCTCTCATAAACACGCCATCAACTTTTTAAGTGTCTCACAAGATCATTGTACTTTTTAATAAATAATGAGATTTTCTCCCGACATTTTTTATAAATACTTTAATTTTTGCGCTACTTGTATCAAACTTTTTAATAACAAGTATGTTTTATATATTTTTTCTATTTAAATTTTATGACGAAAGTAAAAATACAATTTAGTAATGGAAAGATGAAGAAAAGAAGTTTTAATGAGAGGATTAAGCTCTAGATGAAATTTCTTAAATTTAATGTTTTGTTTACTTGAAAAAAAATATTAACTCTAGATTTACCAAAGCAGTCATTTTAACTGTTTTTAATTTCTTGAGAAAATGTCATCTTTATAATGAAATTTAAAAAAAAAAAGTTTTTTTTTTGTAATTTCTATCATTATGTAAATTGTATATAATGTCAAATTTACCTTTTTGAAGGCGTGTGATAGGTATTGATCATTTGATTATTTGCTAGGACTGGCGACTATTTTCATATTCAATCGTACCAGAATTTACATTTTTTTTTTCTTCTTTCTGGTAGGTTTCTCTTGAAAACATCGTAATTTAAGTGTGCGGCAAAGATTTCTTTTCAAAACTTTTACTCTGCGACATATCGTCGGTACCATACCAAACTATGCAATACGAAAATAGCGTTACCAGTGGACTACTTTTTTAAAATTGAGATTTCTTGATTTGCGCTACTTTTTTGAAATATTGAAATTCGCCTTGTTTAATGACATGTTAATTAAGACGAAAACCACAGGAATTTCACCATTTCAAAAAAGTATGGTGCCAATCAAAAAATCAGAATTTAAAAAAAGTAGCCCACTGGCTACGCTGTTTTCACTCTGGATGGTTTGACATAGTACTGACGATATTTGTTCCAACTCATAGCCAAAGGGTTAACCCACTATATCTAATAAAATAATATCATAGCTGCCAACTTTTACGCATTCTTCTTCCCAATAAAATTTTATAGAAAATATTGTCTTATTTAATCGTGGAATTCTCATTATTAAACAAATCAAAAATCTCTATTAAATTTTAGTGGTAGAAAAAAAGCGTAAAAGCTGGCAGCTATGACAATATATATTTGAAGATATGCAGCGTTTATGTTTTGTAGCTCGCAGGCTATGGAAGCCTGAGAGCTAATATATCCGCAGGATTTTCATGTACGTACGTATGTATGTATGTAACGTATGTATTTATGTATGTATGTATGTATGTATGTATGTACTTAATGCGATAACTCTTGATAGAAATTTCCTCATTTGCTCCTCGGATTTGCTTCATTTTTTTAGGTTCAATCTGATAAGGCGCAACTCTAATTAATTTAGGGGGTCCTATGAATAAGTATAAAGGGGGGGCGGGGGGTAATGCCCCTTACTTTAGATAAATGTGTTTTTCATGCAAAATTATCCGATTTGCTGCAAATTTGGTATACTGGATTATTCTGATAAGGTTCTACCCTTATTAATTTTGGGTGTTTATTGGTTAAGTATAAAGGGGTTACGGTGGGCTAATCCCCCTTAATTTAGATAAATGTATTTTTCATGCAGAATTATCCGATCACCTTCAAATTTGGTATACCGTTTCATTTCGATAAGGCGCTTCCCTGATTAGTTTTGGGGGTTCACTGCTTAAGTATAAAGGAGGGAAGGGGGCTAATAACCCCTTATTTTAGATAAATGGTTTTTTTATGCAGATTTATCCGATCAGCTGCAAATGGGTATACTTGTTTATTCTGAAAAGGCGATTTCCTGATTAGATTTGAAAGTTCATTAGTTAAATATAAAAGGGAGAACGTGGGGCTAATCCCACCCCCCTTAATTTAGATAAGAAAGTTTTTCATGCAGAAATATCCCATTTTCATCAAATTTGTTATACCGGTTTATTCTGATAAGGCGCTTCTATGATTAGATTTTTCGGTTCATTGGTTAACTATTAACCCCTTCACGGTCGCTTAATATTTGAAAAAACCATCAAAAGTGTACCTATTTCTTTTATTCCAGAAATGTTTCTAAATAAAATATGCAATTAGTTTATCTTTAACCCTAGAACTACCGGAAATTTTACTCAAGTTTTATAAAAACATTCTACACCAGAATTTTTACTTAAAACTATTTAATTTGTTTATTTAACTTATTATTGTCTGATTTATACATTTATTTTGTTTTCAAGAAATTTCTGGTTTGAATAAATATTTTGAATGTACATGTCGGGTCCAATGGACCCGTCTGGTAGACGGAAGGTTAAGACGAAAAAAACAATATTTTATAGCCATATTCATATTTGTATAAAAGCCATCATGCGAGAATTACGTGTCTTAACCTCTTAAGCTCCGCCTCCGATAAATGTAGGTTACTTTTTTTTTATTATTCAGATTGTTTGATTCCCACCACCGTAGTTTACGGCAAATGAAATGATGCAAAAATAAAGCCATTTACACTATTTAAAAAAAACTGGTGGGAGTCAAACAATCTGAATTAAAAGATAGTCGCCTACATTTATCGGGGGTGGAGCTTAAGAGGTTAAGACACATAATTCTCGCATGATGGCTTTTATACAAATATGAATATGGCTATAAAATATTGTTTTTTCGCGTTAAAAATAAACTAATTGCATATTTTATTTTGAAACCTTATAATTATTCAATTTCTGTAATAAAAAAAAATAGGTACACTTTTGATGGTTTTTTTCAAATATTAAGCGACCGTGAAGGGGCTAATATTCCAGTTATCATCTCAAAGGCTTGATTCATCAGAATCCATATTAAAATGACAAAAATATTACAAATCTATGACAAATCTATGGCAAATTATAGATCGTACAAATCAAACCAGAGTGCAAATACTCAAAGACTTCAAATGGAAATTCCAATTCAATTTTTCTGGTTTCAGAAGTTTTTTTTCCAGCAATTAAATCTCCAGCCCGAGAATATGACGGGCACGAGAAATAACGAACGACACCTCAGCCCGAGATATTGACGGGAGCGAGAATTAAGGGGTTAAGTGGAAAATGGGGGAGCTAATACAACACCCTTAATTTAACTAAATGGGTTTTCAAGCAGAATTATCCGATTTGCTGAAATTTTTTTATAGGTTCATTCTGATAAGGTGCTTCCTTGATTAATTTTTGTGGTTCATTGGTTAACCCCTTGAGGGGCGCCGTTTGCAGTCTGCAAACGGCTAATTTTAACACCTAAATGGCCAAATGACACCAGTAATTTTTTAGCACAATTCCGATCTCATAATATACGTGAAAAAATGCTTTTAATTATTTTCAAATACATTTGTTCGTTAATTGCGGTGTGAATTAATTATTTGAACATTTTTGGAGCAGAAATGCCTTGCCCCTGAAAGGGTTAAGTATAAAAGGAGAACGGGTGCTAATCTCCTCTTAATTTATGCAAATGTGTTATTCATGCAGAATTATCCGATTTGCTTCAAATTTGGTATAAAGATTGATTCTGATAAGGTTCTTCCCTGATTAGATTTGGCATTCATTGATTAAGCATAAAAAGTAAAAGATGGGTGAGCTGAACCCTTTTAATTTAGATAAATAGGCTTTTCATGCAGAATTGCCCGAGTTGCTTCAAATTTGGGATACTGGTTTATAATGATAAGGTGCTTCCCTGAATAGATTTAGAGATTCATAGGTTAAATGTAAAGGGAGGAAACGGGGTCTAATCCCCCTTAATTTATTTTTCCAGGGGCATTATTTTTTGAAATAAGAATATTATATACAATTAGTGCGAATAGCCTGTGAGCTCAATGGCATCAGGTTAACTGGGCCCTTTTCTATTTTTTTTTCTTGGTACTACCAAAACCTACAGAAGTTTCTGCCTTATTTAATCCGGGATATCGGTAATAAAATAGGTTTTTTTTTTTCTTTTTTTTTTTTTCTTTTTTTTTTTTTTTAGATTCATTAGTGGTAAAAAATCATGTTAAATATGGCCATTGTCTATTTGATATCTGACGAAATAATCCAGTCATTGGGTATAAGGTTCTCACACGGTCCGTTTTTTGAACACCACTTTTTTTCAGAGAAAAATCTTATGTACAATTTTTTCCGGAACTTGCCTCGAAAGGTGTTTTATTGCTATTTTTGCAATAACCTACCATTTTTTCTCTTAAACAACTGGTTTAAAAAAAAGGACTAGTGTGAGACCTGTGAGTATTGTCATTTCCGGATAATAATCATCATCTTATTCAATCTTAAATTTCTGTATTTAAATAAAGGGTATATTTATTAATAAAGGGTATATACTGCTACTGAAAAATTGAAGGATTTGCAGCTATGTGTACATACCTCATAAATTTAGGTTTTCGTTCATCTGATGAAACCCTATTCGTCTCGCTCATCTGTCTACCTGTTTGTCCATCACAGAGCCCGTTCACAAAACTATATATGTTGGAAACTTGAAATTTTGCATACTTATACCTGAACACCTCAAACGACAAATCATAAAATTTTGAAAAAGTCATATATTTACCCTCCTGTGTTCTCACCTGTGTATTTTAGATTTTTTTTTGTTCTAACTGAGCTCCTAATTAAGTTTAAGACTTGAAATTTTGCATACTTATAACTGAACACCTCACATCAAAAGACAAATCATAAAATTTCGAAAAAATCTTATATTTACCCGTCTGGAATCTAACTTGTGTATTTTAGCCTTTTTGTTCTAACTGAGCCCCTAATTAAGTTTAATACTTAAAATTTTGCATACTTATAGCTGAACACCTCAACAGTGTTGCCAGTGGGCTACTTTTTTTAAATTCAGATTTCTTGATTGGCACAACTTTTTTGAAACGGTAAAATTCTCTTTGTTTTTGCCTTAATTAATATGTTATTAATTAACCCCCCGACTGTCTTGGAAAAGGGCAAAATTTTACTATTACAAAAAAGTGGTGCCAATCAAGTATCTGATTTTTTAAAGAAAGTAGCCCATCTGACAACACTTCACCTCACATTAAACGAAAAATCATAAAATTTTGAAAAAGTCTTATATTTACCCGTCTGGGCTGTAACTTGTGTATTTTAAGCTTTTTTTTTTTTTTTTTTTTTCTAACTGAGCCCCTAATTAAATTGAAGACTTGAAGTTTAGCATACTTGTAGAGGAACACCTCACATCAAATGACAAATCATAAAATTTTGAAAAAGTCTTATATTTACCAGTCTGGGCTCTAACTTGTGTATTTTAAGCTTTTTTTCTAACATAGTCCCTAATTAAGTTGAAGATTTGAAATTTTGCATACTTATAACTGAACACCTCACATCAAACGACAAATCATAAATTTTTGAAAAAGTCTTATATTTACCTTTCTGGGCTCTAACTTGTGTACCTTAAGTTTATTTTTTTATTTATTTTTTTTTTTAACTGAGCTCCTATTTAAACTGAAGACATGAAATTTTGCATACTTATAGCAGAACACTTGCGATCACACGAAAAATCATAATTTTTTCAAAATGTCATATTATTTACCCTTCCAAGCTCTAACTTGTGTATTTTCAGCAATTTTTCTAGCCTCCCTCCATTGCACCCGGTGGGTAATTTTCTAACTTTTGCCGACACCCCGTTGACCACTCTTTCTTAAAATGCACATAGCCTTACATCTTTCAGTTCCACTTTTTACCACCAGGGGGCACATACCTATCTCGGGTGCTATGGGCCCGATCCCTTCGACTAATATATCTACGGATGGAGGTTTATGTAGAATAGAGTGCGCCTCCTGGTTGCGAAATGTGAAACTAACAGATTTTGCAAAAATATAAAGTGCTTTGAAAGGAATATCACACGAAACCCTCTGTGCGATCTGTGATCAGACTTACCCATTTATTTTAATACGGATTTCTTGATTGGCACCACTTTTTGGAAACAGTAAAATTCGCCTTATTTAATGATATATTATTTAAGGCGAAAACAAGGGGAAATTTACCACTTCATAATAGTGGTGCCAATCAAGAAATCTCAATTTATAAAAAATAGCCCACTGGCAACACTGTTTTCATATTGGATAGTTATATTGGTGCAGACGATATCTCTGTTCGACTATATGGGCCCGGGGTGGCCAACAGTGGCACGCTCGACACCACTAAAATTTTATAGTAATCATCGAATCTCTGCGATTCAAAAAGTCGACTTTTTCTGTAAATTTTTAGTGGTATCCGGCGTGCCAACCCTTGATGTATGCAGTGTTGCCAATCTACCCACATGCTATTCAGAATACCTGCTAGCCAATCATAATTTCTCTGTAGTAATGTGTGGTTTATATAATCACGGAATGTTTGTCATTAAAGGAAACAAAAAATACTGTACAGAAATTCTAATAGGCTGGTAAGTAATTTGAATAAAATGAAGGCCAATTTGGCAACGCTGCATATATTTGCCTTTTAATATGCTTGATTGTTTCAGATCTAGAACGAAACTAATACTGTACAAAATCATGATACAATGAAAGGCGTAAAACATTTCCTGTCACGTCCCATTCGTGATACAGAATGCATTGTACGATAGAGCCTTGATTTTCTACATAAAAGTTACAGAAACAATTTTCATTTTTTTATTTTGTTTTTATTTATTTAGCCTCTAATTGAAAAAATGGCAATGTTAATAATTTTTATCGTTTTCGTTTCATTGTAAAAAAAATAAAATAAATCAATAATTACCTTACCAACGTCCTCAACATTTTAATTATCGATATAGTAATAACTTTTCAAGTAATTAATATTTAACAGTTTTTGTGCACTTTGCACAAAAGACATCAAAAAACGAAAAAAAAATGTAAAAAAAAACTTTTTGGTACATTCCTTTGTAAATTAGTCACGCAGAACATTAAACGCAAAACTTAAACAACGTAGAAGTATCGCGAGTTCAAAGTGCACAAGCAAGTTTGGAAATGTACAAAAGGAATATGGTTATAACAGCGTATGTTGGTTGCATATCGAGGCATTCATTTTTTCTTTAAGAAGTCACGAGTTGGGCACGAATTTTCCTTTTGCGATTATTTCAATATTATATCCCAAAAATTAAACACAGAATAAACCTCGCTTTGAGAAATATTGCATATATACCAACCTTCAACTATTATTCTTTAAAACATAGCTGCCAACATTTACACTTGTTTGTTATAGCTAAAATGTAATAGAAATATTAACATATTTTAATTGATGATTTCGTCGAATAAAAGAAGCAAATTTTAATATTAAATTTTAGTTGTAAGGAAAAGGTGTAAAATGTTGGCAGCTAATCATAGAATGTGCTTTAACACTAGAAAGCCGGAAATGTTACTTAAGTTTAAAAAAATATATTTTACACCAGAATTTTTATATAAGACTGTTTAACTTATTTATTTAACTTTTCCCCCCCTTTCTTTTAAATATATTTTTAAAAGAAATTTTTGATTCGAACCGAATATACAGGATGGTTATAACTGAACTTTCCCTATAAGCAGCATCCTACAGCGCAAATGGGTGAACGGAATGCAACGAAATTTGGTATATAGACCATACACGAGATGCGTTCACGGAATTTCGAAAAAAAAGTTCCAAAATGTCCACCAGAGGGCGTCTTTTCCGGAAAAACATTAGATTTAATACAATAAACGACCAAAACACAATCCAGAAACAATATTAACATTTATTGAATATTTTCTGATCACCTTGTCATCGAACCACCTTAATCAAAGTTAAGGAAAAAATAAACAGTACGCTGTTTGAGAAAAAAAAAATACAGTTTGCAGAAACAAGAACAGATTAGGTCGAAAGTGCACTAGAGGGGCAGTTATTAATCGTGTCCAGGACGATGTAGGGAAAGATGCTCCATGTGGCCACCCTCATTCACCTGCAATATTTCATGTCGATGGACAGTGTGATCAACAGCAGATCGTAACCGATTAGATGTAACACTTCACACATGAAGTGTTATATAGTTATTTATGTCATTCAAAGACGCAACACCTCCACGATACACCAGACTTTTTAAGTGGCCCCATAACCAGAAATCGCACGGATTTATATCCGGCCAACGTGGTGACCATGAATTACGAAAGAAGCTGATAATAACACGTCCGTCTGTGAAGTGTTGGAGCAATAGCGCCTTCACGGACTCATGGATTTGGAGAGGGAGGGGTGCACTACTCTGCATGAAAATGGTTGATGTAAAGACTCGCCTTTGGTGTAGTTGCGGCACAACAGATGTCCGCAGCATGTCATGGTACCGACGACCCGTAACGAGACATGTGACAGCACCACGTGAAGTTATTTCCTCAAAGAAGATTGGCCCAAGGATGAATGTATCCGTGGATCCACACCAAACAGTCATCTTTGGCAACTGTAGGGGAATTTCAGTGTGCATCCTGTCTGTCGAGAAACTGCAAGTGCGCTACTGCACCGAAACTCTGATATCGGCGGCTGTGTGGCAACAGCTGTCTTGACGGCATCAACAAGTATCAGTGTCACAGGTTTACAGGATATTTCAGGTTAAACTCCTAAATCCCCCGTCTCAAAAAACTCTTAATCATGGCCCGGATACCTTTGGTAGACACTTTTGGTAGTACCTTTGGTTGGTCCTTTATACGACGAAATTCTCGAAATGCAGCAGAAGTATTCCCCTTGTTTTCTCAAAACAGATAAACTAAAGATACCGTAATCATTACAGCCGGAAACATCGACATAAAACATGACAGCGTTTGAAAACGTTTTATGCCCTAACCTGTTTTACACAAAGCTTCCTCTTCTTCGCAAGCATGCAAATCTCGACATTTCTTTCCTGGAACTGACAGCTTTTCTCGGTTTTACATTTTATTACTCATAATTCTTCTTCTGGATTATTAATATTGTTTCTGTGTTCTGTTTTGGTCATTTATTGTGTTAAATTTAATGTTTTTCCAGAAAAGGCTCCTTCTGGTAGATATTTTGGAACTTTCTTTTTTTTCAAAATTCCGTGAGCGCATCTCGTGTATAGTCCATATACCAAATTTCATTGCTTTCCGTTCACCCGTTTGCGCTGTAGGGTGCTGTTTATAGGGGACGTTTAGTTATAACCACCCTGTATATTCATATGGTAGGACCCCTCACGGTCCTTCTAATTTTAATTTAACCCTGGTTAACTCTTACACAGGCTGTGTGAATATACATGGTGGTTCAAATTAAAGTATACCTGTTTGGGACGCCCTAACGAGCAGTGGATGTAACGTTTTCATATTTGGAGGATATACATATCAGCCCATGGGAAACTGATTGGTTAAAAAACATTAGTTCAAAAAAAGACCGCTAGGGGAAAATGAAGAGCTGCGATCGGTTTAAGGTAAGGGAAATGTAACATGACCGAGGGTGTAAGCATCTAGGAGCAAATGGGCCGACTCCCACCAATAAATTTTATAAGTATTATTCGTTTAAAATTTATTAGTATATGCTCCGGGTAATTTTATTAGTATTCTTATTAGGCGAAGAATATTGAAAATTTAGTGGTGGGAATTTTTGTTTAAAAGTGTTAAATAACAACACCTTGTATTCTTTGCTTAATTGTTTGCGCGCGCAGTACCTGAGAACAAAATTTGCATAAGAGGCGGGTTAAAGGACCGTCGTAACAGACAAAAAGAAATGGCAAGAGGTTCGAAACATTCTGGGACCTCCACGATGGTTTCCTGAACGGGCTTTGCTGTTAAAGATTTTGTGCCAAAATGACATTAACGCTGCCAAAACGCTTCGTTTGTACCGACGACTGAAATCTTTGCGTACGGGTACAGTGACACCATGTGCTCTGCGACGAATGGTCAAATGCTATGAGGTAACTGGTAGCTTTGCAGTTCAAGCAGGCCGCGGACGGCACATTTTACCATTTCAAAAAAGTGCTGCCAATCAAGAATCTGATTTAAAAAAAAGTAGCCCATCTGGCAACACTGCGGGCCAGTACAAACACAGCAGGAGCATCCAGTGTTCTTTCCGCATCAAGGCAATTGGATTTGCCATACACTACCGTATGTAGGTGCATGCGTACAGCTCTCAAGGCCTATCCGTTTAAGATTCATCACTTAAGAGAATTAAAACCTGTCGATAAACAATCTTCGTAAAACGTTCGCTTTGACGTTTTTGGCAAGGATGGAGGTGGATTAGAATTGGCCGTGGAACATCATATGGACCGATGAGGCTCACTTTTACATCTGCGGAACAGTGAACATAAAAAACATCTGGCCTACAGAGAATCCGCACCATATCCCACAAATGCCCCTGCTTTTCCGCATGTTATTGTGTGTATCAGCTTCCCTGCGACCTTTTTGATTGGTTCATTTTTTTTGAAGAAATCACTCCCCAGGGACCAAAAACCTGTTCCGTAACTGCAGGAAGTTATTTGAACATGTTGCAAGGTATGATCTATCCAGAACTCTAGCAGGGTGCTTCACTACAACAACATTCCAACAAGATGTTGCGCCCCTCACATTGAACGTGAAGTTCAAAAATTGCTGCAATGCCATTTTACAGGGGATTGCATTATCAGCCGTGAATTTACTACAAGATTGCCTCCATGTTCACCTGACTTGACCCCCAGGAACTTTTGGCTCTGGGGGTTACCTCAAAGATAAAGTTTATCGAGGAAACATAGGATATATGGCAGACTTGAATAACCAGATCCTCTTACAAGTACGCAACATCGGTCGCAGTCAGTTACACGCCGCTGTGAATTATGCCGTGACACGGTTTCACGTTTTGGCGCTGAAGCAAGATGGACATACTGAATCCGACCTATGAAAGCTTTGTCTTACCACGCGCGTCCCTTTCGTTTGTGCTGTCGCTAACAATTTTTTAGGATCGTCAGTTTGTGTGTAGAAAAATGTAATAAAAAATTTAATTACCTACACCTCGTGTTCCGTTCTTTATTGGTTGCGTCATATTCAAGGGTGTTAAAATCTAGGCAAAAATGGTCGAATTCCCACCACTAAATGTTTAGTGTTCTTCGCCTAAAAATAATACTAATAAAACTAATCGGAGCATATACTAATTAAGTTTAAACGAATAATACTAATAAAATTTATTGGTGGGAATCGGCCCATTGACACCTAGATGTTTACAACTTTGGTCATGATACATTTTCATTACGCCGTCGCAGCGCCTCATATTCCTCTATCGGCCTTTGGTTGAACTATTTTTTTTCCACCAATCAGTTTCCCATGGTCTGATATGTATGTCCTCTAAATATGAAGATGTTACATCCACAGCTTCTCTCGCTAGTGCGTCCCAAACAGGGATATTTTAACTTGAACCACCATGTACTTCCCACTTAATTTTAATTCCAGACTGCCTTTGTTCAAGAAGAATTTTATTTAAAAAATTACTTTTATGATACACGCCAAGAAAAGCATTTAGTTATTTTAAAATTTCTTTACAAAATCTGTTCGCAATCAATCATTTCAAAAGTTTAGCAACAGAATAATTTTACTAGTGTAATGGTTAAAGGCGGTTCGTACCAGAAAATTTATTTCATGTATATTTAATTAATTTCATGATTCATTTCGTGGAGTATATTTTAATTTATATTTAAAAAATCCTGATTCAAAATATGTTTAACGTGTGCTAAAATTAACCCTATTTTACAGAGAAATACTCGTAGATTGGCAGGGATACTATTGTGTCAAAGTTTCTACAAGCTACATTGTTTTTATTTAAGAGGCTACTTCACTAGCATCCAAATACCCGCTCGCTAATGTTAATCCTATGAAAAAAATTTTTTGAACTATCTTGTTTGCGTTTCAATATTTTGAAAGATATTTTTGGATTGGATAGCTGAGGTATATCTCTACAAGTCCGTTTTTTATTTTTAATTTTTTTTTTACAATTTTCTTTTATTAGGATGTATTAGGATCTTTCGGACCCGGTTTCAAAAGTGAGAGTAGCCTAAAAAATTTAATAAATAAAAAAACCGCAAACAAAATCGAAAAATTAAAAAATGGTCTTTGTAGAGATCAAACTCAGCTATCTAATGAAAAACGATCATTTAAAAATATTGACATTCAAACGAGATATTTAAAGAGAATTCTACTATAGGATTAAAATTAGCGAGCGGTTGTTTTTGCGTAAGTGAAGTAACCCCTTAATCTTCAATTCTTTAGAGCTCTAAATGAGTATCGTAATTTCCGTCGTTTAATCCGTGGATCAAGCAATCATTTTTCGACCCAGAATTTTTTTTTTAATTAAATGAAACTTTTTAATTCGCGGTAAATATTTGGCTTCAATTACTAAATAAAATTTCTGAGTCCAAACAGAATTGTTTGATCCGCGGATTATACGCCGGAAATTACGGTACATTCGAGTCTGACAGACAACAGTTTGATTATCTGCTGTCACGTCTAATCCTATTTTGTATAAAGAAGGTTTCTTCAACATTTTGGATAAGTAGTTGATTAATACCACAAATTCCGAAACGTAATTTTCACCTTATTTAATCTCAAATGTTCTCTTTTAGTATAATGCTACTGTCGACATTTTTATAAAAATAATTGCCAACAATTCTTCATGATTTGATTCATTGTATTGAAATAAAGCGCACTGTTTGAGAGGTAAATAGAAGTGTGTATTTACAAACTGCTATTTTGCAGAAATAGATACTAAGATTCTGTAGCAATGTTCTTGTAACAGAGGAAAGATTTGGATATTTTTTTCTTCGCATATGATTTTTCTTAAAAAACAAAACAAAAATACCACAAATTACAAAGGCATAGCTGCCAACATTTGCGCTTTTTTCTCACCACTAAAACTTAATAATATATATACTCTTATTTAATCGACGAAAGCTACCGATTAAATAATTGAAAAATTTCTGTTAAATTTTAGTTATAACAAAAAGCATAAATGCTGGCAGTTACGCAAAGGGTAATTTTCACCTTAATCACAAAGTTTCTCGGATTGATTGAGATTTATTTCTATTCTAAAATACTGGCTGCATGGTAGACCACGGGCTACAGTTTAACACGTTGACGCCGGCGCGGTGGGTCACACTCGACTGTCTCGGAGTTGTCAAGTGTCCGGCTTTTTGCACACCACTACTATTTTATAGAAAATGTTGTTCCTTTAAATCGCCCAATTGTTCTAATTAAATAAAACAACATTTTCTGTGTTAAAATACTGATATCCAAAAAGCCGGAGACTTTGCAGCTCTGAGACAGTCGAATGTGAACCACCGCGACGGGGTGAACGTGTAAAAGATTTTAGTATAATGCTATTGTCGATATTTCTATAAGAATAATTGTCGACAATTCTTCATGATTTGATTCATTTTATTGAAATAAAACGCACTATTTGACAGGAAAATAGAAGTGTATATTTACGAATTCCTTTTACAGAAATTCATATTAAGATTCTCTAGCAATGTTCTTCTAACAGTAGAATTTTTTGGATATATTTTTTTCACACATGATTGTTCTTAAAAAAAAAAAAAAAAAAAAAAAAAAAAAAAAAACAAAAAACAGCTAACATTCCTGTTAATGAAATATATACGTATGATTTATATTTTGAAAGAAACCTCTTACTACCTCTTCTTATTATGCACTCAGTAACATAAGCACACGCAGAAACATGCTGTAATCCAGTGAAAAAATTGAAAATATAAATCTTCCAAAACTACCAACTCAAGAAAACATCATTTATCTGAAATTAAATGCTTGTCATGTTTAACAGCCGCGGCTTGAAAAATGCAGCAGGGGGAAAATCGTTTAAAAGGTTGACAAATCGCTGACAAAATTAATCGAATGATATATTGTCAGAAGTAAATGAGATTTAAGGGAAAACAGACAAAAAACGTTTAAGGAACTGGATGATAAATTGATGCGATTTACTGAAATTTTATTATTTAATGGAAGGTTTATTTTCTAAAATAAAGAATGTAGAAGAAATAAAATATATGCATCTACATTTTTTTTTTTTTGCTCTTAGTTTTAAATATACACTATTTTTACGTAATTAAACAGTAATTTTTCACGAATATATTCTTCTGAATGATAGTATTAATCAATTATTTAACAAGTAGTATATGAAAGCTTACAACCGTTAGTGCTGCTAATTTAGAACGCGATTTTATTCTAATTATCTACGAAAAAAACCTCCGGAGAGTAATCTATGTTTTATTTAGTCATGGACAATCCAAAAATAAATAATGCATATATTGCTATTCGGAAATGCTGTGAGATATTTTAATTAAAAATATGAGCTAAATTATAAAATCTTGTTATTTTTTTTCTCTTATTCTTCTTTACCTTAATTAATATAAAAATAACAGAAAATCTGTTTCTTAACCATCTTAGTACCACGTTTTGGTACTTTCTGAGAATTCTTAGTTTTACATGATTTAAACCAGAAGTTTAATTTCATTATATGTAACTTCAAACTAGGATGTATCTGTTTAATTTTATACCTTAAGTACAATTTTTTTTTTCTGGTTTGAAACACCAAAAAAATTGAAATAGAAATTTAACTGGGATCAAATAAGACCCCAATGGTACTAGGATGGTTAAATGCATTGTAGAGGGATAATTTTATTGATACATCCATATTTATATGAGTGTCTTTATTTCAATCAACATATGCATTAGCGTGGAGTGAAAAAAACGAAAATCGGAAAATCAAAATGTAATACCGCGCATAAGTTGTGTATTATCCTCAGTAATAAAACTGTACAGGTTTTTCGAAATCAAGTTTTATCTTCCAGTGCTACCCCCCCCCCCCTCCCCAGTTTTTGCGAAATTCGTTAAAAGTGCCTTGTAGAACTAAATCGAAATAAACATAAAGTAGGAAAATAAAATTGTCATGCCTCGGAAAAATTGCTAATGGTATGTAGTAATATACCAACACAGATTTTTCGAAATTACATAAACCTGTTGGAGTTTTGTAACCTTAAGATCAGACTTACTCTCAAAATATGGCATAATGGCTCTTGATTATTGCATGCAAATGAACTGCCTTTGAGACATTTCCTTCAACAGCTAGACGGATGCAGCAGGGGACCATAAGTTATAGTATGCCGATTTGAAAAATGTTGGACAATTTTGAATCCCTTTCCATCATTTCTTTCCAGATTATCCATTAATTATAACCTCGAAACAGTTATTGACGATCCCAGTACCGATAAAAAATACCTGAAGGAAATTATCCTATCTATTAACAAGGAGAGGGTCCGAGGTTGGTGTGACCGAATGCGATGAACATTTGTGTATTGATAGAGTATTGATAGTATATAAATATATGACCGCCATAAAGCGCAACCTCCAGAGGTGTCTTGATAAAATAAGTTGCAATGTTTAAGCTATAGTTTATAATCGGATAAATTTCCCCCTTTGGCAAGCTGTTGCGTAGCATGGTTGACAGCATGCTGGATTTGAGATTTTTCTACCCTGGTTCAAAACCGGTTCAGACTTGTTTTCCGGAACAAAAATTTTTATCAATCATTTTCGGACTGCGATTGAAAAAATATATAATAATTGAAATTTACGAAAAATATGAATTAAATGCATGTTTTTCAGCATATAAGTGGTTTTTTAACTACGGAATTTTGCAAGATAAAATATATAATGAAAAGTAAAAAAAAACAAAAAAACACGCATATTTATATGTCAATAGACCAGAAATTTACTGTTGTTATTTAAAATTAATCACCGTTATTTAAAATTATTTACAGTTATTTCAATTAATAATGTACTGTTTTTCACAGAGACATAAATTAAAATACGTGATCAAAATGCGTGAATGATTATATTATTTAAATTTTGTTTCTATATGAAAGTATTTCAAATATAAGATGATTTTTAAATACACTTTTTAAAATACTTAATATGACTTTTTCTTATTTCGGATTTTTGTGTTTGTAATTATTACTTATGTAATAACTATTTTACCAATTCAATATCTTTTTAGAACTTATATTTAAGCACAGAGACAGTTATCCTAATTGTTATCCTGATTCTTATGATCATAAGAATCCAAGATTTTAAAAAATTCAAAATATTAAAAAGCTAGTTGGTAAAAAACGATAAGGTCATTGGGCCTAAATGTGATGACCCTTA
This sequence comes from Maratus speciosus, assembly GCA_963932465.1. Lineage (NCBI taxonomy): Eukaryota > Metazoa > Arthropoda > Arachnida > Araneae > Salticidae > Maratus > Maratus speciosus. The sequence continues at coordinate 454,209,672 of OZ010796.1, forward strand.
AATGCGACAATGCACTTGTACTTAAAATCTTACGGCAAGAATAGTATATAAATGCTATATAGTGAGAAATCCGAACTTCGGGAACAAAACACGAAATGTTTATCTACATTTAAAATGTTTTCTATTAAAACAATTCCACTCCAATGGACGTCGCTCCTTTTATAGTGCCTAAATGCGATGAAAAATCCCGAAATTGGTTCAAATTTCTTTTCTGTTAACTTTGAAGATCAAATAAAATTACGGACATCAATGGTTACAATGTGTGTTTCATTTACCAAAAGTATAGCTCGGGAAACGCGAAAAGTTATCAGATTTGAGTTCTAAAGTTTTCTACGCATTTACGTAACTTGTTTTCTTCAGTGGCCTATTAGCGAAAAAGATAATGTCCTAAATGCGGAGCGACTTTTAGAATATTAAGTAAGGTAAAGGGTCCATATGGAGTCTATGCCAGATAAGCATAGCGAAATGGCCTCCACGGCCGATGTTTGAAATAACATGTCTGATAATAAGGCTCACCATGAGAATACAATATAGAGTGTTTTTTGCCCCTGACCTTGAACTGCCCTTGAGATAATCGGGGAAGTTTGCGCCCACGCTATTTTTTTTCAAATGCGTTTTTCTCAAAAAGTACAAAAGTTTAAAAAATGAAACCAAAGCCAATTGTTGAAGAATATATTAACCCTAGAACTACCGGAAATTTTACTCAAGTTTTATAAAAACATTCTACACCAGAATTTTTACTTAAAACTATTTAATTTGTTTATTTAACTTATTATTGTCTGATTTATACATTTAGTTTGTTTTGAAGAAATTTCTGGTTTGAATAAATATTTTGAATGTACATGTCGGGTCCAATGGACCCGTCTGGTAGACGGAAGATTAATTCACATCATATATTTTTTCACATTTTTACACAATTTTTAACATAGAAAAATAAACAAAAATACTTTTTGAAAAAAATATTAATGTAGTAATTTTATACTTACACTTACGAAAAAAAATTACATAATAATGCTCAAAGTATGTACTTTTATGGAAAAAAATTTCGTTAAAATAGAAGATGCGCTTTTTGAGTTATAAAAAAAATAATGCTGTCAACTTGCCAAAATATTCGTAACGTTCCCTGTTTGCATTTGCATTTGCATCAATACGCTACTATCAATGCATTGGTCGATTCATGACATTTCCAGTCGGGGAGGATGCGCATTGCGCTAAAATAAGAGAATGTTTCCATACATACCAGTTCCTTATAGGTTTGTTTTGTGTTTGTAAATATTCTGTTATTTTGGCGTACTGCGCATCCTTCTCGCGTAATAATATCAAGAAATGGCAAACAAAATGCTAACATTTGTCTACAATGATTTTCACATATAAGAAGGCTATGGAGCTGTACAGTGTATAAATATAACGTATAAATTTAGGGGGGAGTGTATGCGTGCAGGGCCTGATTACCAACGGGGCACACTTACACCAATAAATTTTAAAAGAAAAGTTCGACTTATTTAAACGCCGTATTCATGTAAAATTTCTGCCATGAATGAGGCGAAATTTTCTGTTTATTTTTAGTGGTAGGAATTTGCCCCGTGGGTAATCAGGCTCTGTATGCGTGTGTGGGGGGGGGAGGGTCTGGCCTTTGACATCGGAAGATACCTGTAGGGGAGGAGGTGTTGTGATTTTTTATCATTATCATTTTTGAGCAAACTAAAATTTACTTTTTTGGTATCTTTTCCTTTACATCTATAATCTTAATTATTTAAAGTCTGCTTTCTTCTTTTTATGGAAATACAAAGTTATTATTAAAACCTTTGAAAGATTATAAAGCATTTCATACCAAAATATGGAATAACCCCACGTTCGCCATTAATATTCTCCTGCCATATGCGTAATTATTGCCAGATTCGAAATTATACTTGTTATTTTTGCTAGTAAAAAATGGGGAAGAATGTCGTCCAACTGTTTTGTTTACAAGAAGTTCTGTTTAGCCCCGTACAAGGGCGAAGTGCTAGAAGATATTACTACTGTCCAATGCATTATGTAACAAAGAGCTATTAATAAAAACTTTTAAATAATGAGTATTTCTTTAACATGTTATTTGATATAAAGTTATTTCTTATATAACAGTGATATTTTATGAATTTCTTCACTTTATTAAAATCAGTAAAATATGCGAATAAAAAATGTACAACTATGTATGTATATCATTAAAACGTATAAAAAGAAAAAAAAAGGAAAAAAATGTAAAAATAAAAAGAATTTTTAGACAATGATAACAATATTATTAGGCTGAGTGGGATTCGAGGAACGATAACGTCTGATATCGGAAGTTTGGTAGGGGGTTAGAAATTGCCAAAAAGTTGATAGCCTTATATATTTACAGCACTATTATGCTTCACCTGCACAATCGACTAGACCATTGACTTGGTATTATTACGCGAGAAGGAGGCACTGCACGCTTTGATAACAGAATATTTACAGACACGAAACAAAACTATAGGGAAGCGGTATGTACTGAAACATTCCCTTATTTTGGCGCACTGCGCATCCTGCCCGAGTGGAAATGTCACGAATCCACCAATGCATTGATAGTAGCACATTTCTGAAAATACAAACAGGGGAAGTTAGGGATATTTTAGAAAATTGCTAGCATTATTTTTTTTTATAACTCAAAAAGGGCATCTTCGATTTTAACGAATTCTTTTTTCTTAAAAATGCATACTTTGTGCATTATTCTGTAATTTTTTGGTCTGTGTAAGTATAAAATTACTACATTAATAATTTTTTCAAAAAATACTTTTATTTACTTTTCTATGTTAAAATTTGTGTAAAAATATTTAAAAAATATATGGTGTGAACTATATTCTTCAATAATTGCCGTTAGTTTCATTTTTTTTTTAACTTCAGCGCATTTTGAGAAAAACGTATTTGAAAAATAGAAGCGCCGGTGCATATTTCCCTGATTATCTCAAGGGCAGTTCAAGGTCAAAAGATAAAAACACTCTATATTGTATTCTCAAGGTGAGCCTTATTACCCCACATGTTAATTCAAACATCGGCTGTGGGGGTCATATCGTTATGTTTATCCGGCTAGACCCTTTATGTGGTATTTTCCTAAAGTGCATTAAAGTTATGTTTAACCCCGTAACGCTCGAATTAAATTACGGTTAAAAAATTCAAACTGCTTATTCGCACCACTTGTATGAAAAAGAAATATTCACCTTACTTAATGACAGGTAAAACGATACTAAAATATAGCCAATTTCACTATTTTATAAAACTGCTGGGAATCAAACAATTTTAGAAAAAGACACAGCCCGTGAATATGACGGGAGCGAGAATTAAGGGGTTAACCCTTTATCTACGGCATTATGATCTACTGCAATTTTTTTCATGTAATTTTTTTTTTCAGTTACTACAATGAAAATTAAAGGATCAATATAAAAAAGTACTCACCCGTGAGAAAGTTAATTATTTAGAGGTAATTAATTAAAGTGGTAATTTAAAGTACCGTCAGTACACTATGACTAAAATATCATGACAGAAAACCCCACAAGGTATTTCCACTGGCACCAGAAAATATTTTCGATTTAATAAGTACATAAAATATAGGCTTTTTCTTATTTACAAATAAATCGTTTGGCAAATTCCGGTGCCAATCATTTATTTCAACACTTCAGAATTGAAAATGTTTTTCTCCTGAAAGGGTTAATAAAACTATTTTTCTTCAAGTTTCTATCTTGTTAGCTGTCCTTTAGTTATGCGACGTCTGTGTTCCAGGGATAACACGTTCTCTCGCATCTCCACATATGCAATATACGAATTTACATATGCCATTTCTAGCATAGTAAAAACGAGCCGGTGCCGCAACTTTTACGATTTCCTATAAAAAATAACAATGAAACAGAAAAGAAATACCGGGGAAATCATTACTACACTACAATTTAGTAATTACATTTTAAAGCAGATGAAAACGATGGATAACTACACAGACGAAAAGTAAACCACAAGTTTTTCCCCAACACGCAGTGTACTGACGGTACTTATAAGTACCACCGAGTAATTCAACTGTTAAATCAAATACATGCACCGTTTATCTAAAATAGCTTATCAAATTGTATTCTAAGATCATAATGAACACATAAAAAAATTCCAACACTTATATTATATCCTTTACTGTGTTTGCAGCAATGAAAAGACGAGTGTGGCAATCTGTAGAAAATGTCGGCAGAAAATACATCGACTGCTTCAAAGATAGCCTCATTCCTCTCTAAAATAACAAACCTAGAACTACTGCTGCCATGTATTCGGATAAAGTAGAGTTAAAAGAGCGTTTCTTGCAAAGTACCATTAGAATATTAGTAATATTTACTATGATATAGAAGTTTAAAGTGAGTGGTACATATAAGTATCGTCAGTAGATAAAGGGTTAAAGGAGAAATTGTATTTAACCCCTTAACCTACAATGACGGGCATAGCCCGCGTACGATGATCGAGCCAAATGTAAATTCTTCTTACCACTAAAATTTCACAGTAAATATAGTTTAATTTAATCGTCGAAATTCCATGATTAAACAAGGCGAAAATCTCTATTAAATTTTAGTGGTAGATATGTTTTTGCCAAACCGTAGGTTAAGGGGTTAAATAAGTTGTGTTGAAGCAATAAATTAAGAATTTCAACAATATCATCCAATAGTGTTTTTCTTTTTTGTGTATTTAAACATGTATTTGAAATGATCAAAACAGAAAAATACTCATTTTTAAAATTTTAAATTTAAAATATGGCATTTTCCAATTCAGTGAGTGCACCTTAGAAAAAAATGGCAACGTTCCGCGTATATTACAGGATCGTTTTCCCTTTTCATAAATTTTTATAACAGGAAGTTATAATTTTCTTTTCTGAAATACTCCCACTCAGTGTTGCCAGTGGGCTACTTTTTTAAAATTCAGAATTCTTGATTGGCACCACTTTTCTGAAATGGTAAAATTCCCATTGTTTTCGCCTTAATTAATATGTCGTTAAATAAGCCGAATTTCACTGTTTGAAAAAAGTGGTGCCAATCAAGAAATCTAAATTTAAAACAAGTAGCCCACTGGCAACAGTGTTCCTACTACTCGTATGTACTGGTTACAATTAAATCGCTAACATGCGCATTCGACACTAACGTATGTGTTCATTTCACGGGGAGTTTACAGATTTTTCAGAACAAGGTTCTAGAATAATATAGCAAATTTTTTGATAGTTTTAAATACTTTCTAGCGTTTTCTAACAATAAAACGCCAGGAAGGAGACGAATTGACTCAGAAATAATGATTAAATGTCAATGGGAGCCTGAAATTTTTTCATAAAATAAGTTAAATTGAAACGACGCAGAAATACGTTAAATAAATTAGTTAAATATTTTTAAATAAAAATTCTGGTGTGAAATACTCATGGAACTATTAATAAAGAGTAACTGACATATCCTTAATAAAGTGAAGCATCAAGTGTAACCGCTATCGCAGGGGTTGTTTACTGCCGGTGGAATGTTCCACCAGTAGATACATATAGAAATTTTCAACTTATTTAAACGCCTTAATATTACAAAATTTCAGTCATAAATAATGGTAGAAACAGATTTAAATTTTTACTTGTAGCACTTTACATTGGTAATAGTTAGGTACTGCGTTTCCGCCATATTGTGACGACCAGGAAAACAAACTGGCAGTTTTACACTGCATTGCATACTGACACCAGTAAAACAAATAGAAGTTTTTACGAAATTTTTGAGAAAAAATTCCATTAATAAGACGTAGAAATAAGACGAAATTTTCTATTCAATTTTACTGGTGGGAAGTTCGCCCTAGTGGTAATCAGAAACTGAAGATCCTATTTAACACCTTAACAGTGTGGCCCGGACTGGATTCGGGCAAGAACACTTTGCTTGCTTAGTTATTAAAAGCATTTTGATACCACTAATTTGTAACTGTAAATTTATCTTTATTGATTGTCAGATATTTTTCGATTAACCCTCCGTCTACCAGACGGGTCCATTGGACCCGACAGATACATACAAAATATTCATTCAAACCAGAAATTTCTTTAAAATAAACTAAGTGTATAAACCAGACAAAAATAAGGTAAATAAATAAGATAAATAGTTTTAAATAAAAATTCTGGTGTAGAACGTTTTATTAAAACTTGAATAAAATTCCCGGTAGATCTAGGGTTAAGTAAGGTAAATATTTTAGTATGGAAAGAGTGGTGTCCAGCTCCATTTTTAATTTTTTTGTAAAAAAACAAATGTCACTGTTAAGGGGTTAAAAAATGCAGCTGCCATCTTGTGACAACTTCCTCAGTTACTTCACTCGCTACTAGTAGACAGCACACTGCATGTCTCCCCCTCTTTGTTCATCACTCCATTGAAATACTTTTGTGAATCTTGGGTAAAATCTCCATTCGTTGTAGTGTTGAATAAAGACATACCGCGCAACAAATACAGGCTCACAGCAAACACAATTCTTATTGCAAAATTAGGTTTCACGGATTACGGGGTGATTTTACCACCGGGCACCAGCATACGGTCAAGACACAGTAGAAATATATATCTGAACAATGCTTTTATTGTAAACTGGTGGGAAAATTTTTATTTGTTAGTAATATCCGGACAAATTTATTACACCTTAAACAATTTCGAAAATTGTTAAAAATTTTAAATTTCATAAAACGAATCTGTATTTTGTAAATCCGGGATGGCGAATCCATTGCCAGTGGACAAACTGTCATCACTATTTCTAAAGAGCAATTTATTTAACGACAGAAATTATGGAAGAAATGTTTTAAAAAGAAAAGAAAACAGAATATTTAGGAAATGTTGTAATTCTTATAAAAAAGCTTCAAAGGAACAAACCTCGTTGGAATGTACCTGGAACTTTGTCGATTGTTTTCGAGTCTATAAGTTAAAATGTTTATCTGCTTTCAAATTTGCTTACGATGTGATGTTTTTAATCTGTTTATGTAAAACTTCATCGCCAATAGTTTCCACCAAAAGCAACGTTGAAATATAAATTTACTTTCTATGGGTAGTTTCCAATTTGCCAGGTTCAGGCGTGTTCCTGGACCATAAGAGGTGTTTTCCCGAGCAGTGGGCTATAGCGTGTTAAATGTACAGTCGTGGAAAAAAAAAAGTAAACACCCCCTACTAACTCCTCAACAAATCATCATAGATGAAAGTTACTGGTACCGAACGATTGGAAATAAAGTCTACTTTTAAGTGATGTATATAAAATTTTCTTAGGGGGTCATCTACATATTAAAACGAATCCTAACTTCATTTTTTTCAAGGGCAATACCCAATTTTAACGAGATATTTCAAATCTTCGGTTTAAACTATGCCTAGACACCAAATTTCAAGTCATTTGAATGGTAAGTTTTTGAATTATAAACATTCAAAATTTAGTGCTTCTAATGTTAAATTATATTTTCATATTTTTATTTATATCTCCCGAAATTATGCTCCTAATGTGCTAATTGTTTTTTGTGGTAACAATACTAATATACCCAAACATAAATAAGCTGAATTTGCAGTTTTTATAATTTTATGATATGAATTATGAATTATGAAATTAATATTCGAAAAAATTATGAATTGCAACCTACAATTTTTTTGATGGATTTAGATTTATTAAGTCCTGCTTTATGGAAATTCAAAAAATTCACATTTTTCTTCCAAGTAGTTTTCAAATTATGCTTAAAAAACGGCAAAATGATGGTTTAAGGGGCCGTCTACGATGGAAGTGAGTAGACATTTTGAAATTTATTCTGCCTGTAATCTAACACGCTTCATTGACTCCTTGAGTGGCGCGTAAGGTGCCTTGATCAAGGAAGCGGCTCTCTCGGTTAACAATCCAGTACGGAACTTCAATTTGGATACAGCCCTTAAAATACGTTCGTTTTAAAATAATTAATTTCTCGGAAACTTATGGTACGAATTGCATAAAAATTCGTTTTTAGGCTAATTGAAGGGTGTAGAGTTCATTTATGCTGTCAGAATTGGGTACTGCTATTGAAAAAAACAAAGTTATGGTTCGTTTTAATATGTAGGTGCCCCTCTAAGCAAATTTTATATACATTATTTAAAAGTAGACTTTATTTCCAATCGTTCGGTACCAGTAACTTTCTTCTACGATAATTTTTGAGGAGTTAGTAGGGGGTGTTTACTTTTTTTTCCACGACTGTACATACGGTGTTGCGAAATCTTTACCAGGCGGTCGTTTGAAGTGGTTCCGTGGGAACGCGAATGGCCGTTATTTTCATGACACTTTCTAGAATTTTCGTATTTTGCGGAAACAGTCCATTTTCTCCTTTTGGAAGCCGATTGTTAAAAACAGTTTCACAAACAATTTAAAATCATTCGAAAAAGCGAAAAGCCGTAGAGTAAAACTTTGCTACATGTTTAAAAACTGTAGCGTATATGGAAAAACAAAATAGGACAATGAAAAAACAAAAGCAGCTTCAAAAAATGAGAGAGAGAGAATAATTAAAGCGTAAAAATCAAAAACTGCATTTCAAAAACAAAATTCTTTAAATATCTTAAGTCAGTTACTAAAACATCCTGGAAGTAAATCTGCAACAACCTAAACCTTAATCCATATACACCCATACCAATTAGAAATCAAAATGAAAAATTGAGGCCTACACGGAAGGTGAAAATCAAAAATGAGTTAAAAGCAAACTGAAAATAAAAAGATTCGGTAAAAATTGTTGTATCTGTCATTATTTACTTCTTGTTTTATCGATGGTCAAAGTTAAAAGTCTGTTAGCACGTTCACGCCGGCGCGGTGGGTCACACTCGACTGTCTCAGAGCTGCCAAGTCTCCGGCTTTTTGGATACTAGTATTTTAATACAGAAAATCTTGTGTTATTTAATTAGAACAATTGGGGGATTTAAAAATTACAACATTTTCTCTAAAATGATAGTGGTGTGCAAAAAGCCGGAGTCTTGACAACTCGAGACAGTCGAGTGTGATCCACCGCGCCGGCGTGAACATGTTAAATATGGATTTTGAAATAATCGTTATTTAAGTATATAGTATTCAATATTATGTACCGTTATGAATTTTAATTTAAATTATTATTTCGCTTAATTGTTCTATGATAAGCTATTGGCCTTTCAGTTTTATGTATTTTAACTGTTTATTAAGTAATTAAAATATGTATAGCAATTATATGAACATTTTAACATAAACTGACACGTATGAAACGCATTGTCACATTTAGGACATCTGACGTCTCATTTAGAATTTAACTACCGTAAATGCGACAAAATGACCTAAATGCGACAATGGTACATTGTTGCTTATAGTAAAAGTAACGATTAAATTTTTACGAAATAAGATAGTTTTGAACTAAGGGCGCAATATTCAATAATTTTCAGCTTCATAAAATACATATTTATTTAACGAAATGCCGAATATACCCTAAATGCAACAAACCTATAGGGAATCGCGTCTCATTTAGGTGCAATGATCTTAAATTTATTTCACTGTGAAAAATGTTAGCTTATTTATATAAATAACAGTAAATAAATTAAAAGGTTAGCTTAATTTTATGGTCTATAAAAGTCCCAATTGATTTTTTTTTTGGTTTGTTATTATTACTATTTATTTATTTTATCTTTACTTTTCATTAAATGTATAAACATGAAAAGATTTTCAGATAAAATCTATTTATATCATTAAACGTAAATAACAGTAAATAAATTAAAAAATTGGCTTAATTTTATGGTCTGTAAAAGTTGCAATTGAATTTTTTTGGTTTGTTATTATTACTATTTATTTACTGTATCTTTACTTTTCATTAAATGTATAAACATGAAAAGATTTGCTGTTAAAATTGTATTTATATAATTAAATTGCATTATATAAAAATATTAAACAAGAAAAAAAAATGATTTCTGAACGAAATTACTACGTAGACTCTTATTCTAATAAAAAATCAAGAATCCCAAACTATAAAAAAATGATACTAAAAATATAAAAGAATATTTTTAATAAACCATGTAATATTTGTGTTGTGAAGATCTTGGCGCATGTAAACAATTTTCCCTTAACCCTTTAATGACCCACCACAACGATACATTTGCGAGGGAATATTGTGGGAGATTTATGGAGCTAAATGGGAAACCAAACCCACTTACTCCAAGGGTGATTTAGACAAGCCTGAATTTAATCACCCTTTGAGTATAAATACTCTTTACCTGAAGACTCATAGTATGTAATATCCATAATTAATAAAACATAAAGTGATCGTTTGATCCTAGCTAAATCCCGTGATAGTAATATCATATTAACGTAAATGAAGACGGGAAGACTTCTTCAACGCCTGATTGCGATGTGAATATTTAGTAAACAGTTTTAGCCTATAGACCCATGCGCAATCTATAGCTATATATAAAATTTCCAATCATTTAAATTCAGAGTAATCTGAAAGATAAATATAAACATTAGATAAATAACTCTGACTCTTGATGAAAAGGAAAAACTAAGAATTCACATATAAAAAACATTTATTAAACTCCCACAGACTTACAATTATACATTAACAGAGTTGCCAAGTCTCCGGCTTTTTGTACACCACTATTATGTTAGAGAAAATGTTGTTATTTTAAATCGCTCAAATATTCCATTTAAATAAAACAACATTTTTTGTATTAAAATACTGGTATCCAAAAAGCCGGAGATTTGGCAGTTCTGCATTAAAACAATTTAATTCTCTCGCCCCTGCGAGAATTAAGGAATACATTTAATACAATTAATTCCCTTGAAGTTAATGAATCTTAACCTAATCATAATTGACCATTTTTGGTTTACTATTCCAATTGGGCACGCAGTACCCTTATTGTACTTTTGTACGAATACATAAATTAACAAAAATGGAACAAATATGAGGAAATTGTTACCTGGAAACATGGGTGTAAAAATCTAGGTGCCAGGGAACAGTCTCTCACCACTAAATTTTATTAGTTTTCTTCGCTTAAATTTTATTAGCATTCTTACAAAAAAATTAGACTAGATATTATACGAAAAATAACATATAAAGTTTAGTGGTGGGAGACTGCCCGCTGGCGCCTAGATTTTTACACCCCTGCCTGAAAACATCTAATGGATTTCTTATATGTAAACTAGGTAAGGTATGGTCCAGGGTATCTCTTGACGACACCGATTTTATCACTAATGTCCATATCAAACCTCACTCACCAAATTATTATAACTACTGCGTACTATTTTCTGTTAATTTAAATTAAACCTCGTAAGCTTTGTACCGTGTCGTTGTGCTTTAATCAAGACTCGGGTACTTCAGTGTGACTAAGCACCTGTTGTGGTCTTTGTGGCTCGAACGCACACATAATCTCAGAGTCTACTTCGACTCTTCATAACATTGAGAGGAGGGCTGCGGGACTCATCTCTACAGAACTATCTCTCTCTTCTTAAGAACCCAACTAGAACTGTGTCTATATCTCTCTATATGTCCACTGTGTATTTTTTCTCTTCTCCTGGATAAGGGGTCTTGCTTTGGTCCCCTGCTCAAAATCTAGCCACTCCAGAACACTCTTCTATCTATAAGGATTCTTATTCGAAGTTTTCTCTGTACAATGTCTTAAAAGCACCTCCATTAGTTTAGCCTTTTTACATCACTCTTTTTGGCCCCAAGGATCCAACTTGTGGGGGTTTCAGTTATTGTGTCTATAAATTTGTTCATAAATCTGGATAGACATAACCTGTCTGTTCCATTGTGAACCCCTCGACATCAGGTCTACGTCCTGGGCCATAAAAGTTACTGGAAATAGATAGCAATCTCTCCTCTATGGACCACCTAGAATCTCAGCTTATTTTGGTAAACAACGTATCTTTTTAGATACAATTTAATTAATATAATATACATATTGATTCACATTTTATATACACATTGATTCACATTTATCTTAATAAAATAATAATATCAACAACAAAAATTCCCATCTTTCATAGGACACTAATAATAATAATAATAATTTTTACATTGTTTCTTTGCACAAATACCAGTTAGAACGTTGCTATAAATAATACTATATGTTTTGTAAACTTATGCATAATAGGGTGTATTATTTACAGCAATTTAAAGTATTTGAATGAGGAAAGAAAATGAAAATAGTATATTTGTTCACTTATTTTAATTTATTTCTCTGGTAACCCCTTGAGGGGCACCGGTATATATTATATACCACCTACGATAAATGAAGTTTTACACCAGAAAAATTTTATTAAATTTTAGTTTTCTAACTTTGGTGGAAAAAAGCCGTAAAATTGCGTTTACTTATTTTGAAATAGAATTTTTCAAAGATTCCTGTGGGAATTCAGCATTTCACATACGTAATTGCTTGCCCCTCAAGGGGTTATCAATTGTAGAGATTCGTCGAAATAACCGTGATTAATTTAAAAAAACAACAAAATATTTGTGGTCTATAGAAATAAATATGCTTTTTTTCATTATATATTTAAACATGCAAAATTTCGTAGTTAAAAAAGCACTTATATGCCTACAAAACATACATTTAATTCATATTTTTCGTAAATTTCAGTTATTATACATATTTTTTCTATTGATGTTCGAAAATGATTGATAAAAATTTTCTCTCCGAAAAATAAGTTCGAGCGGGATTTGAACCAGAGTAGAAGAATCTCAAATGCTACACGCTGCCGACCGTGCTACCGATCCGCTTGCTAAAGAAGGAAACTTATCCGATTATAAACTGTAGCTTAAACTTTTCGACTTATTTACTCAAAATCCTCTGGGGGTTGCGCTTTATGGAAATCATACATTTATATACTAACTATACTCTATCGATACACAAATTTTCATCGCAATCGGTGACACCAATGTCGGACCCCCTCCTTGTAAGAAAGGAAATTGTTCGTAAGACCTTGCAAATAGATATCCTGGTACTCTTTCACACAGCAGATGGGTTACCAGTGCCAACAGAATTTTGAGAGACTATGTGGCAACTCCAAACCCATCGTTAAATCTGAAGCTATTGACGGAGTTTTCAGTCAAGGTGTACGCACGTGTTTTTTTTTTCTTTTTTTTTTGTAATTAAGTGCAGGTTATCATGAAAAGACGGTGCAATCTATCTTTGGGAAACTGTTCATTTTTCCAGGTGTAAGGCCCAGCAGTTAAAATTGTCTCATTGACTGAGTAATACAGCGTTTTTTTTTCCCATCCGTAAAACCTGCTGATTGCCATGGTAACTGATAATCGGAAACCCATCCGATAGCTTGGATTTCGTAGAATCCTTAATGTGCGAAGCGTGAACACTATATAGTGGGGAAGTCAGGCAGTTCCAAGTTCCTGCAATCAGTTTTAGAGCAGCAGATTATATTGATCTTATTCAGTGGGATCAGAAGTTACGGAATCACCTATTTTGACTAATCTTTCATACGATGATTTAAAGATGTACATTGACAAACGTGATCGTGAAGATATCATATTTTTTGCTGAGTCTCCATGCCACACTCAAAATGTAGAAAGGTGTGTCATTGTGAACAATGAAGCTGCCGCGCCGCGACAGTTTGTGGTGCAGGGAACAGAAATGGATTCATTAGATCTCGATTACTATCAAAAGCCATTATGCCATATTTTGAGACTCAGTCAGATTTTAAGGTTACAAAACTCCAACAGGGCCAATAATAAATACCAAGCCGAAACATTTCGAATATTTAGCTTTTGTTTTGAAGAGCCCGAACTGATTTAATTGAACTTTAAATTTTTTGAATACTTTTAACAGATTTAAATACTTGTTTTTCATTCTTGAACGTTAATTGTTTGTGTACTTTTCACACATAAAATGTTTGTATTGCACTCTTTTTTTCTTGTACAATGTATTCTATTATACATGTCCAACAGGTAAATGGGAATTTACAGCAAGTTTTTCCGAATTTCGAATTTTCCGAATGTGATTTAAAAAAAACTTAGCAAGCATATTATTACGTACCATGTGAAGCTTTTCTGAGGTATGACATTTTTATTTTCCAAATTTATGTTTATTTCGATTTATATGTTGTACAGGGTATTTTTGACGAATTTTGTAAAAGTTGGGGGGCTGCCTGGGGACACCGGAAGATAAAACTTGATTTAAAAAAACTGTGCAAGCATATTACTACGTACCGTTTACAACTTTTCCACGGTATGATATATTTATTTTCCAACTTTATGTTTATTTCGATTTATAAGTTGTACAAAGCATTTTGGATGAATTTCACAAAAATTGGAGGGAGGGGGGGAGCAGAGGCACCGGAATTTAAAACTTGATTTCGAAAAAACTGTACAGTTTTATTACTGAGGGCCATACACAACTTTTGCGTGATATTAAATTTTTATTCTCCGATTTTCGTTTTTTTTTTCACTCCACCCTAATATACATACGCATCTTCAATATGTAACAGTGAATTCTTGAACCAGCAAGTCAGTTGATCCCACAATTTCGAAACAGTAATCTTAGCCTTATTTAACAGCAGAACTTCTGTCAATAAACAAGGCAATAATTACTTTTTGGAAAAGTAGTAACAATCATTCTCTGGCTGGACGATTTCTCGGTCAAAAAAGAATTACAGGGTGTTCGGGATAAATTTCGCAGTTTTTGGTGAAAGTTGAAAACATAAAATATCAGAATCAAAGGAAATTTTCACTCTTAAATGCATGATTTTTTTTTTTGTTTCGAAAGAATTATATTTGATTCGCTGAAAGGTTTGTAACACAGGAAAAATAATGAAAAAAAAAAAAAAAAACAGACATACATTTTTCGTATAATACACCAACCTTTTCCAATGTTGCACATCTGCAATACAAGTCAGAACTAAAATATTGAAAATTAGCAAATAGTTTAATAAGTATGAATCTAAATACCTTCTTATATATATATATATATATATATATATATATGTGTATATATATATATATATATTTGTAAAACATAAGCCTTAAATGCATGAATTATTCTTTTAGAAATGTGTTTTCTATTCTTATATTCTTCGGTGATTATATACCAGAAATTTAAAGATATATTTTTAACTTTATATTTTTGTAATTTTTATAGGATTAATATTTCTATATAAGTGTACTGGTTTCTCAGAATTAAATAAAAAGTGATGTCGCTATGCATCACTATGCACTTAAGAGTTAAATGAAAAATTCAGAACATAAATATTACAACAATGTAAAGTAATTTTAATCAAGGAATCCACACTGCTCTTCAATCTTAAAGCGTGAGTCTTACATGCGTATTTTTTTGCATATATCACTGCCATTTTCCTCTAATACGGATAGTTGTTAAAACAGATGTTCGTCGAAAAAAGCAACCTCATATACTCCTTTATCAGTGGTTTACGTAAAGCCACAGCTGAAACACTTCTTACCGTCCAATCTTCCCACTAACTTTACAAAACTTTTTCAATCCAGATGGCACATTTGACCTAATTATACATCTTAGAATCAATTAATAATTGTATATTATTCGTACTTTTAAAAAATTTAATTGCTTGATTGACACCACTTTTTGAAAATAGAGTTGGAAAAATAGTTGGTTGGTTCAGTGAAACACTCTGGCAGTAAAATTATTTAAAATTACGATTACGATTACGAGTACGATACCTAATCGATATAAATTAAATTTAGTACATGCTCTCCTGCCAACCTCAAGTTAAAACTATTTCTTAATAGTGATATTTGCTTTATTCAATCGCGGAAAGCTGTTATAAATTGTTAGTCATAATAATGCGAAGAATGTTAATTGACTCAATTAGTAGTAATATGATTCTTAGCCGCTGGGACGCAAGTTTGCCAACTTTCCACACCTCGTATTCCACATTTAAATTAAATTTATTGCCATTTAATGCAGGGGTGTTCAAACTTTTTGCCTGGAATTGATTGCCACTGTGTATTCCGAAAGGATCACCTTGTTTAATCTAAAAGTTTGTGCCATTAAACTAGTTAAATTTACCTTTTATAAAATACGGGTAGGTTGGTGACTAGTGTTGCTAGATGTCCTGCCAGTGTCGCCAATGGGCTACGTTTTTAAATTCAGATTGCTTGAGTGCCACCATTTTTTTTTAAATAGCAAAATTCGCCTTATTTAATGACAGATTAAATAAGATGAAAATAAGTTGTATGATACCATTTCAATGAACTGGTGTCACTCAATAAATCTAAAAAAAGAAGTCGGGGCCCAGAAAGCTCTATACACCAGTATTTTGAAGTAATGATCTCCCCTTATCTAATGATATATTTATCTGGGATTAAATATTTCAAAATAAATTCTAAGAAAATAGTGGTGTCCAGAGCAATTGGAGCCCCGATTTACAAGGGACTCCTGGTAACGCTATTGGTAACCCACAGGCACATAGTTGCCAGTCCTCTACTTTTCAGTATTCAGATTGCTTGATTGCAACGACTTTTTAAAAATAGTTTAATTCCCTTTATTTTATCTTTATTTAAACTGACATTAAATAATGTAAATATTATTCTTTAACCCATAAATGCATGGATATTCTTTTATAATTGCGTTTTTTATTCTTATATTAAGTAATAGACACCAGAAATTTTACGATAGATTTTTAATTTTATTTAGTACTATATTTTTGTAGATTTTACAGGATTAATATTGCTATATAAATATAGTGGTTGCTAAGAACTTAATTTATTTATTAAAAGTTAAATAAAAAGAGATACAGATATGCATCACTATGCATTTAAGGTTTAAAAAAGTAGTGTTAGTAAAAAAGCTCTGTTAGTAAATTAATGAACCAAAGTGTCTGATTTAACAAATCTCCATTCTCATTAACACCTTGAAGGGCACCGGTATATTATATATAGCAGTTAATTTTAATTCCCAAATGCCACATTGGCACCAGTATTTTAAAACTAAATTTTGATTTATACAATATACTAGAAGAAACGCTTTTAGTTACTTTCATATAAATTTCCTTGTAAATTCTGGTGTCAATCAATCATTTTACTATTTTAGCAACCGAAGTACTTTGCCCCTCAAGGGGTTAACAACGAAGTTGTCGATATTACTTTCTTCTAGAAGTAAACGTTGATACCAAGTTATTAAAAGCTACGAATTTATAGAATTTCGTGAAATTAAAAGTATATTTGCTGCTTTTTAATTGAATCAAGTTGCATATCTGCAACGTTTTCTGCTCTAATGTTATCACTATTTATTGAAGAAAATATTCTCCTTATTGATGCATTGATGCCAGTCAGCTACATTTTAAAAATTAAGATTGCTTGGTTGTTACCAGATTTTTTAAACAGAAATAGACCGTTTATTTAAATATATATTGACATAGTCGAAAATAAGGTGGCTATTAGTATTTCAAAAATGTGGTTACAAGCAAGCAATCTGAATTAAAAACAAGCAGCGGAGTGGCAACACTGTATTAACCCTAGATCTACCGGGAATTTTATTCAAGTTTTAATAAAACGTTCTATACCAGAATTTTTATTTAAAACTATTTAACTTATTTATTTACCTTATTTTTGTCTGGTTTATATACTTAGTTTATTTTAAAGAAATTTCTGGTTTGAATGAATATTTTGTATGTACCTGTCGGGTCCAATGGACCCGTCTGGTAGACGGAGAGTTAAGGACAAAAATTTAGGAATAAATAAAGCAAGAATTTGGTTCAAAATTAGCGGTGAAACTAAAGTGTAAATATTGACAGTTATGGTGTTGTACGTATATTGATGTGTAAACATAGAGGCAATATTGCCAGTGGGCTACTTTTTTTTTAAATTCAGATTTCTTGACAACTTTTTTGAAATGGTAAAATTGGCCATATTTTATGACCTATTAATTAAGCCGAAAACAAGGGGACATTTATCATTTCAGAAAAGTGGTGCCAATCACAATATCATAGTTTTAAAAAAGTAGCCTACTGGTAATTGCTGCATAGATGTGGATATAAGTGTGTATTTGTCAATAGTTAGATATGTAAGGGGTCGCAGCGTTGTATATTTTTTATTTATTTGCGAACCCTTTTCTAGACATTAACCCTTAAGGTAGATGTATGTTACACATGTTAAATACACATAATAATTGTTTGGAAGAGTAATAGCAAATACATAAAATTTGTACAGGGCTGCCACAGCGACTATTTTTTAATTTCATCTCGCACCATTTTTTTAAAAACCAAAATTGTTCACATACTCTTTGACAACATCTGCTTGTGAAATATACGAAAAAAAAATTATTTTTTTTGTAAATAGTGGCGCGAATAGTATATAAAAAACTAGTCGCCAGTGGAAGTCCAGAAAATAGGATATGGCGTAGCTTGGATATGGAGATATATCTATATACGAGTAAATGAATGAATCTTAGAACATTCGTGATATTTTCTTAAAAAGACAAATTAAATAAAAATCTATATTTTATTATAAAATTATGTCTCCGTCAGCGCGTTTATAAATTAGGTCGATAAATCACTTTGTTGTGTGTTTTATTATACTTTCGTTGATTACATTTATAAAATACGGACCATATAAAAATATCAAACCTCACTATTTTGTGATTTTCTTTTAAAAACTATATAATTTAATAATACATTGCAATTTTAAAAATAGCACTGCTGATCTACTCCTTCCTTTGCTTGTATGGGGAATAATCCTGCCGTGTCAAGCATGGGCGTACCCGAAGAGGGGTAGTGTATGCATATCCCTAATTCTGAAAAATACTGTCTTTTAGTCTTATTTAATCGGAGAATATTTCGATTAATTAGCAATCCGAAATTATTGTTATCTATACTTCTTCTCCCCTCTCTGGGTTTGTCAGTTGTGTCAAATACTTTGACATCCATATCCATGACATTCAAGGAACCAACCAAAAATTCCACATTAATATGAATTTTTAAGCACTGCGACTTTGGTCAAATTCGAACGCTTTAGCACTTGGCAAGTAGTAAGAAGAATTTCAAAGTGCATAGAGTAGCTTACATTTGAACACCACTTTTTCAGAACATTAATTCTTACCTCATTTAATCTCAGAATGCTGCATTTACATAAATCAGCGATAGCTATTTGGAAAAAGTGGTATTTAAAAATAAGGAATTACATGCGCCGAAACATAACAAACATCTCGTACATATAGAATATCTCATGTCTTTGCTAATTTATGAGAAAACCGGTATTTAAAAATTCTTATAATTTTTTTTCTTTATTCATGTATAAAAATTTCAAACATATTTATTCATAGCGAAATTTGAAAAAAATCGCAAAAATTTAAAAGAAATGTTTACTTTTTTTTTAACCCCTTATTTCTCGCTCCCGTCAATATCACGGGCTTAGGTGTCGTTCGTTATTTCTCGTGCCCGTCATATTTCCGGGATGGAGATTTATTGCTGCAAAAAATTTCTGAAACCGGAAAAATTTAACTGTCATTTCCGTGTGAAGTCTTTGAATATCAGCGTTTGGGTTTGGTTTCTGCCGCTGGATGTGATGTTGGACTTTGTATAGCATGTTTCGAAACATATCACACTGAAAAAAAATTATTAATAATCAAAATTTAATGTACATTATATTATTTCAAATATTATCTGTAAAAATTTGCTTGATGATGATAAATACAGATCTAAGATGGAAAAAAAGGTCTTATTCGCATTAATTTATATGGTGTAAAACAAACATTAAAACACAGAATTCTCGCATGATGGTTTTTACACAAATGTGAATTTGTTCTATAACTTCTTTTTTTTCGCCTTAAAAAAAACTAATTACATATTTAATATAGAAACCTTATAATTATTCAATTTCTGTAATAAAATAATAGGTACTTTTTGGATGGTTTTTCCAAATATTAAGCGACCGTTAAGGGTTAACATAATGTTTAAGATTTTTTATAATGCAATTTTTTTTCTGAATAGTTTTATCATGAAATATGTTAGGTGATAATTTCTTTATCATTCACATCTTCATACTTTCTACTGTTATCATTTCTTTTGAATATTTCAAATAAAAGTTCCTTAAACTAGAGAGACATTTTATTTAAATTAGTAATTAAATAAATAATCGAAATTAAAGTTCTTTTCCTTAAAGAATTTCTCTCATTTTGAATTTGTAATGTAAAAATTTAGCACGTTCTACATTAAATGACGTCATTAACCAAAATCACAATTGTTTCTTTTCATACTTTGTAAATAATCCGTGGATCATTAAAGTTAATCTCTTTTCCGGCACGTCTAAAAATTAAATAATTTCTGTAATTAAATAAGTAAATTCTCTACAGTTATCTTAACTCAGAAAATCATTATCTTTATGGTTCATTTTAGAAAAATATTAACCGAATCAACAGGGATTTTTTTCCCATTTTAAAATGTCATGGTCGGATCATTAAAGTTTAAAAATGATTTAATAGGTTAAGGAATTCTGCATAAAGGCAAATGGTAGGTTTGTGTTATATGGTTGCATTTTACGCGTTTTTCTGCATGCAGAAAATATTTCAAAAGCATTTGTTTTGGTCTGTGGAAGGAATTTCAAAAGTATGCTTAGAAGAATTATATTAGTCGTGTTCAAACGAAACACGTTCGATACTTCTAGTAAGCAGACATGAATAAAGGAAAGACAAAACTGAATGAAATAGATAGAATAGGATACACTTAACCCATTAAAGACTGACGTTGCGTTTTCGCAACATTATATTTGTGGGTTTTTTTTGGATACGAGTAAAAGACAAAAGTAAAATTTGCCTTATTTAATTATTTATATTTCTGTGATTCATAAAGTAAAAGTAAGTGTTTAACAAAACGTCGTGTAAACTGAATAAAATTCCTGCAAAACATGCTGGTCCTTAATGAGTTAAACTTACAGAATGCACATTTGTTTAGAAAAAGTCACCCATGGATTTGAGACACGCATCCTATTCTTTGGGAAGGCTTCGAATGCCGACGGCGAAAACAGATTTTGGTTGTTTCTTGAACCTAAGAAAGAGTTACATTCACTTGCCAAGTCACGAATTCTTCGTCAACGGATTATCTTGAGTGTCGATATCTGCGATAATTGTCTCGGTACGAATTTTGTACGCCTTCCCAGGACGTGCCAAATCCGTTGTTTTTTCACAACCGTCGCGGAACATCGCTACCAAATCCTAACAGTTACCTTTGATAAGAACTTTTCTCCGTACACAGAAAACCATTCTCCGATGAATCGCAACAGACTTCCAACTCTCTACCGATATAAACTGTATTACCGCACGTTCGACGTGTTTGTACAGGCGCATAATCAATCCAGCCATGTTAAACGTGCTACCGCATTCAAACAACGAAAGCAGAATGATCGTTTCGCAACTTAACACCTTAACACCTTGAGGGGCTAGCAATTACGTTTGTGTAATGCTGAATTCCCACCGGAAATTTAGAAAAATAAAATTCAAAATAAGGAAAAGCAATTTTCCGACCTTTTTTCCATCAAAGTTAGAAAAGTAAAATTTCATAAAAATTTTCCGGTGCAAATCTTCATTAATCGTAGGTGGGATAAAATATATCCCACCGCCCCTCAAGGGGTTAAGGGGAGGTAGGGTATATTACATCCCACCTAATTTTAATTAATATTTGCACCAGAAACTTTTAATTAAGTCTTACTTTTATAACTTTGATGAAAAAGAGCAGAAAAATTGCTTTTCCTTATTTTGAATAAATTTTTTTCTAGATTTCCGGTAGGAATTCAACATTATAGAAACGCAATTGCTTGCCCCTCAAAGGCATAATCCATACATATGACATTCATGCTAATGTGCAATTTTCACCTTAAACCCTTAACTATCGCATTAAATTACGGTTTAAAAATTCAAATTGCTCATTGCCACCTTTTTTTTCAAAAAGAAATATTCACCTTAATTAACGACAGGTGATACCATACAAAAGATACCATAATAGAGACAATTACACTATTTTATAAAACTGGTGGGAATCAAACAACATGAATAAAAGACAGCCAGTGAATACCACGGGAGCGAAAATTAAGGGGTTAAGCACTAACTCAGCAATTTGCACGCTTCGAACGGGTCTTATTTGAATACTCTTCATCTAGATCAGGGGTGGTCAACAGTGGCACGCCTGAAACCACTAAAATTTTACAGAAAAATTCGACGTCGTGAATCGCAGAGATTCGATGATTAGATAAGGCAATGATTACTGTAAAATTTTAGTGGTGTGGCGCGTGCCACAGTTGGCCACCCCTGATCTAGATATTATAATCGCTGACTTTTACGATTTTCTGTTAGCACTGAAATTTCATAGAAATTTCTCCCTTGTTTAATCGAGAATTTCGTTGCTTAATTAAGGCAAAATTTACTATTAATTTTTTGTGGAAAGAAAAGAAAAGGAAAAAGATGGCAACGTTGTTATTACCCAAAAGAGGATTTGAAGGTATAGGATCAAAATCAACATATTCATCTTTTTACTTTCTTCTATCTTCAGTAGAAGAAAGTATTGTAATCGTAATCATTTTCGATCCAGTTTTTGACGGATTTACGCGTTTTAGGAGTCAGAGATCCACAAAATCATGTTTATAGAAAATGTCTGTCTGTCCGTCTCTTCGTGTGCCTGTCGCCATTATTCTATCAAAAAGTGTATGAAGTTTTGCATAGAATTGAACCATTTTTTTTTTCAGTTTTTGGCTATGTCAAGCAGGTCTTTCCTTCATTTGGAAACAATCCGACGGAAGGGGGCGCTGTAATAGCAATTTTCGTGCAATTTTGAATATTGTACCATCGTGCATGAAGTAATGCATAGAAATGAACCAATTTTTTTAAGTTCTTGGCTATGGCAAGCAGCTCCTTCCTTAATTTGAAAAAAAAATCCGCTGGTAGTGGGCGCTTTAATAGCGATTTTTGCGTCATTTTGAATATTGTACCATCGTAAAGTGTATGAAGATTAAAAGAAAAGTGCATAGAACTGAACCAAATTTTTTGCATGCGTTTTTGGTCATGGCTAGAATGTCCTCCCTGAATTTGGAAAAATTCCGCCGGAAGGGGACACTGTAATAGTGATTTCTGTGCTATTTTCAATATTGTTCCTTCGAAAAGTGTATGTAGTTATGCTTTAATAGCGATTTTTGTGTAATCTTCTTAATTTTTCGCAGCTCTATTGTACACTAGTAGCTCGTGAATCGACGCGATCTTCCGTTCCTGATAAACCTTCTATTCGCGACTATTCGTGATTTTAATAAATATCATGATCGAAATGAACGCGTTTTTACTCCGATTAATTCACTGAAGCAGAAATTTAAGATGAAAGTCAAAGTTGATATAGAATTGAACTATTAAAAATGAAATATTGACATATGTAAGAACATTTTGAAATATTAAAATAGATGAGATAGAAGAAAGTTTTGGGATTGGCACGTACAACTAGTTTTTACATAATATGCAACAATGTAGCGACTGATATAAGTCTATTATAGAAAACAAGCTCACATCTAAAATAGTTCTTGAATTAAATCTGAGGGCATACGTGTAATTTATAACATACTCTGAATTCTCACAGTTTGGTTTCAACACTACTTTACGATAAGTAATCTTAATCTTATTTTACAGTACAATTTGTAAAAATTGTCTACAATTAAATTAAAGCGACTATAATTTTTTGGAAGTTTTTGTGACACCTTAGGAATGCGAAGTTCTGCACGCAGTGTTTCCAATATAGAAACTTTTTAAGCCTTAAATGCATAGTGTTGCATATCTGCATAACTTTTTATTTAACTCTTAGCAATCGCTGTATTTATATAGAAATATTAATCTTGTAACATTACAAAAATATGCTACTAAATAAAGTTAAAAATCAATCTTAAAATTTCTGGTGTCTAATTCTTAATATAAGCATAATAAGCACAATTCTAAAAGAATAGTTCCTGTATTTGGGTATAACATGCATTTGTCATAATGGTTAAGTTTTACAAAATAAAAAGTTATATAAATTAAGGAATTTAGATTCATACTTATTAAAATATTTACTAATTTGAAATATTTTAGTTATGACAGTAGTTTTTACTTGCACTGCAGATGTGCAACATAAGAAAAGGTTGACGTATTATGCTTAAAATATATCTCTGATTTTTTTCATTATTTTTCCTGTACAATAAACCTTCCTGAGATTCATATATACTTTTTTCGAAACAAAATAAAAAAACCATGAATTTAAGGGTTAAAGTACTTATCAGTATTTCTGTATAGCAACTTTTGTTTTCCCCATCGTTGATTCATCGCAAAACGGATTGAAGTTTACAATTTTACGCTCATTTGGCTACTTTTTTCCAACAATTATTTGAAAAACAGATCAACGATTGGGCTGCTTACTCGATAAAGAAAATAATGCGATCTCCTTCTCCTTATTGTTGCCAGTTCGCTACTAATTTTTAATTCAAATTGCTACCACTTTTTTAAAATTGTATACTTCCAGTTACTTTCATCTTATTTTGGTCTGTTCTGTGAATAATAAGGTGAATATTACTGCTTCAATAAAGTTGAGGCAATGAAACAATTTCAACAAAAATGTTTTGCAGACTGGAAACGCTCTTCTCCTGCACAATATGAAATAACTACGTTTAAGAACAGGTTTGCCGGATTGGCCTCCATATTTATTAAGAAATTGCATATTCATACCATATTTTTTAAAGAGTAATTTTTCCTATATATAATGACAGGAATTTGTGAAAAATCTTCTTTAGAAATTTCAAGTACGAATACGAAATTTCTGAATAAAAAACGGGGCACAACAGGGAACATTGCTTTAACCCTTTCAGGGGCAAGGCACTTCTAGTCGTAAAATGCAGAAATGAGTTTACGCACCGGAACTAACAAACAATTAAAAAAAAAATATGTAAACGCTTTTGTCCACAGCCTTAATAAAAGGCAAATTTGCACTCCATTATTCTGGTGCCAATGTGGCGTTTAAGAATTAAAATTATGTGGTCCAAAAATGAACCACTGCCTCTGAAAGGGTTAAGAGACCACGCTAGTCACGGAAAAAAAACTAAAACACAAATGTTAAGTCTATGAGAGCATTATTTTCAAATCTGGCTTGAATTTTATTTTATTTTATTTTATTATTATTTTTTTTTTTACATAAGATAACTGAGGACGATCTACAACAGGGCTTGTTTCTAGTTTTTCGATTTTGGTTTCAGATTCTTTTAAAAACATTAATTTCACATTCGTAACTGGTTGGAACCGGTTCTGAAATTGAATCTTTCCTAATAAAAAAAAAAGAAAAATGTATAACAAAAATCGAAATAGTAAAATCTAGCACGGTTGTCGATCGTCATCAGCTATCCTATGCAAAAAAAAAAAAAAAAAAAATCAAAGCGAGAAATTTGAAAATAACACCTCCAGAGACTTAACATTAGAGTTTTCCTTTCATCTCAAGGCTGAGGCATGCTCTTAACCCTCTCGCTGCGCAACCCGAAATTTTATCGGGCAGCGTAAAAGTAGCAACCCGAGATTTCATCGGGGGTGCATTTTTTCCGCTTTATTAACCCTCCGTGATTATTCCCACCAGTTATTTTTTTATTGTAAATTTTGCCTTATTTAATAGGAGAATTTTCCCGAATAAATTTGACAAAAATTTTTGTTTTGAAAAACCGGTGACAAAGAACAAAACGTCTTAAAAGACGCTCGTCGCGAAGTGTTTAAATACGCAATTTTTGAAGCTATTTTGATAAAACCATTACGCAGCGAGAGGGTTAACACTCCTAGTACCATTGGTCTTATTTGACACCAGTTATTTTCTATTTTGAAATTTTTAATATTTCAAACCAGAAAAATAGAATACTTCATACTTAATATATGGAATTAAATAGACGCCTCCAAGGGAGAATTTATGTATAATAAAATTAAATTTCTTGTTCGAATCATGTAAAACTCAGAATGCTTGGAAAATGTTAAAACTTGGTACTAGGAGGGTTAAAACATATTTTTATCGTTGTTTTTTGCGGCGCATCTGCTGGCAAATTTTTATCCAATCCAATCCAATCCAAATCCAAATGTTTTATATTTCTTTCTGGTACAGATTGTTGCATTCAAAATCCAAATTTGTGTATAATTTTGGACCTTACTTTTCTGTAAAATTTTGACGGTGGTTATAAATTTCGCCTATTCCGCAAGCAGTAGACAACACCCAGGGCTCCCAAATGGTCCGCCAACTGAATACCAATAAATTTTAACAGAAAAGTTTATGGTAGGTTTGCGCTAGAATTAACTTTAAAGGTGGTTTCTGGGCGGTTAGTAAGAAAAATCTAAACAGAAAAATTTTCTAAAAAAATATTGTTATTGAGTTGGCGGACCATTTGGGAGCCCTAAACACCGTGATCCATCTCCAATCGTACCAAATAATTTATCCGATGAAAACCAATTAGTCCGGGAACCGTCACATCGAATGCCCCGTCATAGAGGAATTGAAAAGTTTTATGTAAACCGATAGTAAAAAGTTATATGAACAAAAGGAGATAGATATGACTAGGTTTGACTAGCCGAAGTTTCATTAACCCCTTAATCGTCGAGTAATTATCGGAAAATGTCTTCATAAATCGCCGATTTTTTTTTATTGCCGGATTTTATTATTCATAAAATTCTGAGGTCATTAGTGAAGGAAACAGGGTATATATTTCAAATTTAACCCTTTAAAATGTGGTAGTAAGTTTATGAAATAAATTAATTTGAATACCCAAAACTCCAATGATATCAGAATTTTAATACAAAAGTTTTCCTTTACTAAATATTGTGAAAAGTGGCTTTTTATTATTTCCAAATAAATCGCTTCCTAAATTCCGGTGTCAATTATTTATTCCAAGATTTTAGTAATGAAAGGATTGACGCCCGTGAAAGTTTAAAAGTGTGCAGGATGGATAAAATTTTTAAAACTGACAATTTTATTTATCTTATATTTGCTTTTTTGTACACACATGATGTGTAGGAAAGATTCAATGCAATATTGTAACTTGTAGTTTCACTTTTAAGCAAAGCTAACGACATTTATAAATCAAATAATTTGTTATATTACTACAAAGACGATAATTTTATTCAAATTTAATTTTAAAATAGGCATTCGATATGTTTTTCAAAATTTAGTAAATTTTCAATGTATGGAAACCTTTGAATCATCGCCCGCATAGTCTTACATTGCAGTTCTTGAAATAATAAGTGTTTTCTTTTATAATTTTGTTTTCATTTTTTTTCACATGGGATGAACATTTTTCATTCTCTGTAAGTTTTTTTCTTTTTGGTCCGTAAGGGTCATAACATCCAGAAAATTGCGCTCATACAAACGACTTGATGTTGATAATTGTACTTCCGTACAAATTATTCAGATGCGAACAAACAATCCAAATTTTGTACAGTTTTGGATTGGGATGATTTTGAGGATCGTGAGCTTAATTACTCTAAAAATGTATATGTATATATATTTTTTTTCAATTCGCTGTACATGTTGTACGTCATAATATCACGAAAAATGGTGTCTTAACAGATAATCAGATAATGTTTAGTCCAATATGTTTTTTTTTTTTTTTTTTTACAATTAATTCGGCAGTAGTTGGGCAAGGAACAACAGCATTTCATTTCGAGTGACAGGTTGCCATTAAGTCTGCATTTCTCTCTTTTTTCTCAAACCGCATTTCCCAATTGCTCAGGATAGCGATAAGTTTTTATTACAATATTATCCACGAATTCATCATTTATAAAAGTTCATTAGTACTGCAGAATACCACCAATGGCCATCAAACGAAACATTAATCTTAGCTCAGATATGAATTGCAAGCATGGAGGTGCCTAATCGGGAACACTTGAAGAAATTTTAGGCCACTGACCTGCTGGTAAAGAAATTACTGGCGTCATCATCACTATCTTCAGTATCCGACTTTCCGGAGTCAAAAACATCTGAAAAAATGAAATCTTCTGATTCCTTTGCAGATATCTCAACACTAAAATCTTTCTGTTCAGTTGAGATACTCAACATTGAAAATTATAAAATGGAAACCCAGATATATTCAGACTTGAAACAAGTAAAACACGTGTTTTAACTCGTAAAATTTCTTAAAATTAAGCATTCTGATCGTAACACTAGAACCGCCGTTAGGGGTCATTTTGACCCCTGCCAAAATTGATAATAGTCGATTTGAACGAGAAATTTTTTCATAAGATATGTTATATGTATGAAGCGCAAAAATAGGCTAATTAAATAAGTTGAATATGTCATAAATAACATTTGTGGCGTGAAACACTTTTTTATAAAAATTCAGTAAAATAGCAAGCGGTTCTAGTGTTAAAACAAATTTGTCAATTCAGAGTTTCCATCTTCTAAGCGCTTAAGCATCAATTAACGGACCGATGCCGCCATATTGGCACAAGGCAATTTATTCGCTGAGCGCCACTATTTGTTTAACCCTCCGTCTACCAGACGGGTCCATTGGACCCGACAGGTACATACAAAATATTCATTCAAACCAGAATTTTCTTTAAAATAAACTAAGTATATAAACCAGACAAAAATAAGGTAAATAAATAAGTTAAATAGTTTTAAATAAAAATTCTGGTGTAGAACGTTTTATTAAAACTTGAATAAAATTCCCGGTAGATCTAGGGTTAAGGAACACTTGTACTAAATTTATGACGACATGTGAAAGAGAAATTTATTGAAAGCTTTACTTTTAAAATATAGTGGTACGAATAGAATATAAAAATAGAATCAAGTAGTTAAGGCTTAAAATAATTTCCGGAGCGAAAAATGCAAAGTAGATACCAGAAAAAATTAGCAAAAGTCATGAGACGTCCAGGCTGTGAGGGTCGCGGGCGCGACGAAATTTGCTCATGCATGGCTGCACGTGAACTTATCGATCGCGACGAATAAGTAGGGTAAATTATTATTAAAAAGCTGTAATGATTTGCCTTTTTTTCGCGGAATAACGACACTTGGCCAGCGTTCAGACGCAAAGTAAACGAGCCACCGGAAAAAATTCAAAGCAAAATAAATATGAAATTTTACTTGCAGCCACTTTTTTAACCCTTGAGGGACACCTGCATATATTATATACCACCTACGATTAATGAAGTTTACACCAGGAAATTTTATTAAATTTTACTTTTCTAACTTTGGTGGAAAAAAATCCCTAATTGCTTTTACTTATTTTGCAATAGAATTTTCAAAGATTCCGGTGGGAATTCAGCATTTCACAAACGTAATTGCTTGCCCCTCAAGGGGTTAAAATAGGTATGATGCACTTTTTCGGCAGAATAAAATATGTCGTACCAGGTTTTTCTGAAAGAGTGCAAAATTTTCTGTAAAATGCTCCAAGAGTGATCAGCAAAACTGTATGCGCATTAGGCGCACAAACATAAAGCTGGAATCAGGCGTAAATTAACACAGCTGCGCCATCTTTTGAAAGAGGTTGATAATCCACATACGAGGGCTTTTAGCGTGACATCGTATATGACAGGATATCTACCATCTGTGCATATTTTCTAAATCTTTAGTCACTCACCGCCCCCTGAATACTAGGTCTGAGCGCTGACACAAAAATGGCGGCTGCCGAAGGCGGATTTTTTTTTAACGTAGGTACGGTCCCAGAAATGTTGACACCAGTATCTTATAAAAGATTTCTCTGACTTATTTCATCTCAGAAAAATATAGCGGAAAAATCTTTTAAAAATTATTGGTACGAATATTTAAGAGACCGTACACACACTGAAAGCTATCCGACTTCGGCAGCCGCCATTTTTATGTCAGCGCTCAAGCTTAGTATTCAGGGGCGGTGAGTCACTCACGGAATATGAATATTGTTTACCAGATTTATTGCAGAATAATGGCGTAGCGAGAAGGGGGTGGTATTCAGACGAACTTGAAACCACTAAGTTTTCTTCACCTTATCTAAACAGCGACTTTTCAGCTATTAATCAAGGTTAAAAAAAAAAAAAAAACTTTACAATTTTAGTGGTGTAAAATAAGAAAGCAGTTAGTCATCTTCTGTAGTTCAACCCCATCCGCTACGTGGCGCGTGACCTTGATTGATGTTACCTCCTCTTTAATCTTGCGGTTACCTCTCCCATTTAAGATAGGACGCTTAACCCTTAAATGCGCGACTTTTCATTTTTTTTTCAAAAAAATATATATGATTCTCTGAAAGGTGTATTACACAGGAAAGATAATGAAAAAAATCAGAGATACAGGGATGATATTTCCGACCTTTTGCATACCAGTATAATCTTAGAGAAAATGTTTTTTCTTAAATCAGAACAATGTTCCGATTAAACAAAATAACATTTTCTCTAAGATTATACTGGTATGCAAAAAGTCGAAAATGTCATCCCTGAGAGATACATTTTTCATATAATACGTCAATGTTTTCTTCTGTTGCACATCTGCAAAACTACTGCCATGTGGCTGTTTTACGCTAAAATAATGCATATAATTAAATACTTTAAAAAGTATGTCTCCAAATACCTTATTTTATATAATTATTTATTTTATAAAACTTAATCTTTAACCTTTTAATTCCCATGAAAGAATACGTTCTAGAAATTCCGTAGTTCAGAGAATCTGACATTGCACCAGAAAGTTTCAATGTTTAATTTCGCTTTATTTAATTACGGAATGTGTTTTTTTTTTAATTATTAAATAGAATATTGCTATTTTATTTTTCTAGTGTGAATTAGGTACATGTGAATAACAAAAAATCTGTTTAATTCAAAACAGTGTTGTTTGCATATATATAAAGATGTGCACTAAATGGTTAATATGTATGCAGTTTTGGTGATCAATATCCACGATGACGGCAAAACATTATAAATTTTTAATAATAATTAATTTAATTAATCATATTTTCGGCTTATCAAACCTAGTCATACATAGATGAATTTCTTCGTATGACTTTTACTATCGATTTTCATAAAAACTTTTCAATTTCGCGATGACGTGGCTTTCGATATCACCGGCTCCTGGACTAAACGTTTCCTACATTGTGCACGCAACATATAGGCAAAATTTTATTGTTCCTAACACTACCCTTAATCAATAATCTTCACGATAAATTTATTTAACATGTGCAATAGAATATATCAGGAAGTTACTTATATGAAAATCGTGGTAAGAAAAATAAAATTTCTCGTATACGCCGCGAGGCCTGCGTCAAAGTCGAGACGCAACTGAAACCTCTCCACTCTTTATTCAGATTACTTTAGATACAACACTTTTCTGAAATAGTAACATTCACTTTACTTAATTGCAGACAAAATAAAGCTGATATAAGGCTAATTATACTAAAATAAGAATGTGGTGTTAATGAAGCGACCTAAATAAAAATAAAGTAAAAGAATGGCATCTTTCAAATACATTGCAATCAGTTCTTATATACGGGAGATATGACGTGGACAGGAAATTGTGAAGACAAACCGAAGTCAAAAACACTTTTCAACTATGTTGGAAAATGTCAAAAATTACTGGAAATCATAGTGAATAGTGATTGAACTATTCACTATGGTCTTTAATATTAATGTAATTAATAGTGATTGATAGTGAGTGACCAACTGATTGAACAAAACAAAAACCACCTTGCGCATACTTTGTGCGGGAAACTATTAACCCTTTCAAGAGTAAAGTACTTCTCTTTCTGAAATGTTAAAATGATTAATTAACACCAGAATTTAACGGCAAATTTGTATGATAGTAAGTAAAATCTGTTCTTCACGTACATTATAAAAAAAGAAAAGTTTAATTTCTAAATTCTAGTCCTAATGCGACATTTGGAAATTAAATTAAGTGGTATATATAACATAACACTGCCCTTCAAGTGGTTAAAAGGTTAAATGTAGCTGCGTTAGAACCGTAAAATAATGTTAAAGAATTTGAGAAAATCTGCCTCATACAGAGGCCCCTCGGATAATTTGATCATATTCACTGACATTATATTGCTCTTACTGGGTATGTCATACCTTTCTTTATAAAGAAGTAGTATTCATCGGAGAACCTATTTTCGTTCAGCAGTTTCTGAATTGTAACCCTGAAAATTGGACCCCTGGACCCCTTCTTTTTGCAAGCAACTACATTACAAGTCAGTACTTTGTATTCAAAAACGTTTTGCAGTTTCGGTAACCTATTTAAGAGTGATATGTCTTTCTCGATACGTCATTTGTTATGGCAATCTAAGTTATATTTTGACGGGACTTAAGCCCTCTCTATTTGCTCCTGCCCGCTCATAAGTTACTACATGCTATTTAACAAACATTCTACGCTCAATAGTTGCCAAAACACGACTCTATACAACTTTCTAAAAGACGATTTCCCCTCTTTAGTTCCCTAACCCTTTCAGGAGTCGTCTGTTATTAACATGAATTCAATTAGGTCCATTTACATCCCAGTCAGTAACTCTTTTCCGCTGAACACAACAGCGCCCGGAAGCAGTCGATTCGACTCCGACCATACGATTAAATGTCAATTAGAACCAGAAATTCATTCACAAAATAAGTTAAATTTCGAAAACGCAGATTTACGTTAAATAAATCAGTCAAATAACTTTAAATAAAAATTCTGGTGTAAAATATTTTTATGAAACTTGAGTAAAATTTCCGGGCGTTCTAGTGTTAAAAATAATAGCAATCATTAGTTAGATATTGTGTAGAAAACATGATTATCTCCACCATCGCATAGTGGCCTGTAGCTCTTCACTGCTTGAGTTGCGAACCATGCTTTATATCGTGTTTTAAACTTGTCTAGGCATGTTCTAAAACCCCATAAAGTTTTGCCCAAGAAGTACGAATCAACCTCTGTTTTTTTTTAACTTTAATCCGTTCTTTTGAATTATCGTGAAATATATATTGAATAGATTCTCATTATTCCAGTTTTGGGCAAAAATCCTATTAAGTATTCTTCGATTTATTATGTAAAATGAAAACAATATATCAGTGCAAAA
The DNA here is from genome assembly GCA_963932465.1 of Maratus speciosus. Lineage (NCBI taxonomy): Eukaryota > Metazoa > Arthropoda > Arachnida > Araneae > Salticidae > Maratus > Maratus speciosus. Next base: position 454,242,625 of record OZ010796.1, read on the forward strand.
CATATCGATTAAATTATTGCATAAATAAATCTTTAAAACGTAATATAGTTAATGAAGATATCTACTTGCTACAGCGCCTGTCAAAAAAAAATATCAAAGACCCACAAAACTGCAATGGGAATTAGTGAAATTCGTTTTAATCCGAAGATATTGTTCAAATTAGCAATAAAATATCTTGCAGATAGTTTTAATATCGTATTTGAGAAAGGTTTAACCCTTTCAGGGGCAATGCAATTGTATTTTTAAACTGCTAAAATAATTCAATAACATCAGTATTTTCAAGAAAATTTATTTATAAATAAGTAAAGGTATGTTTTCGCTTATTTAATAAAAGTGAAGTTTTCATTAAAAAATTCTGATGCCAATGTGGCAATTAGGGATTAAAATTATGTGATGGCGTGACGGCATCACCGCCCCTCAAGGGGTTAAGGATCAAGTGGGCTTACAATGTGGGTGGGGGAAATCTTTCAAAACATCAAATTGTTTATTTTTCTTTATAAAAAACAGTTATGACGACAGCTTCCAATTGAACAAAACGATCATTTTTAAGTGAGTTTTGTGCATGTTTGTGCAGCAGCAGACAACATCTATCCAGTCACCGCTCAAATGCACTCTTTCACATTATTGCTTTGAGCTCGAGCTGATCTCGAGATGCAATAGTTTTTCATATCATGAATATTTATTATGCCAAGAAGTATATTATAATAAAAAATATTAAAAGAAATGCTTATAAAAACTTTATTTTAGCAATGCAACTTGATACAAAGTGTGTAAACTCCTTGGAAATAGGGAGGAGTCAGGCAATTTTTTTTCTTCATCAGACTTAGAGAATTTGTAAGCACAAAGTAAAATCATACAATTTTTAATATTTTCTGTGATTAAATAAGGGGAAACATTCTACTAACCCTTAACGGACCATAGCATTAACCCTTTCGAGGGCGGTGTCCTTAAAAAAGGACATCTAATTTTAATTCGAAAACTGGCAAACGGCACCAAGAATATTTAATTAAAATTTTCCTTTTACAATGTACGTGAAAATAAGCAAGTTCGTATTTTCTAATAAATTCGTTTATAAATTCTGGAGTCACTCCATTATTTCAACAATTTATAAACAGAATTACTCCGCGCCGGAAAGGGTTAAATAAATGGTTTTATTTTATATTCTATTCGCACCACTAAATTTTCAAAGTAAATTTTTTAGTAAATTTCTCTTGCTCATTTTCTCAAAGTTCAAATGAAAGTGTTTCTTAAAAAAAAAAAAAAAAAAAAAAAAAAAAAGATGTTTATAAGCAAATAAATTTGGGTAAGGGTGCCAATGCTGTTATATTGTGGCATTGTTCCTGTAAGGGTTAAAATATTATGGTAGAACTTTACACATAATGTGAAGAATACATTTAACCCTGAACTACCGCAAATTTTACTCACGTTTTATAAAAATATTCTACACAAGAACTTTTATTTAAAATTATTTAACTTATTATTGTCGCGTTTATATATTTAGTTTATCTTAAAGAAATTTCTAGTTTGAATAAATGTTTTGAATGTCCTTGCCGGGTCGATTGGACACGTCTGGTAGGTAGAGGATTAAAAAGGGGGTTACTTTTCACACGTTTTCCGGCGACAAAGCATATTTATCTAGAAAATATTCCGTAATATTTGCAGATTAATCCCTTGAGCTATAGCTCTGTTAGCGCATGTTTGTCACTAGCCACCAGCATAGCTGCCAACTCTTCCGATTTCTTGTACCACAAAAATTTAATAGAAAATTTCACCTTATTTAATCTGCCGATTACGGCGATTTAAGAAGGTAAAATTTACTATAAATTTTTTCTGGTACACAACAGCGTAAGATGTTGGCAGCTATGGCCATAAGTGTTTTCGCATCCTGCAATTTTTTTTTTTAAATTTTAAATTCACAGCCCAAAAATTCCATTGTTAATTTCCTTACTCTTTATTTATGTAAAATCAACCATCTTGTAAAGCAAAAATAACAGTTAAAACTTTCTGGTGAGAATTTGGAAAGCCTAATTAAAAAATCGGCCAAATATCACGACGTATGAATACATAACCGTACGGTAACGTCAGAGCACCTGAATGTGATGACCTCTAAATGCGATAATGTTCGTTTCCTTGTAATCTTAATGCAAGAATTAAAAATAAATGCTGTATAATGAGACATTCCATCTTAACCCTCCGTCTACCAGACGGGTCCATTGGACCCGACAGGTATATACAAAATATTCATTCAAACCAGAAATTTCTTTAAAATAAACTAAGTATATAAACCAGACAAAAATAAGGTAAATAAATAAGTTAAATAGTTTTAAATAAAAATTCTGGTGTAGAACGTTTTATTAAAACTTGAATAAAATTCCCGGTAGATCTAGGGTTAATGAACAAAACCCGAAACATTTACCTACATTTAAAAGGTTTTATATTAAACAAATTCCCATTCTAATGGACATCACTCATTTTATAGCGCCCCGGGTGTTTCCTAAATGCGATAAAAAATCCCGAAATTGGTCCAAGTGTTTCTCTGTTAACTTTGAAGATCAAATAAAATTACGGAAGTCAATGGCTGCCATGTGTGTTTCATTTACCAGCAAAGTTAGCTCGTGAAAACGCGAAAAGTTTTCAGATTTGAGTTCTAAAGTTTTCCACGCATTTAAGCAACTTGTTTTCTTCAGTTGCCTATTAGCGACAAAGATAATGTCCTAAATGCGGCATAGCTACACCAACATCGTACGCTTTTCTGCAGCACAAAAATTTTGTAGTAAATTTAACCTTTCTAATCGCTGTAATTTGCGGATTAAATAAAGCAAAAAATTCTATTAAATTTTTGTGGTACGAAAAAGTGGAAGAGTTTCAGCTTTGAATGCGAAGAGACTTTCAGGATATAAACTAATGTATATTTATATGGTATTTTCATAAATCGCATTAAAATTACGTTTAAAGCAAAAATTGTGTTTAAATAAGCTCTGTTGAGTCAATAAATTAAGAATTTCAAGATGATCCTCCAATAGTGTTTTCTTTTACCGCGCACAACGTGTATTTGAAATGAGCAAAATAGAAAAATACTCATCTTTAAATTATTTTATGTAAATGTGCCATATTCTAATTCAGTCAGTGCACCGTAAAAAAATGGTAACATTCCGCGTTTATTCCGGGAACGTTTTCCCTTTTCATAAGTTTTTATAACAGGAATTTTTAATTTTCTTTCTGAAACATTCCTACTACTCGTATGTACGGGTAACAATTAACTCGCTAGTACGTGCATTCACCACCAATGTATCTATTCATTTCACAGGAATTTTACAGATTTTTCAGTAGAACGTTCCAGGATAATTCAGAGAATCTTAAGTTAGTTTAAAACATTTCCAGCGTTTCCCAAATAAAGACATACAGCGCAATGCAAATGCACCCCCAGCAAACACAATTCGAGTTGCAAAAAGAGTTTCAAAATGAAGAATCACGGGATTACGGGGGTGTCTTTTTCTGCCGATACCAGCATGAATTCAGAAGCACAGACAGAAATAAATATCTGAACAATGCTTTTAATGTAAACTGGCGGCAGATGAATTTTTACTTTTAAGTCAAAGCCGGGAAAAATTATTATATCGTAAACAATTTCGAAACTTGTTAAACATTTTAAATTTCATAAAACAAATCTGCATTTTTTAAAGAAAGGGTGGCAAACCCGTTGCCAGTGGAAAAACTGCTATCATTATTTCTGAAGAGCAATTTATTTAATGACAGAAATTATGGAACTAATGTTTCAAAAGAAAAAAAAAGAATTTTTAAGAAATGCTGTAATTCCTATAAAAAAGTTTCAAAAGAACAAACGTCTTTGGAATATACGTGGAACTTTATCATTTGTTTTCAAGTGTAAAGGTTGAAATCAGTGGCATAGCTAGGGAGGGGATCTAGATGCTCAGTGTACCAATAGTTTTGTAATGTTTTCTTCGCCTTATTAGATCTGATACCTTTTGCTATTCATTAATACGAAGAAAACTTTTGAATATTAGTGGTATCCAGATCATTTGGACCCCCACTCTGTTACGCCACAGGTTAAAATGTTTATCTGCTTTCAAATATGTTTACAATGTGATGTTTTTAATCTGCTTATGCAAATCTTCATTGCCACCAGTTTCCACTAAATGCAATGTTGAAATATATATTTAGTTAACATATTTGGGTTTACAGTTGCCATGCTCTGGTGTGTGCTTTGAACGTAGACGGTACTGTCCCATGTAGTGGTTTGTTAATGGATCCGAGGTACATTCCTACGTTGTCATACTTCGCGGAAACTAATCCACCCTCAACTTTTGAAAGTCGTTTGATGAAAACAGTTCTGCAGACAATTCAAAGCCCTACGAAAAAGCGAAAATCCGTAGAGTCAAATTTTGCTGCATGTTTACAAACTGCAGCATAATATGGAAAAACAAAATAGGACAATGAAAAAGCAAAAGCAGCATCAAAAAAAGAAAAAGAGCGAATAATTAAAGCGTAAAAAATCAAAATCAGCATTTCAAAAACAAAATTGTTAAAAACCTGAAGCCAGTCACTAAAACAATCTGGAAGTAAATCTTCAACAACTTTAACCTTAATGGTATATAGATCCATACCATTCACATATTAAAAAAAAATAAAAATAATAAAAAAAAATAAATAAATGCCCTCACGGAAGGTGAAAATCAAAAATGCGTTAAAATCAAACTTAAAATAATTGGTAAAACTTGTTGTATAAGTCATTCATTAATTACTTCCTGTTTTATCGATGGTCAAAGTTAAAAGTCTGCTAAATATGGATTTTGAAGTATGCATTATTTAAATAAAATGTATTCAAAATTATGCACCGTTATGATTTTTATGTAAATTATTATTTTATTCAATTCAATAAGCTATTCAACGTTCAATTTGAGGTATTTCAACTCTTTACTAAGTAACTAAAATATGTATAGCAATTAAATAAGTATTTTAAGATGACATGACATGTGTAAAACGCATTGTCACATTTAGGACATTGAGTGTCTCATTTAGGATTTAACTACAATAAATGCGACAAAAATGACCTAAATACGACAATGGTATATTGTTGGCTTATAATAAGAATAACGATTGTATTTTTACGAAACCAGTTAGTTTTGAACTAAAGGCATAGTATTCAACAATTTTCTACTTATTAAAATATAAATTTATTAACAAAATCCCAAACATTTCCTAAATGCGACAAAACTATGGGGAATCGCGTCGCATTTAGGCACAATGATCTTACGTATGTCATAGAGCGCAAGAGGTGAAAGAGTTTATAGAGGATTAAATAGGTTATTTAAGGCTGCGTATAAACGCTTGTTTTACCATCCTTCTACATTTTTCTTGGAAATATTTTTTTCTGGACCCTTCTGCGGTTTATTCGCAAAAGGATGAGGGGAATCAACAATGGGTCAGGCGATAGGGATCTCAACTGTACTTGACGGAAAGGTTCCTCTTTTGCAGGGCATCAGTCCCCTTCCTTTTAAAGTTATTAACCCCTTAATTCTCGCTCCTGTGATATTCACGGTCTGTGTCTTTTATTCAGATTGTTTGATTCCCACCAGTTTTTTAGTGTAGCTGGCATTATTATGGTACCATTTTAACTGTCATTAAATAAGGTGAATATTTTTTTTATTAAAGAGTGGTCCCAAAAACAATTTGAATTTTTAAACCGTAATTTAATGCGACCGTTAAGGGGTTAAAAATAAAAAACACCGCTTGGCAACAAGAAAAGATGCTGTTCAAAGTTAATACATTTACTCATTTTAAATTCTTTCTACATATTTCAGTTTACCGTAATATAGTCCTTAATCATTTGTATAGCATCAAGAGTTTATGTTCCTCACATCTTATTAATAAAAACATTTTACAATTAATATTCGATGCATTAAATCAATGTTTTCCTAAGATATTCATATGTTCTTTAATCTACAATTAGTTTATGAATGATCTAAACAATGGATAGTAGGGAAGTAAATTGTATGTTACTATTAACATTTTGCGTATTAAAAAAATATATGAAAATTTCAAAAATCTAAAAATAATCATAAAAAATTAAAATTACAATATATATATATATATAAAAAATTAATAGGTTTGCTGGGTGGGTAGATGTTAAATTATGGAAGAGGGAGGCGTTGTCTGGATACTTTATACGCAAATGTTGATTTAATTAAAATATTAAAAATAATGTAAAGCTGTATTGTAATAATTAGTTTCAAAGTTTATGTTGGTTGTGATGATTAAGTATTCCTTGATAATGCATAAAACCATCTTAAATTACATTAATTTACTTCTTTATATGATAATTTATATGACACATATAAAAATGTAAAAATGTTATATTTATTTGTATCTGCCCCCTCCTCCTAAAAAAAGAAAAGGAAAGAAAAGAAAAGAAAAAAGATTTAAAAAATTAAAAATTAAATTTATCAGTGGGCGGATAGTTTAGTATTGATATACTTTTTATTTACTTTTCTAATATTATTATTTATTTATTTAATTTCGTCTGCATTATAAATTTAAAACAGTTATGAAAACATTGTATTATAGATGCTAATTACCTTTTATCGATATTCTAATTAGCTGATTAAGAATTATACATGCTGTGCTGTTTGGTTCTTTTTAAAAATTAAGAATAAATCTGGATTTATGATATGCAAACTTGCATTAAAATTCGCCCTGCTTAATGTCAATAATCTCAGACAGATGGCAGCACTGTAACGATGTTGTCTGGTTCTTTGGTAGCACGAAACAAACGACGAATTAACATCGATTGTTAACTTTATTTAACAGTTTATATTTCAAAATAAAATATCTTCAATCATTAAAAAAAACACATCGTCACTCCTAAACAAAAGGTACTTCTTTCAGCACATCTCTAGAAATACATCACTTTTAAAAACACAGTCAATAAAACCACCATGTCTACACTCGTTCCCCGGCCACAAAAAAACGTCTTTTTTCATTACACAAAATCAGCTCGGATACTATCTGCCAAACTTTCCTCAAACTGCATCTCCATCTCACAAGCGACTAGCTCTCTTCATTTCACTTGACCTCTCCCCTAACATCTTCAGCTCTCTCTCCGCATATCGAAAAAGTTTCTCTCCGATACGAGAGCACGGCTGATCAGTCTCCGAAACCCAGACGGCGATCCATGGACAAGATCTGATTCTAAGCTGCGATCCGTGGACAAGATCTGACTCTAAGCTGCGATTCAGGGACAACCGCTGGACAAAAGCAGTTTCGCAACTTACGAAACAAAATAGACTGCGGGGTTTTCGGTCGTTACAGACTCCTCCCCTCTCCAAATTTTGGACATGTCCAAACGGAGTCATGGACAGGAAGAAACAGTTGCGACAAGTTCCACTGAACACTAAAATTTTTCTCTCTTCCAAAATGTTCAGGAACAACTTAGTAATTTTGTCACAACCATGACTCTTCGCCCTTTCCCAATCCATCACAGCCATGTGCCGCCCTAAACAAGATTCTTTAAATTTTAGAGCTACTAGCAATTTTGAAACAAAAAATATATATACACTATGACGCAAAAGTTTAGACAATGACGTCATTCAGCTTTAAAATGTAGAATTATGACGTCAGAATTACAAAAACCTGTAAATATATTCAAAAACTGATTTAAAATGCTATGTACAAAAGACAGTCGTTTTATTTGCTATAATACTAATTTTTTTCATAAAAATTCAAATGTGCTTGTCGCAAAAGTTTAGACACTATTCTAAATTTCTTTGAATATTCGCTGGCATATGCAAATTTAGAATCGATGATGTCACAAATTTGGAGTACTTAAGTTCTGCAAACGATTGCGCTTCATAGTCGACATGCCGAGAGCTAAAGAAATTCAAGTGAATGAGGTTTCAAGGATTTAGCAGTTGAAAGGTGAAGGGAAGAGCGTTTCTGAAATTTCTACTATTATTAATAGGTCAAAAAAATCTATTTATCGAGTTTTATCGAGTGGTTCCGAATATAAAGCAAAATGTCGGTCTGGGAGGCCACGTGTGACAAATGTACGAGAGGATCGCCTGATACAAAGACTAGCGAGTACTCAAGAAATGAGCGTACGTGGAGTTCAAAGCTCATCGGGACTCTCTGTATCAAAGGATACGATTCGTAGACGAATTTTGGAAAAAGGAACAATCGTTTATAGCAAAATGCAGAAGAAACCAGCTCTGAAACCACATCATAAGTTACAAAGACTTATGTGGGCTCGAAAGCATATGTCATATGGAGAGAAATGGCAGTCAGTCATATTTAGCGATGAAAAAAAGTGGAATCTGGATGGTCCAGATGGTTGTTTATCGTTTTGGCATGACTTGCGTAAGGAACCTCGACGTTTTTTTAGTCGCAGACAAGGAGGGGGCTTGGTGATGGTTTGGACAGCCTTTTGCTATAATGGACAAGTATCTCTGACCTTCACCAGTGGTCGTCAAACTTCACAGCATTATACACAGACATTAGAAGAAAACCTACTGCCATTTGCTGAGCTTCTAGGGGGTCCTCAGTGGGAATTTCAGCAAGACAATGCTTCAATTCACACTGCAAAACATTCAAAATCTTGGTTTAATTCCCATAATATAAGAGTTCTCGACTGGCCAGCATGTAGACCAGATCTTAACCCTATAGAAAACCTTTGGAGCATCATGTGTCGCAAAGTTTATAGCAACGCTAGACAATATTCTTCTGAAAAGGAACTTAAGACATCTATTGAGAATGCATGGTACGATATCGATCCACAAACTATGCAAGATTTAGTTTCTTCCATGCAATCTCGTGTATATGACGTAATACATAAGCATGGATGCGCAACCAGGTTTTAAAAAATTGTTTATTTCGATTTTATTTAATTTGTGTCTAAACTTTTGAGACGGCAGTTTATTTTTGTTACCATTTAATTTATTGCAATATGCACAATTCCACTTTTCTTTGTTATAAATATTGTTTATATGTACAGCACATTAATTTCAAGCAGTGATTTGAAAATTGAATAAATATTTTTCAAAGTATGTAAGAATTTCTTCATTGTCTAAACTTTTGCGTCATAGTGTATATATATCAGTGGCGTGGCGTGCAAATTTTCGGTGGTCATCGCAATTATTTAAGTTTGTGGTGAAAAATTATTAACTCTAAAATTCAATGGTTGAATGTTCAAAAAAGAAACTTTAAATCTTACCTTCACTTATACATGAACTCCAAATGTTCTGCTAAAACTGGATCGTAGAGTTTTAAAAGCTTATTAAGAGTTTTAAAATATTGCTTGGTCATCGCCGCATCCAGCGATGACCGGACGCCACGCCACTGATATATATAGCAATTCACAACATGCCAGTAATAATACAAATACTTAAATTACACTATATAAAAGTTACTCTAAGTTACCACAATTCAATATACACAAAATTTCCTATAACTTCAGATAAAATTATAAGCAAAGTATTTTTTTTTTTTAAGTATCAATACAATCAACATTTTTTTTTTCTTTTTCTTTACGTAAACTTAACGAAATACAAAGCAAAAATATTTAGCATTTTTTTCTTACTGACAAAACAACTTCAATACATAGTCATACACTTACAAATATTAAACATTAAATCATAACTTAATAGTTCAAAATTATTTCTATATTTTTATAATACTGACATTAAAAAAACATATTAAATACACTTTTTTCTTTCTTTAATAATACCACTTTAATAAATAGAACTTAATAAATAGCAATCAACGTATGAGTATAGCTGTGGGTATGGGTATGGGGCCGGCTTAAAGTGTTTGCATTTTGAAATTTTCTTCTTTTCTTGTGATTCCTCAGTCTCTTTTTCCTCGATTTCATCTTTACCTTTTTCCTCTCGAAATTAACAATATCATTTATTTCTGACAATCCTTTAACACTCTTGCTCGGTCTCCTGTATTGTACAGCCAGCTTTTTCGGCCTACAAGTAGACAAGTTCAACACAGTTTCAATTAGAAATCTCTGGAAAAACTCTACAGTCAATTTACTCGTTAATGAGAGTTCCTGTTCAGTCTGTATTTCCCTTTGAAACATCATTCGACTGAATATCTGCAATATTACATCCAATATAGGCGTCGATTCAGCATTCATCACTGGCACTGCATCTGGGTAGCTAGATGTCATACGCATAGCTGTAATCAAATACTTATTTCTATTTGATGTGACCGGTAAAGTTCCGCAAGCATCTACATTTATCCCGCTAATGTTTTCAGATACCATGGATACCCAAGCCAATGGAGCCCTTTCCTTGTCATTAGGTTTTCCCGCTCTCTGGTAAACATCACAAGATTTTTCCAACTCTATTTCCTTAACCAATCCAAATTCTTTGAATTCCGTTTCAGTCTTTCTGGCCAATGTAAACAATGGAACCAATTCTTTACTCTAATGTTGCTCCTCAGCAGATCTATTCGAATCCACCTTCCTCAAATCCAAAACAGTTTCAGTTTCCAAAATCTTCGGTAAAAGTTTACAATTTACATCAGAACTCTCATCTTTCTTCTTTCAATTTTGCAGTCAATTCCGATTTCTCTTCCTGACCATTCACTAACTCCTCTTCCTTTACCTTATCAACATCACCAATACCCGATTTTATCTGTCCGCTCTCAAAATCTTCTTTAAACAGACACACCAGGTCCAACAAAATTTCATCCGTATAATCAAGAACTGTAGGCAAATTCACTTCCCTTTTCATCTCTTTGACATCCTCTTTAACCAATAGTTTTTCTTCCACAAGTTTAACTTTTACATCCGGAAGGCCTTTTTTAACTTCTCCATCAAACTCTGTCTCTTCCGAAAAGTCCAATTTCTTCTCTTCCAAAGTTACTAAATCTCTCTTTTCAGCAAGTGGTTTTCGTCACTTCGCTTTTGTCACTATTGCATTCACAGTTCCTCTTTTCTTTCCACTATCACTTAAAAACTGAAAGTTCTCTTTTAACAATGCAGCAGTTCTATTTCCAAGAATATATCTCCCCGGATCCAGACCATATCTAATAACTGCTGCCTTCGTTTTAACATGACCCAATTCACATTCAATTTCAACTTCGGCTGTAGGCAAACGTGTCATTCTGTGTTTCAACTAATGCTGCACCCACACATATTTTCCTGTCATACTTTCAGGCGAAACATACTTTTGACACACAATATCGACTGTTGCTCCAGTGTCTCTTAAAATTGGAATACGAATCCCATTTATCTATCCAGAATTCGTGTACGGTGCAAATAATTCATTATCAGCTCTATTTCGAACATGATTTACAGTTCCTGTTTCTATTTTATTTTTAAGTCTAGGACACTGAGGTCTAAAATGATTTGAATCCCCACATTCAAAACAACAACTGTTTTCTTCTATCAAATTGGGTTCAGGCTTCCGACCATTAAAATAGTTTTCATTATCTTCTACATCTTGCACACGTTCATTTCTCTGGTTACTTCCTTTGCACGGCTTCCAATGCCATGGTTTTTTCTCACTCCGATTCTCATAACTCATCGAATATTTATTACGAACACACCTTCTTACATCTTCAAGCTCTTCAATCCTAGTCACGAGATCAACTGGCGAAATTATAGTTGTCCAGTGATCCAAAAATCTATCCCTAAATTCAGACAGTGACCTTTTTTATTTGATCAACAATCATTAAGTCATTTAATTGATCATAAGTCTCTATATTCAATCCATTCAACCAACCCTCCAAATAATTTTTTATCTCATAGAAAAAAACATGGCATGTACTATCGGTTGCTTTTTGAATTTTTACAAAGTTCTGAAGAAACTTTTCTGGACTCAATTTAAACAGCTTCAGTAATACTGTCTTAACATATTGATATTCACTAGCATTTTCCACCGGTTCACGAGCTATCAGTTGTGAAATTTCAGACGGTAAAACACCAATTAATTGGGTAACCCACTTTTCGGGGGTAATCTTAAGAACCTTTGCTTGTCGCTCAAAAAGTTCCAAGAACAAACTGATATCATCTTCCTTCACGTCAAATTTCGGCATCAATTTCTGAATCTCCACTCTCGATTCAAAACGTATACTAGATTTAACCGAAACGTCAGGGCTCTTACTATTCCTTAATTGTAACTCTAATTTCTGTTTCTCCAGGTGAAACTCTCTTTCAGCCTTCTCTTCCCGTTTTATCCTTTCATTTACAGCTGTCAAAAGCATTTCCCTTACAAAATCTTCATCGTAATTAACACTTTTCGTTATTAATTCACGTAAATCAATGATTCGCATACTATCGCTAATTTCTTCCCCCAATTCCACTGCTACAACTTTCAGGTCATCTTTTCGGCCTTTTCCAAAATAAGCTATCTTAAAGTGCTATTTCTGCACTCTAATGCGTAACTCAAACACTCTCTCAGAGCAACGGACACCCAACCAACTAACCGAAGTTAAATCAGTACACTATCAACATCCATTTACTCAGAATAATAAAATCACCAAATTCATGCATAAGTACATTCTTAAAAGAAGTAATTAACTTTAAATATTTAAGACACATCAGTTCAATCATAAATATACCAATTCATTTAAATATATATATATATATACACCAGTTCAATAAAACTTCAAGACGATACTTCGATTTCTGAAATAATAAACCCCCTAAACCACTTTTTACACACATTCAAATCAATAAATTCACCAGTTTGGTATTAGCAATTCTGTACTTTTACACAATATGAAAACAATTAACTCAAAATCAGTATGATTTCATCCAGCTATTTAACCAGTTTGGTTTTAAACACTATATTTTTCCAGTACAAAACACAATTACCTTAAAATCAGTTTGATTTAATCCAACTACTAAACCAGTTTGGTTTTAAACACTATTTTTTTTATATACAGAACACAATTACCTTGAAATCAGTTTGATTTCTTCCAACCATTAAACCAGTTTGGTTTTAAACACTATATATCTTTAAATCATGGAACTATTAATAAAGAGGAACTGACATATCCTTAAAATAGTGAAGCATCAACTGTAACCGCTATCGCGGGCGTTGTTTACGGCCGGTGGAAACTTCCACCAATATGTTTATATAGAAATTTTCAACTTATTTAAACGCCTTAATGTTACAAAATTTCAGTCATAAATAATGGTAGAAACAGATTTTCATTTTTACTGGTAGGAATTTGTTTTGTCAATAGTTAGGTACTGCGTTTCCGCCATATTGTGACAACCAGGGAAACAAACTGACAGTTTTAATAAGCATGCTGTCACCAGTAAAAACAAACAAAAGTTGTTACGACATTTTTGAGAAAAATTTCCATCAATAAGACGTAGAAATAAGACGAAATTTTCTATTAAATTTTACTGGTGGGATGTTCGCTCTAGTGGTAATCAGAAACTGGAGAACCTATTTAAAAAAAGCAGCCGCCATCTTGTGACAACCTCCTCAGTTACTTCACTCGCAACTGGTAGACAGAACGCTACATGTCGCCTCCTCTTTATTCATAACTCCATTCTTTAAATACAAAACAAGATTAACCTGAAAACAGTTTGACTTCATTCAACCATTAAACCTGTTTGGTTCTAAACACTTTAGTTCATAGATATCTCAAGTTTCAAAATTTTACTGAATCCATAAAATACACTCTTTTTTTTTTTCATTACAATTATAAATCCAAAATTTAGAGTTTCTGAATAAACATATAAATTACCGGCTGGCATTTGCGAACGCTATATAAATGAAATACCGGAGGCCAGTTTGGCACAAAATTTTACCAAAATTAATTCAACTTCCCAAATTATAAATATCTAAAACTACAAACGCTAATGGCACAATGTACTGCAATGGAAGAAAGGGGAAAGAGATACCTTTTATTTTTCTTCACTTTACCGAAAACAAATCTCGGTGGAACCTCCACTTAATACATATCACTTTATACTGTAATGATGTTGTCTGGTTCTTTGGTAGCACTAAACAAACGACGAATTAACATCGATTGATAACTTTATTTAACAGTTTATATTTCAAAATAAAATCTCTTCAATCATTAAAAAAACACATCGTCACTCCTAAACAAAAGGTACTACTTTCAGCACATCTCTAGAAAGACACCACTTTTAAAAACACAATCAATAAAACCACCATGTCCACAAAAAAAACGTCTTTTTTCATTACACAAAATCAGCTCGGATACTATCTGCCAAACTTTCCTCAAATTGCATCTCCATCTCACAAGCGACTAGCTCTCTTCATTTCACTTGACCTCTCCCCTAACATCTTCAGCTCTCTCTCCGCATATCGAAAAAGTTTCTCTCCGATACGAGAGCACGGCATATCAGTCTCCGAAACCCAGGCGGCGATCCATGGACAAGATCTGACTCTAAGCTGCGATTCAGGAACAACCGCTGGGCAAAACCAGTTTCGCAACTTACGAAACAAAATAGACTGTGGGGTTTTTCGGTCGTTACAGCACTAATAATATTTATGCTTAAATATAATTTTAAACTAGTTTTTAACTTGAAGAATCATCAGTAGAGTGCAGCATTATAAAATTATTCACATTTTTTGTGTTGTCCCAGCTAAAAATGAACTGCAGTTTTTCTACAGAAGTGGAGTATTTTTGATGTTTTTCTATAGTCAACTATAGATTTTCTGTAGTGCAATCTCGACTATAAAAATACTTTAGAAATTCTGCGGCTAATGTGGCGTAATTTTGTGGTCCTTTATTTCAAAAATTCTCTGTGCTATTAACCTCAAAAATACTATAGTTTAAGTGAAGTCATCATAAACTTTTAAAATAATGAGATTTTGCGTCTGTAGTAATACAGCAGTATTGAAGTAATTTCATCTCTTTAATTTTACCAGTTTCCCGTCTTTCTCTTAGTGTTTAATTATTTTACTTGGCCGAAAAGTATAAATTTTATTATGTGTTAATCAGAGAAAAAGAAATTATTTAGTTAAAACCAAATGTCAAAATCCACGAGGGAATGCCGATAACCTCGGGCTACATCTCCCCCCCCCCCCCACAAAAAATTACACTGTTTTTAACCTGACTTTATGATAAAGTTTAAATACATAAACATAAAAAAAAACTCGACCGAAATTAACTACTAAGAGTGAGATATAGGGGGGGAGGTGAATCTCTCCCCCAACAGAAAAATTCTTAGTTTCTGTTTAATTTTAAGCTATACGGAATAAATAAATTTTACTATATTTTTCAAAATCGGAGAAAATAATATAATTCCATTAATTAAATTTCAGACTTCAGGGATTGGCATGGTCCTTCCATCCCCCCCACCCTCCTTAACGGAATTTTTTTATTTCTTTTATTTTAAAATGTTGAAAAAGAATGAATTTTACTATGCATTTCATAAAAAAAAGAAAGAAAAAAAGAAAATTTAATTACTTAAATTTCAAAATCCAGGGAAGGGAAATGGCTTTTCTCTTATCCCCCTCCCCACCCCCAGGCATTTTATTTTAAAATACTGAAAAAGAATGAATTTTACTATGCATTTCATAAAAAAAGAAAATTTAATTACTTAAATTTCAAAATCCAGGGAAGGGAAATGGCTTTTTTCTCCTATCCCCCCTTCCCCCCCTTCCACCGCTCAACTGATATTTCTGATATACTGCTTCTCTTTTATTTTAAGTTTCTGAATATAAATAAATTTTACTATGTACAAAATCGGAGAAAAAGAAAATTCAGTTACATATATGTTTCAAAATCCAGGGAGCAACAATGACTCCCCTAGGCTCCCCTCTTTTAACGGAAAATTTTGGTTACCTTAATTTTTAAGTTACTCGCAAAGAATAAATTTTACTATGTTTTTGAAAACAGGAGAGAAAAAATTGGGTTACTTAAATTGAAATATCTAGGGAGAGGTAATTGGTCTCCTATGCCACCTTCCCCTAAACGGAAATTCTTGTTTCCTTTTTTTTAAGTTACTCGAAAAAAAAATAAATTCTTCTATGTTTTCAAAATAGGAAAAAAAGAAAATTTAGTTTATACAATTTCAAAATACAGGGAAGGGCAATGGGCCTCCTATACCATTCCCTCAACTGAAACTTTTTAGTTCCTTTTTTAATTTAAGTTAGTCGAATTAAATAAATTTCACTATTTCAAAACCGGTAGAAAAAAAATTAGTTACTTATATTTTAAAATCTGGGAGGAACAAATGACTGTTCTATAACCCCCCCCCCCCCCCGCCTCCTGACGGAAAATTCTTGGTTTCTTTTTTTTAGTCACTCGCAAAGAATAAATTTTATTATGTTTTTCAAAATAAGAAAATAAAATTAGTTACTTACTTCAAAATCTAGGGAGGGGTAGTTGCTCTCCTATGCCCCCCTCCTCCCCTAAACGGAAAATTCCAGCTTCCCTTTTTTTAAACATACTCGAAAGAAATAAATTCTACTGTGTTTTTCAAAAGCAGATTTTTTTTTTTACTTTAATTTCAAAATCCAATGAGGAGGCATCCCCCCCCTTTTTTTCTTTTTCATAGCACACCCGGACCCGAATTTACTAAATGCACAATTTGCCCTTCTCCCCGAAAATACATGACTCCCAGTTCGTATGAAAATTACTTCTACTTTATAAAAACGAATGAAAAAAAAAAATAATTCTTATTAAATATTTTATTTTAAATTTACATTGGAATATTTGATTATTGTTCACGCAGCTGAGGCTGCATTTCTGACTGTAAATAAATATTTATTATTTAAATTAATTTTTAATTATAATTGATTTAATAATTATTAATAATATTTATAATTAATAATTATTGATATTTAATATAATATTAATTATATATTACATAATATGAATAATATAATTTAAATAATTAATATTTA
Source organism: Maratus speciosus (assembly GCA_963932465.1). NCBI lineage: Eukaryota > Metazoa > Arthropoda > Arachnida > Araneae > Salticidae > Maratus > Maratus speciosus. Next base: position 454,259,490 of record OZ010796.1, read on the forward strand.
TAATTAATAATTATTAATAATATATAATAAATTAATATTATTTAAATAATATTTTTTATTCTAAATTCTGTCCGGGATGCAGATACATTTTGCGCTGTTAGCGAAACGAGATTGACCAATCAGAAGCTCACATTTCGCGAACTTTTCCCTGTTTTAAGGAAGCACGCTTTCTGATTGGTCGATCTCGTTTCGCTAACAGCGAAAAATCTATCTGGATTCCGGCGGATGAAGCAGTAGTGCTCGTACAACTCAACTTTCGATCTAGGCGGAATGGAATGTTTTATTTACAATACATGTGACTCGCGATTCGACCTTCGTCTTTTTTTCATAGTCCGTTTTGTTCGTATTATGCTTTCGCGTTAATTATTATTATTATTATTTTTAAATGAATGTCAATAACCATAACATTGCGAATATTATGTACCGAGCTAATTTTTTAAAGAACTGACACCATGCCCGTTCGGTTTTTGCGTTCGTGTTCGTATACTCTTTTTTAAATCTGACTTGTCCGTATAATACTTTGATTATTCTTTTAGAATGTGTATTTAAGATTTCTAAATTATGTACCGAGCTTGGTCTCTCTTTTTGAAAGGACTATTATACTTCTAAAAAAGTGGGCCCTTTTTAAAAAATTCGGATATACTATTCAACAGTAGAAAATAAAAGTCGCACCAATAAAATATTTCGGAGGAGGATTTGTAGGTGCAAAATACTATTTATATGTATATTTTTTGGTTTTTCTTTAAAGAATAATAGAGGTGTAGCTGATTAAAAGCTAGTTAGTGTAAATTTAAGTAATTTATTGTTACTACAGAGGAAAAGAGTTCAATAATCTAAGTTTTTTATTGAATAGTTTTTTTTGTGTGTGTGTATTGTTCGGGTTATTTAATGTAACTTTTCAAGTAGTGCAGTGCTGGAAAATTGGCGCAGAGGTGGAGCCTATTGATACCACTAAATTATAGTAGTGTTTTGCTTCTTATCTAATGATCAAATTTCTGACTTTTTATTAAACTGAATAATACCATAAAAATTTTATGGTGTCCATAGGCTCCACCTTTGCGCCAATTTTCCGGCACTGGTAGTGCTGCTGGTTTTAAACATTTTAAAACAATGTGCATGACTTATTAAATTTTGGAATAAAATTAAATTTTAAAAGTAAACAGAAAAAGTATGTTTTCAGACAATGCAAAAATCTTACATCTATTTTTTTTTTTTTTTTTTTTTTTTTTTTTAAATCTGCCTACCCTCAACTGCTGCTGAAGATTAAACTTGAAGCCACAGCGGTTGTCCAATGGCCTGGAACTAACCCTTCCCACTTTTCAATGTTTTTTATTTAACCCTCTGTCTACCAGAAGGGTCCAATGGACCCGACATGTATATTCAAAATATCTATTCAAACCAGAAAATTTCTTCAAAACAAACTAAATGTATAAATCAGACAATAATAAGTTAAATAAACAAATTAAATAGTTTTAAGTAAAAATTCTGGTGTAGAATGTTTTTATAAAACTTGAGTAAAATTTCCGGTAGTTCTAGGGTTAAGCAATTTTTCTTTTAAATTTGTCTGGCAACTTCTTTTAAAAACAATTCTGCCTCCAGTCGAGTGGTCAGTATTGATTAGAGTGTGTGCATGAATGTTTCTGCCTTAGTATACACTAGTACTTGGTATTCGATGCTCAGCAATTCTGCAAAGCAGCACTCAATAGACTGCCGTGTTTACTTGTGTAATAGTCTCACCCCTGATTTGAAGCAGAAAAAATCGACAAACTATTTTCTTTTCATGAATTGAATGGATGAAAAAATTATGAAAGATTGGGTTCGCAACGTTTGGAAGAAAAGGTCTTGAGCATTGCTAAAAAAAACAGCCATGCTGGTACTTGATAGTTTCCGAAGACATTTTGTTGATGATGTAAAGAAAAAACTTTCAGAAGGCAAAACAGATCTTGTGATAATTCCCGGAGGAGTCAAAGAGATTCTGCAAGACAATATAAGACGAGTATATGGATATTGGATAATCAATGGGAACAACGAGAAAATTCCCAGTGGAAAAGTAAGGCGCCCATCCCTGGAACTAATGTGTAGTTGGACATTACAAAGCTTGACTTTAATGACAAGCGATATAATTTCCAAAAAATTTTAAGAAGATGGGTATCTTTGACGCTTTGGACGGAAGCGAAGATGACATTTTATGGAATGACGGAGATTCTTCAGACACCGACTCTCATTACAATAGTGATACTGAAACCTTTAGTAAAAGAAATTTATTATGATAATTTTTTGTTTAAATTTTCACAAAGATTATTTGTAAATTTTACATCTATAAAAATATTACCATAAAAAGAAAATGGTATTTAATAAACATCACATAATCTGGAAACATTTGGTAAGTTACTAATTTTATTATGTGTTTTTTTATACCAGTAATGTTTCAGCATTTCAGTGTACAATATTATGCAGTAGATTTCTCCGCATAATAGTTGCACCTAGACTTTCACAATAAAAATTTGGCAAAAAAAAGTGCGACTATTATGAGAGTAAACACAGTACTATACAGTATGAAGTCGATTTTTGCAAAGAATCTCCACTACTTACTTAACCCTAGATCTACCGGGAATTTTATTCAAGTTTTAATAAAACGTTCTACACCAGAATTTTTATTTAAAACTATTTAACTTATTTATTTACCTTATTTTTGTCTGGTTTATATACTTAGTTTATTTTAAAGAAATTTCTGGTTTGAATGAATATTTTGTATGTACCTGTCGGGTCCAATGGACCCGTCTGGTAGACGGAGGGTTAAGAGGTTACTTCACTCACATGAAAACGCCTGCCCTGTAATATTAATCTTATAAGAAATTTTTTTTAAAGTGTCTCATTTGCATTTCCATATTTTGAAATTATTCTGTATGCCAGCTGAGGTCGATCTTTACAACAGCCGTTTTTTACTTTTTTGATTTTGTTTGCAGGTTTTTTTTCTGAGGCTATTTTTGTCTGAAAAAGATTAACGTCCTCATAAAAAAAAAAAGTGTATTTTAGAGATCGTCTTTAGTTACCCAATGCAAACAAAAGCATGGGAATGCAAACGAGATATTTAAAAAAAAATCTCCAAAAGATTAAGATTAGAAAGTGCATGTACTTGCATGGGCACAGATGTCATATACGGGCGGGGTTTTTTTCCGACGCCAGTTTGCAGAAAGTTCAAGACTGGCAGCGGTCATCACAGATTTTCTTTTCTGTTTTGCATATTCTTTTTCATCAAGCCATTACTTTGCTTCATGTTATTTTTAGCTCTTTATTATTTAATACAAAAAGTTGAGATTATTATTAATAACAATTCATAAAATACCTAAAAACACTACAGGTAAGTGATTGTTTGATTAATTAATGCTTCAATTGTTAAAATTTTGCAATATTTTTTATGACTGATTTGTGAATTTAGTATTTTCATTCTGTGACAGAGTCACAAAACTTGCATTTTTTTCTATGTCTGACTGAAAAAAATAATTAACTTTTGATCTGCGACTGATTGATGAATTTTGAGATATTTTCATACAACTGACTGACAAATTTTGCAAATTTTCTTTCGACGGAAAGATATGACATTTGTTCCCCCTTAAATTACTTATAATCTTGACATTAATGTAAACATTACCCTTAATCTCTGATTCATCTGATGTAAACAAACAGCCATTATTTGTGACATTAGTTGTAGATTTGTCCCCAAATCACTAATTTATAGGCATTTTAGAATTTTTTCAATTAATATAGAATTAATTGTGTTTGCTTGATGTTTATATATGAAATTATCTAAAAATTAGGGAGCTTCACATTACTTTTCTCCTCAAGTGGGCACACCTAGAAAATAGTGTCAGAATGAACAAAGTAATAACTGTTCTTATGACGTAATTTTCTTTGAAAAAGTTTTGTTATGTGCAATTTTATTTAAGGAAGTTTTGGGATTTTTTTTAAAGAAAAATTATATGTGACATTTATCGTACTTTATGAAATTCATATTTTCAAACTTGCATTGATAATTTCAGTTCTGTTCAATTTAAAAAAATTGACGTATTTATGTTTGCTCTGTTTTTTTTTTTTTTTTTTTTTTTTTTTTTTTTTTTTTTTTTTTAATTGTACTGAAATCTATCGGAAAAATTTGAGTAAAATATTTTTATAAATGTCATCCTTCAATTTAAGTATAATACATTATTAGCATTATATCTATGTATGTATATATATATATATATATGATGTGGGAACGCTGCATCTCCTGACTGAATTTATCCCTGTGCATTTGTTATGGTGAATGCTTTTCATTATGGGTGTTCTCAAATCCAAAGAGGCAACTTTATGACATACGTTTTAAATTATTTTTGTTTGGAAATGCATGAAACTAGCAGGTGTTTGTGTTCAGAAACTATGTAATTGAAAGATGTTTTCAGACGTTTTACTTTACTGCAGGAACGCGGAATTCCGCTTTTTCAGCATTGAATTTTATTATTCCTGGGATCGATGCAAATATGCATTAAAATTTGTTAACATTTTTAATGAGGGAAGGGTTGTAGTGGGAGTGTATGAAATATAACAAAAACGTGACTACGAACCGCACCAAATTGAGCACAATTGTCAAAGGATCATGGAAAAAATGCAATTAATGTCAAAGAATCATGGGAAAAATGCGATTTTCGTCAAAGGATTACAGGAAAAAATGCGACTCCCGTCAAAGGATCGCTGGGAAACGCAATTTTCGTCAAAGGATCGCTGGGAAACGCAATTTTCGTCAAAGTATCGCTGGGAAACGCAATTTTCATCAAAGGATTGCCGGAAAAATGAGATTTTCATTAAAGGATCACGAAAAAGACACGATTTCCATCAAAGAATTGCAAAAAAACATGATTTTTGCCAATAGATCGTGTAAAAAATGCAAGTTTATTCAAAAGGTCGTGCAAAATGCTCGAATTTCATCGAAAGATCGTGTAATATACGAATTTCTTCGAAGGGTCGTGGGAAAAACGTGAATTTCGCCAAAGAATCACAAAAAAATATGTTTTTTGTCAAATAATCGCAGAAAAAATGCAAATGTCATTGAAAGATCATGGAAAAAATGCAAAGTTCGTCGAAAGACCATGTAATATGCGAATTTCTTTGAAAGGTCACGAAAAAAAACACTAATTTTGTCAAAGAATCGCAAAAAAAATGCGATTTTTGTCAAATGATCACGAAAAAAATGCATATTTCGTCAAATGATCATGTAAAATGTGAATTTCATTGAAAGATCGTGTGAAATATGCAAATTTTATCAAAAGATCGTGTAATATGCAAATTTCTTTGAAAGGTCGTGGAAAAAACGCGAATTTCACCAAAGAATCACAAAAAAATATGACTTTTGTCAAATGATCGCAGAAAAAATGCAAATGTCGTTCAAAGATCGTGGAAAATATGCGAATTTCTTTGAAAGATCTTGCGAAAAAATGTGATTTTCGCCAGAGAATTGTGTAAAATATGCGAATTTCATCGAAAGACCATGTAATATGCGAATTTCTTTGAAAGGTCATGGAAAAAACACTAATTTTGTCAAAGAATCGCGAAAAAATGTGATTTTTGTCAAATGATCGCAAAAAAATGCGTATTTCGTCAAATAATCGTGTAAAATATGTGAATTTCTTCGAAAGATCGTGCGAAATATGCAAATTTTGTAGAAAGATCGGGTAATATGCAAATTTCTTTGAGAGGTCGTGGAAAAAACGTGAATTTCGCCAAAGAATCACAAAAAATGTGATTTTTGTCAAATGATCGTAGAAAAAATGCAAATGTCGTTAAAAGATCGTGGAAAACATGCGAATTTTTTCGAAGGATCTTGCAAAAAAATGTGATTTTCGCCAAAGGATCGTGTAAAATATGCGAATTTTGTCCTAAGACCATGTAATATGCAAATTTCTTTGAAAGGTCACAGAAAAAACAAGAATTTTGTCAAAGAATCGCGAAAAAATGCGTATTTCATCAAATAATCGTGTAAAATAATGTGAATTTCTTCGAAAGATCGTGCGAAATATGCAAATTTTGTCGAAAGATCGGGTAATATGCAAATTTCTTTGAGAGGTCGTGGAAAAAACGTGAATTTCGCCAAAGAATCACAAAAAAATATGATTTTTGTCAAATGATCGCATAAAAAATGCAAATGTCGTTAAAAGATCGTGGAAAACATGCAAATTTCTTCGAAGGATCTTGCAAAAAAATGTGATTTTCGCCAAAGGATCGTGTAAAATATGCGAATTTTGTCCTAAGACCATGTAATATGCAAATTTCTTTGAAAGGTCACAGAAAAAACAAGAATTTTGTCAAAGAATCGCGAAAAAATGCGTATTTCATCAAATAATCGTGTAAAATAATGTGAATTTCTTCGAAAGATCGTGTAAAATATGCGAATTTTGTCAAAAGACCATGTAATATGCGAATTTCTTTGAAAGGTCACAGAAAAAACAAGAATTTTGTCAAAGAATCGCGAAAAAATGTGATTTTTGTCAAATGATTGCGAAAAAAATGCATATTTCGTCAAATGATCGTGTAAAATATGTGAATTTCTTCGAAAGATCGTGCGAAATATGAAAGTTTCTTTGAAAGATCGTGCGAAATATGCAAATTTTGTCAAAAGATAGTGTAATATGCAAATTTCGTTGAAAGGTTGTGGAAAAAACGCGAATTTTGCCAGAGAATCACAAAAAAATATGATTTTTGTCAAATGATCGCAGAAAAAATGCAAATGTCATTGAAAGATCGTGGAAAATATGCGAATTTCTTCAAAGGATCTTGCGAAAAAATGTGATTTTTGCCAAAGGGTTGTGTAAAATATGCGAATTTTGTCGAAAGACCATGTAATATGCAAATTTCTTTGAAAGGTCACGGAAAAAACACTAATTTTGTCAAAGAATCGCGAAAAAATGTGATTTTTGTCAAATGATCGCGAAAACAATGTGTATTTCGTCAAATGATCGTGTGAAATATGCAAATTTCTTCGAAAGATCGTGCAAAATATGCAAATTTCTTCGAAAGATCGTGTAATATGCAAATTTCTTTGAAAGGTCGTAGAAAACTGCAATTTTTGCCAAAGGATCGTGTAAAATAAGAGAATTTCTTCAAAAGGTCGTGCGAAATATGTGTATTTCCTCGAAAGATTGTGTAATATGCAAATTTCTTACCACTTATTCATGTTATGTACCTACGATGACCCTCCATTTACATTCACACCAGGGGGGGGTACTTTTCTAAATTTTGCCGACATGCATCATGTGACATATCTTTGGAAAGGTGTGTGGCTGCTTATTTGTATTAGCACCTTCGTGTCCCTCTCCCCGCCTGCCCCTCCCCCGTGGGAGGGCATTTTTCTAAATTTTGCCATAGCCCCTCATGTGACATATCATTGAAAAGGCCTGTGACTGCTTAATCATTTTATGCACTTCTGGTGCTCTGCCCACCACTTTGCCCCCCCTGGGGGGTACTTTCCTAAATTTTGCTAACACCTGTCATGTGACATATTGTTGGAATGGCCTGTAACTGCTGAATCATTTTATGCACTTCCGGTACTCCTCCCCCACCCCCCACTTTGCCCCCCCAGGGGTGTACTTTACTAAATTTTCCCGACACCCGTCATGTGACATATCGTTCGAAAGGCCCTTGGCTGCTTAATCATTTTATGCACTTCCGGTACTCCGCCCACTACTTTGCCCCCCTGGGGGGCACTTTCCTAAATTTTTCCGACACCCGTCATGTGACATATCGTTGGAAAGGCCTGTGACCGCTTAATCATTTTATGCACTTCCAGTACCCCGCCCACCACTTTGCCTCCCGGGGGGGGGCACTTTACTAAATTTTGCAGATACCCGTTATGTAACATATCGTTGGAAAGACCTCTGTGACTGCTTAATCATTTTATGCACTTCGGTACCACATCCACCACTTTGCCCCCAGGGGGGCACTTTACTAAATTTTCCCGACACCTGTCATGTAACATATCGTTGGAAAGGCCTTTGGCTGCTTAATCATTTTATGTACTTTCGGTACTCTGCCCGCTGCTTTGCCCCCTTAGGAGGGCACTTTCCTAAAATTTTCTGACACTAATCATGTGACATATCGTTGGAATGGCCTGTAACCGCTTAATCATTTTATGCACTTCTGGTACTCCTCCCCCACCCCCACTTTTCCCCCCCAGGGGTGTACTTTACTAAATTTTCCTGACACCCGTCATGTGACATATCGTTCGAAAGGCCCTTGGCTGCTTAATCATTTTATGCTCTTCCGGTACTCCGCCCACTAATTTGCCCCCCTGGGGGGGCACTTTCCTAAATTTTTGTGACACCCATCATGTGACATATCGTTGGAAAGGCCTGTGACCGCTTAATCATTTTATGCACTTCCAGTACCCCGCCCACCACTTTGCCCCCCGGGGGGGCACTTTACTAAATTTTGCAGATACCCGTCATGTAACATATCGTTGGAAAGACCTGTGACTGCTTAATCATTTTATGCACTTCGGTACCACACCCACCATTTTGCCCCCCAGGGGGGGCACTTTACTAAATTTTCCCGACACCTGTCATGTAACATATCGTTGGAAAGGCCTTTGGCTGCTTAATCATTTTATGTACTTTTGGTACTCTGCCCACTGCTTTGCCCCCCTTGGGGGGCACTTTACTAAATTATTCTGATACCTGTCATGTGACATATCGTTGGTAAGGCCTGTGACCGCTTAATCATTTTATATACTTCCGCTGCTCCGTGCACTACTTTGCCCCCCTGAGGGCACTTTCCTCAGGGAGGCAAAGTGGATACTCAGTAAAAAAAAACTACATTTTTGAGGTCGATATAACTACAAAAAAACTGCAGTTGGAGAACTGCGGTGATTTGGCCGATTCCACTACAGAATTTTTGCGGTCAATAAAACTGCGAAATTTCTGCAGAATTTTTAATATTGATATAACTATAAATTTTCTGTAGAATTTTTGTGGTCAATACAACTGCTAAATTACTGCAGTTAGTAAACTGCGGTAATTTTGTAGTTCTATTGACCGCAAAAAATCTGTAGTGGAATCGGCCAAATCACCGCAGTTTTCCAACTGCGGTTTTTTTGTAGAATTTCTGCAGTTCATTTTTAGCTGGGGTGTACTAATATAATTATTGTCATTAAAACCACTGAAATTAATAACTGTATTTCTTCAGTCCTATTTTGTAATAGATTTACTCTGGAATCTTTTAATTAGCATATACAGGGATGAGGTTTCCGACTTTTTGTATACCAGTATAATCTTAGAGAAAATGTTGTTCAGTTAAATCGCAGAAATGTTCCGATTAGAAAATTAACATTTTCTCTAAAATTATACTGGTATGCAAAATGTTGGAAATCTCATCCCTGCATATAAAATAATTTATGTTTAGATTAATTACGATAATAGTTTATAAATATTATATTTATATTATTAATTAATTAATAATATTATTTACTTGGTGTGATGATTTTGAATTGTCAGAATTCGCTTTTAACTGTAACCCATTGATATGGCAGGGTTTTTGCTGTGATTTTGGGAAAGAATGATTACGATTCAATGTTGTATTTTACAATATTGTATGATTCTATTGCTGAGTAAGTTTTTAACTCACATGTTTCATTTTTATTTCTATTGTGCTTGACATTGTTCTGTCCGGGTCTTAAATATTGATTAATTATATATTTCATTCATTTTTTCGTGGTGTGGTAAATCGGGCAGTGGAAGAAATAAACATTTAAGCTGTAGTTTATTATTCCTCCATCTGAAATTAACCGCTAATTACTAATGATTTCGTAATATTGTCCTTGAAAACCAGTTACGAATCATTAGTTCCAATTTTATTCATAATTTGTATTCAATTATTGTATTAAATTGTTCCATAATTTGTTAATTCATATTGCTCTCTTATTTTAAGTACATTTTGTAGTTTTTCTTTTTGAATTAATGAATTTTAAATTTTGAGATCACACATTTCGTGCTAAGGATTTGTTGATGCTGACAATGATTCATTATTTCAGGTCTTTTTTCATTGGTTAAATTGATTTTGTTACAAATAGTTTTAAAAAAAATATTTGAAATATGTATGATTTCCTTCATATATTTCATTATTTACTTTGTTCTTTTTTTTATGAATTCCACATCCTGTTGCTTTCCCTTTCGCCAATTTTGAATGTTTTAATTTTTAATACTTCATATATTGGTGAATAGGATATAAGTTTATTAAAAAAATCATTAATGATTAGTTAAACTAATAATAGTTGATCCAGCTTTATTATGTTTAATGTCAGTATAATGTATTGATACTCACTTTATTAATTTTTATTTTTAAAAATAAGATGACGAATTGTAATAATATATAATGGTTATATATATAGACAATCTTCTATAAACATCCATTTTTTCCCTGTTCATTTTATTAAATTATTATTTTTATATTTAATAGTAATTATTAAAGTTTTTTATATTTTTATTATATATAATTTATTTTTTGTTATAGCATATAGCTATATTCTATATATTATCCATGTTGTAAAAAATTTTAATTTCTCAGTGTAGATTAAATGGGTAAGGTAATAGAATATATTGAAAGCATTTTATTAACATTCAATTTATTTAATTTTTTTAATAATGATATATAGTATGGTTTTATTTATATATTAGGATTTGTGTGGTAATGCAGTTGATATCTTTTAAATTCATTAGCTTTTATTAGGTTCTTCTTGTGACATTTGAATAATAATAATAGTTTTAAAATAACATAATAGATGGCAGCACCAAAAATTTTTAATGCTTCTATTGAGTAATAATTTTAATTTTTTTACACCAGGTGGTATTGAATGCTGCATTTTGGCAATATTGTAAAATATAAATTAAACAATTTAAAAGTGTTTTTAGGTATTTTAAATAATGGAATTATTTTCTATTTATATTATATTAACTGAATTTATCACGGTATTTCAAAATGAATTAACTGAATCCATAGGTTTTAATTTCTGTGTTAACTTAATTGTTTCATTCACCTTAGTCTTATCATGCTTTTGGATACCATGTGCGGGAGGATATTTTCAAAATTAACTGGGATTTTATTCGGTATGTTGTTTAATGTTTCTATTTTTTATGCTATAAATTAAATATTTAAAGGGTTGTATTGTTTTTTCCATTTCTTACCATTTGATAATGTTCTGTTTTCATCTTGAAACTATTCTCTTGGTCATATTGGTTGTTTGATTACAGGAGAAAATTTTTTCAGCTTTTAGCTTTTTTTCTCACAAAAAACAACCGATTAGCTTATATCATTGAATTCTGTACTTTTGAAATCGTAATTCAATATATAAGTTTTTCATTTTTTTGGTATCCATATTCTTCTTTTTTTCTTCCATATTAATTCTTGAAATTAAGTATAAGGCACTTTAATTTATACATACAGTTCTATATATAGGTATATACAGAGGGAGTTCCGTTAAAGGGGTCCAAAATTAATAGGGGTAATAGAGGAGATCACACGGAGCATAAATCAGTATATAATGCCTGGCCGGATCTCAATAATTTTCAAGTTACAGCAAATAGAATGAAAAATCGGAAATTTGTAAAAAAACCCTCATTGCTAAACTATCGATAATGCTACATAAAAACGAAGCACATATTTAGAAAGAGCAGAAAATATCCTACGAAATGACATAAGTTGTTTTAGAATATTGAGAATTAATGGCGAGTTACAAGCTCTGAAACAGTGAAAAAATACAAAATCAAATATTTAGCAAAATAGTTAATCGTTAATTCCAAAAATGCAACTCTACCTACATCAAGGAAAATGTTATAAAATTTGGTCCATTCCGAAAGCTTTCGAAGAAGCTGACAATAAACCATATCAGTTTAATTGTATGGGAGAAATCAAGCAGTTCCCTAGTTACAACTCTGTACTGTTGCACGCTCGGAAAGGGCGAAACTCCGCCCATGACGATTGTAAACACCCCGTTTTAATATCTTTCAATTACACATTTCTGATCAACCTCTATCAATACCCTTTCATTATTCAGTCTGGTCAAGTGAATGACATATTGTGCAGCTCTCGCCTTGTCTTAAAGCAAACTCCGTGACTGCTGCGTTTCCTCCATGAACTTTCAGGATGATGAAGAAGAAGTACTTTTTATGCAAATTTTCTATGTGTATAGGAAGAAAAGTGTAATAAAACAGCAGTCATCAGTGGGCGTTATGTTAAAGGGAGGCTGTTGTAAGTGGGATTGTAGTAAGTTGATGTATAATAATTATGCCGGAATACTCTAACGAAGAATATGCGGACATGCATCTGATGTACGGGCAAGCTCATGGAAATGCATGTCTAGCACAGCGCATGTACCGTGAGCAATTTCCAAGGAGACGTTGCCCAAGTTCGAAACTCTTCATAAAAATCGATAGACGATTACGGGAGACTGGATCGTTTAATACAGCAAGCATTGATGCAGGGAAACCTCGACATGTACGAACACCTGCAATGGAAGAAGATGTACTGAATATTTTTAAAGATAACCCCTCCACGAGTACACGAGCTGCTGCGTGTGAAGTCGGTGTTTCTCACCAAAGTGTGTGGCGTGTTCTGCGTGCAGAAAACATGCACCCCTTTCATGTGCAGCGGGTACAACTGTTATCAGTAACAGATTGTGCTCAGCGGACAGAATTCGTACGCTGGTTGCTTAATGTAACAGAAAATAATCCACAATTTCTGGAAAATATTTTATTTACTGATGAAGCAACATTTACGAGAGAGGGCGTGGTAAACACGCACAATATGCACACATGGTCATATACAAATCCGCACACTGTTTTCCCGTCGAACTCACAACAAAAGTTCAGTGTGAGCATATGGGCAGGTGTCCTCGGCGATTATCTCATAGGACCATATTTACTCCCAGATGTACTCAATGGCAGTACGTACTTGGTTTTCCTACGGGATATCTTACCGCAGTTACTGCAAAATGTGCCAGCAACATTGCGCGACAATATGTGGTTTATGCACGATGGCGCACCGGCACATTTTTTCATAGGTGTTCGCAATCACTTCAATTCAACATATCCTGGGAAATGGATTGGACGCAGTGGACCTGTTGCTTGGCCTGCACGCTCTCCAGACCTCAATCTGTTAGACTTTTTTGTTTGGGGACACCTTAAATCGCTGGTGTATGAAACGCCTGTGGATACACCGGAGGATTTACTAGCGCGAATCGTTGTCGCTGCAGGAGACTTTCCCAACTCCGTCGGAGTTTTTCGGCGTGTTCGCCAATCTTTACGACGTCGCTGTCGGCTGTGCGATTCTGTTAATGGGCGCAACTCGAACACCTATTATAATAATGTCCGTTCGTCTGCCTTCCGACATTGAACTGTGCAGCGCAGGCCAGAAGACTATGCTTCACATATGTCATAAAGTACGTGGAATGTAATTCTTTGTTTGTCATTTTTCTTTTATTTTCAACACTTTTTGGCACAGTATTTTGTAAGTCACAGACTGTAGTGTACTCAAATTGTAAATTACAAAGTTTGTATGAATTAATTTAAAATTTAGTGTCTTTTTTAAATTTATAATTAATAAAATTATTATGCTATTTGTTATTATTATTTCCTATCATAAATTATGATGCACATATACATACAATAATTGTCCATGTAAAACATGTACTGAAACTTCTTGCATAGTTACAAATCGTAATATTTTTAATTATTTCCGAATTTTCACCACCAGTTTAATTTTAAAGAATTTAACTTAAGCTTTATATCAATAAAAGACCACTTTAAAATGTAGACTATTATTGTAAAGTTATTTTGGTTCATTCAACTCTTGAATAATTAAAAATGTTGCATCTCAGAAGAAGCATGATCGAAAATGTATAGTTGAGAGTAATTAAAAAGGCGGTGTTTCCAATCGTGATGGGCGGAGTTTAACCTTTGCTAGTGTCAAAGAAAGCGGAGTTGTAACTAAGAAACTGATTAATTTCTCTCACACAATTAAACCGATATGGTTCATTGTAAGCTTTTTCGAAAGTTTTCGAAATGGACCAAATTTTACTACATTTTCCTTGTTGTATCTAGAGTTGTCTTTTTGGAATTAACGATTAACTATTTTGATGTATATTGGATTTCGTACTTTTTTCACTGTTTCAGGGCTTGTAACTCGTCAATAAATATTGCTATTTTAATACAATTGATGTCATTTTGTAGGTTTTTTTCTGCTCTTTCTAAATATGTGCTTCGTTTTTATATAGCATTATCGATAGTTTAGCAATGAGGGTTCTTTTACAATTTTCCGAATTTTCATTCTATTTGCTGTAACTTGAAAACTATTGAGATCCGACCAGGCTTTATATACTGATTTATGCTCCATGTGATCTCCTCTATTACCCCTATTAATATTGGACCCCTTTAACGGAACACCCTGTATATATATATATATATATATATATACCGGGTGAGCCAAATGTTCGTTAAAACTTTAAAAACTCAAAAAATATTTGAAAGAAATTATGATAAATGTGTACGGTTTGCAAGCACGGGCTCAGAAGGCAGTCGGATTTTTTTTAGCAACAACAAAAAAAAAAGTTAAAAAATCACATGTACATGGTGCTGACGACCCGAAACACAATGAACAGGCACTACGACACAACCAGGTTGTGGAGGTCATATTGAACATTTGTTATTGGAAGAATTGGAAGGTAATGCTTTCCAATTTATTGTGTTTCAGGTCGTCAGCGCCCTCTGCATGTGGTTTTTTAACTAATTTATTTATTTATTTTACATTATTTTATTTTTTATTTCATTTTATGTTATTTTATTTTAGTATTATTATTATTTATTTATTTATTTATTTATTTTTATTTATTTATTTTTATTTTTTTTTTTTTTTTGCTGTAAAAAAAAAAAAAAAAAAAAAAAAAAAATCCGACTACCTTGTGAGCTCTTTATTGCATACCAAACTCGTTATCATAATTTCTTGCTCATTTATGAACTCTTAAAGTTTTAACGAACTTTTGGTTCACCCAGTATACATATACAGTAAAATCCGGATATAACGCTCTTCCGGGGCACGGTGCTAGAAGAGTTTTAAAAGAAAAAAGCTCTAAATTCGGGACAATATTAGATAATCTGCTTTAAATAATGCGGTGAATCTTTTTTGTGCATAATTTAAAATAGAAACTCCACAGCATAGATACGAAAACGTTTCCTTCATTTAAAATATCGCAAATTTGCATAGTGTTTAAAAGGTGTATTATTATTTCAAATCAGAATAAGTAAAAGAATTTTTAGCACTAAAACAAACATTACAAAATATATTTAACATTTCTAATAGGGACCTTTTTCCTTATATTTAATATAAAATAAAATTATGAAAGAAACTAATAATAATATTTTTAATGTAACATTTGTATTCTTGAGCACCATTATGAGGATTTTAGAGACGAATGTCTGACGGGTGGACCAACGACCAAATAAAAGAGCGTTTTCTGCTTTATTTATGTGTCTTAATATATCTTCATTTGAAGCGGCGGTATCTACTGAAGCGGTGTATAGGCGCATAGTGTTAAAAGCTTCCATTACTTCAGCTATCGATGGGATGCGCTCTTGAACATCGCCATCAGCAATTTCATCAGGGTCCTCTTCTCCTGCGGCATCCTGTACAGTGTCCCCTATAATATCGTGAATGCTACTAACGTTTCTTGCGATAGCGTCTTTATCAATGTTAAGATAGTTCTAAAGACTGTGTGCGTTTTCTGCAAGATGCTAGCAAACAGCTTGCCAGTCCTCGTCGCCTTTAGGATCCGACCCCTCTTCAGCCGCATCCATATCGTCGTCGGCGTCCTTTATGAAACCTGACTTTTTAAAGCATTTTTGAATTATTTTAGGTTCGATTGCATCCCAAGCAGCGCTAAGGTAGTTCATGGCGTCGAGAAGAGTTACAGAAGATCGACTACTTTTCATTTCCATTTCATGTAGAAATCTTTTCACAATACGCTTTCGATAATGTTGTTTGAAAACTTTTATGATCCCTTGATCCATCGGTTGAAGTACGCTTGTGGTGTTTGCAGGAAAAAGTTTCAGAGAGACGTTTGAAATATCTGGTATTTCTAGGAGATGCGCTGCGCAAATGTCTACGAATACTATGACATGCTTATTTTGGTTCCACATCTCGACATCAAAATCAGAAACATATTTAATGAACTGGGGACCCGTCATCCAAACCTTATGTTGATGTGCATAGTCATGGGGCAGTCGTTTGATGTTCTTGAAACAGCGAGGTTTGGCCGATTTTCCAATCACCAGAGGCTTGAGTTTGTCGCTCCAATCGGCGTTGGAACAAACAAGCACAGTTTGCACGTTCTTTACTGAGCTTCCTTCTATGACACTACTCATCTTTTAACATTAAGGATTTATTAGGCATCTCTTTAAAAAAATAAACCAAATTCATCGGCAATATAAGTATCACAAATGGCATAGTTTTTGATAAGCCTTAGAAGACTGTTCTTTTTCCAAAATTCTGCATTTTTTATGTTCACGGCAGCGGTATTCTCCGCTAATCTTCTTGTACATAATGCCGTGGCAGGTTCGAAATCAGGTTCGAACCACTCATTAGATGGGGTAAAATCATCAATTCTTAGCTTTCGAGCTACTTCTGCAGCTTTTTCTTTAACTATGGATCCGCTGATACTGATGTTACAGTGTCTTGACTCAAAAACCACTCGTACATAACAATTTGTAAAACTTCGTATTTTCCTGTTTTCACTTTATTTTTCTTTGAACCAGCAATCGCAGCATATTTTTCAATATCTTTTCTGTTTTGAAGAAGACTCAGAAGAGACAACTGCATGATATTAATAGATAACGCAAAATCTTTCTGGCTCCAAATTGGTGATTTTTTTTTGTCATAAATTTTCAGAATTTCTAATTTTTTTAAAGTATCAGCGTCTTTCTTTTCATACTCTTAGCTTCCATTTTGCTCCTAATTGAAGTCGGCAACGATGCTACTTACTTATGTGTAAATGAAAAAAGCGAAAACAGTTTGTGTGAGATAAGATATAGACAGGTGCTGCTGAGACGGACGGCATAAATTCTTTTGTTCTGTGATCCAATGAGAAATAAACCGCCGCACCGGCTGATTTTTTTTTTTTTTTTACATAGTCTTTGGGAGCAGGCTGGCTGCCAATTCCTCGAATCCTCTCTTTCACTCTCTCTCTCTCTCTGTACGGGCGAGAAAATGAGAACTCCGGATGTAAACCAAAGCGTAATATCCGAGATTTCTTTGTTCAAAGGACCAATAAAAAGCGCGTTAAAAGCGGGAAAGTGTTTAAAGTGGGAAAGTGTTAAAAGCGGGAAAGTGTTAAAAGCGGGGAGCGCTAAAAGCGAGGAATTTTTAAATTGTTCTTATGGGTATGGCTCAAGGGATCGGGAAAATGAGCGTAAAAGGCGGGTAAGCGTTATATCCGAGTTTTACTGTATATAATTTTGGATTACTCGAAACAAAACTAGTATGTTTGCAAACATTAAGAATGTGTTCTTGAATATTATATTTCAGTTTATGTTCTAAGCCAGAATTTAACATTTTACGTATTATAGAAAAATATATTTGTGGGCTTCTAAATCGATTATATTGCCAGTTTAGGATCCAATTTTAACCCGAAACTCCAAATTCAAACCGGAAATTTTGAAAAAAGGATTTTCACTTTACGTGATTGCGAAATGTGTCTCATTAAAAAAAGCGTAGATTACTATTCTTTATATCTGGTGTGAACTCGAAATTTCTGAATAAAAATGGTGGAAAAATGGCAACACTTCTACGGAACTATGAATAATGAGGATTTTACATATTATCGGTACCATGTCAAACTATCCAATATGAAACAGTGTTGCCAGTGGGCTACTTTGCTTCTTGATTGTCACCACTTTTTTGAAATAGTAAAATTCATCTTACTTCATGACATATTATAAGGCGAAAACAAGGGCAATTTTACAATTTCAGAAAAGTGGTACCAATCAAGATATCTGAATTTTAAAAAAGTAGCCCACTGGCAACTCTGTTTTAATATTGGACAGTTTGACATAGTACGGTCGATATCCGCAAAATGGTGAAGTTTCAACTGGAACCTGTTCGCAAAAAATGTTTACCGCCATGGAAACTTCCTCCAGTAAATTTTAATAGACAATTTTCCTTTAATTAAACGCCTCATGCGTGCGTAATTGCTGTCATAACTAAGCAAGTGTTCTCCGTCGTTAGGCAAACCCCCTGTTCGCCAAATTGTGACAACGTAAACATAAGCTTTGCATGAATAACGTATTTAAATAAAGCAAAAATATATATTCAAAATTACTAGTGCATGTTTGCCGAGGAGGTAATAGGGACCTGTTGATTCGATTAAAACAAATAAATGCGCTATCTTCTGACAAAATCCTCAGATATTTCACTCATAGCTGGTAGACACTACACTATCTGCTGGGCTACCAGAGAAGACTATTTTTTAATTCTACCTCGAAACACTTTAGTGCGCAGCTATGCAAATATGCAAACAACACTGTTTTGAATTTAATAGATCTTTTATTATTCACATATACCTAATTCACACCAGAAAATTAAAATAGCAATATTTGCTTTAATAGAAAAACAGACATTCCGTATTTAAATAAACCGAAATTAACCATTGAAACTTTCTGGTGTAAAGTCAGATTCTCTGAACTATGTAATTTCTAGAACGTATTCTATTATGAGAATTAAAGGGTTAAATGTTAAGTTTTATAAAATAAATAATTATATAAAAAGGGTATTTGGAGACATACTTATTAAAGTATTTACTAATTTGCATTATTTTAGCATAAAACAGCAACACGACAGTAGTTTTTACTTGTACTGCAGATGTGCAACAGTAGAAAATATTGACGTATTATATGAAAAATATATCTCTGACTTTTTTCATTATTTTTCCTGTGTTATAAACCTTTCAGAGTATCATATATAATTTTTTCGAAACAAAATAAAAAATCGCGCATTTTTCGGTTAAAACAAAAATCTTTGGCATACAGTTTAACAAATTTTGCACGAGAAATATACTACAAAATTAATTTTTTTAAACAGTGGAGCGAATAGAATAGAAAAATAGTCGCCTGTGGCTGCCCTGTTGCTGTCTCCACTCCTTATTCATAGCTTCATTGGAACTACATAAAAATATTTAAATTTTTCAATTGCAAAATTTGCTATAATACAGGGTTGACAAATTCGCCTCTTAGTTTATTGAGAAATTCCAAATTCATACCGTAAATTCCGAAAGAAGAATATTTATTGTAAATTGTCACGAAATATCAGTCATTAAATAAAACGGAAATTGGTATTCAGTAATTTTTGTGTGAATTCGGAATTTCTAAATATAAAAGGAAACCAAAGTGTTAACCCTGCTGCAATATAACAGTATAATGTTGTCTGCAACCAGCAGCCGACGGTCCGAATAGCAACTGGAGTTCTAATATAGATTAATTTGCCTTATTTCACATTTTAACCCATTAACGCCTGAATTATTTTCTTTGTTAAAATCTAAACTAGCAGGAATGACCGAGCTAAGCTCGGTCAAAATGAGCTTTGTGTTTATCTCGATATATTATTCCCACTAAATCATTCTTGCTGTTTTAGATACAATTAGCTTGACCCTGAGACATAGTGACTCAAAATGACGCACTAATCGAATTTTTTCGAACATGCGACCGAATACAATGCTCTTCTCGAACCTGAAAACGATGGAATACAAAATTTAGTGAAAATCGTTAGTCATATTCTAGATAAAATAAGCTTGACCCACGTTGATTCAAAAAACCACTAACCGAAATTTATCGAAAGTGTGAGCTATTTCAATGGTATTTTTGTGCTGTGAAACGGTATATATAAAAAAAATTGTCAAAATTTTTTGAACATTTTTGAGATGGATGCCGTTAGCTTGACCCCGACCCATTATCACCAGAATGACCCACTAATAGAATTTTCTTGAGCATGCAACCTAGCCCACTGATTTTATATTGTCCAGAAACGGTGTAGTATACAGTTTTGTCAAAATCTTTTGAGCCGTTTTTTAGATAATGTTAGCTTGATCCTGATCCATTAGGACCCAAAATGACCCATTCATTGAATTTTCTCGTACATGCGACCCTGCCCAATGTTCTTATCATGCTCGAAAACGGTATTATATAAAATGTTTTCAAAATGTTTTGAAGCGATTTTTAAATACAATTTGCTTGACCCTGACCCATTGTGAGCCAAAATGACCCACTAATCGAATTTCTTTGAACATGCCCAATGGTTTTCTCGACCCCGAATATGATAGAATACAAAATTTAGTCAAAATCGTTTAAGCCGTTTTTTAGATAAAATTAGCTGGACCCTGACCCATTGTGACCCAAAATGACCCGCTAATCGAATTTTTTCAAACATGTGACTTACCCCAATTCTCTTCTTATGCCCAGAAATGGTATAATATAAAATTTGGTTAAAATGTTTTGAGCATGTTTTTAGATCCAATTAGCTTGACTCTGGCCCATTGTGACCCAAAATGACCCACTAATTGAATTTTCTCGAACATGAGACTTAGCCCAAACGTCATCTCATGACCAGAAGCGGCCGTATATTAAAAAAAATTGTGAAAATGTCTTGAGCCGTTTTTAGATGTAATTAGCTTGACCCTGACTCATAATGACCCACTAATCGAATTTTCTCAAACACTTGACCCATCCCAACTGTCTTTTTGTGTCCGAAAACAATAGCTTACAGAATTTCGTCAAAATA
This sequence comes from Maratus speciosus, assembly GCA_963932465.1. Lineage (NCBI taxonomy): Eukaryota > Metazoa > Arthropoda > Arachnida > Araneae > Salticidae > Maratus > Maratus speciosus. Next base: position 454,280,325 of record OZ010796.1, read on the forward strand.
GTAGAGCCGTTATCTAGATAAAATTAGCTGGACCCACGGTGACCCAAAAATGACCCTCTAATCAAATTTTCTTGAACACGTTATCCATCCCAATGGTCTTTTCGTGCCCGAAAATTGTTAGTTACAAAATTTAGTCAAAATCGATTGAGCCGTTCTCTAGATATAATTAGCTTGACCCTGACCCATTATGACCCAAAATGACCCACTAATCTAATTTTCTCGAACACGAGAACCATCCCAATGGTCTTTTCGTGCCCGAAAACAATAGGGTGCAAAATTTCGTCAAAATCGTTAGAGCCGTTATCCAGATAACTTAGATTGACCCACGGTGACCCAAAAATCAAACAATAATCGAATTTTCTCGAACATGTGACTTAGCCCAATGGTCTTCTTGTAATTCAAAACTGTAGAATATAGAGTTTAGTGAAAATAGTTAGAGACGTTTTTTATATAAAAATAATTGACCCACAGTGAACCGAAAATGGTTAGATACAAAATTCAGTCAAAATCGATTGAGCCGTCCTTTAGATATAATTAGCTTGACCCTGACTCATTATGACCCAAAATGACCCACTAATCGAATTTTCTTGAACATGTGCCTTAGCCTAATGGTCTTCTCGTAATCCAAAACTGTAGAATATAGAGTTTATTAAAAATCGTTAGAGCCGTTTTTTAGATAAAAATAGCTAGACCCACAGTGACCCAAAAATGACCCACGAATCAAATTTTCTCGAACACGTGACCCATCCCAATGATCCTTTCGTGCCCGAAAATGGTTAGATACAAAATTTAGTCAAAATCGATTGAGCCGTTCTTTAGATATAATTAGCATGACCCTCACCCATTATGACCCAAAATGACCCACTAATCGAATTTTCTCGAACACGAGGGCCATCCCAATGGTTGTTTTTGTGCCTGAAAATGGTTATATACAAAATTTTGTCAAAATCGATTGAGCCGTTCTCTAGATATAATTAGCCTGACCCTGACACATTATTACCCAAAATGACAAACTAATCGAATTTTCTCGAACACATGACCCATGCCAATCGTCTTTTCGTGTCCGAAAACAGTAGGGTGCAAAATTTCGTCAAAATCGTTAGAGCTGTTAACTAGATAAACTTAGCTTGACCCACGGTGACCCAAAAATGAACCCCTAATCGAATTTTCTCGAACATGTGACTTAGCTCAATGGTCTTCTCTTAATCCAAAACTGTAGAATATAGAGTTTAGTGATAATCGTTAGAGGCATTTTTTAGATAAAAATAGCTACACCCACACTGACCCAAATATGACCCACAAATCGAAATTTCTCGAACACGTGACCTAGCCCAATAGTCTTCTCGTGCCCGAAAATGGTTGGATAGAAAATTTGGTCAAAATAGATTGAGCCTTTCTTTAGATATAATTAGCTAGACCCTGACCCATTATGACCCAAAATCACCCACTAGTCGAATTTTCTCGAACACGAGACCCATCCCAATGGTCTTTACGTGCCCGAAAACGGTAGGGTGAAAAATTTAATTAAAATCGTTAGAGCCGTTCTCAAGGTAAAATTTACACACACACACACAAACACAATTTTTGCTCGCATTATAGTATAAGATTTTGTTTTCCCCACATCTCTTAAAGCACTAATTATTATCTTATTCAACAAGAAATTTATCACATGAAAGGCAGCATATATTTATCTTCATATTTACTGGTAAGTAGATCGCTTTCCTGCCACTAAGTCTAGAGATCTAAATATATGCCACTGGGCTTTAATGGGTTAAAAGGCACTGGTATATAATATATACCACTTTAATTTTATTCTAAAATGCAGGGCTCCCACTCGGTCCGTTTTTTGAACACCACTTTTATTTGAAGAAAAATATTCTTTATAAATTTCGTTGAAACATGCCGGGAAGAACGTTTTTCTTGCAATTGTTGCAAAAACCTACTACGAATTTATTTCTAAAAAATTAGTGTTTTTCAAAAAACGGACTAGTTGGAGCCCTGTAAAATGCCACAGTGATACCAGAATTTTGAAATAAAATTTCATATTTATAATGTACAGGAAGAATACCTTTTATTTATTTATAAATAAATTTGTCCATAAATCCTCGTGTCACTTAATAATTTCAATATTTTACCAACAGAAGTACTTCGAGCCTGAAAGGGTTAATAACAGAATCTTTTCGATTACATAACGCGAAATATTGGAATTTATAGCTGTAAACGACTTTCAGATAAAAATTTTGAAGGGCCCTCCCCCCCCCCCCCCCCCGCCCTAACCTAAAGGCATAAAATGTATAAACAACATGTATAGTTCGGAAAGACTATATTACTATATATCAGTTTCAAAGGACACATCTCCCGAGTCTTTCGAAATCAAGTTTACTTTATTTTTTAAAAATAATAATAATAATTCATTTTCACACATCGTTTTTTCTTACTCCACAAGGAAACTGCCGCCCTAATAACTTTTATAATCCATCATATTTAAGATAGATGATTTTTTTCTGTCAACACTGCGGTCCTTGTGATAAAATACAAGTTTCTTGCTCCTGCCTTTTTTTATAGCCCTAAGCGAAAAATGATGAATCGAAGTTTCGAAAGAGTTCTTCTACCTAAAAGCCCATTTTTTTTTTCACTTTTAATCTCAAACGCTTTGAAGAAAATTGGAAAAAACTGTAGAAATCTTAGAGAGCAGAAAGATTACTTCAGGACATAAACATCCAAGAAATATACACATGTACAAAAAATATCCTGTTAATTTTAACTATAGATAAAATCAAAAAGTGATTAAACTTTAATACTCTTTCCCTAAAGAGACCTTTACATGTCAAATTAAAAAGTTTTTTTATGAATTTTGCAAGATATTTGTTAG